>OX328096.1:22225845-23695827 GCA_946811185.2 Hippopus hippopus
AAAATCAAGCACACTGACACAGGACACAGCTGCTCATAGTACATAGACACTTAACCTCATAAAACATGGACACATTCAACATAGTTCTGACTTTCTAATTCCAAGTATAATGGTCGTTTCCATAAATGGACATGTTCTGCTCACAATCTATGGACAGAATACCTCATAAATCATTGACGAATTCATGGTGTTTTACATTTCAACTTTCTGCATTCTGACTTATCTCAAAATTCACAAATAGAGCTGCTCATAACACAAGATCAGTTTATCTCATAAAACATGGATGCATTAACAGTGATTTATATTTTAACTTTCAACATTCTGTCTTACCTCACAAATTATGGATATAGCTACTCACAGCTGAAATAAGTTAAGCATTTTCTTCTTTTGTCACAATGTTTTCACAGCGTCTTTAAAAGTTATCTGCTGCAGAAGCATTAATATAATGTCTGTATTAGGGAAATAATTATGTCAGAATTTTTTAAAAAAGTTTAAAAGATATAATTATGCAGTGATAGTGATGCAATTTCAGACAATTTATTGCATTGGAAGGGCATCTGCAATTATATCAATGAACTGGAACTGCAATTTGGCTTTGGGAAATCTCTGATTATTGAAAAAAAATCTGCGGTCACATCTAAGTTCTTATCAAGTATGTGCATTAACCCACCAAAAATGTAAGCTGGTGATGACAAAAAGAAAAACACATTTTTTTTCCTAACTCGGGGCAATCACTGAACTTTAAGTACGCAGGACTTTGGAGACATTCACAAAACAGCGAGGCCTTTCATAAAATTGCATTATCTGCACATTTTAATCAGTTTTATTTATGATATACAGGGAAAATGTACATAAAAAACGCAATCAAGGTTACTTACAGTTTTTCTGCTTCCCCCTCCTAATCAGGACGACGTGTAAAAGTGGCCGAGAAGCTCCGATTGTCGTGTTATGGCCGCGTAGTTCCGTGTGGGATTTCTACTGTTTCTGATTATCTGACATATTATGCATGGTTTAAATTACAAAACAACAGAAGGGACACAAATGCTATAAAATTGTCCAAATATAGACTAGACTGTCCACATATGATTTTAACTGAAATTGATATAAAAACTCCAAATGACCTAGTGGGAAAATATCTGACCTGAATTATGACTTAATCTCTTAAGTCTACAACACTCAAAAATGATGGACCAACGCATAATTAAGCTCAAAACTGTCACAGTTTTTGCATGGACAGACAGGCTCACGATGGACACAAGGCCATGACATAAGCTGGCTGGCCTTTGGCCAGCAGAGCTAAAAATTGTGGCAATCCCACAATGCCACACTCTAGATGCAACCCTGTAAATGCCTATTGTACTTTTGAAGACAATTCATCTATCAACACTTAACATGAATTCATAGTGAAATTGTTCTTATCATTCTGGCTTGTTTTTTTTTTTTTCATTACAATATATCACCTTTGACACCTCAGTTTATTTACATGACTATGGGATGGATCATTTTAATCCTGCAGTGAATTTGTTTTTGAATGACATTAAACAATTATATTTAATCATTTTCATTAAGATTTCAAAGATGATCTATTGTTTTTATGCTTTAGTGAAAACCATCAAGGGCAATGAGTACTAACAAGGAGTATTTGTTTGGTGGGCGAATTGCTTTGATTCGACGCTGCCAGCTAGGATTTTGCTTTGAAGTGTATAAATCAAGTGTTTACAGGGCTCCCAACAGGGAAGCTGTGCTGTACCCACGAGCTGCCACTGGGCAGCAATATATGAGCCATGCTCTGGCAAAAGGGGGCTTAATGCATCTCCGTGATACATGATACCAGGCAAGTCATCACATAGTTGTGGATCCATAATAGCCACTTTTTTAACAAACCACTTAATCAGTAGGTACACTGGTCCTTTGACATACAGAAAATTGACCAATAGCGAAAAGTATCGGCCCAGGTCAGCCTGCGCGGACTGCGCAGGCTGACCTGGGTCGATACTTGTCGCAGATGCATTAAGCCCCCTTTTCACAGAGCATGGCTCATATTATATATTTGTAGCATATTATCCAATTAGATTGTGAGAAATTTCTTTGCAGTATAATAAAGTTAAATGACTTCTTTTTTTTTCGCACTCGGCATGTGACAGAATGGATCTGTCAGAGAGGCTTGATGAAGGTGGCCAATACGTATAACTGTATGGGGTTTTAACCCTTTAACACACAATCCTCAGTTTTAACTATCTTGAAAAAGAAGGCTTTGGAAAACATTGTGGGAAAAGAGAAAATGCTGGTATCAGCATTTTCTACTTTTTCCACAATGTTTTCTTTTCTTTTAAAAAACACAAATCATCATTTTACCTGCATTTGATATGTTGTCTTCTAATATTTTTGATTTGGACAAGTCTCAAATTATGTCATGTGCTTAAGAGTTAAAGCTCTAACAAAATTCTAAAATCCAACAAATAACATGTATAAGGTGCACACACCTCTGATTTGAAAGGTCTTTCAATGCTTCTCTCAGGTTAAGAGAAGGGGGAGGGGGGAATTATCGAATTCTTAGATAATTAAAACCTATGTTGAAGGTACCTGATGGAATGACTCTAATTCAAACCCAAGAAAGGGTGATATTTATTTACTCTTTAACCCTTTAACAGACGACAAAATTTAAGCCTTGTCCAAATTGAAAGCATTTTCAGACGACAATTTCAATGTGGCTCAAATGGCACGATGTTTCTTTGATAGGGTAGAAAACATTGTGGGAAAAGGAGAAAATGCTGGTTACCACCATTTTCTCCTTTTCCCTCATTGTTTTCAAAAGGCGTCTTTCCCAAGGTCGTTAAAAGTCGGCATTGTGTGGTAAAGGGTTAACAGTTTACCAGGCTATATAATTTTAGAATTCTGTAAATCAAAAGCATGTATAGAGGACATACTAAATATAGTCCTGACCCTGACTTTATGACTATGAGCTTTTGAAGACATTGTAGGAATAGGAGCTACGCTTAATTTTTAGTCTACAGTTGCTTTCTTTGGATATTGAAGAGTTTAAAATTTCATTGTTTAAAAATTTCATTGTATGGTTAAGAGTCAATTCCTATTAAAGATGTCTTGTGAAGAGGATTTTTTGTTCTAAATCATCCGAGGCTGTGTTAACAAACCACTCTAAATACTGTTAAAATTCCTTATTACAAGAATAGTCAGTTAATTGGCATAGACAGAACATCTCAACCAATCAGATGGGCTAGACTTAAAAATTAAGATTTAACCCTTTACCACACACTTCAAAGTTTTGACTACCTCGAGCAAGAGGCCTTTTAAAAATGTTGTTGGAAAAGGAGAAAGTGCTGGTAACCAGCATTTTCTCCTTTCCTTAAACATATGTAAATCTTTGAGAACATTTATTTTGTCATCTACAATTGCTTTCAATTCCAGCAAGTCAAGAATTTTACTGTCAGGCAAATGGTTAAACTTATAGCATGAGTTGTGAATGGGGTCCCAGAGCTATTTATTGAACAGAACAGCTATATTCGAGATAAAAGGTTCAAAACGGCTACATGAGATAAAATGGTTAAACCTTTACCAAACAATCCCAGGTTTTGACAACCTTGAGGTAAAAAGCATTTAAAATGGTAACCAGCATTTTCTCCTTTTTCCACAATGTTTTCTACCCTTTCTGATACAAATCCTATCATTTGAGTATCTTGCAATTGTCGTCCACAAATGCTTTGAATTTTGACTAGTCTACAATTTTGTTGTTTTGGAATGAGTTTTTAAAAAAAAAGCCTTACCTTGGTTAACACGGGAAACTCGTAGACTTGGTTTCGGAGGAAAACATCTGGGTTCTGCTTTTTGAAGTGTATTCATTAAAGGAAAAGGGGCAGGATGTTTGTTTGGCATTATTACCTAAATAACAATGGAGAAAAGACAAGAGTTACAAAACTGTACAATTAACTCTTTACCAAACCTGGCCAAATTAAGAGCATTTGCAGACAAAAAAAGTAAATGTGGCACAAATGATTAAATTTTCTTTGAAAGGGCAGAAAACACTGTATGAAAAGGAGAAAATGCTGGTTACCAACATTTTCTTCTTTTTCCACAAAGTGTTCAAAAGCTATCTTTTTCAGGATCATTAAAAGTCGGGATTGAGTGTGAAAGGGTTGAGGGAGAAACTTTTCCAGGAACAAGACGTAGTAACAATAAAAGCCAGACTTTTGCATTGCACAAAGAAAAGTCCCCTACTGATGAATTTTGAAGAAATTCTTGAAATCATAGTGGGAGAAAAAAAAAAAAAAAAGAAATTTCTTGATTCATGTAATTTTTCCATTTTCCTTCATATTTTCTACCCTTTAACAGATAAATTCTGTGTTTTGAACCCAACTTTGGTCCTGCCCAATGAAGTGTATTTGTTATAGGAAAATGGGGGCAAAGCACATTTTCTTCTTAAACCCTTTACCAAACAATCCTAATTAAAACAACCCCAGCAAGGAAGGCTTTGAAAACATTCTTTGAAAAAGAGACAATGCTGGTAACCAGCATTTTTTCCCTTTTACCAAAATGATTTCTACCCTTTCAGAGACAAGGTTTATTATATAGGTCTAAATTAATTTGTTGACTGCAAATGCCTTTAAAATGAACTTGCCTAAATTTTGTAATTTGGTAAAGGGTTAAATAACAAAAAGCAAATCAATAGTTATAAAACTGCATAAATACAGTGAAAGTCTTTTCTAGAAACTAGTAACTATTGCAGTGCTAAATATTCTTATTAAGTATGAAAGAAGCAAATACCAAAGATGGAGATATTGTACTTTCTAAGCGGCTCTTGTCAGAACATCTGGCAAAGGAGCAGACAGTGCAGATCAAAGATCAGACTGCACAGAATGTGCAATCTGATTCTGATCTTCACTGTCCTGAAAAGTGATGAAATCCATGTTTACTTGTACATGGGTCAACCTTTACTGAACAATCTCAAGTGTTAGGGACCCTAAGAAAATGAGCTTTTGAAAAACTTGTGGGAAAAGGAGAAAATGCTTGTAACTAGCAGAGAGAGACATCATTATTTGAGTTATACATTTAATAAGTGGTCTGCAAATGCAAACTGGTCAAGTTCAAAATTTTGTTCAAAATTTTTTCTCTTTGGTATAGAGAGGAAAGGGGCATATGAAGATTTTTATTGAAAAATAATTGAAAGAAAGAGGAACTTAACAATTTCTTAAATACATCTTTTAAATGATAACTAAAAGAAAGACAACTTCCAACATGTGGCTCTGTTTAATTTATACAACTGTTTCAAATTTTGAGATAATAACATATTTATTTGCTCTTCATTACCTATGCCTTACATAAACCCAATAGCAGACAACCCCTTTAACAACACAGGGAAAAGTGCTTTTGAAAACATTGTGGGAAAAAGAGATAATGCTGGTAACCATCATTTTCTCCTTTTTCCCATGTTTTCTACACTTTGAAATAAAAATTGTAGCATTTTAGCCACAAATGATTGAGTCATCTACATATGCTTTAAAATTAGACAAATTTTGTCATGTGGTAACAAGTTAAACTGACCTTTTACTTTGGTAGGTGAATACAAGCCCTGGAGTCATAGAACATAGACACAGATGAACATATTACATATTATTTCATTTTTTTTTTTGGTACTTTATCGGGATATAATGATGGAATTTAAGATCTGATAATTCATGATTACATTCAGGGAAATTTACCATAAATATTTCTGTAAATCTTCAATTGAAGGCGGAAACAGTAGTTTCTGCACACAAGTTAGACAGATAAACAGAGCATGCTATTATATCTGACGGAAATATGACGTAATTTACGCACATTTACCCTTCATTTTTCGCGTTTTACGTAATATTAAATTGTAAAATTTGTCTATGATGGGGTAGAAAATTTTACTGGAAAGGACAAAGTGCTGGTTTCCTGCATTTTGTCCTTTTCCCACAATGTTTTCAAAAGCCTTTTTCCGAAGAGTCACAAACACTTGGACTGTTTGGCAAAGCTTAATATCAAGTAGTGTTTCTTACCAATAGTGCTAAAGCGGACCACAATTAAAAGTGGCCTAAACAACCAAATTTGTCCTAACTTAAAGGCTACACTTTATAACAAGAACGAAGTTTTTCTTACCAATGGTCCTGAAGAAGATGCACCAGCTACTGTTGTTGTTGTACTGGGAGCTGAAGTTGGAGCAGGTGCTTGACTTGTTGCTTTGGCTGACGCTAGACCTGTTACTGGAACAGCTGCTAGACTTGTCACAGGTACTGATGCTACACCCATAACTGGGGCCAATGCTTGACCTTTTACTGGAACTGATGCTAGACTGGTCACTGGAGCTGATGCTAGTCTGGTCACTGGAATTGATGCTATACCCATGACCGGAGCTGATGCTAGACTAGTCACTGGAACTGATGCTAGACCTGTAACTTGAGCTGTTGCTAGACCCGTAACTAGACTTTGAACTGGAGCTGAGGTCTGAAGCAGTGGTGGTGCAGTTGGGCGAGGATGAGTATTAACTGTTGTTACTATGGCAGGTTGGTTAGACCCTTGTGGTGAGGTAAAATTCACACCAGTCACTGGAGTTTGTGGAAGGGACTGGATCAAATTCTGGGGCAAGCCTGTTATAATAGTCCCTGGCTTTAATGGCTGGCTACCAGAGGCTAACACTAACTGAATTGTCCCTGAGGTATTTGGGAAACCAGCATGAACAATTTGAGACCCTTGGCTCAGTATAGTCCTAACACCAGTACCTCCGGCTGGGGCCACTGCTTGTGGCGATGTGACTAACATTCTGGGTTCATCTTCGGTTAAATCTATGATCTTTGTTGTCCCGTTTGAATTAGTTATGATTTTTGTGGATGTACTTGTGACAGCGCCGTGAGGTAAGCTTATGTATGTTGTGGCTGCTGTAGAGGTAGTCACAACACGCGGGTGTTGCATGCTGACGATCGGGGCTGATGATGTTGGGCTGGTCATTGCCACAGAAGAGATTGTCGGCTGAGTTCGAGTTGTTCCTAACAGACTTTTGACTGTTGGTGTTTTAAAATCTGTTGTTACCTTAAAAGACAAAAACACACATACAAAGCTTAACCCTTTACCAAACAATCCCTGGTTTTTACGACCCAGAGGAAGAAGCCTTCTGAAAACATTGTGGGAAAAGGAGAAAATGCTGGTAACCAGCATTTTCTCCTTTTCCCACAATGTTTTCTCCTCTTCTGAAGTCAAGTTTCAATTTTTGAGTCACATTTATTTTGTTGTCTGCAAATACTTTCAATTTGGACAAGTCTAAAATTTTGTCGTTTGGTAATGAGTTAAAGTAAGGCATTAATTTGGCCTTAACTCTTTACCAAACGACAAAATTATAGACTGGTCCAAATTGAAAGCATTTGCAGACGACAAAATAAATGTGACTGAAAAATTGAAATTTGTTTTGGGAAGGGTAGAAAACATTGTGGGAAAAGGAGAAAATGCTGGTCACCAGCATTTTCTCCTTTACCCACAATGTTTTCAAAAGGCTTCTATCTCAGGGTCGTTGAAAGTCGGGATTGTGTGGTAAAGAGTTAAGCAAGCAAGAAAAACACAACCTAAACCTTCCCAAATGACTAAATATGGACTACCAGTAGTATAAATTCAAGGCATCAGCAGACAACAAATTAAACGTGGCACAAAATGTGGGATGTTTCTTCGACAGGGAGGAAAACATTGTGAAAAAATGCTGGTCACCAGCATTTTCTCCTTTTCCATCAATATTTTCAAAACAGCCTCCTTCAGGGTTGTTGAAAATGTGAATATTTGGTTAAGATTTAAGGATGAAAACATAACTTCCCAAATTACGAAAGTATGCAGGTATAAATATGTCTATACGCAATCAGATTCTGTGCTCTTACTAAATACTTATGTGTTTAATTCATATCTTAATTAATTTCTTACAAAAAAGTTTTCATTGTGATACATACCATGGTTTTGACTAATGATAGTTGACAACTAGCCCAAGTTTGAGGTAAATATGACCCATAGTAAACCAGATATCAGGAAAGTTTTGTATGCTACACATGATGACAGAGGCAAGACAAAACTTTGATGATTTAGTTGAAAAAAAGCCAAGATAACAATTAATACAAAATTACCCTTTACAAAATCCTGTGTTTTATGTCCTTGAGGAAGCTTTTGAAAATATTGTCAAACAAGAGCGGCAAATTGTCTCAAGATACACCCGTCCCACCGCCAGTTGTCCAGGGGGGATAATAATCGTAAAGGGCAGGTAGAGGAAAATAGTAGTGCAGCAGAAATCATGTCAGTGATTGAAATAGGCATGAATGTCTCCTCTAATGTTAAGGAAACATGCACATAAAGTTTCAGGTCATTCCAACATGAAAAGACAAAGTGATATTGTAGAGAAGCTTGAAAAGCTGTAAAAAAAAAATAATGAATAGGGAATAATTCCAAAAGGGCATTAGGAAAGGTTACGGCTCCAGTGCATTGCACTTTTCGTAACTGCAACAAACATGTTTACCAAGTCTCAAGTCAATTTGACTTGCGGTGACAAAGTTCCGTTCCGGACAAGCAAGAAATACTGTAAAAATGAAGATCAAAGTGGAATAACTCAAAATCTGCGCTAGGTAGAGTTATTGTTCTTGCACAATGTACTCCGTAATATTGCAACAAACATGCATACCAAGTCTGAAGTCGTTCTGACTTGAGATGACAAAGTTATATTCCGGACAAGCACTAAATGCTGTAAAAATGATGATCAAAGGGAAATAACTCAAAGACAGCATGAGGTACAGTTACAATGCACACTGCACTTCCAAATATTGCAACAAATAAACATACCATATTTCAAGTCATTCCTACTTAAGATGACAAAGTTATGCTCCGGACAAGCAAGAACTGCTATAAAAATGAAGATCAAAGGGGGAATAACTCAAAATTCGTTCTAGGAAGAGTTATGGTTCTTGTGCACTGCACTCCGTAATTTTTCAACAATCATGCATACCAAATTTGAAGATGTTCAGACTAGAGATGACAAAGTTTTATTCTGGACAAGCAGAAAATGCTGTAAAAATGACGATCAAAGGGAAATAACTCAAAGACAGCATGAGATAGAGTTATGGTTCTTTCGCACTGCACTCCGTATTATTGCAACAAAAACAAATGCCAAGTTTCAAGTCAATCAGACTAGAGATGACAAAGTTATGCTCCGGACAAGCAGAAAATGCTGTAAAAATGATGATTAAAGGGAAATAACTCTAAGACAGCACAAGGTAGAGTATTGGTTCTTTCGC
Source organism: Hippopus hippopus (assembly GCA_946811185.2). NCBI lineage: Eukaryota > Metazoa > Mollusca > Bivalvia > Cardiida > Cardiidae > Hippopus > Hippopus hippopus. The sequence goes on from OX328096.1 coordinate 22,235,136, forward strand.
ACTGCACTCCGTATTATTGCAACAAACACAAATGCCAACACAGCGCAACGAAAGCGTGGTAAAATCTGACTCGCCTGACTGGGCCAGTGCATTTTCTGACATATTACATGCATTTAAAGTCTGTAAAATTCGGCAAAATTTCAGTCGGAGAACTGCTAATCAAACAGAAGTTTACAACATTTATTTGAGGTTTTTTTCTCATTTCAAACCATTACATGCATACACACATTACAATGTCAATTTCGCCACGCCAAATCTGCATCAAATCTCTACAGCAAACCAATCAGGTATCACTTACAAGATTTAGTCCCCCCCCCCCCTTCATTTCTAAAGGCCACGCTTTGATCATGCATTATATACTAGGTATCTAGCAATGACCTTGGGACGACTCTGAGTAAATCCGGCTGTCTACGCTTTAGTATTTATTTCTTTTCTTACAGGAATAGCCAAGGTAATTCCAAACTGGTTCAGTGGTTTTCTAAATATATTCTAAAGAAGTGGCATGGCCTATTTTTCATTAAATTGATTGAATCACTACAGATGCATTCCAAAGAAGGTTATGTAAGATGATAATTATGTAGACAAATTAGGTTGATTTTTTTTTAATTTTCATTTTTATGTCAAAAGCCATCCTCTTAAGTTTAATTGAGCATTCAGATGTATGAAAAATATTCACCGAAGCATTAAAGTTTCAATCTCACTGTAGAGAAGAGGAAAGTTTTAACCTCTATAATTTTCCTAATATTTATTAATTTCTTCCGATATATGTACTACAATGAAAACACAAGTAACTCATAGTAGCAGAACATGATAAAAACAGCCCAAAAAATTTATCCCTCTACCTTCTGCGGGAGATAATAAGAACTTCTTCCTTCTAAGTTTAGAAATATGATTCATTTATATAAGGTCTTAGAGAGCAAAGTTTGTCAAAAAATGTGTGCCTGTGGTAACTATTGAGTCAACAGAACATGCAGTCTGATCTTGATCTGCACTGTGAAGAAAAGCTACATAATTATGTTGCTATTATGAGGTGTAAAAAACTAATACTTACTGGCTGCTGGGTTATCATTGGTGTCATTATTGGAGGTGCTATGGATGATTGAGGTATTGGTAAACGAATGGTGCCCGTACCACCAGGTGGACTTGTTACAATGCGCCCAGATCCAGGTGGCAGGGCTTTAGGAATTGTCAAAAGTGGACTACTTTGAGTGGCTGTAACAACTTGTGGCTTGATCTTTGTACCCCCAGTCTGGTGATAAGAATAAAAACACAATTATATTTTCTGCTAGGTAATAGTTCTACACCATAATTTCTTAACCCCTATCACAAGGTCTTGTGTTTCAATGACCTTACTGAACAATGCTTTTGAAAGCATTGTGGGAAAAGGAGAAAATGTTTGGTTACCAGTATTTCCTCCTTTACCCTTAATGTTTCCTACAATTTCTAAGACAATTTCAAAGATAATTTCCATCATTTCGGCTGCATCTAATGTATTACCTGTAAAATGCTTTCCATTTGAACAATTGTGTAACTTTGTTTACTTGTACAGAGTTAAATATTGACCAATAAAAACACATTCTACCATGCTACTTCAAAAAATCCGTGCCAGAAATAAGACCCTATACATAGCAAACATCATGGCTGCATTTTGTCAAGAATGTGTCTGCAAAGAGGAAAAGGTAGATCAAAGATCAGACTGCATCCTTTTTGCAATCTGATCTTGAACTACACTGGCCCAAAAGGTAACTATAGTTGTGAAAGGCACTTAAGACTTCAATCCCTTTATCAAACAATCCTATGCTTTTATGACCAAAAGGAAGAAGACTTTTGAAAACAATGAGGGAAATCAAGAAAATGCTGGTGACTAGCAATTTCTCCTTTTTCTAATGGATGTTTATACCTTTCTTAAAGGCAAGTTCTATCATTTAAGCCAAATCGAATTAGTCCCCTGCAAGTGCATTCAATTTTAGAATTTATTGTATCTTGAGTTAAAATAAATGCAAACCTAATAGGAACAAGATATCTGTTTGTAAAACAGTCATGCCCCCCTACTGCCACATTGATATCATTAAGTTGAAGGCCACTGTGACCTTGACCTTTGATGGACTAATCTCAAAATCAATAGGGATCATCTGCACTCCGAGACGAATGTCTGTGCCAAATTTGACGAACCTAGGTCAATTCTGTGTCTAGTTATCATCCGGACAAGGTTTGGTCTATATATCAACATGTTGACGGTCACTGTGACCTTGACCTTTGACCGATTGACCTCAAAATCAATAGGGATCATCTACACTCCAAGAGGAATGTCTGTGCCAAATTTGACGAACCTAGGTCAATTCTGTGTCTAGTTATCATCCTGACAAGGTTTGGTCTATATATGAACATGTTGACGGTCACTGTGACCTTGACCTTTGACCGATTGACCTCAAAATCAATAGGGATCATCTACACTCTGAGATGCATGTCTGTGCCAAATTTGACAAAACTAGGTCAATTCTGTGTCTAGTTATCATCCTGACAAGGTTTGGTCTATATATGAACATGTTGACGGTCACTGTGACCTTGACCTTTGACTGATTGATCTCAAAATCAATAGGGATCATCTACACTCCGAGACAAATGTCTGTGCCAAATTTGACGAACCTAGGTCAATTCTGTGTCTAGTTATCATCTGGACAAGGTTTGGTCTATACATGAACATGTTGACGGTCACTGTGACCTTGACCTTTGACCGATTGACCTCAAAATCAATAGGGATCATCTACACTCTGAGACACATGTCTGTGCCAAATTTGACGAACCTAGGTCAATTGTGTGTCTAGTTATCATCCGGACAAGGTAAGGTCTACCGACCGACTGACGGACCGACGGAACAACCGACATTAGCAAAGCAATATAACCCCACTTCGTTGAAGGGGGAGCATAATAAAGAATTGGTGATTGTATCAAGCCATGTTCCTTTTGTCTCAAAAATTTCAGAAAGATTTTCCTTCTGGTCTGAGACATATCAAATCTTTTCAGGTAGCTTAAATCTTTTGTATTCACATGGTTCTAAAGTTGATGAGTCTTTTGTAATCTGATAAAGGGAGTTAAAAAATGAAAACTAAGTGTATATTATTTCATAACCTTACCCTGCCATCGTCCACCTGTACAGCTACATTTCTTGTTGTGATTTGCTGAAAATGTACAGTAAAAAGCAACTGACTATTAAAGAAAGGCACTTTAAATCCAATATAAGCTGAATTTTTTAACTGTAAATACCTTTTTCAAAGGCAAATTTCTCAGAAAGGAGCACAGTGACCCATATCTTTTTTTACTGTAATCTCCTAGAGACATGATGAGCTTTGTATGTGCAAAGTTTAAAAAAAAATCTGTCCGTTAGAAAAATTTGTCACATACGTCGTTTAAGAATCATTACTACATGGACCTGCGTTACCTCAACCCAGTACTACACTTGAGTTTTAATGACCCCCATACAAGAAATTTTTAGAAAAGATTGTGAGAAAAGGAGAAAATGCTGGTAACCCTGTACCCTCTCAGAGAACTCCAACTTATTTGAACCAATGTTGAAATTATTGTATGCAGATGTTTTGAATTTGGAAGAGTAAAACTTCTCGCCTAGGATAGATACCTCATATGTCTCATTACAAATTCTTTTCATGAACATTATGGTCTATATATAACATGCATATTTGTACATTTACCATGCTCAAAACCAGGCTTTTATATATCTTTGTGCAAAAATGTATGAATTTTCATTAAAATGATGTATATTTGTATATTTTTCCTGTAATTTTCCTGTTTAACTGACTATTAAAGAAAGGCGCTTTAAATCCAATATAAGCTGAATTTTGGAACTGTATATACCCTTTTCAAAGGCAAATTTCTCAGAAATGAGCACGGTGACCCGCATCTTTTTTTACTGTAATCTTCTAGAGACATGATGAGCATTGTATGTGCAAAGTTTTATGAAAATCTGTCTGTTAGAAAAATTTGTCATATACGGCGTTAAACAGGATAATTACAGGAAAAATATACAAATATTCATCATTTTAATAACAATTCATATATTTTTGCACAAAAAATATATAAAAGCCTGGTTTTGAGCAGGGTAAATGTACAAATATGCATGTTATATATGGACCATTGAATTAAAAAGGGAGATAATTTGATCGAGTTAAGGGTTAATCTTAAAAAAATACATACTTTCTAACACACAGATTTTTCTTAAACTTTCCACACTTATAGTATTTATAATTCTAAACAATAAGAAAAAATAAAAATGGCACCTATCAGTGCTTATTTCATCAGAAAACAAGGTTGAAGATCACTGTGGAAGTTATTTTTTCCAAGGAAAAAAATAGGATAAAAGCTAAGCAGACATGATGGGAAAAGGAGAAATTGCCCAATAGGAGCAATTTCTCCTTTTCCAACAATAATTTTGAAAGTGGAAACAGCTATACTTTCACAACGTTAAAGTTCCTGCCTTTGTTTCCTTATTTGGTGTGTAACGCAATGTCAGCAGCATTTTAATTATTTCTGGTTATAGTTCAAAGATCCATTTTTTTCTCTTCAGGCCTAAAAAAATATATCTGTGTTTAGGGTTTCCCTACCCTACGGTCCCTACCTAGAAAATGCTGCCGACCCTAAACTTTTTACACTACGATTGAAAAAAAAAATATCTGTCGGGTGTGGTTTCAGTACATAATCCATGTGAAAAGATTCTGAAAAAAAAAAAATAAATAAATCCCTACCTAACCTACCTACAGCATCTCAGACTGAAACCCTAAACACGGATATTATTTTGTTTAGGCCTCACCAATACTACCCGAAGAAAGTGCTACTTGTTTCAGTGCACCAATAGTATTACCATTATGTGCAAAAAAATACATAGGTGCACTTTTGATTCAATATCCGCGACAAAAATACATCCGCAGTATGATGCGCGCGAACATTTGTCACATATGTCATTAATTACTCATTGCAATCCCTTTCAATGTCTACACAAATCTGTAGCAAAACTGTTAATCTGTTCTGTAATAGTAATTTGTAGCAAAGTAACATAATAATATAAAAGGTAGCAATGATCAGATTGGAACCAAGGCAAATATTACAGATACATCCTTACAGCTAGAGAGAAAAAAAATGGTGCTGAAACTTGAAAGTGTGTATAATGGCTCAGCTGTGTAAATATAGATAAATTACCAATATATATGGTGTAAGGAATAGAAAAACACAAGGGACATGTTCTCATTTGTTCTCCAAAGCATGAAAAGTATTTTCTATCCATCGTAATCTGTGCAATCTTGCAGCCATCAGGGGCAACATTTTGCTCGAAGATAAGTTTCATAAAATAGGGATGAAATGGGTTAAAAACTGCCATAAAACTGGCTTAAAACGAGTATCAATGTATCTTTACCGTACTATAGCTCTAATAAAAGGTGAGCTTTTCAAAATCTGTAGCAGAAAGGTTTTTGCCAAGTCATGTTACCCAATTACCTGAAAATCCCTTTTCCTCAGGAATGAAGCATTTAAAATCATTCTGGGAATAGAAAGAAATGCTGGTGACCAGCATGTCTATCATAATTATTACCTGTTGTTTGTTTGCAAGTTATTGCCTCATTGATTTCAGAGATGAAATCTTATTTAACTTTCTCTCCATTATGAAAGTCTGAAAATTCCCCTTTAAACTGACCCCAAGGAACAAATCCTTGGAAAACATTTTGAGAAAACGAGAAATTGCTGGTAACCAGCTTTTCCATTTCTCAAAATGTTTTTAACCCTTTCGTAAAAAATCTGTCATTTAAGGAATTATTTACTCTGTAGACTGAAAATGCTTTCAAATTAGACTAGTCTAAAATAATGTCGTCTGGTAAGGAGTTAAAAAGTTCCCACTCACCCTGAGTGCAGCAGTGTGTGCTTTCCGCTTTTCATGTTTCTGTTGTAAAACTGTGACATCGTTGACCTTCACCTGAAGGTCCTTGACCTGTCTCTTCCAAAGGTCATTGTTGGATTGGAAATCCTGTAGTTTCTGAGACATCTGTGCAAGTAATGCATCCCTCTGGACAGCCAGGTATTCTTTCACTTTCTTTCTAACTAGAGCCTCAAGCATCTATAAAAAACATGAGCCTTACTCTATGAAAAGGGGCTTAATGCATCTGCAAAAAAAGTATTGCTTCAGGTCAGCCTGCAGTCTGTACAGGCTGACCTGGACCGAAACTTTTTGCTCTTGGTAAATTTTCTGTATGTCAAAGGACTGGTTTACCTTATGATTCAGTCAGTTATAAGACAAAATCAGTTTTATGGAACCATGGTAATTTGAGACTGGTTTGGTATCATGCATTATGAAGATGCATTAAGCCCTCTTTTGCCAGAGCATGGCTCATATTTAAGCTAACAATTTTGACAATTTTTGTTTTTTAAACTTTACACAACAACAAAATTGCTATTGGTCAATTTCCTGCATGTCCAAGGACCAGTCTACCTCATAATTCAATCAGATGTTAGACAAACAGATTTTACAGATCCATAATTATATGATGATTTGCTGCTTATCCTGCATCATGGAGTTGCATTAAACTTCCTTTTGTTAGAACATGTCATATCATTTTTCCTTTTTATTTTTAGCCATATAACGAAAAGGAAAGACTGAATGTTTAAAAAAAAAAATATCTTTTCTAATTTTTTTTTTTGATGTTGATCTATCTCAGGAGCCATCATTCAGGTTTGCTCATTCTCTTTTATCCATATACATGTGTTATGCATAATTGACAGGGTAGATAACTTTAGTGCCATCAAAAGTTTTTTTTGTAACATTTGCCTCCCTTGGTCTAAAAAAAAAAAAGGATAGCAAAGTAGAATAAATATGATTGTAGCATTTCTCTCCCTTACAATAGTCTTATTTCATCAAAGTCTTGGTCAGTCAAAAAAAAAAAATCAGAGAGATAGTATTCCATTGCTCTAAAATCATAAAAATGTCCCAAAGGGATTGAAAACACATGAAGCAATGTAACCTTTAGGAAAAAAAAAAACATTCTTTTCCAGTCACCTGAAAATAATACTTTGGACTAGTCTTTAAAGCGAAAGCTTTTCCTAACAACATTAAATGTAGCTAAATCAATGTAGTTACCACTTTGTTCTCCTTTTCCCACAATATTTTCAAGATCCTTCTCCCCTAGAGTCATAAAAACAATGGATTGTCTGTAAAAGGGTTGAATGATAAATGATAACAGCAATTAACTCTTTAACCCTTTTTTCCGAACAATCCTACATTTTAAAGCCTCTTAAGGTATTTTCAGATTTCGCACCAGAAATAAAAAAAGCATTGTTGGAATGTCAAGTGATGGCACGTGACTAATGACGCTTAAATTCCATAACATAACAAGCATGTAATTATTTTCCATAATGTCTTCTTTGGACGCTATGTTTGAAGCTTTGTCTGTGTATTTCTGGTATGTAAATGAGCGAGTTGCTCATGTAAAAATAGACGGTGTTTCCTGTCGGTGTCGACCTGGGCCGTAGTAAATCTCTAATTTCTCTTGTTGTCGGATGGTTTTCGACTACTGGGGTTTTATGAATGAACATTAAAAGGCTTTGGGAGTATAAGGATGATTTTTTTGTATTTTTGTAAAACTTTCGTCCCAAAATCTGAAGGGCCACCTTTAACAACCATAGAGGAAACCTGTATTCCTAGTATTCCCAGAGCTCCAGATAAGAGGGAGTGATGGTATTTTAAATCCATTATTTCTCTTTAAAACCCTATGTTGTGGGTACTCATTAGAATCGTCTCAATGAGACGATTCTAATGAGTACCCACAACATAGGGTTTAGTGGAGAATAATTAATATTTTCAATTTTGAAATCAAAATCACTCCCTCTATCTGGAGCTCTGATTCCTACAATGTTTTCTACTCTTTCATGAGCAAATACCTTAATTCAAGCCATATATAGTCTGTCATCTGCAGATTCTATCAACTCGGACAAGTCTTAAAGTTGCTTGTTTCGTAAAGAGCTGAATACTAAGCCGTTGAGGCCTGGCATGAAGAATGCACACCGTAATAGCCTACCAGTACTGTAAATGTCTACTGAAATACCCGCTCCACGTAGAAAAATCGGTTACCACAGGGATCTACCTCTGCAATATCACTACAATAGCTTTTGTACAAGGTGGTGTGCCTGATCTTTATCCATAAGTATGCTAGAAAAGATAGCTTTTCATTTTTATACTGGGAATATGAAATTAAGAAATCACCAGAGTAGAAGCGGGCAGCCATTCAGAATCCATTATTAACACATTACCAGACATAAATTTATAAGACAATTATAATTCCGCCGATAATATTATAAATAATCATATCACTTTAGAAATTAGAATGACAAAATTACACATTAGACAAGTGGGATAATGTCAGCCGAAAACTTTCAATTATGATTGCTTCACTTTACCTGAACAGAAGAGGACAAAACGTTCCGAGATACTTGTGCGTTTCAACGGATCAGAGACCTACGATTTGGGTCTAGATCTACTTCTTTTGCAAATAAGGTGGATTAGCTTTCTCTTTTGTGTGTGTTTATCATTCAAAGAAATAATAAATATATAGTGATAATGTCATATTGATAATTCTTTAGTCTAGATTGGCGTCAGGTATTTCGGTGTGTAACAGGCCAGACACGTGTGTGTTTCGGTGATTTCATGTGACTCAATGATCAATGTATATTAACAAAATCATTCTTCTCAATAATGATTAATACTTTGAATAAGTGTGTTTTCTGAAAAAAAAAAGGAAGAAAAATCCTGCATACTTACATCAGTTATCTGAACCCAATAATAAGAAAATAGGGGTATTTCAGTGTTTCAGTGGTATTTCTATATTTCAGTGATTCTCGTATGCATATAGAAAAGAATTTATCAATTTTCTAGTGCCAAATTTATAAAACTGACCTCTTTTAATGGTTGAAAATACCCAACACTGCATTTTGAAAAGATATTTAAATGTATTTTATAGGTGTGACTAAACAAGATCAAGACCAGACTGCATGTTCTGTGTAGTCTTATCTCGATTTATGCTGTCTGCATAAGCTCCCATTTTTTCCTATGGCAGGATTTGAGGATTTAAAAAAAAAAAAAGATCATTAACCCTTAAGAAAAAGTCATATTTTCATGTCAACTCTTATTCAATATTTTGGCCAGAGGCCTTGTTCAAGAAAAAACACTAAACTTTCACTGCTACTACATTTTAACAGTCCACCATGACAGTTTGTTTACTCTGACGTCATGGATGTAAAAATAGGGGTATTTCGGTGTTTCAGTGGTATTTCTAGAGCTGAAGAAAAAGACTTGCCAAAACTCAAAGCATTGGTAGATGACAAAATGGGAGCACCTCAAAAGTTTGAATTCGTATTTTGGAGGGGTCAAAAACAATGTGGGAAAAAGAAGAAAATGCTAGTTACCTTCATATTCTCCTTTTCCCACAAGGGCCTGCTTTCATCAGAGTTGTTAAAACTTTGGTAAAGAGTTAAAGCATCTTTGAATTACTTAACAAGTAATTTAACAACATATAGAGAGAAGGCAGTTTAGAACATTACGGGAAAAGCAGAAAATGCTGGTAACTTGCATTTTCTCCTTTTTCCACAGTGTGTTCTAACCTATCAAGGACAGAAATCATCATTTCAAATATATTTAAGTTGTAGTTTGCAAGTACTTTCAATTCGGTCAGGACAAAATGTTGTCGTTTGGTAAAGAGTTTAAAAAAAGAAAACTGAGCCAGCAAAACAAACCTCTGCAGATAAAGTTATCATTTTTGTATCCTCTTTCTCTTCTGATAATATTCCAGTGGTGTCTTTTTCTGGAACACTATTTGGTGAATGTTCTGTGGTGTCCATCTCTTCATCAGAGTCAATGATATCAATGCTTGCTGGCTCTTCGACAGGCGACACAATTTCTTTCGAAGAACATGAAGGCTCCAGTTTTGATCTTTTGGAATCTGAACTGGTTAACTGGGATTCTTCTGCAGCTCTTTTTCTCTCAATGTTGCTAGATTGTTTGTCTGCACCTTTTTGTAAACTAGTATTAACTGTTTCATTCTTATCACAGATAGGTTTTGATTTCGGTTCTGGTTTATCTTCACATACAACTGCCTCTGAATTCTCATTTGTTTTGGGAACTTCAGTTTTCCATTCACACCCATTTTCCTTTGACTTAAGCTGATTTGTATTTTCCTTACAAATGTTTTGCACACTAAGATCAATTTTGGTTTCTTTTTCAAATATAACATCATCATCATCTTCAATGACATGAGGGTTTATTGGGATTTCATTTGTTTCTGGTGTTTGTTTTTGTTCTGATTTCACAGTTTCTGTTTTACTTTGGTCAATGGAATCATCCTTAACAGGGAGGTCCTTGTGATTTGGCTCTTTATATCTGGTTGTTAGGTCAACTTTTGATTCACCTTCAAATATTACATCATCATCATCTTCTTCATCTTTCTTACTATCCTTTTTTTGAGGACTTTTTTCTGGGGTAATATCTATTTCTACAACTTTGGCAGACGTTTCACGAGTATCTTTTCTATGGTTCTCTTCCAATGGTTTCTTATCACTAACTTCTTCCAAGGCAGATCTTGAATTGTGTGTATCATCTTTCTCTTGTTTTATATTGTTAATGTTACAAATATCTGTTTCCTTTTTTAACACAAAACCTTCATCACATTTGTCAAGAGCATCACTAGTTTTATGAGACTGACCTGATTCTGTTGAATGAGCAATAATGAAATCATGATTCAGAACATCTTTACCTTTCACATGATCAGCACTGATATCCTTGTAATCATTATCTGATTCAGTTTTAATATGTAGTTCAGCAGGAACCTCTTCTTTAATTCTACAGTTTTCAGTTTCTTGGTCTGGAGACAACTGTAATAAAAAATCTTCGCTATCACTAGCTATTTCCATGTGGGTACCTTCCTCTAAATTTGGATTCAGTAAGTCATCTTCAAGTCTGCTTTCTTTGTCTATATCTGTCAGGTCCAACTCTCCTCCAGTCTCAGGACCTTTGTCAGACTTGGTGTTTTCATCCCTTATATCTGGCTTCCTTTCTTTTGAATCCATTTCAGTTCCATTTGTATCTGAAATATGCAGATGTAATGGAAAGAAATTAGATAAATACTACAACTGGAATATCTTTTTATGGCAAATGAAACAAAGACATAGACCATCAATATATAACTATATGTTAGCAGTAAGCATTTGCAAGTTTTAAATCATAAATAAATGGATGGCTCAGTAAATACAGATCATTCTGAAATTTGATATCCCTCTGAATTTACTTATTCTTAAATGTACAGCAGCATGGACAAGACTTTTCTATATCTTAATATCATAATAATATCTTTACTGTGTATGTTCTTTTTACATCACATGTTTCACCCTGTCATCTATTCTAGCATCATATCTACTCATGAGTGGCAAAATCAGCTGTCACAGCATTTAAGCCCCATACCCTCTTCATTTTTTTGTTTTTCCATTTTCTTACAGAGGATAAAAAATTTATCAAGATAAAAGGGAAAAAAAGGAAGGAACACTGAAAAGACCACAGAAGCACCCAATACGGATGATAATGATCAGCTGCATTGCTTTCAGAAAAGATTTCTAAGTCACGATTTCTAAGTCCAGAAAACAGCACGACTGTGTCAAAAATAGTCTCCTCTTGTTGTATTCATACCTTTTGATAGTTTGATGTAAATATCTTCAGTAACGACAGAGATATCATAAAATGTCAAAGTTTTTGCATGATGATAATGACACAGACGACAACAGGGCTATAGACAATACCTCAACTTTTTTTTTGAAAACAGCCAAGCTAAGATGGGTATTTTGGTAGTATTTCAGTGAAAAGTAGGACCAGTATTTTGTGATCTTTAATAGAACTGATGATTTAATCCTCAATATTTAATCTGTCATAATGGTTAAAACAATTCTCCTGTTTTCATAGACTTATAGATAGTTACAGTAAAAAGCCATAAAGTTAGAAGATATACACAATTTAATATCATAGACTTTTGTCCAAATTTTTGTTAAGCACATGGGGTTTTGTCGGATTGGGCTTTTAGCCTTTGGGGCTTTTGCGTGTAATCTGTGTGATACATGTTCTTTGACTGTCAACACTGCAACAGATGGCTATTAATCTTGGAATTTAGAGTAGGAACTGACTGAATATGTGGCATCAAATGTTTTAAATGTTGTACTCACCATTTAAAACTTTACTATGGTGTTCTTCCTTTTCATTCTCAGCTGTAATGGATGTTTCAGAATCTGGCCTTCTATCTGGTGAGGACAGAACTTTAGCTGCTAAATCCTTCAGAGAAGTTCTGGCTTTTGCCATCACTTTTGCTATTGGAATCACAGGTTTGGTATTATTTTCTATAGCATCTGTTTCAATTGAATTAGAATCCTTTTTAAAACTGTCTAAATACTCATTTCCATATTCTTTTTGTGATGATATAGTATCAGGGTTTGTTTTAGTCTGAACTTTTTCCACCAGTTGAAAGTTTTCACAATCTTCACTAACATCACACTCTCCATTTTGTGTTGACGTGGTTCCATTTTTCTCTTTAACAGTGATCTCGCCCTGATCAAAAGTTTTTCCTGTAACACACTGACCATTCATGTGTTTCATGTTATCAAGAACTTTTGGGATGCCCACATCTCCATCAGTGTGACTTTCAATAGAACCATTAATATTTTCATCTACCTCTTCCATTTTGCTTGCAAACAAGTTTGTGATCCACAACTGCTGGAACTGAAAAAGATGATTTCACAAAGTTTCAAATTTGCTAGATGTTTCTTAACCCTTTACCACACAATCCATAGTTTTTATTACCCAGTTTTTTGAAAACATTGAGGAAAAAAGGAGAAAATGCAGGTAACCAGCCTTTTCTCCTTTTCCTAGAATGTTTTCTACCCTGTCAAAGACCTTCATTTCATTTTTGTCTCATTTGAATGCTTCATCTGGAGATGCTGCCAATGTGGAGTAATCTCAGATTTTTTGTTTAGTACAGGCTTAATACTGATATAATTTCTGTGTATATAAAGACATTACCATTGAGTCCTGCAGACCACATTTCTTTGGTCTTACAGCATAAACAGTTGAAACTTTTTACTGGACAACAAAATTTTGGACTTGTCCAAACTCAAAGCATTTGCAGGTGACAAATTGAGTGAAGTTCAAATGACAGAATTTGTCTTTTAAAGGGTTGAAAATATTTGCTACACAAGGGGAAAGTCATGGCGGTCACCAGCAGTTTCTCCTTTTCCAACTATATTTTCAAAATTCTTTTTCCTAACGGTCTTATAAAGAGACTGTATGGCAAATGGTTAAGGAAACCCAATTCCAAAAAATATTTCTTGCAGTTAACTCTTTACCATGCGACAAAAATGCAGACTTGCCAAAAAATAAGAGGCTTTTTCAGATGACAGTTAAAATGTGGCTCAAACGATGGAATTTGTATCTGATAGAGTAGAAAACATTGTGCCAAAAGGAGAAAATGCTGGTAACCAGCATTTTCTCAATTTCCCACACTGTTTTAAAAAGGCTTCTTCCTCAAAGTCGTTAAAACTTGGGATTGTGTTGTAAAGGTATGAGGCAGAAAAATCAATGCACTTGAACTGGCATCCAAACAGATTTTGCTTTGCATTTTTTTTTTCAGAAAATACAACAATGCTACAACAGTCAAGTACTAGTGTATCAAACCATGCTCCTAATAAAAACACTGTGGAAAAAGGAGAAAAGCTGGTTAACAGCATTTCCTCCTTTTTATACAATGTTTTCTGCCCTTTCAATGAAAAAAAAAAACCCTATTACTTTATCCATATTTTACAATTGTCTGTACATTGCTTTCTAATTGGGCGAGTCTAAAGTTTTGTCATTGGTAAATGGTTACAAGGAAGTTTTTTAACCCTTTACCACACAATCCAGACTTTTGAGGACCCTGTGAAAGAACCCATTTGAAAACATTGTGGGAAAAGGAGAAAATGCTGGTAACCAGCATTTTCTCCTTTTCCAACAATGTTTTCTACCCTTCGAAAAACGAAATTTAATTTTTGAGTCACATTAATTTTGTTGTCTGCAAATGCTTTTAACTTGAACCAGTCTAAAATTGTAGGATCACAGGTTTTCCCCTTCTTTCAGCAATCCAAAATCACTAAATATTAATGTGCATATACGAAATTTACATTTCTAATGTTTTTAAAATCATCCCACTGCACTCTCGACATAAAATTCCGACATCCTTGAGTAAAGTGCTGTTGGGTTCTTGTGACATTGATTGTTGCGGCGGTAGACCTGTGTAGTGTATCTGGGCTCCACTTTCTTCTCATTTACATGAATGCAAGGCGAAGATCGTACACAGTCACGTGACAAGCATAATGTGGATTGAACGAGTGGATAGGAGCGAAGTCCAAAATTACAATTTCTATCCATCGTAATCTATGCAATCTCGTAACTGCCAGGTGTAATATTTGTCATGAAGCTACAAGAATGATTATAGTTTGATAAAATATCAAAGAAATTGGTTATATTTGGCTTAAAATGAGTAAATGGGTATCTTTAAGAGTTGGGATTGTGTGGTAACTCTTAAAGGGTTACAAGGGAAAGTGTTCCACTTATCTACATTATGATGGGTTTGGACTTTTTTCTAGTTCAGTTGGACAATGTCCTTGGAGTCTCACAGCCTTGACAGAACTCTGTGCGTTGTCTGCACATGTCCTATTCTTCGAAGATTTGACTCGTCTGCTAGGATGCATCAGTATCCTGTACAGGATAAATATTAGCATGTGGTGTGTCAAATAAACTCTGCTGCTAATAAAGTAGCAGTGGAGAAAATGGCTATAAACAGTACTTCTATGGAAATATCTAGCCTGTTTTTTTGCTCCAAATTTCTTTAAAAAAAAAATTTTTTTTTTTTCAATCGCAAAAAACAGTTTTTACGAATACAATGTACCATTGTTTTTACTGCACATCTTTGAATATAGTTTCTGAATATAGATTTTAGGGAAACAAAGATTTACAGGTGTCCACAATTTGAGTAAAGCAAATATCCCTGACTTTTCCCCGACTAAAATAAAATTTCCCTGACTAACGTTTTTGTATTTTGCACATAAAGTTCTGATGTCTTTTGGCCTCGTACAGACAACCATTCCACCTTTTACTTTACCAGTGTAATTGTATTACTATTTATGCATGAATTTTTAATTTTGTTTTTTGATTTTCTTGCACTTATTTTCTACTGCTCTTTTTCTACATACATACACATCCATGTATTTTCAAAAGTTTTTCATATTGTTGAATGAGTGCTTGAAAATAATGAGTCATACTACAGGGAAATCTGTTTACCTCCTCCTCCCTTCAATCAACTCTTACCACCTTTTTTACTACCAATTGTCAGTGTATAACTCTTTGTATTTTTTATTTTGTTTTTTAAATTTTCTTTGATATTGTTTTCTATTTTTCTCATTCTACATACATATAGGCTGTAAGAATTGACCTGGCAGGGTGTGGCTAACCTTTGACATGCTAACCTTTGACATAAGTGGACCAGTTTATTTTTCATTTTAGTGGCCTGGAGCCAGTTTGGAACTGTTTGTTGTAAATCTACTTAAACGCATGAAGTTCATACTCTTTTACCATCTGAAAATATCGTGAAAAAAAAAAGAGTTTCTTATTCACGTTGTTCAATTCCCATGTTCTTTTTTTTTTATAAATTATTGCATTTCATATGGCTACTCACAATGATTTTCGAGTTACCTATTTTACCTCAATCTAAAATGCAGTGAACTGTAACATAGCTTCGCCCTGCGAGGTCATCTCTTACAGCCTGTACATGTATTTACAAAAATAGTCAATGCTGTTGGATGTGGTGCTTAAAATTAGATCCATGCCAAAATGAACAAAATTTACAAGCCAACATAATAAAATTCACATCTCTTCATCAGTATGCACTTCAAAATGAAATAATGAAATTGATAAAAGTCTTTTTAGGCATTGCAAATTTTGATGATACAATTTTTCTTTAAATCATTAAATTTTGAAGTGCCTTAAAAATCAATATAAATTCCATTTGAAGTGCATACTTATAAAGAGATATCAATCTTATTAGGTTGGCTTGTATCTTGTCAATTTTGGCATGCTAATCCACAATGTCCTTATCCACAGAGTTGAGCTACAAATCATTGAACAACTGGTCAACCATATAAAAGATAGAATGGAATTAAACTAATAAAAAAAAAAAAGAATGTTTTAAGTTGCCATAAATTAAAACATATATGATTCTGTTGTATAGGTTTGCTTAACATATGTAAAATATTAAGCAATGCATATGGTACTAAATCTTATCAGCTAGACTTGTTATTTCAAAATTCCGATTTTTCCCCGACTTTTTGCTTAAATTTCAAAAATCCCTGATAAATGTCAAAATTCCCTGACAATGCCCTGACCTTGCAAATTCATTTTTTCCCCTAACTTTTTCCTTGACCATGGACACCCTGATTTATGCAGGATTTATCCACAGACCTATCAACATGAAATGTTTGGGCTTTTTCCCAAGCCTGTAGGACCTGTGTTTATAAATGACTGGTGCATAGGTTACATACTATCTACCATAGCTGGATGGACCATATCAAGTAGCGTTAAATTGAGTAAACCTTTATTTCATTTTGAAATTCAAAGTAACTGTTGTCGTTTTGAAAAGTAGTCCGATTTTATACCAAGAATGCCCAAATCAGATAGGTCTGTATTTGAAAAATGCCACCTAGCGGAAGATAATGGAACTCTATGAATGAATAAAACTAAAAAAAATTTAAACAGATTATTGGATCATAAGATATTTTAACCAACAGAGCACCTAATAAAAGCTCCCAGAAAAAAAAAAATACCAGGGTCTGTATTCTCCAACCATTCTTAATTCAATTCTAAGTACCTGGTATTCTGGTACCAGCATTTTCTGCTTTTCCCAAAATGTTTTCTCCCATATTAGTGACAAATCAGCCATTACAGCACCAATGAGTTTGTCATCTGTAAATGCTTTCAAAATGGAAGTCGAAAATTTTGCTGTGCAGTAAAGAGTGTCAAGTGAGTGAACTCTCAATACCTAAAAAAAAAAAAATCTTTTGTGGTATTTGAGGGAATATCGTATATTAGCCTGTTAATACATTTTTTATTTTCATGCTTTAAATTTGCAAAGGCCTCTGGAAATGTCACATGATCAAATACATGTACATGAATACATCGGTATGTTATACCACATTTGAATAGGAACCATGATGTAATAGATGGAGTTCCCGGTATTGACTGCAAAATAATCATTCCTTTAATTTCACTCCAAAATTGCTCCTTTTTTGCTGAATGAAACCTTCCAGTTTTATTATGCTTGCACCAGTTTCTTTACACTTAAAAGAGAATTATATTTAGTTGTAATTAGAATTTTTTGTAACAAATTTTGACTAACAATTGATAAATAAAAAGAACTTACATGTCACTTTATTTGCAACTTTGATATAAACTATGTTTTAGTGTATTCAAGGAACTACTTTCAGAGCCAGATAATAACCATGATCTTCCACTAGGTGGCATTTTCAAATACACATATCTAATTTGGGCATTCTGGGTACAGAACCAGATCACTTTTCAAAACGACAACCATTACTTTGAATTTCAAAATAAAATAAACGTTTATTCAATAAAATGCTACCTGGTACGATTCATTCAGCTATGGTCAGCTAGCATGCAACCTGTGCACCAGACATTTATAAAAATAGCCCCTACAGGCTTGGGTAATACATGTAGCTTCGGTATAAGTCCAGACACTACTTGTTGATAAGTGGAAAAACTGCATGAATCCTGGTTTCCCTTAAGCCTATAAACTGTATTCAAAGATGTGCAGTAAAACAAGTATTTGTGAAAACTATTTTCCCCTTTATGAAATAACTAAATTCTCAAGATATTTGGAGCAAAAAAACAGGCGACTTTTTTCCACAGATGTATTGTTCATAGCCATTTTCCCCATTACAACTCTATTAGCGGCGTATTAATATTTATCCTGTACCTGTATAAGTGATGCGTCAAAGCAGACAGGTCAAATCTTCAAAGAATATGACATGAGCAGACAACTGATGATAACATCAAGGGTAGATGTCTAGGATCCATTTCGAGAATATAGGGAAACAAAATTACAGTGAAGTGTCTTTAACTTCTCTGTAGTCTCAAGAAGACTTGACTGCTGAATCTAAAATCTCAGTTGTCCCTTCTATAACCATGTTGTACTTGGGATTGTGGGACTGATAGTGT
The DNA here is from genome assembly GCA_946811185.2 of Hippopus hippopus. Taxonomy (NCBI): domain Eukaryota; kingdom Metazoa; phylum Mollusca; class Bivalvia; order Cardiida; family Cardiidae; genus Hippopus; species Hippopus hippopus. The sequence goes on from OX328096.1 coordinate 22,253,476, forward strand.
TACAAAATTTAATATGCAAAAGCTACTAGCATCCTGCAGTTGCCTCCTGCAAATGACTTCTTTTTGTCTGGCAGTCAACCTCCTTGGCATATATTGTAGCAAAACAAGAAATTACTGTTTATCTTTTTGCAACAATGTCTTGTGTTTATTTAGATCCATTAATTATGGTTAATTTATGTTGATAATTCATCCTTTAAATGATTGACTGTTTGGTGTTTAACGCCGTTTTCAACATTATTTCAGTTATATCGCGGTGGCCAGTGCACCTATCCATGCTTTCCTGGAGTCTCTTATACCAGTACTCCGCACAATTTTCTTTCCAAGCCACTGGCTGCTTTCCCACATAATCATTGTCGTAACAATGGTCAGTGGTGGGAGAGGAATGAATCCTGTCGCAATGACTATCATCGTTCCTCGGAAAGAAATTGCCGAGCCAGGGATCGAACCCACGACCCCGTTCTCAAGTCCTGCACGCTACCGACTGAGCTACCGGGGCTCGGCTCATCTTTTAAATGGGTCTTTTTAAAAGCTGGCTTCTGAAATTCATTCTGAAACTTTGAAAGGAGTTAACCCTTTAACAAACAATCCCAAGTTTTAACGACCCTGAGGAAGAAGGCCTTAAATAAAAACATTGTGGGGAAAAACGAAAATGCTGGTAACCAGCGTTTTCTCCTTTTTCCCACTACCCGTTTTCTTCCCTGCAAAAATAAATTTAAATTACTTAGTCAACTTTACTTTGTTGTCTGCAAAATTAATGCTTTCAATTAAGAAAAGTCTAAAATTTTGGCAATTGGCAAATGTTTTTTTTTCTAAACCTAGATCTGGATTTACCTAATTCAGCGATTTCACGGAATGTCCAAAATTCTTTTCTATTGATAGATACAGTAGACCTGAATAATCAAGTCCACATGAAATCTGTAACTTGTACACTGCACAGATCTTCAAAAGGTAGATTGCGGGGATCTAGATCAATAAATCGTATTTTGGAGAAGTATGTCAAACTTATAGGTTACATCAGAGATAGTACATAGATCTACGATCCCTGGTTAATGGTGTTTTTTATTCACATTCTTGATTCGTTAACGCACATACACTTGCTTCATAGACATTCTTGCATGATCTCGTTCGAGATAGATCTAGTCTACCTGTGCGGGTCGATGTTCATGCGCATCTGTTCTCACCCGATTCTTTACCAATGTGTATTATTAGAATTTACATCATTTGAAAAAAAAAAGAGATGAGAATACAATCAATGCACGGAGGGCCTACAAGACAATTTTTGCCGGGGAATGAAATAAACGCCTGACGTCACGACCGCCCTAGATCGCGATGTGCGTTACAACGTCGGCGAATCATTGATTTTATTATACACCTAAATAATTCAGGGGCCGTCTCAAACTGTATCCATTGTGATTAAAATTGAAATCGTAGTCTTTATCTGTTTTAGGAAGTTTTGTTTCTTTCATCATTTATTGAAGACGCAAATGTTCAATGTTAAGCGAGGTACAGCGCATAATGTTAAGGTTCTGTCCGTTTCACAGCGCATTTGTATTGGTTTGAAACCGTCTGTAACATTTCTCACACTACATGCAAATTAGTCGCCATCTTGAATCTAGAAGGATCGACGACACAGATATTCAATGATTTTTGTTGTATTTGGTGTCTACAGTGAATCAGTTCGTGACACTCAGTCTACATATCTTTATATTCTAGATCTATTTTTTTTTTTGGGGGGGGGGGGGTGTTGTTAAGTCCATGATAAATCGAGAAACTTTTTTCTAGTTCCTTAGTGTGTAGAAAATGTACGTGATCTAGTTCTACACGGGTCAATTTATCGATCCTTTGCGTCGATCTGCAGATCAAACATGGAAGAGTGTAACATTGGCTCAAAACATCACTTTCAAATATGCGATCAGCATTAAGAGACAGAAATGCAGTGCCTTTCAAATGTAACGTTCCACATTTATTTCCTCATCGCATAAATTTTGTTGCTGTTCCTTGGTTAATCTTCAAAAAATGATCCAGATCTATGACCTAGGTGTAAAAAGGAGAAGAGGATATTTAATGAAAGATTTTCACCTTGTTCCATTTCTTTTTTTTTACGCTAGATTTTTAATTTCACGGGCATTTGGCATTTCACAGGGAAAGTTCACCTAATTCATTCATATCTTTACTTTTTTGAAGAATGTTGATTAAATAGTTGTTTATCATCCCTTTTCCTTTCTAGACAAGAATGAATTTCATATTCACTTAAAACAATATTTCAAACTGTTGCGACTGTAAAGTGGCTACATGGGGTACTACCCTATTTTGTTCAAGGGTGAATTTCACGATCTCTGCGTAAGACTTACCGTTCACATCTGTCGAAGTACAAGGGTTTTTGATTGGGCAAACATGTTAATATCGCGAGGTTCCTAAGGGGGGAAAGTGTCACGTGGTTCAAGAATACCAAATTCAATAGGGAACGCTGAATAGATAATCCAGTTGAACGATGCATCGTGTGAAATTTCTCTTCACACGATAATATTCTTGTAGATCTGTGAAATTTCTCTTCATGCGTTAATATTATCGTAGATCTGTTCCACTGTTCACCGAATGGTTCATAATCGCTTCGTAATCAATCAAGAATGCAATAAAGGATTTTCAATGATCGTAAATGCAATTTAAGTTGACGCTGGAAAATCGGAGATCTCCAGCGCGCGATTCAAACGTGATCCAAATATTGCTCGTCCGACGTCAATATTTCGGCCCTTTACGCATCCAAGTTACCTTATCGTGCATTTCCACGTTTTACCTATCCAAGTTATCCTTGTTCGTGTTAGCAAGGCCGGAGCGAGCGAGGACCTTTACTTTATTAGTCAACTAGATCTAATGAAGTTGGTGGGTATATCTCGGGGCTAAATCGTTCCCAGTTAATTCATCCGTGAAAATGTTTCACTTGCTATTCAAAGTTAGGTGTCTGTCTTTTAATACTTTTATAAATACAAATCATGGAGGGTTAAGAAACCAATATACTGGTTTTTGTGAAACAGAATTTTACGGGAATAACTAAATGTTGACATTTCAATAAAATACATGTGTAACCGGGCGACCGATTCTAGTTTATCAGTACTAATCATTTAAAGGAGATTGAAGTAAAACTCAAAATATGCTTTGACAGATCTTCAGAAATTCAATCTTTACACATAAATATATTCAGGAATAGAATACTGTATAAAGTCCGGTGTCATATAACGGGAGGGGGTGGGGGGGGGGGGCGGACTCGTACGATTATAATCAATCGGGTAAAACTTCATTCATCCAGACTATTGCAGTATAGAATCTAATATGTTGTGCATTTCACGAAAAATTAAATGCCTAGTAATCCATATTCAATAAATGTCCAAATATGAAAAAAATCTCCGAAGCCTCTCATTATTGAGACTAGGGTTGTCAATGTTGTAAACACACTAAGGTAATAAAAAACATGTTTCATTTACTATGCTATTCTGCTCTACAAACCAATATAAATAGACACATTACCCAACTTTCGACACATTCATGATCATCAGCATGTAAATTGTACAACGATGATATTATTACTTACAAGCTGATTAATAATTACCTTTAGATTTCAAGAATTGAAGTCATCTGACACCTGACAGCAAAAGAGCTGTGCCGCATTCACCGATCAATTATTGATAATAATCTTTGTCTATTTCTCAAGTTTCCTAATTTGAAAGTAACAAATTCCGATTGGCCAAGCCATCTAGTTAAACCAATCAGAAATAGCGTTACCTATCTACACCAAGAGTTAGACTAAGAATGCAGTTTAAAACGGTTTGGCGAGTCGGGTCCTGATGGTGATTTTAAAGAAAAATGTAGTTTCCAGAATTTTATCAACAGTTCAGAATATAAGTGGATCAAAGGAAATGGACTTAGGGCACATGTAAGAAACAATGCGATTGGCCAGTTGGAAAATCACCTTAACCTGCATTATTTGCCTCTCTAATGGGGCTCTTAGGGAAGAAAATTTTAATCTTGTACAATTGCAAAATGTAATAACATAACTATATACTAATAAAATATGATCTTTGAAAACAGTTATAAATATATGTGCCAAATATTAATCTTTATTGTACACTAGGAAAATAGCACTAAATCGGATGAAACTGTCAACAATGAATGCTATTTTTACCCCACTTCTTTCCCCACGTCACGTGATGTGGGGGCTTTCTCAAAACACACCATTTATCGAAAGGCTACATGAGGACTTATCAAAAATGATATATTTGCTCGCTATATCCTTCAGAAAAGCAACTGCAAATAAAGCACTTATCAACATCGTTTCATTTAAAAGTGGTATATATTCGTGTAAGTGGAGGTTACAGAATCTCGAAACAATTTGGAGTCATAACTTCAAACAAATTCGACATGCAACACCACTAGTCTCCACCTCTCGTATCTTTTGTCGTCAACGAAGACACATAGATATTTTGAGTATGTCTCTCAGCCTCTTTAAAAGCAAACTAAACACCTATTCAATGAAACATTTTTGGGAACAAAGAACATGATACTCACTGATAACGCTGCTGCTGAATCATACAGAGATAAATCGGCTATCGATGTCTAAGCTTGAACGACTCTCGTAGAGAGACGAGTCTCATTGAAGATGGCGACGATAATACAAATGTTGCGCATGCGCAACAAACGCTCGTCGAGTGGGAAATTCTTTCTCTTATTTGCTGACGTCATAAGGCTGGCTCTATATAAACCAATTTGTGATGTCACAAACAGTTCGTTTTGGTTGAAAGCGAAATGTTGACATAATTAGGAATAACAGATAATCTTTTATTTTCCAAACACAACTATTACCAAACGCATATTGATCTAGATCTGTATTATAACTAGCATTTGTCTCAAAACTAGTCTACAGGCCAAAAATTTGACTTAGCGTGAAATTGCTGAGACTCTTTCATGTGAAATTTCACCAAATGATGACTTGCACTCAGAAGATTTATTTGCTTTTAAAAACTGCTTTGTTTCTTATTGTTTGATCGTTATCATGCCAAATAAGACTTTGAGAGAGGAAAAAAAAAATGGAATTGGGAAACAATTTGATCATGATGTCACATTGTGTTTCTTTTTCGGTTTCAATCATCTATTTTCCTTCCCTGTAAACATGAGTTTTCTTCTTTGTTTCACCTTTACCGCTTAGTGGTATAGATCTATGTCTTATAGATCTAATGAGTTAAAAAGGGTCAATCTATTGATAGAATACTATGACGTCAATCTTTATCGTCTACAATCAATTGGTAAGCACATGTTCAAATTTCAGGTAGAGCTGGGTTTAATGTATCATTGCTCCGCTTTTAGTGTTTTTTTTTTAACTTTAACAGTCAGTTTCGGAACTAGAGAGAAGCGATAATTTTGAAGGATGAAGACATGTTTTATGTATACTCATTAATGAGCAAGCTCTTTTCGTCTAGTCGAGCGAGATTTTGTGAAAGTGCTCTTGTGGTAGACTGCTCGCCCGATCTTTAAAACATCAACGCCTCTTGAACAGGTTGTAAGTGTGATCAGAGTGGAACTTCAAAAGTAGAATGAGCTGTTCCACATCTTTATATTGGGAAAAAATATGTAAATTAAAGGTTTTATTATGTTTTTTTCCCAGTTACGTGGTTTCACAGTTACGTCCCTTGCTCTGTATATTGCTGTCTCAACCTGAGCCCCTGCTGTGTACAGCGCCGACTAATATTCTGGTCGACATGTGTCCCAGCTATTTTTGATATCGGAAATAGGGTGTTTTACATATTATTTGCCGGTAATTATATTTTAAAATTCTTTACAAGTTTTAAGAGGAACTTTACGACTAGGTCAGAAAGTTGAAGCAACGTCTTAAGTAGAGTTCGTGTTAGATCAAAGTACCAAAGTGATAGTGGTCTACATTTATTTGGACAGGAACTGAATTTCCATCAGACCATGTTCTTACAAATCTCTCTTGATCTAATCCATACATAAAGGTTAAGGTTTTTTTATCGTATTTGTAAATCTCACAGTGTTTGGAAAGACATGCAAACACATGTTCAAAATTTGAATTATGATAGTTTGTATTTTTAATGAAATGTAGATTTAGACTAACAACCTTTTTGCCCCCTGTCAAACGCATCTTTCCCCATTGTCCTGAAAAGACTGAATTCGTTTGTTTGACTCTTTACCAAAAAACAAAATTTAAGACCAGTCCAAATTGAAAGAATTTGCAGATGACAAAAATTAAATGTGACTCAAATTTCGAAGATTGTTTTGAGAAGGGTAGAAAACATTGTGGGAAAAAGAGAAAATGCTGGTTGCCAGCATTTTCTCCTTTTCCTACAGTTTTCAAAAGGGTTCTTTTTCAGGGTCGTTAAAAGTTGGGAATGTGTGGTAAAGGGTTAAGGTCAAAGTTGTGTTTGGCAGACCAAGGATATAAAGACAGTGGACAGATATTTTATTATAATTATGTTAGCATCCAGCTAAGGCAGAGATTCTGGGATATAAATTCCCAGGCTCATAGCCTGGTCATTTTTCCTTTTCTATATTCTGATATTAGTTTGAAAAAAAAAAAAAGGTAATAATTGTGGAACTGATAATCAGTTTTGCCACAGCTCTGTATAGACCTTACAACTAGACTGATACTCACTGAAAAAAAAATATTACAGCCTGGATCCAGGCTACAGGTGCATAGCCAGGCAGAAGCCTAGAAGCCCTGCCTTCAGGATAAGGTTTTGCAGTTTTGCCTTTCAGAAAAAAGATGGAAGCAAAAGGCGAGGAAACTCTACTCTGGCCTTACTCATGGGAATCATCTTTTCTACATTCCTGGCTATGTGCCTCTCTTGCCACATTCAATTCTTAACTGTTGTAGTGCTAAATAAATGAAATGGAGATTCTCAACTAGTGCCAAAGAAGCAATTTTACAACTTCAAATCACTTTTGTTAGAATATTATAATTTATGTGAAAAAAAAAATGTATAGTGTAGATCCAAGATCAGACTGCTTAAGCAGTTAAACCCAGCTTTAGGGCTATGTGGGTTAAGAAAAATAACTCCTCATAATGTACCCAGGTATGATTGCCCCTTTCAAATTTATTTGAGAGTTAGTCCAAAGTGTAGATCTAGTTCTGTAGCTAGTCCTAAAACTGTCGCTTATTTATGCAAATTTATGCAATTATTGTCCCCTCTCTGAATTAACCTATAGGTAAGCTTTATAGATGTCACTTGAAGGAGACTTAATATCGCCATTACAGGGCCATTTTTCTAGACATTATCTTGAGAAGCTGACAATACAGATAACAGATGAGACTTCATGTTTTGTGCAATTTTAGTTGTTGTCTGGAAAGTTTGTGTGTGACGGATAAGTCCTTTAGCTCTTCACCAGAACACAAAATTTTTTACTCCTTGATATCAAAAGTACAGGCAATAAATATGACTGTATATAACTCTTTTGAAAGGGTAGAAAACACTGTGAGAAAAGGAGAAACTGCTAGTAACCAGTGTTGTCTCCTTTTCTCCTAAAATTTTCAAGAGTCTTCTTTGAGTCATTAAAACACTCGATTGTTTGGTAAAATGTGTAATGTTGGCTAAGTCTTTACCAAACAACAAAATTTTAGACTCATCAGAATTCAAAGCATTTGCAGATGACAAATACAGTTCAAAAGGTGAAATTTGTCTTTCATCGAGTAAAAAAAAAATTGTTGGAAAAGGAGAGAATGCCAGAAACCACCATTTCCTTTTTTCACACAGTTTTTCGAAAGCCTTCCTCCCCAGGGTCATTAAAGCTAGGTATAGTGTGGTAAAGGACTACAGCCAAAATTCTTAATGAGAATTAATCCTTTACCACACAATCCCGACTTTTAACGACACTGTGAAAAAATCCTTTTGAAAACATTGTGGGAAAAGGAGAAAATGCTGGTAACCAGCATTTTCTCCTTTTCCCACAATGTTTTCTACTGTTCCCAAAACAAATTTCAGTTCTTCAGTCACCTTTGTTTTGTCGTCTGCAAATGCTTTCAGTTTGGACCAGTCTATAATTTTGTCGTTTGGTAAAGAGTTTATGATAGTTTTGGGACAGTATTCTATGCTTTCTCATACCCTTGCTGAGCCTAATAGTTCAATAACACACAGGGCCTGAAACCAGCGGATTGCTGTTTCCAATCCCCAGCTTGACCAAGTTTTTTCCAAAGACTGTTGATAGTCATTGTGACAACATTAACTCCTCTCTCAATGCTTATTAAAGTTTAGACGATGATAATGTGTGAGAGTAGCAGGTGGCTTGGGAAGAATATTGTGGTAAGCATTGGTAAAAGAAACTCCAGGAATGCATGGAAGAGTGCACAGGCTATCACAATATCACTAAAATAATATTGAAAAGGGCTTTTACCATACAAACTCTCACCCCTTTAGTTCTTTTCAGCTTATTATGTACATGCATAGGCGTAGCCAGGATTAAAATATTTATACGCACTGTGAGGCAGGAACTGCTGATGGAGGAGGTAGCCGGAGGGTGGCATTTATTGTATTTTAGCATATTCCCTAGTAATCAGTGCTTCAATTTAAGTTTGTAAAGGCGCGCAGATCTAGAGAAAATTCAATACATGTACATGATCTTGTGATTTACAACTGGTTGTTGAATTTTTTATACGCACATGTATATATTGTGCATAATGGGTGCTGTGTACTTGACATGTATGTGAGAGACAGCTGCCAATTACTGTAATCGCTTGCAGAGAATGTGCTTATCCCTTCACCAAACAATCCTGTGTGGTAAAACGTTGTGGGAAAAGAAGAAAATGTTTGTAACAATGTTTTCTACTCTTGAGAAACAAATTCTTTGATTTGAGCCATATTTGTCGTCTGCAAATGCTTTCAATTTGGACAAGTCTAAAATTTTTGTCTGGTAAAGAGTCAAAAGACCTTGAAGTAAACTTCAATACAGGGATAGGTGTACTTGTCTCATAATGTACTGGTAACTGAAATACTGTTAAACACTCCAAACAAGCAATCAAAGTATATGTTTTGTTATGAAGAAAATTATCAATATAGTATTTTGACATGAGGACTAGATTCAGAATAATCTTTTGCCATGATATTACATTTTAATTCATTCTTCCATGCAAGCTCATTTTAATTTTTCAACCCTTTAGACATATCCAAATTGGAAGCAATTGCAGGCCACCAATTTGAAGTTGCTCAAATGATGGTACGTTTTTGTCAAGGGTAGAAACCTTTGTGGAAAAGGAGAAAATGCTTATTGCCAGCATTTACTCCTTTACCCAAAATGTTTTCAAAAGCTCTGTTCATCAGGGCTGTTAAAACATGAGAGTGTGTGGTAAAGGGTTAAGAATTGCAGCACAAGACATGTTTGAACATCATGGTTAGTGGAGAGAAGTCTCAAGATGGACATTTTAGGTATTTGTCATCATGATTTTAGTTGAATTATTTTACATCCACGGATGTTATGCCAAGCGGGAGATTCTGGCCATTTCTGGGACATTTTCCTTTTGTATTCGAAAAATGTCCAATCATAAGGCACACAGGTGGGACTTTCTCCCTTTCAAAGTGATCTGATAATTAATCCTTAGGTTGCTAAACCCAATTCACTGATCTTTTGTGGACTGTGTAGATCAAGATCAGACTGCACAGAACTTGCAGTCTGATCTTGGATCTACACTGTCTAATAAGGAGACTATCTTTCTGTCAAAAATACATTTGAAATGGTAAAATTTGGGTCTTTACTAATGGCTTGAAAGTTTCACTTCACTTGTTTAGCAGGATAAGGGTTAAGCCCTGAGTACATTTGTATACCTTATTTTGAAAGTGACTCCTACTTCTGCAAGTGTATTATCCGTAGGTGGACCTTCTTCAGATTTGTTGATTAGGGAAAAATGTGGATGCAATGAGGATAAACATCAGCTCTTAGCGATTCGATGGTTAAAGGGAATTAACCCAATGATTTCATGGTGTAATGCTGTAATCACTTATCTCCCTTCCATACTGTAATGCAACATGGTTGGTGTTGTTTTGTAAGTTTTCTATGCTAAAGCGAGTAGAAAATGTTCTGTTTGGTCTTTTACAGTATGTTGAAAAGTACAAGTATGGATATAATCAAATATGAAAGAAAAAATGTTATATTTGTAAAAAAAAAACATACTGAAAATTTGAAAAAAATTCAGTTTCAGTCAAAGGAAGTGTTTTTCTGCCATACTTCTTTTGCAGTTCTTGTCAAATACTATCGATAAGGTTTCATTAATAGTCCATGTGAAATATCTCTTGAAGATTATTTTTATGTTCCTTGTTGCTATTTTTGGGATTTTGAAGGTATTGAATTTAATTTTTTGTTTGTTTTTGGAGGGGTAGGGGAGGTGAAGGGGAAGGGCTGTAGACTTTGTTGAGGTTTCCTCATGGCATTTTACCATGCAAAATACAGAGACATGATTGCTTTGAGTTTCTTAATGTCTCTTGTGTAAATCTTTGAAGGCCAAGTGACAAAACTGCTATTAGATTTCAATGGTATTTTGGTTGAATTATCTTTGTGCAGACTGTTTCTTATTGGTAAATGATATTCCTATCATGAAGTAATATACTGATTTCAGATTTAACAAAGAAAGAGTTTGTTGTCCATGGACCAGCCCGCATAGCTCAGTTGGTAGAGCGTTGTTTCCTGAACATGGTGTTTCCGGTCACTTGAGGGGATGGGTTCGATTATCATGGCTGGCCATCTAAACCTTTGAGAAGAGACATTAAACCGAGGTCCCCTGTGACAGTGCTATACACTGAGCACGTTAAAGAAACAGGCGTAACCTAGGATGGGTTTCGTCCTGTATCTGCACTATTCCCTGTAACAATACCAACAGCCTTCAGGGGGCGTCATCCATATGGGCAACCGGTGGTGACGATAAATAAACGCATATTCAATCAATAATTGTCCATGCCTATTACTGTCTTTTGGATGTGACAAAACGGAGGTCCCCGGTGATGGTGATGGTGCTATACACTGAGCATGTTAAAGAACCAGGTGTAACTTAGGATGAGTTTTTTCCTGTATCCTGCAAAATTAACAGTCTACTGGGGGTGTCACCCATATAGGCAACAATAAATAAATGAAAATCAACCATCCAGATATGCGCCTTATGGGTCATTTGTTTCTTTAGTAAGTAGATCAATATAGAGCCATCATTAGTGCTCTTGTTCATTACATGCCTACTGCTTCATAATTCATCATAACTTAGACATGAAATGATTTCACCTGTTACTAGACAATCTTGTGTTTTAATGACACTGAGGAATAAAGTATTTGAAGATTTCATTGGAAAAGGAGAAAATGCTGGTAACCAGCAATTTGTCCTATTCCTACAACACTTTCTACTTTTGAAAGGCAAATTTGATCATTTGAGTCACATTTGACTAAACAACAGACATAAAGCTCCGCCTACAGATATCACTCGGTCTGTGAATCAAAAACGATCAAACTATGAATATGCCTTATGGCTAAGCTGGTAGATATTTTTTGAAGTTATAGAGGTGAAAATGAAAAAGAGGTTGGTTTATTTCAGTCAGTAGTAAAATGCCACCTTACACCTCTTACATTTGATATATGCATTTAAATTGAACCCCTGAAACATGTCATAAAATCGTTGGTCTGCTGTTGTAATCATTTTTTTACCGGACAAAAATAAGCTGTTTTGGAGGTTCAAAATATTGTATACAGAGATTTTTTTTGTAATTCAGCTGCCAATATTTGAGTGAATGATTTCACCAGATTCCCATTATTCCCTGGTATTTATTTATGGTTGAAATTCTGATAAACTGATTACGGTATAAACGATATCCCCAAAAATGATTCAGTCATTTATTTCAAGTCTAAAATTGTTTTCTTCATGGATATCCTAAAATGATGTCACTCTTAGGTCTACATAAGGTATTTATATCATGTTTACAAAGATAAATCATGGATATCATTTCTATTGGTTTATTTAAGTTTTTTGTTTATATTATTCAAAAATATTTGTAACTGCAAATGATTCAAAATGTCCAAGGAAAATGGCAAAATTATTTTTGCTCGGAGACAAATACTGATCGTTGATTGTTTTTTATAGCTCACCTGAGCACAACGTGCTCAAGGGGAGCTTTCAGGATCACCCGGTGTCCATCGTCAACAATTCTTTAAACATCAACTCCTCCTAAACCGCTGGGCCAATTTGGACCAAACTTGGCTGGAATGTTCCTTGGGAGGTCCTCTTTAAAAACTGTTCACAGAATTTGATTCCATCAAAAACTCTGGTTGCCATGGCAACCAAATGGAATTTTCTAAGAAATTCTTTGAAAATCTTCTTCTCTGAAACCGCTGGTCAGATTTTGAAATAATTTCACAGAGATGTTCCTTGGGTGACCCTTTTCAAAAATTGTTCGCGAAATTTTGATCCATCAAGAAACATGGCTCTGGTGAATGGGGGCTACTTGCACTATACAGAAATGAAGAAATTCTTAAAAATTCTTCTTCTCTGAAACGGCTGGTCAGATTTTGAAATAATTTCATAGAAATGTTTCTTGGGTGACCCTTTTTGCAAATTGTTCGAGAAATTTTGATCCATCAAGAAACATGGCTCTGTTGGCTGTGGGCTATTTACACTATACAGACATGAAGAAATTCTTAAAAATTCTTCTTCTTTGAAACCGCTGGTCAGATTTTGAAATAATTTCACAGCAATGTTCCTTGGGTGACTCTTTTCAAAACTTGTTCACAAAATTGTGATCTGTCAAGAAACATGGCTCTGATGGTGGGGGCTATTTGCACTACAGGGACATGAAGAAGAATTTCTTAATTCTTCTTTTCTGGAACGGCTGGTCAGATTTTGAAATAATTTCACAGAAATGTTCCTAGGGTGACCCCTTTCAAAAACTATTAGGGAAATTTTTATCTGTCGAAAAACAACAGCCAATTGTTGGCACCTGCATGTGGTGCTCTTGTTCGACTTATGTTTTTAGTCACTATCGAGCATGTGCTCTTCTTCAAGAAATTGTCCTTGGGTGATCTATCCAAAAATTTATTTGCAGAATTCTGATTCATCAAATTCATTGCTGTGGTGATGATTGTAGGGGTGGTGACAGATTTTGAAATGACTTTTACAGGTGACCTTTTCAAAATTGCTTGGCAAAATAATGATTTTGTTTCCAAAGTTTCAATACCTCAAAAAAAATTGGCTATGGTCCTCTCAAAAATTCAGGTGAGTGATCCAGGGCCATCTTTGCCCTCTTGTTTCTTTTTTAGCTCACCTGAGCACAATGTGCTCAAGGGGAGCTTTTAGGATCACCCTGTGTCCGTCGTCAACAATTCTTTAAACATCTTCTCCTCCTAAACAGTTTGGCCAATTTGGACCAAACTTGGCTGGAATGTTCCTTGGGAGGTCCTCTTTCAAATGTGTTCACAGAATTTGATTCCATCAAAAACTCTGGTTGCCATGGCAACCAAATGGAATTTTCTAAGAAATTCTTTAAAAATCTTCTCCTCTGAAACCGCTGGTCAGATTTTGAAATAATTTCACAGAAATGTTCCTTGGGTGACCCTTTTCAAAACTCGTTTGCAAAATTTTGATCCGTCGAAAAACATGGCAGTGGTGGTGTTGGGGGGGGGCTCTTTGTGTTGTGCGGTGTCAACAATTCTTTAAACATCTTCTTCTCCTGAACCGCTGGGCCAGTTTGGACCAAACTTGGCTGGAATGTTCCTTGGGAGGTCCTCTCTAAAAAGTTTTCACAGAATTTGATTCCATCAAAAACTCTGGTTGCCATGGCAACCAAATGGAATTTTCTAAGAAATTCTTTAAAAATCTTCTCCTCTGAAACCGCTGGTCAGATTTTGAAATAATTTCACAGAAATGATCCTTGGGTGACCCTTTTCAAAAACCGTTCGCAAAATTTTGATCTGTCGAAAAACATGGCAGTGGTGGTGTTGGGGGGGGGGGGCTCTTTGTGTTGTGCGGTGTCAACAATTCTTTAAACATCTTCTTCTCCTGAACTGCTGGGCCAATTTGGACCAAACTTGGCTGGAATGTTCCTTGGGAGGTCCTCTTTAAAAATGTTCACAGAATTTGATTCCATCAAAAACTCTGGTTGCCATGGCAACCAAATGGAATTTTCTAAGAAATTCTTTAAAAATCTTCTCCTCTGAAACTGCTGGTCAGATTTTGAAATAATTTTACTGAAATGTTCCTTGGGTGACCCTTTTCAAAAATTGTTCACGAAATTTTGATCTGTCAAAAACATGGCCATGGTGGGTGGGGGGGGGGGGGGGGGGGGCTCTTTGCACTGTAAGGATTTAAAGAAATTCTTTGAAATTCTTCTTCTCTTAAACCACTTGTCAGATTTTGAAATTATTTCACAGAAATGTTCCTTGGGTGCCCCTTTTGAAAAATTGTTCGCGAAATTTTGATCCGTCAAGAAACATGGCTGTGATGGTGGGGGGCTATTTGCACTATACGGACATGTAGAAATTCTTAAAAATTCCTCTTCTCTTAAACCACTGGTCAGATTTTGAAATAATTTCACAGAAATGATCCATATATTATGCCCCTTTTTTTAGCTCGGCTGTTTTCGAAGAAAATATTGAGGTATTGTCATAGCCCTGTTGTTGTCGTCTGCGTTGTTGTTGTTGTCATTATGCAAAAACTTTGACGTTTTGTTATATCTCAGCTTCCACTCAACACATGTACTTGAAACTTGGAATAATTGTTCACTAGTAAAAGAGCAACCCAACAAGGGCAGATAACTAAAATCATTTTGTACAAATTATGCCCCTTTTTCGACTTAAAATTTTAACTTACTATCCAGCACCCAACAGCCAATTGTTGGCACCCGCATGCGGTGCTCTTGTTCGACTTAATATTTTTAGCCACTATCGGGCATCTACTCTTGTTCAAGAAATGGTCCTTGGGTGACCTATCCCAAAATTTATTTGCAGAATTCTGATTCGTCAAAAACATGGCTATGGTGATGATTGTAGGGGTGGTGACAGATTTTGAAATGATTTTTACAGGTGACCTTTTCAAAATTGCTTGGCAAAATAATGATTTTGTTTCCAAAATTTCAATACTTCAAAAACAAAAATGGCTATGGTCCTCTCTAAAATTCAGGTGAGCGATCCAGGGCCATCTTGGCCCTCTTGTTTTTGATTGATAGCTGTGGTTTGGTCTATTGCATTCTATTTTGATGTGTCTAAGATTGTGTCATCTGGTATTAAAAGAGTTAAATATCATTTCAGTTTTACCAAGCAACAAAATTGTTGAATTGCCGAATTCCCAAGAATTTGCAGACAACAAATTAAATGTGGCTCAAACTATGGGAACTGTCATTTAAAGGTAAGGAATGGTGGGAAAAGGAGAAAATACCTGTTGCAAGCAATTGATCCTTTCCCAAAAATGTTTTCAAAGTTTTCTTCCTCAACGCTATTGAAAAGTTGGGATTGCGCTGTAAAAGGCTAATGGGATAGATTTTCATCCTGAGAAGACCACAAATATAAATAATTTCTAGATTTGATTTAATTTCAAAATATTTAAAAAACAGCAAGTGAACACTACCTGTAAGTTGAATAACAATACATCAACAATGACCAATAGCCTTTGTGATACCAAATTTGGTTAGATTTCATCAAGATACAGTTTAACTGCAATTGTGTGTCACCTTAAACAGGTTAAAAGCATTTGGACTTTAGATAGTACAAGTATAAAATGACCCATAAAAAGATCTTTAAGAAAATAATAATACATTCCAAATTATTTATATACAAATATCCTGATTTCTATAGTGTAAGGTCACTTGGTTAGGGTCAGCTGTTTACCATGTGAAAAAATTTGAGACTCGTCTAAATTGACAGCATTTGCAGACAACAAAATAAATGTGATTCAAAAATTGAAATATGATTACTGGTAACCAGCATGTTCTCCTTTTCCCTAAATGTTTTCCAACACTTTCTTTACTATATTCCTCAATATACAGATAAAATAATTCCGAAATTCATGATACCTGTTTTATGTTGCTGTTTTGGATTTTTTTGTGTATATATATAAGTGACACACTATTGACATTTAAGTATATAATATCCATTCCGTTTTTCTGTATCGGATCTTTATTTGTAAACAAGTTACATAGTATCACCATTTAACTCTTTACCCTACGACAAAATGTCACACTTGTCCACATTGAAAGCATTTGCAGACCACAAAATGAAAGTGACTCAAAAATTTGAATCTGTGTATGGAAGAGTAGTAAACATTGTGGGAAAAGGAGAAAGTGCTGGTTACCAGCATTTTCTCCTTTTCCCACAGTATTTTCATAAGGCTTCTTCTTTGGGGTTGTAAAAACTTTGGATAGTGAGGTAATTAATTGATTGATTGATTGTATGGTGTTTAACGCCATTTTCAACATTATTTCAGTTATATCACAGCGGCCAGTGCACATATTCATGCTTTCCTGGATTTTCTTTTACCATTACTCCGCACAATATTCTTTCCAAGCTACTGGCTGCTTTCCCACATAATCATAGTTGAAACAATGGTCAGCAGTAAGAGAGGAATGAATCCTGTTGCAATGACTATCATCAATCCTCTGAATGAGATTGGCTGAGCCTGGAATCGAACAAGCAAACCCCCTGTCAAGTACTATCTGCCTCTTTTTTCAAAGTAAACAGTACAAGTTGACAATTCAATGTACAAAATCAGTCTCATTCAACATAACCAAAGATTTTTCATAAATTATGTTCAGAAAAACTAAAACTAATTAACAAATAAGTAATATTCTATGAAATATTTTTCTTTTTCTCTATCCATGGAAACACAAGATCTCCATACAGTAAGTTTTTACAGAATGTGGACCAGTCGAGTGAGCTGGCTGATGTAGAACTGTCTCTTGTCAGGGTCATCACTTCATTCAGATCTAGCATAGTCATCTGTAAATTAACAAAACAAACATCAAGAAATTCAAGTTTATGACTGAAGGATTCGTTTTTTTTTTTTTTACCTGAAACAGTTAAAATATCTGACCTGTATGTGGTTGAACCAAAGGAAAAAAGGTTATAAAACTTTAGTGTGACATGGAAATACAGACTGATTATTCAATACGGTGAACGTCGAAACTGCGCAGTCCATGCAGGCTAATCCGAGACGGCACTTTACGACTACATTAGATTTTGTTCTTCGGTAGTCTTGCGCAAAACAGAAAATTACATAAAAACGGAAAGTGTCGTTTCGGATTAGCCTGTGCAGGCTGATCCGAAACGACACTTTACGCAAATGTCCGAATGCCACTTTTCGCATGTTGCAGGCCATATATTAGTCATGCTCTGTGAAATAGTGGTTGGTATACTACCTTACTAAGATGAATCAACTCTTTATCACACAACAAAATATAGACTTGTACAAATTTGAAAGCATTAACAGACAACAAAATCAAAGGAGGCTCAAATGATGAAACTTGGCTTTAATTAGAAAACATTGTGGGAAATTTTTTTCCGCAATGTTTCAAAAGCTTTCCTTCTTGGGGTTGTTAAAACTTGTTAAAACTTGGGTTTGTGTGGTAAAGGGATAAACCCTTTTTTCAAGAGTACAGCTCTTATGTATTCTGCAGTAACACTTTGATAATAGAGCAAAGACTGCAAGATTTTACGCACCTGCATGCTCAGAATGAAGCATGATTGGTTTTCCTTACTTGTTTTCGATTTGTGAACATGGAATGAGGCACCATCTGAAATAATAACATAAACAGTATCACTATATGCAGGTGCCAGTGCTGGCTGTAGGTGCTTTGTCAAAGTTTATTCCAAGTTGAAAAAGCCGAGTCCCAATATCTCAGTCGGTAGTGTGCAGGACTTGAGAACAGGGGGTCTTGGGTTCGATCCACGGCTTGGCCAATTTCTTTCCGAGGATTGATGATAGTCATCGCGACAGGAATCATTCCTCTCCCACTGCTGACCATTGTCTCGACGATGATTATGTGGGAAAGCAGCCAGTCGCTTAGCCACCAATACAAAACTGAAACAGTGCTGTAAACCCTTTACTAGACTACAAAATTTAAGACTCCTCCCAATCAATAGCATTAGTAGATGACAAAGTAAATGTGGCAACTTTTATTGCTAGCAGCAAACTGCTTTTTGTGCAATGTTTTTGTAAATTAATCTTCTTGTAAACCATATTTCATGTTGATTATCAACATTTTACGAGGATTGATTCAAATTTGTTTCAAGAGGTACCAAGTCAAAATAGCTTGTGCAGTAACAGGTGAAAACAATTGAATACTAATTAGAATACTACATATTTCTATAATGTTTCTCCTTTTACTACCATACATTTAACTCTTAACCAAAGGACAAAATTTTAGATTTGTCCAAATTCAAGGCATTGCAGATGACCATATAAGTGTATTTGAAATGATGCTAGTGGCCTTTGAAATAGAAAACACTGGGAAAAGGATCATAAAATACTGGTAACCAGCATTTTCTTCTTTTCCACAATGTTTTTTTTCAAAAGCTGGTTTTCTCAGCGTCGTTAAAACTCGGGATTAAGAGGTAAATGAATAAAAGCTATCTGCTGCATGACATAAAAGAATGTCATAGTTAGAAGGTAATTGTGTTCAGGCATGAAGTCATTTTTCCTTAACATTTTCCATTTAATCAGAATTATTTTCTTTTTTTGTCAGTTTTCTTCCATGTTGCTTCTGGCTTTCCTTTTTTAGCTCACCTGAGCACATAGTGCTCGGGGTGAGCTATTATGATTGGTCAATGTCTGTCGTCCGTCTGTCTGTCCGTCCGTAAACAATTACTAAAAAATCTTCTCCTCTGAAACCTCCGATCAGATTTCAATGAAACTTCACAGAAATGATCCTGGGATGATGGACTTTCAGAATACTTCAAAGATTTGAATTCCATGAAGAACTCTGGTTGCCATGGCAACCGAAAGAAAAAACTTTAAAAATCTTCTTGTCCCAAACTGTAAGGGCTTGAGCTTTCATATATGGCATGTAACATCATCTAGTGGCCCTCTACCAAAATACTTCAAATTATGGCCCTAGTGTGGAAATTGGCCCTATGTTGTGGGTTCTCTGATTTCACATAGAGATATAGAAGGAAATCTTTAAAAATCTTCTTGTCCCAAACCGTAAGGGCTAGAGCTTTCATATATGGCATGTAGCATCATCTAGTGACCCTCTACCAAAATACTTCAAATTATGGCCCTGGTGTTAAAAATTGGCCCTATGTTGGGGTCTCGGATTTCATAGAGAGATAAAGAAGGAAATCTTTAAAAATCTTCTTGTCCCAAACCGTAAGGGCTAGAGCTTTCATATTTGGCATGTAGCATCATCTAGTGGCCCTCTACCAAAATACTTCAAATTATGGCCCTAGTTTTGAAAATGGCCCTATGTTGTGGGTTCTCGGATGTCACATAGAGATAAAGAAGGAAATCTTTAAAAATCTTCTTGTCCCAAACTGTAAGGGCTAGAGCTCTCATATATGGCATGTAGCATCATCTAGTGGCCCTCTACCAAAATACTTCAAATTATGGCCCTAGTGTGGAAATTGGCCCTATGTTGTGGGTTCTCGGATTTCACATAGAGATAAAGAAGGAAATCTTTAAAAATCTTCTTGTCCTAAACCGTAAGGGCTAGAGCTTTCATATATGGCATGTAGCATCATCTAGTGACCCTCTACCAAAATACTTCAAATTATGGCCCTGGTGTTAAAAATTGGCCCTATGTTGTGGGTTCTCGGATTTCACATAGAGATAAAGAAGGAAATCTTTAAAAATCTGCTTGTCCCAAACCGTAAAGGCTAGAGCTTTCATATTTGGCATGTAGCATCATCTAGTGGCCCTCTACCAAAATTCCAGCAAAAAATAAGAGGCAAGTAGCCATAACAATGACAGCTGAGTTGCATTTCAGGTGAGCGATTTAGGACCATCATGGTACTCTTGTTTATACTCCTGTTTACCCTTTACCAAATGACAAATTTCTAGACTTGTCCAAATTAAAAGTATTTGCAGACAGCAAGTTTTATATGTTTCAAATGACATTTCCCACAATGTTATCAAAAGCCTACTTTCTCTGGGTGAAAACACTGTTATGTTTGGTAAAAGATTGTCTCAGTAGTATAAGACTTGATAACATTGTAATTACTTTTCCCTTGACATTTTCCATACAAATTTAATGACTTTCCTTTCTGTCAATTTTATCCCATCCTGCCACTAAGTTTCCTTTTTGGTAATGAGTTCACAATATCAACAATTAAAAGAAGACTACCTGTCAGTAGAGGCGACCTTGAAATCCACAGCCAGATCAACCAAACAGGTAAAGTATTTAACACCTTACGCAACTTCCCTACAGCAAACTGCATCATCAAAACCAACAGTCGAAGCTGTAAAATAAACCAAACAAAGAATGCAGGCCCTTGCACCATTCTCAACAACCTGTCATCCCAAAGAGTACTGAACCTAGTTTTCAGTGATATGGCAGACAGTGTTTATCAACATAAGACCGCACAGAAAGTGCCTTTATATTGCAATAACTGCATCTTAACCCTTAGAGCTCTGAATAAACCTTGGGGACATTTTCTAGAAATAAGACCCATACCACTGCAGTTTAAGGTCCCTATTTTCCAGAATGTCTCAGCAATGTGATCAGTGTAGATCAAAGATCAGACTGCACATTTTGTGCAGGCTGATCTTGACCTACAATAACCTCAAAGAGATCAATATTTGTGTAAAGTGCTTTTATGGTCAAAGCATTGACTGAAAGTTTCCTTGCTACCCATTTTTTTAAAATCTAGAACAAAGGGTTAATTCTTCACCTAACAGTCTAAAGTTTTAATCAAAGTGAAAAAAATGGCTTTTGGAAACATTGTGGGAAAAGGCTGGTAACCAGCATTTTCTCCTGTTCACAAATTGTTTAAACTCCATCATAGACAAATTCTGCCATTTGAGCCACATTTCATTTGTAGCCCATGAATCTTTCAGCTTTAGCCAAGTTTAATTAGTTAAGCAAGTGAGGAGTTTGACTGATTTACATTAAAAAAAAAAATTGAGGCAGAAAAGGTTTGAAAGTGAAAAAAATTGTCCTTGTTAATATTGGTATAATAGTAAAAAAAAAGCATTGTATGAAATTACCCTATTCATCTGTAAATACCAGATACCACATAAAAACTTGATAAACTACTTAAATATGGCATAGTACAAAATGACATGCCGTACGTAACGCCTCTGCATGATTTGGCACTTGTAAGGAGTTCCAGTTGCAGTAAAACTGTGTAAAAATGCTAGAGAAAATTTTTAATCAAAGGTAAGTAATTGTAACCTACTAGCAAAAATAAAATTCCACAAAGCTGACATAATTTTAAATCCAGTATCAAAAGACTGACCATTTTCTCAATCTACTTGTTTGTCCTCTGCAACAAACTTGTCAAAGGTCTTAACCCTTTACCACACAGTCTAAAGTATTAAAAAGACTCGTGAAAACATTGTGGGAAAAAGAGAAAATGCTGGTAACAAAATACTGGTTTTCTAACTTCAAAGACGAATTTCATAATTTTAGCAATATTTGATCTGTCGTCTGCAAATGAATTCTATAGTCTGAAATTTATTATCTGCCAAAGAGTTCAGAGTGAGATCCAACAGAGTATTTATACCAGGTAAATTTATACCA
Source organism: Hippopus hippopus (assembly GCA_946811185.2). NCBI lineage: Eukaryota > Metazoa > Mollusca > Bivalvia > Cardiida > Cardiidae > Hippopus > Hippopus hippopus. The sequence goes on from OX328096.1 coordinate 22,275,165, forward strand.
CACAATTCCAGGTTTTTACAGCTCTGAGAAAGAAGCCTTCCGAAAACATAGTGGAAAAAGGAGAAAATGCTGGTAACCAGCATTTTCTCCTTTTCCAACAATGTTTTCTACCCTTCCCAGTATAAACTTCAATTTTTGAGTCACATTTAATTTTGTCGTCTGCAAAGGCTTTCAATTTGAACCAGTCCAAAATTCTGTTGTTAGGTAAAGAGTAAAGAATCATTTTAGTCGTTTTTCTGTGCATGGATGACTGGCACACAATGACCTACAAGAGCCATGCTCTGTGAACAGAGGTTCTAAAGCATCTGCAATAAGTATTGACCCAGGTCAACCTGCACATGCTGACCTTGGTCAAAACTTTTTTCCAATGGTCATTTTTCAGCATGTCCAAGAACCAGTCTACCTCATAATTAAGTTGGTTGTTAGACAATATGTTATGTAGCCTCAATCAACTAACAACTTGCTTAGTTTATTGCATCACAGATATTCAATTAACCCCTATTGCCAAAGCATGGCTCATCTGTTTTTTACATTACATATACCAGGTGAATTTTTTTCCCAAAAGATACTCTAAATTAACTCACTAGAGTGAACACAACATAGTATATCAGAGTAGTTGGCAGCAAAAACAGCAGGACAGTGAACAAGAGGGTCCCCAGGAATAGCTGGTCAGCATCATACACTGCAGAGTCGACCCTCTGACGCAAAACATTCCATTTCTTCCCTCGGAATAGTCGCCAGAATGATGCCAGAGCGTACAGCTGTAGACGATACAGCCTGTAAATGGTGAAAACAAAAAGCTTTCAGGCACTGATAAACCATTTAGACCATCCTGAGCTTAGATGACATTGAGTTAGAAAGTATTTGCAGATACCAAACTGAACTTAGCTCAATAGATGATCTGTCTTTGATAGCGAGTAAAACTTGGTGGGAAGGGGAAAAAAATGCTGGTCACCAGCATTTTCTCCTTTTCCAGCAATGTTTTCAAAAACCGTCTCATTCAGGGTCGTTAAAACATAAGATTGTTTGGTGAAGGGTTAACCCTTTGCCACACAGTCACAAGGTTTAAAGACCCTGATGAAGAAGCCTTTTGAAAACATTATAAGAAAAGGAGAGCATTTTCTCCTTTTGCCACGCTATTTTCTACCCTATCAAAGACATTCATCATTTAAGCCACATTTAAATTCTTGTCTGCAAATGCTTTCAATTCAGGCAAGTCTACACTTTAGTTACATGGTGAAGGGTTCAGGTATTTTTAGATCTCATGCAAGAATTTCACAAAGGTTTATGAGAGTATCACTTGATATAAGGGGTTAAAAGAAAATGTCAAAAATTTGCATCTTGCACAGCTGCAAGCTGTGATTTACTCTTTACCACACATCTAATTTTAAGACCTGTCAAATTGCATAACAAGCTTAATGTAGTTCAAATTATTGGATCTGTCATAGAAAGGTAGAAAACATGGGAAAAGGAGAAAGAGCTTGATACAAGCATTTTAAACAATGTTTTCAAAAGCCTTTTGGTTTAAAATACTGTATTGTTTGGTAAGGGGTTACTAATTGTACTGAGTTTCAACTCAACAAAACTGAGGGTACATGTCATGGACAGGTGCAAAGACAGGCAGTTTGATTCCAGTATAATCTTGATGACATCCATTAACTCTTTACCACACAACAACAAAGTAGACTTGTCTAAATTGAAGGCATTTGCAGACGACAATTCTACATGTGGCTCAAATGATGAAATTTGTCTGTAATAGGGTAGAAAACATTGTGGGAAATGGAGAAAATGCTGGTTACCAGCATTTTCTCCTTTTTCTCACAATGTTTTCAAAAGTCTTTTTCTATAGGGTCGTTAAAACTCGGGATTGTGTGCTAAAGGAATAAACGGGGGTCATAAAAAGTTGCAAACAAAAGGTTATGACTTAACTGAATGGCTAATCCAGACACCATACTGACCTTGCCGCATAGACATAAAAACAATAGATATGTAGAGTGAGAGTGGAGAAAATATCCTGGTACAGGGACAGCTGTACTGTGAGACCCCATATCCCAGCAATGGAGGAATAATATACCAAAAAACCCAGCACTGGCTTCAGCAAAAACAGGTAACCTGGAATGATTACATATCAAAAGCCTAAGCACTAGTAAAAGCAAAACCAAGCAAGCCATAACCTTAACCCTTTACCCTTAGGTAGAGCGTCAGCCTCATAACCGTAAGGTCCTCAGTTCAATTGCCGTGAGTGGGTATCAACTTTAGGACTGTTCATTGGCTCACACATTTGGACGAATGCTGGTGTAGTTTCCAGGAAGCAGAATCAAGAGAGACTACTCTAAGTTGCTAGAACTTTATTCTCAATCGATGTAAAATAAATATGATTAAACTGAACCCCTTACCACAATATCCTGAGTTTTAATGACCCTAAGGTAAAATGCTTTTGGAGACATTGTGGGAAAAGGAGAAAATGCTGGTCTCCTTTGCCTGCAATGTTTTCTACCTTTCAAAGGGTGAATTTATATTTTTGGGTTGAAAACATTTTATTGTCGGCAACAGCTTTCAATTTGGTTTGGTATAATGTTTTGTCATTTTGTAAAGGGTTAAAGAGTAAGCCTTAACTCTTTACCACATGACAAAATTTTAGACTGGTCCAAATTCAAAGCATTTCCAGACAACTTAAAAATAATGATCAAATGGAAAGATTTGTCTGTGGTAGCATAGAAAACATTGAGGGAAAAGGAGAAAATGCTGGTTACCAGCATTTTCTCCTTTTCCCACAATGTTTTCAAAAGCCTTTTTTCCCCAGGGTCGTGAAAACTGGGGATTGTTTGGTAAAGGATAAACTCAAATCCATTTTTTCGGTCAACATGCTATAATATTTGCAATGGTTTTAGCAAAAAACAAAAGGACAGTGAATTGCACACCTGAGTTAATTAAACAACTGTAAACATAGTACATTTTTGTAATCATGAGTAAAATTCTTCCCCTGAATTGTGAAAAAAAAAACTAGAGGTGCTTGAGTGCCTGTATCGCTCCACAGGCCTGATATTTCTATAATGGCAAAAGGAAGTTTTTAACAATTATCATTCAATCCTGCATTTTAGCTCACTGAAGAAACAATTTGGTAGACAACCACCATAGGAACTTACCTGCAAAACAACAATGAAATCCAATGAATAGTTTTAGAGAAGAAATTTTTCAAAGATTTTACTTTATACCATAAAAGGAAAATGAGTCTCCCATAAAAGCCATGTTTTTTGACAGATCTTTTTTTTTTTAAGGAATTCTGTAAACCTGTATCTAAGGAACATTCCTGCAAAATAATAATGCTATCCAAATAGCGGTTTGGGAGGAGAAGATTTTTAAAGGTTTTTTACTTTGGTTGCCATGGCAACCAGAATTCTTCATGGAACACAATTATTTGAAGGAATTTGAAAGAGGACCACCAAAGGAACATTCCTGTGAAATTTGGTAAAAATCCAGTCAATAGTTTCTGAGGAGAAGTTTTTTAAAGAAAAAGTTTATGGACGCACGCACGGACGAACGGACGAACGAACGGACGGACGGACGCACGACGGACACAACGCCATGACAATAGCTCGCTGGCCTTCGGCCAGTGGAGCTAAAAAGCAGGACTGATTAGTAAAGGGTTCAAAGACAAGTACTGCATACATTATTACCTGTCCATAGGTATATATGATACTGGAAAAATTGTGATAAAAGGTGAGTAAGCTGACTGTTTAACTTTAATCCAGCAGGTGCTCCCATTAACCAATGTAACAGAGTTTTCAGCTCTAAAGCAACAATCTATGGAAATAGAAAACATTCAGGTTTACCCATTTATTATAACCCTATATATAATCTGACTGAAGACTGTTATTCAAAAGACATAGTACAACAGACCAGAATATGTTTTCTATATCACACATGTACTCTGTGTAGGGTTTTTCAATAATATTACTCAAGTACTGGATGTGTAGAACATCATTGTGTTTACAGACTACTTGTATGTAATCATGTTCAGATTTTTCTGTTAAAGTTTGAAAATGTGCAGTTACTTGTTGCATGAGCAAATGGTTTTGCATCAGTTTTGACCTGGTCTCATCTGATATGCACCTCTTTACACAAACATCGAGACTTGATCCAACCACACAAAAATGTGGACTGTCATAATATTCCATTTTTATCTCTTGCAGTTGACCTTTCTTGTGTTTCACAAAATACTGTTAGCACAAAACAGTTTTTAAGGTTTACTGTTTTTCTCTAAGGTTTTTAAAAAACGCTACATAATTAGTTAAAGTTATGAAACCAATACAATTCCTAGATATGACCTCTGAAACCTCTTTCACATATACAGTCTGTTTGGGACCGATGTAGATAAAGATCAGACTGCACAAAACATGCAGTCTGATCTTTTGATCTACACTGTCTACTTTGTGGAAACAGGCAACACTACAGAAAAAAGCGACCATGATATTGCATTTATTCTATTTTGAGACCGCCAATGTCTGTTAGCTCTATTTGGCACTCTAAGGGTTAAGAAAAAATAGATTATTATGGTGTTCTTACGTCTCCGTAAGTGAGCACTGTATCGGCAATGTTTTGGGCTGTGTTACCTTGCATCAGTACAAACATTAACAACAACCCTAGAGCTGTGTCTAGAAGCTGCCGGCAGCAACTATCAACAATTCTGGAAGAAGAAAAACAAGCTAAACTTATAACCTTGTATCAAACAATCATGTGTCTTCATGACCTTTAAAATTGTAAAATGGTGGAAGGCGTTTTAAGGGTTTAAAGCTGTTAAGTGTTTTCAACATTATTTCAGTCATATCTTTGCAGCCTACCTGAGTGTCCCTGGAGTCTCTTTTACCAGTACTTCACACAAAATTTTTTACAATCCACCGGCTGCTTTCTCATACTTATACTTGCCTGTGACAAGGTGGGAAAAATTGTGGTAATATGAGAAAATGATGGTTACCAGCATTTTTTGCATTTTCCACAGTGTTTTCTCTATCAGGCTAAACAAACATTGTGTTTCATTAAAATAAAGAAATTCATTCTCAAGAGTTCTTGAGAGTATCAACCCTTCTCACATCTCCTAACCCTTTTCCACACAATCCCAAGTTTTAACCCAAAGTATAAAGCCTTTTGAAAACTTGTGGGGAAAGGAGAAAATATGGTAACCAGCCTTTTTTCCTTTCCCAACAATGTTTTCTACCCTATTCAAGACAAGTTTCATCATTTGAGTCACACTTAAATTGTTGTCTGCAAATGCTTTCAATTTGGACAAGTCTACAGTTTTGTCTTTAGGTAAAGCGTTAACAATCCTGAGGGACCTTCTGAAAACATAGTGAATAATGACCTAAGTTTCTTTATCAGGGAATTACAGATCAAATTGAATTGGTGCAGCATTCTTTCCTAAAGATATATAAGTTACACTTCCAACGTAAACAAGGTTTCTACATAAAAGGGGCTAATCAGAATTTAATCTAACAACTTCAAAAACAATTCATAAGTGAATTAAATGAGGTGATACCTGGCAAACCATCAATATAGAAGAAAGACAAATGTAAGAACAAAAAAATATTTCAGTGGTATTTCCTTAATGGGCTACATATCTTCCCAAGGTACTTTCAGATTTAGTGCTTCAATTTCACAAAGATTGGTGGGGATGTCACAAATTCAGACTTTGATTCTGTGGGATAATATTCTAATCAGTATGACGATATCCTTCTTTACCTCATGTACCTAGACAGAGTCCCCTATTGTAAAGCAACCAACCTGTTTCTTTGCACGCCAAATTTGCACCTTTTACTGCATGTAAACATACAGTTTCTTTATGTTTGCAGAGAAAAGTATATTTTGTAGTTTTTATCAGTCTCTAGCGGAAAAATTAATTTGCAGCAACAAATCTCAAAAGGCCCCTTTAACTCTTTACCAAACAATCATGAGTTTTAACAACCCTGAGAAAGAAAGCTCTCCAAAACATTGTGGAAAAAGGAGAAAATGCTGGTAACCAGCATTTTCTCCTTTTTCCACAATGTTTACTACCCATTAAAAAACAAATTTCAATCTTTTAGTCACGTATATTTTGTTTTCTGCAAAATGCTTTCAATTTAAACAAGTCTAAAAGTTTGTTGTTTGGTAGAGTATGCACAGAGCACTTACACTGGGTGCTGTATTCCTGTCTTTAAAACATACCAGTAATACACATAGGCAATATTGACCAAAGTAAATAGGTTGATATATAGCCTTTAAGGAAGAGCAGTCTTTGGTTGTACATTAACTCTTTACCAAACGACAAAAGTTTAGACTGGTCCAAATTGAAAGCACTTGCAGACGACAAAATAAACGTAACTCAAAAATTCAAATTTGTTTCCAGCAGGGTAGAAAACATTTTGGGAAAAGGAGAAAATGCTGGTTACCAGCATTTTCTCCTTTTCCCACAATGTTTTCAAAAGGCTTCTACCTCGGGGTCGTAAAAACCAGGGATTGTTTGGTGAAAGGTTAAGCTTACCTGAGGTCATTGTATCTTCTGCAGGATTCTGTAGAGACAGTGTGTTTCAAGTCTTGTGCTCTACATCCCAATTGATTCACAGTTGTTGGTGTGGTTAAGGCCTTGTACACAAAACTTTTCTTGCCTTCACTGAATCAGAATATAACCATGGTTATCTCTCAGTTGCATTAGCTAGTGGCATGTCTAAAAACAACCTGGACTCTTTACCAAACGATAAAATTTTTGACTGTACTAAATTAAAAGCATTTGCAAACAACAATTAAATACAACTCAAATAATGACTTCTGTTCTGTACACAAACATTTTCTTGCCTTCTCTTTATTGAAATATAACGATAATTATCTCTTGATTATATTAAGCAGTGGCATGTCTAATAATAACAACATTTATCTCTTTACCAAACAACAAAATTTTGGACTGGACCAAATTGAAAGCTTTAGCAGACGACATATTAAAAGGAGCTCAAATGATGATTTGTCTTTGAAATGTTAAAAAATATTGTGGAAAAAGGAGAAAATGCTGGTTTACCAGTATTTCCACCTTTTCCTACAATGTTTTCAAAAGCCTACTCTCTCAGGGTCGTTAAAATTTTGGATTATGTAGGAAAATTTAACCCTTAAGTTGAAGTCATAGCAGACATTTCCAAAACCAGTGAGACAAAGGCACTCAACACTTTTTTTTCAAATAAACTTTGTCTCACCTGAGAGCAATATGATTGGACATCTTTGCAATTAATTGGGGTAATGTCCAAGAATCCATGCCTTGACAGAACACAGAAAATGTGATGCAATGAGCAAAATAAACCTGAATTTTAACTCTTTACCACATGATAAAATTTTTAAATATTCCAAATCCAGCTAACAAATGAAATGTTGCTGAAATGGTAAGACTTATCCTGGAAAGGCTGTAAAACATTGGTAACCAGCATTTTCTCCTTTTCCCACAATGTTTTCAAAAGCCCTTTTCCTAAAGGTGGTTAAAACTTGGGATTGTGTTGTTAAAGGTGAAAGACTAAAACCTTTGTTATTTTTTTTTCCTTTCTGTTTTCATGGCTCTTGTGATCCAATAAAGATGTGAACATGAATAACCCATTTATCTAAGAGACACAGAGGAGGAACATCCACATGAAAGGACAATCTTTTTATTCTTGATGGAAAAGAAAACATTTGTGAAAACTAGCTGTTGCTTTATCCACAGGCCTTTGAAGCTCTATTGGTCTATCACAGAATACTAAAATTGTCTTTGGTCAATCATCAAACACTTATGGCACATTGGTGCATTGCCTGTATATCACGGAATATATATATTCAAATTTTCATCAACACTGTTTCTATACATAGCACATTGGTGACTCCCTCTATATCATATATAGTAAGTCTTACTATATACGATACAGAGAGAATCCCCAATGTGCTATTTATAGTAACAGTGTCTGATAATGAAAATTTCGTTACCCCTTGATAGACCAATGGAGTTTCAGAGGCCTATGCTTTATCTATAGTGTGTTCAAACAATAGTTCATAGCATTTAAAGTCCTATTTGAATGTTACACTTAAATTTGTAGTGGCAAATTTTGATACTAAGTATTTCAAAGCAAAATTACCTGTTTTCCATTTTAATTGGCCAAAATGGAAGGTAAAGCAACAGTGTGACATATGGAATGTATCCTAATAGCTTTCTCAAAGTACTTTTGGATTCCTCTCTCTTGCCTTCATAAAGCATTAAATCATGACCATCCATCTTGTCTTTAGAAACTGTCTGATTGGTAGACTGTAATGTTCTGTACACCATGGTTAAATTGTCATCTGCTCCAATTTTGTTTTTTTCGTAGAGAATTGCCGATTTAAGTAATGAAACAGCATCAAAAATTACTAAAGTACATTCCCTATGCGTACTGTTTGCCTGTAGGACACAGTTTATTTCTCCATCACAATTATAGAAAAGTTTTATCCATACCATTTGTCTTGGTCTAACCCTTGTGCTCATATCAGGTGTCTCTTCCCATGAGCCAATCAAATTTAAGTGCTCTGATAGCTGACTGGCTGAACTCACATTTGTTGTTGTCACTGTTATGAACACAGCTTTAGTTGTTGAACAGACTTTACCAAATAGATAAGAGGATTCCTGTCCAAACAGTGTGTGTGGTGCAAAAACTTTCCAAATTTTACTCATTCTTAGGATTCTTACATATTCTGTCAAAAAAAAAGAAAAAAAATGAAAAGGCAACTGAGGCATCTAAACCTTTACCAGACAAAAAAACAACATTTTGAAATCATTGGCACATTAAATGTGGCTCAAATGACAGCGTTTGCATAGAAAGGATAGAAAACATTGCAGGAAAAGTAAAAAAAAATGCTGGTGACCACAAATTGATTGTACCAAGCGTTCCCTCCCCCTCACAATGTTTTTTAATGTGGTTTGCTGTAAGATAAACAAGACCACCTCATGCCCTCATTACAAGTTCTGCTACAGTTAATTTTGGGCATGTTTGATTTCAAGCAACAGCTCTACTTAATATGCCAAAGAAATTTTGAGACTTACATGCCTAAGGGATTGCCATTTTGATAGAATGACAACTAGCCTAAATTTGAAGCAAATAGCTTTAGTACACTATACACAGAGATATCAGAAAATACCAAAAGTTTTGCATGATGAAGCAGACAACTACAGGACTATGATAGACATTTTCTTCAGAAATATCCTGGCTGAAAATGTCCTCTCTAGACAGTAATTGGCCTAATCTTTCAAAGCCTTACCAGATTACAAATTAAATTTGATTCCAATAACAATTTGGTCTCTAAAAGGGTGGAAAAAATTGTGGAAAAAGGAGAAAATGCTGGTTATCAGCATACTCTCCTTCCATTGATGTTTTCAATAGTCCTCTATTTCACAGTCTTAAAAAGGAATTTGTCTGCACAGTTAGTGGGATTGTCCACCAAGAAAAGTGCTTACGATTCATTCTACAGATACAGACCCAAAAAGGCATGGGGATTTGGACCTATAGGTCATGTCTTCAAACATCTTTTTTGTGTTTTGTTTGTCAAGGTAATGTGAAAGTGAAATATTTTCGTTAATTTAGCATATATGGCTATGTTTCGGCAATGGACGCCACATCTGTAGTAAAGTACAGACAGATGTGTTACAAGACATACTTGTTTGACATCCATAGTACAAGAAATCATTAACTGTAAGAAATGTCAAGTCAAACAATACATTGACAAGTTAAATACATTTCAAGCAACAGGAATCGCCAAAATGAAACGGTGTTGTATTCAATTCATGCAGATCCCAATTTTTTCTTTAACTAGTATATTTTCTGTTCAAGTTTTCACGTATATCATAATAAAGCACTTAAAAGCAATATTTTATTCAAAATAGTAAAATAAGACCTTTAATTTTGTACTGTAATTGGTACTCTTAAGTTTCTAAAAGAACATGTAGTAGTAATCCATGCAAATGTCCAACGGTTAAAATGTAACATATCTGTCGTTATATAAAGGTCACTCTTGTTACTTATAAATATAATAAAATATACAAAGTAAACGTGATCTAGAGGTAATGTAACACAAGACAAGCTTTGCTTTTATCAAAAAGTATATTGAAGAAATCCAAGTCTGTGTTCTATCTAATATCTGAAGTGGGGTTTGAGCGGGTTGGTTGGAGTTTAATCCCACCATGATCATCTGTCATCATATGGTAATTATCATACCCTAGTTACTTTGTTACTTTTTGACTGGTCGCCTCTGGGTACAGAGACGATCAAAACAAAATCAGTTGAAAGCTCCGCACAGATTTTGTGTGCAAGTTTGAACTCTTATAATTTCGCAAATAGAGCACAAAACTAGGATTTAAACATACCTGTTGCTTGCTTATTTAATAATCCTTCGTTTGAAATACAAATATTTTCAATTTAAACCCTGAACATAAGAGAAAACAGTGCATTTCATCTGTTAGTCGAGTTGTTTACGTTCCCGAAAACACTCAAAACCGCCGCCACGCACGATAAATTTCTTCAGTGTTTTTTCCAAGATTTACAAGTTATAAATGACTTCTACAAGCTCTTAAGGTGATGAAAGGTTTAATAATTTGTCTTTGGTCATGTTAGTTACTTAAATTTAATTGCATTTCGCTGCAATACAGATTAAACTGACGAAACAGAAAGGCAGTATAGTGCTCTATCTTTGCTACCGGGAAATTTACGATGGACTTGAGACGGTACAATGCACAATAAATGTTCAAATATGAAAAAAAAAAATCACCGTAGCGTCTCTTTATTGAGACTACATCATACCCATGTTTTTCTTGCTTTCTTTCACCAGAACTCGTACATCATTTAATATAATTATACATAAAAATAAATAGATTGCATTAGTACATAGCCGACGCATTTTTGTGAGTGTGTGTGTGTGTCTTTGGGACGGTATCTGGAGAATGAATGTTACGATTTCTACAGGGAACGAATTCACAATAATCACGAAAACACATGACATCTCTATCCCCGGTTTCTGTAAGCTCCTTTGATGCAATCTGAGATAAATGATAACATGAAAATTGTTTTCTTACTATAAACTTACAAGTTGGTCATACTAAAATAGGTATTCAGTCCTAAAGTTCATAAATCATTAGAAGAGTAGGCTCCGTTGAATATCCGAAAGGTTGCGATATTTTCTCCCCATCATAGTTGTTGTTGTTTGTGCGTGGTTACCGACACAATCACATCGGCTGGAGTTGACTGGTATGTAGAAAGGTCTACGTGGAATATTACTAGTGTGATGTTTGAATATCTTTAACCTAAGTGGTATGGTTACATGAATATGTAGCATCCCAACTGTGTCAACGACTTTCCAACTGAAAATGTTGTCTGGGAGCTGATGGAAACAAAAGTTTTAAGAAATCGTATTTTTCGTACCATGAACTTTTCGAGTCATGACTGATTAAATATTTTCAGATGAATAGATGAGCAGTTGTTCAGGTTTGGGTATTGTAAAGGAATCTTCAAGAAGTACAAATTTATAAAGCGACACTTTTTATCTTGTCGAAATAATGAATATTTTTACAAGATTCCTTTGTGGCTTAGTGGTTTAGTTAGATTTGCAGGCAACGTAAAGTGAAAATCAGACTGCTTTTGTGCACATTTTGCATCTGATCTTGGATCCATACTGTCCTTCTTTTTTTTTGGTCCACTTTTTGTGAAATGTACTAGCAAGAACTAGTACAGGTAAATTACTGAATTTGACTTAGTTTTCTGATGGGTTGCATTCGGGTAAAGAGATGTTTCGGATTGAAAAAAAAAAATAGTTAAAATTTCCACACAGGCTTTGTGCACAAGTTTAAAATCTCATGTTTTCACAAATTGACCACAAAACTAGAATTCGAACACGACTGTTGCATACATATTCAGTAATCCTTTATTTAAAATACAAATATTTTCAATTCAAAAGCTAAACGTTTGAAAAAACAGTTTAACTCTTTACCACACGAGAAAATTTTAGACTGGTCCAAATTGAAAGCATTTGTAGACGACAAAATAAAGGTGACTGAAAAATTAAAATTTGGTTTGGGAAGAGTAGAAAACACTGTGGGAAAAGGAGAAAATGCTGGTTACCAGCATTTTCTCCTTTTCCCACAATGTTTTCCAAAGGCTTCTTTCTCAGGGGCGTCAAAAGTAGGGATTGTCTGGTAATGGGTTAGTTAATCTTTTACTTAAGATATTTACCTTCCCCAAAATAGACACAAAATGGCAGCCAAACATGACAAATTTCACTACTTTTTTCAAGATTTACTCATTATAAATGACTTCTAACGGCGCTTTCGGTAATGAAATGCTCTTAATATTTGTTGTTGGTCATGTGTTGCACTAAGTAAGGATTAATTGCATTTATCTGTTATACATATTAACCCTTTACCACACAATGACGCCTTTTGACGCCCCTAAAAAAGAGGCCTTTTGAAAACATTGTGGGAAAAGGAGAAAATGCTGGTAACCAGCATTTTCTCCTTTTCCCACAAAATTTTCTACCCTATCAAAGAAAAATTGCGTCATTTGAGCCACTATGAAATTGTCGTCTGCAAATGCTTTCAATTTGGATAGGTCTTAAATTCTGCCGTGTGGTAAAGGGTTAAGGTGATGAAACATAAAGTCAGTACAGCACTGTAGAGTTACTACCCAAAAATTCACAATGGATTTGAGATGATGCACAATAAATGTCCATATGTGACAAGAAATATTGTAAACATCTTTTTATTGTGACTACGGCAAGAACATTCTTGACATTGTATGGTTTTGGTGTTTTTTTCCGGATTGAAAAAGTATTTTTGATTTATTTAGTGCAATATATTGATCCACATTAAATATGGTGAAATTAGTGAATATTTGGATTGAAGTGAATTTTTCATGCAATTTTTTATCATCTAAATCTATGTTTGATCCAGACAAGCAGTGCTGGAAGCCGATTATCGGTAGGTAAGGTACTTCATTGCTCTAGCTTTGCACTGATAAAACGCAGAAAATACGGACAAGATCAGCTGAAGCTTGTATGCTTGTTCATGTGGGAAGCAACCATGCCAAAAATAGCATGGCTGTCTTGGAAAGAAGCCTGTGCCATTTTAAAACTCTTTACCAAATGACAAATTTATAGACCTCAACTAAATTGAGAGCATTTCCAGATGACAAATTAAATGTAGCTCATATGATGATTTCTGTCTTCGATTGGTAAGAAAACATTGTGGGAAAAGGAGAAGATGCTCATTACCAGCATTTTTTCCTTTTTCCACAATGTTTTCAAAAGCCTTTCTCCCTGGGTTGTTAACACTTGGAAATCTGTGGTAAAGAGTTACGAAAGCAATCGGTTTTACACATCATAACCTGTCTATCTAGTGATATACTTGTACTATGGTTGTGATGTCTGCTTTACTGGCTGAAGCACAACGGCTAGAGCAATTTCTCTGTAAGTGATGGGTTCGAGGTTGCAGTCCAATTCTGGCCACACTTATTCTTCTTGGAAATTACTCCAGTGATATTAGTAGTGGTTGTTAGGAATCCTGGTCTAAATAGCCAAGTAAAATAGCTCCTGAAAGTTAGAAAAAGAAGGAATTTGGTGTTATTAAGTGGTGCTGATTAATGATCAGAGTAGCTCATTATTAGTTAGAGTACTCACCAGGTGTTAGTGAGGTTTCCTCGCTTCAAGTCTTTGTACTGGCAGTACTTTCCCCTTTGAAGTAACAGAGACAAATTTATGAATTTTATGCACTGGTTATATTTGAACCTGTTATGTAATGCAGGGCCCGCGCTGCCGTTCGCCATTTTCGCCAAATGCGAAAATTCTGAACAAGTGGCGAATATTTTCTTTAACTGGCGAAAATAAGCGGCGAATGTTTTTTTTTTTTATAGGCAATTCTTCAGTTTTTGTCTCAACTCACGAGACAAGTGGAGAAAGGGTGAAGCAGGGAATAAGCTACAGGGCGACGTGGACGAAGAAGTCACCTTCAATGGCTCAACTTTGCCTCGTCAAGCTTGCACGGCGAAAAAACTTCGCCTTAAAAAAAAAAAATTCCCGACCTGGCTATATTCATGAAATATTGGCTATCTAAGACAAAGGGTGACGCCAGTTATCCTTTATCAACTTTGTAAATTTAGACAGGACAGAAGAGTGTTATGATCCACATCTGTTACTAACTCGCTAAATCCACCCCTTTATCCCACGAAAACCTGTCTTTTTTTCCACAGGTAAAGCCTCTGCTTATTTGTTTAAATGACGTCAGACGATCAGTACCGATTCTCAATACATGAATAGTCGTAAAATAAAGCAGAATTACCTCTTCTTACTGCTGGAGATATTCTTTACAAATATTTTTTTAATAAATTACAATGATGGATGGTAAACCAAAGGATTAAAAAATCTTGAAAACAATCATTTGCCTTCCTCACATCGGCAGCTCAAGCAAAATCTGCAGTGCAGTGTTCTATTTATAGCATTCTATTTTTAGAATACACTACACCTTTTCCTTCCTATCAGCTGTTTTATTGACTATATAGATTACATCTCTGTAAACCTTGTTAAGTTTAATTCTTTTAAATTTTACCAAGTCCTAGTTATGTTTTTGAATCAAGGTTGTGGTTGGTCCTCATTACAGCCGTGAAGAAGTTTTTTTTTTCTTTTCTCATCACTCTGGACATTATTTGTAATCTGATGAGAAATGTCAGGGTTTCAAGTAAAGTGTGACTCTGCATCAACAGGGTCATAAACTACAAGGCAATCAAAACCCAATGGTCAGATAATGTTCTTTTGAGTCAACAAGTAGATAAAAATCCTTCTCATTTTTTTCTTTGATAAGCAAATCATATCCAAAAGTGATAGTAAGATTCAACAGTTTTTCACTCAGGCATACAGAAATTCTTTCATCACATACTATAATTTCTCCTGTAAAGTTCATGGAAGAAATACTGTCTACTTGCAGCACAAGTCTGCTTCTAGATTCAAACAGAATTTAACTACATTGTGTTTTTACCATGGGTTTTTTTTGTTTGTTTTATCAACCCACACAATGCCAACTTTTTAAGAACCTCAATAAAGGAGACTTATGAAAACATTGTGAGAAAAGAAAAAAATGCTGGTAACCAGCATTTTCTCCTTTTCAAATAATGTTTTCTATCCTATCACAGACAATCTTCCACTATTTCGGCAACATTTAAAATTGATGTCTGTATATGCTTTGGATTTGGATGTGTCTAAAATTGTGTCATGTGCTAAAGGATTAAATCCCCATCATGTAATTTTCATCATTCATGTTTCCATGTTTGTACAAATGAATTAAAATTGAAAAAAAAAAAACCTTGTTCTCTCTGTCTGATACCTGAACGGAATAAAGGGGGATAAATGGTGGTAAAAAGGAAAGTAGCGAAAAAGTAGAAAGAAATGGCTCATAAATTAAGAAAAGTGGCGAAAGAAATGGTAATAAAATGGGAAATGTGGCGAAAAAAATGGCTCATAAATAAAAAAAGTGGCAAAAAGTTTTTTAAATTGGCGAAAATAGTGGCGAAAGAAAAAAAAAGCCAGAGCAGGCCCTGGTAATGGTAATGGTAAAATAGTTTCTTAATCATAATGTACAGAATTTTTTTTTTTTTCAGAGGAAAGAGATATCACTGACGGAAGGACATGATCCCTTAACGCTAGTTTGAGAAACTACTGAACCAAGAATCATGGTGCTACACAACATTACTATGATGCAGCATCTCATTGGAGAGAACTTAAAATCTGTCTTGGCAACAGTACTGTATGGTGCATGCTCTGTCTGTATTGTCATTGTGAACAAGATGCTTATGACTTCGTACGAGTTTGACTTTCCTGTGTTTATAATGACTTCACAGATGTTGTTCACAGTTTTGTTACTTGAAACACTGAAGGCTTGTGGATATGTAGCCATGCCTACCTACAGCTTTGAAAGAGCTAAGGATTTTGCTCTGGCATCCATGTTTTATGGGATAAATTCAGTACTTGCCCTCAGTGCTTTAAACCGTATGAATATTGCGCTGTATGGGGTCATGAAAAGATGTGTTCCAGTTGTGACGATGATTCTCTCTGTTATTATTTTACGCAAAGGGTGGCCCTCAAAGATGACTATATGTTCAGTTTTTTTGCTGACTATTGGATGTATTATAGCTGGTATGTTTTTATAATTGATTCAGTAAACATGAGTCTTCCCTACTTTAGTTTGAATATTCATTTTACAATGATTATAAAACAACTTCTTACAACTTATATAAATCACTCTTGATGATTGTCTTGAAAGACTTAATGCAATTATTGTTGTACAAAGTGTATTTAATGTCATTATTATACCCCCCGCAAAACGAATGTTTTTGGGGGTATACTGGAATCAGCCTGTCTTTCCGTTTGTCCGTCTGTGCGTTCGTCCGTGTGTCCATCTGTGTACAAATAATCGCCTGTTTCTGTCAAAGCGCTGGCGGCGGTATTAAGTCACATTCAGTGACAGCTCTAGTCTTGTATCGTTATTTTTTATCTATTTTCAGGGTATGGAGATCTGAAGTTTAATCTTTATGGTTATATGTGTGGAGCATTTAGTAATCTCACACAGGCTGTTTACCTTCTTCTAGTCCAACAGTCTGTCCATGGCAAGTTATCAACCGTTGAATCTCTACAACTCAATTCGTATAACACTTTACCATTCCTTGCAGTATTTTGTATAGTTAAGGGAGAATTGTCTCAAATCATACAATTTCGCAATTTTACAGACATATCTTTTATTGTGATATATTTATTTACTGTGTCACTGGGATGTTTATTGAACTATTCATTATTTTTATGTACGCAGTATACTTCAGCATTGACAACCAGTGTGGTGGGTGGGGTAAAAGCGATTGTACAAACTGTTGTAGGACTCTTCACTTTTGGGGGTGTGAGTCACAATCTAGCAACCTATGTTGGTGTATCGACTAGTATATGTGGAGGGATTGGGTATATTGTAGCAAAACACCTTGATAGTTATAGCAAGACAAGCATTAGCCAACATGCTGATCATGCAACGAAAAACAGTCCAGTGACAAATGGCCATATATCAAATGGTGATGTGGTTAATTCGCCAGAAAGCGTGGTAATAAAGATAGATAATGATTCAAAAAGATGATATCAGAAATTAATTGACCCTTAGATCCATAGACTTTTGCACAAACAAGTTTGTTTGAAAGTGAAATCTCTTGTGCTGAATTACATATAAATACAAGATCTTCTTCGTCTCAATAAGGCCTAAAATATCCGACTGTTTGATCCTGTTATTTTCTGTGACTTTACCCTTTACTAAACAATCTCACATTGTAATGACCATTTGGAGGAGGCTTTTATAAATATACATGTAGTATATCGGTCTATCCCACAGATAGGTGTTAATGTGTAGCTTGTGTTTGTTTAAGGGGACACATAATTGTACTGCCTTGCTATAGAGCTGGCTTTTGTAGCAACGTGGTAGAGCATAAAATTACCTTAGGACCTAGAGGTCCTGGGTTCAATCCTCGCGTTGGAAGGTTATACATCAGAACTATTGAATTGGTGCCCACCGTAAAAGAAAAATCACTTTGTTGAAAAATAGAAGGATTTTGAAAGAATTTTCATAATAACCTGTGTTTGTATAAGAGGATACTTTTATTGCCTTGCTATAGAGCCAGCTTTTGTAATGGCATGGTAGAGTTCTGAACTTGGGACCAAGAGGTCCTGGGATCAATCCAGGCCTCGAGAGGTTATTTGTTAAGCTGTTACATAGATAGCCGGGTTAAATAAGAATGTTAGAAAAGAAGAAAATACTGGTAAGTAGTATTTTCTCCTTTTCCCACTACATTTTCTTATTCTTCAAAGACAAATGCAATTATTTGAGCATCATTTATATTTGTCTTCTGTAAGTTTTTTTGGTGTGGACTAGTCTAAAATTTTGTTGTCTGATAAAGAGATAGAGCTACAGCTGTACATAGTAATGAAACACAACTAGTGAGGCAAGTATTACCAACTCTCCATTTACAATCAAAAGCTTATTCTGTACACCTACACAAGTACAAACATTTTGTTCAATAAATCAAAAACAACGCAAAATCTGTTAGAAATTTAATGGAATATTATTGGCAGAAATATTCCTAATTTATACAATGCTCTATTTCTAATGAGTACCTACAACATAGGTTTCAGTCAATCCTTCACCAAACATTGAATTTGGAAATTGATATGAATGTGCTTTATTTCCCTGATAGGGTAGAAAACATTGAGGGAAAAAGGGGAGATGCTGGTAACTAGCATTTTCTCCTTTTCCCAAAATGTTTTCAAGAGCTGCCTTTCTCAGGTTGTTGAAAATCATGACTGTGTGGTAGGGTGTAACCCTTTGCCAGACAATCCCAAGTTTAAGACAGAAAACATTGTGGGAAAAGGAGAAAATGCTGGTTACCGACATTTTCTCCTTTTCCCACCATGTTTCCAAAAGTCTCCTTCCTTCCTCAGGGTTGTTAAAACTTGAGATTGTTTTGTGAAAAGTCAAATTTAGTTGCTTATTTATATCATTATAGATAATAAATAACATTGTATAAATGAAAATATCACAGCTCCATATCTTGTGCTTGCTAATAGTGTGCCCAAGTTGTATAAAATATCTAACCTGGTTAGTCTTTGGGACCTGTTCAGAGTAAACAAATTATGCTTATGGAATAAAAGAAAAATTGAGTCCGCCCTGGAATGGGGAATGCTGCATATTTCAAGATGAGTTAGCTATAGAAAACTGCTTGCCTAGCAAGCACAAGGTATGGAGCTGTGATATTTTCATCTATACAATGTTATTTAGTATCTATAATGATATATGAATGAGCCATGCTCTGACAGAAAGGGGTTAAATGCATCTCCATGTAGACCTGTGGTAAATGGTTAAAAACTTGGGATTGTGTGGTGCACAGGGTTAGTCTTTGTCCAGGAGCTAGAAAATATACAATTCTACCTGCTACCTCATGTTACAAATTGCATGTATCTATGAAATCTTAATGACAATCATATGAAATGAAGCAGAAAAACTGTACCTAGTACCTAGATCATGGGATTTCCTTTCAGCAATTGAATTCAACCCTTTACCAAACAATCCTGAGTTATAACAACCCTGGGGAAGGAAAGAGACCTTTGAAAACATTGTGGGAAAAGGAGAAAATGCTTGCAACCAGCATTTTCTCCTTTTCCCACGTTGTTTTCTATCCTGTCAGAGAACTTCTCTTCATTTGTTCCATTGTTGAAATTATTTTCTGCCCAGGCTTTCAATTCTGAAGAGTCTGAAATTCGGCAATTTGGATAGGGTTAAGTTACAATGTATTACTAATGTAATGATAAAAACAATGTAAATGTAATATTAATGTAATAGGTGAATACCATTACACAATATGATTTTATTGCTTTACTGAACAATCTTGACTTTATTACATTATGTCTTTTCCTTTTTTAGCTCCACTGGCCAAAGGCCAGCGGGCTTATGTCATGGCCCGGTGTCCGTCGTGCGTGCGTGTGTTAACTTTTATTTCAAACATCTTCTCCGAAACTACCGATCCAGTTTTGATGAAACATCACAGAAATTATCCTGCCATGGTCCTCTTCTGAATTGCTTGAAGGAATTTGATTCCTTCAAAAACTCTGGTTGCCATGGCAACAAAACTGAAAAAAATTGAAAATCTTTGAAAATCTTCTTGTCTGAAACCGTAAGGCCTAGGGCTACCAAATTTTGCATGTAGCTTTATCTACACCCCGGGGGTCACAAGTTCAACATTGGCTTATATAGAGAAAACTTTAGAAATCTTCCTGTACCTAGCCATAAGGGCTAGGGCTACCAAATTTTGCATGTAGCTTTATCTAGTGAGCTTCTACCAAGAGCGTCCAAAATTGTAGCCATGGAGTCAAATTTGGCCCCGCCCTAGGGGGCACAAGGTTTTACATGGGCTTATATAGGGAAAACTTAAAAAATCTTCTTGTACTTAGCCATAAGACAGGGCTACCAAATTTTGCATGTAGCTTTATCTAGTGGGCCTTTACTAAGAGGGCCCAAGGTATAGCCCTGGGGTCAAGTTTGGCCCCACCCCAGGGGTCAAAAGTTTTAATTTGTCATATGCAAACCCTACGAATTTGGACAAGTCTTGAATATTGTCATTTGGTATAGGGTTAATCCATCATCTGCTTCAAATTCATTTTGTTTTCTGCAAATACTTTGGATTTGGACAAGTCCAAAATTGTGTTGTTTGGTAGAGTTAACCCTTTACCACACAGTCCCGAGTTTTAACGACCCTAAGGAAGAAGACCTTTTGAAAACATTGTGGGAAAACAAGAAAATGCTGGTAACCAGCATTTTCTTCTTTTCCCGCAATGTTTTCTTCCCTACCGAGAACAAATTTGAACTTTTTAGTCACACTTAATTGATTGTCTGCAAAGACTTTCAATTTGGACGTGTCTAAAATTTTGTCGTTTGGTAAAGAGTTAAACATCTGAATCTGTAACTTCATACTAGACAACAAAATATAAGACTTGTCCAAATTAACTCTTCACCAAACAACAAAATTATAGACCAGTCCAAATTGAAAGCATTTGCAGACAACAAAATAACTGTGACTGAAAAATTGAAATTTGGTTTGGGAAGGGCAGAAAACATTGTGGGAAAAGGAGAAAATGCTGGTTACCAGCATTTTCTCCTTTCCCCGCAATGTTTTCAAAAGGCTTATTCCTCAGGGTCGTTAAAAGTCGGGATTGTGTGTTAGAGTTAAAAGCATTTGAAGACTACATTTTGAATGTGGCTCAAATGATCAGATTTCTGTTTGAAAGATTAGAAAACGAGAAAATACTGCTTAGTAGCATTTTCTCCTTTTCCAAAGGTGTTATCAAAATCAAAAGCTTTCTGCGTTGGAGTCATTAAAACACGGGGAAGGTTTCACTTTTTTTTGAAAGGTTAGAAAACACTTTAGGGAAAAGAGAAAATGCTGGTTACCAGCATTTTCTTCTTTTCCAAAAGTGTTTTAGTATAAAAGCTTTCTTCCTTAGGGTTATTACAACATGGGGTATTTTGGTAAGAAAATCATTGTGATAATGCAGTTTTTTTTTTTCTGCAAAAAAACAATAAGGTTCTGTTGCCAAATTGATAAACAATCGCCTGAGATGGGTTATTTAATGTGTAGCATAATATTTTACATGTATAATGAAAGCATGAGACCTACAATTTGAAATGTTTTATTTCATGCCATGATAAAGCTGCTGTTCAATTTTTTTCCAGGTTAAAAATAAGCAGTACTATCAATTTTATCTAAATATACTCAGGTGAGCAATATAGGATAATCATGGACCTCTTGTTTATTATTTCAAGCCTTTTAGTACCACTTAAGAAACATGGATATTATTCTTTAACTCTTTACCACATGATACCCAGTTTTAACAAGAGCCATCTTGACATGACAATCCCCTGCCGAATCTTACTCAATAGAAGATGTGGGTCTTCTTCTAAGTTGGTGTGAAGGCTTAAACAGCTAGATGTAAGAATTATTTTCTGGCAATGCTAAATAAAAATTACATTTAAAAAAAACTTCGACAAGGTACACTTTTCTTATATAGCTGTCCAGTGTAAACACATATGAAATCAGATAGAAAAAAATTCGAAAAAAAACAAAGCAATAAATATAAAATTATGGAAGGTTATAGAGTTATCATTCTTGTGTTCTGCACTCCTCCTCAGAGACAAATATTCAGCTGTGAAGTTAATACAGCTTGAGTTATGCTCCAAAGAAACCTAGAGACTCAAAAAATTAACAAAGGGACATAACTCCAAAATCATGATACTGCACTTCTCCTCAATAAAATCTGCCTACCTCTGAAGTATCACATAGATACCCCTTAAAATTTTTCGAGTTATGCTTCGAACAAAATTTATGCATGAAAAATAACAAAGGGCAATAACTCCTAAATTATGCAATCAAGAGTTATGGTTCTTGTGCACTGCACTTCTCTTTGATGAGATCTATTTACGTGTGAAGTACTAGTATCATGTTTACATCTCTAATGGTTTTTGAGTTGTCCTCAGGACGAAATTTAGGTAAGAAAAAATAACAAAGGGAAATAACTCCTAAATTATGCAATCAAGAGTTATGGCTCTTGTGCACTGCACTTCTCCTTAATGGGATCTATGCACCTGTAAAGTATCATGTTTACACCTGTAATAGTTTTTGAGTTACCGGTATGCTCTGGACAAAATTTAAGTATGAAAAATTAATAAGGGCAATAACTCCCACATTATGGCACTAAAAGTTATGGTTCTTATACACTGCATATCTCCTCAATGTCATCTATCAACCTATGAAGTATCATGTTTATATCTCATGTAGTGTTTAAGTTATGCTTGGGACAAAATTTAAGTAAGAAAAAATAACAGGGGGCAGTAACTCCAAAATTATGCAGTCAAGAGTTATGGTTTTTGTGCACTGCGCTTCTTGATGAGATCTATCCACCTGTAAAGTATCATGTTTACACCTCTAATAGTTTTTGAGTTATGCTCCAGACAAAATTTAAGTAAGAAAAATAACAAAGGGCAATAACTCCTAAATTATGCAATCAAGATTTATGGTTCTTGTGCACTGCACTTCTCCTTGATGAGATCTATCCATCTGTGAAGTATCATGTTTACACCTCCAATAATTTTTGAGTTATGCTCGGGACAAAATTTATGTATGGAAAAATAACAAAGGGCAATAAATCTTAAATTATGCAATCAAGGGTTATAGTTCTTATGCACTGCACTTCTCCTTGATGAGGTTTATTCACCTGTGAAGTATCATGTTTACACCTCTAATACTTTTTGAGTTATGCTCAGGACAAAATTTAAGTATGAAAACTAACAAAGGGCAATAACTCCAAAATTATGCAATCAAGAGTTATGATTCTTCTACAGTGCACTTCTCCTTGATGAGATCTATCCACCTGTGAAGTATCATGTTTATATCTCTAATAGTTTTAGAGAGTTATGCTCTGGACAAGAAAGTGGGACGGAAGAATGGACAGATAGACGGAAGGATGGAAAGACGGACGGACTGACGGACGGACGCAGCTACTATTACCATTTCCCCCGCCGCCTTTTGGCGGGGGATAACAACCCTGACAGAGAAGACTTTTTAAAACACTGTGGGAAAATAGGGAAATGCTGCTAGCCAGCATTTTTTCCTTATCCCACAATGTTTTCAATTCTTTCTGCTCTTTCAAAGCTAAAGTTCGTGTTTTTAGTAACATTCAATTTTTTATCTGCGATGCTTTTAAGTTGGACTACTCTAAAATTTTGTCATCTGGTAAAGAATTAAGTAAGGAAAAGAACACTTATCTTTCCCAATCTAAACTTTCTAGGTCAGATTATTTCACAAAGTATCGGACAATTTATATCTAAGATCAGGTTGTATATCCTGCACAGTCTGATCATAATCTACTCTGGCTGCAAGGGTAACAGAAATCAGCCTTGGTAGGGAATGGTTTAACATAGAAAATATTTTTCACAAGGAGAAGCAGGGGCGGATCCAGAAAATTGAATAGATTATTACATATTCAAATTTGCTTTGTAAGATATTCGTATTACCTGTTAGTGTGTATACCGGTTTAATAGTTTACCTTCAAACAAGATTACTAGAAAACCTATGCAAAGAAATGTTCTTTAAATAATTTATATAACACATGTATGGATGTTGCCCGTTTAGTGTCAAATGTTGCCTAGTTCTAACCACAAGGATCTCCACTACCATTTCCTAAAGCATTGGTTAAATATGGGACGCAACTGGTTTAATACTTTAAGCACTATTTTTAAATGCATTTCAAGTTGTTAGAACTAGTTCTTAGTGAATTTGAATTATGTTTTGGCGCAGATCTAGAATCTACTGCTATTTCACTGCCCCGGCTGAAATATTGGTTCCCTCTCTTTACCTAATGACCGAATTTTGAACTCATCCATATTCAAAGCATTTGCAGACGACAAATGTGACTCAAAAGAATTGAATTTGTCTATGTAAGGGTGTAAAACATTATTGGAAAAGAAGAAAATGCTTTGAACTCTTTACAACATAATCCCAAGTTTTAACGACCCTGAAAAAGAATCCTTTTGAAAACATTGTGGGAAAAGGAGAAAATGCTGGTAACCAGCATTTTCTCCTTTTCCCACCATGTTTTCTCCCCTTCCCAAAACAAATTTCAGTTTTTGAGTCACAGTTATTTTGTCGTCTACAAATGCTTTCAAATTTGACCAGTCTAAAATTTTGTCATATGATAAAGAATTAAAAGCCTTTTCCTCTGGGTAACTTAGGATTGTGTGGTATTGGTTTTTTTTTTTTTCAAAAATCTTTGCTAAATTTGTTTTGATAATGAGATGACAGCTGGTAAATTTTACACAGCTTGGAAGTTCGTTTGGCTGTCATCCTTTTCTTATGTGTCACTGCATAGGTCCCGAGATAACTGTTTGTACAGTCTTAAAAACGGTTTCAACTTTGTTACAGTTATATTGCATTGGCTAGTGCTTTCCTAGAATTTGGTCAGGATCTACATAATGATATAATCTCGGTATAATTATATAATTATGTCTCAGGTTTTTTTTTTCTTTACTGTGGATAATGTTTATCATATTTATATGTTAACCCTTAGACAGCAAGACACGACTCTAGGACCTTTTTCGGACAGTGTAGATCATGATCAGACTGCGCAGAATGTGCAGTCTTATCTGGGATCTTCACTGTCCAATAATATTTTTCCCCAAAAAATACCTTTGAAATAGCAAAAGCAAAAATATCTTTACTTTCGGTTTTTACTATCTTTTACTATCGGTTTTTAAGGCTTGGTCAGACCGGCTAACAGATATGTAACGGGGGGAAAACGGACAAAAACATGCAGGATTTGGTTATCCGGTGACAAAATTCATTTCCTCTGCCGCTCGAGGCTCACTCGATCGATGTGTGGAGTGAAGAAGCCACACAATGACTGCACAAGTACCGCACATGTAACGGAAAAAAACGCACGTTTACCGGATATGTACCGGATAATAAACGGTCTATTAACGGATATCACCGTACGAGTAAGGGACTTGTACCGGATAAAACAGAAGTACAACGCATGAGAACCGGACAAAACGTTCTTCCAACGTACGATGAACGGAAATGTACCGAACACCAACGTACGAGGAACGTACCGGTCACGTGACATGCCAAGGGTATAAATTGTCAGATGCATCCAAAGTCTATCATTTGCATGTCTCTGTCCGTTTTGTCCGGTGGAAATTTTTGAACATGCTCAAAACTTCCCACCGGATGGAACAGACATCGCCTGACAAGTAGCGGATACACCGGATAAGAAACGGACATAAAACGGATACGAACGGACACGAACGGATAAAATGATTTTTTATCCGTTACTCATCCGTTAGCTCGGTGTGACCAAGGCTTTACTCTTTTACTACTCATTTAGCAGGAAAAGGGTTAAATTTTGTACATTTCCATTTGCCATGTTTTTTTCAACATACCAAGCTGTTATCTGTTCCTCCCTTTCTTTTGTGACTTCTTTTACTGTATAAAGCATTAAAAACACTGTGAGAAATAGAGAAAATTGCCCAAATTGAGAGCATCTACCCATTTGTCACAATGATTTCTGTGTTGTCTCTGTGTCTCAATTTACCTTCTATAAAACTTTTTCTTATTTCTACCAGAATTTGCCATTGTGACAGGTACACAACTAATGTTACCTTTGACCTTTTGCCTAACAAACCCAATTTTTGCAAACTCCAAGGAGGAAGGCTGTTTAACCCTTTACCAAACAATCCCTGGTTTTTACGACCCCGAGAAAGAAGCCTTTTGAAAACATTGTGGGAAAAGGAGAAAATGCTGGTAACCAGCATTTTCTCCTTTTCCCACCATGTTTTCTCCCCTTCCCAAAACAAATTTCAGTTTTTGAGTCACAGTTATTTTGTCGTCTACAAATGCTTTCAAATTTGACCAGTCTAAAATTTTGTCATATGATAAAGAATTAAAAGCCTTTTCCTCTGGGTAACTTAGGATTGTGTGGTATTGGTTTTTTTTTTTTCAAAAATCTTTGCTAAATTTGTTTTGATAATGAGATGACAGCTGGTAAATTTTACACAGCTTGGAAGTTCGTTTGGCTGTCATCCTTTTCTTATCTGTCACTGCATAGGTCCCGAGATAACTGTTTGTACAGTCTTAAAAACGGTTTCAACTTTGTTACAGTTATATTGCATTGGCTAGTGCTTTCCTAGAATTTGGTCAGGATCTACATAATGATATAATCTCGGTATAATTATATAATTATGTCTCAGGTTTTTTTTTTCTTTACTGTGGATAATGTTTATCATATTTATATGTTAACCCTTAGACAGCAAGACACGACTCTAGGACCTTTTTCGGACAGTGTAGATCATGATCAGACTGCGCAGAATGTGCAGTCTTATCTGGGATCTTCACTGTCCAATAATATTTTTCCCCAAAAAATACCTTTGAAATAGCAAAAGCAAAAATATCTTTACTTTCGGTTTTTACTATCTTTTACTATCGGTTTTTAAGGCTTGGTCAGACCGGCTAACAGATATGTAACGGGGGGAAAACGGACAAAAACATGCAGGATTTGGTTATCCGGTGACAAAATTCATTTCCTCTGCCGCTCGAGGCTCACTCGATCGATGTGTGGAGTGAAGAAGCCACACAATGACTGCACAAGTACCGCACATGTAACGGAAAAAAACGCACGTTTACCGGATATGTACCGGATAATAAACGGTCTATTAACGGATATCACCGTACGAGTAAGGGACTTGTACCGGATAAAACAGAAGTACAACGCATGAGAACCGGACAAAACGTTCTTCCAACGTACAATGAACGGAAATGTACCGAACACCAACGTACGAGGAACGTACCGGTCACGTGACATGCCGAGGGTATAAATTGTCAGATGCATCCAAAGTCTATCATTTGCATGTCTCTGTCCGTTTTGTCCGGTGGAAATTTTTGAACATGCTCAAAACTTCCCACCGGATGGAACAGACATCGCCTGACAAGTAGCGGATACACCGGATAAGAAACGGACATAAAACGGATACAAACGGACACGAACGGATAAAATGATTTTTTATCCGTTACTCATCCGTTAGCTCGGTGTGACCAAGGCTTTACTCTTTTACTACTCATTTAGCAGGAAAAGGGTTAAATTTTGTACATTTCCATTTGCCATGTTTTTTTCAACATACCAAGCTGTTATCTGTTCCTCCCTTTCTTTTGTGACTTCTTTTACTGTATAAAGCATTGAAAACACTGTGAGAAATAGAGAAAAGTGCCCAAATTGAGAGCATCTACCCATTTGTCACAATGATTTCTGTGTTGTCTCTGTGTCTCAGTTTACCTTCTATAAAACTTTTTCTTATTTCTACCAGAATTTGCCATTGTGACAGGTACACAACTAATGTTACCTTTGACCTTTTGCCTAACAAACCCAATTTTTGCAAACTCCAAGGAGGAAGGCTGTTTAACCCTTTACCAAACAATCCCTGGTTTTTACGACCCCGAGAAAGAAGCCTTTTGAAAACATTGTGGGAAAAGGAGAAAATGCTGGTAACCAGCATTTTCTCCTTTTCCCACAATATTTTCTACCCTGCTGGAAACAAATATCAATTTTTGAGTTATATTTATTTTGTCGTCTGCAAGTGCTTTCAATTTGGACCAGTCTTAAAATTTTGTCGTTTGGTAAAGGGTTAAGATATTGTGGGAAAAGGAGAAAATGATGGTAACTAGCACTTTCTCCATTTCACACAATGTTTGCTACCCTATTAACTCTTTACCAAACGACAAAATTTTGGACTAGTCCAAATTGAAAGCATTTGCAGACGACAAATGTTACTCAAAAATTGAAATTTGATTTGGGAAGGGTAGAAAACATTGTGGGAAAATGAGAAAATGCTGGTTACCAGCATTTTCTCCTTTTCCTACAATGTTTTCAAAAGTTTTCTTTTTCAGGGTCGTTAAAAGTTGGGATTGTGTGGTAAAGAGTTAAAGACAAAGTCCACCACTTGAGCCACATTAAATTTTTTGTCTGTAAATCTTTTCAATATGGAGGAGTGTAAAATTTTGTGGTCTGGTAAAGAGTTAATTCATTACACCTTGACACAAATTTGAAGTTGACAAGCTGGAAACCATTCATGTTGACTCTTTTCGATACAACAAAATTTTAGACTTGTCCACATTGAGAGGATTTGTAGATGACAAATGTGGCTTAAATGATATGGGATTTGTCTGTAAAAGGGTAGAAAACATTATGGGAAGAGGAGTAACAGGCATTTTCTCATTTTCCCACAATGTTTTCTAAAGCTTTCTTTTTCATGGGAGGCTTAAATAAGGACAATCAACATTAACCGAGGTTTAGTACATGAAAAGATACGAAAATATTGTGGAAAATTACCTTGCTCATAGTTTGCATGTTTTGAGCAATTTCTTCTTTTTATCATATTGATTTCATAATTTGCTGTGAGAAGAAAATAATTGCTGAATTATTCTTACAAGTTGTACACTGTTATAGTATTTTGTTGGATGTTTATATTTCTGTTGTATTTTTGGGATACAATTTTATTTTCATGGCGGTTTGTAAATGTTGTTGGGTCAGTAAAAAAGATTTATTTTCAACAAGCTGTTTATTATGTATTGATCATGCAGGGGAATACTTCAAACAAGAGTGAATAGAATATAGGGAGACTTTTAGCATACTTAACCCCTTACCATACAATCACAAGTTCAAACGACCCTGAGAAAGAAGCCTTTTGAAAACACAGTGGGAGATAAGAAAATACTGATTTTGTATTTAATCCTTAACCAAATATTCCCAAATTTTTCATGTCACTGAAAAGGGATTTTTTGGAAACATTGAAGGAAAAGGAGAAAAGCACCGTTTTCTACCCTCCCATTGATAAATCTGACCATCTATGCCATATTGCATTGGTTATCTGCATGTAATTCCAATACTGGCAAGACTAAAAGTTAATCATTTGATGAAAGGTTAAATAGCCTGCTCTAGCTGAAACTTTTTGCTTTTTTTTGTCACAATGTTTTAAACCCTCTGCCACACAATCCTCTGTTTTTAAAAACCTGAGGAAAACAAATTTCTAAAGCCAAATGAGCCACTTGAATTTGTCTGCAACTGTATTCAGTATGGGAGAGTCTAAAATTTTGTTGGGTTCGGTAGAGAATTAAAATGGTCGTCACACTGGGGAGCTATTTTGTTTGTTTTGTTCAACACAACTTTCAACATTATTTCAGATACATCACAGTGGCCAGTGCACCAATCCATGCCTTCTTTGAGTTTTTTTGTTACCAGTGCTTGGCACAATATTCTTTCAAAGCCACATGCTGCTTTGTTACATGAACATTGTCAAATAAAAAAATGTTCAGCTGGGAGAGACAAACCCTGTTCTATTGCCTAACGTCAACCCCAGAAAGAATGTGATAGGGCTGAGAATCAGACCCTTGAATTTCCAGCCATGTATGTTACTGCCTAAACTACCTGTCTGTGCAGATATTTTGTAGTTCCTGTGCAATGTCCATTTTGACCTATTGAACATGATGTCCATTAAATAATCACTGGCCTGTGACATTATACCACACAGTCCTGAGATGTAATGTCCCATATGGAGAAGGCCTTTGAAAACATAGTGGGATAAGGAGAAAATGCTGGTTACTAGCCTTGTCTCATTTACCCACGTTTTCCTCCGTTTCATAGACAAATCACTAACTTTGGATGAAATTTTATTCGTTGATCTGTGAAATTTAATGCTTCCAAAATGGACAAGTCTAAAGTTTTGTTGTCTGCTAATGGATTGAGCCTTAACCTTTTACAAAATGACAAAATTATAGACTGGTCCAAATTGAAAGCATTTACAGACGACAAAATAAATGCAACTGAAAAAATGAAATTTGTTTTGGGGAGGGAAGAAAACATTGTGAGAAACGGAGAAAATGCTGGTTACCAGCATTTTCTCCTTTTTTCACAGTTTTCAAAAGGCTTCTTTCCAAGGGTTGTTAAAAGTCAGGATTGTGTTGTAAAGAGTTAACCAGACAATTCTGACTCTTAGTGATCTTGAAGGAGAAAGCTGTTGAAAACATTATGGGACAAGGAGAAAATGCCGGTTACGAGCATTCTCCCCTTTTCAAACAATGTTTTCTACCCTTTTTAAATAAATCGAGTCATTTGAACCAAGTTTTATTTGCCATCTGCAAAAACTTTCAAATTGGACTAGTGCAAATTTTGTTGTTTTGGTAAAGGTTAAATCCTTTCAAACGACAAAATTTTAGCCGAGTCCAAACTGCAAGCAATGAAAGACAACAAGTTAAATGTGACTCTAAATACTAATTTTGACTTTTATAAGGAAGTAAACATTGTGGGAAAAGGAGAAAATGTTGGTAACCAGCATTTTCTCCTTTTTCTTCAGCTGGGCCCGGTAGCACAGTCGGTAGGGTACAGAACTCAAGAACCTGGGGTCGCTGGTTCTATCCTTGGCTTGGCCAATTTCTTTCCAAGGATTGACAATAATAATTGTGACAGGATTCATTCGTTTCTCACAGCTGACTATTGTTTAGACAATGGTTATGTGGGAAAGTAGCCAGTTGCTTAGAAAGATATTGTGCAGAGTACTGGTAAAAAGAAACTCCAGGAAAGCATGGATAGATACACTGGCTGCCGCAATATAACTGAAATAATGTTGAAAACAGTGTTAAACACCATTAAATCAATCAATCCTTTACCCACAATGTTTTCAAAAGCCTGCTTCCTCCAGGTTGTTAAAAGTGGAGATTACGTGGAAAAGAAAGGAATATACCAGTACTTGCAAAGTACCTGGTACACAGGAGGATCAGCAGAAACAAAAAACAGAATCCCATAAAAATTAGGCATTTTTATTAAAATTATTATGTAGATCTATTAGAGACATCATGTCTGATACAAATCAATAAATTAACTTTTTGCCCAATGACAAAATTGTAGACATGTCCATTTTGACATCATATGCAGATCTGACGACAAAATGATTTTTGATAAAGGTCACATAGTGGGATTGATTTTTAAAGTTTAGAAAAGAATGAGGGGAAAGGAGCGAATACTCTTAACCAGTTTTATCTCCTTTTTCAAACAATGTTTTTTAAAGACTGTCTTCCTCCCAGGGTTGTAAAAACACTATACTTTTTTGTACAGATTATACCCTATGAATGCCCATAATTGGAAGCATCTGCCGACGACAAATTCATTGTTGCTCATATGATGGGAGTTTGATTTAATAGGATAGAAAACATTGTGAAAAAAAGATAAAATGCCGGTAACTAGCATTTTCTCCTTATTCTACAATGTCCACAAAAGCCTTCTTCTTCAGAGGCTTTAACTCTTTACCAAACGACAAAATTTTAGACTGGTCCAAACTGAAAGCATTTGCAGACGACAAAATAAACGTAACTCAAAAATTGAAATTTGTTTTCCATAGGGTGGAAAACATTGTGGGAAAAGGAGAAAATGCTGGTTACCAGCATTTTCTCCTTTTCCCACAATGCTTTCAAAAGACTTCCATCTCAGGGTCGTAAAAACCAGGGATTGTTTGGTAAAGGGTTAAATTTGGTGATAGTGCGGTAAAAGGTTAATTTGCTTGGTTCGAGTGTCACATAATTTGATAAACTCTTTACAAAATATCAGTGATCCTGTGGTTTAATCTTAAACCACACAACAATTTTTTCCAAATTGAAAGCATTTGCAAACATCATTTCAAATGTGGCTCAAATGATGAAATTTGCGTTAGGGTAGAAAACATTGTGGGAAAAGGAGAAAATGCTGGTTACCAGCATTTTCTCCTTTTCCAACAATGTTTTCAAAAGGTTTCTTTCTCATGGTCATTAAAACTCAGGATTGTGCGGTAAAGGGTTAAAGACACTGAGAAAGTAGGTTCTTGAAAACTTTTGTTGGAAAAGACAAAAATGCTTGAAACCAGTATTTTCCCCTTTTCCCACAAAGAAGAAGTACATGTATAAAAACAGTATGGCAATGTCAGAAACTGCTAAATTTGCATATTTGTCATGAATAGTTATATCAGCTTCAGATGTGAAATTTGTGTCTAATTTAAGTGATGGGCATACAAAATACTGATCCAGAATCATTCAGCTATTCTGAATATATGTATACACACATAGTTTAAATGCCAAGCCAAGAATATGTGGTACAGTCAGTAATGTACAGGAGTTGAAAATCAGGGGGATGCCTGTTTGAACCCAAAGCTCGGCCAATTTCTCTCTGAGGATCAAGTCATATTGCCAAGAGTCCTTTCTCTCTCATAGCTGATCGCTGTTTCAATGTCATGTTATGTGTGAAAGCAGCCAGTGGCTTGCGAAGAATAATGTACAAAGAACTGGTAAAAGGCCCTTCAGGATAGGCGCATGTGCATGGATAGGTACACTGGCTGCTGCAATACAACTGAGATAATGTTGATAATGGTGTTTAACACCATACATTCGATCAATACACATAGTTTAAAAATGTCAACAACTGAACTTGGGATCCAAACCTAAATCAATTTGCATAAGACATGAACACACTAGGCATTACGCTAAGAGTACAAATCACAACTTACATTACTTTGTTGGACAATACAATTCAGGATCAGACTGCACAGAAAATGCAGTCTGATCATTGACTTAGATTGTCTGCTAAATTCTGGCCAAAACAAGTATAAAACTGACATTTCAACAGTTTTTCCTAATCCAGGAGGTCCACTGAATTAATCCTTACCCAAACAATCCCACATTTTTATCCGACCCTGAGGCTTTTGAAAACATTATAGAGAAAAGGAGAAAATGCTGGTAACCAGCATTTTCTCCTTTTCTCCAAAATGTTTTCTACAACGTCAGTGAACTTCTGTTCATTCCCACCAATTTTGAATTACGTTGTTCGCAGATCCTTTCAATTTTGACAAATATGGTACAAAGTTTATGGTTTGGGAAAGGGTTAATTCAGTACTCTAAGGTTAAAGCCCTGTCTCTGAAATATCAGTGTTGAAACAATCTTAACCCTTCACCAGACAAACAAAATCTTAGCCTTGTCCAAATTCAGAGGATTTGCAGACAAGAAATTAAATGTGGCTCAAATGTTGAGATATGCCTTTGAAATTGTAGAAAGCATTGTGGGATTAGGAGAAATGCTGCCACGCTGCAGCATTTTCTCTTTTTCTCATGACGTTTTCAAAAGTCTTCCTTCATGGAAGTTATTAAAACTTCGGAGAGTTCGATAAGGATTTAATGTTTATCCAGGTGAATCTATATTGCTGTTACAAACATTTACATCAATAAAGTTAATTGGTAGGCAGTGGGAATCATACAACTGAAATCACAAGTCACTAAACTCGAGAGCGTAGACAGGTCAGATTGCACCGTCTGTAGGCTGATCTCAAACTACAACTCCCCACCATAGATATGTTTGGCAGGATTGGGCTTTACATATTATTAAGATACTCACAAAAATCTTAACATTTGGGGGTATCATTTCTAAGTTGTCATGCAAATCTGTGGATCAGGTGAAACTAAAAAAAAAGCAATATAAAAATGAACAATAATCTTTAAAAAATTAGAAAAAAGAAATTAAGATGGAATGTACATATATAAGAGAAGGAATACTTAACAATGTACAAAATGAAAATGCATTTCAAAAAGCAGACAAAGTTGAAAAATAAAATAGTTCAAAAACAGTGACCCAAAACCATAAAAATACCTCTTAACTCCTTATCACACAATCCCAAGTTTTAACAACCTTGAAAAAGAAAAGGCTTTTGAAAACATTGTGGGAAAAGGAGAAAATGCTAGTAACCAGCATTTCCTCCTTTTCCAACAATGTTTTCTATCCTATCAAAGACAAATCCCTTGATAAGAGCCTCATTTGATATGTCATCTGCAAATGCTTTAAATTTGGAAAAGTCTAAAATTTTGTCCTTTGGAAAAAAGTTAACTCTTTACTTAAAAACAATGAAGTTTTCGACCTATCCAAGTAGAAAGCAATTCAAGACGAAAAATAATATAGGACTGACATGGTGAGAATGGTCTTGGAAAGAGTAGAAACATTGTAGGAAAGGACGAAATGCTGGTTACTAGTATTTTCTCCTTTCAATCTATGTTGTCAAAAGTCTTCTCATTCAGGGCCATCCAAACACAGGATTGTTTTGTAAAGGGTTAAAAGACTGGGGTCCATATTCTGCAACTGTTCTAAATTGCATTTTAGCCTTATTCTAACTTTAAAAAGTAAGACCTATGTTTCAGCCAATCAGACATTGTGTTATTCTGAAATTTAGAAAATTCTAGACTTATAAGACAAGGATACAATTTAGGATGGTTGGTGAATACAGGCCATGATGTAGAGAGCTTTTTACAATATTACAGAAAATGAGCTTATGCTTCTTAACCCTTTACTACACAATTCCGAGTCATAAAGACCTTCAGGAAGAAGGCTGCTGAAATCATAGTGAAAAAATTCTCCTTTACCAACGATGGTTTTCTTTTCCTTAAAAAAAAAATCTGTTTTTGACTCGCCTTTCCTTTGTCATCTGCAAATACTTTCAATTTGGTCAAGTCACTAGTTTTGCGGTAAAGAATTAACAAACTATTGTTCCTTTTTTTCCATTATAGTGTTTATCAAATCAGAAAAAGAAAAGAAATTTCTTTCACATATTTTTAATTTATGTCATCTGTTCTAGCTTTTGAATGATAGTTACTTGCACCTTCTCCTTTTCCTGCAATGCTTTCCAAACCTTTCTTTTGGGTCGTTAAAACTCAGGACTGTGTGGTAAAAGATTCACTCTTCACCAAGCAACGAAAGTCTGGCCTTGTCCAAATTTGAAAAGAGTTTGCAAGCTGAAAATTAAATAAGGCTTGATCATAGGATTTTTCTCCATAAGGGTAGAAAACATTGTTGGAAAAGGAGAAAATGCTAGTTACTAGCATTTTCTCCTATTCTCACAATGCTTTCAATACCCTTCTTTCTCAGGTTTGTTAAATTCGAGATTGTGTGGTATGAGGTTAAACAGGATAAAAGTGACCAATAATTTGATGTATTGACAAAAATAGGCACAAAGCCCTGTCCTCATGCAGGCTCCTTTAAATGTCACTGTATAACAGACTTATTCAAATACAGTGAAATAGGGAAAATGCCTGAAGATGAGCAAAGTATCCACCCGTCACAAAGTATTTGACAAGTGAAAAGCTTTAATCACAAATGTCATTCACTAATCTCTTCACCAGATAAAACAATGTTACATCTGTCTGTATGACCTGTCTATACTGAAAGCTTTCAACAGCTTCAGTGCCAAATTTATCAACTCAACCCCTTTCAACAGCTAAAATATAATTCCTTGGAAACTCAGATTTCTACCTCATGGGCTTGACTAAACAGGTGGATGATATATATCCAAGATCAGATTGCACATTTTATGCAGTTTGCAAAAGCCCCATGAATGGCCTAAAATGTGACTTAAATGATGAGGTACGTCTTTGATAAGGTTTTAAAACATTGTGAGAAAAAAAAAGAGAAAATTCTTTTTTCCTTACAATCTTTTCAAAAGCCTTTTTTCTCAGTATCCTCAAAAGATAGGACTGTCCGGTAAAGTGTACAAAAGTGCAAAAACTTTGGAACTAGAAATATCCAAATTTTAAAATGACATAAGCGATTAAAGTGACGAATAATCAATTGTATTTGCTTTTAATCTAATGCAAAACAACAACACAGTGTACATTATTTGAAAAAAGAGATAAATTGGAGAAAATTATTATGTACAAAGTAACATCCAATTTACATTAACTCACTACCTTCTACAGATAAAATTACTTTATTTTACAGCTGAACAAGCAAACATTTCCTTTTGCAACAATATTTTCACAATACCATATTCATGTATTGATCCAATATTGACCATTTTTCATTCAAATGTTTTAATAGTTATCTGCTTTGACTTTGTTTCAGAAGGTAATTTAACTCAGTTAATACAGGTATTTTGACACATGACACTTCATGTTTCATAGATCTTTATTAATGAGTACCTTTTCTCTGTCATGACAATTGTAGATTAACTAATAATTTATGAGCCATGCTCTGTAAAAATGGAGCTTAATGCATCTGCAGAAAGTATCGACCCTGGTCAGCCTGCGCAGCCCGCGCAGGCTAACCTGGGCCGAAGCTTTTTGCTATTGGTCAAATTTCTGCATGTTAAAGGTATAGTCTACCTCATGGCTCAATAGGGTGCTAGACAAATGGGCCAATAATCATATGACAACTTGCTTGGTATAATGCATCATGGAGATCATTAAGCCCCATTTTGCCAGAATGTGGCCCAATTGTATTTGAACAATAAATTAATTATTACACATTCCCTTTGATATAATTATAATATATTAACAAAAATTTATAACTTGTTCTCTCTTCCATTTTCATCTCACAGGCTATGTTTAGACGTATACATGTACATGTGTACTTTACTCTTTATTATACAAACAAATTGACAAGAAATGAATGACCTATATTACCGTAATTACATGCTTGATCTATTGCCTTATAATACCTTCTGCTTTAATCCTTTGCACCCGTAACAACAATGAACAATTTAGATACTTTTGTAAAAAATGCTCTACAAAATACAAACAAGGATACTTGTGTATGCCCAAATTCTCATGAAAACATATTATATTCTATGGTAATTCATGCATTGCATAGAGGTCACTTTCATGTCAATTTGTTTGAATAATACCAGATGACAAATTTATAGACTGACCCAAATTGAAGGCATTTCCAAGCAACACATTAAATGTTGCTCAAATGATAAAGTTGTATTTGAAATGATAGAAAACATTGAGGGAAAATGAGAAAATGCTGATAACAAGTATTTTCTGCTTTTCTCACAACTTCACTGAGTTTTCTACACTTCTTAACACAAATTCTGTCATTTCAGCCACATTTTATATGTCACCTGCAAATGCTTTCAATCTCAACAAGCTTAAAACCTGAGAACAACACGTGTATAAAATGGTCAGATTTGATAGCCATGATATCAGCAGTAAATGCCCTGTTTAACCCTTTACCAAACAATCCCATGTTTTAACGACCCTAAGAAAAGGAGCCTTTTGAAAACATTGTGGTCAAAGGAGAAAATGCTGGTAACCAGCATTTTCTCCTTTTCCCACAATATTTTCTACCATATGATTTCGTGTTTTTAGTTACATGTAATTTGTTGTCTGCATATGCTTTCACAATGTTTTCGAAAGGCTTCTTTCTCAGGGCTGTTAAAATTTGGGATTGTGTGGAAAACAGTCAAGATGATTTTGGATTATGTATGTTAAAAATGCAATCACTTCCAACAATTTTCTATTCAGCATCATAAACAATCCACATAACCCAAGACAATGCAATCCTGAGGCCATGTTCACCAAATATACAACTAGAACTTGTTTTTCTACAAAAAAAACAGATGTCTCCCCCCTTTTTGGTGTCAGAAGGATTGATATGTCACCAAGGCAATTTCTAACTGAAATAAGGGTCATTTTTCTCTAACGGTTTTCGAGTTATAGAGCGGACAGGAAATTGTACGTAAAATGAGTAAGGAAAATAATCAAAG
Organism: Hippopus hippopus; assembly: GCA_946811185.2. Classification (NCBI taxonomy): domain Eukaryota; kingdom Metazoa; phylum Mollusca; class Bivalvia; order Cardiida; family Cardiidae; genus Hippopus; species Hippopus hippopus. Next base: position 22,312,870 of record OX328096.1, read on the forward strand.
GGAAATAACTCGAAAAATATACAAGCCAGAGTTATGGTTCTTGTGCATGACACTTCGTCTCATGGTGCTTTACAAATGTGTGAAGTTTTATCAAAATATCTTAAAAGGTTTTCAAGTTATAGAGCGGACACGATTTGTGATGGACAGACAGACGGATGGACGGACAGACAGACGCACGGGGAAAAACAATATGTCTCCCGACCTTGACGGGGGGAGACATAATAATATATTCAGTTATAGTTATAAATTCAAACACTAGCCACCTCATTGGTTGAGACCAGATACCTCAGCCAATCAGATTCCTGGACTCAGAATTTACAAGATAACTGAACTCATTAAATGAGTTTAGGTAGTTTGAAGTCATTATCAAAGCTAAAAAGACAGTCTGAAGTGCTTCTGATCGGACGACGTCAACTGACATTTAGTTGTGTCATGGGTTTTCACGTTTTTTGTGACGATCCATTTTTCATGTCGGTTAATTTTCGGAAAATTATTTCTGCGTGATTTGATATAAAACTTTCATTAAGGGTGGCAGCTAACTTCAAAATCTGTCATTTTACGCTAGATAAGCGGATCAATAACATAAACATGTTTTTCATTATTGACATCGCTAAGTACACACAATAAAATGCTAACCACTGAGAGGATGCTTACCAGGTAAGGCAGAATCAAGGCGTGGCTTTAGAAATTATGGACGGTAATTAAATCTTGTATCTGGTTTCTGATTGGTTCGAAATTTCTACGTGTACAACGGGGCGTTGCGAAATCGACATTTGATTGATTAGCATTATGTGGTGTGTATGCTAGACTGGTGTGTAATTAGACAAAACTGTTAATGAAAGCCAGCTTGATTAGGTGTGATAAACAGTAACGCGGGCATCCTTCACACTTGATACATATTGTTTTAGTCAGAGTTAAGATCTTTTAAGAATTATTTATAGGCATTTACTTGTCGCCAGTACATTCGCCAGTGCTTCAGTTTTGGTGCCATTTTTCCTTAATTTTCGCATTTGGCGCCACTGGCGATCGACAGCGGGAGCCTGCATTTGTTTACCGTTTAAAATGATGACGAAATTTTAGACTTGCCCAAATTAGAACATTTGCAGACAACAAAGGAAATGTGGCTAAAATGACAGGGTATAGCTTTGAAAGGGTAGAAAACACTGTGAGAAAAGGAGAAATGCTTGCTAGCAGCATTTTCTCCTTTTTCCCACAATGCTTTCAAAAGCCTTTTTCCTTGAGTGGCTAAAATAAGGGATCATGTGGTAAACTGTAAAGCATAAAGCTCTTTTCCATAATGTTATTATGCTCACAAAATAATGAGAGGGTAGACTACTTAAATCTATCTTTATTTACGTCGTATTCAATTTATCTTTATTTACGTCTTACTCGGTACAAAAGAAACTTTTAAATCTTATACCATGGAAAAACCCTTACTTTCAAGCCTTCAACCCTTTATCAAACAATCCAGAGTTTTAATGACCCTGACAGAGATGGCTGTTGAAAACATTGAAGGAAAAGGAGAAAATGCTGGTTACCAGCATTTGCTCCTTTTCCCACAATGTTTTCTACCATTTTAAAGACAGAAACCATATTTTGAGCTGTATCTTATTTGTTGTCTGTAAATGCTTTCAATTAAGACAATTGTAAAATTTTGTTGTCTGGTGAATAGGTGTATCATTTACCAACCAATCCCAAGAGTTACCATAACAACCCTGAATAAAAGGGCTTAAGAAGAACATTTGTGGAAAAAGGACAAAGTGCTGTTAACAAGCATTTTCACCTTTTTCCTCCCACAATGTTTTTCAATCATTCAATGGCAAATCCTATCATTTGAGCCACATTTCATTTGCCAAGGGAAAATGCTTTCAAAATGGATGCGTCTAAAATTTTGTGGTCTGGTAAAGAGTTAAAGCTTCATTCATGGTAATTATCGACATTGAACAAGGATCTTGTCAAAGTCATCTGTTGCAAATTTGTTTGAAGTGGTAATGAAGTTGATTTGTCATGTAACATCTGGAATCTACAACTTTCCTAGTAAAGACAGTATGCTTAACAAATAAAGTGAAGAATTTCTGACAAATCATTGTACATACTTCCAGTGGCATAATGACCATTGCACACAATCCCAATGTAATAATTGCCATTGTTTCCAATGCCAGTGTAATTGTTACTGTTTAATAGAATTCCGATGGCATAATTACCATTTAACCCTTTACCAAACAATCCCTGGTTTTAACGACCCTAAGGTAGAAGCCTTCTGATAATATTGTGGGTAAAGGAGAAAATGCTGGTAACCAGCATTTTCTCCTTTTTCCACAAAATTTTCTACTCTTCCAAAGTCAAGTCTCAATTTTTGAGTCACGTTCATTTTGTCGTCTGCAAATGTTTTCAATTTGGACATGTCTAAAATTTTGTCGTCTGGTAAAGAGTTAATAGAAGTCAAATGTCATGATTACCTTTGTAAAGAACTCTGATTGCATAATCAACTGTTTTCACAAAATTCTAATGGCAAGATTACAATCGTACAGAACTCCATCTCATAATTATTTTTTAACAGAATTCCAATGGCATATAACCATGGCATAATGACCACTGTACAGCATTCTAACGGCATAATGACCATTGCACCAAGTTCCAATTTTATAATTACCATTGTACAGAATTCCAATGGCAAAAAATTCCATTGTACAGGACTCGAATGTTAAAATTACATGTATATCAGTGTATAAATAGAAATTCATTACCTTCTCAAATTTGCAAACTTTGAAATCAGCAGGTGTTGAGGTTAAATCCATCAGTTGCTTTAAAGCTAGAAATTGACCAGAATAGAAAATGGATATTTTCTGCTTTTGCCAAAATGCTTTCAAAAGTAAACTGCTACCCTACAAAAAAGTCATCTCGCCATGATAATATGTTTAACTCTTAAATGCACAATCCCGAGTTTTAACAACCCTGAAGGAGAAGGCTTTTAAAAACATTGTGGGAAAAGAAGAAAATACTGGTAACCAGCATTTTCTTCTTTTCCCACAATGTTTTCCATCCTATCATACAATGTAAGTATGTTTGTACCACTTTTGAAATTGTTGTCTGCAGATTTTTCGAATTTGGATGAATAAATAAATGCTTGTGTGGGAAAGGGTTGAACAATCTACATCACTTTCTATGACTGGATTGAATGGTGGTTTATGCCGCTCTTAACATTATTTCATTCACATCACGGCGACAGCTCACATATTCATGCATTTCCTGGGTTCCACCAGCACTAGGTTAGGGATCTGAAGTGTTTTGCACAAAGACACTTCCACGAAAAACCCAGTGGATCTAGTGAGGCTCAAACCTGGGACCTCCAGGTCATGAATCCTACACTTTATTTCTGAGCCACGCAGGACCCCTCTCTACGACTGTAAGAGACCTTCATTCTTACCAGACAACAAATTTTAAGACATGTCTACTTCAACAGCATTTTGAACATGACAAATCAAAATGGTGACTGGAATCATGATATTTGAGCTATGCTCTGTAAAATGCATCAGCAAAAAGTAGTGACCTAGGTCAGCCTGCACAGTCTGCACAGGCTGACCTGGGCTGAAACTTTTTTCCTATTGGTCAATTTTCTGCATGTCAAACGACACTCTGAGTCATCTTGCTAATCAGAAATCATGTCGCTTTCAAAATAAGGATGATCTTGACAATCAGAATAAGAATGTTACTAAGAATGGTTGGTAAATAAGGACCCTCGGGAAACAATTTGATGTGTAAAGCTATTCTTTGTGCTAGGAGCCTGGGTACAACTTTGAATGGTATTCCAGGTCATAATATTGCCTAAAGATTTGTTCATTCATACAACATATCATTGCGCTGTACGAGTGAATGAGTAGACGTGGAAAACGTGATGTGAAATACTGCACAAATTGGTCCGGAATTGTGCCCAGTGATTCCTTGACATCTAGGGGAAGCTCTCTGTAGTGATGTTTCTGTTATTAAAAAAAAAAAAAAAAGGAATTAGCATCAGTTCTAGCAACATTCTTAACTGTATTAAGCAAATTATCCAAGGGATATTCCAAACATGCTTGCTCAAGACAGGTGCTTAATAAATAACAGGTGCATTTCAATATAATTGCTTCTGCCTGGATAATAAAACATGCTTGCTTAACCCTTTATCCAACAATCACAAGTATTGTCGACCCTGAAACAGATAGCTTTTAAAAACATTGTGGGAAAAAGAGAAAATGCTGGTAACCAGCATTTTCTCCTTTTCCCACAATATTTGCTACCCTTTCAAAGACAAATACCATTACCTGAGTCATATTCACTTGCTTTTCTTTAAGTGTTTTTTTCTTGGATAGGTCTAAAATCTTGTTCTGTGGGAAAGGGTTAACTCTTTATCACAAAACATACATTTCGACATGTTAAAATTGAAAGAATGTGCAGATGACATTTCACATGTGGCCCAAATGTTGGAATTAGAAAGGGCAAAAAACATTGTAGGAAAAGGAGAAATTGTGGTTAACTGCATTTTCTCCTGTTCCCACAATTTTTTCAAAAGCTTTATTTTCGTGTGTTGTCAAAACATAGAGTTGTAGGGTATATGATTGACAAAGAAGTGGCCTGAAAGACAGATTCTACTGTATGTGATTGTATACTGTGGCATCAATGGCCAAAATAGCTGCTTGTAATCCAAGTGACCAAATATGATGGCACTGCCTAGCTGGGACACAAAATGCAGTGAACAAACTGAGGAATCCAACATTTCAAAGGAAAAGTTTAAATCAAAAGCACATTTCAAATTGTTTTATTTAATAGTATAGCTCTTACCTACTCAACAACATTAAAGACTTACCCAAATTGAAATATATTTCATATGGCATACTGAATGGAAGTTTTCTTTAAAAGGAATAATAACATTGTGGGAAAAGAAGAAATGGTGGTCAACAACAATTTCTTCTACAACTTTGTTTTCAATGCTTTTTTTTTTTTTAAGGGTTGTTAAAACATGGAACTGTTTGGTAAATGGTGAAACCGATGTGTCCTTGTGATGATCTACCTTTCTAGTTTGGGTATACCTTTTGGTAGTTAACAAGTAGCCCAAATTTGAAGTGACTAAAAATTTTAACCTTTTTTTCATGTCAGATCAAAGACTTAATTTTATTTATGGACCCTGAAATTTAGTATTTTTACTAGTGGCTTTGACTCTCCTAAAAATATCAATTTTGGTGTTCATTCAATGAAAGTATGTTTTGATCCTACAGGAAAATAAAAGAAATTTTCTTCGTATAATAGGGTAAAAGTAGCACTAAAAACATGTATGAACTTTGTTACTGTTAAAAAACATACTAAGCTTAAAAAAATACCTTGTTTCTCATAGCCCTTAAAAGATCTCTGACATTTTGTCCTTTGTAACTCCTAAACTTTCTGAGATCTGCATTAAAAGACAGAGTTTTTCATGTATAGTAAGCATCATTGTAGCCCTGAAATCTCAGTATCTAATATAAAAAATCTGACCCTAGAGCTTTCATCCTCAAAAGGAACATCTGGGCCTGTATTCACCAGCCATTCTTGTTTCATTCTTGGTCTCATTCTAGATTTAGAAAATAACACAACTTCTGATTGACTAAGCCATTTGCTTTAGCAATCAGAAGTTGCGTTACTTTCAAATTTAGAAAATTCTTGAGAATAAGATGATATGGCAATATCCGGAAAATCATCAGTAAAAAAGACAGACAAAGGTAAGAAACAAAAAAGTTATGGCAATGTAGCCTCTTAAGCAATTTCTAGATTTCCCACAAGAGTTTTGCAAAGACTTGTGGGAATGTCGTATGATCAATAACACATACCAAATATGAGGATTTGTATTCAATTCAGGATGATGACGTCATATCAGTTTGATGTAATAAAAACAGATATGGTTACCAATTGCGAAACAACCATCCCATAATTAAAATGTCAAAAATTGCATATTTTTATTGAATGTTACTGCACACTTTAAACAATGACAAAGAAAACTAGAGCTGTCACTGAATGTGACTTAATACCCCCGCCAGCGCTTTGACAGAAACAGACAATTTAACAAAAAATTTTCTAAGTTCAAGGGGAGATTACCCTTGAATCATAGGGAGTAGATTTGAAAACTGCGTCTTGCACAACTTCAGTATACGATCAATGTATCGACAAACTTTCAATACAATAGCAGCAAAACTGTAGGAGGAGTTCGTGACACAAAATTAATAGTATTTTGTACACAGACGGACACATGGACAGACAGACAGGCTGGTTCCAGTATACCCCCGAAAACATTCGTTTTGCTGGGGGTATAAATATATCTACCATAGTTATATCTATGGTATTTTAAAAGAAATTTTGACTTAAGGAATAAAGCCTACACAGACCCCTTTAAGAATGGTTGTTGAGAATAGACCCTGATGCCACATAAGAAAATTAAAGTTATTTTACAATGAGTGACTGGCAAATGACAAGTACATAATTTTATGTTGAATATTAACTTGTTACCTTCTGCAGACAACTTTTATTGCCTTGAAGAATCTGAATTTTGAAAAGAATGTGGAAAATAAAGAAATCACTAAAAACTAACTTTAAAGAAAACCACTATGGATCAACTTATCAAATTGCCTGCGGGAGCACTAACCTATAGAAAAAGTTGAAATCTTTACTACACAATCTGCAGTTTTAACGACCCTGAGGAAAAAGGCTTTTGAAAACATTGTAGGAAAAGGAGAAAATGCTGGTAACCAGCATTTTCTCCTTCTTCAACAATGTTTTCCATTCTTTAAAAGGCATACCTGGTTACTTATGCCACATTTACTTTGTTGTCATTTTTTCCCCATTTTGTAATTTCTTACTATTTCAAAGGCATATCCCATTACTTGAGCCACATTTAATTTGTTGTCATTTTTTCCCATTTTATAATTTCTTACCGTTTTGTAATTCTACAGTTATATGGTCTCGCCAGTCCTCTTTGACAACCCACACTCCACCCCACTCCAGTCTTTTAACAACTTCACTCCCTTCTGACTCTTTTTCTATACGATCACTAACATCCTGTATATATCAAACATTATTGATTACAGCTTACACCAGGTTATACCGGCCACAGAAATCAATTTCCTCTCACAATTAAACATTAGTTTGATGATGTTCATGAGGGAATGTAGTCAGTGGCATTGGGGAAAAATATTGTGCTAAGTACTGGAAACTCAACGGAAGAATGGGTAGTTGTATTGGCCCCAGCGATATAACCAAAATAATGTTGAGAATAGTTTTAAACACCATAGAAACCAAAAGGACAATGTTCCTACCAGAAATAGAGGTCACTGCCTCCTCTAGACATCTTTTATTATCTTATAGATCTACAGCTTTTTGAAATCATTGTGGCAAAAGGAACAAGAGCGGCAAATTGTCGCAAGATACGCCCGTCCCACCGCCAGTTGTCGAGGAGGTATAATAATCATAAAGGGCAGGTAATGCAACAAACATGTTTACCAAGTCTCAAGTCAATTTGACTTGAGGTGATAAAGTTCCGTTCCAGACAAGCAAGAAATACTGTAAAAATGAAGATCAAAGGGGAATTACTCAAAATCCGTGCTAGGTAGAGTTATTGTTCTTGCGCACTCTACTCCGTAATATTGCAACAAACATGCATACCATGTTTGAAGTTGTTCTGACTTGAGATGACAAAGTTATATTCTAGACAAGCATTAAATGCTGTAAAAATGACGATCAAAGGGAAATAACACAAAGACAGCACGAGGTAGAGTTACAATTCTTGTGCACTGCACTTCCAAATATTGCAACAAATAAGCATACCATATTTCAAGTCATTCCTACTTAACATGACAAAGTTTTGCTCCGGACAAGCAAGAAATGCTATAAAAATGAAGATCAAAGGGGGAATGACTCAAAATTCGTGCTAGGAAGAGTTATGGTTCTTTTGCACTGCACTCCGTAATTTTTCAACAATCATGCATACAAATTTGAAGATGTTCAGACTAGAGATGACAAAGTTATATTCCGGACAAGCAGAAAATGCTGTAGAAATGATGATCGAAGGGAAATAACTCAAAGACAGCACGAGGTAGAGTTATGGTTCTTTTGCACTGCACTCCGTATTATTGCAACAAACACAAATGCCAAGTTTCAAGTCAATCAGACTGGAGATGACAAAGTTATGCTCTGGACAAAGAACTGGATGCCGCCCGCCCGAACGACCGCCCGCCTGGGAATTATTGTTCTTGCGCACTGCACTCCGTAATATTGCAACAAACATGCATACCATGTTTGAAGTTGTTCTGACTTGAAATGACAAAGTTTTATTCTAGACAAGCACTAAATGCTGTAAAAATGACGACCAAAGGGAAATAACTCAAAGACAGCACAAGGTAGAGTTACAATTCTTGTGCACTGCACTTCCAAATATTGCAACAAGTAAGCATACCATATTTCAAGTCATTCCTACTTAACATGACAAAGTTTTGCTCCGGACAAGCAAGAAATGCTATAAAAATGAAGATCAAAGGGGGAATAACTCAAAATTTGTGCTAGGACGAGTCATGGTTCAAGTCAATCAGACTGGAGATGACAAAGTTATGCTCCGGACAAAGAAATGGACGCCGCCCGCCCGCCATGGGTGATCCCATAATACGTCCCGTCTTCGACGGGCGTATAAAAATTGCTCTTACCAACCAATTTCTCCTTCTGCTACAGTGCTTCTATTAGTATACATACACTTTCTGACTACAGTTTTGGATAAAAAATTAGACATTGTTCATAGGTCATTGCTTTAAGCTTGCCCAAAAATAGTAAGGATTACTGGTGATAAAAGCATAGACATTCTAACCCTTTACTTAACAACAGATAAGTAGACTTGTCCAAGTTCAAAGCATTTGAAGACAACAAGGTAAATGTGACTGCAACGATGGAACTTGTCTTTGATATGGTAGAAAACATTGTGGGAAAAGGAGAAAATGCTGGTTACCAGCATTTTCTCCTTTCCTCACGATGTTTTCAAAAGCTTTACTTCTCAGGATCCTTTAAAGTTGGGATTGTGTGGTTAAGGGTTAAATAAAATGTAGTTTTTCAAGATAACTGAGGTGAATGACAGGACCAAGTACTTGTAACAAGCAAATGTTAATTTTCCTCAATACTTTTAAATACTTTCAAAGACTGTTGTCTGTAGAGGCAAAAAAAGGTGCTATTTGAGTAGTAATGAGTTAAAAATAATCTCACCTGGAAGAATGTCAGCTGCTTTTCATGACTCCAGAAGAATGGGTGTTTTAAAATTGCTTTGGATGTTGGTCTCTCCGTCGGATCAAAGTCTATCATTTTTTCTATTAAATCTTTCCTAACAAAAAAATCTAAAGTCGGAAGACTGTCGAGATTATATTCTCCTGCCAGAATATTGGCTTGTCTGTGTAAAGCTTTACCAAATGGATGTTTTCCATTGGTTACCACATAATATATCACACATCCAGCAGAAAATACATCTACTGCACATGTCTGAAAAAAAAAAAAATGATATTTTAGTCTTTCATAACTCACTACAACCTGCAAAGATCAGTTTTGCATCTTGTAGCAGACCTATTTGGAAAACTTTGAGAAAAGAGGAAATATACCAGACATTCCCCAAAAATCTACTTTTGTCACAATTCTTTCACATGCAGGTGTTTAAATTTATTTTTTGTTTGCTCTATTTGGCTAAAGTTTGGTTTTGTGAGGATCTGTGTTTATTCATGCAAGCATCCATCTAGATTTGTCCTGACTGTAACTTCCTTATTTTCCAAGAACAAGTTAGGTAACTCCAGGCATTGTCTTTGCTAAGACAAAGAAATATTATTAGATACACCTATAACACTAAAAGGAGACATCAAGGTAGAAAAACCTTAAACATATTCATGAATTAACAATTTCATTTTTTTTTAAAATACAGACCTAAAAACTGGCCTTTGGTGAACCTTATTCTTTGTTTAAGACAATAACAAGATAAAGTGCATTTTCTCTGTTGTCTTTCTCTCCTTAGTTAAAGTGTCTTCTGACTTTTCTAAGTTGATAGCATTTGCAGAGGACAAATTAAATGTGGCTCAAATGATATCATTTGTCTTTGAAAAGGTAGTAAACATTGTAGCAAAAGGAGAAAATGCTGTTTACCAGTATTTCCTCCTTTTCCCACGGTTCACAATGTTTTCAAGAGCTTATGTCCTCAGGGTCCTGAAAACACAGGATTGTTTGTTAGAGAGTTTAAGACTGGTCTGACAATAATAAAAATGTCAATGACTAAATAGGAAACACTTCCATAGTATGTACGAGGGTTGTCCCAAAACTCCGTGACAAATTTTATAAACGAGCGATTTTTAGCGTCAGGACATTCATTTTGCACACATTTCATTCACGAAGATGTAATTTCACTTTCTATAAAGTCTCCAATGAAATGGTAGCTTTATTTTTACTTTAAATTCACTAAATTGATAAGAAGGTGTCATTTTCCGGCACACGCCATTATCTCCATATACATTTTTGTATGAACTCCAATCATGTACGAATATTTTCGATATTTGATATTATTTCTGCTTTATATTACATGGACGTTTTCTTCTGAAACTTTGATGTCATCACAGAAAATTTGAACAACAGACGGTATAAAAACAAACGGAAAAGATCTGTAGAAAATAGGAAATTTGAAATGATGACGTCAGAAGATCGCGCGGCGCAGCCAACAGTTATAAAACTTTGTGCCGATCTTGGAATGAAACTCGACTAGACTACAGAATAAATTTGGCGTACCGAAAAGTTTAAAAAAATTTCTCCAGCATTGGCTTACAAGTGCCATGTTAGTAAAACAGACTTAAGGGCAGGTGAACGCTAGGAGGAGGATAAGCATGAAATGGTGGGCCAATTTCTTTAGATGAAGAGTCGTGTGATTTGGTGAAGAGATGCATTTTCGCAGATCGGAGACTAACAGTCAGAGAGATACCGTTGTCATTCGCCATTTCAAGGTCTTCTTTCCACAAAATACTTAAGGACAAACTGAACATGTCACAACTCTGCACGAGATGGCTTCTATGTCTGCTATCTGATGATAATAAACAGAAGAAGGTTCACACGTCCCTAGAGTTTCTTGCTTGAGTTGAAGCAGACAACGCTCTGTTGGATCCTCTTTTTATAGTGGATGAGAGGTGGTTAAACTACTTCAAACCCGAAGGAAAGCGACAGTCCAGTATATGGAAGACACCTGGGACCCCTACATCCAAGAAGGCAAAGATTTCTACTCGGATTTTCAACTTTGCCTGCTTTCCACAGATTAAGGAGGATTTACGAACCACAAGTTCAATTCCAGCAATGAGCTGATGTCTGCTATATTTGCTTTTAACAGAGGTCTGACAGAAATTTGGCTTAGGACAGTTTTTGACCAGTCGTGGGTTAAATGACATGGCAAATGCGTTGAATTTCACGGAGAATACTTTGACAAAGGCTCTTAAACTTAGCACTGACGTTGTTATTAACGCTTGATGTGCGCCGCAGTGTGGGTACTTGTTGTGGTATTCATGCTATAATTTTCTTATTTGTAAAGATTTTTGTGTGATTTTTTATATACATGTTTGGTTTATATGTATTGAAAACATATCGAAAAATTGCATTTGTAGTGTTTCATTTTCTTTTGCTAATGAAATTGTCACGGGACAACCCTCGTATAAGTAACTACTCACTGTTCTTTGATCCTCCTCCATCATTTCTGGTGCTATCCAGCCCTCGGTGCCTGCTGCACCGGACCTTCTAGAGAATGACATTCTACCTGCTGCAAGCTTTTTACACAGACCAAAATCAGATATCATAGCTCTAACATTACCCTTGGAATCTGGCTGTGATATGAGAACATTCTGTGGCTTTATGTCTCTGTGAACTGTAAAACATCATCCTTTTTAACCCTTTACCAGACGACAAAATTTTAGCCTTGTCCAAATTGAAAGCAATTGCAGATGACAGTTTCACTGTCTCAAATTATGCAATTTTTTTTTTTTTTTTTTTTTTTTTTTTGATAGGGTAGATAACAATGTGAGAAAAGGAGAAAATGCTGGTTACCAGCATTTTCTCCTTTTCCCACAATGTTTTTAAAGGGCATCTTTCCCAGGCTTGTTAAAAGTCGGCATTGTGTGGTAAAGGGTTAAATGAAAGCCTTGGGTTTGGATTCACCAACCATTCTAAATACTATTGCAAGTCTAATTCCAATAGAAGCCATCTATAGGGCTGAAACAGGCAAGACAAGCCATTTAATTGGCCTGTACATTCTGTCTCAGTTAATCAGATGGTCAGTTTTAGAATAAAGAATAATTTTATTGGAGTAAACGTTACAGGGGACAATCAACTGGTTGTGTGTGATATTAACAATCTCTCAGGAAAATGGGGAGTGATGCTGTTTAGAAATGTGTACAAAGGCCGAGCCTTTTATTCACAAGTGTATGTGACCTACTTTATCTGCCTTCCATTGAAGCATTACAGAAATATTTATTTATGCAAATTTATAAAAAAAATTACTGCAGTTTAGCAAAACGGTGAATGAATTTCATTAATCAGAATGCAGGGGAAAAGTTATGACAATTTGTACGCAAAAACAGTATTGCTGTAAAATGGTACCCTGATGGGGGTTAAAAAAAGTAGTTCCTGACATAGGTAAATGTGTTATCTTCACTCTACTGAAGACATTAGCTGCATTGCAGTTACAAAATTTATCTAGCCGATAAACCACAGTATATCACTGCTAGATACATGTAAAGTAAACCATCAACCATTTCAAGTACTGCTCTGATTCTAGTTCCAAACCTGACCATCTGACTGGCTGATGTATTTTTCCTTAGCCACTCAGATGGCAAGTCATGGAATTTAGAAGAACACTTAAATTCTGAAAGCTTGGTGAATAATACCCCAGAAGATGCCGTTTAAAATAATGTGACATTAGCATACTTTTTCCCTTATTCTCCAGGGCTGCCTTTCACTAAACTGCATATGCACAAAATTTGGGTACACAGTTTAGGTAGGCAAGCATCAAGTCTGAAAATAAATAGCACTAAACTGTATAGACTCCTAATTTAAGTAAATATTTACATTAACTCTAATCTAGCTCATACTTTTGGGTAAAGCAGGGATCAAATGTGTGTACATACAATCCCATATAATTTGTGTAAATCTACACAGTTTATTGAAAAGCAGCCCAGCACTCTAACTTTGCACCATACACATTTTCTAATTCGTTTTCTTAGTAAACTTGTAAACATGCAGGGGAACTGTTTTAGGCCTCTGCAAAAGATTCACGATTTCTGTGGCCTATGAAATCAGATGCTTTTTAATAAGATACATATCTACAACAATTTCTAGCCTGTAACAGTAAAGATTTCAAATTCCTAAGGACACTGGAGGATATTTATGACATCTTACCTATGTCTAATGAATGAAGATGAGCAAGCCCCGCCATCGCTTGAGATAAAAGAGATATGGGGTTGATATCAAGTTTGCAGGATCCATCAATATAATTGGTGAGAGTTGCTATACAAAGTTCCAGGGCAATATAACGGAATTGACTGTCTGCCTCCTGTAAAGGTGTAAACAGCCTCAGTAACTCAAGGAACAAATTTGCAGTAGATTGACTTTGCACACATCCTCTTAAAAAATGAGTCATGCTCTGTGAAAAGATGGTTCAATCCATCTGCAAAAAACTCATGTCAGCCTGCACAGTTTGCCTAGGCTGACATGAGCCAAAACTTTTCGCCACCTACAAAAATTTTCTGCACATCAAAGAACTGGTCTACCTCATGATTTAGTTAGCTGCTAAACAAAACGGATTTTATGGATCCATAATTATGTGATGATTTGCTAGTCTGAAACTTACATTCAATAATTCTGGTTTAATATAAAACTTTACACTTTGTCACATTTAAATTTTTTAGAGGATGCTTATTTGCTTCAACAATCAATTTATGTGATGATGCCATGTTACATTATTATGCCAATCAAGTTACACATGAATGTACAGGCTATTCACTGACTGACCAAAAATTCTTCAGTTTTTACCAAATGACAAAACTTTAGACAGATCAAAATTGGAAGCATTTGCAGACGACAAATTAAACATGGCTTCAATAATGAAATTTGTGTCTGACAGAATAGAAAACATTGTGTGAAAGGGAGGAAGTGCTGGTTGCCAGCCAGCTCCTTTTCCCACAAGGTTTTCAAAAGCCCTCCCTCTTCAGGGTCATTAAAAGTTGGAATTGTGTGATAACAGATTAACAGATTAACCTTTCAATGGATGACAAATTTTTATTCTTGTCCAAATGAAAAGTTTTGCAGACAAGACACTAAATGCTGCTTAAATGATGGGGTTTATCTTTGATAGGGTAGGAAAAACTGTGAAAAGGACGAAATGCTGGTTATTTGCATTTTCTGCATTTTCTACAATGTTTTCAAAAGCTGTTTCCTCAAGGTCATAAACACTCGTCTTTGTCTGGTAGAGAGTTAAGATCATGAAAAGCATCACAACTTTTTTATGAGACTTATTTACTCCTGCTACCATGGAAAACTACCATACATACCATACAAAAATAACGTATAACATTTGGATGTTGGTCAGATTCTCTGAGAAGTTCAACTTCCCTGTCGGCAAAACTAAAACATTCTGGGAGCAATCTTTTCACTGCCACACTGCGCCTGTCAAACAAGCCCCTGAAAGTAAAATATGCACATTACATTAAACCCTTCATCTCTTTTTACATAATCTTGAGGTTTAATGACCCAGAGTAAAATGACCTTTTACAAACCTTGTGGGAAAAGGAGAAAATGCTGGTAAACAGCATTTTCTCCTTTTCCCATAAGGTTTTTTCACAGACAATTACCATCATATCTCTCTCTCTCTCTCTCTCTCTCTCTCTCTCTCTCTCTCCTATTCTCTCTCTCTCTCTCTCTCTCTCTCTCTCTCTCTCTCTCTCTCTCTCTGCCCATATTCACCAACCATTCTTAATAACATTCTTAGTCTAATTCTCAAGATTTTTCAAAATTTTAAAGTAATATAATTTCTGAATAACTAAACTATTTGCCTAGGCCAGTCAGAAATTGCGTTACTTTCTCAGCTTACAATTGCATAAAAAATGCAAACTGGAATGTTTGGTGAATACAGACCCTGATAAAGCTCAACTACAAGCTTGACTTCCAATAGCAATAATCCCTGTCTGTATTTACAAACAAATGTAAATACAGAGACAAGCAATCTGATTGGTTGAGACACTCTGTTTCAGCTAATCTGATTGCTTGTCTTTAAAATTAGAACAACATTTGAATCAAAATGGTTGATTCATACAGACACAGATTTATTCTGTTTTGGACAAAAAAAACAGAAGCTTCTATTTATATTCATCAGTAATTTAATACAAAATTCAACTCACTTGTATACAAATGTTCCCTCGCATCCATGCCCTAAAACTTGTTTTGGATTATACAATATTTTACCCACTTGTACAAACCCATCTGGTATAGCTGAAAGTACAACAAAATGAAGTTGTAAACAATTCGAAATACCTTTTATTGGTTACTATGGTACGAAATTTACTGATTTTCCAAATCCAGCCACTTTGTTGGACCATAAATTTCCAAGCCGGTGTAATGACACTTATTTGATAAACTGATCGACATTCCTGTGTCAATCAATTAAGACATGCATAATTGTTTACAAGCTACACCATTATTATTGAAACCCTGAAGTCAAAGTTTGCGCTAAAAATTTTCAGTCTTAAAGAACCTGAATTTGTGACTTACCTACCCATGAAATTCAATGAAAATTAGTACTCAACAAATATTACTGGTTTAATAGTATATAATGTGTACCAACAAGTTTCAACAAGAATTAATTGCAATTATTGACATTTTCATGTAAGGAAAGATTAGAAATTAAAACAATATTTGGATAAGTGAGCAGTGACTTCTTTTTGAGAATGGTGGATGATATCATAGCGTAACATTTTGACCAATCAATCAGAAACTAAGCTGAGAGTACTCCATATGTGGGTTATACCGTCATACCATTTCTGGGACTGCAATTGACTCTGTGTAGATACAGATTTTCTTTCCATTGTGTCTGATTTTATCTGTGTACAATACAAGTGTTTGAGCCAAAAAAATTAGTGGCTATGTAAAAAAGGGAAAATATGTGACACTTTTGTGTAACTGATATATACATGCATATATTTTGTTAATCTTAGAAAATTCAAAAGAATCTATTGTTTTAAAAGAGTGCCTTTACAGCAAGTGTGCAGAATATAAGCACCTGTACAGCGATCACGAAAAAAATGTAGACAATAAGGAAGCCAATTACAAGAAGGTAATGTAAAATCATCTTGAATGGAGAGGTCAAAATGATCACAAACACTGTAAACAATAAGCTTACCATCATACTGAAGATCAGGAGAAGACTTGTCTCTCTCTTGTAAAGAAGTCTGTGCAGATCTTTGTCTTTGTTCATTTAACTTCTGCTCCTCCATCTGCTTCTTTAGAAGTATTTTGATAGATTCTTCATTGGTCTACAATTTCAATGTAAACAAGTAAGTTGCACAGCACAACCGATATGGTATAGATGAAAGATAAACAGTGAAAGACTGAGGTAACAAATAAATAATTTTTGAAAAAAGAACCATGTGAACTCAACCCTAAGAGTTCTAAGTAACCCTAATAGACACTTTCAAACAAGAAATAAGACCCAAAAAAGTGCAATTTCATAGTTTTCTTGTCAATAGTGTTTCAGCAAGGTGGACAGTGCAGATCAAAAGTTCAGACTGCCCCAAAGGCAACTTTAGTTGAACAAGAGGACCATGATGGTCCTATATCGATCACCTGAATACCAAGCAGTAAAGGTCTAAAATAAAGAGAAATACCAAATATCAAGGTTGAAGGCCAAATGATAATGAAACAAGAGCAGCAAATTGTCGCAATTTGACTTGAGACTTCGAAGTTCCGTTCCGGACAAGCAAGAAATACTGTAAAAATGAAGATCAAAGTGTAATTACTCAAAATCCGCGCTAGGTAGAGTTATTGTTCTTGCGCACTGTACTCTGTAATATTGCAACAGACATGCATACCAAGTATGAAGTCGTTCTGACTTGAGATGACAAAGTTATATTCCGGACAGGCACTGAACACTGTAAAAATGACATTCAAACGGAAATAACTCAAAGACAGCACAAGGTAGAGTTACAATTCTTGTGCACTGCACTTCCAAATATTGCAACAAATAAGCATACCAAATTTCAAGTCATTCCTACTTAGTTTTGCTCTGGACAAGCAAGAAATGCTGTAAAAATATAGGTCAAAGGGGGAATAACTCAAAATTTGTTCTAGGAAGAGTTATGGTTTTGTGGACTGCACTCCATAATTTTTCAACAATCATGCATACCAAATTTGAAGATGTTCAGGCTGTAGATGACAAAGTTATATTTCAGACGAGCAGAAAATGCTGTAAAAATATGACTATCAAAGGGAAATAACTCATAGACAGTACGAGGTAGAGTTACGGTTCTTTCACACTGCACTCTGTATTATTGCAACAAACACAAATGCCAAGTTTCAAGTCAATCGGACTGGAGATTACAAAGTTATGCTCCGGACTAAGAACTATTCTAAAGAACTTTCTAATTCAAGGGCAAATAACTCCAGTTGTTCTGGTCCGATTACACCCATAATCGAACTCATCCGAGATCTTACAGTCATATATATTTTGACCAAGTTTGGTACTGATTGGTTGATATTTGTAGATGCTAGAGTGTAAACAAAGTTAAATATAGCAATTTTTCTAATTCAAAGGCAAATAACTCCAGTTGTTCTGGTCCAATTACACCCATAATCGAACTCATCCGAGATCTTATGGTCATACATATTTTGACCAAGTTTGGTGCCGATTGGTTATTAATTGTAGATGCTAGAGTGTAAACAAAGTCAAATATAGCAATTTTTCTAATTCAAGGGCAAATAAGTCCAGATGTTCTGGTCCAATTAGACCCATAATTGAACTCATCCAAGATCTTATGGTTATATATATTCTGGCAAAGTTTAGTGCTGATTGGTTAAAAATTGTAGATGCTAGAGTGTAAACAAATGCAAATATAGCAATTTTTCTAATTATGCTCTAGTTATGCTCCGGACTAAGAACTATTCTAAAGAACTTTCTAATTCAAGGGCAAATAACTCCAGTTGTTCTGGTCCGATTAGACCCATAATTGAACTCATCTGAGATCTTAAAGTCATATATATTTTGACCAAGTTTGGTACTGATTGGTTGATGTTTGTAGATGCTAGAGTGTAAACAAAGTGAAATATAGCAATTTTTCTAATTCAAGGGCAAATAACTCCAGATGTTCTGGTCCGATTAGACCCATAATCGAACTCATCGGAGATCTTATGGTCATATATATTTTGACCAAGTTTGGTGGTGATTGGTTGATATTTGTAGATGCTAGAGTGTAAACAAAGAAATGTGAACGGACGACAGACGGACGACGGACGGACGGACGACGGACGCCGACGGACGGTGAGTGATCACAATAGCTCACTCTGAGCACTTTGTGCTCAGGTGAGCTAAAAAGGCACTTAAAGAGTTGTTTACTGAATGAAAACATCAAGCAGAGTTATCTGACTGTAATTACTTGATATTGATTAATTTTTTCAGTTATTTATTGTCATCACTGCTTGCCCATATCATCAGCCATCTGGGGCCATTGCCAACACAGACAACCTGGAGATAGTGGAAGACATCCATCCAAAGTTCCACCCAATTCTTTAACATGTTTGGTGTATAGCGCTGTCACATGGGACCTTGATTTAATATCTCACCCTAAAGACTACAGTAATCTTTATTTTAGCCAAAGGGAACTCCAATGCACACCCTTAAGTGTCCCAAGGGTTTAAACTTGCAAGTCTCACGGCCTACCACTTGGGACTATTCCGGCATAAAAACTTCATGCTCAGCCTATACTAACAAATAAATACTCTAAAACTCTCATTACTTGAATTCATTTGCATAATATGAGCTAAACATATAAAGCGAGATAAGACCCATAATGTAAGAAATAATGTAGCACTTCTTACCCTTGGAAAGTAAATTACAACAACTCCAATTGTAGAAATCAGTAACACAATGATGGTCAAAAACTTGTAGTCAAGATTCATGTAATAGAAGGCTTGAAGAAAATATCCTTCACTGGAAACTGTTTCATTTGTCTCCTGCTGTATACTCTCCTCTTTGAAAGGGGGAGGTAAATTCGGTTCAGGTTTGGTAATGGGATTTTGAGGTAGAATTATTTTCTCAGATTTGTCTGGTAACTGGAAGGCAGGTGATATCTTTGATACGTCCTCATCTGGCACCTCATGATAACCTTAAATCAAAATAGATAGTATAAAAATCCTGCGTTTTGACCCCTACTTTTTACCAGATGACAAAATTACAGAATAGTTCAGATTGAAAGCATGTGCAGTTGACAAATTAAATGTGGCCCAAAATATTGGTTTTGTTTCTGTAAGAGACAACAAATCAAAATTACTTATTGCTTAAATTACTGATTTTATTTCTGAAACAGTAGAAAACATTAAGGGAAATGGAGAAAATGCATTTTCTCCTTTTCAAACAATGTTTTCAACAGCCCATTTCCTGTGGGATGTTCAAACACAGAATTGTTTGGTAAAAGATTAAAGAGGCATCTAACCAGATTTTGCAATGTAAGAAATATAGGATCTGACATGAGTTAGCTTTTGAGATAAACTTTTATTAAACGTGTCTAGGGAAAATGTTATTAAGCAAGCCTCTGGCGAGCTAAATAACATTTTTTCTTGACGAGTTTAATGAAATTTTATCTCAAACGCCAACAAAAGTCAGGTTCTTTTTATCACATAACTATATTTCACAAATTATTGATCAGAAGATGCGAAACGATTCTATGCACCCGCGGTAATATCCATAAAACCCATTCACTAGGACTATGAAATACGTGCAAAATGACGTCAAGTATGATGTCACATAATTGTAATATCAAACGTGCATAAGATAAGAAAATTCGTAATGGGTATATTAAACTGAAAACAAGGAATGTTATGTGATAAATTGCAATTTGAAATCTGATTCTGTATGGTTATCTCACAACATAGCAGACATGGAGATTCAATACTGTTTTTTCTGTGCAGCCTAACCTAGGTTTCACTCTTTACCAGAAGACAAAATTATACACTTGTCCAAACTGAAAGCAATTGCAGGTGACAAATTGACAAATTGAATATTATTCAAATGATGCAAGTTTGTATCAGAAAGTTTGAAACACCTTGTGGGAAAGAGAGAAAATATTGGTCACTCTGTAATTTATCCTATTCCCACAACATTTTCAAAAGGTGTCTTCCATAGGATCATGAAAAAGGATAAACTGTCAACAAGAGCAACTCTTTATGGCCTGCAACACGCAAAAAGGGGCATTCGGACATTTACATGAAGTGTCGTCTTGGATCAGCCTGCGCAGTTCACGCAGGCAAATCCGAGATGGCACTTTACGACTATATTAGATTTTGTCCTGCAGTAGACTTGCACAAAACAGAAAATTACATTAAAACGGAAAGTGTCATTTCGGATTAATCTGCGCGAACTGCACAGGCTGATCAGGAACGACGCTTTACGCAAATGTACAAATGCCCCTTTTTGAGTGTTGCAGACCATATATAGTTGTGCTTAGCACTTCAAGGTGCAACTTCAATATGTACAGCTCACATTAACAGAGCCTTTCTCTGTAACATTTCTTCTATACAATTTTCCTACATATTCAAGTGAAAATCAGAAGGGTAAATACAAACAATTTGTCCATTTGTCACAATGTTGACCGATATACTGCAAGACCAAAAACTATCTTCTGTAGGTGGTAATGTCTTACAGAGAGTTTCACTCTTTAACCCTTTACCACACAATCCTGACTTTTAACAACCCCGAGGAAAAGATACTTTTGAAAACATTGTGGGAAAAGGAGAAAATGCTGGTAAACAGCATTTTCTCCTTTTCCAACAATGTTTTCTACCCTTTAAAGAACAAATCTGGTCATTCTGGGCCACCTTTGTCATCTGAATATGCTTTCAATTCGGGCCAGTCTAAAATTTTGTTGTTTGGTAAAGAGTTAACAAATGACAAAATTTTACACTTGTCCCAATCCCAAGAATTTACAAACAATAAATGTGGCTCTAATGATGGTTATCAGCATTTTTTCCTTTTCCCACAATCTTCTCGAAAAATACTTTTTCGTTAAGGTTGTTAAAATGAAATTTATTTGGTAATGGTTTATTACATAAAAGGCCTACATAATAACCCTTTCCCCCGAAAAACTGAGTTTTGTAAGGCATTGAGATTGATTGATTGTATGGTGTTTAATGCTGCTTTCAACATCACTTCAGTTATATTGCAGCGGCCAGTGCACCTATCCATTATTTCCAGGATTTGCTTTTACCAGTACTCCGCACAATATGCTTTCCAAGCCACCAGCTGCTTTCCCATATAACCATCGTCCAAACAACGGTCAGCCATGAGAGAGGAATGACTCCTGTCGCAATGACTATCATCAATCCTCGAAAAGACATTGGTCGAGCCAGGGATCGACCCAGCAACCCCTGTTCAAGACTTTGAGAAAGAAGGCTTTTGGAAACATTCAGGTAACAGGAGAAAATGCTTGTAACCAGCATTTTTTCCTTTCCCACAATGTTTCCACTCTTTTGGCCCATCTATTTGGTTGTCTGTAAGTGCTTTTAATACTGACAATTCCCAAATTTTGTTGTTTGCCAAAGGATTAAGACAGAGTTCAATATAATAAACTTCAGCTGAAATTACAAAATATAATACCCAGCATCAATATAGGTTTTCCTCTTCTGACAGTGGAAGCTGACATAGTTTGTTCATGTTTGTCTTTTGAAGGGTTCCCTCCTGGTCCCTCAATCTGTCTTGGGTACGTTAGGCTGTTTCTTGGCTATAACAAAAATTAAGAGGAGCACCACATACAGACATTAATGTTCAACTGTTGGTTCTTTTTCAGTGAAAATCCTAAGTATACAAAGGGGCATAATGTCTCAAAATTTGTGTTAAGCGATGATTGTCCTTTTTGTTTAAGTTCTCCATTTTATAGTAAATAAATAGCCAAGTTTGAAGAAAATATAGGGTGTCCGGAAAGTAAGGTAACACTTTGGTACATTTATAATACGGTTTTCAATTTCAGGTGAAGAAATAAAAAATATATATACATGTAGATAAAACATGTAAGTTTTTTGTGTGATAATTTCATTCAATTTTCATTACATTTCGCTTTTTTACACAGATTTCAAAGCAGATGTACCTTTTTGTCACTGACGTCATTTTAATAATTAATGACGTTTTCAATGTGACGGCCTTTTATGCTCTTTCCATGCCAAACACGCCCGATGAAATTGTCAAGGTTCAAATTTAACGGTCGCAAACTCGCGAAATGCGAGCTGAAATGAAAAAATGCGAGTGCCAAATTCTAACAGTCGAAATAATTTGCGAACCTACCGCTTAAAAATCTGAATCAATCCATAAATGCGGTCGTTTTTTCGTGTACACTGAATTGCCGTATGCGATGTAGAACTATCCTTTGATAGTATCACCGACCACGTGACCGGTATTCGTAGAGACGCTTGTTGCGATATTGTAAATACATATATCCGATATTTAAAGCGCGTAGACGATTCTGACGTTGTTTATACGTCTGCATTGCCTCGCTGAGAGTATGGAGCGGAAAATATCCATTTTTTTCGGCAAAAGGCCAGATTCAGTGACATCGCCGGAATATTTAATATAAATTAATGATCAAACAGTTTGTCCAAACAAAGGATATTTCTTTGCCATGCAGAATGTGTAGAGTCTGAGCTATAATATTGTATGAGCAAACAGAGGAGACCCACTCAACAATATTTAGACTCTCCCAAATTGAAAGCGTCTGCAGACGACAATTTCAAAATTGGTACAAAGGAAACTTAATTCTCTAATAATGTAGAAAACATTGTGGGAAATGGAGAAATTGCTCATTATGAGCAATTTCTCCTTTTGCCACAATGTTTTCATAAGTTTCCCATTTCAGAGTCGTTAAAATACGGGACTGAGTGGCAATGGGTTAAAATATTGCTAGTACAAAATTGATTTTGGCTAGTAGAAAAAATGGTCACCAGCAAATTTTTGCTAGTTGAAAATAAAGTTAAATTTGACCCCTGATTGTCGATCACTTTAGCACAAATTCCAGTATCAATCTGCTTAATTTCATGTTTAATGTTCTTTAACAACATGTCTGTGCTGTCTGGCTTGGGACTGTAGACCTTTGACTTCAGATAACTCCAAAGGAAAAAGTCGCACGGGTTGAGGTCGGGACTGTACGCAGGCCACAATATTCCGCTACCTTTTACCTCCCGATATCGTCTGGATATTACCCTATCACCAAAGGTATCGTATAAAAAGTCCAACACAGTATTAGATGTGTGTGCCGTAGCACCATCCTGCATAAACCACATGTTTTGCAGCGTAGGGTACATCTTCTCAAGCGTGGGAACAAACTTGTTTTTCAAAAGCAAGAGGTAGCGCTGGGAACTGATCATGTCGTTAAAGACATATGGCCCAATAACACCGTGACTTGACATTGCACACCATTCAGTCAGTTTTTCACTGTGCAGCTGTCTCTCTGTGAAGCAGTGTGGTTGTTTATATGCCCAAAACCGCGTATTTTGTTTACAAATATGTCCGGACAATAGGAGGTGCGATTCAGCACTGAACCAAACATTTTCAAATGCATCAGCATAAGTGTCCGCTATATCAACGGCCCAGCAACAAAAATCCAGCCTCTGTACCTGATCAGTGACAGTTAGACTCTGCATGATTTGTACCTTGTATGGAAACAATTTAAGATCTTTCCTTACTATATCATGGGCTGTTGGACAGCAGTTTTTGGAAGGCCTGTCTCTGAGGAAGATCTCCTAATTGACTTTTCAGGACTGTTCAACATCAAATTTTCGATAGCATTGATGTTTTCCTCACTTCTGCTTGTCTTCGATCGACCTGATTTTGGTGCATTTTCTATCGATTCACGCTCCTCAAACTTTTTCACGAGTTTGTAAATACATTTTCTACTCACATTTACATTCTTAAAATTAGTTTTGAACTTACTTTGTACGTATGTAGCACTTTTACTCTCATAAGAATACTTCACAATAATAACGCGCTGATCGAATGTCAACCGCACCATGTTGAAAACAACAACATTTAGAATGACGTCATCGTAATTCAACTTCAACACATATTTCCCGCTTTTTTTACGGTTAAGAAAAAATTTCATCCTTGGCCTTTAATTTGATATTTGTTTTGTTCTGATATTATAACAGTTATAAAAGTTATTGGCATGTGAAATTGTTACCTTACCTTCCAGACACCCTGTACCTTCAGTAATGACAGAGATATCAGAATGTTGCAAAGATGAAAACAGGGGTATAACAATACCTCAATTTATTCTTCAAAAATAGCAAAGCTAATAAGTTTGGAAACATTTCAGCCAACCAATGTAGGATCTGTAAAACTAAGCTATGAATTCTGGACCAAACCAAAAAAAAGAACACGATTGAAGGAATCATAGAAAACCAAACTTTTACTATAACGACGAGAATAGTCTCAACAATGGGCATTTGGACAAAGCGTCTAGTTGTGGCACCTAATGCACACAAATGTCCTAAGAAACCCAACATCCAAATAGAATTGCTTCAGCTAAGCTGAAATGCCTACACAAGCACACCTGAATTTTGCCTAAAGTTTATCTCATTTACATTTTCCTACAGCCTATCTCATTTAAATTTGCGTAAATCATATCTTATTAGCATCAATTATGGAGGCAGTTCACTATGCTAGCCATAACATCACTAACAAGCCTGAACCAACTTGTTACAGAGTACTGTTACCACAATATTGGCACAATATTCTTCCCAAGCCACTGACTGCTTTCCCAAACAACAATCTTCAATGATTAGCAGTGACACAGGAATGAATCGTGTCGCTATAACATGGTCCTTTGTCTATTTTTAATCCTCAGAAAGAAATTTGCCAAGCTGGGGATTCAAACCAGCACCCCCAGGTCTCAAGTCCTGTCTGCTATCAACTTGGCTACCAGGGCTAGGCTAAAAGGGTTAAAGAATTGATGATTTTCTTTTTTTGAAGCAGAACATGACACAGGCATATTGCTGTAAGTTATCTAAATATCTATGATTTAACTATAACATGAAATTAGTTTCTACCAAGAGAAGAATACTTACAGAAATAGTGACTGTTTTCTCATCAACATATGATCCAGTTGCAAAGCTTCCATGCTCATACTCACCAACATACAAAGTCGGGCTAGAATAAAAAATAACAGATAAAGTAATCGATATTTCAATTAGATTTTAATTGTATTTAACAATGAAAACACTAAGAAAAACTTTTAGTCTGTTTGTTTAGAAGAGTCACCAACAGTCAATGACTGCACAATATGGTCCTAAATCTATCCTATCATATTTGTTGAGAAAATCTGACCCTTTTTTCCGTATCATCCATGCACTCTGTGTACAACATCATCAAGTACACAAAAAACAAGTATTTCTAAATGTATTCACCATCAGCTCTTTCCTTCATATCAAGAAAATGTGCAGCACTCTGATTTTTCTGTATTTGTTTTTGTGATGTTTCTTTACAGTTATTAAAGGAAAGTCGATAATAAAAGGCACCTTACAACAGTCTGCGTTTTTGTGTAGTTGGATAAGGTTCGTATTCACCAGCTATTGTTTAGGGTGTTCTTTGTCTTATTCTCCAAAATTTTCTAACTGTGTACGTAACACAACTCTTGATTGGCTGAACCAAATGGTTTAGCCAATCAGAGGTTGTGTTATTTTCACATTTAGAACATTCTGGAGAAGAAGACTAAAAACGATCTAAGAATGGTTGGACCTAGGTCAAAAGTGTAAAGTGGTTTGCAGTCTTTGGTCTCATCTGTTATGCATATCTTTACATTGCACCTAACACTCTAGCTCATCCAACCATACAGAAATGCAGACTGTTCTAAGATTCCATTGTCTAATGTAAGATCAAAGAAATTGAAACACTTATTTTCTGCTTTCTTTATTGTTTGTTATTTAACTCGATTTCCAAAACTACATATACACTGATAATACCTCAAGTCACTTTAGTTATGCATATCTTAGCTACAGACTGTAGGTGTCTTACTTGTCACTGCAAATTTGTTTCTGGAGGTCATGTGATAAGATAATCAAAAACCTTACCAAGTCAGCAATTGCTAGTCTTGATGAAAACTTTCAACTAAATTATTAAATGGTTTTTATTTCTTTCTTTACTCACTAGAATACTTTCTTCTGACCATGTTCCAAGAATCTGTTTCTCCACACTGTAGATGACAGCTGTCCTGTCAAATGATCTAATGTTTCTGGGGCGAACGTGGTAAACGGTACTTTTTGTAATCCATCAGAGTGCAGTGCGTACATAGCCACTACAGGCGAGTCAAACCGTTGGTGCCACATTATATCTCCTGATAAAAATATAATTATGGTATTATCATACCTCAATTAAACAATTCCTTGTTGTTTTCAATTCCTTACTGTTTTTAAAGAAACATCATCCAGTCAATATGTTATATTGTCTGGTCCCAGGAAAAAGTATATGGACTGGGCGGGTGTATTGTTACGAGGAGTTAATTTCATGCATACGAGGGTTGTTCGATATGTAATGTGTATTGTACGATATCTCAAAAGCATTCGACTCAAATAGTGAAATGAACATTACATCCCTTCAAAGTATTCTCCGCGGTTTGAAATACATAATTTCAATCTCTGAATCCATTTCTGAAATGCGTCACGGTACGCTGATTTAGGTAGACCTCTGAAGCACTGACTGATGGCTGAGCCAAGGGCTTGTCGGGACTTGTAACGACGACCAGATAAGAACTTTCTAAGTTTTGGAAAAAGGAAAAAGTTGCATGGAGCTAGATCTGGAGAATATGGTGGGTGTGGCAAGACGGTAACCTTCTCCGACTTCAAAAATTGCTTCACAAGCTCAGATGTATGAGATGGAGCATTATCATGAAGTAGACGAACATGCCTAAATCCTGACACAGGGCGCCGTTTAAGATAATATTTCTTGACCTTTTTTAGTGTAACATCTCAGTAATACCGACCTGTAACACTTTTGCCCTTCGGCACAGGAATTTGTATGGCTGTACCATCACATGAGAAGAATATGCAATAAAGAACCTTCTTTGTGCTTATGCTTCTTTTGGCAACTACAGGCCTTCTACCGTGTTTAGTTAGCCATATTTTGTTTCCAATTTTTCTTCCTGGTTCGAAATAGTGAACCCATGTTTCGTCACCAGTAACAATGTTTGCAAATTGTCTTTGATTGAATTTGGGAAACATTTTAAGCAATTGCTTAGCAGTTTGTACTCACACCCATTTTTGGTCATCTGTCAATATATGCGGTATCCATCTGGCAGAAATCTTTCGTACTTTCAAAATATGCTTCAAAATGAAATGCACCCGCGATAGCGATATGCCAACAACGTTAGCAATATCATGAATTATGTATCTGCCATCACTTTCAATTATTTCCCTGACTTTTGAGACATTTGCCTTGCCTGTTACAGTCACAGGTCGGCCAGATTTTGCTGCATCTTTGATGGACTCTGTGCCAGTCAGAAATTTCTTTCTCCACCTACGAACTGTCTCATAAGATACCTTATCAGACCCATAAACTTCCCCCAATTCAGTAAAAATCTGCATTACCGAATGACTGAGTTTTGTGCGAACTTTTATATAAGCTCTAATTTCTTTAATATTCTTAATCCGTTTCCCAACCATTTTTACAACAGTGGTCAACGACTAGCTCTATTGAAATGACTATAAGTTTAAAACTATGTGAAGCTGAAGGCTCGTGTTTATACCGTTGGAAAGGTACTGAATAGAGCTATTCAAGTGTATCATCATCCATGAAATCGTGCAAAGCGTTATTGCGCTGTGGTACAATACACATTACATATCGAACAGCCCTCGTACACTGAAGACAGATCTATGTAATCAATGAAGATTCCTGATTCCGTATAACAAATAACATACTGCCATGAGGGCAATATGGAAGTTTACACCAGCCTGTCTAGCCAGCCAAAGTTGTTATTTGAGCCTCAGCTCCGCATACCAGGCTGTAAACTTTCATATTGCCCTGAAGGCTGTGAGTTATTTCTTAAATATTAGATATTGGTGTCACATCATGTCCCCTAAGAAAGTGTAAAGCCAGACTTACAAAGCAATCAGATATGAATATAAAATGCAGTAATCGTACACTACAGAATACACCTGTTTTGACAGTAATAAGAGGATGATTTTTCCATGTTACAAAAAAATTAGCTCAACCCTTATTACCCTGAATAAATATTACACACATGATGGTCAATAAAAAAGATCTTGGAACATGTATTGCAGTTTTCAAGCTTCTTCTTTACTGGAATATCAAGCAAATATGCAGTCTGATCTTGATTTCAGTGACATTGCAGAAGCAATTGTAAATTATACTTGGCACACAAAGGGTTAAAATGTATATCAGATGTATCCACAATGAGCTGGATTGACATTGAGAGCACCAAAAAATCAAAGATGGCCAATTTCAGTCATGAAACACAAACACGCAATGTAGCAAGGAACAGTCTGACTAACTTTACCTGAGATTGCATCCAGAGTGACAGTAGCACCATTGGCACTTGCAGTACAATGTCTAAGAGCTGCAAAAACAGAAAAATACAACAAGCACATAATTAAGGACACCGAGCATTGTACCTTATGCTATTAAACTAATGTCATATGATAAGTCATGTTGATCCACCAAATGTCTTATGAAAATTCATGAAAAAGAAGAAATGAAGAAATTGACTAGAGAGAAACTTCTACATCAACTACGATTTCTTTTTTTCTACATAAGAATATCATGGGTATACATTTGGTATTTGACCTTAAAACAACATAAAGACAATTAGGCATATCCAGGATCCATAAGTACAATCAAATGCATAATTGTGGAATTTATTCACCAAAACTGGCTCAATGAAAAAATTAACATAGGCCATAATTGTGTTGTGAATATAATTATTTTACATTGCCAGCAGAGTATCTGCTACCATGTTACAGTGGCCAATGACTGTTGATGAAGCAATTCAAGTTTAGTTGATTGATCCAGGTTTATCGCATTTAGCTTATACTTTTCTTCTCTCTGCTGACACAGATTTTAAAATGAAAGTCATTCTGATATTTAAGGTTATAAATAGATGTTTTCCAATGTAGATCCTTCCAACAATAGCAAAACATGCACATGTATAAGGACATTCCTATCCTATATTTCACTTATCAAGAGATACATTTTGACATACCTAATCCACTAAGTTTCAAAAACTTATCCTGTCTAATAAAAATCATATTTGCAGCACAAGCATAATGGGAACAGGTGTAACTGCTTGTAACAAGTAAATGCTCCTTTTCCCACAATGTTTTACATACTGTCACAGGGAAAAGTTGCCATTACACAAACAAATTGACCTGAAATTGACCTTTATGCATAGAATAATTAGAGAGCGAATATTCAGATGGTATAGGATTTCTACTTACAGTAAATGTTGGGTTTGACCCTTTCAGTGCCATAGTCAAAGTAAAAGATTTTTGCAGCTGACATTGATCAAGGTCAAACTGCACAGAAACTGCACCTTAGATCAATGTATTTCAATACTCTTTGAAAACATAATAAATCTATAGGCTGAATAAAGAGTTGAAAATCTTTCAAATAGTTTCGCATTCAGATGACAACAGCTAAAGCTAAGTTTTGACAGTAATTCAAGCATGTAATATATGGTAATAGAGGTCACTCATTTCATGTCAATTCGTTTGAGTAATACTTTCCTTAAATATTACTTAGCTTAACTACATAGCTTACTATCACCAATAGTTCAGCCAAACTAAAAGCAGCCATGTTCTTTGCCTGATCAAATTTATATCATAAATCTCACAAAAAGAGTCATCCAAAAGGTCAGTTTGATCAACTTGTAGAAAATTCCATACTTTGGTTTTGGAGAAGAAAATTTTTTAAGATTTTCAATAAAATAATTCTCTTATCTGGAGCCCAGCTAATTTTTTACTTACAATATTCTTTGGCATCTGCAGCAACATGTGAAGAATAGTCAACATAAGTAGCATTCCATCTAGAGAGAAGAGAGAGAAAACAGCATAATCATGAAAATGATGCATGTCAACTGAGTAATTTTTGTTCAATGGCATTTCAGTTTATTAAACCTGACAGCTCTCTTTTTTTAAATATGCTTTTTAAGTTTAACAATTTCAAGGCAAGGACAATACACTGTCTTGCCCAAGGACACCCCCATATCACCAGTGCCAAATGCAAGGATCAATCCCAAAACCCTTTAATTGCAAATCAGATGTCTTAACCCTTTACCAAACAATCTTACGTTTTCATGACCCTGAGGAAGAAAGCTTTTGAAAACGTTGAGGAAAAAAGGAGAAAATGTGGGCAACCTTTCAAAGACAAGTCCCATACTCTGAGCAACATTTCATTTATTACCTGCAAATGCTTTGACTTTTTAGGAGTCTGAAATTTTGTCATATCATAAAGGGTGAGCCAGTGAACCATGGACAATTGGTAATAATCATTGATTGTATGGTTGTATGGTGTTTAACGCCATTTTCAACATTATTTCAGTTATATCGCGGCGGCCAGTGCACCTATCCATGCTTTCCTGGAGTCTCTTTTACCAGTACTCCGCACAATTTTCTTTCCAAGCCACTGGCTGCTTTCCCACATAATCATCGTCGAAACAATGGTCAGCGGTGGAAGAGGAATGAATCCTGTCGCAGTGACTATCATCAATCCTCGGAAAGAAATTGGCCGAGCCAGGGGTCATAGCCAGGGATCGAACCCTGGACCCCGTGTTCTCAAGTCCTGCACCCTACCGACTGAGCTACCAGGGCTCGGCTTGGTAATAATCATATCAAAGGACTTAATTGTCAACCGATCAACACAAGTGTCTTTCGTTTCCTTTTTCTCACTACTTAAACTTGTAACCTTCAACATGCTAACTGTTTAAAGGGAGTTTAAACCGACTTCAATTTGCAAGTTTTTTAAGAAAATCTTGACAAAGAAAACTATTTTTCATTTGCGTACAAAGACAGCTTTAGATTTAAAATATGGATAGAAATATCTATAGAAAACACAAGGAATAAGCAAATTTTTTTCCATTTTATTTTATTGAAAGAAATTTCCTTTATTGTTAGTAAAGGTATATCGGTAATACAGGATAAATATATTTCTAACGAAATATTTCTCGCTCCAGAACTCAGTGGTAGAGTTACCAACCATGGTTTTGAAGGTTATGAGTTTAAGTCCCAAAAGAAGCTTTTTTTTTCCCCCGGCATTTTTTTTGCTATATGTTTTTCCAAACTAAGGGTAAACAGTCACATCCTTATGATTTTTCCTTGAAAAAGATCAACTCCAACCCCCCCCCCTTCCAAACTCTAGGTAAAACTCTGGTTTAATGCCCCTTTAAGTCTTTCAACAGCACAATTTTGGAAATAGCAAGTACATGTACATGCATTCCCTAGATATATTCGACATCTTCTGATTGGTTGGTTGGTTGGTACCACTTTCAAGATTATTTCAAATAAATCATTCTGATGTCTGACATATTCATGTGTCCTGTATTTCACCAGCAATAGGCAGAGGCTCTGAGGTAATGTGCTCAAGGATACTCCCATAAGAAATCCAGTGCTTCCAGAGAGGATCAAACTTGGGGCCTCTAAATTATCAGTTCTTAACTTTACCAGTGAGCTACACAAGATCCATCCCACTCTCTGATACAAGCCTATTATGCTTTATTTTGAAGACAGAAAAAAAAAATCCAATGAAAAAATTACCTTTTCAGTCCAGTTTTGCTATCATACATAACAATGGTGTACTCTGTAAATAAGAAGTGAAAATCTATCATTTGAAATACCTTTTACCCTTTGCCAAACTAACTTGAGCTTTCATAACCTATACGAAGAAAGCATTTGAAAACATTGAGGAAAAATTAGAAAATGTTCTTAAAACAGCATTTCCCGCAATGTTTTCTCTGCTGTGAAAGAACATATACTGTATACTAGGTAATTTTTGCGATGTGAAAACTTTTGCGATTTCCCGAATTTGAAAAATTTACAAACTTTTCTATTCGTGTATTTTACAACAAATATACCAACAAATAACAAGTGTCTTGAATTCTCAAATATTTGCGTACGCAAAATGTCCGTACTTGGTAATTCGCTAATTTTTCAACACATGTATATTTCCATGTATATAATAGCTCATATCCATTTTGAATTTACCATACGTAGAAGCTTTTGGTCTGATCATTTTGGAAATCACTACATACCTGATACAAGATACATTTCACATAACCAGTTGCATGATGAATGGATACATTTTGGTCTTTTTTCCAGAAGGAAAATTAACACTTCCCTACATACCATTTAATTTAGAAGTCTTTGAATTCAACCTTCTGTGTTTTTACTGAGAAAAAAGGCTTTTGAACTCCTTGGTTACCAGTATTCTCTCCTTTTTCCACAATGTTTACAATTCTTTCACAGACAAATTTCATCATCTAACCCATAGTTTATTTGTTTTCTGGCCTTTCAAAGACAATTGTCATCAATTGGGCCATATCTTATTTGTTGTCTGCAAAAGCATTCAATGTGGACAAAACTACGATTTCTTCATGTAGTAAAAGGTTTACTCAGAAAAACAATGTTACATTACACTTTAACCCTTTACCACACAATCATGACCCTTTACTAATTAAAAGACCCTGAAAGAGAAGGTACATGTATTTGAAAGCATTACGGGAAAAGAAAAAAAATACCGGTAACCAGCATTTTCTTCTATTCCCACAATGTTTTCGATCCCATTAAAAGCATGAAAAATCATATAACTGAAGTAAAGTTGAAAACATCCTTAGGCACCATACAAACAAAAAATTTAAAATCTATGTAATTGGTTATTTACCTGTTCTTCCAATAAAAAGTGTGTTATCTTGGGTTGATGGACAGATGTTCTGTGTACCATCCATAGATAATGTCTGTAACTTAGATCCTGTGTTGGGATCTATTGCCATCCATGTATCTCTCTTATGTCCTGTATTAATTGATGCATAACCAATCTGATTTTAAGGTTGAAACTGATAAGCTATGCTCTGGCAAAAGGGTTTCATGCATCTCTGTGAGACCTTATAACAAGCAAGTCATCACATGATTATGGATCCATAAAATCTATTTTGTCAAACAACTGACTGAATCCTGCGGAAGAATAATCCTTCAACATGCAGAAAATTGATCAATAGCAAAATAGCAGAAAGTTTCAACGCAGGTTCATCTTAACATACTGCTCGGGCTGACTTGGGTCACAATAAGATGACTGTCATGCAAAATTTTATGACTTTCATTCTAGAATAATAGCAAAATCCTACTGGCTCCTCTCTTACAACTCTACTGTATATTTAGTCATTTTTTTTAATGTAATACGGCACATGCATGACACTGTTCCTGTTAACCATTTTGATGTCATTAATTATCTCTAACTGGAGAAAACTGCAAAATATGTTCAAGATCTTTTTCAGTGAAGTATATGTTTGATGGTTGCCATCCCTTTACTTATGGGTAGCATGAAATCAATACAAAATATGATTTTCTCAATTTTTGCACAAGTCAACTCATGCTAGCTTAACAAAGTCTCAAGAAGCCTGAACTGATGGTTTATTAGACAGTGTCTCTCTGATGTACCCTAATTTTGAACCCAGTACTATATACAACTTTCTTGAAGAGACACTAACTCTTTACTTCCTTATCAAACAATTCTGTTTTTTACCAACCCTGACAGAGATTTTTGAAAACATTGTGGGAAAAGTTGAAAAAGCTGTTAAACAGCATTTTCTCCTTTTCCAATAATGCTCTGAACCCGTTCAGAAACAAATCATATCATTTCAGTCAATTTGTTGTTTGCAAATGCTTTCAGTGCTGCCCTGTGGTGAATATTTTATAGTTCCAGACTTTACCTGTATAGAGTATTCCTTCGGTACTTTTACACGGAGATGCTGCTACTAGCTCTGGTATTGTGAAGGG
This sequence comes from Hippopus hippopus, assembly GCA_946811185.2. NCBI lineage: Eukaryota > Metazoa > Mollusca > Bivalvia > Cardiida > Cardiidae > Hippopus > Hippopus hippopus. The sequence goes on from OX328096.1 coordinate 22,347,151, forward strand.
TAACTTTTTAATTCCGTCTCTACCATCGCTTAGGGCATAGAGACCTCCATCTTTAGGATCAGGTAAGAAACTGTACCTTTAAAAATGTGAAGTCAATCAGCATACAAATAATTTATTTTTTGGTCAACTTTGTTCATAAATAGAACAAGAGGGCTATTGGCCCTAAAGCACTCACCCGAGTAAAGTCATCTAGGATTGAAGAGCTCTTGGTTGTGATAATGTAAAACACACGAGTGTTTCTACCAATTATCATGAGTATCATACTGAAAGGGTGGTTTCTAGAGTGCAAACAAGGTTTTTCTACGAATTATCCCAGTGATCAACTTTTTGATCCTACATAACCCAATACTACACCTGTCAAAGATATCATCTGTCAAAGATATCATCTAGATAAACATTCTGACTTATTTCCATGAGTATCTGACTGAACATGTGGCCTCTAGAGTACATATGAGGTTATTCTAAGATTTGCCCAGTGACTCATTTTTTGGCCTGACATGACCCAACTTTGGACTTGTCCGAAATATCAGCAAGATAACAAATGTGCTTATGTGACATGAGTATCTGACTGAAAATGTGGCCTCAAGTGTGCACACAGGATTTTTCTAAGATTTGACCTAGTGACCTACTCTTTCACTTGTGTTGAGACAATTTTGTACTTGTCCGAGATATTATCGAGACAAGTATTCTGAGAAGCTTTCATGAGCATTGGACTGACAATATGGCCTCTAGAGTGCACACAAGATTTTTCTAACATTGACCCAATGACTTACTCTTTTACTTGTGGTAACACAATTTTGTACTTGTCCGAGATATTATCAAGACAAGTATTCTGACCAGCTTTCATGAGTATAGACTGAAAATGTGGCCTCTAGAGTGTACATAAGGTAACTGTTGAGAACTGCACATTGGACAACAGACACAGCAAGACTAAGAAAGCATATACACCATTTTTTCAAAAGCCTTCAACCTCAGGGTCATTTAAACTTCAGATTATGTGGTAAAGGGTTAAAAATATTAGGCTGGGTGCTGCAGGGTCTTGCCCAAGGATAATTACTGATTATCTTTGCTATTAAACAATTACTTGTGGAATACAGATATACTTGAAAACCAAACCTACCCAGATGTTACTTCAGTGGGAACTTTCAGCACTGGATCTGTAAAAACAGAACAAATACTATGAACTTAACTCTCTACCACTACTAGTCTTAATAATGAGACGCTACGGTGAACTTTTTTCATATTTGGACATTTATTGTACACCGTACCATCTCAAGTCCATCATAAATTTTCTGGTAGCAAAGATAGAGCGCTATACTGACTTTCTGTTTCGTCGGTTTAATCTTTATTGTAGCGCAGTGTGCACTATTTCTTAGTAACAAACATGACTTAATACAAATTATTAAACCTTACATTACATAAAAAGCTTGTAGAAGTCATTTATAACATGTAAATCTTAGAAAAAACACTGACAAAATTTACTGTGCGTGACCGTTGTTTTGTGTGTTTTCAGAAATGTAAACAACTTGAGTAATAGATGAAATGCACGGTTTTCCCTTATGTTCAGCGTTTAGATTGAAAATATTTGTATTTCAAACAAAGGGTTATTAAATACGCAAGCAACAGGTATGTTTAGATCCTAGTTTTGTGCTCTATTTGTGAAATAAAGAGAGTTTAAACTTGCGCACAAAATCCATGCAGAGCTTTCAACTGTTTTTGTCTTGATCGTCTCTGTACCCAGAGGCAACCAGTCAAAAAGTAACATCGCCTTTGGGGATAGTTGTCTGTACTCTACCACTACCAGACGACAAAATTTTAGCCTTGCCCAAATTGAAAGCATTTGCAGACAACAATTTCAGGGTGGCTCAAATGGAGCAATGTTTCTTTGACAGTGTAGAAAACATCGTGGGAAAAGGGGAAATCGCTGGTTTCCAGCATTTTCTCCTTTTCCCACAATATTTTCAAATGACTTCTTTCCCAGGGACGTTTGAAGTCCGCAGTGTGTGGTAAAGGTTTAACTCTCTACCAGACATCAAAACTTCAGAATCATCCAAATTAAAAGCATTTACAGGTGTTCATTAGATGTGGGGTTTGTCTTTGAAAGGGTAGGAAACATCGTGTGAACAGAAGAAAAAATGCTTGTTACAGGTATTTTCTTCTTTATTATATTTTTGGTTTGTATTGGAGTTTATATTGCCATTTTAACAGCTTAAGTCATATCATGGTGGTCAGTGACCCACCCGTGTGTTTCCTGGCTTTCTCACACCAGTACTGACACAACTTTCTTTCCAAAACCACTGACTACTTTTTTCACATGCATCAGAGGTGAAAGGCGAAAAATCGTTAGAAAGAAAGTTCATCCCAACCGGGTATCAAACCCACAACCTCCAGGTCACGAATCAGATTAGCTTACCACTGAGCTACCCGACCCAGCTCTTCTTCATTATAATGTTTTTAATCTTTTTAAAGACAAATCCCATTATATGGGCTACATTTGTTGTCAGCAGATGCTTTCAATTGGGCTAGTCTAAATTGTGTGATCTGGTGTAGAGTTTTACATTTAATACAAAAATACAAATGAAAAATATCGTGACAAAAACAAAAAATTGCTCATATATTGAGCAATTTTTCCATTTGCCACATCTTTTTCAAAATTTGTGTACTGCGAGTTTCAAAATATTCATCCGCAAGAGGTAACACATTAATTTTATTTGCTAGCTGTTAAAATTAAAGGACCCATTAGGGCCAAAATTGCTCTGCTGCAAGTTACTAACCTGGTGGAACCCTGTTACAGAAAAAAAAAATCAGTCATACTTTATGAAGACAAACATTCAGACCAACTTTTATGAGTATGGTAACTGAGTAAATAAAAGTGGTCTCTAGAGTGCACGCAAGGTTTTTGTAAGATTTGTCTCAGAGACCTACTTTTTGACTGACATGACCTGATTTCTGCCTTGTTCAAGATATTATCAAGACAAACATTCTTACAAATTTTTGTGTGTATCCAACTGAAAATGTGGCCTCTAGACTACACACAAGGTATATGTTGATGCCTAAATAACAGACACAGCACAATCACAAAAGCTTACCTTGAGCACTTTTGCTCAGGTGAGCTACAAATCATGACTGAAATAAATGATAAGAGCACCGCATGCAGGTGCCAGCACTTGGCTGTAGTTGCTCCTTTTGCAGTGAAAATTTTAAGTTGAAAAAGGGGCATAGCTGTGTCAAAAATACTTTGATGGTTACCTGCACTTGTAGTATGGGTTCCTCCTTTGTTAGTTAACAACTGGTCCAAGTTTGAAGTTAATATCTTCAGTAATAATAGCTCTAGATATTTTAAATGTCAAAGTTTGTGCACCACAATGACAACACAAATGGTAACAGGGCTATGAGAATACCTCAACATTTTCTTCAAAAACAGCTGAGCTAAAAATGTAACTTTTCAACTTCAAATGGCTACTTTTCCCAAACCTATTGTTGAATGTCCTGTTTTTTCACTTGGCTTAAAGCTTTTCGTGATATAAAACAAGCCCTGCAAGTGTCACAAAATTCGAACAAAATATGTGGTCTGTACTGTTTAAACAAAAAAAAAGTCAAATGAAAGGCAGCTGGTCAGATGGCAGAAACCAAGCAATGAGAAGATTCTTCAGGCTTTTAACCAGAAGAGCTTAAAATAATCAATGCTTAGCCCTAAATTCTCTGCAACAACAGGCATATACAGCATAATAATGATACCTTCATCAAGGGACCATAGGGTCTGCCCTGTATGACGACTAACTGCATAAAGCTTCCCACTTAAGGTAGACACAAATAACAGCGACTCTGGAATTGTCAAGGAACCAGTGTTCTGAAAAAAAAAAAAAATAAATAAAATGAAAATTTTTATCCTAAACAACGCTGATGCATTTCTGGTACATCTATGCAAGATACTCAGTCCAATGTTTGAATGATACTCAGTCCAATGTTTAAATAACTATTTGAATAATCCTATACTTTCATGTTTCTTCTTCTTTTCCTTTTTAACCAACATGTACTTCAAGAGCAGGGTAGATGACAATTCTGTCTGACTGATATTTCAATACTTGCCGCCTAAATGAATGACAGAGTTTTTACAACAGTGGTCGAGAATTGGAAAAATTCAGAGCAATCAAATTTGTACATTTTTTTGAGTCTACACAGGAAGGAAGAATAAAAAAAAAATGCATAATAAATTCACAGGTTATTAACTTTTTCCTCATCTTGATAGTGACATCATTAACCCTTTACCACACAATGCAGTATTTTAATGACCCCCAGTAAGAGGGCTTTTGAAAACATTGTAGGAATTAGAGAGAGTCTTGTAACCAACATTATGCCTTTTTCCAAAATCATATTTAAATCTTATCATTTGAGTCCATTTAACCCTTTATCACACAATCATGACTTTTAACAACCCTGTAAAAGAAAGCTTTTGAAAGAATGCTGGTACCAACATTTTCTCCTTTTTTCCACAATCTTTTTCTATTCTTCCAAAAAAGCATATTTCAATTTTTGAGTCATGTTTGTCTCATAGCCTGCAAATGCTTTGAATTTGGACTAGTCTGAAAATTTGTTGTGAGGTAAAGAGTTATGTAGCTGTCTGCAAAATGCTTTCCAAATGGACAGAAACAAAATATTGTTGTTTGACAAAGAGTTAACACTTAACTATGTAATCTTCTAGTTTTGGCTACCCCAAGAAAAAAAGCTTTTAAAACATTGTGGGAAAAGGAGAAAATACTGGTAACCAGCATTTTCTCCTTTCCCTTCTGTCTTTAACCCTTCCAAAAACAAATTTCCAGTCACATTCTTTTGTTGTCTGCAAGTGCTGGCAAAATAACTCTCCACTACTAAACAGTGAAATCCCATGAAAATCGAAGTTATGCTTTAAAAATATATATATATGCATATTATAAAGGATTCAGTCGGTATACATCAAATACAATATATGGTGGCCTTACGAGTTTTCGATGGACTTAATTGACAATTTTGGCTTACACATATCTAAATGAAGTTTTGATTAGCAAAAACATTTTTTAAGCAACAAATATCAAATCTAGATGTATATAAAACCATAAATTCTGCCTGGTTCATGCATATTCTACAGTAACGACATATTTCACCCTTTAACCTTGTGCCGGAAGCTGAATTGGTGCATGGGTAAACATACCCTCATTTCATAGCTGTCAATATAGATCTATAGAATAGCTCATAATTAAAGAACTAAAAATAATCATGTACCCCAAATATCAACAAAAATGTTTACTTTAACAAAAAAGAACTGTTTTGAACAAAAGAAATGAACAGTTCTCAGTCAATTATGCCTTGTTTTTGAAGCACGTTGAAAAGGACAGATGAGCGTCATGGCGGCCATTGGACCTCTCGTGACAGCAGCACCAGAATACCAGAGGAACATTAACTGAGGCATTTTTGGTCCCTTTAATCAATTTATATGCACCTCTGAGAAAAGATTAGGCATTGTTTTCAACACCATTTTATCATAAAACATCAGAAAATATTGAGTGTCTTAATAAAAGCGTTGGAAACATTTTCTCTCTGTAGCAGCAAATGTTATAAAAAAAGTTGTTCATTCATATAAGTGACTGAAAGAAATAAGTCATGAATTATCTGATCTAATGATAGATCGGAATCTTGCTACATTATTCAAGTATGGTCACATGACTTTTTGGCACCAAGACAGACTATGTCACATGTAGGTATTTTTTTTCAGAATAGAAATTAGATACCAGTCGGGAAATTTAAATTGGGCACATATCCGGTTGAAAAAGGTAGGAAGAAATTTGTTACAGAAATTAATCTTTCCTTTAAAAACATGCACAAGTCTTGTTTTTGTTGCATTTCATAAATTAACAGAAGTGACAGTGTTTTATACAATCAAATACATGGTTCACACAAAATGGTGACATCATTCACTTCACAGTTTGCAAGAAAACTCGGATATCATTTCAGGTTTCGAAATCATGTATCCCTCGAAATTAGGCCAATCGACCATAGATCAACGGAATGAAGCTGGATGTTGCATGCATAATTTCTTTTCGTTCCACTCATAAAAACATGCCACTTAAATGCATAGAGCTGTATGGTGGTGGGGTTTTGCTGGCATAATGCCCAAAGGCTTTCAATTAAGGCAAGTCTAAAATTTTGTAAAGAATTAAAAGACATAGAATTTTTGCTGGAATGTTTTACAAAGAGTCCGAACCGAAAATGCCCCTTGCAATCGAAAAAAATATAGTTTAACATGCACCTCTTTCGCAAGTATAAAGCGATCGATGTAAATGACAGGCATAATGATGGGGAGCCATATCAGCATAATTTTCAAAGCTTTCATTTTTTACGGTTCTAGACGATTAACTGCAATAACAGAAACATTATTTGTTTGTCCACCACAATGTTTCCTCAAGCGTCCATATTTGTTTTCGTTTATATGACTGTCTAGCGCTTAATTAAACTGACTTTTTCGATTGGATAAAAACACCAGCAAAAACAGTATGTTTATTAAAGCAATTCAGTAAAATATCTAAGATATTTCATTTATCAAACCTTACATTTTAATAGATTAAATACGCACTCATTTTACATTTTAAATTTTTTCAGAACAAATATTGACTACGTAATTTTGTTCGATTGGTCACGAATGATTTACACCGTAAGGAAGGAAGTAACCAGAAATTTACAACTTGTTCCTGGAAGCGAATATTTCGAGGTAGAAAACTTACAAGTTACACCGTGGTTTTCATGTCTGCACTTTGTTACTATTTGGCATAGCTTTTTGTGACATCAAAGATGGAACAGGTAGACTGTAGGCTAAGTAACACAGCCAAAATTGTTGCATTCACACAGGAACCATTTTCCACTTTCGGTTCTGATAAGTGATACTGATAGTATTTATGTCAGCATATGCTTGTGTTATTTACTATGCATAAATTTCACTAGTTAATTTTATTGAATGAAATTTACAAGCCTGTCTTGTAAAGAGTAACGCTTAATTCTTTTTCAGACCATGCAGATGACAAAATTTCAGAATTCGCAATTTTAGGCTCTTCCTTGGATACTGAAATCACTTGCAGAATACAAAAAGTGGGTAATAGATGGGAGTTGTCTTTAGCACGGTAGGGAACATTACTCTCCTTTATTGAATTAACCCTTTACCACACAATGACGACTTTTGACACCCCTGATAGAGAAGGCTTTTGAAAACATTGTGGGAAAAGGAGAAAATGCTGGTAACCAGCATTTTCTCCTTTTCCCACAATGTTTTCTACCCTATCAAAAAAAAATCATTTAATATGATACACATTGAAACTGTCGTCTGCAAATGCTTTCAATTCGGACAGGTCTGAAATAGGTCGTGTGGTAAAGGGTTAAATAACTAACCTATCACATCCAGGGATCTCCCTAGCATCTGAAACTCAAGAGTCATTGACTCTTGGGCCACAAATTCCAAGAGTCAAATTGAAATTTTCAAGAGTCAAAATTTTCAAATCAAGAGTACAATGCTACATAGCATGCTACTTAGACTAAGCTCTTCAGAAGAGCTCCAGATAAGAGGGAATCTTGAGACTTCATGTGAGACTCCAATAAAAAATAATGTAATAAATCACCAAAACCTATATTGTGGATACCAAATCGTTTCACCAAAAAGACTCTTAAGTTCCCACAATATTGGTTTTGGGGGTAAAAAAAAGCATAAGGTAGGTACTCTCCTCATTTGGACTTCTTTTTTTCATGGAAGGAATAATAGAATCATCATATGACAACCATTCAAAGTCTTTCAACCATTCAGGCCTAAACTTGTCTTAAATTTTGGTTTGGGTGGCATTTGTCCAGGAGTTTCCTCCCGACAGTGTTTTTTTGAGCTGCCACCAAAGAATTGAAAGATGTCCTTTTGAGCCATTTTTCCAGACTGTGTTCTGCAGATAACACAGGCAGAATGTTGATACGCCAGTAACAGCACATATTTATTAGGGTTGACTATTGAGGCCAAAATCTACTATTGCGATAGTATTGACATTGGAAAAAATACTATTGCAATAGTATTGATATTGCCTGTTACTATTGCAATACTATTGCAATACTATTGGATGAATTGCAAGAGATGAATTTCACCAAATTACATCTTGAAACCATGTTTTAGACTAATACTTTCTCCGAGTAGTTTAAATTCTACTTGAGTATAGTTTTGAATAGCAAATAAAGGGGAAAACAGAGTTAAATGCAAGATGCTCAATAAATTTCAATGACAATTTTTTCTAAATGCAGATGGCTCACAAACAATTTAACATACCTAATACTCTGAACTTTTGAAGAAGTCAACTTTTAAGTCTGATTGATATACAACAGCATGCAAAGCACAAAATGCTGACAAATGCTGGTGGTTCATAAACACACCAAATAAAAAGTAATTATAAAGCAACTTTAAACTTTTAAAGAAATCACCTTTTAAATGTGAGCCCTTAAGGTTTTTTTGAGTTTATAGAATTTATCTAATTTTACCCATAATTGGCCAATATATTCAGACAGAAAAAATAATTATTTTTGTTTAGTCTCCAAATCTTTTGGAAATTATCATTCTGAAAAAAAAGGGGGTGGCTGAAATAATAGGTTTTACCTTGTTGTATGTGTATCCAAAAAGTGTGTTATTTTAAGATATTTGTATAAATTTACTGCTTATAGTCATTAAAAAGCTGAAAAGACGATCTGAAGTGACTCTGATCGGACAATGTCAAAGAGACATTTTGTTGTGTCTTGGGTTTCCGTGTTTTTTACTCCGATCAGTTTTTCATGTCTGTTAATTTCTGGCTAGGTATTTCCACATGATTTGACAAAAAGATTGTCAATTAGGGTAACAAGTAACTTCAAAACCTGTTATTTTTCACAAGAAAAGCGTATAAGGGCCTTTTTTGTCCATGCATTTTCTTACGCGAAGTCTCGGGTGTAACCAGAATTTGTTACGTGAATTTCAATTCTATAACATGATTTACGCAATAATTTGTGCGAGTGGGAACACTGTTAAACAATATCTTACCTTTTTCAGCCCGAGAAAGGAGTAGCTTTCTAATACGAGTTAAGTCATAGTACAGAAGTGGATGGTATAGATCCAAGATCAGACAGCGTGTTCTGTTTAGTCTGATGTCTATCTACACCATCCGCCAACTTTGAAAATCGCCATCTTGCCATCAGCAGAGTAAATCAGAACGACCATGATGTAGATCTATATTAAAAGCCATCTGTCTACAAGATGCCTGTCGGCCTGTCGTGGGTACACAAATGTTTGCAGTAAAATTTGGATAAGGGGTATGACGTGACACGCAAATCATTCGAAGTGACTGAGTTGTAACGCACCTGTTTAATTTACACACTTAAACTGGTCTGCTCGAAGAAACTTATAACTGGCTGCAGGTCGACCTCCAATCAATTCAAAGTGACCATGCAATAAGCCTATTTCATGCACGATTTACATGTACACCAGCTGATAAAGCCTTTTTGCATTGGTAATATAGCTGTTTCAAGAACACGCCAGTCGTGTCACGTTTTGTGTAGTCAGCATAAAAAAGTGCGGCTGTTTTCTAAAAATTAATCTAATTCCTTGCAGCCGAAATAAAAGGAATGCATTCGAAATGGATTACTGATAAATAAAGAAAAGAAAGAACGGGGTTTAGTATTCATTTTTCATAGTAGATTTATTTATTGCTTAATGGAGGGACAACACGCATGGTTATGGTTTTGGCGGCCTGTGTAGATTAAGATTAGACTGTAGGCAGACTGTTTGGTCTGATCTTTGATCTAAATCAACACTTCTCGCTTTGGTGAGAAGTTTTTAACAAAAACACCCTTAGTGTTGCAATTATGTTGGTCTAATTTCAGGACTTAAAATTACCGCTGAGTTAATCAGCTCTCGAAGGATTCGTTTTCGTAATGATGATCATTGCTATGCAGAAATGAATATTATGCAGCCGATCATTATTGAAAATATATTCCAAAAAATTACCCGTCAAATATTTTGGAAAATTAACTTTATGGAATGTCCGAATATTTAGGAAAACTTGCTTTTGGAAGTGTTCAGAGAAAGAATTAAAAAATAAATTATTTTTGTAAATAATTAAACATGTCCGAACTTTCAGGGCGTCCGAATACACTAGCGAATTGCAGTACTTTCTCTCTCTTTCTTGTCAATGAAACTATCGAAACTATCGATATTTGAGGTAACTATCGGCGATAGTTATCGATTTTCAACATAACAATCGATGCAGTAGCATCGACACGCTCACCATCGTGATCCATCGATAGTCCGATGTATCGTTACAGCCCTAATATTTATACAAGCATAATTACAAACAATGTGAAAAGTGATAATATTTATTAAAGTTAAACATCTTTAATTACCTTTGAGTGCTAAGAATTGTGACCGCAATCAAAGTATCGGCAAAACAAACTGCGATCTAAAATTTAAAAATCATTCGTTCATTACGACACAGTTATCACAAGGGGCAAATTGCTAATTAAAATCCCACCGCTAAATCTCTGTAAAGCTGACCGGCATTCTTTTATTAATTGCCATCATATGATGTTTGTGTGTTTCAGTTATAAATATACACAAAAGTATGTCATGTCTGTGTGTATATTGCCGAAGCGCGTGTTGTATGGCTATTTTCCACTATCGGCTACCGACCGTGTTACTGATAAGAAATACTCATTGCTGATTGGTCAAAATTGGAATATTTTGTTAAAGCGAAACTCCGCCTACAGCTTATATGGTTGACGCTTAGGCCAGAATCTGCGTGCGTCAATTTGACATATAGGATTTTTTTTTTCGAGCGTCAAATCGGGATCACTAGCGATTTTCAAGCGTCAAAACCCGAGACCCCGGGTCAAAGGAGATCCCTGACATGTAATCACAAGTGTTTGACATAACAAAAGACGGGTGATTTTCATGCCGGAAGAATAGCAGTCGATGAGAAGTGGCTGGTTCCCTGCTTCACGATCAACTGAGAACCGCATGCATGAGGTACACGTTCAAGAAGCGGTCTCCAAATTTTAAGAACCTGGAATCAATTTTAATGAAAAAGTATAAGTGTCTGCCGTATTGAAACTTAATTGAAGATACTTTTCGACCAATTTATGCAAAAATGTTGTGTATGATTATTTGTTTTAAGTATTTTTTAAGCCATTTGACAGATATGTGAATGTCTCATCTAGTCTGGAAAGGCAGATGTCATAATTAGAGCTACCTTTGTCGTCTGCAAATGCTTTCAGCTTGGTTTAGTACAAAATTTTGTTGTTTTGTAAAGAGTTAAAGGCTGATTGTGGAACTTTTGCATAACATGGCCCCAAAATTTTTTGAAAATCCCCCTACTTTTTTTAAAAGTATGAGGATAAATCCCTCATTTTTTTTTAAATCCCGGATAAAACAATGTAATTGATGTAAATTGTCACTTTCAGTCATTTTGAAGAGATAAACAAAAAAAAAGAATCATGATCAGATTGAATTGGGATAATAATGCGAAATGTCATGCAGATCTATGTATGACATTGTCCTAACAACAGGTATTTGTGTCTGGAACACTGTTACATGTACAGCCCTGACAAAGAGCAATTGTTAACTTTTAAAAAATATATTCTTTATCCCAAGCATTTCAGCAATGTTGTTTGAGTAACAAGGGCATCAAAAACATTTTCATAAAGCACCGTAAAAATTTGAAAGTACGGATGAAAATTAAGTGTCCCTTATTCTATAATCTGTAGTAAATTATACTGAATGCAAAAGGATTCCAGAACTAAAAATTGGCATCATTAAACATGGTGCAGAAAATGACTGATTTTACAAAAGTACATGAAGTGTCTGACCCAGAGCGCGTGATTGCGTCGCGTCAGGGACTTTGATTTTACGGAAAAAAAAAAATGTGTGCTACTTACTTTTTCTTCTTGATTTGAATATATCAATCACATATCTCCAACACTTACTTATCAAATAAATATGAATGAAGTACTGCCTTTTCATCTTAATACATACTAAAGTAGTTGAGATGAATTTATTTCGACATTACTGTATTAGTTTCGATTAATACCGATTCCTGAAGTTGATGATTTTTTGCATGTAAACAAAAAAAAAGTAGACGATGTTTACAGTTCTGTTTGCTAAGAAGAACAAAAACATCGAATTACTGACATCTTTACGCATAGAGCGGGAGGCAATGAAGGTGAACTATCAGTTATGGAAAAATCTGTTATCCAACATGCAAGTCACAGCCAGTGCGACGCAGAGGTGAGCGTAATGATGAAAGTGTAGGGACTAGAGTTTTAACTTCTATTTACAGTTATGACTTTTAAGTTCCAAAGTAAGATTTTGTGTGAGGTATGAACAAGACTAAGGCACAGTACTATAGAATTGAAAGGGTTTAATAAATACAAAATGGAATTAGTTCTGTTCCTTGTGTTTTGTAGTTAATTTTGATCTCCCATGCTTTTCAGAGTGATGGGGAACAATCCCCGACTTTTTTGCAATCCTGGAGCAGACACTGTACATGTATTTAAATTATCCGGGACCCATAATGATTTATTCAGCATTACGTACCATATGACTAGATACGGAAATTAGCCTTTTTTCACGAAAATAGCTTTCCTGGTTAAAAAAAAACAACAAACCCTACTAGTTAAGCCCTCCTTTTAAATACTTCATACAAAAATTATTTTCCACTATGAAAATAGTTCTGTCTTCGAAAATATCTTCTATCTTATTACTACTATAATTGTGTCGGTATATATCAAATAAAGAATTTAAATTCATTAGAATAGAATAAATTAGAATATATGGTATGGAAACTATAGTGAAGATAACAATCTGTTATTGTATGGTCGGTCCAAGCTGTTGTTATTAGCAGAGAAATTAATTTCAAAACTAGGTTAAAATTTGCCATGTCGCTTTATCTTCTGTTTACTTTTTGACTGATTTCTTTTTTCTGCTAGCGACTAACCGTTGAACTGACCACACAATAAACAATTGTCATCTTTACAACATTTTCCATATTTTTAGCTCACCTGAGCACGAACTGCTCAAGGTGAGCTTTTGTGATCGTGCTGTGTCGGTTGTCCGGTGTCCGTCATGCGTTGTCAACTTTTATTTTGTGTACGCTCCAGAGGCCACATTTTCAGTCCGATACTTGTGAAACTTTGTCAGAATGTTTGTCTCGATAATATCTCGGACAAGTTCGATAATGGGTCATGTCTGGTGAAAAACTAGGTCACTAGGTCAAATCTTAGAAAAAACTTGTGTAGGCTCTATAGGCCACATTTTCAGTCCAAAACTCCTGAAAGTTGGTCAGAATGTTTGTCTTTATGATATCTTGAACGAGTGCAAAAATAGGTCATGTTGGGTCAAAAACAAGGTCACTAGGTCAAATCGTAGAAAAACCTTTTGTACACTCTAAAGGCTACATTTTCAGTTCAAAACTCTTGAAAGTTGGTCAGAATGTTTGTCTTGATGATATCTCAGACAAGTTTGAAAGTGGGTCATGTCCGGTCAAAAACTAGGTCACTAGGTCAAATATCAGAAAAACCTTGTGTACGCTCTAGAAGCCACATTTTCAGTCCAAAACTCCTGAAAGTTGATCAGAATGTTTGCCTTGATGGTACTTCAGACAAGTCTGAAAATGGGTCATGTCTGGTCAAAAACTAGGTCACTAGGTCAAATCTTAGAAAAACCTTGTGTACGCTCTAGAGGCCACATTTTCAGTCCAAAACTCATGAAAATTGGTCAGAATGTTTGCCTTGATGATATCTCATGTGAGTTCGAAAACGGGTCATGTCAGGTCAAAAACTAAATCACTAGGTCAAATCTTAGAAAAACCTTGTGTGTGCTCTAGAAGCCACATTTTCTGTCCAAAACTCTTGAAAGTTGGTCAGAATGTTTGTCTTGATGATACCTCAGATGAGTTTACAAAAGGGTCATGTCGGGTCAAAAACTAGGTCACTAGGTCAAATCTTAGAAAAACCTTGTGTATGTTCTAGAGGCCACATTTTCAGTCCAAAAACCTTGAAAATTGGTCAAAATGTTTGTCTTGATGATACCTTGCATGAGTTAGAAAATGGATCATATCCGGTCAATAACTAGGTCACTAGGTCAAATTTCAGAAAAACCCTGTGTACGCTCTAGAGGCCACATTTTCTGTCCAAAATTCTTGAAAGTTAGTCAGAATGTTTGCCTTGATGATATCTGCAAGTGGATCATTTCGGGTCAATACCTAGGTCACTGATTCAAATCTTCAAAAAACCTTTTTCAGTCAAATACTCATGAAAATCTTGGTAGAATGTTTGTCATAATATCTCAAAAGAGATTGAGAATGGGTGGTGTTTGGTCAAAAGACTCAGGTGAGCGACTTCAGGGCCATCATGGCCCTCTTGTTTAATGATATGAATTAAATTTGAATGCATTTTAATATCTGCACTATTGGGCCCTAACACAGAAGGAGAAAAACACTTTGAAAAAGGTACATGCAAATGTTTTCCACACAAAGACTATTAAAACATATATAAAGAGACATCTCTACAACCAGAGAGTAAACAAATGCTGTTAAAACTTGGCGGTGTTGTAATCTAGTCATCTGTGTCAACGTAGATAAAAAAACAATATAAGGTGTATGGGGTAAAGAAACTGTTGGGATTTGTCTTCGATTTAAACCGGAAACTGTGGTTGTTATGTGTCTATGGCTAGCCGCAATAGAATGAAATGCTTTTTCTCTCTGCCGTAATCTGTGCAACCAGCATGGTCAATATTTGGCATGAAGATACTAGAGTGATTTTAGTTTCATAAAATAAAGAAAAAAAAAACGGTTAAAGAACTGGATAAAAACAAGTGAAGATGTATCTTTGAGGGGCCTTTTTACATCTTCGACTCATAGAACATTTTTTTTTTAAATAGATATTAACGACAACAATAGATTTTTCCCTGCAAGCATGATGGATCGGAGTTTTTATCGATTTTAGTATAAAGGTGCCATTTTAATGTAACAATGGGATGCTTAAGGTTTGTCTATTGATATGACAAAAAAAATGACATCTTCATAGTTGAATTAAATACCATGTAAATGGCTTATTTGAATTACATACCATGTAAATGGCATATGCAATTGGTCACATGTCATTCCCACAAGCCATGGAGAAGCTCTGGCATGAAATCTGAAAATACATTTAGAGGCTATGTATCCCATTTAGGAAATGACATTTTTTTTAAGTCTTATACTTTTCACTCTTATATTGATGGTTTGCATGTAATTGCTGCTCTAAATAAAGTGATAAAATATTTTTTAAGTTTTGTTTATTATAGAAATCTAAATCGCCTCCTTTGATACAGAATCATTTATGAATAACTGACTGATAGAAATTTATAACTCCGTTTCTTGACTTTATCAGAAAGGCAAGATAAATGTTTCATTCAGGGAGTAACTTGACTTATCTAAAAGGAAAGATAAATAAATTGAGGAGAGTATTTAATTGAAGAGAAAAGATAAAAAAAAAGATAAAAACGCATTCTAGATCATTTCTCTGTCACATTGTCAAATTAAGTACTTTTGAATATGCAGTTTTTGTCAAAATTCGTTGATATGGAGCATTTTGTGATTGGATCGTAGTCATCGAACACCTTATCAGCTCCAGAACTTTGCCAGCATGAGGATACTTTAACCTGTAAACTGTCTAAAGCTCTAAAAATAATTTACTTGTTTTGGAAATATTTAATTAGATTATTTTTTTACCAAATAATCCCAAGATTTAACGACCATGAGAAAGAAAGGTTTTTGCAAACATTGTGGAAAAAGGAGAAAATTCTTGGATTTTTCTCTTTTTTTTGCAATGTTTTCGATTCTTTGAAAGACATGCACTGTCATTTCATCTGCATTGCTTTCTACAAATGCTTTCAGTTTGGACAGGTCTAAAATTTTATCATTGAGATGTTTTAACCCTTTACCACACAGTGGCAAGTTTTAACAACCCGAAGGAAAAGGATATTTTTAAGACATTGTGGGAAAATGTAAACAGCAATGTTTTCTATTCCCCTTACACAAGTACCATTTGAGCTGCATTTCATTTTGTCATCTGCAATCTATTTCAATCTGGACAAATCTAGAATTTTTATTGCATGGTAGAGTTAACATCTAAGCTTTTTAAAGATACATCTCCTTTCGTTTTCAGGCAATTTTCAGCCAGTTTTTAAACCATTTCATTCTTATTTTATGAAACTATAATCATTTTTGTATCTTCATACTAAATGTTGTCCCTGAAGGCTGCAAGATTGCACAGATTACGACAGATAGAAAATACATTTCATGTTTTGGAGGCCTTCAAAGCAGTCACTGTTGTTGTTTCTGATGTTAAATGAAGACAAATCCTTTGTGTTTTTCTGTCCCTTGCTCCATATATATTCATAATTTATATAAGTTTACACAGCTTAGCTATTACACACATTTTCAAGTTTTAACAGGGATTTTCTCTCTAGCTGAAGGATGTATCTAAGCATTATTTTAGTTTTGTAAAAAAAATTGGATTAACCCTTAAAGTGTCTTTCACAATTATAGTTGCCTTTGCAGCCAGTACAGATCAACAAAACATGCAGCCTGATCTTTGATCTACTCTGTCTGCTCTGCTGAAACACTCTAGACAAAAACCACCATGAAATTGTGATTATTTGGGTCTTATTTCAACATGGAATATGAATGTTGGGTTTATCTGGCACTCTCTGGGTCAAGATCACATTTCACAAAATGTTAATTTTATCTATCCAGCACTGTATCTTACTGATTACCCACTGTACAGCCAGCTGATGTACATTGCTTGCTATTTCATAAGGGCTTTGTCCTGTTTTAATTCTTTCCATACCATAAACGACACCAAAGCTTTTGTGGACAGTGTAGATCAAGATCAGACTGCACAGAACATGCATTCTGATCACTGATCTATACTGTCCACTGCTATATTCTAGAGTATGACCGGACTGTCTCTTGATCTTGCAGAGGAAATGTATTTTTAGCCTTTCAGAAAATGCAATTTATTTATTCAGTAGTGAGAGGGATAAACTTGTAATGTCTTCTTGGTATTTATCTATTTCATTAAACATATTAATGGATGACAAAAGTTTAGACTGCTCAAAATAGAAAGTTTTTGCAGACAACAACTTCACTCTTTACCAAACGACAAAATTTTAGACTAGTCCAAATTGAAAGCACATGCAGACGACAAAATGAATGTTACTCAAAAATTGAAATTTGTCTCAAGCAGGGTAGAAAACAGTGTGGGAAGAGGAGAAAATGTTGGTTATCAGCATTTTCTCCTCTTCCCACAATGTTTTCATATGGTTTCTGTCTCAGGGTCGTAAAAACCAGGGATTGTTTGATAAAGGGTTAACCCTTCATTACACAGACATGAGTTTTTATGACCCTGAATAAGAGTTCTTTTGAACACATTGTGGGGAAAAAGGAAAAAAATGTTGGTTACCAGCATTATGTCCATTTCCCACAATATTTTCTACCTTGTCATGTCTTCATTTTAGCCACATTTAATTTTATCTTCAAATGCTTTCAATATGAATGAGTCAAAAATGTTGTTACCAAATTTGGTAAAGGGTTTAATGTGACTTAAATAATGGGATTTGTCTTAGAATAAGTTAAAGACATTGTGGGAAAAGGAGAAAATGCTGGTGACTTTTTCTCCTTTTATCACAATGTTTTCATTTGCCTTCGTCCATTAATTAAAACATGGGATTATTTGTTAAAGGGATTAACTAAGCATTATAGGGTTCAAGGAAGGAACATCAGGAACAAGGAAATAATGTACATGTAATTCAAAAAATCCACTTGACATTATATAACTGGCTGCAAAGTTTTCTTATTCTCACATTGCCTTCAGCTTTTGAAAACACTGTAGCAAAAGAAAAATGCTTGTTATGTGTAATTTTTACCTTTATCAGGATATTCTGATATGTATTTCTGAGTGAAACCTTGATTCATTATTATTCTCTTACTTTACAAGAGTGATCAATCTTTTACTTGTTAATAAATGATAAAATTTTAGACTTAACCAAATTGAAAAAAATTGCAGATGACAATTCAGTATGTAACTCAAAAGATGACTGCTAGCTTTGAAAAGTAGAAACATTGTAGGATAAGAAGAAAATGCTGGTTACCAATGTTTTCAAAAGCCTTCTTTCCCAGTGTCTTTAAAATACAGTCATGGTTGTTTAACCCAGTACCAAACAATCCCGAGTTTTAACAACCCTAAGAAAGAAAGCTTTTGAAAACATTGTGGGAAAAGAAGAAAATGCTGGTAACCAGCATTTTCTCCTTTTCCCACAATGTTTTCTACCCTTTCAAGTAGAAATCCCACCAACTGAGTCACATTTAACTTGTCCTCTGCAAATGCTGTGGATTTAGACAAGTCAGTTATTTTGTTGTTTGGTAAAGAGTAAAGAATGCGCTGAAAGAAGACTTTTACAACTGTTTAAGATGGTAAATGAGTGAAGGAAGGAGAATCAAGTATAAGGAAATACTGCTTGATATTGGAATTTAACCTTTAACACAATACCACACAACAAAATGCACAAAATTTTAATAATCCAAATTCAAAGCATTTGCAGATGACAAAATTTTTCTAGTATGGATCAGTTAACGAGATTCAACATTGAAAAGGGTGGAAAACATTGTGGACAAAAGAAGAAAATGCTGGTTATAAGCATTTCTTCTTTTTGGTAAAGGGATAAAGTGCTGAATAATTCGAACAGCCACTTCACTGTACAAAATAAGACCAAGCTAATTTTTTTTGTTACTCTCATTAAGAATTTCTCAGGAAAGCTGAGAGTGTAGATTTAAGATCAGACTGCACATTTTGTGCAGTCTGATCTTGAGCTACACTTGCTGCAAAGACAACTAATGTTGTGAAAGCTTCATTGAGGGTTGACACTTTACCATATGAAACAAAAAATATCTTTAAAATAGATGACGGCGCAAAAGGAATTGGATAATGTATATTTAACCCTTAACCACACAATCCGGAGTTTTAACGATCCTGAAGATTAAAACTTATGAAAACATTGTGGGAAAAGGAGAAAAAGTTGGTAAACTGGTTCAGTTGATAAAATTTGTCCGTCATAGGGTAGAAAACATTGTGGGAAATGGAGAAAATGCTGGTTACCAGCATTTTCTCCTTTTCCCACAATGTTTTCAAAAGTTTCCTTCTTTAGGTTGTTAAAAGTCGGAATTGTGTGGTAAAAGGTTGGAAACCATTCTGTCAGTTGACCAAAGCAAAGGGTTGTAGAATGCTAATAAAAAGACAAATGCCTAATGAACTGTATGGTATAGGCAGTTTGCAGTTCATAGGGACCCCCCTGAATTTTGAAATATCTTGAAAAATCTTGCATCAGTTTTTATGAAGCTTTTCATGGTCTTTTAAAATTACCTTACCTATTCTCACTGTGAAAATTAGAATTTTTCTTCCGCAAGAAAGAACATTTTGCCTATTCCAGTAGTGTTAAATTTTTGCTCTGAAGCTTAACATTCTCCGACGGTTTCACACAGTGACCAGAACAGCAAACATAACTGGACAAATGCATGACATCAGTACCTCAATTCAGTTAAATATGAGGCCCTGAAATTGTTTTTGTACTAATTATATAGTTCTATTATTTACCTTAAATATCGCTCTCGTCACTTTCATTCAAACTTGAAGTCTAAAATGATTTGTCTGATGTTTTCATATATGATGTCTGTGCTCCAATATTTGATTAAATTCTGTTTTCGGCATGGTTTCAAGTTTTAATACCACTTCTGTTGAGATACGTGTTCCAAACCATCCGACACTTAGACTTAAATGTCTTTCATGGTTTGTTTTTAATAGTTTTTGGCCACGATTTTTCAGTTTGCCTAAAATTAGCTCGATTATATTATGGTCACACTCCTAGGGTGGTAGTCTTAAAGACACTGTGTCCCTTTGACCGTAAGAATTCATCTACAACAATAGTTTTGAGCTTGTTTATGGAACTTAACCAGTTCATACAATGCACCCATCTTCATTTATTGTTGTATGCTATACCAAATGATGTTAGCCAGAGTTTGACTGGGTTTCGAAACAAACATCTATGGTTGAGAGTGGAAAAGAAAGCAAAGTGTAAACAAGTGTGTGCAAGTTTACAATATTGAATTGTTAAAATAAAACCCAAATAAAAAACGAGATCAGGGCCTCAAAAGTGAAGTTTTTACTATTCAAACAATAGACGAACACAGTTACTGTACTTGCATGAGAATTGTTTTCATAAACACGTGAACCCTTTACGCGGAATAGCCTTCAATCCTCCCACAGTTTTTAAGCTGTTTTGTTCATGAATACTTTTTAACATTGCATTGAATGCAGAAAAGCCAAACTAAGTTATCAAAAGTTCTGAAAATTTCACCCAGAGTTGGTAAAGGTAATATTATTAACTATGCAAATTTTCGGTACAATAGCTATAGCATTTTTTAAGATATTTCAAAATTCAGGGGGTCCCTATGAACCTCAAACTTCCTATAAATGGTATTTTGTACAGCTGTTACAGAACTATTTCATTGTCACATGTGAGGCTATCACTTTATCAGCGTTTGTTAGAAATTTAGTGGTGATAGTTTGGATTTTATATTTCATTGAGGTTTGTTTTATAAAAAATTGACCTAATACAGATACTTATTACACATCTTCTGTGGAGTACATTACACATTGTGGGAAAAGGAATGTTTTGCTTTTAACTCTTTGCCACACAATCCCGACTTATAACGACCCTGAGAAAGAGGCCTTTTGAAAACATTGTGGGAAAAGGAGAAAATGCTGGTAACCAGCATTTTCTCCTTTTTCCCACAATATTTTCTACCCTACCCAATACAAATTTCAATTTTCAAGTCACATTTATTTTGTCATCTGTAAATGCTTTCAATTTGGACAAGTCTAAAATTTTGTCGTTTGGTAAAGAGTTAAATCTTTTACCAAACAAACCAAAGTTTTAATGACCTTCAGGAATAAAGCTGCTGAAAACATTTCTGGGAAAGGAGAAGAAGCTAGTAACTTGCAATGTCTCCTTTTTCCACAATGTTTTCTACTCTTTCACAGACAAATTCCATTATTTTGCTCACTTAATTTTTCAAGGTCTGCAAAGGCTATTGATTTGGACAAGTTTGTATTTGGTAATACAGAAGTCTTCTGTGTTAACTCTTTACCAAACAACAAAATTTTAGACTTGTCCAAATTGAAAGTACTAGCAGACGACAAAATAAATGTGACTCAAAAATTGAAGCCTGATTTAAGAAGAGTAGAAAACATTGTGGGAAAAGGAGAAAATGCTGGTTACCAGCATTTTCTGCTTTTCCCACAATGTTTTCAGAAGGCTTCTTCCCCTGGGTCGTAAAAACCAGGGATTGTTTGGTAATGGGTTAATCCATTGCTCAGACAAGCTTTCTTTTTAGTCTTAATAATGAGACGCTACGGTGAATTTTTTCATATTTGGACATTTTATTGTGCACCGTATTTCCCCCCCCCCCCCCGGCTTTTTTTAGACTGATGATTTTTATTGCTGATATTATTTATCATTGTTCTCTCATTTTTTGGCTGAGCCCCCAGTAGCTCAGTCGGTAGTGTGCAGGACTTGAGAACAAGGGGTCGTGGGTTCGATCCCTGGCTCGGCCAATTTCTTTGCGAGGATTGATGATAGTCATTGCGACAGGATTCATTCCTCTCCCACCACTGATCATTGTTTCTATGATGGTTATGTGGGAAAGCAGCCAGTGGCTTGGAAAAAAAAATTGTACGGAGTACTGGTAAAAGAGACTCCAGGAAAGCATGGATAGGTGCACTGGTCGCCGTGATATAACTGAAATAATGTTGAAAACGGCGTTAAACACCATACAATCAATCAGTCTCTTATTTTGGGAAAGCAGCCAGTGACTTGGAAAGAGTGTTGTGCAAAGTACATATAAGAGTAGCAAAGCCACTATGATTTGACTGAAGACTACTCTGTAATTTGTGTTTCACAACAAACAAATTTAACATAGCAGTCTAAAGCCATGGACTAGGACTGGTGAAACGCAAGACATACATGTGCATGAATAATTTATTATGTGAGCTGTTACCATGATATAACTGAAATAATGTCGAAACTGGCATTAAACACAATTCAGTCAATTTCAAGTTTCAAAAGCCTTTTTACTCAGGGTCGTTGAAACTCGGGATTTGAGTAAAGATTTAACCTTTTACCACACAATCTTAAGTTTTAAAGACCCTAAAGACGAAGGCTTTAGAAAACATTGCGGGAAAAGGAGAAAATGCTATTACCCAGCATTTGCTCCTTTTCCCACGATATTTTCTTCCCCATCAAAGACAGAAGTCATCATTTGAGCTACACTTATTTTGTTGTCTGCAAATGCTTTCAACTTGGTTGAGTCCAAAATTTTGTCATTTGGTAAAGAGTTAAACAATAGCCTCTCCACTGTGTCCTTCCCATTCAAGTAGACGAGCAATTAGCACATGAGAAAGAAATAAATTTATGGTTCAGTCCTTTATAGATTTTCTATTGTCACATTGTGCCAGTGTGTTGAATGCAGTATATTTTATGAAGCCAATATTTCATTTATCCTTTACATAGCAATCCATGTTTTTTCCCTTTACCACACTTCAAGCCGAGCCCCGGTAGCTCAGTTTGTAGCATGCAGGACTTGAGAGCAGGGGGTTGTTGGTTTGATCCCTGGCTTGGCAAATTTCTTTCTGAGGATTGATGATAGTCATTGCGACAGGATTCATTCCTTTCCCACTGCTGGCTATTGTATCGAAGATGGCTAGGTGGGAAAGCAGCCAGTGGCTTGGAAAGAAAATTGTGCAGAGTACTGGTAAAAGAAACACAAGAAAAGCATGGATAGGAGCACTGGCCGCCGCGATATACCTGAAATAATGTTGAAAATGACGTTAAACACCATACGATCAATCATTACCACACATCGAAATTTCAGACTTGTCCATACCCAGTGCACCTGAAGATGACAAACATTGCTGAAGAAGTGGAAGTTGTCTTTGTTAGGGAAGAAAATGTGGGAATGGGAGAAAATGCTGGTTTCCAAAATGTTTTCAGAAGTCTTTTTCCACAAGGTCATTAAAAGTCAGGACTGTGTGGTGAAGGCTTAATGACCTTAAAGAAGAGTTTTGAAAACATTGTGGGAAAAGAAGAAAATGCTGGTAACCAGCATTTTCTCCTTTTCCCACAATCTTTTCAACCCTTTTAAAGACAAAGACCAGCAACTGAGCGATATTAAATTTTTCCTGGGCAAATGTCTTCAAAATGGATGAATCTGAAATTTTGTCGTTTTGTAAAGAGTTGATTTTTACTTGGGGACCAAGCTTTTGACTTGCCCAAATTGGAAGCATTTAAAGATGACTAGATTTATGAAATGTGGCTCAGATGATCAACATACATGTACATGTATTCCTGTAACTCTTTACCAAACTACAAAATTCTTGATAAGTCTGATTTGAAACCATTTACAGGCGACAAATTAAAGATGGCTCAACTGATGAATTTGTCCTTGATAGGGTAGAAAACATTGTGGGGAAAGGAGAAAATGCTGGTAACCAGCATTTTCTCCTTTTCCCACAATTTTTTCAAAAGCCTTCTTTCTTAGGGTCTTTGTATGGTAAAGGGTTAAAAGGGTTGTGCTAAAGGAGATGATACTTGTCACTTGTAATTTCTCCATCATGCACCATGTTTTCAAAAGCCTGATTCAGGGTTGTGAAGCGACAGGTTTGTTTGGTAAAGGGTAAGCATTGCATGGCATGAAATAGACAAGCAGAATCTTGTATTTGATTAACAGTAACACTATAGAACATACAAAACTCTCTCCAGGTAAGTGAGAATCAGTACAATCTGCTAATTGCAAGCAAATTTGCACTTTACTAAAATGTTAGACTTTGTGAAATGGAGGGCATTTGCAGATGACAAATTATTTGTGGCTCAAATGGTGAAATATGTTTTTGAAAGGGTAGAAAAGATGGTGGGAAATGGAAAAATTCCTGATAATCAGCATTTTCTCCTTTTCCCACAATGTTCTTATGAGCCTTTCTTCTCAGAGTCATTAAAACTCGGGAATATTTAGTAAACCATAAAGTATGCTTATTTTCATTTTCAGATGGCTACTCTTTGTTGAAAGAATGAGTAAAAAGAGCCCCCCACCTCGCCCGCCTGCTCCAAAGATGAGCAGCGGTGGTGGTCTGAGCTTTAGCTACAAAGCTCTGGAGGAAGAGGATGATGAAGAGTTGATAGTATTTACCGGTAAATTTGACAAGAAAGTCAACGAAGAAAAGGAAAGGCAATCAAAAGAACTTGATAGACAAAGATCAGCTTCTAAATCGCCAGATAGTTCAACTGCTAGTGAGAAAGATGCTCGGCCTACTGTTGTGGTGAGAAGTCAGTATTCTTTCGATAAACTGAAGGATTTTACTGGTAAAGTCCAGGAACGAATTACAAAAAAGATCGAAGATTTTGCAACAGATCAAAGTTTGAAGAGTAAAAAGGAGAATGAGACTGTAGAGGATAAATCGAAGGAGAATACCGTGCCTAATGGGAATGAGATCTCCTTGTTCAAACAGGAAAAGCAACTTGATTCTGGTGACTATCACCCAGACAGTGAATTTTTGGATTGTAAAGGTGAAGATGATGCTGAACAGACAGAAGCTGCCTTTGACTCCATGGATGACCTGGAAATCAATGAACATTACTACGATAAAGATTCTAAAGATTTTAGTGACCTACCATTTACTGAAACTGAGGTACGACAAAGAAAAAGGTTGAACAAGTCTGTGAAAATTAAACCTATTAAGCCAGAAGTTCCAGTGTCAATGTCTAACTTGAGTCAGAAACTGATTGACAAAGATCAGAAAGACACAGTCACAACATCAGATATAGTGAATTCAAATACAAATTATAATGACACTGTAAAGGCCACTACAAATAATGTTTCTACAAGGGACACTAAAACACAGTTTAAAAAGATAGCTGGCATCATAATTTTTATTTTTTTGTATATAATGATTCCTCTGCCATCTTACATCAATGGAATGATTGCAGGAATTTTACTGAGCTCTGGTGCCTGGTTACTGTATCTATGGGTTGCAGAGCCTCCAAAACCAAGGGAACCAATCCCTGATGATTTACCACTCGACAAGTTGCCTCCTATGCCTGTTCCAGCCATGAAGGAACCAAAAGTAGAAGATCATGGTATCTATAAGGTACAAAATACTGTTAATTATTTGCCAAATGACAAAACTTTAGCCATTCTAATTGAAAACATTTGCAGATGACACAGTCAATATGACCCAAATACTGAAATTTTTCTTTTGAAAAGGAAGAAAGCATTGTAGAAAAAGGAGAAAATGCTGGATCGCAGCATTTTTAGCTTGGCTGTTTTAGAAGAAAATGTCATGGTATTGTCGTAGCACTGTTATTACCTATATCTGTTGTGTCTTCTGAGTCATCTTTCAAAAACTTTGACATTTTTTGATATCTCTGATATTGAAGATATTTACTTCAAACTTAGATTACTTGTTAAATATCAAAAGGGGAACCCTTGCAACAAGGGCAGATAACCATTAAAGCACTTTCTACACAGTAATGCCCTTTTTCCCACTCAGAATTTTCACTACAACTGCAGCTGAGCTTTGGCACCCACACACACTGTTCTTGTCCCACAATGTTTCTTCCACAGAGGCCTTCTTTCCCTGGTGTTTTAAAATCATGAGATTGTATGGTAAAGCCTTAATCATTTGCACAAAGTACGCTGGAAGCAACTTCAAACAGTTTTCTGGAAATTGTAGATCAAGACAAAATTGCACAGAAATTGCTGTTTGGCATAATCTTCAAGATTAGCTCATGATATTTTCTGAATTGCCATTTCAGCACAAGCCATGAGAGTAGCTGAGAAAGAATATCAAAATAAAATTTAGAATAGTTGATTTTGGCTTTCAACCCTATACCACACAATACAATGTTTCCATGACCAAAAGTGAACCCCTTTTGAGACCATTGTGGGAAAAGGAGAAAATGCTGGTAACCCACTTTTAAAACATGGATGGAAAGAAGAAAATGCTGGTAACCAGCATTTCCTTCTTTTTATTTTGGACAAATCTAGAAATTTTTCGTCGGTAAAGAGTTAACTCTTTACCAAAAGACAAAACTGTAGACTTGTCCAAATTTAAATCATTTGTAGACAAAATAAATGTGACTCAAATATTTCAATTTGTTTGTAGAAAGGTAGAAAAAACTGTGGGAAAAGGAAAAAATGTTGGTTACCAGCATTTTCTCCTTTCTGTACAATGTTTTCAATATAGTCTTTCTTTAGGGTCTTAAAAACTCAGGATTGTGCAGTAAAGGATTAAATAGATGCTCTCATTAAATATTTCTCTTGCTATTTTTAGTTGTACAGTAATTGTCTTTCTTATTTGTACATGATATAAAATTGTTGTAGTGAAAGGCCTATAACAAAAGCCAAGTAACTAAGGTTTTTCGATCTTTTTTATATGTATCTACAGGGTTGGATGAACGAGATCATGGATTATGTACCAGAGACATACTCTATCAATCACACACACTCTGTCTTTGTGCATCTAGAAGGGACCACTCTCAGACTGCGACGACCCAAGACTAATGTACCCAAAAGAGCAATGTGGGACGAGCCCACTATTTCACCCCAGTTCATACACCAGAGACATTTTGAACTAAAAGGGAGTAAAGTTTTATTATTGCCCCCTGGACTGGTCAAGAAAAGACTTTGGAGTAAGAAGTACCCTATTTGTGTTGCTCTGTCCTATACTAGTCAAAAGCCGACGGAGAGGAAAGTTGTGAGTAGTGATGCTGAATCCCCATCTGCATCTGGAGGAATGAGTACCAGTCACAGTGCTGACTCTGTGAACGGTTTTGAAGTAGTACAAGAAAACAAGTGTGACCCTGGTATTTTGTATCTGTTCGCGAGAACTTGCCATGAAAAAGAGACCTGGTTTAGAAGACTAAGTGCTGCTTCTAAAGGAGCACCGTTAAAAAATCACATTTTGGAAATAAATAGAATTTTGAACAGTTCTCGACGGCACAGGCGTTCTAGCAGTAGTGAAAGTTTAAAACATTCAAGACAAGAGTCCTTAGATTCAGTGTCATCAGCAAGTTCAAATTCCCCTAGCATAGAAGAAGCAACTCTCAGAGATGTCGATCTCAAAGAATTTGTGATGTACATGGCTCGTCTTTTGCCAAAGGATAGAGACAGTCTTCCATCTAGTCCAGCCCATATGGGCTCTCTAAAGGAGAAGCAGGAACCCAAAGCGGGTGACATAAAGTTACCCAATAGTAATGGGGCCAAAGCCATAATCTGTGATCCAGTATTGTTGCCAATAAATGCCTTATTGGGGCGCTGTTTCTGGGACTTCCTGAGGGATACATATTGGTCAGGGGTAGTGAAGGAAAAGCTGCAAAAGAAGTTGTCAAAGATTCATGTAAGTACACGGACATCAACCCTTTACCAAACGAATCCTGTTTTAATTAATTTGAGAAAGAAAAATCTTTTGAAAATATTGTGGGGGGGGGGGATGAAAATACTGGTAACCAGCATTGCATCCTTTTCCCACAATGTTTTCTACCACCCTACCCCTTAAATGAAGCCAATTTTTTTGAGCTGCGTTTGTCATCTGCAAAGTTTATGGTTTGAATTTGGATAAGTTCAAAATTTTGTTGTTTGGTAAGGAGTAAAGCCATATGTGGCTGAAATACTGGTGGCTGTCACAAACTTAGATTTTATTAAGTTTCATGTCAATGTAACTGCGTCTTAGATGGCAAAATGTTTGACTGTTCATATTGCAATCATTTTTAGACAATAAAATAATTATACGCCTCACAACAAAATTAAAAATTGTATAACAGAATCATGTTATCCAGTTATCTGCCAATAGACCCAATTTAGTATTCTCTCCTACAGTTTTCTCCAATTTAAAACTTCAATGGGAGCCTTCCTGCAATGGAAAGTTGTTTTCACTAAGATTGGTCAACTAATGTGTCACATAGTTAAGTTGCTTTGAATTTTTTTGATTCATCATGTGACAAGGCAACCATTGGAGGCAATGGGTATTTGTGAGCCTGCAACACTTTTAGTTGTGGCTAAAATGTGGCTACACTCTCCACAAAATCTGTCCATCCTCAAGTCAGCAAGGTAAGTGTTACATTGTTGTTGATTTAGATTTGTGTTGCAATATTATTTGCTAAAATAATAGGCTTGACTTTAATGACTGCAATGAAATTTTTAATGTAGAAGTTAACAATCTGAACTTTTTACCAAACAGTGTTTAAACAACCTAGAGGAGGATTGCATCTGAAAACATTGTGAGAAAAAGAGAGCGTGCTGGTAACCAGCATATTTTCCTTTTCCAAAAATGTTTTTTACCTGTTAAAAGATGACTTCAACCATACTGTCTTATTTGATTTGTCATTTTCAAATGCTCTTAATTTGAAAAAGATGTATCTAAAACTCTGTCATCTCATAAAGAATCAAAGTGCTTTTGTTTGCAGTTTAGATCAAGATGTTAGTTATTTATACACTTTTTTTTGTAGATCCCTTATTTCATAGAAGAGTTACAGATCAGTGATATTGACCTTGGTACAGAGGTCCCTGTGATCCGACGTGCCAACAAGCCTTACCTGGACGAGAATGGGTTCTGGGTCGACCTTGACCTTACTTATGGCGGAAAGTTCAAAATGACCATAGAAACCAAAGTAAACTTACTGAAACTGAAGGAAAAAAGTTCAAAAGTCCACAAAGAAAAGTCAAAAGAGCAAAGGTATTCTGGGTTTAACCTTATACAAAAAAATTCTAAAATCCTGAGAAAGGAGGCTTTTTAGAACAATGTTGGAAAAGGAGAAAATTTTGATTACCAGCGTTTTCTCCATTTTCAGTAATGTTTCCTTTCCTTTCTAAGACAAAAATCTCATCATTAAAGCAAGTTTTAAATTTATGTCTGCAACATTTAAATTGGTGTCTTTCAATTTGGACAAGACTAAAATTTTGTCATGCGGTAAAGAATTAATGAATTATGAGCAAGATGACAAATAGATGCAGCTCAAAGCATTTGTATGTCCTTGACAGATAAGAAAACATTGTCAGAAAAAAGGAGAAATTCTGGTTATCAGCATGTTCTCCTGAGTGGAGTTTTTCAATACCTAAAAAAACAGAGTTATTACAAAGTGACTGGGTGTTTGGCAGTAAAATATTATTAGCCTTTTAACAAACACGGACAAGTTTTGACAACACTAAGGAAGATTGCTTTTAAAAACATTTTGGGAAAGGAGAAAATGCTAGTAAAACAGCATTTTCTTTGTAGCCCAAAATGTTTGCTACACTTAAATGACAAGTCTTTTCATTTAAGCCACTCTTCATGGTAAGCTCCACAGACCAAAAGCCAATAATTGCGTCTGCATGATTGTTGACTTCCTCCAAAATGGCGACCACCATTCACACAGTCAGTGTGGGAAAAAAAAAGTCCCCATTTTGGGGCATTTACAAGTTCGGATCCTATTCCAATATTTTGCCCATGTGCAGTATTTGGCTGTTGTACCACCTACCACCAGGGATGTACTCTGCAGTCAAAATAACGGGACAAGAGAAAGACGACAAGGTAGCAATTTCTAGACGTCACATGGAATTAGTAAACATATCTTCTAATGTTTTTTGCTCTGGCAGAATTGACGGTCATTTATAACAGGGAAGAAAATATCTGGAATTCTTTAATATTAAATTAATTAAAAAAAAAATAAAAAAATAAAAAAAAAGTTTTTCCAACCAACCGACCCTTTTTTTTTTCTAGGATCACTTGAAACACAGGGTTTTTTTTCCCTGACCTTATGTGAGCCATATTGAGATTTTTGTCTGCAACCGCTTTTAGTTTAGTTAAGTCTAAAATTTAGTCATGAAGGGTCAGTCTTATTTCAACATTCTAGATCTGCAGTGACTGATTCAGAGGAGGAAGATAGTGCCGAGTCCTCCACGGATGAGGAAGAAGAAACAAGCACTGTAGGAGAAGATGGGTAGGTCTCATATCTTCCATTACTGTTCATACTGCTTTTCTAGTGCAAGTTTAAAAAAAAAACCCAGAAAATTAAAAAATAAAAGGAAATGGAAAACTGTTGGTACAGGAGGAAATGCCTCCTACAAACACCTTCTACATCTCTCACAGTGTTTTGGAGTCCTGTACACCACATAGAGATAAAATATTTGTGTTTGTAAAGCAACGGTTTAACCCATTACCACACAATCCTGAGTTTTAATCACCCTAGGAAATCAGACTTTTGAAAACATTGTGGGAAAGCAAGTAAATGCTGGTTACCTTTCCCATGATGATTTCTAACCTTTCAGACCAAATCCAATCATTTGAGCCATGTTTGATTAGTTGTCTGCCAATGCTTTGAATTTGGACCAGTCTAAAATATTGTCATTAGGTAAAGAGTTAATTTGTGCTATCAACCCTCAACTTGACGTTGGCATCAAAGAATAAAACTGTAAACTTGTTTAATCCTGTACCACACAGTTCTGGATTTTAACTCTTTACCAAACGACAAAATCTTAGACTGGTCCAAATTGAAAGCATTTGCAGACGACAAAATAAATGTGACTCAAAAATTGAAACTTTACTTTGGAAGAGTAGAAAACATTGTGGGAAAAGGAGAAAATGCTGGATACCAGCATTTTCTCCTTTTCCCGCTGTGTTTTCAGAAGGCTTCTTTCTCGGGGTCGTTAAAACCAGGGATTGTTTGGTAAAGGGTTAATCAACCTGATTGAGAGATAAAATGAGAAGATGCTGGTTCTAAGAAAAATCCCATCATGATCTGTATTTTACTTGTCATCAATACTTTCAAAAAAGAAGATTCTATTATTCTGTCATCTAGTGAATGGTTCAAAAGAAAAGTATCTTGGATGAAAAAAAACTCGTATTCATTTACAGCATCTGAAAGTGTGAATCAAACATGCTGTGTAGTCAGATGTTGATCTGCATGATCCACAAAAGTCTATGATGTTGTCAATGCCTTGCTTAGAATTGAAAAGAAAAATATCCGAGTTCTTAGCAGGGCTTCTTCAAAGAAAACCAAAGGTTGTCATAGCTTAGTCGTTTTTGTGAAAGTGCTTTGACACTTTCTTATTAATCTCTGTCATTACTGAAGATACATGTACATAGATTTACTCCAAAACTGGGTTAGTTGTTAGTACCCAAAGGGTAAAATAACCTTAAAGTTAGCCCTGCTCTGTAAAAAAGGGGGTTTAATGCATATGCAAAAAGTATTGACATAGGTCAGCCTGCGCAGGCTGACCAGGGCCGAAACTTTTGCTTTCCTGTATGTCCAAGTCCTACTTCATGATTGTGCCATTTGTTTGAGAAAAGGATATTTTGGATCCATAATTATGTAATGACTTGCTTGGACTTAATGCATCACGGAGATGCATTAAGTCCCCTTTTGCTAGAGCATGGCTTAAATATTTTTGACATAGTTTTGCCCCCTTTTGACAGAATTTTCACACTGAAAAAGCAACTGCATCTGACCATTGGCACTTAGATGTGATGCTCCTGTTTTTTTTTTCTCACAGTTCCTCACAGCAGGGGACAGGCAAACGGTTAATGAAATACATCAATAAAATCACAGCCTCCAAATATTTCCAAAGTGCTACTGAGAACAAATATATCAAGAAAGCAATGACAGAGGTGTCCAATACCAGATTGATACTTACAGTCGAGGTGCAGAAACTAAATGGCACTCTGGCTATAAACATTCCAGTACCACCTTCAGACAGGTTGTGGTAGGTACACCACCATTTCTCAGATGAATAATGAATAATGAGTAATTATGTTGTCTTTGACTAGTTTTGAGAAAGCCATATCCTCAATACATGATGGTAGGGAAAGGTAAGTATGCAAGAAAAGAAGACAGAGTAGATGTATAGTCCGTGTTAGTGGCCACCAGTCTGTCATGAGATGCTAGAAGTTTAGTTTAACCCTGTACAACACAATCCTGAGTTTAACGACCCTGAAGAAAGAAGGCTTTTGAAAACATTATAGGAAAAGGAGAAAATGCTGGTACCCAGTATTTTCTCCTTTTCCCAAAATGTTTTTTACCCTATTAACAACAGAAATCATCATTTGAGCTATATTTATTTTGTTGTCTGCTCTTACGAATAAAGTCCGTAACAAAGAAACAAATGCATAGCAGAAATACAGGGACCGAGCAGGATTCGAACCAAGAAGGCTTGGACGAAAGGCCAACACCATAACCACTGAGCTAAAGAGAATTCTCCCCAACGCAGTTGTTAGGTATGTATTTAAATCAGGATGAAGCCATGCATGAAGGAGTGGTCTCCAGTAACACTACACATGCCTTATTTTTGACTGAGTCCAAAATTTTGTAGTGTGGTAAAGAGTTAAACCAACATTTGCCTGCCTTCAGCAATCACGATTCAGATATTCCATATCTGTAAGTTGTGTCAGAATGATGTTTGATTATTTTCAAGGGAGATTTAAGGATTTCACATGTCATCTCTAGACTTAAAGGGAGCTATTCAGATTTTTATGATCTTGCCAAACTTCAAAAAGGATTTATGACTGGATTATTTAAAGCAATAGCAGGTAAATCATTAGAAAAGAAGAGAGACAAAAGTAAGAGAAAAATATTTTTCCGTGGTTATTTTCTTAATTTGCTGTGTAGCCTCTTTAGGTATTTTTCAGATGTCATGTCAGAGTTTGGCAAAGACTTCTGGGAATGTTACGTAATCAATAGAATGTGTTGATTACAAGGATTTGTATTTAAAAACAGTACGATGACGTCATATCTGATGTAATATAAACTGACTGTTACCTATTGAAAAACGACTATCAATTGATATAAAAGCCAAAAATTGCACCTTTTTACTGAATGTAACCGTGCATTTTCTTCATGATTGTATAGAAAAATATGTGTAGTTGTATTTATCTGTGTTTAATAAGAAATTTTGATTTATGAAATTGCCAAGGCTCGACAATTATCAATTCTCTCAACCTTGTTAGATATTCTTGATATATGACAACACCATGTATGTATTCTTTATACCAGTATTTTATGTCAGGTTCATGAAAAGGATTTTAATTGACCTTTCTGCTGATTTTGATAGTTCATGTAAGCCAATCAAAACGCAGTATAGCGCGTCATGTAAACAAAAAGGTTGGACAAAGTGACAGTGTAATTTATGTAATTTAGCTTTTTTCGTTTGAGCCAAAGAAGATTGGAATATAAAATTATTGTTTCAAAATGGATTATAGTTGCAGATAAGAATCATGTGATAAGGTAATTGTTACCTTATATAACCTGAAAGGAAAACTAAATTTATCCATTCCAAAATCCTTCATCTACAAAAATGTCGTCGCTAGATTTAACCAGGATTTCAAAAAACCAAACAACAGAAAAGCAGGGTTTTTTTTTAATCTTTTGCGAAAGATAGAATGATTATGCCAAAGTATATTGTAAAATAAAATGTATTAAAATCTAATTGATCGAACACCATTCAAATTCAAAACCATTAATCGTAAACAGTCGTAATCGTTGTACGGAGCAACAGGAAGAAGTATATTTTATTGACAGCCACTTGTCATCCTGTTTCATAAATAAGGTGACATTACAAACGCCATCCTATTGTTCTTGTTATAATACTTTTGGGAGCATTTGTATTTTAATTTTTATTCCTGTTTTCATTATGACGATTAAATGTGACTGTTAATGGCACTTTTGTCTGGTTTGAACGATTGTTTGTTTTCCCCACGATCATCGCATGATTGATAAATAAACGTCCATTCTGAATCAGTATAACCTTCATAATCACCTCCAAGTTAAAAGTTTTAACAACATATGTACATCTGTTAAAATATGGCAAACCACTTAATTGATCACATACATTAAAACTAATTTATTTCTACTCAAACAGGTGTTAGAGGTTTAACTCTTTACCAGACGACGAAACATCAGATTCGTCAATTGTGAAAACATTTGCTGTCGAAAAATTAAACGTTGCTCCTGTGATGAGATTTGTCTTTGAAAGGGTAGAAAACACCCAAGGAAAAAGAGAAAAGTTTTCAAAAGTCTCCTTCTTCAAGGTCGTAAAAGAATGGGATTGTGTGGTAAAGGGTTAAATTGTAAATCCTTTTCTTATATGGTTAACAGTCAAATTGACATGTAATATACTGAGGAAATGTCTTAAAAACTTATGCTGCTGTTAGTAATTATTGATGTTGCGGACAGTAAGCTACTCACAATGTATTTTTATTTGAAATGCTGTGACTGAACATGGAATTACTAACATATATGTGCTATTTTTATTTCTCGATTTCTCATAAATATGGCATTATTTAAAGTATTTTTTTCTTGTTACAATGCCAATTTAGTTTGAATTGATAAGAAAGTTGGGAAAAAAGTTTGGGTGATGGACTTAAAGCGAAAAATCAGCTAGAATGAAATTGAAATAAACTCTCTTTCTTTATGTATTCGATGCCATTTTCTGGTTTGTTTGTCGGGCATAGCAACCAAAATACCGCATACCAAGGTGGGCGTGCCAAACTCGCGTTTACAGAAAGGTCAATTGATAAATGCTTTGCTAAAGAAATACCTGTGTAATTCTTGCCACTACTACATTGGATGGATCAGGAGGTTTCCAATGGACACAAAAATAATCTGTGGTTGTGATACGCTGGAAAAGGGCTAACTGCATTTAATCTAGATAATAGATTGTTTTCAAATGTAACAAAAGATTTTAACAATGTTCATTTACAGTTTGGGGGTTTTGCTACTTGTAGTGAGCAATAACACTTAGCTCTCAATTGGGAGATAGTCTCTTATACCTTCTTTGTACGAAAACAATAGTTCATTAAGACAGTCTATCACCCAATTTCATTTTACTGAGAAAAAACACTTTCTATCACCCAATTTCATTTGACTGAGAAAAAACACTTTCGAGAGATGTTGTTGCACAAATTGAATAGGGAAATTTTTCTGTGTGCAAAAACATGATTACCAGTGACTTGACCTCACAAATATTTCTGTATGGGCAATGCCCAGAATTGGTAATTCATATGCTTTTTGACACACATGTTTATCCACTGATACAATAATAGAAATGTATTAACTATATATAATTTGTTTTATTCAGGTATGGTTTCAGGGGGAATCCCCAACTGTGGTTAGTTGCTAAACCAAAAGTAGGAGAGAGGGAGGTGACAATGACACATATTACAGAATGGATAGAAAAGAAATTAACTGCTGAGTTTCAGGTGACTTTTTTGTTGTTGATGCTATACCTAATAATTCCATGCTTTTTACCAGTCTGAGGTTGAAGGCTTTTGAAAGCATTTTTGGAAAGGAAGAAAATTCTGATAACCTTTGATGGGCCAACCCCCAGCATTTCAGCCACATTTGATTTCTGGTAAGCAAATTGTTTCATATGGATAAGTCTTAATTTTTTTCATTTAGTGGTGAGTAAAAGAGAACCTCAAAATCTGAAAATATTAAAGTTTAAAACATTTTCAATGTGAATTTGACTAAATTGTCAATATATTCTTACAATCCGAACATATTCCCTATAGCTATCTTTGGTCTTTCACCAGTTATTGTTACATTGGTCTTTTCATCTAAATGGGAAAGTGAAGAATCCCAATGTTTTCACACTTTACAATACCTAAATAACAAAAATGATAAGAAATATAACATAAGGGGCATTTCTATAACTGTCCCAAGATGACCGATAACACAAGAAACTATAGTATGATCCAAAGCAGAGCAGTCAGCCTGATGCAATGAATATGCCTTAACCCTTTACCACACGGCAAAATTTAAGACCTATCCAAATTGAAAGTATTTGCAGACGACAATTTCATAGTGGCTCAAATGACGCAACTTTTCTTTGATAGGGTAGAAAACTTTGTGGGAAAAGGAGAAAATGCTGGTTACCAGCATTTTCTCCTTTTCCCACAATGTTTTCAAAAGGCCTCTTTTTTAGGGGTGTCAAAAGGCGTCATTGTGTGGTAAAGGGTTAATCCTTTACTGAACAATCCTGAGTTTAAACAAGCAGTAAAATAAGGCTTTTGAAAACTTTGAGGAAAAAGAAGAAAAGGCTGGTAACCAGCATTTTCTCCTTGTCCTACAATGTTTTCTACCCTTTTATTGACATATCCAATCTCTTGAGCCACATTCATTGTTGTCTGCACATGCTTCCAATTGACAAAGTAAAATTTTGTAGTTTGGCAAAGAGTTAATAGACATTATCAGTTTATGACCACATTGACACCAGCTGTCAACTGCTTCTGTGTTGCACACCATTTTGGAAAATCGTTGGAAAGCAGATAAAAGAATTTGCTTGTAATGAGTAGTTTCCCTTTTCCCAACATGGTAACATGTGTTAAATAATAGGGGCCAGTCCATGTTTTCTCACATTATTCATTAAAAAGTATTTGTCACATTGTTAATTATCCCCCTCCAAAGGCAAAGGGATATAGCTTTTGCATTGTCTGTCCTTTTGTCCATCCACTTGTCCATCTGTCTGGACAGATGCCTTCTACAACCTGTGTCAAAAATTGATGAAACTTTATACATGTGTTTCTTATGATAGTAAACTGATACACTTTTTAGCTCAGCTGAGCACAAAGTGCTCAGGATGAGCTATTGTGATCACTCACCGTCCGTCGGCGTCCGTCGTCTGTTCACATTTTTTTGTTTACACTCTAGCATCTACAAATATTAACCAATCAGCACCAAACTTAGTCAAAATATATATGACCATAAGATCTCGGATGAGTTCGATTATGGGTCTAATCGGACCAGAATGACTGGAGTTATTTGCCCTTGAATTAGAAAAATTGCTATATTTGACTTTGTTTACACTCTAGCATCTACAATTATTAACCAATCAGCACCAAACTTGGTCAAAATATATATGACCATAAGATCTCGGATGAGTTTGATAATGGGTCTAATCGGACCAGAACAACTGGAGTTATTTGCCCTTGAATTAGAAAGTTCTATAGAATAGTTCTTTGTCTGGAGCATAACTTTGTCATCTCCAGTCCGATTGACTTGAAACTTGGCATTTGTGTTTGTAGCAATAACACGGAGTGCAATGTGAAAGAACCATAACTTTACCTGGTACTGTCTATGAGTTTTTTCCCTTTGATCGTCATTTTTACAGCATTTTCTGCTTGTCTGGAATATAACTTTGTCATCTCTAGCCTGAACATCTTCAAATTTGGTATGCATGATTGTTGAAAAATTACGGAGTGCAGTGCACAAGAACCATAACTCTTCCTAGCATGAATTTTGAGTTATTTCCCCTTTGACCTTTATTTTTATAGCATTTCTTGCTTGTCCGGAGCAAAACTTTGTCATCTTAATTGTAACTCTACCTTTTGCTGTCTTTGAATTATTTCCCTTTGATTGTCATTTTTACAGCAATTAGTGCTTGTCCGGAATATAACTTTGTCATCTCAAGTCAGAACGACTTCAAACTTGGTATGCATGTTTGTTGCAATATTACCGAGTACTGTGCGCAAGAACAATAACTCTAGCTAGTGCGGATTTTGAGTAATTCCACTTTGATCTTCATTTTTACAATATTTCTTGCTTGTCAGGAATGGAACTTTGAATTCTCAAGTCAAATTGACTTGAGACTTGGTAAACATGTTTGTTGCATTACCTGCCCTTTGCAATTATTATACCTCCTCGACAACTGGCGGTGGGACGGGCACATCTTGCGACAATTTGCCGCTATTGTTTCATTATCATTTGGCCTTGAACCTCAATATTTGGTATTTATCTTCATTGTAGACCTTTACTGCTTAGTACTCAGGTGAGCGATATAGGACCATCATGGTCCTCTTGTTTTGTTTTTTGATTTAATAGTGTGTCATGGAAAAAGAGGGCTTAATGTATAATTTCAGTATGGACCAATAACAAAAAGCCCACTTGTACATGCAAAACGCAGTACCTCATATATCTATCAAAAAGAGGTCTTTTTCAGTGGGGGATATCATTTCAACAAATTAACTTGTTTATATGCAATAACCCTCGGAAAACAATAGGGATTACCCACAACAGAGGCTTTAGCAAATAAATATGTTTTTAGAATGAACTTTCCCTATCTTGACCAGGTGGACACTTTCAGTCTAGAAATTAAAGTCCAAAAAATTGCAATTACAAGATTGCTTTTGCATAGTGTCTGTGACAGAATAGATCAAGGATCAGACATCATGATTCAGGCAGTCTGGTTTTTATCTACACTGGGTGCAAAGTTATGAAAGGCACTTGAAGGGTTAACATTATTGCTCAATACCTTACTGATGTTAACTAATAAATAACTTCTTCTCCTTGGTTTATTTTCTAGCATGTTCTTGTGATGCCCAACATGGATGATCTGGTCATTCCAATCCTACTACCAGATACTTCTGTTGCAGAAGCCTGTTCAGAGCCCCACCCCCACTTGGGCTCTGAGGTCTGAAGGTGCCCTGGAAGAACAGAAAAGAAATCTATTTAATTTATTTGTCTCTGCTTCACACTTTAATCCATGTTGATTTACTCTGTACCAAATAATGCCATGTTTTAATGAGCCTGGAAAGAAGGGCTTTTAAAAACATTGTGAGAAAGGAGAAAATGCTTACCAGCATTTTCTCCTTTTCCCACATTGTTTTCAACCCTGTCAAAGGCAAGTTCCATCATTTAAGCCGCATTGTATCTGTTGTCTGGAAATGCGTTCAAGTTTGACAAGTGTAAAATTTTATTGTCTTGTAAAGATATAAATTCAAAATAAATTTTAAATAAAATTTAACTCTTTACAAGAAGAGGGAGCTGGCTTTTGAAAACAGTTTGGAAAAGGGAGAAAATGCTGGTAACCAGCATTTTACTCTTTTCCAACAATGTGTCCTCCCACTCACAGATACATCTGCTAGTTTCAGTCACATTTGATTTGTCGTTGAGCAAATGCTTATAGCATAGAGGGAGTCTGTCAAAAATTTTGTCTGTAGAAGGGTTAAGTTGAACTGTCTGCAAAATCACCTATTAGTTGTTACAACACATTGGATACGGACCTGTCTTCACTTAATATTTTAAATAAAATTCTTAGATTATATTCTAAATTCAGAAAGTTACACAATTTCTGACTGGCTGAATGGATAAGCTAAACCATTGGGTTTAGCCAATTAACTCTTTACCAAACAACAAAATTATAGAGTGGTCCAAATTGAAAGCATTTGTAGATGACAAATGTAACTGAAAAATTGAAATTTGTGTTGGGAAGGGTAGAAAACATTGCGGGAAAAGGAGAAAATGCTGGTTACCAGCATTTTTACCTTTTCCCACAATGTTTGCAAAAGGCTTCGTTAAAAGTCGGGATTGTGTGGTAAAGAGTTAAATAATGTGACCCTTGCTAATTAAATTCTTTTCAAGACTAAAATGCATTTGATAGTTGTTGGTAAAATGGGTGCCTAATTTTGTATTTATGCTGTCTAGATATGATATTAAGATTTTCTGGCAAAAACAGCTTTGTTTAAATGTTTTGATATTTTAATCTTTAACCCTTTATGCCATAATGCAAATGCTTTCAAATGGGTTGAGTTTAAAATTTTGTCGCTTGATAAAGAGTTAATAGAGACCTAACTCCATACCAGATGACAAAATTTTAGTTGGTCCAAATTGAAATTTTTGCAGATGACAAAATAAATGTGACTCAAAAATTGATATTTATTTTTGGAAGGGTAGAAAACATTGTTGCAGACAGAAAATGCTGGTTACCAATTTTTTCTCCTTTTCTTAGAATGTTTTTAAAAGACTTGTCTTTCTCTGTTTCAGGGTTGTTAAAACTCAGGGTTGTGTGATAAAGGGTTAAATATTCAATTGCAAAATTGAACTACTCCGTTGTATTGAGTGCTAGGCACAAATTAGCCACAATTGGAAAGTTTAGCTTTAGATCAGGTTTAACTCTTTACCACACAATCCCGACTTATAATGACCAGTAACCAGCATTTTCTCCCATTCCTGCAACTTTTTTTTTACCCTATCAAAGACAAACCATCATTTGAGCTATATATGATTGATCGTCTGCAAATGCTTTCAATTTGGTCTAGTCAAAAGTTTTCTTGTGTGCTAAAGAGTTAATGTCTTCTTGCAGCCTTTAGATCCCTTTATGATCTGGTTAGATTAAAATTCAAAATCTTTGGTAGAAAGTGCCAAGCACTGTTTTTGTTGCTTTACTGAACACTGAAGATTAGAAATCATTTTGTTTGCAGTCTCATCTGGTATCGATGCTGTTTTCTATGATAAGGTATCCCATGGTAAAAATTCCTTAATACTGCAATTTTCTGTCCTTTTCCCAACTGAAAATGTCCTTGTGATTCAACCCTTTTACCAAACAACCCCATATTTTAATGACCCTAAGGAAGAAGGCTTTTGAATACATTATGGGAAAAGGAAAAAGTGCTGGTAACCAGCATTTTCTCATTCCTCCACAATGACTTACACCCACATATACTCTGACAAATCCTGTCATTTGAACTTAGTTCTTGTCTTCCAATTCTTTCAGTTTGGATGAGTCTGAAATTATGTCTTCTGAGAAAAAAATTACTTAGCATTCTGATGGTTAATGTCTCTTTCAAGATTGATTGTAAACATGTTGTATTTGTCAGTTGTGACTATATCAGCTTTTGTAAACTTGTTATGAACATGAAGAGAGCAATTACATGCCTTTGCATGTTTGATGTGTACCAATTTGTATACTGGTAAAGCTAAAATCTCAAATTATCATGTAGCATTTAAGATGAATGATGATTGTTACTATACAAAATAGTAGATGTATTCTTTCATTAAAAAACAAAAACTATTAAAGAAGAGAGCTTTTGATAATGTTGTGGGGATGTAGAAAATGCTGATAACTAGTATTTTCTCCTTTTTCCTCAGTGTTCTTTACCCTATCAAAGACAGAAATCCTTTATTGGGCTACATTCAGTTTGTCGTTACAAATTCCTTAAATTTGGACCAATCTTTATTTTCGTTTACTTCAGAGTTAATTTATAGGAATCTAGCATAGGCAGTTGTTTCATCTGAGCGTGCTAAAACATGATGTCATTCCAGTGATTTCACACTGAAGCTGTGTCATAGGGTAAAGACAGGAAATACTCTGGTGTAGTCTAAAAGAATTGGATACATTTATTTTCAGCATGAATTTTTCTTTCTCTTTGCTCATAAATCAAAGCTGAAGTTCTTATAAGTATTTTTTATGTCTCCCCCCCATCAGAGTCAGGAGACATATTGTTTTTCCCCGTGCGCCCATCTGTCTGTCTGTCAGTCACAAATCGTGTCCGCTCTATAACTCAAAAACCTTTTAAGATATTTTGATAAAACTTCACACATTTGTAAAGCACCGGGAGACGAAGTGTCATGCACAAGAACCATAACTCTGGCTTGTATATTTTTCGAGTTATTTCCCTTTGATTATTTTCCTTACTCATTTTACGTACAATCTCGTGTCCGCTCTATAACTCGAAAACCGTTAGAGAAAAATGACCATTATTTCAGTTAGATATTGCCTTGGTGACATATCAATCTTTCTGAAACCAGAAAGGGGGCAGACATCTGTTTTTTTTGTAGAAAAACAAGTTCTAGTAGTTTATAGACTAGCTAATGTGCCATAGTGCTAATTACCCCCTTCACTCTTTACTAAACAACAAAATCTTTTTGAAAGTTGTCTTTTCTTTCAAAAAGTAGAAAGCATTGTGGGTAATGGAAAAAATATTGGTAACCAGCATTTTCTCCATTTCCCACAATGTTTTCTAATATTCCAGAGGCAAGTCTGATTATTTGAACCACAGTTATTGTCTGCAAATGCTTTCATTTTGGACAAGTGATAGATTTTGTCTTTTGGTGAGTTAACTCTTTACCAAACAACCAAATTTTAGACTTGTCCAAATTGAAAGCATTTGCAGACAACAAAATAAATGTGACTCAGAAACAGAAACTTCACTTTGGAAGAGTAGAAAACATAGTGGGAAAAGGAGAAAATGCTGGTTACCAGCATTTTCTCCTTTTCCCACAATGTTTTCAGAAGGCTTCTTCATCAGGGTCGTTAAAACCAGGGATTGTTTGGTAAAGGGTTAAAATTAAATGATCCAGGGTTTTTACGACCTTAAGGATTGAGATTGTTGAAAAAAAATTGGTATAGGAGGAAATGGATGTAAGTGGCATTCATCCATATGCCACAATGTTTTTTATACTGCCAAATTCAAATGCCATCATTTGTGTCATTTTGAATTTGTTGTCTGCATATGCTTTCAATACAGATGAGTCTAAAATTTAGTACTCTTGTGTAGGGATAAGCTTATTTATATGTACATACGTATATGAGCCTTTGCTCTTTCAAAAGGGGGGCTTAATGCATCTCCATGATGCATTATACTGAACAAGTCTCAGTCATTATATAAGTATAGATCAATGAAATCTTTTGTGTGAAACAACCGACTGAATCATTAGATAGAATAGTCCTTGGACATGCAGAAAATTTTCAAATAGCAAAAATTTTCGACCCATGTCAAAATGGGTATAAAGTTTTTACAAAATTAATGCATTAAACCCCCTTATCACAGAGCATGGCTCATTTAATTAATGATTGTTGTATATTATAGTGACAGCTATGATGTGTAATGTTCACAGAAACATGTAAAATACATCTGACATATATTTTTGTAATATTACCAGTCTTCTAGTCAAAAGCATGTAAGTGGCACTCTGGCAAAAGGGAGTTTCGTAATGCATTTACATGATGTAGATTGCCGAGCAAGTCATCACATAGTTATGGTTCCATAGAATCTCTTTTCTCTAACAGCAGACTAACTCATGACATAGACTGGCTTTTTTGACATGTAGAAAGTTGACCAATAGCAAAAATTTTCGATCCAGGTCAGCCTTTGCGGACCTGGGTCAATACTTTTTGCAGGTGTCTGACCTGGGTCAATACTTTTTGCAGGTGCATTAACTCTTTACCAAACAACAAACTTTCAGACTCGTCCAAATTGAAAGCATTTGTAGACAACGACATTAATGTGACTCAAAAATTGAATTTTGTTTTAGGAAGGGTAGAAAACATTGTGGGAAAAGGAGAAAATGCTGGTTACCAGCATTTTCTCCTTTTCCAACAATGTTTTCAAAAGGCTTCTTCCTCGGGGTCGTGAAAACCAGGGATTGTTTGGTAAAGGGTTAAATCCCCTTTTCGCAGAGCATGACTCATATATTAATGCAAATCTTTTTTTTATACGCCCGTCGAAGACGGGACGTATTATGGGATCACCTGTAGCGGGCGGGCGGACGGGCGGGCGGCGTCCCCATTCTTTGTCCGGAGCATATCTCCAAAACTATGCTAGCTACGGTTATGAAACTTCATGGGTGGATAGATCTCATCAAGGGGGAGTGCAGTGCACAGGAATCATAACTCTTGCTTCCTTAATTTTTGAGTTATTGCCCTTTGTTGTTTTTCATACTTGAATTTTGTCCGGAGCATATCTCCAAGACTATACTAGCTAAGGTTATGAAACTTCATGGGTGGATAGATCTTATGAAGGGGGAGTGCAGTGCACAGGAATCATAACTCTTGCTTCCTTAATTTTTGAGTTATTGCCCTTTGTTGTTTTTCATACTTGAATTTTGTCCGGAGCATATCTCCAAGACTATACTAGCTAAGGTTATGAAACTTCATGGGTGGATAGATCTTATCAAGGGCGAGTGCAGTGCACAGGAATCATAACTCTTGCTTCCTTAATTTTTGAGTTATTTCCCTTTGTTTATATTCATACTTGAATTTTGTCCAAAGCATATCTCCAAAACTATGCTAGCTACGGTTATGAAACTTCATTGGTGGATAGATCTCATTAAGGGGGAGTGCAGTGCAAATGA
This sequence comes from Hippopus hippopus, assembly GCA_946811185.2. Taxonomy (NCBI): domain Eukaryota; kingdom Metazoa; phylum Mollusca; class Bivalvia; order Cardiida; family Cardiidae; genus Hippopus; species Hippopus hippopus. The sequence continues at coordinate 22,391,192 of OX328096.1, forward strand.
ATCATAACTCTTGCTTGCTTAATTTTTGAGTTATTATACGCCTGTCGAAGACGGGACGTATTACGGGATCACCCATGGCGGGCGGGCGGGTGGCTGGGTTGGCAGGCAGCATCCAGTTTTTGTCCGGAGCATAACTTTGTCATCTCCAGTCCGATTGACTTGAAACTTGGCATGTGTGTTTGTTGCAATAATACGGAGTGCAGTGCGAAAGAACCATAACTCTACCTCGTGCTGTCTTTGAGTTATTTCCCTTTGATCGTCATTTTTACAGCATTTTCTGCTTGTCCAGAGCATAACTTTGTCATCTCCAGTCCGATTGACTTGAAACTTGGCATGTGTGTTTGTGGCAATAATACGGAGTGCAATGCAAAAGAACCATAACTCTACCTCGTGCTGTCTTTGAGTTATTTCCCTTTGATCGTCATTTTTACAGCATTTTCTGCTTGTCTGGAGCATAACTGTCATCTCCAGTCCGATTGACTTGAAACTTGGCATGTGTGTTAGTTGCAATAATACGGGTTGCAGTGCAAAAGAACTGTAACTCTACCTCGTGCTGTCTTTTGAGTTATTTCCCTTTGATCGTCATTTTTACAGCATTTTCTGCTTGTCTGGAGCATAATTTTGTCATCTCCAGTCTGATTGACTTGAAACCTGGTATGCATGTTTGTTGCAATATTACGGAGTACAGTGCGCAAGAACAATAACTCTACCTAGTGCGGATTTTGAATAATTCCACTTTGATCTTCATTTTTACAGTATTTTTTGCTTGTCTGGATCGGAACTTTGTCACCTCAAGTCAAATTGACTTGAGACTTGGTAAACATGTTTGTTGCATTACCTGCCCTTTACGATTATTATACCCCCTTCACAACTGGCAGTGGGACGGGCGTATCTTGCGACAATTTGCCGCTCTTGTTTCTTATTCTGTTTTTTTTTTTTTTTTTATCTATGCCTAACTTTTCACCAGGTAACAAAATTCTAGCCTTGTCCATGTTGAAAACATTTGCAGATGACATTAATGATATGTGGCAAATGATGAGATTTCTTCCGCACAAGAAGAAAAACGTTACAGGAAAGAGAGAAAATCATTCTCTCCTTTTCTCACAATGTTTCAAAAGCCTTCGTCCTAAAGGTCATTCAAACATGTGGGAAATACAGATAAGCATAAGATTTTGTAATGTGGAGAAGGTTAAACCACAACTTGGGCAAAGAATCAAAGACAGAAAAAAATATGTGCCCTGATGTTGTCTAAATACTGATATTTTATTGTATAAGTATGGTATAATCAGAACATATAATGGGAAAGAAAAACAGATATATAATATGCATTAAGTGAAATCTTACTGCTATACAATCAAGATATTGTGAAAACTGCTTGTTATTTATCCTAGCTCAACTTGCCATTGTCTTAGCTTGGTGTCTGTAGTGCCTCTGTGCATTTTGGAATGCATGGAATGAAAACATGCAGATCTTGCTTGGTAGAAATGAAGGCATTAACTTTCATTATAAATGTGCTCTCGGAAACAACTGAAACTTGATTAGGTACAAAAATGTCAGTTCTGGTTGCCATGACAACAAAATAAAAATTTTCAATTCCTTTTCCAAAACAGCCTGTTTGATTTCTTTGCCGTAATGTGTTACAAATGATTGTTTGATGAAACAGTTTCAGATTCTGTGATAAAATATTGAGTAACTAAAAGAAAATGGCAGCTTTTGGTATCTCAACCATTTCTTAGAACAACAGCTTATGGTTAATGACAGTTTGATAATGTGAAGTATGGGTCTTTAAGTGGAAAATCTGCATGTAAAAACTCCTAGCATTCACAAGTACAGTATTTTGCAGAAATGGCTCTTCTTGTCTGAAAGACCCTGAAGAAGACAGCTTTTCAAGACCTTGTTTGAAATACAGAAAATGGTGGTAACCAGCATTTTCTCAATTTCCCTCAACGTTTTCCCCTGTGTCAGGTGACTTCAGCTCATCTGTACTAATTTTGAAATTTTCATCCGCAATTTCTTTCAATTAGAAAAGGCCTGGAATTTTGTCATGTGAAAATTAATTAATTGCCTTTCTTTAAATTCTTTGATAGCTTTTAGAAAACGGGGCTGTGTTTGGCATTGATATTACTAATTAGAGCTATAGTTTAATCTTTGTTACCCATTACAGCGACACAGGGCCATCAAAGGACAAAATTGTTTTATTGTTCAGATATTGTTGTATAATGATGTGTTTGTTCTTTGATATTAGTTCTGTTCTGGCTTCATTGGTTGAGGTTCTTCAACAGTTAAGTAAATGTTGCTCCTATCATAAAGTTTTGTTGTTTTTAGCTCCAGTGGCCAAAGGCCAATGAAGTCATTGCATGGCATCGATTGTTCTTGCACATGTGCATATTACCATCCTTCTCTGCTAAAACAACTGATTTAGTTCTTACCAAGTTTTGGGTATTTAAGTGTTCTTCTTCAAAATTTCTGCAAAGGACTTGATGCATTGAAGAAAACTGGTTGCCGTGGCAATGAACCTTTAAAGATAAGAAAACCTCGTAATTTTCTTCTGTAAAAAGTGCATGGTAGACTTTTATACTATTTTGCAACTTATAGTGCAATCTTTTTCTCAAAGAGGTTTGTCAGAATTCAGTGATATTCAGCATGAAATTTTTGGTATCCTTGCAAAGACTCATTTCTTATGCCTTGGTGGCAACTTAATTCATAGAAAAAACTGTTCATGTGTAGAGATGGTATTTTTCATTAATAGCCTATTCAAGGTTAGATTGCACCAAACATGTAGTCTTATCTTTGATCTACAATGTCCTGTGTACTTTGCTGAGATAAACTGGACAAAAGCAACCATGAAATTACAATTATTTAGGTATTGTTTCTCTATTGAAAATGTCTGTTTGGTTTAATTGGCACTGTAAAAGGATTAACATAATTCTTAGTTTTCAAAAATCACATCTGTATTGCGAAATGTCCTACATAAGTGTCTGTTTACATTTTTTGGTGGTTTACATTGTCTGTTAATTTATATTCATACACAAACATACACAGTTTCAAAGCTTGTGAATAAACAAATATTTTAAAGAAATAAATTTCTTGACCACCCTGTAGAAGACTATTTCTGCTACTCTTGACGTGCTTTTCAAGAAGCTTAGAACCCTTTACAAACCAATCCTATGCTCTAACAATCCAGAAGAAACAAGAGAAAAGAAAGTCGAAGTTGTTTTTCAAGCGAGCTGAGCAGTAACTTATTTTGTCACTTACGAGGGCTGTTCGATATGTAATGTGTATTGTACCACAGCGCGATAACGCTTTCAACGATTTCGTGGATGATGATACGCTTGAATAGCTCTATTCAATACCTTTCCAACGGTATAAACACAAGCCTTTAGCTGCACATAGTTTTAAACTTACAGTCATTTCATTAGAGCTAGTCGTTGACCACTGTTGTAAAAATGGTTGGGAAACAGATTAAGAATATTGAAGAAATTAGAGCTTATATAAAAGTTCGCACAAAACTCGGTCATTCGGTAATGCAGATTTTTACTGAATTGGGGGAAGTTTATGTGTCTGATAAGGTATCTTATGAGACAGTTCGTAGGTGGAGAAAGAAATTTCTGACTGGCACAGAGTCCGTCAAAGATGCAGCAAAATCTGGCCGACGTGTGACTGTAACAGGCAAGGCAAATGTCTCAAAAGTCAGGGAAATAATTGAAAGTGATGGCAGATACACGATTCGTGATATGGCCAATGCTGTTTGTATATCACTATCGTGGGTGCATTTCATTTTGAAGCGTATTTTGAAAGTATGAAAGATTTCTGCCAGATGGATACCGCATATATTGACAGATGACCAAAAACAGGTACGAGTACAAACCGCTAAGCATTTGCTCAAAATGTTTCCCAAATTCAATCAAAGACAATTTGCAAACATTATTACGGGTGACGAAACATGGGTTCACTATTTCGAACCAGTAAGAAAAATTGGAAACAAAATATGGCTAACTAAACACGGTAGAAGGCCTGTATTTGCCAAAAGAAGCATAAGCACAAAGAAGGTTCTTTAGTGAATATTCTTCTCATGTGATGGTATAGCCGTACAAATTCCGGTGCCGAAGGGCAAAATTGTTACAGGTCGGCATTACTGAGATGTTATACTAAAAAAGCTCAAGAAATATTATCTTAAACGATGCCCTGTGTCAGGATTTAGGCATGTTCGTCTACTTCATGATAATGCTCCATCACATACATCTGAGCTTGTGATGCAATTTTTGAAGTCGGAGAAGGTTACCGTCTTGCCACACCCACCATACTCTCCAGATCTAACCCCATGCGACTTTTTCCTTTTTCCAAAACTTAAAAAGTTCTTATCTGGTCGTCGTTACAAGTCCCGGCAAGCCCTTGGCACAGCCATCAGTCAGTGCCTCAGAGGTCTACCTAAATCAGCGTACCGTGACGCATTTCAGAAATGGATTCAGAGATTGAAATTATGTATTTCAAACTGCAGAGAATATTTTGAAGGGATGTAATGTTCATTTCACTATTAGAGTCAAATGCTTTTGAGATATCGTACAATACACATTACATATCGAACAACCCTCGTATCAAGGAGTAGCAATTTGATCTATCAGTCTGACACAGTTTTCTGTTGGTGTTCGATTTAGGACTGTATGTTTGGTTGTGACAAAAGCAAGGTTGAGGGTGCACTAGCTCAAACTGACAGAAGCATGAGTTGAGTGCAAACTTGTATGACAGTATTTCCCGTCAGATCAGTCACAGTAAGTGGATTTGCTTTACAAATCTGCTAAAAAAAAGTTTTGAAAATATACTTACATCATGTTTAACCTTTCCAACAGTGCTGTCTTACTTACAAAAAGTTTGGAAATATTCTGGTCTTTTTTTCACCAAAATTTTATCTGCTCAACAGAACAGATTTATAAAATCATGATTATAGAGATTGGGAGTTACGTGTAATGCATTACCACATTATGTCTGCGTTTTGTTGAAAGTCATCTGTCAACATTAAGAGTATAAAGCTGTGAGGTGCATAGGATGCAGAACTGTAAGGTTGCCACCTATAAAAAGGGGTCTTTATACAAACATTTTCAGAAAGATCTGGTGAGTGCAGTCCAAGACATTTGATACATCTTCTATTCACTTAGTGACCAGTATAGATCTCTTCAGACAAGTTTTCATACCTACCCTTCCGTACAAACAAATTGCACTGGTCAGCTTACATGTTTATTTTTGGACCACTAATCACAGACTGATATCGGTCATTAAATAAAGCATTTTCATTAAAAAGAAACAAAAAATAAAATAGCATGGTAACAGTACCGGTAAATTCAATACACTAACAAATTGTTCTCCATGTCAGATGAAAGGGCCTACAGAAAGTATTGGAGCATAAAATTTGTCTGAGGAATTTACTCTTACAGTAGTGAGTGCAACTTATTTTGTCTTCTTGAACAGTACAGATCAAATAAGATGAATAGAACATGAATTCTGATCCTGGATATGTCTTTCAAATTTTTGTGTGAAATATGCTGGCACAAAAAGCCTTTAAGCAGCATTGATAGTATTTAGGCTGGTTTTTTCTACACTGAAAGGGTCCTTGTCATTAGACAATTATGCACCAGGGATAAAAGCCCCTTTGACCTATCAGCAACCAGTAAAATGATGTTGGTTGCTTCTCACCGCATTTCATCAGGCCCTGTATTTAATTTTTTTTGTATCTATGATGTTTAATGTCATCTGAACACTGTTTCAGTAATATTACCGCAGCCAATGCACCTATCCATGCTTTGCTAGAGTTATTAGCTCCACTGGCCGAAGGCCAGCGGGCTTATGTCATGGCCCGGTGTCCATCTTGCATCTGTCTGTCCATCCGCGCGTGCAGCCACGCATTAACTTTTATTTCAAACATCTTCTTCTCTGAAACTACCCATCCAATTTTCATGAAACTTCACAGAAATGATCCTGCCATGGTCCTCTTCAGAACTTATTGAAAAAATTTGATTCCTTCAAAAACTCTGGTTGCCATGGCAACAAAACTGAAAAATATTGGAAATCTTTGAAAATCTTCTTGTCTGAAACCATAAGGCCCAGGGCTACCAAATTTGGCATGTAGTTTTATCTAGTAGGCCTCTACGAAGTTTCTTCAAATTATAGCCCTGGGGTCAAATTTGGCCCCTACCCAGGAGTCACAAGTTTTATATGGGCTTATATAGGGAAAACTTTAAAAATCTTCTCGTACCTAGCCATAAGACCTAGGTCTACCAAAATTTGCTTGTAGCTTTATCTAGCAGACCAAGAGTGCCCAAATTATAGCCCTGGGGTCAAATTTGGCCCCGCCCCGGGGGTCACAAGTTTTACATTGGCTTATATAGGGAAAACTTTAACAATCATCTCATACCTAGCCATAAGGCCTAGGGCTACCAAATTTTGCATTCCGCTTTATCTAGTGGGTCTCTACCGGGAGAGCCCAGAATATAGCCCTGGGGTCAAGTTTGGCCCAGCACTGGGGGTCACAAGGTTTACATTGGCTTATACAGTGAAAACTTCAGAAATCTTCTTGTTATTAAACATAAGACCTTGGGCTATTTAATTCAGCCCTGTCTCAGGGGTCTCATGTTTTACAGGGCCTTTTACTGACGAAATTATGAAAATCATCTTGTTTATAACCACACATTCGAGACCTGTATTATATGGTATGGGACTTTATCTTGTGGATCTCCACCAGGATTGAAGTAATTATAGCTCTGTGGTCAAAAATGTCTTTGCCCTGGGGCCGAAACTCTCTTGTAGGATTTTATAGAAAAAAAAATTTGTGTGTCATCTAGTTCGAAACCAATTGGCTAAGTATTGTAATGTTTGGCTAGTAGGGTTTTTAGCTCCACTGACCGAAGGCCAGGGGGCTTATGTCATGGCCTGGTGTCCATTGTGCATCCGTCTGTGTCTGCCTTAACTTTTATTTCAAACATCTTCTCTGAAAGTACCCATCCAATTTGGATGAAATTTCACAGAAATAATCCTGAAATGGTCTTCTTCAGAAATTCTTGAAAGAATTTGATTCCTTCAAAAACGCTGGTTGCCATAGCAACAAACCTGAAAAGTATTGAAAATCTTTGAAAATCTTCTTGTCTGAAACCATAAGGCCCAGGGCTACCAAATTTGGCATGTAGCTTTATCTAGTAAAGCTCTACCAAGTTTCTTCAAATTACAGCCCTGGGGTCAAAATTGACCCCGCCCTGAGGGTCACAAGTTTTATATGGGCTTATATATTGAAAACTTTAGAAATCTTCCTGTACCTAGCCATAAGGCCTAGGGCTACCAAATTTTGTATGTAGCTTTATCTAGTGGGCTTCTATCAAGAGTCCCCAAATTATAGCACCTGGGTCAAAATTGGCCCCGCACTGGAGGTCACAAGGTTTACATGGGCTTACATAGGGAAAATGTAAAAAATCTTCCTCTACCTAACCGTAAGGCCTAGGGCTAACAAAATCTGCATATCGCTTTATCTAGTGGGCCTCTGCCAGGAGGGCCCAAATTACAGCCCTGGGGTCAAGTTTGGTCCACTCCAGGGGTCACAAATTTTACATGGACTTATAAAGTGAAAACTTCAGAAATCTTCTGTTACTAACCATAGACCTAGGGCTACCAAATTTAGCCATGTCTCAGGGGTCTCATGTTTTGCAGGATCTTTTATTGAGGAAACTTTGAAAATCTTCTTGTTTATAACCATACATTCTAGACCTGTATTATTAGGGGCTTTATCTTGTGGAACTCTACCAGGATTCAAGTAATTATAGCTCTGTGATCAATAATGGCTTTCCCTGAGAGGTCATAACTTTCTCGTGGGATTTGATAGAGGAAATTCTTTATGTTGTCTAGTTTGAAAGCTATTGGCTAAGTATTGTAATGTTTAGCATGTAGGATTTATACTTATTAGCCAGTGGAGCAATACAGGGCCATCATTGCTCTCTTGTTTTTACCAGTGCTTCATCCTGTATTCTTCCCACTGCTTTTTTTTTTTTCCACATAACCATCATTGAAACAATGTTCAGGGATGAAAAAGAAAATGACTCCTGTTGCGATTCATGTATAACAATATATGTGAGTCGTACTCTGTGAAAAGGGGGCTTACTGCATCTGCAAAAGATATCAAACCATGTCAGCCTGCACTTACAACGCAGGCTGACATAAATAAAAACTTTTTGCTATTTATTAATTTTCTGATGTCCAAGGACCAGTCTGACGCCATCAGTTGTCGAGGGGTGTCAGATATTTCTTGACAGCTAAGAAATATTTGTTGTCTTGATTTTAATTATGCTCAAAAACAGGCAAGGCTATTGGAATTTAGAAACACCTTTCATATCCTCTTGTTTATTTTGGGACCACGATGTAAGCATAATTAAATTCAGTGTGATATGAATAAAGAAAAAAATCAACCTGTGGCTTTATTTTCTGGACATGTCTGAGGTTTGCGGACACAGTGTAGGGTATCTCGGGACACTTTGAATTTCTGAAAAATATCTCCTAAAACCCTGAAACAAAACTAGTGAATACAACAAAATTATATGATTATAGAATATAATTATGATCTATACTCATTCTGCTGTAGAAATGCCTTGGAAAAAAAAACAACATGTTTTAACAATGATAAAAAATTTGACACAGTTTGTAATAAGGATGAAAATGTAGTTTTCACAATGACATATTCAGTCATTAATCAAAATAGTAAAAAAACAAACTCCATTGGGCCTAGATCTATTTCATTGTAGAAAATTCAATAAAAAATTAGCATTCTGAAGTGGTAACGCTAAACAGTGAACCATTTTTTAGCTTTAATTCATGTTGTTGGATATCCACATTATTTTCAGCATATTAATACACAATGTAATAGAACCTGGAAGGGGATCCAGCTGAAGTGGAGACAGAAAGAATAAATCTTTTATCCTGGTCATGTTGTCAGTGCAGTCTTTTGAAGTTTTCTGATAGAGTTTGTGAACAGAAATTTAGAGTATTCTCCAAAGGTTTAGGTACTGGACTCTCTGGTGCAAAAATACGCTACTAAAGAAAAATTTTGCCTGGTATTCTGGAACCATTCATAATTCAAAACCGAGTGCAGCAAGAAGCATAATAGATGCTCAGAATTTATTCATGATGCATTCGAATCTGCTAAAAGCTTCTCAATTCTGATATAGTATGGATTTGAATTGAGTTATTATGTTACAAGTGAAATAAATTTTCTGAGTGATGCAGGTTAAAAAAATTTTTTTTTGTGTTGGAAAAAACATATTTTGAAAAAAAGCACTACCTAATGACCATACAGATGACAGAGAAGACCCTTGCAGAAAAAGGATGATTTGATTTAATATTTTGATATGCCATTTAAGTTGAATGAAGATCAGGAATGAAAATAAATGTGGCCAAAAACTACGAGGCTTCATGAATACCTGACAATGCTCTCAGGCAAAATTGATTTTATGATCAATTGTCATATGGCTTGCAACACGCGAAAAGGGGCATTCGGACATTTGCGTAAAGTGTTGTCTCGGATCAGCCTGTGCAGTCCGCGCAGGCTAATCCGAGACGACACTTTACGACTACATTAGATTTTGTGCTACAGTTGACTTGCACAAAACATAAAATTGAAATGGAAAGTGTCATTTCAGATTAGCCTGTGCGGACTGCACAGGCTGATCCGAGATGACACTTTATACAAATGTCCGAATGCCCTTTTTCGCATGTTGCAGGCCATATGATGACTTGCTTAATATAATGCAGCAAAGAGATGCATTAAATCCCCTTTTCACAGAGCATGGCTCTTATTTCTTTAGGTTTAATCAATTAGTTTATCAACTTGGCAACTGCAAAATAATCATCATTATTTTACAGGAGTCTTGTTTTTTACATACTTTAAAATACTCTTGACTGCAAAAAATTATGGCAGTGTCTCTGGGTATGGTGGGTATGGTTGCAGTTAGTTGGGTAGTTCACTAACGAAAAATACGATGCAGTACTTTCGTCTACAAATCGGGCCGGGCTGACAGTCTACTGATAAAGAAGGTTTAAAAAATATAAATTGTTTCCATGGGTTTAAATTTTGACAATATATCCCCATTCAACAGTGTACATCCATTAGGGTAGTTGCAAATCAAGTGAGGGTATTCGGAATTGCTGAACAACTTGCATCTTGGGGTAGTCCAAAAATGGATTTTGGCTGTCAAAATAACCAGTGATATATCTATATTTGTTCGCTCACCTGGGCACGAAGCGCTCAAGGTGAGCTTTTGTGATCGTGCTGCTTCCGGCGTCAACTATTACTTGTGTATGCCCTAGAGGCCACATTTTTAGTCCAATACTCTTGAAACTTAGAATAATTGCCTTGATAATATCTCGAACGTGTTCGAAAATGGGTCATGTCCGGTCAAGAACTAGGTCACTAGGTCAAATCTTAGCAAAACCTTGTGTACGCTCTAGAGGCCACCTTTTCAGTCCAATATTATTGAAAGTTGGTCAAAATGTTTGTCTTGATGATATCTCGGACAAGTTTGAAAATGGGTCATGTGTAAAAATCTAGGTCATTAGGTGAAATCGTAGAAAGACCTTGTGTATGCTGTAGAGGCCACAGTTTCATTCCAATAATCTTGAATATTAGGTAAAATGTTTGTCTTGCTGATATCTTGGACGAGTGCAAAAATGGATCACATTGAGTTAAAATCTAGGTCACTAGGTCAAATTTTGGAAAAATCTTGTGTACTCTCTGGAGGCCACATTTTTCATACAATACTCATGAAAGTTGATCAATGTTTTTCATGTCAATATCTCGGACAAGTTTGAAAATGGGTCATGTCAGGTCAAAAACTAGGTCACTAGGTCAAATCTTAGAAAATTGTATGTACACTGAAGAGGCCACATTTTTCAGCTCACCTGTGCACGGAATGCTCAAGATGAGCTTTTGCAATTGTGCTGTGTCCATCGTGCGTCGTCAACTTTAACTTTGTGTACACTCTGGAGGCCACATTTTCAGTCCAATACTCATTAAACTTGGTCAGAATATTTCAGTCCAATTTTCTTGGTCAGAATGTTTGTCTTGATAATATCTTGGACATGTTCAAAAATGGGTCAGGTCTGGTCAAACCTAGGTCACTAGGTCAAATCTTAGAAAAACCTTGTGTATGCTGTAGAGGCCAAATTTTCAGTCAAATACTCATGAAAGTTTGTCAGAATGTTTGTCATGATGAAATCTTGAATGAGTTTGAAAATCAGTTATGTCAGGTCAAAAACTAGGTCACTGGGACCAACCTTTGAAAAAGGTTGTGTATGCCCTAGAGGCCACATTTTCAGTCCAATACTCATGAGACTTGGTCAGAATGTTTGTCTTGACCTCTTGGATAGTTTGAAAATGGGTCAGGTTAGGTGATAAACTAGGTCACTAGGTCAAATCTTACAAAAACCTTTTATACACTCTAGAGGCTACAATTTATGTTCTGTACTCATGAAAGTTGGTCAGAATGTTTGTCTTGATGATATCTTGACTGATTTTGAAATTGGGTCACAACGGGCCAAAAACTAGGACAATAGTCAAATCTTTCAAATAGCTTGTGTCACGCTAGAGTCAACATTTTCTGACCAATACTTATGAAAGTTAGTCAGAATAATTTTTTTTTTTTTAATGATCAATAAGTTGAAATTGAAAATGGTCATATTGGGTAAAAAACTAGGTCCCCCATGTTAAATCTTGAAAAACCTTGTGTACATTTTAGAGGCAACATTTTCTGTCCAACACTCATGAAAGGTGGTCAGAATCTTTGTTTAGATAAATTTTAGAACAGGAATTGGCCTATTTTAGGCTAAAAATCAGGTCACAGAGAGAAATTCTAGAAAAAGCTTGTGTACAAGCTAGCGGCCAAATTTTCGGTCCAATAATTATGAAAGCTTGGTAGAATGTGTGTCATAATATCTCGAAAGAGATTGAAAATATGTCATATTTGGTCAAAAGACATAGTTGAGCGACACATATATGTGGTCCAAAGTTATCTCTTTTCTTAGCTATTTATAGCTTTAGTACTAAACTAAAATAATTCTCATTTTCACAGAATTACAGAAGCATGGTCTAACATTATAAAACAAGCAATGTTTATTAAGACTGAGTGAACTAAATTGAAAACAAGCAATTTCGTTGAAATGATATCCCCCGCCGAAAAAGACCTTTTCAAAAATTTAGGCAACCGCATAACTCAAAATCGCTCCCAGCCGACCATTTTGCATCGAATCAAAAAGAAAAAAGTATATCGGCAGAATAGGTTATTGTACACACGTATCAAGTTTCACGAAATTCCGTCCAATGGTATTGGAGATATTGTCCCGGACAGACACACGGACGGACGGAAGGACGGATAGACGGACGGACAATGCTAAAACTATATCCCTCCACCTTCAGCGGAGGATAATAAGGTGAGCAGATATCTATTGCTTTTGATTCATATAGAATGATGGAGTACGAGTTTTCTAGGGAACTTGTACTCTTCAAATAAGGCTACATGTTCACCAGGATACAAATTCTCCAAGGTATGACTCCTCCAGATACCTTTTAGAGACAACCCCACGATCGGCACAGCTGGTTCGGAACTACTCCACACATATGCACGAGGATCAAATGAAGTATTTCTGATAAATATGCGTTGATACAGTCAAACAGCATCGTTTTGTTCAGTAGAGAAACAACAAAATGGGGTTATCGAAAAAAATATATATATTTTAGCTCATTTCTGTACGTCAATTGGTGATTTATTTTCCTGCTGAACATTTGCGAAACCGGTATAACGATAAAATTGCTATAAATAGAGGATATTTGTTTTTTTCGGTGAAAGATCGAAATTTATTTCATCGAGTGAACACCATCAGTAATATTTTCACGAGTGGCGCATATTTGTTTTTTTTTTCGGTGAAAGATCGAAATTTATTTCGAGTGAACTTCATCGGTAATATTTTCATGAGTGGTGCAGCCACGAGTGAAAATATTACCGATGGTGTTTTTTGGTGAAAGATCGAAATTTATTTCATCGAGTGAACACCATTGGTAATATTTTCATGAGTGGCGCAGCCACGAGTGAAAATATTACCGATGGTGTTCATGAGAAAGGGTTAAAAGCATGAAATAAATAGAATATTTGGTTTTTTTTTTCGGTGAAAGATTGAAATTTATTTCATCGAGTGAACACCATCGGTAATATTTTCATGAGTGGTGCAGCCACGAGTGAAAATATTACCGATGGTGTTCACTCGATGAAATAAATTTCGATCTTTCACCGAAAAAAACAAATATTCTATTTATTTCATGCTTTTAACCCTTTCTGGGAGGAGCTTTATCAAAATCCAGTACAGTTCTTTTCCGTTATTCCCCGTGGCGTACCCCTCCCGCATAGCAACGCATTACAATATTACGTCAAGCGCGAGAAATGTAAGGTAAATGACGTCATATTTCCATCTGGTTGTGAGGCATGCGCAATTTACCTAGGCAACAAGAACATGAAAATTGGTATTTTCACTGGTCGTACCCGTGTAATATCGAAAAATATTTTCACTGCTTTTTCTCGATATCCTACCAGAAAGCATGAAATAATGTGTACTATTTCTCAACACACAGATTGGCAACTTAGATTTGACAAAAATTTGTAGATCTACCAAGCGAAAGAAAAAGTGGTAAAGATATGAAAAATTAAGATTTTTTTTTTTGCATATCTGTTAATGCTGACAATTTCAAGCGTTTAAAATATATATTTATTGGTTTGATTCGGAACTGCCCATGATTCGGAACCAACTAACTGTACCGTACATTTAGCTTCAGAGACTAGGGGTACATTTAGTGTCGACATTTAATATACTTGAAATTAGTCAGATAGAAGTACTTCATAACTTATTTATTTACTGTATCCAGATTCAGACCTACCAGGGTTGTCTCAAGGTAGGATGCCTTTGAGGCTAGAGATACAGTACTGTACCTGGAGACTCTGCGAAAAATTGTATGCATATAGATCTCATCGTGTAGAAATCAACAGCCCTGTCTTCGGTGGTTCAGCGCTTTGATTTTTCTTTTTCCTTTTTGCACTATAATATATGAGCCGTGCTCTGTAAAAAGGGGGCTTAATACATCTGCAAAAAGTATTGACCAAGGTCAGCCTGCGTAGTCCGCGCAGGCTGGCCTGGGCCGAAACTTCGCTATCGGTCAATTTTCTGCTTGTCAAAGGACCAGTTTACATCATCATTAAGTCGGTTATTTGAAAAAAGTGGCTCTTACGGATCCATAATTATGTGATGACTTGTGCTGGTATCATGTATCACGATGATGCATTAAGCCCCCTTTTGCAAGAGCATGGCTCATATATAATAGGCCTTCTAGCGCAAAAAGAAAAAAGAAAAATAGATCTAGACTGTAGTTCGACATAAATTTAATCTATCAATGTCCCGTTGCGGAGGGAGAAGAATAAATTCGACTTCGTTTGTAGATCTTTGACCACGCCCTGCACATTTCTTTTGACGATTTTAGGCAAAGGATTTCAATTTTATGCCTAGAAACAACTTGTGTAGCCTATATGTTTTAAAATAGCTGGTAAAGGGTTAATTCGGCGTTCTACAGCTTTTCGGCTTCTTTGGCGCAAGCTCACTTGTTATAATGATACGCCGGATGCCATCGATTTGACGCGTTTCATTGGTTAGTGTTTGCCCCACGCTCTACCTCAGACTATCACATGTTCCTTTCATCTGTAAGCATCAGCGCCGCCATTTTCCGGCAAGGAATACAATTAGCATCAACAATGGCAAAGCCTCGAGTGTTTTTTGAAATGACCGCAGGCGGGAGCCCACTTGGCAGGATAGTCATGGAGGTAGATATGTTACTGTGTTGCATAACTTGCCATCAATGAAGAAAGTAACCCAAACAGTTTTCACGAAACACTCTAAAAATATCAATGGACCGGAAGACTTTCGAATTCAGTCTAGCTATTGAGCAACAGTAAGCAGATCTTATTAAAAGTACTTGAGTTTTAGGGAATATACTGACATGGTGTTCTGATAATCAGTCTCATAGAAGGCTTCCTTTGGATGATTCATGTATGACAGAAGATTCAGACCCTAGAAGATTCTTCCCAATACCGACTAGCGATTTTCGAGAAGTTTCGACCCCAAGGTTGGAAGGTTTCGGCCCACGTTGATGTATTCATTAAGAAAGTGACTATTTACCCGACCGTCGTGTACGCACTGAAGAAAATTCATATTGCGAGTACGACTGTCGTGTACTCAATGAAGGAAAACTTCTTGGGTGCCCGACTGTCGTGTACTCAATGAAGGAAAACTCGTTGGGTGCCCGACGGTCGTGCACGGACTGATGAAATTTCGTCTTGGGGGCACGATGACGTGCCCGCTATTTCCGATTTCTTCATTCAGTACACGATGTGGTCGTGTACGCACTGAAGAACTGGAGTCTTACGTACACGTATTAATGGATTGGACCAAAACGCAGACTGCTATGTGAACCAGCACGGCGTAAACCGTCTCAGTGGAGCAATAGTCATTTATACAGGGTGTCATGCCCGAAGGGTCGTATTATGTTATACACCCGGTCGTCCGTCCGTTAGCAGTTATTTGTGTGCGCAACTCCTACAATTTCCATCGGAATTAGATCTACTTCAAACTTGCCACAATGAATCCCCATGATGTCTAGTTGTGCATGTGACTCTCAAAATTTGGATTGTTGTTTATATTCTGAAATTATCTACCCTTGACTTCTGAAATAGCCAACTTTTCACTTGAATTTCTGTTCAGGCCATAACTTCCAAGCTATCAAAATCAAAGGACTGATAGTCCTGAGAGTGGCGTGGTGGGCGATGTGTTAGGAATTTTCACCATTACTAAGCTTTCAAAGGTAATCTATTTCAAATGATGAAGATAATATGAAAATATGCAAATTATAGAAACGGGGGAAAAGGATTTTTCCCCTCAGATAATTGAATCATAATTCGTACAACAACAAATTTGTGCAGATATGTTTACTTGACACTGCCCGGCAAATTTTAGCAGGCAGTAGCACTCTTCCAAACGACATATTCTACTCTCTGAAAACTTCTGCAGAAAACATTCGAGTTTCTCATAAAATTACTGGTGTAATTGAAACTATGTCAAAGACAGTGTTAAATACCATAAATTCATACATCCACCCCTCAATCCATTTATCCAACTAGAGGCCCCTGAGGACCTGAAATTACTCTATTGCATGACTATTGCCGTGTGCTCCAATGAGACTGTCTACGCCGTGCCGATTCACGTAAAAGTCTGCGTTTTGGCCCAACCCATTTACACGTGTACGTAAGACTCCAGTTCTTCAGTGCGTACACGACCGCGTCGTGTACTCAATGAAGAAATCGGAAATTGCGGGCACGTAATCGTGCCCCCAAGACGAAATTTCATCAGTCCGTGCACGACCGTCGGGCACCCAACGAGTTTTCCTTCATTGAGTACACGACAGTCGGACTCGCAGTATGAAATTTCTTCAGTGTGTACACGACTGTCTGGTAAATATCATCGGCCATTCATTAATCTATTAGCGGGTGAAAATCATGATCGGAATTAGTTTTTAAGCGCAAGACATGTACTGCTTTATTAAAAGACATGACATCATTAGCCTTAAAGTATCGCATGACTTACAACAGGGTTGCATCTAGAGTGCGGGATTGCTGAAACCCCACATCAAAATAAAAAATCCCATGAAAACGAAATCTGTTTGCGCAGCAAATCCCGCACCAAAACGAAAATACCATAGTCATGCACGCCATAGAAGAAAAAAGAAAGGAAAAATGACTTCAGGGGAATAAAATGTAATAAAATTTGCATGGGTCACCCCAATAATCATTTGCAACTTAAACGTAGACTGTCAGATTATTTTGATCATAACAAAAGACGCTTGTCATCTGTGTTGTACAGATGAATAGCCTCACTGCAGGGCCCATGCTGTCGCTCACCAGTTGCACCGAATATGGCAATTTAGAAAAAATTGTGTCCAAAAATGAGGCACTGGCAAATCTGCTGGCAGCAAGTGATGTCTTCAGGCTAAAAAATTCTTGAAAGATAATAACTCTGTCATAAACAGTGAGTATTAAGTATGACAGACCACACGTCACAGTTTATCACAACTTAACAAGCTGGCGTTTAATGAAAAGTGAGATAATGATGTCAATCCACTTATCTAGGGTAAAATGACATGTTTTGAAGTGACCTGCAACCCTCATTGAAAAATTCTTGCAGTATCACTTGGAAGTACTTACAAAAAAATTAATTGACATGAAAAAATGATCGACACAAAAAAAACCGCGAAAACCCATGATACAACAAAATGTCAGTTTGCCATCGTCTGATCAGAGGCACTTCAGACTGTCTTTTCAGCTTTGGTAGTGAATTTAAAAAGTAAACTTACAAAAATATCTCTATCAAACAATAGATGGAAGCAAAAATCCGTTTAATACAGGGTCCAAAAAATTTCAGAATTCTTACCTGTCCTCCTGCCATTTTGCAATCGTCCTACAGTTAGACAAAGAAGGATAATCCACTTGCCCTTACCAAATTTTTACTAGTAAGGACGAGCAGACGAGTGGAATTTTTGGACCCTGTAATACTGAGGTAAAAATTTCGGTGAATTTATGAAATGAAAATATTGAACAAAGTAGGATAGATGGGGTAGGATGGGGGTTAGTCTTCTTGTCTTACAGTGTTGGTACTGAAATAAGTGGTACTGAATAAGAAGAAGTTATGGGACATTTATACAAACAAAGAAGACAAGAATGAAATAATCCTTTATTAATTTCCCAAACACAAAAACAAATGAGCTGAGCTCTGGCAAAAGGGGGGCTTGATGCATCTCCGTGATGCATGATACCAATCAAGCCATCACATAATTGTGGATCCATAATAGCTACTTTTTGTAACAACCGACTTAATCTTGAGGTAGACTGGTCCTTGGACATTCAGAATATTAACAATAGCGAATAATTTCGGCCCAGGTTAGCCTGCGCGGACTGTGCAGGCTGACCTGGGTTGATAGTTTTCGCAGGTGCATTTAGCCCCCTTTTCACAGAGCATGGCTCAAATGATACATTAACCCTTTACCACATTATGGGATTCGTCATGAAATTTGTCCCCCCTCTTTACACTTGAAGGGGGGACGTGCCCCCCCTTTTTCTGAAGATGATGGGGGCAGCCCCCCCTATTTGAAAATATCTAGATGCAACCCTTTTACAAGAAAAACAAAAAGGCCACAAATTTCATTGAAGTCATATACATTCATACCTAGTTTAGGAGACCACCCAAAGGAAATCGATTTTCTTCCACCTTAACATGACCCACATATCGAGATTTGTTTTTTAAAGTGTAGAAAACATTTTGGAAAAAGGACAAATTGTTGGTTACTAGCATTTTCTTCTTTTTCTCTGCAATGTTTTCAAAAAGCCTCCTTCCTCTGGGTTGTAGCGGAGCCCGGTAGTGCAGTTGGTAGGGCACAGGAACAAGAATGGGGGATGGCTGGTTCGATACCCAGCTTGGCCAATTTCTTTCAGAGGCTTAATGATAGTCAATGTGACGGGATTCATTCCTCTACTACCAGTGATCATTGTTTTGATGATGGTTATCGGGAAAAGCAGCCAGTGGCCTGGAAAGAATATAGTGCAGAGTACTGGTAAAAAAGAAACTCCAGGAAAGCAAGGATAGGTGCACTGCCCGCCGCAATATAACTGAAATAATGTTGAAAATGGCCTTAAACACTATACAATCAATCAGTCCTCCGGGTCGTAAAAACTAAAAACTGGATTGTGTGGTAAAGGGTTAAAATACTGAATGACTCGATACAAACACTTGAAATAGATCTATTCCAAAAAAAATAACATCTATCACATTTATCTGCATATACAGTATATTTTTTAGCAAGGATAAATCAATTTTATGCTGTTTCATTTGAACCCCTTTACTCCTTTTTCCCCCTACCTACCACCATACACACATGTTCTCAGTCTTCAATTTAACCAATTCTTATATGTCAACCTACTATCACAGTTGATATGTCATAGTTTTGACAATGAGACATGAAAATTGGCCAACACGAGTTGGGGCATGTCGCCAATTCCTTAGCTCACCTTAGCACAAAGTGCTCAAGGTGAGCATTTGTGATCTTGCTGTGTCTGGTGTCCATCGTTAATGTGTCAACATTTATCTTGTGTGCACGCTAGAGGCCACATTTTTTGTACAATACTGATGAAACTTTGTCAGAATGTTCGTCTTTATAAAATCTTGGACACTCTAAAGGCCACATTTTCAGCCTGATACTCATGAAAATTGGTTAAAATGTTTGTCTTGATGATATCTTTGACAAGGTTGAAAATGGGTCATGTTGGGTCAAAAAATAGGTCACTGGGACAAATCCTAGAAAAACCTTGTGTGCACTCTTGGAGGCCACATTTTCAGCCTGATACTGATGACACTAGGTCAGACGGTTTGTCTTGATAATATTTTAGACAAGTTTGAAAATGGATCATGTTGGGTCAAAATATAGGTAACTGGGCTAAATTTTAGAAAAACCTTGTGTACACCGAGGAGGTCCTATTTTAAGCCTGGTATTGAGGGAGATTGGTTAGAATGTTTGTCTTGATGATATCTTGGACAAGTTTGAAATTGGGTCATGTTGGGTCAAAAAGTACATCACAGGGTAAAATCTTAGAAAAAACGTGTGTGCTATAGAGACCCCATTTTTAGCCTGATACTCATTAAACTTTGTTGGAATGTTTGTTTTGATGATAACTTGGACAGTTCGAAATTGGGTCACACCCAGTCAAAAAGTAGGTCACTCACACTCTTTTGTTTTACTTTATAAAACCTAGGATATCTTCAGCATTATCAACCATAGATGACTGTACTCATGTGAGCACTTTAGCACCAATGGCCCTCTTGTTAAACTTTCGGTCATGCAGACCCTTTCTATCAAAGATTAAACAAAAAAATTCAAATTGCGATACGCTCAGAAAATAAACAAGAAAAGAGCCTGTCCAATATCTGGTCATGTAAATCCAAATCAACTTCATTTTTAGCTCCAATGTCCGAAGGCCAGCAGGCTTATGTCATGGCCCGGTTTCTTTCCTGTGTTTGTCCATCCGTGATGCATTAACTTTTTTTCAGACATCTCTGAAACTACCCATCCAATTTTGATGAAACTTAAGAGAAATGATCCTACCATAGTCCCCTTCAGAATTTGTTGAAAGAATCTGATTCCTTCAAAAGCTCTGGTTGCCATGGCAACAACATTGAAAAATATTGAAAATTTTCTTGTCTGAAATCAAAAGGCCCAGGGCTACCAAATTTAGCATGTAGCTTTATCTAACATCTTCAAATTGTAGTCCTGGGGTCAAAATTGGTCCTGCCAAAGGGGTCACATAGGCTTATATAGTGAAAACTTTAGAATCCTCTTGTACTTAGCCATAAGGCCTAGGGCTACCAAATTTGACATGTAGCTTTATCTAGTAGGCCTCTACCAAGAGTGCTTAGATTATAGCTCTGGGGTCAGTTTTGGCCCCACCCCAGAGGTCATAAATTTTCATGGGTTTTAGTAGTGAAAACTTCTCAATCCTAGCTGTAAGGCTTAGGTCTACCAAATTTTGCATGTAGCTTTATCTTATGGTAGAGGACCTAAATTATAGCCCTGGGTTCAAGTATGGCCCTGCCCCAGGGGTCACAAGTTTTACATTGGCTTATAGAGTAAAAACTTTAAAAACTCATTTCTGATTTTTAGCTCTAGACATACATTAATATTTTATGAATGTTATCATCTGGTAGGCCTCTTCCAGACTTGGCTCCACCCCATGGGTCAGTGCTTATAGAGTGAAAATTCGAAAAATGTTTTTGCTCAGAACTTTAAATCCTAGGGCTACCAAATTTGGCACATAGCTGCATGTTGTGATTCACCTCTGAATTTGTTCAAAATTTAGCCCTGGGATTGAAATTAGCCCTATTTACAGGGCCTTTTATTGAGGAAACGTTATGGAGAAAATCTTGTTTTATAACCATACATTCTAGACCTGTATTATTTGGTATGGGGCTTTGTCTTGTGGACCTCTACCAGGATTCAAGTAATAATAGCTTTGTGGTCAAAAGTGGCTTTGCTGTTGGTTCATTACTTTCTCCTGGGCTTTTATAAAGAAAATTTTATACGTCTTATTGTTCGAAACCAATTGACTAAGAATTGTAATGTTTGGCTTGTGGGGTTTTTACTTATTAGCCTGTTGAGCAATACAGGGCCATCATGGCCCTCTTGTCTCCTTTATCCACAATGTTTTGAAAGCCTTCTTTTCCAGGATCATGAAAACCCAGAATTATATGGTGAAGGGTTAACCCTTAGGCTGCTAAGCGCGACTCACTGACCTTTTGCGGACATTGTAGATTAAGATCAGACTGCACAGAACATGCAGTCTGATCTTTAATCTACACTGTCCAATAAGGACATAATTTCCCCTAAAGAATACCTTTGAAATAGCAAATTTCGGGCTTTTAATCTCAGCCTTAAATTTTCATTTCACTTGTTCAGCAGGATAAGGGGTAAACACAGTTCGGAGCAACAGCAAACAATGAAACACATTTTCAATTAAGCCTGTCTTATTTTACACTGAAATTATTATGTTTCCCCCTGTCAGGGTCGGGAGACGTATTGTTTTTCCCCGTCTGTCTGTCCGTCACAAATCATGTCTGCTCTGTAACTCGAAAACCTTTTAAGATATTTTGATAAAACTTAACACATTTGTAAAGCACCATGAACCAAAACTCTGGCTTGTATATTTTTCGAGTTATTTCCCTTTGATTATTTTCCTTACTCATTTTATGTACAATTTCGTGTCCGCTCTGTAACGCGAAAACCATTAGAGATATCTTGATAAAGCTTCATACATTTGTAAAGCACAGTGAGATGATGTGTCATGTACAAGAAACATAACTCTGGTTTGTATATTTTGTGAGTTATTTCCCTTTGATCGTTATCCATACAATTTCGTGTCCGCTTTATAACTTAAAAACCATTAGAGATATTTTGATGAAACTTCATACAATGAGATGCACAGAACCATAACTCTGGTTTGTATATTATTTCAGTTATTTCCCTTGGATTATTTTACTTTATATCAGATACTCATTTAGTTTGACTGACTAACTAACATTAACCTTTACCGCTTTCACTGTGTGTTTGCATGGGCTCCTTACGCAACCTTGGAATCTGAACCACTGAAACTTGTATGAACTCGCTTATCTAGGGTCACTCGGTCATGCAAGCGTGAATTCCATTGGTAATAGCCATCAGACTTGCTTACGTAATGTAAAAGGAACAGTGCATTCAGTGGAGATTTAGGTGTAACAAAAAAAAAAAAAACCTGAGCTCTTGCCAGCTAAGATGACAGTTCAAGGTCTGTTCTTAGATAAGAATCCACGACTACTAATAACATAAGAAACATGCGGGAATATTACAGCTTTATATCTTTAACGTACGGAGAACAGTACGTTTCCGTAAATCCAGGAAATTAAACGTTGATTAAGCCGATGTGCAATATGCAACACTGTTTTAAGCCAGCGGGAGGGAAACATTCAGATTATGGCCATATCATAGCATTTCTAACCATTAATTGAACATACCTCCTGTCCTAGAGTACAATCTGAATGTTGACTTGACAACAAAGGTAGCAGTTAAAGAAAGTAACGCTTAATCCAGCACATACTAGTATTACAATCCATACTGCTACTGCACTTAAATGTATGGGACATGTGATTAAATAATACTGGAAACAAGGCGATTTTGATCAAAGGAACATCAAAATTCAAAAGAATGAATATAAGAGGAGATTTTGAGATTTAGGATCACACCTTCAACAGGAACATGAGAAAAGTTTACATACGACTACATATGAATGATACAAGTTGTTTATGAATGAATAATCATGGTGGGAAGAGACACTATGATTCGGTGCATTGAACGGCACATACACATATTGGAATATCGTATTTAAAGTCAAAGTGAGAAATAAACAGGCAGAAAAACTCTGTAGGAGTGGAAATAATGTTCTAGAAGGACCATTAGATGCAAATGTTTTCATGCATCACAAAAGTAATTACAGCCAGGTATGCACACAGAATTGGTTGCATCACGTTTGAATGCCAGACTTTTATATGGTTCTAGATATTCTAAACCAGGAGCAGCAGCTTGTGATGCATTTCTATTCACATGGTATAGTAAAAGTGTATTATATATTCACTCCATTCAATTCATTTCCACAGATTCCGTTGGAAATTGAGGGAGAACATCTGAAAATCTTCACACCAATTCAGCAAATAGAAATCTGGGAGAAAATGTTATTAACTTTATCATGGATTATTAATCCTTCTGACACCAAAAAGGGGGGAGACTCATGTCAACCATCTCACTGCAGTTAATGTAACACAAACAAGTGTTGTATAAAGAAAAAAACTAATTTTTTTTCATGCACAATGAATATATTTTGTATGTGTTTTACGTCATCGTCACCACCAGACTCTCTTTACTTCATGATCACTTTATTCAGGTGAGCACTGTAGAGCCAATGGCTCTCTTTTGTTATGATGCCATGTTTTGCTAACTGACCTTTTAAACTTTACTGCACTTATCTTACTCAATACAAGCAGGATACAAATATTGCCAACAAGATGAAACAAGACAGCGACAAATCATCAAGAATCAAGGGGACATTATTAGAATAATACAGGGTTCAAATTTAGCACTCACATACTCATTAAATGTAAGCTGATTTTAACAACACGCGAGTAGAAAAATCCAGCAATTCTTTCGCCTCAAGAACAGTAAATTCCTAGTTTTCGATTGACAAATACACACAAGACTGTTTTGGACAAAGGCGTACAGTATGATGAGACACCTTCTTACATGAAATGGAATAATATCCTCAAACCCCTACCTTGGCAGAACACTGCATGATGTATGTAGGTAAGGCAAATATCTTTCACCTGTCCCATTACAACAACTAGTACCATCTTTGCGCTTTTCTATTTTCTTCTGTAATAGATTGTCATTCTTTGCTTTTTCAGTTGCGGGCTGATGTCGTACCAAAGACAGCAGGTATGTACACTTGATACCAAACAAGGTTTCCATGTACTTTGTAGAAGTATTTACAGGGTACTCACTATGTCCAGAATCCCAAGAGTCATTGACCCTTTGGCCCAAATTTTCAAGGTCAAAATGGAATTTCCAAGAGTCAAAGAGAAATGTCCAAGGGTCAAAATTACTTTGGTATTATGAAGAAATAAGGATGTAATAAAGACAATTTTTCATTTATGTTCTTTAATTATGGACAGAAAATTGACAAGAAAATACAGGTCTCATCTTATGTACAGACTTGTTTGAATGAAGCAGA
The DNA here is from genome assembly GCA_946811185.2 of Hippopus hippopus. NCBI lineage: Eukaryota > Metazoa > Mollusca > Bivalvia > Cardiida > Cardiidae > Hippopus > Hippopus hippopus. Next base: position 22,415,659 of record OX328096.1, read on the forward strand.
TAGATGAATTTTAACTTGCAGCCCTAGCATGCAATTAATCTTTATCCAGCAAATAACAAAATTTTATACTCAAACATGTTTTAGACAATTCAAATGTGGCTGGAACAACTTTATTTATCTTTCATATCTAAGAACATTGTGGAAAAGGGAGAAAATAATCGACTTTACTGCCAATTAAGATTCAATTGAACTTTATATTGTGTTCATGATTAATATTGGACACTGGTCTTTGATTCTTTTGCTTTCTTAAAGTTTTTCCAAGTTACTTGAAAAGTATTGTGTAGACAAAAGTTTATTTTATAATGTTATCAGAAGTGTATATATATACTTGGATAGTCGGGTGTTAATGATATCGATTTGTGAATTTATTCCAGCTGATTTGACTAAAACATCCCAATTGATGATGGAACCACAATAATCATTGGTATTGATGCGGAATGGGAAAAGAAAGTTGGACTAGAATTGTTGATTGTTTGAAAACTATGTTTTACCAGATTTTTTTATTACTTTCATTATCTCATTTTTGTCAGAGAGATTTGTTGTTTGTTGGAAATGTCTCCACACAATAGTCCATACTTTGAGGAGTCCTTGTTCGATGTCAAATGAAAGCTATTGTTTTTTTTTTTTCAGTCAACTGAAGTTACAAAGTAAAATATGAACCAGTATCATTTTGCATCGATGGTTTGACCTGGGCCTCCTTAAGTTTATGAAATGAAAAAATTTTGGAAAAAAAAATTGCAACATACTCAAACATGCCAATTTAAATTATTTGATGATCTTGCCATTGATCCATTGCTTTTCAACATCATGGAAAAATACAAAAATCGAGACTGAAATTGTTGACTACATGTAGATCATGATCATCCAACATTTTATTTTCTGTCAATGTATTGAACTTGACCAAACAAGCGAAAAAAGCATGATGAATTCTAGAAAGTGGATGAATAAATAGGAGTTCTTTTGCTTTAACATAGGCTTATATAGCTTCTTAATATACAAATAAATGGATGATTTATGACAAATTTGAATTTTCAAAAATAAAAAAAAAGTATATTTATGGCCTGATCGGTGATAACAAAATGAGATTGTTTCAGTACATTAAGTTTTACTACTACGGTACTTATGGTTGTAAGTATTTAATGTTTGACAGAAAAATATTGTCAGGAGATGTCTGATATTATGGAATTTATTAGTAAAACACCAGTATATTAAGAACTGTAGCTAGGAATTTTTTTTAATCGATTTTTATAGGCTTTAACTCATTGCCAGATGACAAAATTTTAACTTCGCCCAAATTGAAAGCATAATTATTTATGTTGACCACTAGATAAATGAAACTAAATGCATGACGTTTATCTTTCATAGGGTACAGAAGACGGGTGACCAGCATTTTCTCCTTTTCACATTACAATGTCAAAAGCTGTCTCCCTCAGGGTCGTTAAAAGTCAGTTTATGTTGTAAAGAGTTAAATCCACAGTTTCCTCGAGGCTTTGCCTCCTAGACGGCTCCCCCCCACCACCACCACATGGGAGGCGTTGCCCATTCGACCCTCTTTTGACCTGGATTTTCCTCCCGTCCAGCTGTTCAGCCAATCGCATCCCCAGAGTTCTATATTACATTTTGACGAATAAAATTGCCAATATATGTGATTTCTATTTGAATACCAGAAGTGAATGTAAATAGATACGTTCGGCGCAAAGTAAGAATAGGTACAATTCTGGAATAGTCCTCCACAAAGTAGGAATTTGTCTGCTGATACTGGAATGGTAACAGACAATTCTAGAATTGAGCAAGGGATATGTATCATATTATGATCAGATATGGTATGTGCTCAAAGTAGGAATAAGCTTGGACAAAATAATAATTGAAAGCCAGTACAAAGTGAGAATAGTCAGACAAAGTAAGAATTACCAAAGGGATTTCTTTATAAAAAATTGTAAGAAGCAGGAAATGTGAATGGAAGATGAGGAAAAAAAAAGAAATATTTTGAAACTTAATATAGCCAAGGAGACAGATCAAGAGAACGATAATTAATGTCATAAACCAATCTGTTGCATTGATTTTAGATTCTGGTGATCATGATTCTCTTTCAGACGTTTCTTACTATTTAAAACTGGTTTTATCCAATTTTTATATAATTACCGTTGTTGAAGCAACATTTATTTTCTTGTTTGAGATTGCTTTCATTTTGGATAAGTCAAAAATGTGGTATGTAGTAAAGGGTAAAACTACAAAATATGGCAGTATCGATGTTCTTTTCACCAGAGAAAATCTCACAGTATCAGTCTGTGTAGATCCAAGATCAGACTGCACCCTCCCTGCAGTCTGATCTTGATCTACTTTCTCTGTAAAACTCATTTAGCTCGTGCTTAGCAGCCAAACAGTTAACCCTGAGATATCTATTTACTAAGAAATAGATTTACTGAGGGTGAACCCTTACCCAAAAGACAAACTTTTAGACTAGAACAGATTCAAAATATTTGCAGACAGCAAATTAAATGTAGCTCAATGATGATTTCTGTCTTTGATGGGGAAAAAAGGTTGTGGAAAAAGGAGAAAATGCTAGTCACTAGTAGCCTGTTTTCAGTAGCCTTTTTTTCAGGGTCGTTAAAACTTTTGATTGTGTGGTTAAATGTTAAATTGACCAAAACTGTTCTACAGATTTTGTTTTTCTTTTCTAACAATGCTCATTCTGCAACATATGCTTTTTTTTCTCATTACATGTTTCTTTTTAACTCTTTACCACACAGTCCTGACTTTTAACAGCCCTGAGAAAGAAGCCTTTTGAAAAACATTGTGGGAAATGGAGAAAATGCTGGTAACCAGCATTTTCTCCTTTTCCCACAATGTTTTCTACATATTCAAGAAAAACTGCTATCATTTGAAAAATGTTTGAATTATTTTTTGTAAATTCCTCCAGTACATATGAGTTTAAAATGTTGCTGTGTGGTAAAGGGTTAACTCTTACCAGTGTGCATTTATTCCAGTATTCCATTATTTCTATGTTAATGTGCCTTTCAACAGTATTTCAGGAGGTTTTTGTCATGAGTATCAATCAGTCTCATCCGCTTGTCTCACTTTTTTAATGGACAAACATGAATAATAACGATCACACTGTTGATCCCATATCTTATCAAAATAAGTTAAGCTGTAGATTTTACATTGAACTTTGTCTAATTTGATATGCTCTTGATTGCTTCTTTAGGACCAGCTTTGCCGGGCTCTTGTTTTGGCTCGGCTTATTTTATTTACAAAATATCAAGACTATTTACAGATTAATGTAAGTCCAATTATTAATCAATGAACTATTAGGCAGTGGAGTATATACAGGGCCATGAAGACCCTCTTCAGCCTCTTGCTTTAATTCTTTAAGCGCCAAATAAATAAACTCAGCCTCTGTCGATGGCTCTAAATACAATTTATTGAATCTTACACACAAGCGGAGGGTATAGATCAAAGATCAGACTGCATGTTCTGTGCAGTCTGATTTTGATTTATGCCGTCCATAAACATCACTGTTTTTCGCCTATGGCGCAGAAAGGGTTAATATTTAAATAAATGGTACACAACTAAGAAGTAGTCAATATGTGGTAAATAGTATGACAATAACAATGTTTGGTTGGGTGTATTTTGCAGAAAACTTCCGAGCTTTATGCACAGGTGAGAAAGGATTTGGATACAAGGGATCTTCTTTCCATCGTGTTATCCCATCGTTCATGTGTCAAGGGGGAGATTTTACCAGGGGCAATGGAACCGGAGGAAAGAGTATCTATGGAGAGAAGTTTGCTGATGAAAACTTCAGTTTGAAACATACTGGTCCAGGTAGTATTTTGCATTTTGGTGCTTTTAGCTCCACTGGCTGAAGGCTGGCAAGCTTCTGTCATTGCTATATGTCCATTGTATGTTGTGGTATTAACATTTTCTCCAAAACTACCAATTCAGTTTTGACAAAGCTGTACAGAAAAGATACTGCCATGGTCCTGTTAAGACTTTCTGTAAAGAATTCAGTTCTGGTAAAAACTCTTATTGCCATGGCAACAAAATGGTAAAATATCGAAAATCTTTAAAAGATCTCTTTCTATGGCCTAGGGCTACCAAATTTGGCATGTAGCTTCATCTAATGGACTTTTTCCAAATTGTTTTGTATTATAGCCTTGGGATCAAAACTGACTCCACCCACGGGGTTGAAAAGTTTTATGTGGGCTTTAACTCTTTCACTACCAACTCAAAAAATTCCACTTTTTTCCTGTTTTTACAAGTAGATTTCCACTTCTTTTGAAGAGGACTGTTGTGATAGATAAGTATCACATAGTGGACAGTGAAGATCCAATATCAGACTGCATGTTCTGTGCAGTCTGATCTTCATCTGAGCCATTTGTAAAAGGTACTTAAGTTGTGATTGGTAATGAAGGAGTTAAGGGTAAAAACTTTAAAAATCTTCTTGTTCTTAACCATAAAGCCTAGGGCTACCAAGTTTTGCACGTAGTTTTATCAAGTGGAACTCTACCAAGTTTGTTCAAATAATAGCCAGGGCTGTAATCAAAAATGGCCCAAACACTGATTTATTATAAGGTAAAAATTAAGTTGATTTTATGAAAACGAACACTCCTGGGACTAGGTAATTTGTTCAAAATATCGGTAGTTCCATGTATCAAGGTATGAAGTGGTCAGTGAACGAGTTAAATGTATTCTTATTGCATCTTTATAACTTTTGTATTTGGAAATATCACACAGAATACACCACATACCTTTGTCATTTTACAGGAATCAGCCGTCTAATTGGTGAAAATAGCTTGTTTTTGGCCGAAATGGATATGCTTTATTAATGTTTTTAAGAGAGTATCCATTTTGGCCTAAAACAAGTTATTTTTACCAGTTAAACGACCAATTTCTGGGGTCATTTTCTTTGCACATATCTAAAAGTCATTTTATCAGGAAAAAAAAAAGGACATTTGCAGATATAGGGGTGTTAAAAAGCTTTCAAATTTGAATCATACCATTCAAAAGTATGGAAATTAAGGTGACAATATGTTATTGTATGGTAAGTCCAAGTGTTAGTCACCAGCAGAAAAATGAATTGAAAGACTAGGTCAAAAGTTATCAGGTCACTCAATCTTTTGTTTATTTTTTACCTGGTTTTAAAAATCATCTTTCTTCTAGCTAACATTTGGACCAACCTCATAATAAGTGAAGGACCAACCTCATAATAAGTGAAGGTCATCATCACAATAATTTCCATTCTTTAAATGGTATGATTTAAATTTAGATGCGTTTGAACACCCCAATGTGTAATTTTGGTCTCTACAGCGACTTTAGTTCCAGTTATTCACACTAGGTATACTGTTTATGTGTTTGACATCATTACAACCTGGATCTCTTCAATTTTATCAATCCTAGAATGACTTCATGGGTGAGCACTACCAGCTAGTGACCCTTTTGTTTCATGTTTAATAATGTTAATTGAACTCTGACAGGTACATTTGTCAAGAAGAGGTGGTAATAACAAGGCTTTGAATTAGGCATTCTTGATTAACACACATATGGCTTTTAGCCTGAGAAGATGCACCGGAATGTATTCAATGCAATGAACATCTCACCATTAAGCATATTTTCTTTGATTGCATCGACTTTCAGTCAGTTTGTGAGAAATACTACAATGTTGATAGTATATACAACCTCTTTGACACAGTCAACATTGATTTAATTTTATCACATAACCTCCCTTGTTTTCACAATATACCTATTACAAATTTTTTTATCTTATACACATTTAATACCACAATTTTGTGACGTCAATTTTGACATCATTTTGTACGTATTTCATAGAAGTGAACTAATTCTATCTCAAACACCAACTCATGTCAGATCCTATTTATACCTTCATCAAAGAGATTGTCTATACAACAAGCCGTGATATTTTCTTAATTACCTTCTTAACCTGTTGTGTAAATCCATATTTTTAGCACTTATATTAAGCCTTTTTATCTTAAAATTGTATCTCCTTAACGCTTTACCACACAATGACGCCTTTTAACGACCCTGTAGAAGAGGCCTTTTGAAAACATTGTGGGAAAAGGAGAAAATGCTGGTAATCAGCATTTTCTCCTTTTCCCACAATGTTTTCTAACCTATCAAAGAAAAGTTGCGTCATTTGAGCCACTATGAAATTGTCGTCTGCAAATGCTTCCAATTTGGATAGGTCTTAAATTTTGCCATGTGGTAAAGGGTTAATGGGAGGATTTGCTCTCTTTTGGGAGCATCATATCTCATTGGAGACATGAACTCTTTAACGGAAGTATTTTGATCCCATTGGAGGCTCCACACTTTCTTAATTTTAAATTAAGTTTTCATTTTGTTATAGCAACTATTGACAATTTTAATGCTGTCATTTAAAACTTTTGAGTAGATAGGGATTGCCCTGTGACTCAAAAATGTTTTTTATGCATGTCAAGATTGCACATAATACTCCTTAATTTAACTCTTTTTACTATTAGCATTATATTAAAATCTTTTAAGCACAAAAATTACACTTTTGAGTAGATTGGGATTGCCCTGTGACTCAAAAATGTTTTTTATGCATGTCAAGATTGCACATAATACTCCTTAATTTAACTCTTTTTACTATTAGCATTATATTAAAATCTTTTAAGCACAAAAATTACACTTTTGAGTAGATAGGGATTGCCCTGTGACTCAAAAATGTTTTTTATGCATGTCAAGATTGCACATAATACTCCTTAATTTAACTCTTTTTACTATTAGCATTATGTTAAAATCTTTTAAGCACAAAAATTACACTTTAGAGTAGATTGGGATTGCCCTGTGACTCAAAAATGTTTTTTATGCATGTGAAGATTGCACATAATACTCCTTAATTTAACTCTTTTTACTATTAGCATTATATTAAAATCTTTTAAGCACAAAAATTACACTTTAGAGTAGATTGGGATTGCCCTGTGACTCAAAAATGTTTTTTATGCATGTGAAGATTGCACATAATACTCCTTAATTTAACTCTTTTTACTATTAGCATTATGTTAAAATCTTTTAAGCACAAAAATTACACTTTAGAGTAGATAGGGATTGCCCTGTGACTCAAAAATGTTTTTTATGCATGTCAAGATTGCACATAATACTCCTTAATTTAACTCTTTTTACTATTAGCATTATATTAAAATCTTTTAAGCACAAAAATTACACTTTTGAGTAGATTGGGATTGCCCTGTGACTCAAAAATGTTTTTTATGCATGTGAAGATTGCACATAATACTCCTTAATTTAACTCTTTTTACTATTAGCATTATATTAAAATCTTTTAAGCACAAAAATTACACTTTTGAGTAGATTGGGATTGCCCTGTGACTCAAAAATGTTTTTTATGCATGTGAAGATTGCACATAATACTCCTTAATTTAACTCTTTTTACTATTAGCATTATATTAAAATCTTTTAAGCACAAAAATTACACTTTTGAGTAGATTGGGATTGCCCTGTGACTCAAAAATGTTTTTTATGCATGTCAAGATTGCACATAATACTCCTTAATTTAACTCTTTTTACTATTGTCATTATGTTAAAATCTTTTAAGCACAAAAATTACACTTTAGAGTAGATAGGGATTGCCCTGTGACTCAAAAATGTTTTTTATGCATGTGAAGATTGCACATAATACTCCTTAATTTAACTCTTTTTACTATTGTCATTATATTAAAATCTTTTAAGCACAAAAATTACACTTTTGAGTAGATAGGGATTGCCCTGTGACTCAAAAATGTTTTTTATGCATGTCAAGATTGCACATAATACTCCTTAATTTAACTCTTTTTACTATTGTCATTATATTAAAATCTTTTAAGCACAAAAATTACACTTTAGAGTAGATAGGGATTGCCCTGTGACTCAAAAATGTTTTTTATGCATGTCAAGATTGCACATAATACTCCTTAATTTAACTCTTTTTACTATTAGCATTATGTTAAAATCTTTTAAGCACAAAAATTACACTTTAGAGTAGATAGGGATTGCCCTGTGACTCAAAAATGTTTTTTATGCATGTCAAGATTGCACATAATACTCCTTAATTTAACTCTTTACTATTAGCATTATGTTAAAATCTTTTAAGCACAAAAATTACACTTTTGAGTAGATTGGGATTGCCCTGTGACTCAAAAATGTTTTTTATGCATGTCAAGATTGCACATAATACTCCTTAATTTAACTCTTTTTACTATTAGCATTATATTAAAATCTTTTAAGCACAAAAATTACACTTTTGAGTAGATTGGGATTGCCCTGTGACTCAAAAATGTTTTTTATGCATGTGAAGATTGCACATAATACTCCTTAATTTAACTCTTTTTACTATTAGCATTATATTAAAATCTTTTAAGCACAAAAATTACACTTTAGAGTAGATAGGGATTGCCCTGTGACTCAAAAATGTTTTTTATGCATGTGAAGATTGCACATAATACTCCTTAATTTAACTCTTTTTACTATTAGCATTATATTAAAATCTTTTAAGCACAAAAATTACACTTTAGAGTAGATAGGGATTGCCCTGTGACTCAAAAATGTTTTTTATGCATGTGAAGATTGCACATAATCCTCCTTAATTTAACTCTTTTTACTATTGTCATTATATTAAAATCTTTTAAGCACAAAAATTACACTTTTGAGTAGATAGGGATTGCCCTGTGACTCAAAAATGTTTTTTATGCATGTCAAGATTGCACATAATACTCCTTAATTTAACTCTTTTTACTATTAGCATTATGTTAAAATCTTTTAAGCACAAAAATTACACTTTAGAGTAGATAGGGATTGCCCTGTGACTCAAAAATGTTTTTTATGCATGTGAAGATTGCACATAATACTCCTTAATTTAACTCTTTTTACTATTGTCATTATATTAAAATCTTTTAAGCACAAAAATTACACTTTTGAGTAGATAGGGATTGCCCTGTGACTCAAAAATGTTTTTTATGCATGTCAAGATTGCACATAATACTCCTTAATTTAACTCTTTTTACTATTAGCATTATATTAAAATCTTTTAAGCACAAAAATTACACTTTAGAGTAGATAGGGATTGCCCTGTGACTCAAAAATGTTTTTTATGCATGTCAAGATTGCACATAATACTCCTTAATTTAACTCTTTTTACTATTGTCATTATATTAAAATCTTTTAAGCACAAAAATTACACTTTAGAGTAGATAGGGATTGCCCTGTGACTCAAAAATGTTTTTTATGCATGTCAAGATTGCACATAATACTCCTTAATTTAACTCTTTTTACTATTGTCATTATATTAAAATCTTTTAAGCACAAAAATTACACTTTAGAGTAGATAGGGATTGCCCTGTGACTCAAAAATGTTTTTTATGCATGTGAAGATTGCACATAATCCTCCTTAATTTAACTCTTTTTACTATTGTCATTATATTAAAATCTTTTAAGCACAAAAATTACACTTTAGAGTAGATAGGGATTGCCCTGTGACTCAAAAATGTTTTTTATGCATGTCAAGATTGCACATAATACTCCTTAATTTAACTCTTTTTACTATTGTCATTATATTAAAATCTTTTAAGCACAAAAATTACACTTTAGAGTAGATAGGGATTGCCCTGTGACTCAAAAATGTTTTTTATGCATGTCAAGATTGCACATAATACTCCTTAATTTAACTCTTTTTACTATTGTCATTATATTAAAATCTTTTAAGCACAAAAATTACACTTTAGAGTAGATAGGGATTGCCCTGTCACTCATTAATGTCTTCTATACATATCAAAATTATACATAATCCTACTTAATTCAACACTTTTTACTATTAGCATTATGTTCATATCTTTTTAAGCACCAAAAGTGCACATTATCATCTTTAAATACATAATGCGCTAAATGACCAGAGTGCCATAAAACAACATTAATTCATTTTATGGGGGGTGGGGTTTGAGGGGTTAATTGAAATAAACAGGTAAGTGTGAAGATTATACTAACCTGTTGAGTCAAAGCATTGTCAGTCCTTGTATTTCTATTGGAAACTTTGTTATTTAAACATTGGCAAAAATGCTGAAATTGCTGACAATTTCAATTACTGGTTTCTGGACTGTAGCCGAGTACATTTTTCACAGAATGGATTTTCGTATCTTAGATGAGGAAAAAAACAGTTCTAATTTACAGTTGAGAGTCTTCAGTCATACTTGATATTAACCCTATACCACACAATCCCAAGTTTTAATAACCCTTGAAGAGGAGGCTTTTAAAAAGATTGTGGGAAAAGGAGAAAATGTTGGTAACCAGCATTTTCTCCTTTTCCCACAATGTTTTCTACCCTATCAAAGACATAATAATCATTTGAAATGCATTGTGTTCTGCAAATGCTTTCAATTTGATTGAGTCAAAAAGCCCGCCCGGGTGGCTCAGTGGTGAGCGTGTCGGACTCATGACCTGGTGGTTGTGAGTTCGATACCCGGTTGAGGTGAACTTTCTTTCCGGCGTATTTTCGCCTCTCACCTCTACTGAAGCATGTGAGAAAAGTAGTCAGTGGCTTTGGAAAGAAAGTTGTGTTAGTACTGGTGTGAGAAAGCCAGGAAACACATGTGCGTCACCGACCGCCATGATATGACCTTAGCTGTTAAAGTGGCGTTAAACCCCAATACAACCAACAACCAATTGAGTCAAAAATTTTATTGTTTGGTAAAGAGTTAATGTAGCGGTCTGTTACTAGGTAAAGCATGCAGGTATTCTTTTAAGTAGAGGGGCAAATTGTGTTTTTATTTCCTCTGATTTATCAAGATTTGTCACATATTTAGTTGTGTGGAAAGCCTGAAAAGTAGCTTTTTTTCTGTTTTAGGAATCTTGTCCATGGCTAATGCTGGACCAAATACAAATGGGTCACAGTTCTTCATTTGCACAGCTAAGACACCATGGTAAGTCTGCATCACCTTGCTCAACAAAAGCTGTATGCTTTGATGAATCTTTGTTACCAAATGTCAAATTTATGATAAACTGTTACTTGATTTATGTGGAGCTTGAATTGAAAATACAGTGCAAGGTCTTTCATAAAAAGAAGTACAGTTTGCAAAAAGTCTTGACATCACTGCAAATTATTCTTTAGAGATGAATTTCAAGTCCCATCTTCAAATCTGTCGGTCATAGATATTAATAATGGGCCAAGCCCTGGTAGTTCAGTCAGTAGCAAACGGGGGGTTGCTGGTTCTATTCCTGTCTCGGCCAATTTTTTTCTGAGGATTTGTGATAGTCATTGTGACAGATTCATTCTTCTCTCACTGCTGACTATTTTATTAACGATGGTTATGTGGGAAAGCAGCCAATGGCTTGGAAAGAAAATTGTGCAGAGAACTGTTTAAAAAAAACTCCAGAAAAGCTTGGATAGGTGCACTGGCTGCCACGATATAAGTCAAATAATGTTGAAAATGGTGTTAAACTCCATAAAACCAATCAATCAATCTTGGTAATGATGGAAACTTGACTGAATTCTATGAATTCAATCAATCCATAAAAATAGAATCCAAAACATGGGCCATAAACTAAATTGTTAGCTTTGTGTATCCTCAGGACTTTATTCAATGGATGTATAATTTTATGCCATTTATTATTTGAAGTAACAATAAAGGCCAAATGTAAACAAAGCGGTTGTTTAAATGCATTTGAATTTATATCATACCATTAAAAAGTAAATTATTGTGAAGATGACAATCTGTCATTGTACGGTCGGTCCAAGTGTTAGTTGCTGACAGAGAAATTAATTTCAAAACTAGGTTAAAACCTGCCAGGTAGCTGTCTTTTGTTTACTTTTTGCCTGATTTTAAAATTCTTTTTTCTGCCAGTGACTAACATATGGCCCGACCACACGATAAAAGACTGTCATCTCCACAACATTTTCCACAACATTTTCCATACTTTCAAATGGTATGATTTAAATTTAAATGTATTATGACACCTACTTTGATATTTTGGCCTTTACTGGGCCTTTAATTTTTTTAATAAAAACTGGTTTCTACTGGTGAGAACCTGAGCAGCCCAGTGAATATTTTGACACTTTAACCAGCTTTGAGTTTTATACATTTAACTCTTTGCCATGTAAGAAAATCATAGAACTGTCCAAACCTTTTAGTTTCTGCAGATGACAAATTGAGAGGAAATAAATTTAATTAAATTTAAAAGGTAGAAAATATGTGAAAAGGAGAAAATACTGGTTCTCCACTATAATGTCAAAAGCCCCCACCCTTAAAATCATTCAAACATGTGATTGTTTGGACAAGGGTTTAGTTAGGCTGAGTTTTTAGCTCCACTTGTGAAGGCCAGGGAACTTATGTCATGCCTTGGTGTGTGTCCATGCCTGTGTGGGTCCATGCATGTTTCAGTTGTTTTCAAACACTTTGGAAACTACCCATACAATTTTAACCAAACTTCACAACAAAAAAATGATCCTGCCATGGTCCTCTTCAGAATTCCTTCAGAGAATTTAATTCTGGTAAAAACTCAGGTTGCCAAGGCAACAAAACATAAATATTGAAAATCTTTAAAAATCATAAAACCATAAAGCCTAGACATGCAGTGCTCTTATTATTGGTAATCTTGTAGAAATACTTTTTGTCAGAGGTCATTGATATTTGATATGAATGAAACTGGATTAGACTTGTATTGATTAAAATCATCATGGCAGCATGTGAAAAAGACATTGTTTTGGGGCTTAGATTATTTTCTCTAGGAAATTTTATTGCAGAACAGATTTCTTTTGGTACCATGATGGTCAATGCCAATTTGTGTATGGTACATGCATTTTATTCGGCAGTGGAGTGATAGAGGGCCATCATGGCCCCTCATGTTAATTTACATGTATTTGTATATGCTATAATTATGTTGTGTAAGTGATGTAACAATCTCAAAGTTTCATTTGACATATAGATAAGTTATTGTTTGATGGTTCTGCTGTTTCCAACATCATTGCTCTTAATCATGGCAGCCAGTGCTCTTCGTCCTTGCTTGCCTGTAGTTTCTTTTACCAGTACTTTGACACATTTGATCCACGCCATTTCCTTCTTTTCCACACAATAATATGGAGACAATGGTTAGCGGTAAGAGGTGAATGAATCCTGTGGCAATGACTATCATCAGTCCCAAGAATGAACTTGGCGGAAACGGAAAAAACCAACAAATCTTGTTTCAAGCCCTTTACATCACCAACTGAGCTATGAGGCTCAGCACCTCACATTAAATTCAAGATGACGTCAATATTGTAAGGCACCTCTTGCATCAGTGAGAGTTCTGATCAGCTACATATAATGTGGATGTGGTCCGACTCTTCACTGATCACAAGTGGCACATTATTACAAAATACTTGGGATTTATGAAATGATATTATTATTAAATACATGTTCTAATAATACTCTGTCTAAATGTTCAATTTTCATCCATTCTGAATTAGTTCATTACATTTTCTCATTTACTTTCCACGTTAATGTTAAATAGTATGGTTTTACTGTAAATTAGACAGATAACAATTACATGTATCAGAAAATGACACGTTTATCAATATAATCAAAATTTTAGTACACTTGTATGTCTTAGAGTAAGTTACCTTCAGTAGCAGATTATCTGGAAATTTTGGGTGTATAACACAGGACTAAGTCTTAATCTTTTGCTCTTATATTTTACAGGCTGGATGGCAAACATGTGGTGTTTGGATCTATTGTGGAAGGCATGGATGTTGTAAGGAAGGTAGAAAGTTACGGAAGCGACAGTGGGAAGACATCAAAGAAAATTGTAATTGAGGAATGTGGGCAGCTGTAATAGTGTTCTCATGTGTTTCAAAGCTACAAATGCTTATGAAAACATTTCCAATTGACAACAGGAAAAATTCATTGGATATTAAAATGCACAAAAGGATTGTTTGTTTCTAACTATAGTCCTTTGTTAAAGATAACAGCTTGTATAGTCCATTTGCCACATGGGATATTAGATGATGAATCAATAAATTTAGTGAAAGATCTAATTCAGTTTGTTTATCATATCCTTTCCTTGTATTTGTTAACCCGAAGAGGGATAAATTACTGAAACAGACCACTTCAAATTAGGAACAAGAGGGCCTTGATGGCCCTAAAGTCGCTCACCTGAGCCATTTGACAAAAGATGACCCATTTCAAATCTCTTTCGAGATATTATGACTAACATTCAATCAAGCTTTCATAAGTATTTGACTAAAAATTTGACCTCTAGCATGTTTAAAATTTTCTTCTAGAATTTGTCTCGGTGACCTACTTTTTAGCCCAACATAGCCTAGTTTACAACTTGTTGCAGATATTATCAAAACAAAGATTCTAACAACCTTTCATCAATATTGGACAGAAAATGTGGCCTCCAGAGTGTACATATGGTTTTTCCAAGATTTGACCTGGCGACCTCCTTTTTGACCCAATGTGACCCATTTTCAACCTCATTCAATCTCAGACAAATATTTGGACCAACTTTCGAGAGTATTGGACTGAAAATGTGGCCTCTAGAGTGTACACAAGGTTTTTCTAAGATGTGACCTAGTTTTTGACCCAACATGACCCATTTTCAAACTCATCTAAGATATCATCAGGACAAACATTCTGACCAACTTTCAAGAGTTTTGGACTGAAAATGTGGCCTCTAGAGTGTACACAAGGTTTTTTTTTTCTAAGATTTGACCTAGTTTTTGACTCGACACGACCCATTTTCAATCTCGTCTGAGATATCATCAAGAAAAACATTCTGACGAACTTTCAAGTGTTTGGGTTGAAAATGTGGCCTCTAGAGTATACAAGGTTTTGCTAAGATTTGACCTAGTGACCTAGTTTTTGACCCGACATGACCCAATTTCTAACCCTTTAGAGATATCACCAAGACAAACATTCTGACCAAGTTTCATAAGTATTGGGTTGAAAATGTGGCCTCTAGAGCGTACACAAGCTAAAAGCTGGCGATGCACGCTGGACACAGCACGATCACAATGAGCACTTTAAAAGAGCTGAAATATTGCTTTCATTAGGTTGTGTTGACTAGAAGAATCATAGAAGCAGACATTGAAGATCCAAGATGGTAATTTTTGCGTTGTCCATCCAGCTGTCCGTCCATCCAGTCAGATTTCTTAAAAAATCCTTGACGAAAATTCATGAAACTTCATACATATGTTCCTTATGATAGTTTGCAGGTACATTTTTTTTTTTTTTTTTTTTTTATTTATTTAATGCCGTGTCACGGAAAAGGGGGGCTTGATCTATATTTCCATTATGCACCAATATATCTCTTTAACTACTGGACAAAATTTTATGAAACTTCAGATTTATTTTTGTTTATTATAAGCCACAGACTATCATTATTTGGTTTTAATCAATGAAATGCCGTGTTATGCAAAAAGGGGGTTTAATGTATAATTTCATGGACCAATAACCATCTGTTCGTTTGTCCATCTGGACAGATATCTTCTAAAATCTGTGACAAAATTTGATGAAACTTCATACATGTGTTCCTTATGATAGTTCGCGGAGACAATTTTTTTTAAAATTTAATGCCATGTCATGGAAAAAGGGGGCTTGATGTATATTTCCATTACTGAACTTATATCTCTTTAACTACTGGACAAAATTTTATGAAACTTCATAATGATATTGTTCAGTATAAGCCACAGACGATCATTATTTGTTTTTATTTAACTCTTTACCAAACGACAAAATTTTAGACTGGTCCAAATTGAAAGCATTTGCAGACGACAAATGTGACTGAAAAATTGAAATTGGTTTAGGAAGGGTAGAAAACATTGTGGTAAAAGGTGAGAAAATGCTGGTTACCAGCATTTTCTCCTTTTCCCACAATGTTTTCCAAAGGCTTCTTTCTCAGGGTCGTTAAAAGTCGGGATTGTGTGGTAAAGAGTTAATGAAATACTATGTCATAGAAAAAGGGCCTCATGTATACATGTATTTCCATTATGTACCAATAACAAAAAGACCTCTAGTACATGCAATATATGCATAGAAACATGTTTCTATCAGCGAAGGTCTTTCTCAGCGAGGGATATCATTTCGATGAAATATTTCGATGAAATAACTTGTTTCTTCACCAAACAACCCCACGCTTTAATGACCCTGAGGAAGACGGGATTTGAAATCAAAGTTGGAAAAGGAGAAAATGCTTGTAACTACGTTTTCACATTTCCTACATTGCTGTCTACTAATTAACTCTTTACCACACGATCTCGACTTTTAATGACCCTGAAAGAAAAGCCATTTGAAAACATCGAGGGAAAAGGAGAAAATGCTGCTAACCAGCATTTTCTCCTTTTCCCACAACGTTTTCTACCCTATAAACGATAGAAATCACCAACTTAGCAACATTTAATTTTTGTCTGCAAATGCTTTCAATTTGGTCTAGTCAAGGATTTTGTCGTTTGGTAAAGAGTTAAAAAGGAATACCACCATTTGAGCCACATTTAATTTGTGGTCTTCTAATATTTTCAGTTCAGACAAGTCTAAAACTTTGTTTTCTTGTAAAGAGTGGAAGGGTAGAAGATTGTAACCCATTGCAGCACCAACATGGACCCTGCAACAAATAGCCCTTGTAAACTTCCAGGGGAAAGGGAGGATTGCTTGTCACCAGCAGGTGCATGGTTTGCAAGGATGTTTCCATATCACAGATATAGGCTGAAAGAATTGACCCAGCAGGGCGTGGCTAACCTTTGACATTAGTCAGCCAGCTTTTTTTTTATACGCCTGTCGAAGACGAGACGTATTATGGGATCACCCAAGGCGTATGGGCGGGCGGGCGGCGTCCAGTTCTTTGTCCGGAGCAT
The DNA here is from genome assembly GCA_946811185.2 of Hippopus hippopus. Lineage (NCBI taxonomy): Eukaryota > Metazoa > Mollusca > Bivalvia > Cardiida > Cardiidae > Hippopus > Hippopus hippopus. Next base: position 22,432,505 of record OX328096.1, read on the forward strand.
AACTTTGTCATCTCCAGTTCGATTGACTTGAAACTTCGCGTTTGTGTTTGTTGCAATAATACGGAGTGCAGTGCAAAAGAACCATAACTCTACCTCGTGCTATCTTTGAGTTATTTCCCTTCGATCGTCATTTTTACAGCATTTTCTGCTTGTCCGGAATATAACTTTGTCATCTCTTGTCCGAACATCTTCAAATTTGATATGCATGATTGTTGAAAAATCACAGAGTGCAGTGCACAAGAACCATAACTTCCTAGCACGAATTTTGAGTTATTCCCCCTTTCTGATCTTCATTTTTATAGCATTTCTTGCTTGTGCAGAGCGTAACTTTGTCATCTTAAGTAGGAATGACTTGAAATATGGTATGCTTTTTTGTTGCAATATTTTGAAGTGCAGTGCGTAAGAATTGTAACTCTACCTTGTGCTGTCTGAGTTATTTCCCTTTGATCATCATTTTTACAGCATTTAGTGCTTGTCCGGAATATAACTTTGTCATCTCAAGTAAGAACGACTTCAAACTTGGTATGCATGTTTGTTGCAATATTACAGAGTACAGTGTGCAAGAACAATAACTCTACCTAGCGTGGATTTTGAGTAATTCCACTTTGATCTTCATTTTTACAGTATTTCTTGCTTGTCCAGAACGGAACTTTGTCACCTCAAGTCAAATTGACTCGAGACTTGGTAAACATCATCCTCGTTGACCCAGTTTCGATTCATTCCGTAATGCATGGAGAGTAATGTAATGCTTAAACCTGGGCTCCAAGGATGGGTAAACATGTTTGTTGCAGTTACGAAAAGTGCAATGCACAGGAGCCGTAACCTTACCTAATGCCCTTTTTGAATTATTCCCAATTCATTATTTTTTTTTTACAGCTTTTCATGCTTCTCTACAATATAACTTTGTCTTTTCATGTTTGAATGACCTGAAACTTTATATGCATGTTTCCTTAACATTACAGGAGACATTCATGCCTATTTCAATCACTTACATGATTTCTGCTGCACTATTTTCTTCTACCTGCCCTTTACGATTATTATCCCCACTCGAAAACTGGCGGTGAGACGGGCATATCTTGCGACAATTTGCCGCTCTTGTTTCATTTTAGTTGCCTTGAACCAGCTCGGAATTGTTCATGGTAAATCTACGTAAACACATGCATCATAGCGGTACTTTATCGATTCTCTGCCTTATGGACACATAAAGTGCATACTGTTCTACCACCTGAAAACTTTGCAAAAAAAGGTGATACTGAAATATCCAATACTGTATTTATCGATTAAGGTAATAGCAGAACATGGCTACTCATGAAGATTTCTCAATTGCCTATTTTACCTCCATCTAAAATGCAGTGAACTGTAATACAGCTCCAACCTGCCAGGTCAATTTTTACAGCCTATACTAGTTAAGAATTCTTTTTTCTACGAGCCAGTAACCATGTATGACTCTTGCTGAATCTAATATTAATTAATCTCTGTTGCACATGAAATAAGTTAACTCTCTTCCAAACAATTTCATGCCTTAATCACCTTGAGGAAGAGGACTTGAAAATGGTGGGTAAAGGAGAAAATGTATTTAACCCTGTACCAAACAACAAAATTTTAGCCTAGTCCAAACTGAAAGCATTTGCTGTCCACAGAATAAATGTTGCTTCCATGATGGAATTTGTGTATGAAAGAGTAGAAAACCTTGTGGAAAAAGGAGAAAATGCTGGTTTCCAGCATTTTCTCCTTTTCCCACAATGTTTTCAAAAGCCTTTTTCCTCTGGTTCGTTAAAACTTGGGATTTTGTGGGAAAAGGATTAACCAGCATTTTCTCCCTTTCTTACAATGTTTTCTTCTTTTTCAAAGACAAAGAGCCAAATTGAGTTTTTCATCTAAAAAGAGTTCACTTGACCCTTTACCATACGTCTGGTTCAGATCGAAAGCATCTGCAGACAAGAGTGAATGTGACTGTAAAAACTGAAATTCCCTCTTTCAATGGCAGAAAACATTGTGGTGAAAAGGAGAAAATGCTGGTTACCAGCATTTTCTCCCTTTTCCATGATGTTTTCAAAGCCTTTTCTTTCAGTGTCGTTAAAACTCGGGATTGTGTGGTAAAGGGTGCAGAAAAGTTCAAAATTTTGTGGTCTGGTAAATTTAAACAAAACTGATAGACAATGAACAGAACTGATGTACATAAAAATACTTTATTCGCTTTAAAAATCACCCTTGAACAATAAAACTATTGCACAAGTAGCTCCTCTTAGATAAAAAACCGCATGAGAAGATTAATAACATTTCTAAATCCAAGGGCAAATAATTCTGAAGCCTGATTTAAGTGTGATGTAAAATATGACTAATGATGAGGTGTAAAACACCAGAAATTACCTGTATGTCATATCAAGAGAAAAAAAGTTGATTAACTGTATAGAATTTGATTATCTCTTTAAATACCAAACAACAAAATTTTACGTTACTTCAGATTGAAAGCATTTGCAGAGGACAAGCTAAATGTGACTGAAAAATGGAAATTTGTTTTTGGAAGGGTAGAGAACAATGTGGGAAAATGAGAAAATACTGCATACCAGCATTTCAAGCTCTCAAAAGGCTTCCTTCTGAGGGTCATTAAAAGTCGGGATTGTGTGGTAAAGTTTTAATTCTGTACCAAATAATCTTGTGTTTTTACAACCATAAAGAGGAGGCTTTTGAAAAAAACCATGGACTAGAACAGATAGAAATCATTATTTAAATCACATTTAGTCTGTCATCTGCAAATGCTTTCAATTTGAAAGTTAATCTTAAGCAATTTTCATTGCACACACACTGAATCCATCTACAAATACTTAAAGTTATAATAAAGGCCAAATGAAAACAAAGCGGGTGTTTAACTGCATTTGAATTTATGTCATACCATCCAAAGTATGGAAATTATTGTGAAGATGGCAATGTGTTATTGTACGGTTGGTCCAAGTATTAGTCGCTGACAGAGAAATTAATTTCAAAACTAGGTTAAAACCTGCCAGGTGGCTGTGTCTTTTGTTTACTTTTTGCCTGATTTTAAAATTCTTTTTTTCTGCCAGTGACTAACATATGGTCCGACCACACGATAACAGACAGTCATCTCCACAATAACCATATTTTTAAATCGTATGATTTAAATTTAAATGTATTATGACACCTGCTTTGATATTTTGGCCTTTACTGGACCTTTAAAGTGGCAACAACCAGATTGAGCCAAGAATTTTTTGACAACCTCGACACAAAAAACTAATCACCTTTCATTTGCCTGCAAAGATTGTATTAAAAAGAAGATACAGACATAAATCAGGACAAATGTCTCATATTTTGAAACTAGATCTTTTTAATCCTTGGTAATGACCCTGAAGAAATTGTCTTTTGAAAACATTATGGGAGACAATACTGGCATTTTCTCCCACCCAGTCAATGTCTTCACCCCTTTCACAGACAATTTTCATGATTTGAACCGGATTTTATTTGTCATCTGCTCGAGCTTTTAACCCTTTACCACACAATTCTGAGTTTTAACGAATCTAAGAAAGCAAGCTTTTGAAAACATTGTGGGAAAAGGAGAAAATGCTGGTAACCAGCATTTTCCTCTTTTCCCACTATGTTTTCTTCTCTTTTACAGACAAATCCCATTACTTGTGCCACATTTACTATGTCCTTAGGAAATGCTTCCAATTGGATCCGTCTTTAACCCTTTACCACACGACAAAATTTTAGCCTTGTCCAAATTGAGAGCATTTGCAGACGACAATTTAAATGTGGCTCAAATGGTGCAATTTTTCTTGGATAGGGTAGAAAACGTGGTGGGAAAAGGAGAAAATGCTGGTTACCAGCGTTTTCTCCTTTTCTCACCATGTTTTCAAAAGGCTTCTTTCCCAGGGTCGTAAAAAGTCGGCATTGTGTGGTAAAGGGTTAATTTGGATGATTGTAAAATTTTGTTATCTGGTAAAGAGTTAGCCATCCTAGATAAAAGGTTACACAGATAGCTCAGTTGGTAAAGTCCTTGTACTATAGTTTTAAAGGTTACAGGTCTTAAAATCTCGGCAAAAGCAAATCCATTTTTGGTACTACCATATTTTCCGGACAATAGGCCGTGGCCTATCTATAAAAAAAAAAGTGGAAATTTTCAAGGGTGCGGCCTATAAGACAAAGCGGCTTATACGTGAATTTTATTTTTCTAAATGACCTGTTAGTGAGGCCTGTAAAACTGAAAAAAAAAGGGAGACCAGTTTACAGTTCTCTGTGTGGGTGCCTTTTTGGTTCACGCCCACAAAGTATTTCTCGAACACTTATATTTTGTTTTGTTGATAGATAAATTAATCCGCTTGTGTTAAATTCGTGACCAACCTAGATTTTCACACCTTTTGTTTTATGATATCTATTGGTACTAATCGGCGGTTAACTGTGAATGTAATTAAAGGCGTTGTTTGGTGTGTAACGTCAATCAAACTAACAATTTGACAATTTCGAAATTCCTTAAATTATTCGACAATGGACAAACGAATGATAATGGTCTCTAGTGTTCTGAGTGATTTGATCTGCAGAAGGGGAAATTATTCCAATGGAATGAAAAAATGCAAAAACAACGGATAAATTTGTTTCGTATCTTAAACATGTATAATACATATACCAGTACAAATACATGTACATGTATCTAAAGAGGAATGACATTGTACAGTAACCAAGCGTATCGGCCGCCGCTAATGTGCCGGTGCGGCCTATACAATACTTTTTATTTCTTAAATGGTTAAAATAGAAGGGTGCGGCCTATACAGTGCAGCGGCCTATTGTCCGGAAAATACGGTATTGTGATTTATGTCTGAACTGAGAGTAAACAGTCACACGCTTGTGTTTTTCTCTGTTCAAAATATCAACTGTCTTCCAATAGGAAAAAAATTATTTTGGTCAAAATATAGTTTTATGCTGCTTTTACATTTATACCTCAAGGGCTTCAGAGATGAAATTGGTATAACGTATTCAGTTTGTAAATAAGACCACAATCTTGTCAATTCAACACTATACCAGATGACAAAACCTAAGAACTGTCCACAGAAAAATTATATGCAGGCAACAAATTAACTGGCTCAAATGGTAGGATGTTCTTGAAAGAGTGTAAAAACATGGACTAAGGAGGAAATGCTGGTTACCAGCATTTCTTCCTTTTCCCACAATGTTTTCAAAAGCCTATCTCAGGGTCTTCAAAACTTGCACTGGTAGAGAAACAAATGGACATTTGCCAATGTATTGCACAAACATTTGGACTATGTAAATACGAGATTAGGCTGCAGTTTTTATGCAATCTATTATGCAATCTATTCTTGATATACAATGAAGAAGAACCTGCTATTGCCTTTGGCACCCTATCAATGCTTGAGCTATAGGTCTTCAAAAGAGGTTCATATGAGCAGTGTACATGCAAGATGAGATTCATCATTGAATGCACTCTGATCTTGATCTACACTGCAAAAAAACCTATATGTGTCTGGTTTCCGTAAGTGTTAAAGCTGATTTCCTCAAAATGGAGAATTCATTCCAAGTTTTGTTCCAAAGTCTAGTCTGGCTCTCTTCTGATAACGGACAGCCAACCTGAAATGAAGATGAATTTTCATATACAGGACCGGCATATATAAAGGTTCAATATTAGTTGTATGGTCAGGTGGCAGGGGACTTGGAAAGTTGTTCACGGCTGTGGTGAATCATGTCGCCCCGAGCCGAAGGCGAGGTGGCGACATGTTTCACCACAGCCGTGAACAACTTTCCAAGTCCCCTGCCACCTGACCGTACAACGAATTTATTATACTGCAAAGTTTTACCATTCCAACGTTTGTTAAGCAAATTTCACCTATTTTTTGGTTTAAAAAATTGAGTATGCTGACGAAGTAGAATTTCCCTTCTGAGTGCCCCAATTCAATGAAAACTGACGTCACTGGGAACTAACGTCACTGAAACCTTGGTAATACGTGCTAAAACGTGCAGCTTGGCGCATAATCTTGATGTTAATCTTGATCGCCGCCGCCATTTAGGATGTTGTGTTGATAGTGTAGTCATGTATACGGGGCTCCGGAAAGGGAAACTGCTTTTACGCTGGTTTTGCCAGTGTACATGATATATATGTTCGGGGCATATTATCCAATCAGATCACGAGAAATTTCTTTGCAGTATAATAAATATGTCTCTTTGTGTGTGTGTTTGGAGTGGGTGGCTTCCATCAAAATCTTACTAAACATTTTATTTCTTTGTTAACCCTTATGCTGCTAAATAAGTGGAATTTATTTTATGAGCCGATAGTAAAAACCCAAATTTTGCTTTTTTCAAAGGTATTTTTTGGTGGACAAGATGTCCTTATTGGACAGTGTAGATCAAAGATCAAACTGCCTGTTCTGTGCAGTCTGATCTTGATCTATACTGTCCGCAAAAGGTCAGTGAGTTGTGCTTAGCAGCCTAAGGGTTAAAATTAACCATTATGTTGTATGTCCTCACTAGAAATGGTCTGATGGGACAATTCTACCGAGATTCCACAATATTGTTTTTAATAATGAACCACAAGATGTTATATAATATGTATCTGGCACTTCTGTCCTAATGTGATGGCTATACTAAATACCTCCGCAAAGATTTTTTTCTAATAAAGCTCACTAGAACATTTACTTGGGATCAATATCCTCACCCAACCTTTGCAGCCAGCCATTTTTCAGCAGTGAAGCAATTTCATTCAGAAGTGAGATGAGATTATCTCAGAATACAAGATGATGCAAAGGATGGAAGAGAGTTGCTGAAAGTATCTCTGTTAAGTGGAATGAGTCACATGAGTAGCTGCAACACTGTTCCTCTGAAGGCAAATGGCTCATTCATGGCATAAGAATAATATAATTCATGAAGTTATTATTGCATTGAAAAGAGCTAGAAGTAAGTTTAAGATTAGATCATTTGTTTCAAGTAAACTGGCGATGAGTTTCAAGTTCTGTCTTAAACCTGATAAAATTTGTTGTTTGATTGGGGTGGTTTTTTTTGCATTCTTTGATATTCAAAGAAAATAAATTCAGCTTCATTGAACTTGGAACTCGGTAAAAGATTGGTAAGAAAAACATGAAATCTCGTATACATTTTTGTTTACATAAGTTTGACGGGGAAGGTAGTTATGGCACTGCCTCGATTTTATTTGTATATGGAGCTATCAGAAAGTTTTACTGCCAATCACAACTTGCCAATACTGATGAGTGAAAGCATTTTTTCTCCTTTTCACAATGTTTTCTACCCTATCAGACTGAAATAAGAATTAGAACAACAGTTGTCATCTGCAAAGGCTTTCGATTTAATCGTGACCAAAATTTTGCCATTTGGTAAAGAGTGGAACAAATTGTAGAGCTCGTACTTAATCTCTCTGTGTTTCAGAAGCTCATTTATAACCACCAGTATCACAGGGAAGGCCAGCCCTACAGCCCATACAGCTGGGTGTACATCTGATAAAACCATAGCATGTTGGACTGATTGGTTTCTTACATACACATCACATACACAAAATAGAACCTGGCAACATAACCTGAAAGTAGAGTGAAATACTGATAGATCATAAAACACCTTGAATATCAACATAACAACTATAGATCTAACACCACATGCCGGTGCCAATGCTCTGCTGCAGTTTCTGTTTTAGTAAAAATTTTAACCCTTTGAGTGCTACATTAACCCAGCAGATATTTTAAGTGTAGAAGTAAGATCCAAATAAGCGCAGTTTCTGGAATGTTGAAGAAAAGGGAACATAGTAGATCAAAGATTGGAATGCACTTTTTGTGCAGTCTGATCTTTGATCTACACAAACCACAAAGGTACCCACTGTCATGAAAGGCGCATTAGCACTTAAGTTAAAAGAAAGAGGTATAACTCTGTCAACAATATTTTGAGAATTACCAGCCCTTCTGTTTTGGGTTCCGATTTTGATTATTTACAACTAGCGCAAGGTTGAAGTAAATATTTCCAGTAATGATAGAGATATGAGAAAATGTCAAACTTTTCACACGGACCAAGCCAATGTAAACAACAACCAGTTATGACAATACCTGAAATTTGTCCTGAATGTTCTCTTCAAAAACATCTTAACTAATGAAATGCAAATTTTCAGTCTCCCAAAAAAGAATACCAAATCAAGACAAAGTACAAGAGAAAAAAGCTATTGTTTTCAATGGTATGAAAAGAAATAATGGGAAAGAACAGTTGCTGGTTACAAGACCAAGAGCAGGAATTTTTATGACAAGCAACTTCTCCTTTTCTACAATGTTTCAAACCCTGTCGACTGCAAAAAAGCATATGTCACAACTGGGGTTGATCAGTGCTATATCCCTATGGATTTCTAGTCGCAAATTCTAGAAAGAGTGTTTCATATTTCAAATACTAAATCTTCATTCTAGCTGCTTAGACTGACTGTGTAAACGTTTTTTGATTGTTAACTCTTAAGCCCACTTCAAAATTAAGTCTTGTTAACATTGAAAGCATTTACAAATGACCAATTACATTTGGCTCAAATCAAGGTTTTGTCTTTAATAAAGTAGAAACCATTGTGGAGAAAGGAGAAAATGGCAGTAATCAGCATTTTCTCCTCTTTGAACATTTTCAAAAGCCCCTTTTCACAGGCTAATCAAAACATGAGACTGTTTATTCCCATGGATAAGGGTTAAAATACCTTAGAAATATAACTGAATTCAGAATGGTACATAATAATGAGTCGAGATTACTTACAAAACAGGTGTTATAATTAACCATAACTTGTTTGTAGCTGGGAACTGCTGCCACAAGTGATCTGTCCAGTGGACAAAACTCAATGATATGATCTCTGAAAAAAAAAATGTGCACAAATAAATCAAACAGGGAAGTCATAAAAAAAATGGGTAAACTATGGTACAGCTTCATGAATGGTACAAACAGCATCCATAGGAGTATTTTGCAAAGCTTTAATCAAGATCAGACTGCTTAGAAAATGCAGCCAGATCTGTGATCTTCACTGTCACACATTATGTGCTGTCTTTTTTAAACTTGTGTCAAATTGTGGAATTATTGAAAATTCAAAGCTGAATGTATGCTGGAGCAAGAAGTGTATAGCTAACACCTGCATTTTATTTTTAGGTCCTTATTTAGTATAAATCGCTTAACCCTTTACCAAACGACAAAATTTTGGACCAGACCAAATTGAAAGCATGTGCAGACGACAAATTAATTTCGGCTGAAATGATGATTTCTGCCTTGGATAGGGTGGAAAACATTGTGTGAAAAGGAGAAAATGCTGGTTACCAGCATTTTCTCCTTTTCCCACAATGTTTTTAAAAGCTGTCTTCCTCAGGTTCTTCAAACCTAGGAACTGTGTGGTAAAGAGTTAACTCCAGTCACTAACAAAACACAACGGCAGAAAATCCCCTGATGAATATACTGACAATAAAACCTTAAAAATTCGACTACATAATATATCAAATATTATCCAACCAGTTTTATCTCTTTACCAAACGAAAAAATTGTAGACTTCCCTAATTTGAAAGAATTTGCAGACAACAAAATAAAAGTGACAGAAACTTTGGAAATTAGGCTTTATAGGGTAGAAAACATTGTGGGAAAAGAAGAAAATGCTGGTTACCAGCATTTTCTCCTTTTCCCACAAAGTTTCAAAAAAGCTCTTTTTTTCAGGGTTGTGAAAAAAAAGGCCTTTGAAAACATTGCAGGAAAAGGGGAAAATGCTGGGTTTACAGCATTTTCTCCATTTCACACAATGTTTTTTTTTACCCTTTCACAGACACATATCATCATTAGATCAAAATTAATGCTTTCAATTTGGAAAAGTCTAGAATTATGCTGTGTGGTAAGGAGTACAAATCAAACTTTTACAACAGTCTCTGAATTCTGAATGACAGGAGAGAGCTTACCAAAATATAACACCAACAGGAATAGAAATATATTCTGAGCCAAGACAAGTCCTCCAGAAAATTTATCATACCATGTTCTGTCTGCTGGTGGGGTTGAGTGACTGTCAAGAAAATATGTACATTAACCCTTTACCAAATGACAAAATTTTGGACTGGACAAAATTTTGAACTGGACCAAACTGAAAACATTTCTAGAAGCCAAATTAAAGGTAGCTCTATAAAATGATGATTTCTAACTTTGACAGGGTGGAAAACATCGGACTGGACAAAACTGAAAACATTTATAGATGACAAATTGAACGTAGCTCAAATGATGATTTCAAGCTTAGACGGGGTGGAACATGGCTCAAATGACGATTTCTGCCTTTAACAGGAAAGGAAAACATTGTGGGAAAAGAAGAAAATGCTGGTTACCAGCATTTTCTCCTTTTCCCACAATGTTTTCAAAAGCCTTCTTGAGATTGTGTGGTAAAGCATCAGCCCTCAGAGTACTATAAAAAAACTTCTGTTGCCTTTCCTGACAGACTAGATTAAGATAAGAATGCACAGAATGTAGTCAGATCTTCAACATACATTGACCTTTTCTTTGTCAGGGATCCTGGCAAAAACAGCCCTGACATTTCATTGACATTTGAAATATTTTTCATCTCACTGAAAATTTCCAGTTTGCTTTGTACTCCGAGGATTAAGAAAGGGCATAACAATTGAATGAATAGAAATATCCACCAACCGCAATTTCATTGCAGCTTTTTCCAAAATAATGAAAATTGAATGTAAAGGTATAAAATATACCCCTATCTTAAATCGAAACACAAGTAATCATTCTTTACTTCAGACATGCTAAAGGCTATCAGAACTAAAATGTTCATCCCATGTTTTTTCCATTCTGAGGTATCATTTGCATGTTTCTGTAACCTTTATGATGCTAGTCCTCTGACATCCACTTTTAGAACCCAATGGTGAAAATATATTCACAGCAGGTGCAGCTTATTATATCAATCATGGAGTAATTTCTTCATTCGTTTCATTATTAAATTACCTGCTAACAAAACAGCAAACAAAATTTGATTTTTAATCTGAAGAAAGCATGCAAATGGCACAAATTCAATGCCGTTTTAGCCACAGTACCTGACAAAATAACAGTGTTGATCCAAGATCAGACTGCACCAAACTGTGTGCTTAAGCATCTGACCTTACCTATGACATGTAAAGAGTAAAACTACCAAATACATGTACTTACACAAAGTCATAGATTCCACATGTTGAAAAGTTAGCAGCACCTGACTGTGGTAAAGTTTGGCAATAGGAATGTAAGGTCAGACTGTAGCAGACCAGCCCTACAATAATGGGTAGTAAATATCTCAACACATTGTAACCTATAAACTGTAGAATCATCTGAAATTAGAATCGTAAATATGTCTAACTCTCTGTCCAAAAAAAAGGCATATACGGAAATGTAAATTTACATTTAGAGCAACAATAAAAATTTCAAGACCCCACTGTTTTGGTCAGAAACCCCCAGAGGCTGGACCATCGTCCACCAAAGGGACACAATTAAAACATTATAGAAAAAGGACCGCTATTTTTTGCTACATATGCTACATCAAAGCAATAAACCTAGTACTTCCCTAACTTACAGTTCTAGATGAAGAATCTTTCCTTTTTCTGTTAATAGCCATGGCAGCCATATTGGTCATGTGACCAAAATATTTTGAACAATCTTTTTTCCCAAAACAAGTGAGGCTACACTTGAGACATGAAAGATGTTAAGCAATCACTTTTACTCACCTTGAGCTCACAGAGCTATAAAAATTCAAGAGCAGAAAGATTAATAAACTTCAGGCTTTACTGGAACTGGATAGTGAAAGTCAAACTAATTTTGATTGAAAAAATTTTCATTTTCTAACAATTAAAAAAAAAAAAAGTAATCAAGAGCACTGCATGGGATGCCAACACTCAGCTCCAGTTCTGTTCTCAGTGGAAATAAAGTCGAACAAGGGCATAACTGTGCAAAAATTTTTTCTATGTTATCTGTTCTTGTTGTATGGTTTCCTCTACTGACATTTAACAGCTAGCCAAAGTTTGAAGAAAATCTCTTCAATAATGAAAAAGTTATGAAAAAGTGTCAATGATTTTGCATGACATCGACAACAACAACAGGGCTATCAAAATCCATCGCTTTTTCTTTGCAAACAGTCCCTCTAAAATATATCAATGTTTATCATACCTCTTTGGTAATGTGGTTGGCATTTTTCCTAGTGGCAAGGGACATCACTCTAGCATCAACAGGATTCCCCATCATGGTGATTCCCAGCAGAGGAATGATGAAGAGAACAAGCCATAAAATATGGTGGCCAGATAGGACAGGGGGTAGCTGACTACAGGTGGCTAATACTTGAGCAAAAGATACAGACAGACTGCAACACATGATAAAGTAGAAGCAGTTCCTCACTGACATCAGGTGTGACCTAGACTAAAACCAAAAAATAAGAAATTCCTGAATAATTGTTTCAAGTAAAATTTAAATCTGTAGATGCACACAAACAAGTAAAAGTTGAATTTGTAGATGCACACAAACAAGGAAAACATCTATGCAGGTCAACATATAAACAAATGTGAAATCTTTGAGGCCAAGAGAAAAATTGCTTGTCATGACATTATGTTTCCCTTTGCAATGTATTCAAGTGGTCTGCAGCAAAACCTAACAGGTAATCTGTAAGAGGAAAAGTGTCAAGCTATGGTTTATTACAAAAAAGGAAACTTGGTACTTTGGCCAGGGATCTAACAGATACCTTCATATTATTTTGACCTTTTAAAAAGCAATCCCATCAGTTGACAACCATGTGGAAGAGTAAACAACATTTTCTCCTTTTCCCACAATGATTTCTACCCTAGACAAATGTCATCATTTATGCCAAATACAATTTAACATTTGCAAATACTTACAATATGGATTAGTATACATGTATTATCTTTTGGTCAGGTACAGAGTTTAAGTCCCATTAAGGGCATTTTCATTCTCAGTACTTTCAGTGCTTTGATTTTCCCATCAACTGCTTCAAAAACTTTGAGGTTCACCATTCTTGTAACATATTAACAGCTGTAAAATTTTACCTCAGCAATAAGATGGATAAGACTGATGTTATCATCTTGGTTTATATGTAATGGGCACACCACACTAAGGAGGGAGCTAGTTAACTGTAAGGGGGTCAAAATTGTCTTGTCCCACATAAAGGGACCTGATGATTGCTTCATGCAAACCTGTGGGCACATCGGTTCCAGTCCAATACTGAAAGTGAATTAAAATGATAAACTGATAAACTGTATAATCACAAGAACAGCAATATACATAAAGTATTATTGTAGCGATAACTATGAATTTCTCTACCTAATTTGATAATTCTGAAGCCTGATTAATACCTTACACTGAGGAGGAGAACCAGTTACAACGTAATCTGCAAGACACACACTTACAAAAGTAGAAATCAGCTCTGCCAACTATGTCTCTTTACCACACAGTCCGTTTTAACTACCCTGTCACTGTGGATGAAGGCTCTTGAAACTAGTAACTTGGTAACAAGCATTTTCTCCTTTTCCCACAATGTTATCTACTCTTTGAAAGACAAATTCCACCATTTGAACCACCTTTAATTTGTTGTCTGTAAATGCTTTCAATATGGACAAGGGTAAAACTTTGTTGTTTGGTAAAGATTTCAAGTATATGCAGTGAAACTGTTTTTTTCCTCCAATATTGAAAAACACCACTTTTTTTTTTTTTTTCAAAAGCAACAGCTTCATTTGTCACATTATTTTCTCAGCTTTTTACCGCAAAGGCATTGAAAGACACTTGCAAAAGATAAGGCAATAAGGTTGGAAATCATACATACCTACAATCTGCTTTCAGGAAAATTGGGATATTCTGCAAGTTTGTTGAACTACCAACACACAACACAACTTCTCCATGTTCCTGCATGATAGTAATCATCTCACAGGTGGCTGTAAATGTAGTAAATAGCATTCTTTTTGGTTACTAAATAAATTAAAACAAGAAAATATTGATGCAAATCAGTTGTTTCTAAAATAGGATACATTACAGCGGGTTAATTTTTTACGCCAAGGGCATCACTTGAACAAACTTCATAGAGGTCCATGTGGTGATACTACATGACAAATATTTAAACTCTGGGCCATCTTGTTTTGGACAAGAAGATTTTTAAAGTTTGCACCATTTAAGGCATTGTGTTAATCCCGAGTATTAACAACCTTGCGGAAGAATCATTTTGAAAACAATGTGGAAGAAGGACAAAATGGTAACCACATTCGAATTGTCGTCTGCAAATGCTCTCAAAAGTCTAAAATTATGTTGTTTGGTAAAGAGCTAAAGAGTCATGGTTTTGCAACATGATTTATGAAGAACACAACGAAAATGTGGCATGGACTTAATCCTTAAAAAGCCTACCACAACAGCTATAGTTGCTTCTGTTAACAGCCTATCAAGATCAGACTACACAAAAAATGCAGCTTAGTTATCAAAGTATTAAAAAAACATAAATTATCATTAAATCTTTTACAGCTTCAAGTGAAAAATAAACTGCAAATGCACAAAAGGTTTGAAGATAGCCAACGGTTCAAATGTAGACAGGTCAAAGATCAAATATACATGTATGTCCTTAGCAATGTCATCTTGATCTGAATAGTTGACAAGAACTTGTAACCTTCTGCCACACAATCCCGAGTTTTAAGAGAAGTAAGATTCCAGAGAAGTAAGATTCTTGAAAACATTGTAGGAAAAGAAGAAAATGCTGGTAACCAGCATTTTCTCCTTTTCCCACAATGTTTACTTGACCATCTGATACAAATCCCTTCATTTGTGCCATATAAATGTTGCCGTCTGCAAGTGCTTTCAAATTGGACCTCTTTAAAATTTTGTCGTTTGAAAAAGAGTTAAATCGTATAGTCTGTTTAAATAATGGTTACGTTGCTTTCAACAGGATTTCACATGTTGCTTTCAACATGATTTCATTAGTATCAAACAGCAGTTCACCTATTGATGTGGCCCTCTTGGTCTAACCAGCACTAGTCTAGGCTGCATTGCCTCCACTGAAGACATTCCTCCAAAAAGTATCAAAAGCTTAAAAGCAGGACAAAATTTTAGACTTGTTCATACCGTTAGAATTTGCAGCTGAAAAATTTAAATTTAAATGATGGAATTTGTCTCTGACAGGGTAGAAAACACTTAGTACAGGATAGGAAATATTGCAGGAAAAGGAGAAATTGCTGGTTCACAACATTTGCTCACTTTTCCACAATACTTTCAAATCCTACCTCAGGGTAATAAATCATTGAAACTTTTGGTAAAAGGGGTAAAAGATTTAATATTTAATGTTATAACATACTGTCTGTTGTGCAGTCTGTGAAGAGGTTCACCAGTAATGGTACATTATCAATACTGTTGAGATGAGGCCGGATGTTCTCTATTCCACGTGGCAATTTAGCCTACAAAAATAGTGAAGTCCAGCATAATCTATCTCGAAATACAATGTATTAGTTGGAGGTCCAAGTAAATGGCAGTAATCAAATCCATAACGTCATCATTCTTTCCCCAAAAACTTGATTGTGTGTACTCGCTGAGATCATTCTAATAACATATGTTTCAGGGAAGAACTGAAGTATCCCCACAACATTTCTCAAATAAGTATCTTTATAACAAGTTCAGAAACATACAGTTTCTTCTTTTCTCAAAAATTTTTCACATATCCATGAAAAATTATATTTCTTTTTTTTTTTGTGATATGTGTATAGGCACTTTATGCAATAGCTTTTAATCTAATAATAATCTGTACAGCTACAGGTTATCTCTTTAACAAACAACCAAATTTTTGTACAAGACAGAAAATATGACCATCCTGTAAACAATGGTCAGCCATGAGAGAGGTATGAATCCTGTTGCAATGACTATCACCAATATATGAAAAGACAATGCTGAGATGGGGATCAAACCAGCATCCTCCTGTTCTCAAGTCCTTTAAGCAACTGACTGAGCTACTTGGGCTTGGCAGATTTGATAATGCAAAAGATGTTCTTTCACTTTTCCGTGAAGTGAACCTATGTATTTTACTTTCCAAGCCATCTATATCCTATCTTGCCCTTCCACTTACAACTGGAAACAGAACCCCAGCCAAATGAACAAATGTTTTTATTTGATGCATTAACAGCTTAGGTCATTAAAATTTACTGCAGCCAGCCCTGTGCTGGTGAAACTAAACACAGACATGAAAGAGTGAGCCTTCTCAGTGGTATGATAAAAAACATGGTTGACAGCAGCAAAACAGAAACGATCAAACAAACAAAATCTTCTAAGAATGCTTTTTTCTTCACTAAATGTTTTAATTTTCATTCTTTCCTGCCAACAAAAAGTTAAACTCAGCCACATTAAGAGCACTTGCAGATACCAAATTAAATATTGCTCCATTTGTCCTTAAAAAAAATCAAAAATATTAACTTTGGATATCAGTATTTTCAGCTCTGATTATTAGTATTTTCTCCTTTTACCACATTTTGCAAATGCCTGCCTTTTCAGAGGCATGAAAACATAGGATGGTTTGCTTAAAGGTTTAATTGTGGCGGAAGCTGGCATATAACTGAGCATAAATGCATACCCTATTGTCTAATACCCCAGTCAGACTATCGTCTGTATTTTCTGTGATGTAACTAGATGCTTGTCTGCTTAATTCTTCATCACTGCCCCAGGTTGGATAATCTGTCAGGTCATAATCAAACACAACCTCATTCTCATCAGTTTTCTGATGCAAGGGAGTTAACTCTTCATCTGTATTGCTGTGACCAGTACTGTCCTTTTTCACTTTTCTAGGGCTCACAAGGGCTGTTTTCACTTTCTTTTCAAATTTGACTTGAGACGATGCTAGGTGAACAATGCTTGGTGCACTCTGGCTGCGACTTTTTGAAGGCTCCACTGAATATCTCTTAATATATGCCAGGATAGGATTCTCTCCCTTTGCACCACTGTCAGTGGACTGTCTTTTGTAATACCTATAAATAGATTCCACACTATTCCATGAAAACTTCATCTCATATAGGTACATCTAGAAATGAGATATTTGAAACTGTTGCAACATAATGATCAATATCTCTTTCTCTAACTTGTTGGTATGTTTGTCGATATAACTGCATTTTTTTAACATAGATTCTGATTACTTGCATAAAAAAAGGAGAAATTCTTATTTGAGGTAACACATTCACCACACTGAAGTTAACCTTTACAGAGCTGAATCAATGGAATGGATTTTTCAATTCATTTAGAGAAAATTAGATATTGTGACTTCTAGGCTGGTTTGGACAACATATAATCAATGAAACATTGAGACAAATGTTTACAATTCTTGAGCAAATTCTTCTTTAATGAGTACAGGTATTAAATAATACTTGAGAGAAGAAAATAGTCTCATCAATAGGGCATCAGGCATACAAGCATAACTGTGGTTGTGATTGTAGAGTGTGGATCACAATCAGATAGAAAACACCAACATGCATCTTGCATGTACTCTGTCCCTTACTTGGTTAGATACAGCCAAAACAGCCTAAAGCTGAAATCTTTCTGGGTTTCTCTTTCCCCCCCCCCTTTTTTTTTGGGGGGGAGGGGGGAAAGAAAAGGGGGGTGAATAAGTAAATTGGTCTTTTACTACAATGTTTCCAAAGTGTCTCCTGCAAGAGCACCACAGGTTGGTGCCAATGTTCTGCTATTTCTTTTTCCGTGAAAATTCTAAAATTCTAAGACGTAAAAATGGCATAACTGTGTAAAAAATACATCAGGGTTACCTGCCCTTATTGTATGGGATTCTCTTTTAATAGCTGACAAGTAAACCTATTTGAAGTAAATATCTTCAGTTATGGCAGAGATATCAGAAATTATCAAGCTTTTATAAGCCAATGACAATGACGGGGCTATGACAATATCTTGGGTTTTCCTTGAAAACAGCTGAGCTAAAGATGTTATCTGTAGAAAGGGCATGAATTAAGTAATTGATCAGTTTACATTTTAAGGGCTATTTGTACAGACTTTACTGGCAGTGAGTAGTCCAGGGTCCGTATTCACCAAACATTGAAAATAACACAATTTCTGATTGGCTAAACCATTTGGTTTAGCCAATCAGAAATTGTGTAACTTTCAAATTTAGAAAATCTTTGAGAATAAGTCTAAGAATATTCGTAAGAATGATTTATGAATATGGGCCCTGTTGTCCTGTAACACAGATAAACACAAGCTGTGTAAGTTTTACCTTGAACTACGCTGTGTCAGATCTACCTGCGACATTTCTTGCCCCGTACTTGTGGCTGATAAATACTGTTTTTCAGATCTCAATGATATATGACAATTCCACCCTGCCTCTAGTCCCATCTTCTCAGCAAACACCTGAAATTTTGGTGAAACAGGGGCACTGTATTTTAGCGCCAATGCTTGAATGAATGAATTAATGTTTGGTGTTTTATGGCGCATCGACATCTGGAGTCATTTAACACGCAAAAAAGTAGTAATGAAAGGAAAAAATAGGATGTAAGAATGTGAGTCATGAGTATATGATGAAAGATGTGTTATGAAATGATACTATAATGGAAATAAAATAAAATAGATATACAGTGATAAGAATAAAACAGTCCGAATAAGAATAAAAGGTTTAAAAAAAATACCACAATTTTGTATAAGGTCCAATCTCCCTGAGAAAAGCAATGTCCCTGAATAGATCGACAACCTTTCTGGTACGCCTTGATTCGTTATTGGCGACAGTTTCGCTGAAATTTATCTGTATTTCATAAAACTGATCTATTTGAATGTTTGATACTGTATACAGTATCAAGATGAAATTCTCAAACAGACGGATCTTGTTTTCTCAAATACTAGCAACTAAACTAAAGTGACCTTTTGTATTGGCTGCTGTTGCTTTTTCAGTGATAATTCAGTCAAGAATGGGCACAAATGTGTCAGAAATATTGAGGGTTACCTGCATTGCTTGTATCAGTTTCTATATCCTAAAACTGAAGTAAATATTTTCAGTAAGTATTTACATGTCAATGACATAGATGTCAGAACAATGACAATATCTTGATATTTTCTTCAAAAATAACAAGCTAAAAACAGAAATCTTTGTTCATTATTCTACCACAAATCTACAAGTATCTCTTTGATGCAAAATTCAATTTGTCGGAATGGTGACTGTTTTTTAAAAACCTTTTAAAAGTCTTTCAGTTGCATCATAGAGACAACTCCTTAATGTATCAATTAATCTGCTTTCCTTAATACTAGGCTTTGGTTCTGAAGTGCCTCATCCCAAGACACTCCAATATGACCAGTGTTGGCGACTAAGGTGAAACCAAACTCAGCCTTTCACAACTCAAACTTGGAGTGCCCTTTGAGAATTGTCAAAAAAATATAGATTATTCAATGGTCTTTACCAAATGACATAATTTTAGACTTCACCAAATGGAGAGCATTTGCAGACATTAAATTACACCTTTACAGCACAATCCTGAATTTTAATGACCCTGACAAAGAAGCCTTTTGAAAACATTGTTGGAAATGAAGAAAATGCTGGTAACCAGCATTTTCTTCTTTTCCCACAATGTTTTCTACCCTAACACAGACAAACCCATCACTTGAACCACATTTAAACTGTCATCTGCCAATGCTTTGAATTTGGACAAGTCTACATATTTGTTGCTTGGCAAAGACTGAAATGTGGCTGAGTTGTTGGCAGTTCCATTAAAAAAGACAAAAACTTTTCTAATAGACGAGGAAAAAGTGATAACCAGCAGTTTCTCTCTTTCATACATTGTTTGTAGAAAAGCCCTCATCCCCTGGATCGTACACACATGGAACTGCTTGGTGAACTGACAAGAAAGAGAGTAATCATCCTCTTATTGTTTTCCACAATGTTTTCAAAAGCTTATCTGCCTCTATTGTTAAGGTATTGATTGTTGAGAAAAGCATTAACAACATAAAATTTGCATCGCAAACACACCTGAACCTTGGTAATAAGTAATATATACTTGCTGTTTAACAATTGCTAATACCTACCCGACTCCGTACTTCATTTTCCTGTGAGAAATGCACAAATCTTATACAGGCCCCTTCCAACTTGTCAATTAGTTGTATAAAATCCTGAAAGATACGTATGTAAAAATAAACTAGAGCTATCACTGTGACTTAATACCCCTGCCAGCGCTTTCACAGAAACAGGCAATTATTTGTACACAGACAGACACACGGACAGACAAACGGACAGACAGGCTGATTCCAGTATACCCCCGAAAACATTCGTTTTGCGGGGGTATAACAAGTATAAAGTAATAATCATTACATCTGTACTTTTCAATGTAATGTCAGTGATTTTATGTTTTGTACCAGTTGGAAGTAAGTGGTGCTATCAAACCTAAGTAGCTTTAAACATGATCTATATGCGTATTTTGATGAAATTTGTAGCATGCATAAATGATGCAACCAAGGTACGTCACCAAATTTTGTTGATAAATATGTTAACCAATAGTCGAGTTGTGTAAAAAGTTTACATACTTCTGGAACAGCCCTCATAGTTACGGTAATAGAAACAATCTTAGTGCCATGACCTAAAACACTTGAAGAGCATTTCTCAAGCTCATGCTCTGACAGGAAACTGTCGATAAACCTCCATTTAGTCAAGTACTCCATGAGAAGAAGTTGTTGGACGTGAATGCTAAAACATTAACTCTTTACTAGACCACAGTTTAATGTGTCTTAACTCTTAACCAAACGACAAAATTTTAGACTTGTCCAAATTGAAAGCATTTGCAGACGACAAAAAAAATTTTGAAATTTGTTTTGGGAAGGGTAGAAAACATTGTGGGAAAAGCATTGTGGTTACCAGCATTTTCTTCTTTTCCCACAATGTTTTCAAAAGGCTCTTTTCCCAGGGTCGTTAAAAGTCAGGATTGTGCTGTAAAGAGTTAAAAGCATTTACAGAAGAATATTAACCCTTTCCGCAGAGGCATATTTTGGACTCTTCCAAATTCAAAGCATTTGCTGACAACAAAATAAAAATTTGTACAAATAAGGTTTAGTTCTCTGATAGGGTAGAAAACACAGTGCGAAAAGGAGAAAATACTTTAACCCAACATTTTCTCCTTTTCCCACAATATTTTCGGAAGCCTTTCTTCTCAGGGACATTGAAACTTTGGGACTGTGTGGTAAAGGGTTAAATATAGGTCAAATGAAGCGATTTGTCTTAGAAATATTAGGAAATATTGTTGGAAATGCTGAAGAGGAGAATTTTATCCTTTTCCCACAATCTTTTCCACAGCCTTGTTCCTCTGACTGTGAAATAAAAACACACAATTTTTTTGTACAGGTGTAAGAAAAAAAATTAAATGACAATTTTTTGGTACAGGTGTAAGAAAAAAAAAAAAAATTAAATGACAATGCATGATAATGGTATCTCTACACAACTGTTTTTGATTTCAAATAGTCTATCTCTTAAGCTGCACATCATTCCTCCACCCTCCTTGCCCTAAATGTTTATACCCCAATCACAGTGACCCAAATATAATACTCCAACTACCATGACCCATATGTTTATACTCCACTGACTTTGACCTAATGTTTATACCCCACCCACTGTGATCCAAATATTAATACCCCACTCACTGCAATTACATTTAGGCATACTCAAATCACCATGACCAAAGTGTTTATACTTAAATCCTGTGATCCGAATACTTATACTTCGCATACTCATGTGATCCAAACGTATACACACCACCCATTGTGACCAAAGTGTTTATACTTCACCCAGTATGACCCAAGTGTTTATACTCCACCCACCATGACCCAAGTATTTATACTCCACCCACCATGTCCTAAGTGTTTATACTCCACCCACCATGACCTAAGTGTTTATACTTCACCCCCCCATGAACTAAGTGTTTATACTCCACCCACCATGACCTAAGTGTTCATACTCCACCCAACATGCCCCAAGTGTTTATACTCCACCCCTCATGACCCAAGTGTTTATACTCCATCCACCATGACGTGTGTGTTTATACTCCAACCACCATGACCCAAGTGTTTATACTCCAACCGCCATGACCCAAGTGTTTATACTTCACCCACCATGACCCAAGTGCTTATACTCCATCCCCCATGACCTAAGTGTTTATACTCCATCCGTCATGACCCAAGTGTTAATACTCCGCCAACACTGACCCAAGTCCTAAAACTCCTTCAACCATGACCCAAGCATTTATACCCCATCCACCATAACCCAAGGGTTTATATTTGACCAGCCCGCATAGCTCAGTTGGTAGAGCGTAAGACTCGTGATCATGAGGGTGTGGGTTCGATTCCCATGGCTGGCCATCTAAAATTACTAATAGTCTTTCGGATGAGACGTTAAACCGAGGTCCTGTGTGACGGTGCTATACACCGAGCACGTTAAAGAACCAGGCGTAACTTAGGATGGGTTTCGTCCTGTATCCGCACTATCCCCCGTAACAATACTAACAGCCTTCAGGGGGCGTCGCCCATATGGGAAACCGGTGGCGACAATAAATAAACGCAAATTCAATCAAACCAAGGGTTTATACTCCATCCACCATGACCCTAGTGTTAATACACTTCCCTCTATGACACAAATATTCATACTCCAACCACCATAGCCCTGTAATGTTTACAACATACTTGTCTTGCCTGGTACTGCATTGTCACCATTCCAATAAAAACTTGATTGCGTTGAGCTAAACTATGGCTAACACTGTCATCTTCTGAGGTCATGCTTATTGAATCAAACAAGGAATCTGCACTGAATGATCTTGGTGTGTCCCACACTGCTCTGTTTTCATTG
This sequence comes from Hippopus hippopus, assembly GCA_946811185.2. Taxonomy (NCBI): domain Eukaryota; kingdom Metazoa; phylum Mollusca; class Bivalvia; order Cardiida; family Cardiidae; genus Hippopus; species Hippopus hippopus. The sequence continues at coordinate 22,455,309 of OX328096.1, forward strand.
GTCAGTGACTCCAGATCTGGCTCACTGTGGAAAGAAGAAAAAATTATTTTCTGGTTACTAATATTTTCTCATTTTCCCACAGTGTTTTCAAAAACTGCCTTGCTCAAGGTCACTAAACCTCAGAATTGTGTGATAAAGGGTAAAAGAGTTCTATAGGATGACATTACGACTCTACTTTTCTGTTGCAACAATACAGTGGTTTTTTCATAGTGTTACAGTCATTCACTGAGGAATTCAGTGTCATTAAGGACATAAGTTATTAATACAATATCAAACTTTTTTAAAAAAAGGAACACTAGAACATACATTAGGCTATTGTACATGTTATCAGTAAGATAGGATCCCACACTGTCATCTGGTAACTCTATATACATGTCCTCCGTGTTGCTAACTATAGTCTGTCTAACCGGACAGTAGGAAAAGGCTGTACAGTATGATCCAATGCTGGCTCTCTGGTAAAAGTCAAGTATCCTCTTCCTAGAAGTATAATCATTTTACCACAAAGCTACCCATATTTTCAGTGTAACACAGCCATCACAAATTTTCTTATCTCACACAAGTTTGAGATAAGCAAAGTATGCCATATTTGGTAAAAGCTCTGTAATCATACCCCTCATTTCTAACACACTGCTCACATCCAGATTTCTCTGTGAGATTAACTATCACAGTAAATGATACTGACATACATGTAGCTGCAAATATCATCATCTTTAGATTCATAACAAATTCAATAATGTGCAAAGTTTCTACGTAACTGTTTTTCATGTGTGATGCACACACGTTATTGAAGCGATCAGGCTTCATGTAAATTTTAATACACATGCACATGGACCATGTTTCAGTGCTTTATGAACTAAATACCGGTAATTCTTGAGAAACAGTTATATGACAAAAAGAATATGATATATGCTGGAATTTGAGGTAAAATTTATTAAAAATGTGAACTAAAATTTATTTAGCTTAGTTTAGTAAAATTTTATCTCAAATGCCAACTCATGTCAGATCATGTCAGATCCTGTCTTTGACCTAACCTTAGTACAAACCTCTCTTTGAATCTTAACCAGAAGTCAAAGTTTACGACTTATTTCCAATCATTGATCACCTCATGTAAGAGGATCACACTGAAATTCATCACAATATTTATTTTACTATTGATATGACATATTCCAATTGTACAACTGTCCTTGAATCAAAGAATGGAATGTGACTTAGTAGTTCTTCCCGTTCCAACCCTAAAATGCTGTAATTGTTTCAAACATGTCTAAATGAAATCTGATTCGATACCGGTAGATTTAATACTTGTGCAGTGGGTACAAGGTTTGAGTCTCCTACTCACCTGTCAATGTCTGTGAGTGGCTCAAGGTCATCTCCATCCCACAAGTCACTGCAACAACTCAGTAAAATGTCCGCCGTACCTTGTGATAGAAGCTGACAGGATCCTGTGATCAAGTGAAACTTTTGCTCAATATTGCATTCTTCATTTAGTACTAAATCAACTTACTTAGTAAGCTGTATTTTGGAAGCATCATTTACAGGTTTATACAGTATTAGTTGTACGGTCAGGTGGCAGGGGACTTGGAAACTTGTTCATGGCTGTGGTGAATCATGTTGCCCCCGAGCCTCGGCTCGGGGGCGACATGATTCACCACAGCCGTGAACAAGTTTCCAAGTCCCCTGCCACCTGACCATACAACAAATTTATTATACTGCAAAGTTTTACCATTCCAACGTTTGTTAAGCAAATTTTACCTGTTTTTTCGTTTAAAAAATTAGTACGCTGACGAAGTAGAATTTCCCTTCTGAGTGCCCCAATTCAATGGGAACTGACGTCACTGAAACCTTGGTAATATATGCTAAAACGTGCAGCTTGGTGCATAATCTTGATGTTAATCTTGATCGACGCTGCCATTTTGGATGTTGTGTTGATAGTGTAGTCATGTATACGGGACTCCCGAAAGGGAAACTGCTTCTTCGTTAGTTTTGGCAGTGTACATGATATATATACGGGGCATATTATCCAATCAGATCGCAAGAAATTTCTTTGCAGTATAATAATAGATCATATCACTCAAGCTTCTTATTTTTTCATCACATATTGACCATAAGTCTTGAAAAATATTTGACGGGATTTAATGCATCTGCAGAAAGTATGAATCCAGATCAGTCTGTGCATTCTGCGCAGGCTACCATGGGTCCATACTCTTTGCCACTGGTTAATTTTCTGCATGTCCAGAGACCATTCAAATCCATGATTCAGTCAGTTGTTAGACAATATAGATTTTATGGATCAGTAATTATGATGACTCACTTGGTTTAATGCATCAGAGATGCATTACACCCCCTTTTGCCAGAGTCTGGCTCAGTTATTCTTAAATCTGTTAAATTTTCTTCATTTTCAAAGAGTTTAAACTCATGATGATACAAAGTCTTTACAATTTGCCCAAGAAAAAGAGGAAAACACTGTTTTTATTGCTGAACGAGAAATGTAAACTCAAGTTCAAACTGCTCCTTTTCTTTATCAGTTCTCCAACTTTTCACTATTATCTACAGACTTCAACTTTTATCACTCTAGATTTAGCAATCCTCTGGAGGAAGGCTTTTGAAAATATTGTGGGAAAATAAGAAACAACTGCTGGTCACCAGCATTTTCTCCCTTTTCTGCATTTTTTTTTCTATCCTTACAAAAAAACACTTTCAATTTTTGAATCATATTTATTTTTTCATTTGCAATTGCTCTCAATTTAGACAAGTCCAAACTTAAGTCATTTGGTAAAGTGTTAAGCTCTTGATCATTTCTACAAACTGGGAAGACTCTTGTGCAAAGTACCGGTGCAAAAAACTCAAGGAAAGCAAGGATATGTGCACTAGCAGCAATGAAATACCGAAATAATGGTGAAAATGGTGTTAAACACCATACAAACAAACAAACAATGTCTTCAAAGGGGAGCATTGTAACAATAAATGTTGGAAATAACAGACCTAGATTTGTGCATCAACTGAAAAGTGACTTACCTGATATTTTTTCTTTCATCACCACAGATACCATATTGGGCATGGGAATTTTATGTCGAATAAAAGACTTAGCTCTCTGCAGGCGTTCTTTTGTGGTCATTTCTGCTGACTAAAATTATCAGGAATAGTATTTAGCAACCATTCTTAAACCTTTATCAGACGACAAAATTTTAGCCTTGTCTAAAACTGAAAGCATTTGCAGAGGACAATTTCAGTGTGGCTCAAATGGTGCAATCTTTCTTTGATAGGGTAGAAAACATCGTGGAAAAAGAAAAAAATGCTGAGCATTTTCTCCATTTTCTCTATAGATTTCGAATGGCTTCCTCCTCAAGGCCGCTAAAACTTGGGATTGTGTGGTAGAGGGTTAAAAGTTTATAATTTTGTAAAACAAAGCACAACTTTGCACTTTTAAATACTAATATTTTATCAGATATCATAACAAAAACAGTGCCTTGAAACCACAATATCCTGGTCCCTTTTTATTGAATGTTACTTGTTAAATGCCCTCAACAGTTCAGCTTATTAACCCTTTAATACACAATCCCGAGTTTGAACGACCCTAAGAAAAATGCTTTGAAAACATCGGCGCCTGCAAATGCTTTAAATTTGAACAAGTCTGAAATTTTGTCATCTGGTAAAGAGTTAACTCTATTTCAAACGACAAAATTATAGCCTGGTCCAAATTGAAAGCATTTGCAGACGACAAAATAAATGTGACTAAAAAATTGAAATTCCTTTGGGGTGATAAGATAATATTATGGTAAAAGGAAAAAATGCTGGTTACCAGCATTTTCTCCTTTTCCATTAATGTTTTCAAAAGGCTTCTTTCTCAAGGTCATTAAAAGTTGGGATTGTGTGGTAAAGAGTTAACGAGACAGTGTAGAGCAAGGTCAGACCTCACAGTCTTTTGCCTGTGATCTTGGGTCTACACTCTCTGCTATCTTGTAAAATGTTTTAATCAAAATTAAATAAAAGTGTACTAATTAGCAGCTTTCTTCTGAATAAAGTAAAACTATCTCTAAGAATGAATCAATATTCCCCACCCAAACATTTTGATAGCAATGTTCAGAACAAGAACATTACACATACAAAAATCTGTAAATATGAGGGGAGGTAAATCTCTCATGCTTAACTCTTCAGGAAGCAATAAAATGTTAGACTTGCCAAAATTGAAAGCAACAACAGATGACAAATCAAATGTGGTTAAAATCAAAGGATTTGTCTTTGACAGGGCAGAAAAAGTTGTGGGAAAAGAAGAACCAGCATTCTCTCCTTTTCCTACAAAATTTTCAAATACATTTTTCCTTTGGATTTAAGAGATAACCAGTTTGTTTGATAACGGGTTAAAAAAAATTGCCTCTTGCACATCAACAGGAAGATGTCACTTTTGAAAAAAATGTAGGAAAAGGAGAAAATGCAGGTAACCAAGCTGTTTGAATCATGTTCTGCATATTTTTGTCAAGAGGTACTGAGATGAACAAGTAATCACAAGTATTTACCACTTGTCTGTAGAGGCCAAGCATTTTCTCCATTTTGAATATCTCCATGGCATTCTCTGAGAAGCCTATCTCTCTGGCTAAGGCACATAAACACCTGTGAAATCAAACTTATACAAATAAATATTACACAGCCTGTAATCTCCAGCAGCACCTCCTTTTCACAACTGCTTTGGAAAAAGAGCCAAAAAATTTCCAATATGGGGCCAAGGATAGGAAACATACTAAAAAAAGGTTAATAAAGTAATGCATTGTTCTTACATTTTTACCCCCTACAAAGCTGTTTCAGCCTTTTTTTTCTGTTGTATTTCTTTCCATCTAATTGAACTAGAGTTATGACACAGACCACATTAATGTCAAAAGTAGACATCAAATTTGTCAAGTAATGTTTCATGCCTTATCCTAGTAAAATAATTTGGAGATATTATTGTTTGTGAGTTACAAGTTTGTTTTCAAATCATACTACACTGTACTTCTTTCCGTATAACTGAACTAGAGTTATGTTTTAAGTCATGTTTACCTTGTCATTTTATAATGCTTTTACTATGGACAAGTCCAAAATTTCATCATCTGGTAAAGAGTTAGCTATTCCTTAGAATAAGGTTTTGTCACCAAATTTCAACATGGTACAAACAAAATGTGTTATGTAATCAAAGTATGGTAAGTAACTGACTATGAGAACACCGTAAACTTTCTTGAAAAGCTTTGGCTTGGTTTTCTCTTTATTGGATTCAATATGTAACAATATTTTTTTTAGACTTGTTCAAATTGAAGCAGATAATTCTCCAATGGTAATATTGTCTGTGATAGGACAGAAAATATTGTGGAATAAGGAGAAAATGCTGGTTACCAGCATTTTCCCCTATTCTCACAATGTTTTCAAAAGCCTTTTTCCTAGGTTTCTTGAAAAGTGTAATAGTTGGGTAAATGGTTAAACAAAAAAATACCTTCTGTTTACAACAGCCACTGTTTCTTGGTTTTCCAGCCCTGCATAAGCCACATGATCTGTGAAATTTGTATACCATTGAATGGTATCCTTGTTACAGGTGTTAGCCAGAATATTGAGCCCCTGAAAGTACAAGACAACACTCAATTCCATAGAGGGCTATGTACAACTTATTATACTACCATTGTGGAAAAGGAGAAAATGCTAATAAATGCTGTATTTCTCCTATTTCAACAAGGATTTCTACCTTTCCAAAGAAATCCATCATTTGAGCTGCATTACTTACAACACAATCCCAAATTTTAACAACCCTGAAGAAGAAGAGGAAGCCTTTTGAAAACATTGTGGGAAAAGGAGAAAATGCTGGTAACCAGCATTTTCTCCTTTTCCCACAATGTTTTCAGAAGGCTTCTTTATCAGGGTCGTTAAAAGTCGGGATTATGTGGTAAAGAGTTAACCAGATGATACAATCTTAGACTTGTCCAACTTTAACCCTTTCCCAAACGATCCCTGGTTTTTACGACCCAGAGGAAGAAGCCTTCTGAAAACATTGTTGGAAAAGGAGAAAATGCTGGTAACCAGCATTTTCTCCTTTTCCCACAATGTTTTCTACTCTTCTGAAATCAAGCTTCAATTTTTGAGTCATGTTTATTTTGTCGTCTGCAAATGCTTTCAATTTGGACAAGTCTAAAACTTTGTCATTTGGTAGATTTAACTCTTTACCAGATGTCAAAATTTTAGCCTTGTCCAAATTGAGAGCATTTACAGAGGACAATTTCAGTGTGGCTTAAATGGTGCAATTGTTCTTTGATAATGTGGAAAAAAATTGTGGGAAAGGGAGAAAATGCTGGTTACAAGCATTTTCTCCTTTTCCCCCCATGTTTAAAAAGGCATTTTTCCCAGGGTCGTTGAAAGTCGGCAGTGTGCGGTACAGCGTTCAAGTGTTTGCTGACGGCAAATAAAATGGGGCTCACATGATGAGACTTGTCTTTGAAACAGTAGAAAACACTGTAGGAGAAAAAAGAAGAAAATGCTGGTTTCACAATGTTTTCATTGGCCTTCTTCCTCAGGGTTGTTCAAACTCTCGATTGTTTGGCAAAGGGGTTAAAGGAATTGAAGATGATGCTGGGTACAAGCATTTTCTACTTTTCCCAGTGTTTCAAAAGCCTCCTTCCTGAGGGCTGTCAAAACTTGGGTTTTTTTGTTAAGGGTTAAGGTTTTTTTTACAGACAAAGTAGATCAGACTACCCTCTGCAGTTGGAGTGGATCAAGATCAAACTGCAAGGAATGAGCAGTCTGATCTTAGACCTTAACTCTGCTATAATCTGAAATATTCTAGTAAAAATCACCTGCAATGCTTTGGTCTTTCTTTTTACTGATTGAGAATATCCATTTCATTTATTCAGGGTTATAAGGGTATAAAAAAAAAAGTAACTTGGAAACATGGGAAACTTTGAAAACATTTGAAAACCTTGATGGATAAAGAAACAGTTGCTTATCACAAGAAATTGTTTTCTATCCCTCAATATTTTCCATTGCGTTTAAAAATTTCATTTTCCTTTCATTCAAATCTTTCTCCTTTTTCCTATTTTTTCAAAGTTTTTGGTAGGTCTAAAAATAACAGTTACAAAAATGAGAGACATGCACTTTTAACCTGTTTAAAGTACAACATGGAAAAGTTCAGCAGTAAATCCTGCACCGAACAACACTGAGGAAGAAAGCTTTTGAAAGCATTGTGGGGAAAACCAGACTATGCTTTTTCCCATAGTGTTTTCCACCCTTTCAAAGACAAATCTTATCAAATAATCAATATTCTATTTCTTATCTGCACAAGCTTTTAATTTGGAGGAGTCTAACATTTTGTTATTTGGTGCCGAGAAAAAGTACAAGCTAAAGTGCATACTGAGATAACATGACTCCATAGGTAAATGACTTGTGAATTACTACAACCTGTCTAGGATAACCCTATATGAACAAAAAATTTTAGACTGGTCCAAATTCAAAGTATTTGCAGACAACAAATGTGGCATAGGGGATGGGACTTTCATTAGAAAGTGTAGATAACACTGTGGGAACAGGAGAAAATGCTGGTAACCAGTATTTTCTCCTTTTCCCACAATGTTTTCAAAAGGGATCAGTCTCAGGGTTGTTAAAAACACAGGATTGTTTGGTAAAGGGTTAACTTTATACATGTAGAAGACAACATTTTTAGACCCATCCATATTGAAAGCATTTGCTGATAACAAATGTGTCTCAAATGATTGGACTTTCCTTTGAAAAGGTAGAAAACTGAAAAGCTAGTTTAATTCCTTTCACCCCTTGTCTTTTCATAAGCCTTCTTTCTCCGGGTTGATTAACTCTTTACCAAACGACAAAATTTTAGACTGGTCCAAATTGAAAGCATTTGCAGACAACAAAACAAAGGTGACTGAAGAATTGAAATTTGTTTTGGGAAGGGTAGAAAACATTGTGGGAAAAGGAGAAAATGCTGGTTACCAGCATTTTCTCCTTTTCCCACAATGTTTTCAAAAGTATTTTTTCACAGGGTCGTTAAGTCGGGATTGTGTGGTAAAGGGTTAAATATTAGGAGATTGTTTGGTAATGGGTTAACTCTTTACCAAATGAAAATTTTAGACTTGTCCAAAATGAAAGCATTTGCATATGACAAAATAAACAGGACTGAAAAATTGCCATTTATGTTTAGGAGGGTAGAAAGCATTGCAGGCGAGCTGGTTACCAACATAACAATTTTCACTATGAAAAATGGCACTCTGTTGTTCTATATTTCGGTTAATTGCCTTTTTGAAGAGCCCTCAACCTGCTTGCTTCTAAAACAATATGGCCGCAGTAATTTGCATTAAAAAAATGTTCTTGAGGAAAAAGTGTTTCGAACTCTTGAAAAAGGCAATTAGCCGAAACATCGAACAATAGAGTGCTGTTTTTCATAGTGTTTCATACATTCCCTGAGGAATTCATAGTGTCATTGTCAGAACTATTTTCCCTCTTCAACAATTTTTCAAAAATTCTTTTTAGGGTCACTGAAACTCAGAACTTTCTGGTAAAGGGTTAACTAGATTCTGTGTACTTTTATGTGCTCTCACAAATGTAACATTGGCACTGAGGTTCAGAGGTACTTAAACCTTTTACCACACAATCCTGAGTTTTAACGACCCTAAGGCAGAAGCCTTTTGAAAAACCTTGTTGGGAAAGGAGAAAATGCTGGTTACCAGCATTTTCTCCTTTCCCATGATGTTTTCTTTTTTTGACAGACAGAATTTTATTTTGTGGGTTGAGTGATGAATCATTTTGAAATTTGGTGAAATTACGGTATAAAGATCTGCATAGCCCCCTTTAAAACAAAACTATCACAATTGACCCCCCTTCTGTATTCAGTTTTTGTGGCTTATTTGTACTTAAAGTTTGTTGGTGAAACAACGATAATGTATGACTGGGTCAGTACATTATGCCCTGAACAAAACATGATACTTGAAAATGCATGACCTTAGTGATACATATCTAAACAGGACTTTTGACAGTTGTGCCCTTTGTTTCACGCTGGCTTACAAGTACAGTAAGTATAAAGTGCCTTTGTTACTTAAACCCTCACCACATAGTCCTGGGTTTCAACGACCCTGAAAATGAAGTCTTTTGAAAACATTGTTGGAAAAAAGAGAAAATGCTGGTAACTAGCATTTTCTCATTTTCCCACAATGTTTTCTACCCTTGCAAAGATAAATTCCATCATTTAAGCCACATTTGGATTGTTGTTTGCAAGTGCTTTCAATTTGGACAAGTCTAATAATATTTGTTGTGTGGTAAGGATGTAAACCTTTCCCAAACAACAAAATTATACATGTTTCCAAATTGAAAGGATTTCTAGATGACAGACGCAATGTAGCAAAGAGGATAGGAGTGATCATTTAACCCTCTACCACACAATCCCGACTTTTAAAGACCCTGAAAGAGAAGGCTTCTGAAAACATTTTGGGAAAAGGAGAAAACGCTGATTACCAGCTTTCAACATTAATTCAGGTTTTGAGCAACATTTGAATTGTCATCTGCAAATTCTTTCAAATTGGACAAGTCCATCCTTTTCTCTTCTGGTGAAGAGTTAGATCAGTCACAGAAAGCTTAAACCGTTTACCGAAGGACAAAATTTACTTGTCCAAAATGAAAGCATTTACAGACGACAAAATAAATGTGACTCAAAAAAGTGAAATTTGCTTTTTGAGAGGGTAGAAAACATTGTGAAAAAAGAAGAAAATGCCGGCTACCAGCATTTTCTCCTTTTTCCACAATGTTTTCAAAGGCTTTGTTTCTGAGGGTCATTAAAAGTTGGGATTGTGTAGTAAAGGGTTTTACAGGATAATGACCAGAGGAAACAGTTGACAAACTAGGTGATATTTAAATTTAGCACAGTCTCCCACTTGAACTTGTTTTTTGCTTGTTATCACTTTTTGAGGTCATGGTTTATTTACATATTAACAAATGAATAAATTATGGACTATTCCAAATTGAACACATTTGCAGACAATTTGCATAAAATATGGAATTTGTCTTTGAAAGGGTAGGAAAGTTTGAGGGGAAAAGTATAAACTCCCGATAATCAATTACTAGCATATTATCCTTTTCCTTCAGTGTCTTTCAAAGGCTTCCAGCCCAAGGTCGTCAAAACACGGAATCGTTTGGTAAATAATTAAACCAAAATAAAAAGCATTTCATTGGCCAAAAAACTGGGACAAACAGTAAATTGTAGAGACAAACATCCTGACAGTTTCGTGATTAACCCTTTGCCACACAAGCCTGAGTTTTAACAACTGAAAAAATAGTCTTTTGAAGACCTTGAGGGGAAAGGAGAAAATGCTGGTAACCAGCATTTTCTTCTTTTCCCCACACAGACAACTACCATCATTTCAGCTACATTTAATTTGTTGTCTGCTACATTTAATTTGTTGTCTGCTTTCACTTTGGACAAGTCTTCAATTTTATTGTCTGTTAACGACTTATATGACAAATGTTCGCACGCATCCTACTGTGCATGTATTTTTGTCGCTGATATTGAATCAAATGTGCACCTATGTATTTTTTGCACATAATGGTAATACTAATGGTGCACTGAAACAAGTAGCACTTTCTTCGGGTGGTATTGGTGAAGAGAAAAAAATGGATCATGAAATAATTAAAATGCTGCTGACACGGCGTTACACACCAAACAAGGAAACAAAGGCAGGAAATTTAAAGTTTTGGAAGTTATAGCTGTTTCCACTTTGAAAATTATTGTTGGAAAAAGGAGAAATCGCTCCTATGGAGCAATTTCTCCTTTTCCCACCATGTCTGCTGAGCTTTTATCCTATTTTTTTCCTTGAAAAAATAACTTTCACAGTGACCTTCAACCTTGTTTTCTAACAAAGTAAGCACGGATAGTGCCATTTTTATTTTTTCTTCTTGTTCAGAATTATACATACTATAAGTATGGAAAGTTTAAGAAAAATCTGTCCGTTAGAAAGTATATATTTTTTTAAGATTAACCCTTAATTCGATCAAAATATCTTTTTAACTCAATGGCCTATATGACATGCATATTTGTACATTTACCATGCTCAAAACCAGGCTTTTATACATTTCTGTACAAAAGTATATGAATTGTCATTAAAATGATGTATATTTGTATATTTTTTCCTGTAATTTTCCTGTTTAACTGACTATTAAAGAAAGGCGCTTTAAATCCAACGTAAGCTGACTTTTGGAACTGTATACTATATACCTTTTTCAAGGCAAATTTCTCAGAAACGAGCACAGTGACCCACGTCTATTTTTACTGTAATCTCCTAAAGACATGATGAGCTTGGTATGTACAAAGTTTTAAAAAAATCTGTCCGCTAGAAAAATTTGTCATATACGTCGTCAAAGAGTTACATGAAAAGATGAAAAGCATGACCTTGTACTAGAGAAAAAACTTTTGGACTGGACCAAAATTTAACACATCTGCCAAAGACAAATTAAATGTGCCAAAAATGATGGGATTTGTGTTGAAAGTGGAGAAAAAATTGGTTACCAGCATTTTCTCCTAATCAATGTTTTCTAAAGACTTCCTATCCAATGTTGTTAAATCATAACTGAATTATTTAGTAAACACAAGGTTAAACCAAAATGAAAGTATTACACTGTAAACCGTAACCGTTCACCAAGCAATCTAAAACACCCGGAGGAAGAAAACATTATGTGAAAAGGAGAAAATGATGGTAACTCACAATGTTTTCTTCCTTTTCAAAGATAAATCTCATATTTAGTCACAAGTACATTGTTGTCCTCAGATGTTAATTTGGAAGAGTCCATAATTTGCCATATGGGGATGGGTAAACAAAAATTTCAATAAATTTTAAATCAATCATTCTAAGTCATCAAGTAACATTGCCTTGCTGTCTGATTTTAATCTTTACTGTTAACAAAAGCGACTAAAATTGCTTCTAATATGCACAAAAGATTTTAGCTTCTGGTGGACAAATTTAAACGACTGCTTATGGTGGTGGAAATGCATGGGTACAATTGCTTTCTTTCAGTGAAAGTTCTTAGTCAAAAACGGACATGACTGGTTCAACATATTTTGAGGATTGCCTACCCTTCTAGAATAAGTTCCTTTCTTGGTAATTAATAACTAGCTCAAGTTAAAGTAAATATCTTCAGTAATAACAGAGATGCCGAAAAATCTCGAAGTTTTTCAACAGTGTTGACACAGTCTAGGTAAGACCTTGATATTTTTCCTAAAGCTTTTACCAAACAATACGGAGTTGTAACAACCCTAAAGAAGAACACTTTGAAAACATTGTGGAAAAAGGAGGAAATGCTGGTAACCAGCATTTCCTCCATTTTCCACAATGTTTTCTACCCTGCCAAAACAAATTTTTTTAGTCACATTTAATTTGTTATCTGCAAATATTTTCAAATTGGATGAGTTAAAAGTTTTGTCATCAGGTAAAGGGTTATGATTTTGGACATAGTTTGGCATCAGTAGTGGAATCAAGATCAGATTGCATGCTCTGTGCAGTCTGATTCTGATCTATGTTCTCTCTGAAAGCTATCACGGTCACCACAGGCAGTAGACACATTAAAGTATCTATGTAGCCATCATCAAAAACAATTTGTTCCAAATATTGGAAATTTTCTAATAGAGAACAATTTTACCTATTGTCATAATATTTACCCAAGGTTTTCAACAGCTTATTTGTGGAGAATGGGTATTTCAGGTCCACAACGGTATAGATCTATGTATACTTTATTGCACTGAGTTGGCCCCCATTGCACTAGTTTATCAACAAAATGACCCACTTTTAACAGATAACTGCACTGAGAGTAAACCATTTTTCTCTCTGATAGCTCAAGTGCACAAATGTAATGAACTAAATAAACACCTAAACGTAATCCATTCACTGGAAATGTCAATTCGTACTTGCGTGCTATCACTGTCATGTAATTGTGAGAAAACCAATGGGAAATTTATTGACTTTTCTCCCCCTGTGATTTACCCAGTATCAAAATCAATGTTTTCTTTTTTTTAAAACCCTCACAAGGAAGGCTTTTGAAAACATAGTAGGACCTGGATAAAATCATGGTGACCAGCATTTTCTCCTTTATCCAACAGTGTTTTCAGTACCTTTTAAAGAAAAATACACTTTAATCATAATCTTGTAGCTCGACCTGCAAATCTTTTCAATATTAAAATTTTGCCATTGATTAACTCTTTACTAAACAAAAAAATTTTGGACCCAACAAAATTGAAAGCTTTTGCAGACAACAAATTAAATGTTGCTGAATTAGTGATATCTATATTTGATAGGGTAGAAAACATTGTAGGAAAAAGAGAAAATGCTGGTTACCAGCATTTCTCCTTTTCCCACAATTTTTCAAAAGGCTTCTTTCTTAATAGAGTTGATTATAATGCATGGAATGTACCATTACTGTTTGTATCTCAAGGGCAAATCTAGGCGCTTCCAGGTACATGTAAACAGCAAGATCAAGATTTACAAGTACACTGCACTGAAAGTGCTGCCTAATCTTGTCTTTACGATCTTTCCTCTATAACCATTGCGGATGATTGCCAATTAACTCTTTACTATACAACAAAATTTTTGGATCAACCTAATAAAAGCATTTGCAGACGACAAATGTAGATCAAATGATGAATTCTGTCTTTGATAGGGTAGAAAACATTGTGGGAAAAGGAGAAAATGCTTGTTACCATCACTTTCTCCTTTTCCCACAATGTTTCCAACAGTGTTGTACTTCAGTGCCCTGAAAACTTAGAACTGTGTGGTAAAGGGTTAATCCCTTACAATACAATCCCATGTTTTCATAACCTTGAGTGAAGAAGATTTTGAAAACATTGTGAGAAATGGATAGAAAGGCTGGTAAATGGTATTTTCTCCTTTTCTCACCATGTTTACTACCCATTCAAAGACTAATTCAAGCTTTTTAGCCACATTTAACCCCTCACCACACAATCTCGAGTTTTAACAACCCTGACGAAGAAATATTTTAAAAAAACATTGTTGGAAAAGGAGAAAACGCTGGTGACCAGCATTTTTTTCCTTTTCCCACAATATTTTCTACAAATGTCATTTTTTGAGTCAAATTTATTTTGTTGTCTGCAAATGCTTTGAATTTAGACTCGTCTAGAATTCTGACGTTTGTTATAGAGTTAATTTGTCATCTGCAAAGGTATGCATTATGGACAAGTTGAACTCTTTACCACACAACAAAATTTTAGACTTGTCCGAATCGAAAGAATTCTCAGACAGCTTAAAAGTAGCTGAAGTGATGGAATTCTTATATGTAAGAGTAGGAAACATTGTGGAAAAAGAAGAAAATGCTGTTTACCAGCATTTTCTCCTTTTCCCACAATGTTTTCCAATGCCATTTACCTCAAGGTCATTAAAACGCCTGATTGAGTGTTAAGGGTTAGTTTTTTTGTAATCCAGTAAAGGGTTTAGATCTATTTAACCTTTTATCACACAGTCCCGACTTTTAACGATCCTAGATAAGAAGACTTTTGAAAACATTGTGGGAAAAGAAGAAAATGCTGGTACCAGCATTTTCTCCTTTTCCCACAAGGTTTTCTACCTTTTCAAAAACAGAATTTAATTTCTGAGTAATATTTATTTTGTCGTCTGCAAAGGCTTTCAATTTGGACAAGTCTAAAATTTTGTTGTTTGGGAAAGGGTTTAATTTGTCTTCTGCAAATGTTTATGATTTGGATATGTCTACAATTTTGTCATCTGGTAAAGAGCTGACAATAATTTGTATGATTTACTGTCTGCAGATAGCTCGGGGAATGCAAGTGCTTTCTGAGAAGATATTGGTCAAATATTACACTGCACTAAATATATAGCCATGTGTCCCTCTCGCACAAACTACATGTAATTTAACCTTAGTGTTTTCTGACCCCTAAAGGAAAAAACCTTTTTTAAAACATAGTGGGGAAAGGAGAAAATGCTAGAAATTAGCATCTTTATCTCTCCTGCAATGTTTTTCACCAATTTGAAGGCAAATCCCTTCATCTAAGACAAAATAATTTGTCATCTTCAAAGTTAATGCTTTCAGTATGTCTAAAAATTTTCTTGTCTTATATTGAGTCGATTATAATTTGTATACTCTTTACAAAAAAAACCCCTTAGACTTGTCCAGTTTGAAAGCATTTGTATAGGACAAAATGAATGTGCAGAGAAAATTGCTTTTGAAATGGTAGAAAACCTTGTGGTCTTTCCTGTACATTCATCACTAATTAATTCTTTACTAAACAACAAATTGTTACAGTTGACAAAACTGAAAGCTTTGGAGACAAAGATTAAATGTAGCTCAAATGATGATTATTTTGTCTTTTGATAAGTTGAAAACTCTGTCATAAAAGGAGAAAATGCTGGTTACCAGCATTTTTTCAAATGCTGGTTACCAGCATTTTCTCCTTTTATGACAATGTTTTCAAAAGACTTCTTTTGGGTCATTAAAACTCAGGACTATTCCGTACAGGGTTAATTACTGTTTGCATTTCAAGGGCAAATCTGGGTTCTTTTTGGGCAAATGCAGATCAAATACATTAAACATGTTGCCTTATCTTGGCTGTAATCCTGTAATATTCAAGCCCAAAACCACACAGGGTGCCAATGCTTAGCTGCAGTGGCTTTTTAGTGAAATTTTCACAGTTGAAATCAGGCTGGTTTAATCATTTTGTTTTAGCCTATCACCTCATACAAGAATTTTCCTAGTGTCTTCTGCAACTCTGAAAATTGTGCGTAATCAGCAATAACTCCATCTGCAAATTTAGTCTTTTCTTTGTTCTTCAGTAACTCCTTACTAGACAATGAATTTAAAATATGCCTTAAAGGATGGGAATAATCTTTGGTAGGATTTAAAAAACATATTGGGTAAAGGAAAAAATACTGGTTGCCAGCATTTTATCCCTTTTCTACAATGTTTTCAAAAGCCTCCTTACCTGAGGGACGTTAAAACAGGAATTATTCGGTAAAAGGTTAAAATCTAATAAAATTTTGATAGTGATATTTTAAAAGGGTGTTGTCAAAGTTTTTCACTGCACACTGTTTCATTAAGCAGTAAGAGAGAAGAAATGGATGTGTCTGATGGACTTCTCATAGTTCCACAGTAATTAGACTCTTTACCAGACGACTATTTTAGACTCCTCCAACTTGAGAACATTATGCAGACGAGAAATGATGGAATTCTTCTTACACTAGGTAGAAAACATCATTGGAAAAGGAGAAAATGCTAGTTATCCACAATTTCTTCTTTTCCTACAATCCTCAAAAGCTGCCTTCTTAAAAGGCGTTAACCCTTTACCACACGACAAAATTTTAGACCTGTCCGAATCAAAAGCATATGCAGACGTAAAATTTAACATTGCTAAAATTGTGGAAGATGTCTGATAGGGTAGAAAACATTGTGGGAAAAGGAGAAAATGCTGGTTACCAGCATTTTCTCCTTTTCCCACAATGTTTTCATAAGTCCTGTTTCTCAATGTCGGCAGAAGTCGGCATTGTGTGGTAAAGGGTTAATGTTTGGAGTTGTTTGATAAAGGGTTAAGGTACTTAACTCTTCACCACACAATCCCGACTTTAAATGACAAAAAAGCCTTTAGAAAATGTTTTCTACCCTTCCAAAAACAAATTTTAACTTTTGAGTCAAGTTTATTTTGTCGTCTGCAAATGCTTTCAATTTGGACTAGTCTTAAATTTTGTCATTTGGTAATGAGTTAAGACAGATGGCATTATTGATTTGTGTACTCAAGGCTGAAAAGGGAGTCTCTTTCTATTTAAGCTTAAATAGAAGTGGCTTTCATAAAATTCCCGGGTTAAGGCTGAATAGAAAAAAGTAACACATAATTATTCTAATAATTTTTTGTCTCATTCAATGGAGAAATATAGACAAGTCATTTTCTACAAGACAGAGTATGCATCACATCAATCGTGTATAGTCTATACGTTGCTATAGCGACAGGAGTCATTCACCACAGAGCACATTAGTTAACAGATATCAAATAGGAGGGGTTTTCATAAAATTCTCCAGCTGAGACTGTAAAACTCTCATAGAGAAGAAAACATTATGGGTAAAGGAGAAAACGCTGGTTACCGGCAATGTTATCCAAAATGTTTTCAGAAGCTTTCTTCCTCGGACTTGGGACTGTCTGGTAGAGGGTTAACTATGCATAATATTGAGCAAAGCAAAACCCTTAACGAACTTGGCTAATGTCACTGTCATATTTCGTATGTGACTTATTTTTTTTTGTAATTCCAGCTCTCACATTGGGCATTTAAAGATGGACACTGAAGAAGTTACCTAAACTAAATCTACAAAAAAACTGCCATAAGAAGCCAATGTCAAAATGAATGATGTAATTCATCCAGTGGTAAGATGTGGGATTACGCCTACATGTATGCAAAGTCTAAAACTTCAGAAACAGGACGAAGCATCATCAATAGGTTTTGAGAGCTACTTTGGGGGGGTAAAGGGGGGTGGGAGGTGTTCAGTGTTTGAGCAAAGACCATACACTCCTTAGTTTGTTTTAAGCAACCATTCACACAAGAATTTTCTAAATTTGTAAGTAACACAACTTCTGATTGGCTACACTAAAAGGTGTGGCCAATCAGAAGTTGCTTTACTTTCTTAATTTAGAATTAGACTGAGAATGAAATTGAAGGTTGGCAAATATGGACCCCAATCTCATCCATTTCAACTTCTTGACTTTTTGATCTTTCAAATCTTACATTTCTAAACAGTGTCAAGAATAATGGCATTGATATTTTTGAGAGGATAATGACATGTTTAAAACAACAGCACTGCATGTGGGTGCTAACGCTCTGCTACAAGAGCATGATTTTCAGTGAAAATTCCAAGCTGAAAAAGGGGCATAATATGTCAAAAATATTTTGATGGTTGCCTGCCCCTGTTCTATGAATTTCTCTTTTGATTGTGAACTACTTGTCCAAGTTTGAACTCAATATCTTCAGTAATTGACAGAGATATTATCAAATGTGAAAGTTTTTGAAAATGTCAAATTTTTCGCACAACACTGACGCCAGGGTTATGACCATTTCTTGACGTTTTCTTTGAAAAAGCCAAGCTTACAAGGTTTCATTCAGTGTAAAAGTCTGACAAAGTTTCATAAACACTGTGCAACAAATATGATATCTAAATAACATCTCCTGTAAAATGTTATCAAGGAAAAAATTCCGACCAAGCACTGGGCAGAAAATGTAGCCTTGTAATTGCACACAAAAGTTTTCTTATGATTTCACCTGGTGACCTTCTTTTTAACCAAAGGTTACCAATTCTAATATTCATTTTAGATAATACTATCAAGACAAGCAAATCAGGGGACTCTAACCAATATAGCTTTGAATGATTTTTCAAAATATACCCAAAAATAGTGGATCCAACATGATGCATGATAATTATGATTTGTTCAGACTCTTCTTGATCTACAGTGTCCACCAAATTAATTCTAGTTTTGTTGGGTACTCTACTGTAAAACAATGCTTCCATCATTTCAACTTCTTGACTCTTTAGCAGATGACAAAATACTAGTATTAGCCTCATCCAAAATGAAAGCATTAATAAGACAAAAAATTGAATATTGCTGGAATGATTGGATTTTACATAGAAAAGGTAGTGAACTTTGTGGAAACAGGGGAAAATGCTGGTATCAGTATTTTCTCATTTTCCCACAATGTTTTCAAAAGCCTTCTCCGTCAGGGATGTTAAAACTTGGGTTGTTTTGTACATGGTTAACCCTTTTCAAAATAACAAATTTTAGACTCTTCCAGGTTGAAAGCATCTGCAGATGACAAATTAGAAACTGCTAAACAATGAACTGAAGTTCTTTGAAAATGTAAGAAAAGATGTGGGAAAAGGAGAAAATGCTGATTACCAGCATTTTCATCTTTTGCGCCAAGTTTTTGGAAGGCTTCTTTCTTGGGGTCATTAAAACACCGGATTGTTTGGTAAAGAGTTAACCTCTTCACCATGGAGGAACCCCATACTTCACAGATATAGATCGTGTCATCTTTATGTAAGTAAAGACTCCAGTTTGCTTTTACTTACAATAGGAAAACCTCACATGATCTGGTGATCAAGTCCCTCGAAAGTTTCGTGTAGCTTGATATGCAGCTACACTGCACATTTCTTTGCCGGAAGGATACCGTTTTACCGTTTTTAAAATTGTGAGGCTCCATTTAAAAAACAAAAGATGAGTCACAATTTCCTGACGCCATCTTTGTCGAAATATTTCCATTGACAAATAGTTTGTACATTTATTTTTTAGCTTGGTTTATCAATTCTGTTGGGAGCTTTCACTGACAGATCGATAGATGTAAATAACTTCACCGTGGTTGTTAACGTCATTGCTAAGCGATTTACATGGACACTGCCATGTTTAAGATCACATGATTGGCAGTTCGAAATGGAACCTCCTTTATGCGGACAAGGTTAGATGTAGGTACACAATCGGCTGAGTTGTGATGAGTGCTTTTACTTATGGTGATCTCAAACTTTGCATGGGTGAGAATGAATGAATGAATGTTGTTTTATGGCACATCGACAGTTTTGGTCATTTAGCGCACGTATCTGTATTAAATGATGAGTAAAATAGAATTTTTGAGCTTAAAGATATTTAGATAAAAAGCTTAAAATCGAGAAGGTGTGGGCATGAATATGAAGGTACATATTTAATCAACCTTTTTACCTGGCATCAAAATTTGTTAATCACTCAGACTTATAGAATTTGCAGAGAAATTAACTGCTGGTTATCAGCATTTTTCCTTTTCCCACAATGTTTGCAAAAGCTTTCTTCCTTTAGGTCTTGCAACATGTGCAGGGGTGTGACAGATGGGATATGAGATGGGGGAAAATGCCCTGACCCCTTACATATTTAAATACATAATTTATGAGCAGATCCTTATGAGCTGGGGACAGCTCTGAACTTTTACCTTTAGTTTCAAAAGGAGGAAATCCTATGGAAGAATAAAAAATCACAAGCCTACAAGTGATTGTACGGTAAAGTATGATCAACTGACTGACTGACTGATTGATTGACTGATTGATTGACTGACTGACTGATTGACTGACTAATTGATTGATTGATTGATGGATGGATTGATTGAAGTTATACACCACTAACCAATTATTCCAATCATATCACAGCAATAGCTCACTTACTAATGTATGTCCTGAGTGTCACCAGAACTAGGCTAGGGCTCTGAAGCCTTGTCTTGCCCAGAACACACCAACCAAAAACTCAGTGCTTCAAGTCAGAACTAAAGCTTTGGCCTCCAGTTTACAAATCCTGCATGTTACCACTGATCCATGCAGGACCCCTAGTTTGGTAAAGTATAAATCATCCATCCCTTAGAAGAGTTTCATGAAGGAAGCCATGATAATTTTTTAGTTATCTTGGGCTTTATCTTTTAAAGAAAGGGCAAACAATCACACACACAGACCAACAGAGGGTAAGCTTATAGTCCACAACAGAGACAACTGTTGGGGCCTGATATGAGTGCAACATACCACATTGTTTGCAGAAGTCCTTTTTTATCATTTAAACACAGAATTGTGAGGTAAAGGCTTAACCTTTAACAAATGAAAAAGTTTAGTTGTTTAACCCTTTACCAAACGACAAAATCTTAGACTGACCCAAATTGAAAGCAGTCGCAGACAACAATTTTAATGTGGCTCAAATGTAGAAAATTGTATCAGAAAGGGTAGAAAACATTGTGGGAAAAGGAGAAAATGCTGGTTACCAGCATTTTCTCCTTTTCCCACAATGTTTTCATAAGGCTTTCTTCTTCAGGGTCGTTAAAACTCGGGATTGTGTGGTAAAGAGTTAAATATAAAACATTTACAGATAACAACTCAAATGATTAAAATTGTCTTTGAAATGTCAGAAAATATTGAGAGAAAATGAGAAAATGTTGGTTATCACCACTTTCTCTTTTACCCACAATGTTTTCAAAGGCCTTTTCCACATGGTTGTTAAAACACAGGATTGTTTCGTAAAGGGTCAATGGTTTAGGGACAGATGGACTGACACACACCCAGACCATCAGAGGGTAAACCTATAGTCTGAACAAGTGGAGCGTATTACATATTGTCCTTTGTCTTGGGGTCTGAAATGAGTCTTACTCACCAGAGGCTTTAAAGAACTTATATAATCCTTCCAGGATGGATCATCAAAATGAACAGAAGCTTTCTGAAATATACATATACATTATTAAAGAAAGAGAGGATCTTACATGAGTGTTTATCTTCATTTTGATCCACCCTTAACGTAACAGCAAATCCTCAATTCTTCAAATTTCGAAACATCTGAAGACTACAAATTCAGAACTGGTGCAAATGAGCTTGAATTCTCTGATACTGTAGCAAACAATTGTTGAAAAAGGAGAAATGCTGTGACCAACATTTTCTTCTTTTTCAAAGATGTTTTCAAAAGCCTGCTACTTTCAAGTTGTTGAAACAAAGTACTCTTTGGTAAATGGTTAAACAAGTTATCTAGATTTATAAGACACAAGTATTGGCAATTGTAACTGCTAGTATCAGGAATAAAATGGACAACATTGTGGGGTAAGAGTGAATGTTCTCAGTAAGCAATTACTCCCTTCTCCACAATTTTTTTTTTTTTTTTTTTCAAAGTTTAATTCATTGTTGCAAAAATTTATGCTAAGTAACTAATTATTTCTCTGACTGCAGAAAGTAGTTCACACTGGATTAAAAAAAGAAAATCATACACACCTTTGGGTTTGAGGTAATATCTAAAACTTCAACATGCCTTTGACCTACAAGCAAAAAAAATTGACTAAGTAAGTAACCAGGGGCAAAATTTACCAACCAGTCTAAATTCAAACACTAACCATCTGATGGCAAATCTTAAAATTTAGTTAGGTTGTTAGCTTTTTAATGCCATTTTCAACTTTACTTCAGTTATGTCACATATGCCAGTGCCCATATCCATGATTTCATGGAGTTTCTACCAGTATTTTGTACAACATTCTTCCCAAGAAGCTACCTGATTTCATACATAAACATTACTGACACAAAACACAAAGGACATATTCTTTCAAGACGACGATCATTAATCCTCAAAAAGATTTTCACCATGCCGTAATCCCTCACTTTCAAGCCCTGTGCATTACTGACTGAGCAACCAGGCATCGCAGTAACTCACTAGTTATAATACATGGGTTTGACTTTTAGGCATATCAATTTTTCACAGCTACAGAGCTAGTGAAACAGTCAATTTCAGTTGCTTAAAAATATCATCTCATTTAAATCTGATGGTCATTCAAGCTAGAATTATCTTACAAGACTCCAAAATCATACAGTAATTTCTGAGATGTGTGATCTTGATTTAACCCTTTACCACACAATCCCAACTTTGAACGACCCTGACAAAGAAAGCTTTTGAAAACATTGTGAGAAAAGGAGATAATGGTAGAAACCAGCATTTTCTCCTTTTCCCACCATATTTTCTACTCTTCCTGAGACAAATTTCAATTCTTGAGTCACTTTTGTCATCTGCAGATGCTTTCTATTTAGTCTTGTCTAAAATTTTTTGGTTTTGTAAAGACTTAAGATGATGCTCAACAGGTCAACTCTTTACTTAACGACAAAATTTTAGACCTGTCTAAATTAAAAGCATCTGAAGACAGCAAATTAGATATCTCTTTCATGACTAGATTTATACTTTGAAACAATAAAAAACATTGTGGGAAAAGGAGAAAATGTTGGTTACAAGCATTTTCTCCTTTTCTCAAAATGTTTCATAAGCCTTTGATCCTAAGATGGTTGAAAAAAATTTCAGTTACCAGCATTTTCTCCTTTGCTTACAATGTGTTCATAAGCCTTTGACCTCAAGATGGTGAAAAAAAAATTGTTTAGTAAATGGTTACGGGTCTACAGATAAAGACTGATTTCTGTCGGTAACCGAACTTTCTCCTATAAAGGGTGTCACTCTGACCTATGCGGAGTTAACATGAACCTACTTGTGTCGCTATATCGACCTTTTGATTTCGCTTTTGAACTTTCCTTCTCCTCCGGCTCACAATCAGCTGCCTGATTCGTTACTTGCTGACCCAGATCTTTTTTCCCGCTTCTCAGAAAAAATACTTTTTCAGGGGTTGGATTGGGGTAGGACAGAATTCCTTTCTTGTCCACACAACACAGGGTCTAAAAAAAGATGACAAATTTATTACTTTCTCATAGGTATTCTGTAACTCTTTACCAGATCATAAAATTTTTGACTCATCCATATTGAAAGAATTTGCAGACGACAAATTAAATATGGTTCAAATAATTGGTTTTGTCTTTCAAAGGATAGAAAACTTAATGGGAAAAGGAAAATAATCCTGGTGTATCACTATTTTTTCTTTTCAAAAAATATTTTCACAAAACTTTTCGTGAAAGGCTGTTAAAATTCATGATTGTATCGTAAAGGGTTCACCAAATTAAGCATATTGCTGTAATTCATTTATTTCATAAGAATTTGTTTGATTATCTAGTGTTTGACCCTTTACTCCACAATCACAACTTTTAAATGCCTCCTATTACCACAGTGTCTTCTACCTTTGTAAAAGAAAATAAAAAACCACACACATTTTAGCAACATCTAAAGTCATCTGCAAGTGCTTTCAATTTGACCAAGGCTAAAATTTTGTTGTTTGGTAAACAATTAATGCCATTTTCTACATAATTCAGTTATGTGATGGACACAGTGCATCTATTCATGCTTTTCTAGTGTTTTGTTTACCTGCACTATACACAGCAGTCTTTCAAAGCAAACAGCTACTTTCACATATAATCAGAATCAAAACAATGTCTAGCTGTGAAGGAATAATGAATGCCCATCACAAGCACTTTTAACAATCCTCTGAGATTTGGATGAGCCTGGATTTTAATTAACTGAATGATGTTTTTCATCACTTGCAGCATTATGTCAATTATATTATGGCTACATTCACCTCATGCATGTGTGCCCTTAGTTTCACAAGCTTTAGGCTAGGGTTTTCAAGTGTCTTGCCCAAGGACACCCTCTTGAATTGCCTTGCTTGCATAGGGAAATGGGCTGAAGTAAATGTGATATGGGGCATGCTCTACGAAAAGGGGGTTTAATGCATTTGCTAAAAGCATCGACCCAGGTCAGCTTGTGTTAAAACGTTTTGCAATTTGTAAATTTTTGTAAATTACCTGCATGTCCAAAGACCATTTTACCTCCTGATTTAGTCGGCTGTTAGTCAAAAATATTTCACTGATTGTTAGTTACATAATGAACTGCTTGGTATAATCCATCACAAGGACACATTAAACCCCTTTTTGCCAGAGTGCAGCTTATTGTCTACTTTACTAGGAAACAAAAAACAAAAGCCCTACACACTGGTGCTAACAAACAACTGCAGTTTCTTTTTCAGTAAAAATTGAAAAAGAGGCATATCTTTATCAAATATATTTGGAGGCTTAACTGCCCTTCTTATATGGGTTCCTTTCTTGATAGTGAACAACTTGTCAATGTTTAAAGTAACTACCTTCAATAATCACAGAGATATAAGAAAATATCAAGAAAATATCAAGGTTCGTACAGCGACAACCACTACACAGACAACAACAAGGCTTTGACAACACCTTCATGTTTACTTGGAAAACATCCAAGACTATATGGAACAAAAATCATTTACTTCATCAGTCACAACATTTTCAAAATTTGTCAACAAATGAGCAGCAAAAGCGCAGCATGAAGGACAGAAATAAATACTTACAGTAACAGAGCCAAGTATATGGGTAATATTGATTTTTCTGGAAACCACATGTGCTTGACCAAGAATGATAGACTTGAGACAAGACAAGATTTGTTTCCATTGTAAGTCTACCCGCACTTCATCTGCTGAGATGGAACTGTCTGTATCAAAACTGTCCTCTGATAGTGACTGAAATGTAATAGGTATTCATATATTTTAACTTTCTTCTTTTATATCACTGAACTATCTGAATCAAAACTGTCCTCTGAAAGCCAAATAAATGTAACACTTCTACGGCCAATATTGTTCTTCTTCAACCTTTTATGTGTCAAATATATTTGAGCCATGCTCTGTGAAAAGGAGGCTTAATGCATCTGCAAAAAGTATCAACCCAGGTCAGCCTGTGCAGTCCGCGCAGGCTGACCTGGGCCGAAACTTTTCGCCATGAGTCAATTTTCTGTATGTCAGAGGACCATACTACCTCAAGATCCACTCGGTGGTAGGACCAAATAGATTTTAAGGATCCATAATTATGTGATGACTCGCATACTATCATGCATCACAAAAGATGCATTAAGCTCCCTTTTGCAAGAGCATGACTCATTTAGTTGACCTCTTCTGATGGCTGAAAATACAATTAACTGAAACTCAGACTTTTATCTGGCCTACAACACGCGAAAAGGGGCATTCGGACATTTGCGTAAAGTGTTGTCTCGGATCAGCATGCGCAGTCCGCGCAGGCTAATCCGAGACGGCACTTTACGACTACATTAGATTTTGTGCTACAGTAGACTTGTGCAAAACAGAAAATTACATAAAAACGGAAAGTGTAGTTTAGCCTGCACGGAGTGCGCAGGCTGATCCGAGACGACACTTTACACAAATGTCCGAATGCCCATTTTCACGTGTTGCAGGCCATCTTATAGGCTTGAATAAACAAACACTTCTTCAGTATTCAAGATCAGACTGCATATTCTGTGCAGTCTTGACTGAACGTTTTAATTCCAAAAAAGCCCTTTCTTTTGACCTGTGGTGTTGAGAGGAATAAAACTAAAATGCCTGTATCAAAACATAAAGAAGGAACAACGCAGCAGGCATCAGCATGCTACAAAGCTTCATGTATCCTAGAAACTTCATTTATTCCACCCAATGGTGATGGAGAAATAGTGCAAATTATTTCTGGCTGACTGCTTATTGTAAAATGTCTGCCAGTCAGCCATCTTGGGTGAAATATTTGGTCCACGGGTTGTGAAGATGTTGCTCCAGACGGAAGGAAGGACATGCTGACAAGTCAACACTTAACCATTTCTTAAACAACAAATTTTAGACCCTTTCAAATTGAAACATCTGCAGACAAAAAATTCAATATTGGTAAAAATGAGCAACAGCTCCCTACTGATAGGGTGGAAAACATTGTTGGAAAGGAGAAAATGATGGTCACTAGCATTTTCTCCTTTTCCAACAATGTTTTCAAAAGCCTTTTGTCTCAGGGTTGTGAAAACCAGGGATTGTTTGGTAAAGGGTTAAACTACATCCCTTGCCTTCAGCGCTGGTTACCAGCATTTCTGTTTTTCCAACAATGTTTTCAAAGCCCATTTTCTCAAGGTCATTAAAAAATTGGGATTATTTAGTAAAGGATTTAGTGTTAAAAGCATAAATAGTAAAGTACCTTTGTCCCTTTGGCAGCCTCAAATGATGTGAATACCCGTGCTTCTCCGTAACAATTCAACACAAACCACATGACAGGTAGAAGTAAAGGTAACAGTGGAATGACTGCATGCAACTGGAATCAAATCAATTTCTTTTTCAAAAAGCTGACAGAAAGAGCATTTCTACCATTCAACTCCCCTTTTGACTTGGAAACAATTGCAGTGGACAAAGCAGACACAGCTTGAATAATAAGATTTGTCTCCAAAAAGGGTAAAAATCGTAGAAAATGAGAAAATACTGCTTGTCAGCATTTTCTACTATTTTACAATATTTTCAAAGCTTTCTTCTTCCAGGTTTTCAAAACACAGGATTGGAAGCTAAAGTTTAAATCTTTACACTCAAATAATTTAATTATCTTTCAGTGGACAAATTCTTTGTTCAAATCTTTCAATAGATCATGTTTAAATTTTTTTTTTCCATAAGAAAGCAAGATCACCAGATGCAGGTGCCAACGCTACGCTGCAGTTGCTTCTTCACTGAAAATTCTATGAAGATAAAGGGGCATAACTGTGTGAAAATGTGATGAGAGTTACCTGCTCTTCTTCAAGCCAAGCTAAAAATTGATTGTAACAGCTATGGGCTGCTTTCGCACATACATAGAATTTTTTGACAAACTTGTGTTTAAAGATGATTTAAAGTGTTTTCAAGAACTATCTTGTGAATAGAATTAAAATCTAATCATTCTCCAACTTCATTTGTTCAACAGTGAGAAAGAAATGAGTCCTCTTGATCCATTCTCAGAAAGAACTTGGTAAAGGTTAAATTGAAACTTGTAACCTCTGGATTACAAGCACTGTTTGTTATTTATATTTCTTAGCTTGATAATTTTCTTGTCAAAGTCAAAGTGATCAATGACAAGTTTCTACCTGTAAGAGAATGATGACCTCTGACCAGTGTCCAACATGTCCTTTCATATACAGATACCTGACTACATTGATTACTACCATCACAACCTGGAAAACAAAATGTTTCGTCATTGCATCATTACTTCCTGGGAAAAAAGTGTTGCACAATTTGAAAAATATGGAAAACTAACATGACATGAATTACCATTTTATTGATACAAGTGGCAAAATGACATATTGCTAATTTTGAGCTATTCACCATCCTGCCATAATGTTTTCAAAAGGTCAGCTGAAAGACTTAAATCTTTTTGCTATTTGTAATTTTTCTGATTGCAAAATCGAAATGTTCACTGTTTTTCAACTAGCCGAAACATTGTCGCATGATAGTTGAGTAATATTTTAGAAGAGCTAAAAAACATATATATAAACATTGCACAGCAGCTAAGTAGGGAATGGTACCTTCCCCTTTTCTTGAATTTCTAAGAAACAGAAAGTTAAAATTCCACAGAGGATGATAAACACTTGATGAGGAAGCATTTCCATG
Organism: Hippopus hippopus; assembly: GCA_946811185.2. Lineage (NCBI taxonomy): Eukaryota > Metazoa > Mollusca > Bivalvia > Cardiida > Cardiidae > Hippopus > Hippopus hippopus. The sequence continues at coordinate 22,483,151 of OX328096.1, forward strand.
CACCCATTTCGCTACACTTTTTAATAAAAATCTACCTTATAGCCTCTTAAACTCATGGCCAAGGGACAGAATTTTAGATGCATCCAATTTGAAGACAAATGAGCCATGCTCTGTGAAAAGGGGGCTTAATGCATCTGCAAACAAAAGGTATCGACTCATGCCAGCCTGCGCGGACTGCGCAGGCTGGCATGAATCAAAACTTTTTGCTATTTGTAATTTTTCTGTATGTCTAAGAATCATTCTACCTCCATATCCAGTCGATATTTAGATAAAATGAATTTTACGTATCCATACTTATGTGATGACTTACCTGGTATAAATGGATCGCAGAGATGCATTAAGCCCCCTTTTGCCAGAGTGTGGTTCAAATGTAACAAATTAATTTATTTCTCTTTGGAAGGCTAGTAAACACTGTAGGAAGAGGGGGAAAATGCTAGTAAGCAGCATATTCTCCTTTTGCCACAGTGTTTCAGAGAGACTTCTCCCTCCAACTATTGAACCATGGAACTGTTTGATAAAGGATTAAAAAACAGTAAGACAAAGTTTTCACTTACCAAGATAACTGGCATTATTTTCCTCTCTATCCATGTGTTTAAAATCTCATATTTCTCATGCTCCAAAATACTTGAAGGTCTGTCAGTATCATTCAGCACTTGCCTATAATGACATTAAACATTTATACCTCCTGGACCAAGTTTGTTCAAAGTCAATCTGAAAAAGCTTTGATATACACATGCAAAAATGTTGTGGCAAAAGGAGGATTTACTTGTTATTGCATTTTCTGTCGTTTAAAGTGCAGTATTTTATGATAAATATTGTGTTGAGCCAAAAAATGGACAGCCAAAAAGTAGTTCAAGTATATCCCAGTCATAAGTGAAAGAATCCAGTACTTTGCTTATCATTATTATTATCTTTAAACTTATTTCCACTTACCTCAGAATCTTCAAATAGGGCGTTTCTAGAAGAACAAATTTTTGTGGCTGAAAGGGTACTCTACTCTGGGGTGATGTGAAAGTGTGACTATTGACCTCACTATCCGGACTGAACGTCTCCCCTTCCTCCAGTATTGTTTCTGACGACACTTCCTCAGTATTTAGAGGCTGAAATGTAAGAAACCAGTCAGGTTTGACTCTGTGATAGAATTCTAAAATTGTCCTCATTAATTCCTCTACAAATGCTTCCCTCTAATGGTTGTAAAACCATAAGACTGTTGTGCAAAGGTTTCAACTCTTTAACTTCTGGAACGAGTTTGCAAGAGCATTTTAAAAAACATCCTTACAAAGTGTGGATAATCAAAATAAGTAAAGGTTTCACAATATGAACATATGTCATAACATTGTGACAATAGGCAAAATTTTAGACTGGTCTGCAGCAAGGCAAAGGAGACAGAAACATTATTGGAAAAAGAAAAGAAAGCTGGTTACCTGTGTCTATCTCTTTTCCAACAATGTGATCTACAGCATTCCTCGTCAGGGTCATTTAAACAAGCAATTGTTTAGTAAAGGCCTCAACAACAACAACAAAAACAATAACAAAAAAAAAACCCCAAAACCTACCTTGATCAGTTTACATTTCCCTGGGGCAGGATGGCCAGGTCGTATAAATACAATGTCACCTTTCACTAATAAAGGGACAGGAATATTATATATTTGTCCGTCTCTGATTGTCCACTGCAGTGTACAACATGGGGATTGAGGTGAATCTAGACTGGGAAAGTGGGACTTGTTCCATATATTGTACCTCATACAAGCTGAAATAAAGGCATTGTGCAAAGTTCAAATGAGCCGAGCAAGTTTGGGTCAAAGAGTAATATATATAATTACATACATGTACATGTACTTCTTTAGTTGTTTCCTAAAACCTACATTATTGGTAACTATCAGAATTGTCTCAGCAAGACAATTCTAATACTAATCAGTACCACTAAATAGGTTTTAATGAAGAAATTATATATTTTCAACTTAATAATCATTTCCTATCAGGACATCTTATACTAGCTTAATACAGGCAGATCTAAAAATATCAGTTTACTTACATGATGGCATGAATTTACCCCCTTGCCACAAAATCCTGAGTTTTAATGACCATGACAAAGAAGGCTATTGAAAACATTGTGGGAAAAGGAGAATATGCTGCTAACCAGCATTTTCTCCTTTTCTCACAATGTTTTCCATGCTTTCACAGAAAAATCAAATCATTTGATCCACATTGCATTTGTCGTCGGCATATGTTTTTAAATTGGGCTAGTCTAAAATTCTGCTATGTGGTAAACAGATAACCCTTTACCACACAATCCTGAGTTTTAATGACCCTACATATGAAGGCTTTTGAAAACACTTTGGGAAAAGGAGAAACTGTTGGTAATCAGCATTTTCTCTGTTTCCAAAAACATTCTCCTTTTAAACCACTAATTCCGATGTTTGAGCAATATCTGTCAGCAGCGTATGTTTTTAATTTGGACAAGTCTAAAATTCTGCCGTGTGGTGAAAAGTTGACTGACTACATGTATCGCGACTATCGCCTGATGACAATTTTTTTATTCCACAGCAGACCTCTTTTGAAAGCATAATGGCAAAAGAATAAAATTGTAATAGGAATATGAGTTTTCTGGCATTTAGCTGTCAAGCACATATGTCAGAAAATTATTATACTTGTGTAGCAGAGTATTACCTAGGGAGGGACTTTCGGACATTGTCTCAGTGAATTAGAAACATGTTCCATCAGAATGCACACAGGTGGGACTTTGTACCTTTCAAACTGATTTGAAGATTAGTCTTGAGTACAAATATCTCACATATTTTGAATGGTGTCCCCTATTTCTACAAGTTTATGGGACAGAAGTCCTGTCTGTAAATAATCCCTAGCAGAATACTGGTAGTGCAGTATCGGATTTACTCTTTGTAACAGTTCTGACACACAGACCTCTAGGTCCCAAGGCAAATGCTCTACCAGGTCATTACAAAAGCTAGCTCTATAGCAAGGCAGTATAAATGTCCCATTTACAAACACAAGCCATACATGTATATCTATCTGTGGGACAGACCAGCATACTACATCTTAACTAAACAACAAAATTTTAAATTTGTCAATATTTGAGGCATTTGCCGACAAAAAAATAAATGTGACTCAAAAATTAAAATTTGGTTTTGGAAAGGTAGAAAACATTATGGAAAATGGAAAAAAAAAAGCATTCTCTCCTTCTTCCAGAATGTTTTTAAAAGCCATCTTTCTCAAAGACTTTAAAACTCAGGATTATGTGGTAAAGGGTTAATTCAATGTACTTACTTGACATGTTCTTCAAAACCTCTGTCAAGATACTCTGAAATTCTAACTTTTCTTTAGATGCTGTAGAGACTGTAATGAAGCAGTTGAATACAACAAAAAACAGGATTAAACAGGCTTCAACTACCACCCAAATGTTTTCACTTCTTCCACTGAAAAGAAAAGTAATAAAGAATCGGGTAAGCATATTACACATATTTAACCCTTTACCACACAATTCCAACTTTTAACGACCCTGAGAAAGATGCCTTTTGAAAACATTGTGGGAAAAGGAGAAAATGCTGGTAACCAGCATTTTCTCCTTTTACCACAATGTTTTCTACCCTTCCCAAACCAAATTTCAATTTTTCAGTCACATTTATTTTGTCGTCTGCAAATTCTTTGATTTTGGACCAGTCTATAATTTTGTCGTTTGGTAAAGGGTTAAATATCTCTCAATATTTTTTTCTGGTATACAATTTTTTCATCTTTTGAAATAACGAACTTGAAAGAGTGTTTTCATGCATATTCATCTATGAAACATCAACCCTTTAGTTTACCACACAGCCCAGAGTTTTAATGACCCTGAAGAAAGACAGCTTTTGAAAACATTGTGAGAAAAGGAGTAAGTGCTGGTAACCAGCATTTTCTCCTTTTCCCACAATGTTTTCTACCCAACCAAAAGGAAATTTCAATTTTTGAGTCATATTAATTTTGATGTCTGCAAATACTTTCAATTTGGATATTCCTAAAATTTTGACAGACATTTGGTAAAGTTAATTTATTTTGGTTCATGTTGGCTGTTTGGTCAGCTGTATGTCTTTTTTAGGACCCATACACTATATATTAAACTTTACATCTCTTTTGAAAACATTTTTGGGGAAAGTGAAGAGAAAGTAAACAAAGTATGCTAGCTGTCATCTTTACTATATCCTTGTTTATCCTTGTTTATATGGTACAATATTGCCAACCTTTTCACCACACAGAATTTTTTTTTGTCCCACAGCAGGCTTCTTTTGAGAAAATGGACAAATAAATCACAAGCAATTTTTCCTTTTATTACAGTGCTTTCTTATGTATTCATGCTTTGAACATGTAATCTAGTCAGTTAGCTATATTTTACAGAGAATTTTTCAAAGCTATTGACTGTAAGTTTGTTTCAAAAGCTAATGAGGTAACTGCTAATTAAATGTAGCTCAGCTGATTGTATTTGTCTTTGAAAGGGCAGAAGGTAACCTGGAGGGTGGGTCCATGTAAGACTCAAGTCCTGCAATTACTTGAATCGCAGTAGAGGTCTACTAGATGAAACTACACACCAAATACATGTGATACAGGTTTAGGCCAAATGGTTATAAACAAGAAGATATTTGAAGTTTCCACAATATAAAGCCCCTGTGAAAAAGGGTGTAAACCAAGGTGGGGCCAATTTTGACCTTCGGTCTAAATTTTAACCAAACTTGGTAGTGATCCACTAGATGAAGCTATGTACTAAATTTGGTAGCCCTAGGATTTATGGTTAGGAAAGGAAGATCCTTTTTTTTTCTAAATTTTTTTTACTATATAAGCATATGTAAAACTTGTGACCCCCACAATGAGGCCTGCTTTGACTCTAGGGCTATGGTAGGAACAGTATTGATAGAGGCCCACTAGGTGATATCACAAGTAAAATACATGTATTACAGTTATGAACAAGATATTCAAATTTTTTAGTATATAAGCCTATGTAATACTTGTGATCCAGGGACTGGCCTAGTTTTGACTCCAGGACTATGATTTGAACAAGTTAGTTAGAAGTAATAAAGCGACATGCCAAGTTTGGTAGACTTATGCATTAAGATTCAGTACAAGACAGCTTTTAAATTTTTCACCATATAACTTTTTTTATAAGCCCATGTAACATTTGTGACCCACGCTGCAAGGTCATCTTTGACCCAAAGGCTATAATCTAAACAATCTTAGTAGAAGTCCATTAGATGCTAATGCCAAATTTGGTAGCCACAGGCATTACGGCTTTGGACAACAAAATTTCAGTTTTTATAAAATTTGTTGCAATGGCTACCACAGTTTTCACCAGAGTCAAAATTCTGAAGAAGGCCACCAAGGCAGGATAATTCTGTAGAATTCTGCCAAAATTGGATAGGTAGTTTCAGAGAAGAGGATGTTTGAAATAATAGTTCATGCACTGACACACACTCAAAGAAGCAGAGTGGATACAGGGTCATGGGCATAAGCTCTCTGGCCTTGGGCCAGTGGAGCCAAAAACAGACAAGAAATATTGGCAAAACTTAATCTATAAAACATACTGGTCATTCATGAATCCATATCCGATGAGTAACAGAACAGCAACTATAACTGAGGTAACAAGACTGGTCCAGTGGTATAGAGCTTTCACAGATCTATGGTGAAAAGTGTTTAGAATGTCTCGGACACCACTGCTTGAAATACTCTTCTCCTTTGCTTGTAGCTCAGCTGACAGCTCATCGTGTAATAGCTCCAAGGCCTTTGACATGGAATATGAATTATCATCTGACTGTGCCTGTAAAAAAATTATAATTCCTACATTACCCTTTTTGACACAAATCAGTGTTTTAATGACCATGATGAGGGAAGCTTATGAAAACATAGTGGGAAAAGGAGACAATGATGGTTACCATCATTTTCTCCTTTTTCCACTATGTCTTCTACCCTTTCAGTTATAAATCCTATTAGCAGAGAACTTTTATTTGTTGTCTGCAACCACCTTTAATAGGGATGAGTCTAATATTTTGTCGTCTTGTAAAAGAGATAAATAAATATAACAAGCCTGCAACAGGTTACAAACCTAGCTAATCAAGAAATTGGGTTTGGAACAAGAAACATGCCCCAAAATGAAGGCATGGGTAGAAGCCTTAGCAGCCATATTACAGAAATGCTGTCATCAAAGCAAAAACTCAGAAACATAGACTTTCAGGTAAAAAATCCCCAGGGTATCAAACCTTTACTTCTGTATTGTTAATTTGTAATTAAGATATCCAGTGGTCCGGTTCGTTCAGTGGTTAGGGCACTTACCATGTAATCAAAGGATCTCTGGTTCGAATTTCATACTGGGCCCATCTTTTCCCCTAAGGTTTTACTTTAATGGTGTCACAAGTGGCTATAAAGACAAAAAGAGTCTAAGGGACTGGGGAGTGGAATAACTCCCAAAAATCAGCAGGGGAAGGAGAGCAGTTAGTCTCAATAATGAGACACTACAGTGATTTTTTTCATATTTGGACATTTGTTGTACACCATACTGTCTCAAGTCCATCGTAAATTTTCTGGTAGCAAAGATGGAGTGCTATGCTGACTTTCTGTTTTGTCGGTTTCATCTGTATTGCAGCCAAATGCAAATACAAATTATTAAACATTTTCATTACCAAAAGAGCTTGTAGGAGTAGTTTATAACATTTAAATCTTGGGAAAAAAAAAAACCGATGAAATTTATCGTGTGTGGCTGTCATTTTGTGTGTTTTCGGGAACGTGAAGAACTCGAGTAACAGATGAAATAAACTGTTTTTTCTTATGTTCAGGGTTTAAATTGAAAATGTATTTTTTTCAAACGAAGGATTATTGAATACGCAAGCAACAGGTATGCTAAAATCCTGGTTTTATGCTCTATTTGTGAAATTATGAGAGTTCAAACTTGCGCACAAAATCTGTGCTGAGATTTCAACTGTTTTTTATTGATCGTCTCTGTACCCAGATGCGACCAGTCAAAAAGTAACATTGGCAATGATTGCCTTTGGGGACAGTTATCTGTGCAAGGAGTGTAGTGATAATCAGTATTGTGTATGTTAAGCGGTCTGGATAGTTCAGTAGCTAGAGAACTTGAAAGAGCACAGGTTCTGTAAGCAAGAGATCCCAGGTTCAAATCCCTTCTAATCCTGTACCTGCTGCACTTTTTGCCCTTAGAATTCACTTTACTTCTATGTAAAAATCAACGAAAACAAAATATATAACATCCTCGACTTTTACACAATAAAACATATTTGAAAAAAAACTGTTTTAGCATCAAAAGTATATAAAGTAATGTTTCTACCGACTATATAATTAAAATACTGCCTGATGGAGGTAATTCTAAAACTTTGTATTGTATCCGAATTACTGGCAAATCCGGCCATTAGTGATATATGATAAAATAACTTAACAGCCGCTATTTATTGACAGTGGTTGAACAAACAGAGTAAACGATTACCATAGCTGTCATGATAAATTAACTGTTTCCAAACTTTCCCGTCGACTGCGTCGGGGAGGAATTCATCCAAGTTTACTGAAAATAAACCAACGATAACCAAGCTCTTCCATACTCTTGTTGTTGAGAACGTTTATTTTGCGGGCCTATTGCGAAGTGTTTTCAATGGAAGCGATAATTTGAACGTTTGACGTGCATTGCAATTTCATTTATCATCTAAACTGCGGATGGACACTTCAAAAAAAATATCAACATGAGTGTAACCTGATTTCGGCAGGCTCTATTAATTCATCTGGGAAAAGAAATCGTGTGGCAATTTATAAGGGAGACAATCGCTTCAGGTATAATATCTGTTCTTGGTAGATTAATCTCCCTTGACCAGTTATATGATTCTTTTTTTGTAAGTGATTGCTAACTTTACTAACTATACTAGATACCATGGAGGTGCTGGTTCGATCCCCAGCCTGGCTAAATTTGTCCGAGAATTCATTCCCCTGTCTCTGCTGATTATAGTTTCGACGATGTTGATCAATGTTGAAATACTAGATCTATAATCAAATATTAGCTTTCATGATGGTAAGACTCGTCCTTAGAGACATGGTTTTCTTTAAGAAAGGTAGACATGGGAGACGGTTGCCTCAGATTACAACAGTAAATGTAAAGACTTATGTCCCTTTAGTCAACAATTTTGTAGCCTCCTACTTCTATCTCTGTTTCTTGTAGCAAAATTTAAAAAAAAACTACATGTACATAGAAATATAAAACATGTTGCAGCCTCACATAGAACAAGCAAGTTACTCAGACTAAAACTGCTTTATTTTTCAACATAGTCCCCTTCTAACTCCATACACTTGTTCCGTCTTGTTTGCCAGCCGTTGATACCCGACCGGTGTAGAAGTCTATCTTGGTCCTTTACTAGACTTCCACAGCAGCAGTGAACTCATCATCGTCATCCCGAACTGGGGTTATCCTCTAAGCTCTCTCTGTCACGCTGAAATTCCTCTAACCACTACATGTACTTGACCCATACTCTAGCAAATGGGGGCTTAATGTATCTTCTTGATATGCGACACCTTCCAAGTCATCACATAATTAGGGATCCATAACAACTACTTTGTCTATCAACCGACTGGATCACGAGATAGAATGTTCCTGGACATGCAGCAAATTGACCACAGGCAAAAAGTTTCGACTCAAGTCAGCCTGGGCGGACTGCATAGGCTGACATGGTTGGATACGTTTTGCAGATGAATGAAGCCCCCTTTTCGCAGAGCATGGCTCATTTATATGTTACCTAATGGTTGAAAATACGAAAGAATATCAAAAAGTTTTAAGCAGGCAAGTTTTCTATTCAGAGAGTACAGAGCATCAAACCTAACGTCCATGAATGTGTTAACTACTGATTGTAGGTCGGATTATATTACTGGCTGTAAATCTTGAGTCACAACAAGTTATTGAACGGACATACCCCATTGACTTGTACAAATGGACAAGAGCGACTACAAAGCGGTGATAAAGTTTCTGGTGTAGAAAGATCAGTCTGCCAAACAAGTTGAGAAGTGATCGACTGCTTTTTATGGGGAGTTTATCTCTTCTTCTGCAACTATCAAACGCTTCGTGAAGGACCTCCTTCTGGTGAAAATTTTATTTTCAAAAACACATTTCAGTGACTGGTTTTAATGAATTAAGAAAAACTCAGAGGCTTAAAAAAGCAATTGTATAATAATTTATTTCTATTCGTTAATTGAATCAAATATATCTTTTTCATTACTGTACTAGTAACATTACTTATGCCTACCTTGATAATTACATCTATATGCGCAAAGTTATTCAAATCTTATTGATATACACAGTGAGTAGTACGTTCGGCATATATATCAAAAATATACTATATTTAATTTCCTTTTCAAAGGCTTATTGAGGTCATATGCAAATGATAAGTGTTTTTTCCGTAGCTTTCAAACGAGTTTTTTACGTGCTATTTCGCTAATTGAAGCATTAAAAACAAATAATACTGAACGACATAAATGGGGTCAGCGCTGTAATGAGGTTATTGATAAACTCGATATAACGCTCATTCGTGTAATAACTAAATAATGAAAACTACCTAAATCTACTCATTTATTAATCAAGTATTATCTGAACCTGGCATCATTTAACCCTTTACTGGACAGCACAATTTAAAACATTTCCAAATCCTAGCATTCCAAATCTTAGGACAAATTTTACAGGGCTAAAGTAATAAGATTTATTCATATGAAGGAAAACATTGTGGAAAAACAAGAAAATGCTGGTAACCAGCATTTTCTCTTTTTCCCCACAATGTTTTAAAAAGCCCTCTTTCTTAAGGTTGTTAAAACTTGGGATTGTTTTCTTAAAGGTTTAACTCTTTACCAAAACCAATCTCGTGTTTTACGGCCCAGAAAAGAAAAGGGCCTTGGAAAACACGGTTCTCGGTATTTTTCCTATGCCCACAATGTTTTCTACTTTTTCAAAGACAAAACCTATCAGTGAAACCGAATACTTTGAATATAATGTTGTAATATATGAATAATCCACAAAAATCATGACTTAGAGTATGAATATTTGCACTTGTGAAATCATCGCAGCATTTCCTCCTTTTTCTACCGTGTTTTCTAAGTATGTCTGCTAGTTTACCGCATTCGAAACAAGTTTTAAAGCTTTTATTCATCACTCTCGATGATTGCTCCCTGGTAACCTTAACTAGAACTTGCGCTGTGTCATGGGTAGTTTAAAGGTTCATCCCGCTCATGGCAAGATTCGAACCGGGAACCTTCGATATGAGAGGCCGACACTCTGTCCCTACACGACTGTCTCCCACGATTGGTCTACTGTAAGATGAAAACAACAATCGTATGTAGACGGTAAAGTGTTAACTCTTTCAGAACCAAATACATTTTAGCCGAGCTTCGGCAAACAAGGGGGTTTTATGCATCTTCATTACTCACTATAGCAAGCAAGTTATCACATAAAGTCTATTTTGTCCAACAACCTGCTGAATCTTTAGGTAGAATGGTCCTTGGGTATGCACAAAATTAAATGAAAGCAAAAGCGCTCAACACGGCTGACCTTGGTCGATACTTTTTTTCAGATGCATTAAACCCACTTTTCACAGAGCATGACTCATCGTATGGACATTAAGACTACAATTTTCTTTATGACGCCACCACACGCCCTTCATATTTCATGATTAAAACACAGCGAGATTTGGATAAATCGAATTTGTCTAACTCTGATATACAACAGCTTATTCGATGTACTGCTTGGAAATTTTTTTTTTTATGAAAAGAGCGAGCAAACCGTTCTGATTGCCCATAGGGTGCGATGTATTGCTTTTTTCCAAAGGCATTCTTAGGTGAACTGCCAAGCTAGAAGGGATCGAACAAGAAAATAATACTGATCAGAATTCCAACGCCTTAGCAACTTATACCCTCATTCCACTAGGCGGCGATTCCACTGCGCTCATGGCGATCATGGCGCTTCTCCAAAATCTTCCTAATTGCCGAAGAAGCGCCGACATGTGCAACATTTTAGGACTTAAGCGTTTCCAGTACGCTTATAGTACGCTTCAATCACGATCTCGCTGCGCTGGTCACGATCCTGTCACGCCGTTGTTGCACTTCTACGGCGCTTCCAAGACGCTTCTACTACGCTTCCTCTACGGCACGGGATTTCATGCTTACTACGTGACTGCAGCGACCTTGCCAAAGACCTATGCGCAGGAGCTGCGCTTCTGTTGCGCTTTTGTAACATTTCTATATAGCAGCAGTTGAACATCGGCCTTCGAAGAACATGGATTGAATTGCTGCAGTAGCTGTGCTGCAGCTTGCGGTTATGAACAATAGATTGAAAGGGTTGGATGTTGCTTTTGTTACGATGCACTGCACTTGCGCTACATTACTCGCGCTGCGGCTAACGATACTGCTGCGTTCACGAACTTCTTGCTACGCTTTTACTACGCTTTTGTGGCGCTTCGAGCCCATGGCGATCCCGCTACGTAAATTTTAAGCAAGATCAAAACAAGCGCAGTGAAGTGGTGGTCATAAAGCTTTCGATACGCTTCTACTACGATCAGCGCGTTTCTACTACGCTGTTGCCGTTTCTCCTACGCATCGCGTCGTTTTGACCAAAATTTAGAAGCGTAGAGGAATCTCCGTTCAGTGGAATGGAGGTTTAAAGTGACGATCACAAAGCTTTCGATACGCTTCTACTACGATCAAGACGTTTGTACTGCGCTGTTGCCGTTTCTCCCAAGATTCACGGCGTTTTGACCAAAATTTAGAAGCGTAGAGGAATCGCCGCCCAGTGGAATGGGGGTATTAGCGAAATTGATCCCAGCCACAACACCAGATGTGTGCAAACAGTCAACAGCCATTCGTAATTGTGCCCTTTCAGAGTAACACAATTTACAAAGTCTGACTGAATAATCTTGATTTCTGATCTAAAAAGTAGGCTAGAAATGCAAGTTAGAAGGGTTAGTGAAAACGGTCCTGAGGAATGTTCGCACTCCGGCTTGTTATTCCGTGGTGCAAACCATGTTTGATGACAAATGTGGATACAAAGGCTAACTGAAGAGCATAGTACTGATAGATGGATGTAGGTGAAAATGATCACTGTACAAATACAACCCCTGTTATGCCCCTTTAATTGAATGCTTTTGAAAACATTGAAGAAAAACTATCAAGTGCTTGAATCGAGCAAAGGCTTTTTTTTTCCAACAATGTTTTCCATACTATTGAACAAACAATACTTTTCTTTCATTGAACTATTTGTCCCGTGTTTAATTTATGTATGGTATGAATTTGGTTGGTTTTAACGGATTCATTTGAGTCATGCTCTGTGAATAGGGAGCTTAATGCATTTGCAAAAAGTATCGACCCAGGTCAGCCTGCGCATTCCGCGCAGGCTAACCTGGACCGACACATTTTGCTATTAGTCAGTTTTCTGCATGTCATAGGATCAATCTAACCTATGATTCAGTCAGTTGTTAGACAAAATGGATTTTATGGATCTATGATCATGTCATGTCTTGCAAGGTACAATAAATTACGAAGATTCATCAAGCCCCCTTTTCCCAGAACATGGCTAATTTATGAATGCCTACGTAGTAATTATTCAAATTAGACAAAGTGTATAGAAAGTCCGTACAAAGGGCAAAAGCTTATCAGCTTATCACGAACTGTGCCTAACAGAAATTTATGTAAATTATGTACTCTCGACGCGTTTCCATGGAAACGACATTCTACTTTTGTACGATCATAATGAAAAAAAAAGTAAGTTCAGTCATTTTGTTGGTGCGTTTGTACTCAGCGTCGGTACTGCGATGATAAAGTTTGCCTTTGTGTACCAATAAACGACCAATGAAATACCAGAATCAGAATGACTAATGAAAAATTATCATACATATTTTTAATGGTCAACAAAAGTCCCATACAAATTTGTGACTGGTCAACTACATTCTCATCCAAAATTCTAATGGTTAATCAACACGTAATACAAGGTGTAATTGTTCAACCACAATCTCACACAAAAGTTGATTGGTCAACCAAAATATCGTGCAATATTCTGTATGTCAACCAAAATATCATATAAAATTTGACAAGTAAACCAAAATTTCATATGAAATTCGACTGGTAAACCAAGATTTCACATAAAATTTGACCGGTAAACCAAAATTTCATATGAAAATTGACCGGTCAACCAAAATTTCATATGAAATTTGACTGGTCAGCCAAATCTCGTATAAAAGTTGAGTAGTAAGTCCTGTCACATGGCCCTATGTCTGAAAAGAACGCTAGAAAGGAGTTAAACATTCGGCCATTGGTGTAAAATTTGCGGGAATAAGTCACTCGGTTTACCCCTAAGCTGTCAAGCGCAACTCAGTGACTATTACAGAGAATTTAGATCAAGATCAGACTGCACAAAACATGCAGGCTGATTTTGATCGACACAGTCCTATACGGTGAGACTTTTCCAAGCAAAGAACTTAGAATTATCATAATTTGGGTTTCTAATGTCCGCTTGAAAATTTCATTTGATTTTTTCGCTATTTAACTCTTTACCACACAATCCCAACTTTTAACGACCCGAGATAGAAGGCTTTTGAAAACATTGTGGGAAAAGGAGAAAGCCCTGGTTACCTGCATTTTCTCCTTTTCGCTCATTGTTTTCAAAATCTTCGATCTCAAGGGTCGTTAAAACTCGGGATTTTGTTGTAAAGGGTTTAGTATCATTTTTTCTGTTGCTGTGTTTATTTAGGTGTTGAAAACTTAGTTTGTTATATATGGCCTGCAAGACGCGAAAAGGGGCATTCGGACATTTGCGTAAAGTGTCGTCTCGGATCAGCCTGCGCAGTCCGCGCAGGCTAATCCGAAACGACACTTTCCGTTTTTATGTGATTTTCTGTTTTGCGCAAGTCTACTGTAGCACAAAATCTGATGTAGTCGTAAAGTGCCGTCTCGGATCAGCCTGTGCGGACTGCGCAGGACTGCGCATGCTGCTCCGAGACGACACTTTACGCAAATGTCCGAATGCCTCTTTTCGCGTGTTGCAAGCCAATATTATATGAGCTATGCTCTGTAAAGAGGGGGTTTAACGCATCTGCCAAAAGTTTCGACTCTGGGCAGCCTGCGCAGTCCGCGCTGACTGACATGAATGGGCAGCTCTTGCTTCTGGTCAATTTTCTGCATGTCAAAGGACCATTCGACCTCACGAGTAAGTCGATTGTTTAATAAAATGGATTCTATGGATCCATTTTTAATTTTGAGATGACTTGCTTGGTGCGATGCATCACTGAGATGTATTAAACCCCTTTTTTGCCAGAGCACCGCTCATAGTTTTTCTTTTATTTCTTGTAATTTTTTTTTCAAAGAACAAAGATTGCTTAATCGAGAAATAAAGATGAAATATAATTATCTATATAATACATTTCCATTACACACAAAAAGATGAATAAATGGTTCTCATAAATAAATCCATTTTTTAATTGCGATGAACGACGTTTTACAATTCAAATTAGGTAGAGCATGATTGATAATAATGCATGACAACTTTGAGAAGAAGTCAATGTCCTTAACCCTTTACCGCACGATGCCGACTTTTGACGACCCTGGGAAAGAAGCGTTTTGAAAACATTATGGGAAAAGGAGAAAATGCTGGTAACCAGCATTTTCTCCTTTTCCCACAATGTTTTCTACCCCATCAAAGAGAAATTGCACCATTTGTGCCACATTGAAATTGTCGTCTGCAAATGTTTTCAATTTAGACAAGGCTGAAATTTTGTCGTCTGGTGAAGGGTTAAACTGATATTTACCTCATAAATTATGATCATTGCTGTTTTTGTTATGGAGTGTCTAACAGTTGTATCAGACGGTACAGTCAGAACATGGGTCAATATTTACCAACCGTTCTAAACTCCATTCTGAGTCTTATACTAGATTTACAAAAAGAAAAAAAAACACCACCGCGATTTCTAACTGGTTAAAACATATGAGCCCTGCTCTGGTAAAATAAGGTTAAATGAATTTCCGTAATGAATTGTACCAAGCAAGACATTATAATTATAATGAAAGAATAATAAAATCCATTTTGTTTGACTACCAACTAAATCATGAGGTAGACTAGTCCTTTGACATGCAGAACCAAGCAAGACATTATGGTTATAATAAAAGAACAATAAAATCCATTTTATTTGACTACCAACTGAATCATGAAGTAGACTAGCCCTTTAACACGGAGAAAATTGAACAATAGCAAAAATTTTCGACCCATGTCAGCCTGCACAGGAGATCCTGGAACTTTCCCTATTTTCTCCAATTGGAAGAAGTCTGTGCCAAACAGTTACCTGTACCAAGAGGTCAGGTTTGTAATTCCCACAGAGTGGCTGCTAAAGGCAGTATTCACTGTATAATAACGTTATTCGAAAAATTTACAATGACTACAGCAATGGGGCCAGATTTCTATTAAATTCTTTATATAACAATTCCATGTTTTAATGATCCTGAAAATACAGCTTTTGAAAATATTGACCGAAAAGAGGAAAATGCTGATAACCAGATTTTTCTCTATTTTCGACAACGTTTTCTACAGCTTCAAGCCCCACCATTCGAGCCACATTAATTATGTCATCTACAAATGCTTTTAATTCTGACAAGCCTAACAGTCCGTCTGTAAAGAGTTAGCAACTTCAACGATGTATCGAAGTGTATAGAGTAACATCAGACTGCACTGAAGTGCGGGCTGATCTTGTTCTACACGCTTGGCCAAAGTCACCGGAAGTTGCAATACGCCGGATGTTATTGGTCAATCGCTTCTGCCGCTATATTGGCTGTCAAATGACCCTATCTTTATGGTGTTGACGCATACCAAACAAAATTGCCTTATAAAAATTGCTCATTCTTATCAGATAATGAATTTCGAAATAATTGACCTTTCCTGAAAATGACTCTGTTAATCCCTTTGTGAAAGAAAGCGCTTATTAACATCGTGGGAAAAGGAAAATGCTTGTAACTAGTATTTTATCCTTTTCCTCCTGTTTCTCAATCTTTTTTTTTTTTGAAGACAAATACAATCATTTGAGTCATACTGAATCTGTCGTCTGCAAGTGTTTCAATTTGGAAAGTTGTAATCCAATCACTTCACATTGAAACTGTCGTCTGCAAATGCTTTCAATTTAGACAAGTCTAGAATTTTATCGCCTGGTAAATAGTTTAAAAGGCAATTCAGAGCTCAAAAATAGTTAAACTCTTTTGAACAGGGCCATGAGCGAAAACAGGGGCTATTACGCACAGTAGACATCAAGAACAGACTGCAAAGACTGTGCAGTCTGATCTTGAATCTATACCGTCTGCTTGTTTATTCGAGCCTATAGGATAAAAATGACTGAGTTTTAGTGCATTGTATTTTCAATTGTCGAAATATGTCGAATTTATGTAATTGGTGCCGATAGAGTTAAACATAGCCATGGCGACCCATAGTACAGTCAGTGGCCAAAAGTATTTTACCAAATTCCGAATTCCCATTGACCAACATACATTTTTCAGTGTGCAAGAAATTCAATTATACTGCCTCTGATCGTTTAAGTGTACGGAAAATTATACTTGTAGTAAGCGAGGTTACTGTAGCTATTTACATCAATAACGTTATGCTATTCTTGTTCCTCTCCTGACGTCGTAGTTGTAGTTAGTTCCCTGAAACCTAGCAGTTTTAACCCTTAATCTTCTAAATAAGTTATATGAAGCTTTCACGTTCTGTGCAGTCTGATCTTGATCTACACTGTCCGCAAAAGGTCCTCGAGTCGCGCTTAGCAGCCTAAGGGTTAATATTCTGTTTGATGATGTCACTAAGATGTCACGGAGGTTGTATGTTCGACATCCTGTCACGGACAAAAATTCTTTCCATGGGTTGATGACCATCGAAATGACGTGTTTCTATGGAACGCCACAGCTGTCTGATGTTGTGAGCAGTAGTGTTGACATGCCTAATCTCTGTCTTATTATGTCTAAAAGAAGAGTTATTATGCCCAAATGTGGTGTTGACTGGTCTAAACTTTGCGTTATTATATCAAAAGGTAGTGTGGTTATGTCCAAATGTGGTGTTGACTTGTCTAAACATTGCTTATTATGTCAAAAGGTAGTGTGGTTATGTCCAAATGTGGTGTTGACTTGTCTAAAAATTGCATTATTATGTCAAAAAGTAGTGTTATCATGTTCAAATGTGGTGTTGACTTGTCTTAAGACAGTCTTATTATGTGAAAAACTGGTGTTATCATGTCCGAATACCGTGTTGACTTGTCAAAGCATTGTCTTATTATGTCAAAAAGCAGTTTAATTATGTCCAAGGGTATGTTGACTTGTTCAAACGCTGTCTTATTATGTCAAAAAGTAGTGTTATCATGTTCAAATGTGGTGTTGACTTGTCTTAACACAGTCTTATCATGTCAAAAAGTGGTGTTATCATATCCAACTATCGTGCTGACTTGTTCAAACATTGTCTTATTATGTCAAAAAGCAGTTTTATTATGTCCAAATCTATGATGGCTTGTCCAAACCCTGTATTATTATGTAAAAAAGTAGTATTATCCTGTTCATATGTGGTGTTGACTTGTCTAATCCAATTTTTTTCAAGATATCGTCCATTTGTACTTCCACTAACAACCACGTTCTATATACACGCATAATATACATGTAAATGTATTGCTATGTTTCAGGCGGTGCATAGACAAGTAACCGTCACATTTACTTTTCGACAAATAAGACAATGTGTAGACAAGTCAACATCACATGTGAACATGATAACACTACTTTTTGACATAATAGGACAGTATTTAGACAAGTCCACAGCACATTTGGACATAATAACACTGCTTTTTAACATAATAAGACAATGTGCAGACAAGTCTAATTTACATTTTAGCATGGTAACACTACTCTTTGACATAATAGGACAATGTATAGACTAGTCAACATCACATATGAACATGATAACACTACTTTTTGACATAATAGGACAGTATTTAGACAAGTCCACAGCACATTTGGACAAAATAACACTGCATTTTAACATAATAAGACAATATGTAGACAAGTCAATATCACATATGAACATAATAACAACACTTTTGAACATATTAAGACAATGTTTTGACAAGTCTAGACGACATTTGGACATGATAAGACCACTTTTTCACATAATAAGACTGTGTAGAGACAAGTCAACACTACTTTTTGACATAAAAAGGTAATGTTTTGACAATTAAACACCTCATTTAAACATGATTACACTTCTTTCTGACATAATTAGACAGCGTTTAGACAAATAAACACCACATTCGGACATAAAAACACTGCTTTTTGACATAATAAGACAATGTGTAGACAAGTCAACATCATATATGAACACGACAACACTACTTTTTGACATAATAAGACATCGTTAAGTCAAATCACCACCACATTTGGACATAATAACGCTGCTTTTTGACATAATAATACAATGGGTAGACAAGTCCACATCACATATAAACATGATAACACTACTTTTTGACATGATAAGACAATATTAAGACAAGTCAACACCACTTTTCACATAATAAGACCGTGTTTAGATAAATCAACACGTCATGTGGACATGGTAACACTACTGTTTAATATAATAACACAATGTATAGACAAGTCAGCATCACATATGGACATAATAACACTTCTTTTATACATAATAAGACAGAATTTAGACAAGTCGACACCGAACTTGGAAATATTAAGACTACTGTTTGACATAATATTCTTAAAATACCGTTTTGACAAGTGAACGCCACATTAAGAAATAATAACACTACTTTTTGACATAATAAGACATCGTTTACACAAGTCAGCTCCACATTCAGACATATTATTACTACTTTTTGACATAATAAGACAACGTTTAGACAAGTCAACACCACATTTGGGCATAATAACGCTGCCTTTTGACAAAATAAGACGATGTTTAGGCAAGTCAACACCACAATTGGACATAATAACACTTCTTTTAGACATAATGAGACAGAGGTTAGACATGTCATCACTATTGCTCACAACATCAGACAGCTGTGGCGTTCCATATGTTTCACTCGCCCTCTCTCTCAATGCTAAAAAGTGTTTATGAGGGGAAAATAGCCAGTAACTTGGAGCTGATAACAAGTTCCAGGAGTGCATTGGCACGCACTCTGGCCCCCGTAATACAAAACTGATATACTACTGCTGAAACGGCGTTAAACACCAAGGAACAAGTCAAAATAAAACATGTATGGCTTTATTCAGTTTAAGATCTCTGTAAATTGTATAAATTAAAAATGCCAAAAGTGTTTAAATGCGTAAGAAATAAAGTAAACGACACACGAATGAACAAGAAAGATCTTTTAAGTCTTTATCAAATACTCCCGAGTTCTTATGACCCTGATGCGAATTCTTTTGAAAACATTATGGGAAAAGGAGAAAATGCTGGTAACCAGCATTTTCTCCTTTCCCCACAATGTTTTCTCCCCTTCAAAAGACCAATTTCAGTTTTTGATTCGCGCGTTCATCGTCTGTAAATGCTTTCAATCTGTACAGGTCTAGAGCCTAGTCGTTCGGTACAGGGTTAAAACAAGATAGACGGAATTACAGGTACTGTTTGGTAAATGAAAACTAACCCCACTAAATAACTGAATAGAAACTTTCAAGCCTTTATTGAAAATCCCAATTTTGCCATTTCAAAGGTAATTTTGGACGGAAAAATTTTTCCTCATTATTCATAGAGTGTAGATCCAAGATCAGACTGCACGTTCTGTGCAGTCTGATCTTGATCTTCACTGTCCGCACAGGGTCATTGAGTCGCACTTAGCAGCCTAACGGTTATAACTTTCATGTGGTTCAATATGAAGAGAAATAATGATAGGTAACTGACTAACATTTTCCCACTTTTCCTTCATTGTTTTTCTTATTTAGTTAAACAGTGCAATCATTTATATATATATTTTTTTTCTTTTTCAAAATTAGATGTTAATCTAAATCATCGTTGGAAAAAGAGCATTTGCTGCTAGAAACGATGTCTGAAAACACATGTAGACTGTCCAGTAATAGGTCAAAAGGTAACATCTAAAAATATCTAACTTTTTACCAGTCGACAAAATATAAGAATGGTCCAAATTGAAAGCATTTGCAGACGACAAATTAAACTTGAACACAATTTTGAAAGTTGCCTTTGGAAGACTAGAAAACATTGAGGAAGAAGAAGAAAATGCTGGTTACCAGCATTTTCTCCTTTTTCCACAATATTTTCAAAAGCCTTCTTCCTTAAAGTCGCCAAAACTCGGGATTGTATGGTAAAGTATTAAATTACAAATTAAGGCAAGAAAAGGATTATCCTCTATCATATTCATTTGTTAGGGTTTGGATAGGCACGGAGGGGGGGGGGGGGGGGGCGGGGGTACCGCTTACCGGTAGCAACGCTTGTATGTTTGTCATAAATGTGCCCGAAATTAGGCCTTTTAAAGGGGACAGCAGAATAAACATGTCCACATTTTTTTCGGCATAGCTGAATGCGCTGGCTTTTGACCTACTTCTTGGTACTGATAAAGAATGAATAGATGGTAATTTGTGATTGGTAAAAATTGTGCATATGTTTATTCGGCTGGCCCCTGCTGCCATATTTGCTCGCACATTTATGAAACCTCTATTTTCAAGCGTTGCTACCGTTAATCGATACCCCGGGGCCTTGATTCATACCATAGCAAATTAATGTAATAGAAAATGAAACTTTCGTTGTATTTGAAAGTTTAATATTTTCAAAAGAATCACCAAATAACGCAATACTACTTTTCAACAAAATGACGAATGGTGAGGATATAGAGGAAATTGCTCGCGAGGTTACTTTCTATTACTTCACTTCATATTGAGCCACAAAAGAGTTTCAATCTTCATATTCCAGTATCTCTTAGGCCGTCTATCTTTTTAGAGACATTTCTTGTTACCACTCGCATTTTATTCGTTCTAGTATATCAATACCAAAAAGTCGGTCACAGGCCAGCTTATTCAGCTACGCTGAAAAAAAAGAATAAGGTCAATAGGTGCTCGAAATATTTATAAGCACTTGATTAGGCCTACTAAAACGTGGAATACATCGGTTAACTTGTATAGCATTGGTTCCAGTCTGATCATTTTTTCTTTCATATTCTGACGTTACTTGATCCAAAAATAATATTTACGGGACTGATTAAGAGATTATTGAAAAAGATATAATTAGACTGTGATAAAGAGACCGTGATAAGGACTGATTAAGAAATTAATGGCGCCTGGAAGCAGCCTAGTTTATTCAAATCAGAAAATAAAACAATTAAGAAGAGACACATAATTGTGTTAGTACATGTATACTAAAATTAAGATCTTTATAAATGTTCCATATTGCACATGCCCTGACTGAAAAACAAAAAATGGTATAAAAATAAATCTTGAAACACACGATCAGTAGAGAAAAATGCCAGTTGATATTGCAAAACGTTGAATAACTTCTCTTTATTGGGTAATTCGAAATATTTGCTCTATCGAAATCACTGACTTGTATGTGGACTTGTTGAAACCCCTTTACCAGACAATCCCGTCACTATTTCATGAGCCTGAAGAAAAAAGGCTTTCGAAAGCATTGGGAGAAAAGGAGAAAATTCTGTAATCCAGCATTTTCATCTTTTCCCACAAGGTTTTCTGTCCTTTGTATGAGAAATATTATAATTCCAGTCAAATTTGATTTGTCGTCTGCAAATGCCTTCACTTTGCAGAAGCCTAGAATTTGGTTGTTTGGTAAAGAGTTAATTTTCGTTTGCATTTATCACGCCGGTTGATGTCATTAACATAAAGATTAGAGCAGAAAACCCTATTTTAAACTCAAAGAGTGTCATACAAATGACATAATCAGTGTTAGTAAAAGACCTAAAAGTTTGTAGTGCCATTTACAGTGACATTAGCCCTTAGGCTGCTAAACGCGACTCACCGACCTTTTGCGGGCAATGTAGATCAAGATCAGACTGCACAAAACGTGCACTCTGATCTTGGATCTACACTGTCCGATAAGGAGATATCTGTCTCCAAAAAGTACCTTTGAAATAGCAAATTTTGGTTTTTACCATCGGCTTGAAAGTTTCATTTAACTTATTTAGTAGGGGGTTAAGCTGTTTAATCCCCGAACAATACCACATAAGCAGTCCGATAGATGAAAGTAAAATATGTGTATATAAGTAACACCAGTAGAACAAACAAGCATATAAAATGTAAATACATAACAACCATTGTTACAGGGAACACAGACGTCAAATTATGACATCATAAATGCATGCTAAATTTGGACATCAAATACTATCATTAGGGTATCCCAAGACACTTCTCCTAAGAAGTCACACTTTGTTATAGATAATCACAGACGCTTCATATCACAGATTGAAATGGCATTTATAAATAAATATTTTCTGCACGTAAGCATTTTCTCAGGTTTGAACTTTCCGTAAAGCGCCGAGCTTGATCAGCTCCATCACGTGACATATTCATCGTCTGCTGAATGTTACTAGCCTAAGGTTACAGTTTTTCAAGCAACTTCTTCTGCAGGCTAAATCCAATACCAAGATGAAATCAAAATATATTTTCTGCATCTCATTTACACAGTTCCATCGAATCGATTGCACATTCGAAGCACTCACTTAGAAAATGAATACGGCAGGTAGTCTCACAATGTATTGACCCGACACTCTATACTAACGGTTAAGAGAATCTTTAAAGAAACATTATTTTGAATAGTTCTGTTACCCTGGTACACAGGATGTAGGCTACTATCCTTTGCGGCGTATGGCTTTCTCAAAATTGTCAGATTGTCATCGTTTTGTCCTGGTAACACCGCGGTGGTCGTGAACATGCTTTATGTTTCCGCGGGGTGATTATTTCACTGTCATACATTGCAAACATGGCTTTGATCGTAACGGTAGCATTTTCTGTAATGGTGTCCGGATTTCCCGTCAAAAACTTGGACTCTTTGCCATAGGTGTTGATCCAAAATTCAGGGCACATTCTACCTGGATCAACAATAGATAAAAATATGACTGTTATATGAATATTTTCTTAAATGAAAATAACAGATAGGGTAAATACGACATGAGACTACACACTCCTGTTACTTTAGATTATCACAAAATTTGTATTTTGACAAAGGTATGCAAAAATTAAATGTACTTCATATATATAGTTACATATAAGTTATTAGATTTATCTTAAATTGATTGAAGACAATATTTACAAGAAATACTTATACAATACATATGAGCAATACTCTGGTAAAAGGGGGTTTAATGCATCTCCGTGGTGCATTATACCAGGCAAGTCATCACATAGCTATGGACCAATGAAATCAGCTTAGTCTGACAATCGACTGAATCACGACTTGTCCTTGGACATGTAGAAAATTTACAAATGGCAAAAAGTTTCGATCAATCTCAGCCTGCGCGGGCTGTGCAGGCTGACTTGAGTCGATACTTTTTGCAGATGTATTACACCCCCTATTCACAGAGCATGTCCCATGTAAACATAATTTTGACAGTAGAATGATCTTGAAAAATGAACTTCGAAATTTTAAAAGAACTGTTCACAAGGATGTTAAACTTGTATTAGGAAAGCATTGTTTTGTGCGCCTTCTTTTCCCTCGCTTTGCTGTCATCTAAATTTGCAATACGTATTTATATATTTATAGAGTATATTTCATCGGACTGAAAGTTGTCCGCTTGCCGAGTAAGTAAATGTATCAACCAGTTGAAATTCCACTAGAGTTATAAGGTCGCCCCTGGTCGAATATTCATTAACAAACGATTGTCGTTATTTAAGATATGTGACACTAATAGGCAATGATTATGGAAAGCCTGCCTGCCTGGTGCCTGGCATATAAGAACACGGCTCGGGAAGTAAATTAATATTACAAAAGGTGCCTCATAAGTAACATTAGAATGTTAATTACCTTTACAGTGTCAAATAGTAACTGTAACAAAAATTGTCGTCCGCAATTCAAATAGATGAAATAGATTGTTAGAAAATAAAATACACTAATATTTGAGTCATACTTTGTGAAAAGGTGATAGATTGAATCTGCAAAAAGTATCGACTTATGTCAGCCTGCGTAGTGACATGGATCAAATTGTTTTTGTAATTTGTAAATTTTCTGCATGTCTAAGGACCACTCTATCTATACGATGACTTGCTTGGTACATTGCTTTTCCCAGAGCACTGTTTACTTGTAATTTCCGAAATGACCGAATCTAGGCTGCTAAAACTTGTGGTCAGATCCTTTTGCATTGTCGCTTGATTATGGTGTTTATCGTATAGTTTTGTAAATTTTTATAGTACTGGAAATACAATGTCTTTAACCCTTTCCCAAACAGTTCCTGGTTTTCACGACCCTGAAAAAGAAACCTTTTGAAAACATTGTAGGAAAAGGAGAAAATGCTGGTAACCAGCATTTTCTCCTTTTCCCACAATGTTTTCTACCCTTCCCAAACCAAATTTCAATTTTTGAGTCACATTAATTTTGTCATCTGCAAATGCTTTCAATTTGGACCAGTCTAAAATTTTGTCGTTTGGTAATGAGTTAAACGAGATTTTGACTGGTGCTTCTAAGTAAGGGCTGGGATAATCTAATACACTCGGCAAAACTTTCAAACCCCCACCTTTGTTTTTCCTGCAAATTTGACGAAGTAATAAAAAGGTAAATTGAAACGAATTGTAATATTTAAATATTATCTTGACATTAGCCATGGTATTGTAATAAAAAGGTATTCGATTCTGCCAACAGAAGGCATGACTTTTAAAAGAGGGAAAGTACATCGGTTGCGCATGCGTGGTGTCTACGAATAAAAAACAGCTTAAAAGGAGAAGCTTAAACTACTGAAATTTTGTCAGCCATAAAAAAGATGAAAATTATTTTCTGCACAAGCATATAAACCGAGAAAAAGAGCATGAAGGTTTCAAGAATTTCATTTTTAAATTTTCAATATTGAGTAAATGGATGTTAAATAAGCTCCTTTAACAAGAAAAAAATTTTTCAGACTTTGGCTGAGGTATGTTTTTACAACTGGTGCAAAAACCCAAACCAAATACAGGCTGAGATGGTTCGATACTTTTTGCAGTTACATTCCATCATCTTTTCACAGAATATAAGTCCTGAAAGTGTTTTAAAATCCAGGGTCAAATATTAGTCATACAAGAGTGGTTCAACGAAAAAGAATGACGACCTTCTTAACATCATTTTGACGGTTACAACGTAAATAAAAGGTGACCTCACTTTAACCTTTTCGGCGAAAAAGGCGAAAACATAGTCTTTTGCGGACGGCATAGAACATGATCAGCCTACCCTCACTATACTTACAGTTTGATCTTAGATCTATACTGTTAACCTGTTTAGTCAAACAGTAAGATATATAGAATCCGACATGAGTTTGCATTTGAGAGAAAAAGAATATTACACATGTCAAGGCGAGCATTTAGCATTTTTTGGCAAAAAGTTTAACAAAATTTTACCTAAATAGCCAACGAGGGTCAGATTCTTTTTGTTACATAGCTGTATCTCAAGAACTATAGTTAGCGATGTGTTAAAACGTAGGCATACATATACATGTGTGTTGGAATTTACATGAAGCCTATTTTTTTCTTTGACAGGTGTGTACATCATGGAAGAAAACAGTTCCAGAGAAATTTCCATAATAATGAATTTGTTTTGAAACTGCAGATGATACAATTCGCAGCATTGTCATGATCATCAATTTTGACAGTTAAATTGCAGAGAATAATCTGGGTCGGCATAGAAATGGGACGTATGGTAACAGAGAAAATCGGCACTATCTCCTAATCTAAAAGTGTGTAAGATAAGAAAATTCATAATGCCTGTCATACACTTACAGTGAGGGTAGTTACTAGCATGTGATTTAAAATTCTTTCTGATTGTCAGTGGATTTCTATTTCCAGCCGCTGAAAAAAGTCATCAACAGGACTGAGCCATGTTATGTGAAAAGGGGGCTTAATGCATCTGCAAAAAGTATCGACCAGGTCAGCCTGCGCAGGTCGTGCAGGCTGACCTGAGTCGAAACTTTTTGCTATTGGTAAATTTTCTGCATGTTAAAGGACCAGCCTACCTCACGATTCAGTCGGTTGTTAGACAAAATGGATTTTATGGATCCATGATTAAGTAATAACTTGTCAGGTATATTGCATCGCGGAGACGCACTAAGTCCGCTGAGGCGTAAGAGTTATGGAATGAAAGCAATAATACTGTTCGTTTCTTTCTCCTGGTATAGAAACCAGGTGCTCCTATAAAAACCAGTAATTTGTTTTTTAACCTTTAAAGCGCCAAGAATATCTTTGGAACTTAAATTGTTGAGAGTATAGATCAGGATCAGACTACACTGTCAAATATTCTTTTGGCGCATAACTGGCAAAATAAGCTTTGAGATTATATTAATTACATTGTTAAGTTTTTTTTTTTCAAATAAATAAAAATGTTGGTGTTAGAACTCATTACTTACGACAACTGACATGCAACAGATGACTAAAGACTGAGTGACTGATTGAGTGACTGACTGAGTGACTAAACGATCGAACGACCGACTGACTAACTGACTGATGGGTGGATCGGTCGTTTGTTTGTTTCTTTGACTGATTGGTCTATCGATCGATTGATTGGTTGGTATTTAACGCCGCTTTCAACATTACATCTTTGGATAACGACGAAAGCTCACTCGGCTTCACCAGTACAAGGCTAGGGCTCTGGAGTGGCTTGTCCTTGGACAGCCCCACTATGACGACTTAGAAGACATCACGTCCTTGCTAAATACTGATAATTAATAGGATTGGAATTTAGCTGTTTTAACACGAATCGTTTAAACATCTTGGCAAAGGCAGAAATTGCTTGTGTCGAGCAATGTCTTCTTTTATCACTATTTTTTCAAAACCGATCTGTTGGAAGACGTAAATAGTCGCCAGTGGCAGGTAATTTATCTGCGTTATGAATAATGTCCGGAAATGTACATCATTTAGTATTCAAATGCAATACCCTTGAACAGCTATAAATGGCTAGCCGCTGGTGTTCGATATATTTATCACCGTTACTGTTAGATGGCTTGCAACACGCGAAAAGGGGCATTCGGACATTTGCGTAAAGTGTCGTCTCGGATCAGCCTGCGCAGTCCGCGCAGGCTAATCCGAGACGGCACTTTACGACTACGTTAAATTTTGTGCTACAGTAGACTTGCGCAAAACAGAAAATTACATAAAAACGGAAAGCGTCATTTCGGATTAGCCTGTGCGGACTGCGCAGACTGATCAGGACGACACTTTACTCAAATGTCCGAATGCCCCTTTTCGCGTGTTGCAGGCCAAATAAGGTGACAGCAAAGGCTATATTTACCCTCTGTCGAACGAAAATGTTTTCACGTATACAAGTTGAATGCATTTGCAGTCGACATATTAAATGTGGCTACAGTCAGAGGATTTTTTTTTCATTTGATAAAAAATATTGTGGAGTACGATGCGTTTATAATAATAACTGTCATATTACTGTTATTTCAGGTGATGTTAAAGGCTGCTTACATGCATGTTCCTTTATTCCAAAATGTTTTCAAAAGCCTGTTTCCACCGGTTCGTTAAAAGTGGAGATTGTGTGGTAAACTAAAAAAGGCTATTTTAGAAAAAAAAAAAAGCAATATTCACTATAAGTAATTAATCTGGGGTGTCGCAAAAATGTCTCAAGGTTAAGGAAAGAATGAATTCTTTACAAAACGGCAATACTTGAGACTTGTCAAAGTTGAAAGTATTTACAGACGACATAAAATATGGCTGCAAAAATTACAAATGTTTACAAAAATGTAGTAACCATTTTGGGGAAAGGAGAAAATGCTGGTTATCAGCATTTTCTCCTTTTCCCAAAATGGTTTCAAATGCTTCATCTGCGGGGTTTATAAACCATGGAAATGTCCGATAAAAGGCTTAGAAATTAAAGTTAGAATAATTGGTGAAAACGTGCCTCGGAAGTAAAAACAAAGTATTAATGTGAACGAACAGAAGAACAGAACGTCACTTATCCATATTGAAAAAAAAAACAATCCTCTTCTTTTCCCACAATGGTTTAAAAGGCCTTCCTCCCTTGAGATCGTTAAAACTAGGGTTTGATCGGTAAAGGATTAATTTGATAGTTAAGTAGATGATATGATTTATGTCATTAATGTACATGTACATGATTTAACGGCACACCTTCTCATCTTAACTGCCCATAAACAGCCAAGTTGATCGATCATATATTTCGTGGCCCATGGGATATTTTTGCCATGGATACAGCCAGTGGCCAGAAGTATTCCATCAAATTCTGAATTCTCATTGACTTACATGCATTTTTGCAGCGTGCAAGAAATTTAATTACGCAGGTTCCAGTCATGCAATTAAAAGGAAAACCGGTATTAAGCAGGTAACTAAAGCTATTTATAGTCATGACATGTTGGTATTTTTCCTCGCCTGGTACTAGTATCGAAATGGTAGCTCTCTGAAACCTACCAGTGTTGATATCCAACTCAATTTTGGCGACGTCGCCACTGACTCAAATGTTTAATTCTTTTTTTTTTTCAAAAAATTGTTAATAATTTTTAAACAGCAACACTCAATACATGATATAGTGTCGAGTCTGAATATATATTGAACTTGTTCCTAAACTGTCGATAAGAGAAGAGAATCTATTTCATCTGTTCATAAATTGACCTTGATAAAGTAGAGTCTACTTAATCTGTCCATTAACTTTCCATAACAAAAGTGAATCTACTGAATCTGTCCACAAATTGACACTAACAACAGCGATTCTATCATACATGTATCTGTCCATGGACAGATTTACTTTTATTATGGACCATGTTAAAAGTAAATCTTTTTTATCATTATTTCCCAGGTGGTATTTATAGGATTTATGAAACGCTTCTCTGTATCAAAACCTGAAAATAATGATTGAAACCTAACATCTAATATCATATTATCGGGTCGCAATCGATTCGCATTAAGCAACCGAGTAGTAGTAGCTTAACCACCATGTCCCTAAATTACGCAATTGTAAGTAACTCGAGTTATTTTATAAATAATCGAAAAACGACCATTGTCCGCTGGAGTGAAGAAGATTGAATGAAGTTTTCCTATTCACAAACAACGATAACGATAAAAATCCTTTTCATATATTCAAAAAAGTCAAAAAAGGCAATAATTTCATTCCATTTACATGTATATTAATTACTACTTACAACATGTATACAAATTACGGTCCCCGAATGCGATTTTAGTTCGTGACGAGTCGCACCCGGGTACAAAAACGCGATTGTAAAAAAAAAAAAATGGCCAAATCTCCGGACAGGGTTTGTGCACACGTTCAAACTCATATTTTCACTAATTGACGACAAACCTAAATTTGAACATACATGTTGCTTGCGTATTCAATAATCATTCGTTTCAAATAAAAATATTTTTAATTTAAAAGACCATACATAAAACAAGTTTACTTCATCTTTTACTCAAAATGTTTTCGCTTCCCAAAATAGACACAAAACGGCCGCCTAACACAATAGCTTTCGTTTGGTTTTACGAGATTTACATGTTATGAACGACTTCTAAAAGCACTTTAGGTAATGAAACGTTTCATAATTTGTCCTTGGTCATGTGTGTCACTAAAATTTACTCACATTTCACTGCAATACAGATTAAACCGACAAAACAGAAAGTCAGTACAGAGCTGTAGATTATCCAACGGAAAATTCCAGATGGACTTTAGACGTAACGATGCATAATAAACGTCCAAATATGAAAAGAAACGTGGTAAATGTCTCATTTTCCAGAATAAGTACTACTTACATAATTTGACATGGCAATACCAGCATTTTCCCACAATGCTTTCTTACTTCCAAAAACAAATTCACGTTTTGAGTCACGTTAAACTTTATTTTGTCGTCTGCAAACGCTTTCAAATTTGACACGTCTAAAGCACTGTCTTTTGGTAACGAGCTAAGCATAATTCAGCAACGAATCACTTTAAAATCTGACGTTGACGTAAAAACCCATTAGGTAGGGGTCTAGATTCTAACTTTCAAAAATTTATCATTGCACTGAATCTGATATTCTGGTTTTATATTTTTTTACGGTAAACGCAAAACAAAATCGGTATCTATTGTGGTCTTTCCTAAACTAGTTTACAACTCTGCAGCGCCGCCGCATCAAAGGCATCAGACGACAGGTGACGTTAGCTGGAATCCGTCTCCAGTACTGTAATTACATTTAGCGTCATGATACGTTGGTCGCAGGCTGGCTTCGTGGCCGACCAGATCTTTGGCGGTTCGCAAACGATCCAATCTGCTGGTATCAGTTCAACGGGGAACAAATCGTAATTTTCCAGCAACCGAGTGCCCTTGAAGTGGCTTCTTGTTGCATTTCTGGGTTCAAAATTTCAAAATTTTGAGTATTCTTTTAAGTTTTGCTATAAGAACGACCCACCGATGTCAAAACTGTCGATCACTTGCTACAGAAAATGTTTAACTGACACTTTGGCAAGCGCACAACAGTCTCGTGCGCCAACAAGGTGAAAGCAATTAATTCAGTCGCATAATAAATGTTTCTGACTATTTAAAACCATTTTGGATTTTCTTTAAACCTCTAAATTTTCATTAAATGTTGTAAAAGTTTTCTTTTTGCGTTTGAGTTTATCTGAAGGCGAGATTTTACAGTCGAGATAATTCTAATGGGTACCCACATCGTATGTTTAGAAGAAAAAAAATGTGATTATGAACACAAATACTGCAACACATTTCAATCTCAAAACTTTGGCCATTGTTTTTTATACAGACAAGGTTAGCTTGAACTTCGGAACGGCCGAAGCAATCAGTAGTTGCAAGTGCAGTATTTTTAATTTTTACATTTTCTTATACGAAGTCTTTGTATTGGTTGCAAAATTCTAGCAAATTTTCAAATATCCTTATTATCAAAAAACAATTTACAATTGTAGATTTACAATTAATTATTACCTTTTTATCAATCTTTACAGAAAAAATTATTTGCAAATCTCCGTTTGGTCGACGGGTTATTCATGCTAGTCAAAAAGCTTTACCTAAAACTTACTGTCGATTTAATATTAATGCTTTTCGAAATCAAGTGAATTGTGTAGATAATATAATTCATACGAGAACCGGACAGGCAGGTTTTGAGAGAAGCAAAATACATATTGTTGCCCAATAAATGCTCTGTTAACGCCGCTTTCTGTATCTATATTTGGGAGCGCCCTGACAATGTTAAATGTATGCAATTTATTATTTCCAACGAGCAAAGTTTAACTCATTGGAGAGAACGGTGGTGAGTTTAAAATGCAGACTGCCACAGAATTTGCTGTCTAAATCCATTTTTCTTGCGAAATTGTTTTGATATACAGTCTGTTTCGTCATAGTTTTGTAAATAAAGCGAAATCAAAAAACCGAAACAGGAAATAGACGTGGTTTATTTTTATATGACGAATTTCAGAAAAGATTTGTTATATTAATTTGCCATGGCTGCAAATGACCTCTCAAATTATTGTAATTTTTTATTAAGCAAATAAATCTAAGCAGAAGAGAAAATAAGAAGAATTTCGTTAAAAAGGAGAAAGAAGACCGCTGGACAAGGCCGTGTGACTTGAAACCGCGGCACGAAGGTCAAATGACCGTCATGTATAGCATATAAGGTTTCTACGCGGCGGCTTTTTGACTTGTTTGTTTACAGGCACCAAAATATATTGAAATTAAAAACCAATAAACTATTTGAAAACATTGATGCTGACCTCTCCTGGCTTCTTTTGTAAAGAAGCCAACTTGTTCTTCTACATGGTTGACAAAGTTCCAACAAATACCATTTTCCTGTCTCATATTTACAGTTTTCTTATGGAAAAGTTTAACGCTTTCAAATACAATATCATTTACCAAGATCAAAATTAGAAAAATCCGCACGTCATCATCTTGATTTAAATTTTAATTGATTCTGGAAGGC
This sequence comes from Hippopus hippopus, assembly GCA_946811185.2. Lineage (NCBI taxonomy): Eukaryota > Metazoa > Mollusca > Bivalvia > Cardiida > Cardiidae > Hippopus > Hippopus hippopus. The sequence goes on from OX328096.1 coordinate 22,515,209, forward strand.
AAATAGATTACTTAAAAATATAAGAATATGTCTTTTTCGACCAAAATTCTGATGGAGATGGATTTCATTTCAGTATTGAATGACCTTTTTAAACCTACTCAAATATTCAGTGGATTGAATATGAAAGCACATGTAACTTAAGTTTGCACAAATTCACTTTAAAGTTTGATGAAAAGAAATAATGATGATCTACTATTTAGTCTTAGACAGTACACGAGTACAAGGCAATTTTTTCATGTATTTTATTACTGAAATTGCATTGGTATAAAAAGGATTATGTTCACGTTGAAAATATGGTATGGTATGATACATATACACAATGTACTTTTATGCCATAGTGAGATTTAGGCTACTACAAACACACGATATTCAAATCAAGAAATTTTATCACTTCGTAACTATTACGTTGGATCCAAAGGTTACACAGAGCTGGAACATGATAATGTAGATTATCACGCAAAATTCGATGTTCAAGGACAATGATTAATTAATGATCATCAGGCACTTTTCACTGAAAAGTCCATGTTGAATTTAGAATTTTTGGAAACCAATTCAGGGACATTTCTATGAAATGTAATACATATACACTATCTAAATATGGATTGTCAACACGGAATATTTCACGATCTTGTGTCCTCAGCAGATTTTCATAAAACAGAGATTTTCAGTTTACCGAAATAGCCCACATCGATAAAACTAAGCATATTTTTCGAAGTCTGATCTTCAAACAGGAAGAAACAAATTCGGAGAGAAAAGCATGTCAATAATTGAACCCTGGTTAGATTTGCATCATATGTGGAAATTAATCAACAATTGTAAAAAAAATAGTATTAGTGAAACATCTAGAATTCATGATTTTACAGAGAAAGTTCTAGCTTTAACATTATAAAAGCAATTTTACAAAATAATAGTGTCCAAGAAGCAGACATTGGATAGGATAACGCTCGGATTTGGTCACCTTTTCAGACAAATGAGTCATAAAGTTCAAAATATCTGACAGTATCTATTTTGAATAGCCATGCACCACACAAATATATCATTTATACCTCTGCAGAGAAAGCTTTTTAAACATATCGAGGGAAAAAAACCAATCATTTGTTATAGGCAGTTGCTGGACTCCTCTTAATGCTGCCCATATTCTTGTTTACTTTCCTTTGAGTAACTTTTACTAGAAAGCAGTATCTCTAGAAGTAATCAGTGTGATTAATTCGATACAGGATACAAAATTTAACTTCAATCTAGACTAACATCAGAGTAAAAAGCTCGGTTTTTAAAGAAGGAAACAGAAAGATATCGTTCTGTGGATCATAATCATGACTTGAGCTCAAATATTGATAGATCTATGTAAAAGAGTCTAAGATTCCGTTTATAAACACCTAATATTTTTCAATACTCAAAGGAATCAATCAATGTCAAGGATCGATCAATTGATTTTAATAGGTGTATAGAATTAGTTATCGGAAAGGGCAGGACAATACATAGCTACACGTTTTTGGTCTACTCTCTTCTCCTTTGGACAGGTGTATATAAAGGTGTAAATATAGACTAAAATGGGACAACAAATAAAAGAATTATAAGACAAAAAAATCAATCAGGACATTTCTGTATAAAAAAAAGTACTGTTCAAGAGTTTTTTGAGATGTTTTACGAACTGAACACTATAAAAAAAGACCCCAAATGAAAATTTAGCTTATACAAATGTGCCGCCTTAAAAAAACATCGTCACCACTATCATCAATATTATCATTTTAGCCATGGTTTTTGATTCTGCAGACGAGTAATCTTAACGTGATCATGTCTAAATGGTCATGCTATAAACAGCTAAAGCAATTTCTAAATCTTTTCGGACATACTTTGATATTTATATATTTGCCTTATTTCGAAGTATAACTTGAAGGAATTGTTCATGCGAGTATCATGAGCTGCATCATGTTTTTATAAGAACAAGCTTTTACTTGTTGTAAGGTTATTTTCCGTTGAAGATATTTCAATAAATACAATAAAGCGCTCCTTAGCTTTGGATGTACTTTAATATTAAAGGTGCAACTGATTTCATTCCGATACTTTGAAAAAAAAAGCAACACTATATTGTTTGATATTTCGGGTTTTTTGCCGTTTTCGAGAGTTTGCATAATTTTTGAAAAACAGTATGATTGTAGTTGCCTAATGAACGCTTAAGATGTTTTAGAGGAAAAAGTGTTTCGGAACTGAACACTATAAAAAAAGACCCCAAATGAAAATTTAGCTTATACAAATGTGCCGCCTTAAAAAAACATCGTCACCACTATCATCAATATTATCATTTTAGCCATGGTTTTTGATTCTGCAGACGAGTAATCTTAACGTGTTCATGTCTAAATGGTCATGCTATAAACAGCTAAAGCAATTTCTAAATCTTTTCGGACATACTTTGATATTTATATATTTGCCTTATTTCGAAGTATAACTTGAAGGAATTGTTCATGCGAGTATCATGAGCTGCATCATGTTTTTATAAGAACAAGCTTTTACTTGTTGTAAGGTTATTTTCCGTTGAAGATATTTCAATAAATACAATAAAGCGCTCCTTAGCTTTGGATGTACTTTAATATTAAAGGTGCAACTGATTTCATTCCGATACTTTGAAAAAAAAAGCAACACTATATTGTTTGATATTTCGGGTTTTTTGCCGTTTTCGAGAGTTTGCATAATTTTTGAAAAACAGTATGATTGTAGTTGCCTAATGAACGCTTAAGATGTTTTAGAGGAAAAAGTGTTTCGGAACTTTTGAAAAAGGAAATTTGGAGAAATACTGAACAAAAGATTTTTTTCTTCATAGTGTTTCATTCCCTGAATATTTCATAGTTTCATTGTTTATCCCGATAGCTTTCACTTATTTCATGCTTCCTATTGCATTTGAATTACCGATGATTACTGCACTCCTGCTGTGAGGATTCAACACTCCTGCTTATTTTCAAATGCAGTTATCACACGGTCCTGTAAATCTAGGTGTGTAAATGAAATTGTCTTAAGGATCCCTTGAGCATTCGGTCAAAGGTGATGTTTTTATGAGTAAACAAAGTAAAGTGCATGTGACCGGTCACTCTGACGTTCTGCTCAACAAAACGAAACCCTTTAGCGATCTCAGCGATCTACAACTTCAAAGCACAGAAGGTCCAGGAGATTTACACTTGATGTAAAAGGCACATATGACACGAAAAGTAAATGTATACACAACACTGTATATCATGAAAATGTCTTGCGACTGTTTTTTTTTTCATGACGGCACAAAAAACATACTTCATTTAATTCATAGCTGGTCTATAAAAAAAAAAAACAAGAATAACATTTAATGTTTCCCTGGTTAATCATTGCACTATCAAATCTAGATTCTAGGACACTAAATGGTCTAAAAATATGTATAATAGATCTACCGAAAATAGTTAAGTGAATGAATACAGAATTTACATAAGTCAAACAATTTGATTATTTGAAATAAAATTGAAACTTCACTTAAGTTAGTCCGAAAACTGACCTTAAAATGTGTTCGTATGTAACGCAATGAATTTCATAAGTAATATGTGACTGCCTTCTCAAGCAAAACCTGACTGGTAAAGTTTGACCTAAAATTTTCAACCTAAAATATGCTTAAACTTCCGTATTATGATGTTGTTAATTTTAAGCGCAAGACGTTTTACAGAACAAGAAATATATAGCTGTCCATGAATTTTCGTCTATTGTTGATAGTTTCTTTGACCAAATTAAATTGTGTTCTATATAAGATTTCAAAACCTTTTCATGTAATTTACAAGGAAGTCAGTTATTTTCATGTAATAAATGTATTTGTTATCGAAACTTTACAATGCCGTTGTTAAAAAAAAAGTTATGAAATAAGCACAATACCAGCTCTAATTCTGTGTCGTGCAATCAAAATATTCAAACGAGAGACAATATTGAATCTTTCTTTCAAATATAAATGACATAATGAGCAAGCTTCAGAACTGAAAGATAACAGACATAACAAGATTTATGTTAAGTCTATTTTAAATTTAAATCTCGATACTTGATAGGAACACCGAAGTACCTTTTATTTATAAAATACGAAGTGATTTTATATGAACCTTTTTCAAAATTAGACATGAAATAAAACTTTGATAAAAATAGATTAGATTAATAAATGAAATAAAATAAAAAGAAATAAATTTAAAAGTAAGAAAAGTCTAATCAAACAAATGGACAAATAACAATTTCACTTTCAAAAGAAAATTATTTTCTATTTTAAGACCAACGTAGTTTTGTAACAGAAAGTAAAGATCGTACATTTTCATTTTAGAGTAGACGTTCTGTTGCCCCCTCCCCCACCTTATTTTTAAAGTAAGAAAAAAATTTATAGTAGCAACTACTTGTCATATTAATGTGTGACTATCGATATAGGGCTGGAAGAAGAAAAAGAAGTAAGAAGAAAAAGTGTGAGAGAAACATGTGACTGGCAGTTTGAGATTGTTTAGCGACGCAAACAATCAGAGATTCGCTAGGAATTGAATTTCGTTGTTTATTTCGTAGGGAAAGTGAAGTTAAAAACTTTTTGGATTGATTTTATTTATTTATTTTAATATTTGTAATTAACGCCAAATACCAAAACATATGTACATGTAATTAAAACAAATGGTTTGATTTTCATAACCATTGACAAACAGTCCAAACCAATTTTATTTATAAAATGCAATTGTTTGGTAGTCTCCAGCGATTTAATAGCTTTTCGAAGGGGTCAAATAGTATGCATCTATCACATAAAAGTAAATTGAAGTTTTCAATGTACTACGATTCGTATAATAGAAGGTCAGCAAGTAATTATTGCTGTAAGGGTTATTTTTTCTGTTTGAGCAAATATTACAGTATTAATACAATTAAGGCTTGAATGTAGTTCTGGTATCGTTTTGGATAACCTCAATGACTCGTCCTCTTTTAATATACAGATTAAAAAATAAGTATATATGTTGATACTTAACTTGTTGAAAATTAGGAAACATGCCCAGTTTATCATTCTTAAAAAGGCGACAATATCTGATTCTTGAAGTGTTATGATTATTTGCTTAATAAGATACAACATTTAAACTCGTACATGTACCTGTCACATTTTTTTGGCGTTCAGGGAATGATAAAGATTTAAACAGTTACATTCTTTGGAAACTATGAGAGTCGAAAATGGAGATGGTGATTGAACCATATTCAGAAAGGAATAAAATTTTGAATTTAAGAACTAGATTGACGCTTTTCAGGGCTCACTCCGAACACTTTCCTTTAATGGGATATGCCAACAATACGAATCGTCAATAAGACTGCCTTTACATAAAGGTAAGATTTCTAATTTTTTGGTCGAACTTCGAAATCCAGCGATTCTCTGTCACTTGAAAGAAAAAATCACATGATATTTAAACCTTTTATGAGCATTGCATCTGGCCAATCAGAATATTTTAGAAGTACATATTTTATTAATTTCTTCAAAATGTTGCATTACATTAGTAAATCGAAATGACGATTTGAAAATAAGTTTTTCAAAAAACTTTGAAAATAGAAAAAAAAAAAAGAAGAACAGGATCAATTATACAACTGAAGGTATATAACAATATTAATGATACAAAATGAAGTGAAGATTCAAGTGCAAGTAGAATAATTCACAAATAAATGATTGCATAAAAAGGAAATAAAATGAAACTTGAAAATCGCATGGCAGAATATTTTGCTTGAGGCGTAATAGAGTTCATTCTCTACAAAGTTGTCCATATTTGGGTTTGTATTTTGTAATGGCTTTGCAAACATGTATTACCTTATCCATAAGCTAGAGAAATCGGGAACTATAGGCTATCTTGATGCGACTGATTTCATTTGTATTTTGTTCTCTCATGGTTTCAGTTTTAAACTTAACCATTCTTGAAGATGAGAAAATAACTAAATCTGACGGGAATTGAAAAAAAAATATGTATTTTTGAGAAACAGGTCTAAAGTGATGCAAACATCGGGCACATCCTTTGCTTGTAAAATAGGCTTCTTGAGAAATAATAAAAAAAAAAAGAATGCTAAAAGGGCCGATAAAAAACGCTCGACCTTTGTCTAACATGTTCCTGTCAGGCATATTCCTGCATAACGTGGTAATGCTGAATCAAGACCTTTCTAACAGATATAAAGGTGCTAAAACGAAATAATTATTGGCAGTGTCTAAAATTATGTAAGGCAAAAGGAGTCAAAGTATAAATTCCAAGGAGTCCTGTTTGCCTACGACATTTCTGAAACAAGAAGAAACTATAAAGACTCCCAAAACAAAGTGAAGACAGTGGGCTGGCTGAATAAACAATTGTTATTAAAAACTGATAAAAAAAATCCTAAATCAAAATTATTGCTTCGTGCGTATTTTACAGGGAGGGTACTAAAGAAATTTTCAAAAGAATATTTCTGATAAAATCGCTGTCAATGAATCAGGTCGAAAATAAAACATCACTGATTCTAGTCAAATTATTCAGAAGTATATATTCCCATATATCCTTCAGCATTTATCTATGTAATATTTTACATCTTTCTTTTCCTTTGCATTATAATCGTCGTATAAAATCATTGTCATAATGAAAACTAATGTATTTCCGGACTTACAAATACAACTACCCAGGTTGTTACTGTATAGAATTTAGCATGTCTATATGACAACTTACGGTGGTTTCTTGTGGAGAGTGTACATAAAGAAACATACCGCATAGAAAGACCAATCATATCTTGTATCTATGCAATCCTGTATATCTATACAATTTGAATGTGATATTTTGTTAGATATTATTGTCAAATGACGCCAGTTTCATTTATTTTTCAGTGTAAAGGTTAATTACAGCACCATCGTGAGTTGTCTCTGTAGTAACGACTATGATGCCAAAGTACGCACATTTCGTTGCGGAAGTCGGTTGATAAAATTGTCATTAGCCGACCATGCACAGCATTGTACGTGTGTTTTCAAATGGTAGAGATTTCGTTTCTTTCTAGCAATTCGCATGTTTCGTTTACATAAACTATTCATCTTTAACAAAAAATGATCCTCCGACTAAAACATACTTCCCTTCCTCCTTTATGTTCTGTTATATGTAAAACAAAAAAAATCTTTTCAAGAAATCGCCTCGAAAAAATGTTTCAGTCATGTTACTAATTCAAAAACATAATCTTTAAGGCGGCCATCGTCGTAGTAAGTAACTCTAGAATGTAAAACTAGAGGTACACAGACCATGTGGCGTGGTTCTTGAGTCAGGCAGTCATTAAAAATTATTAAAACAAGGGGCGTAAACCAAGACTACAGATGTACAAAAATAACAAAGACCTCGCAGATGAGGTATTTTTTACACCCATACCAGTCATAGACAAACTTTGCGTGCTCAAACGAAGTTTGAGATAACCCCTTGGCATAAACTCATAAATATCTTAGCTTCGAATATTAGCTATTTCCGTTTCAGGAGATAAATATTTTTAGGCAGGCTTTTACATTTCGTATGAATAATTTCAGCCAAAGCAACAGACTTCATAGTGTAAGACCGTGACAGGAATACAACTGGGTGTATATAACACAAGCCAACAACACAACATTCAAATGACCTATTGCTTTATGTTTCTCTAATTTTGGCCTGGCGCCATCTTTGTTCTCTACCAACCCTTACACGAGGCGACATGTTTGTTCGAAAACACGGACCATCGAGATATACATTCAATTTAACATGCCGTAATATAGTATTCAAAATATAGTTTTTAATATCATTAACGTCACTTCATATCCCAGTGAAATTCTAGGTCATACGTGCCAAACAAGGATACAGGCTTCGTGGCAAATAATGGAAACCACGGACGTCATTGAGTGATAAGGCGCAAAACAAAGCGATACAGTTTGGTAAATGTGTTTGTTGGTACTTGGATCTAAAATAAACCCCAATCTTTTGAAACCACTGACTAAATCTCTTAAGTAAGCTAATAAATCTAAAATAGAAAACCACCTTTAAAACCTGAGTAACAAAGATATGTTCATAAGAAGTGCTTTAATGGCGGCCACGAGAAGCGTATGAATCTTACCCTGATCTAATATATCCACACACACATACACATGGCTCATTACATCCACGTAAAGATAATAACCGTCGATGCATGCGTGTTCCGATAGTTAGTCATTTCTACGGTCACGTCTAACAATTGCATGAAATTAATACAAAGACAGATCTACATATTTATTGCCGACCTAGTTTTCAGATAGTATTAGATTTCGGCTATGACACTAGCGCCGCCCATCGAGACAGTCTGTCGAAATTAACCAATCACAAGAAGCGTGATAAATAAGCTCTGTCAGGGAATACGTCACTAATTGATATATAAAGCGTAAAACGAGTGGCTACGCTTCCATGAGCACTTGATAGATAACAGATTTTAGGGGGAGAAATCTAATTTAATATGTGGAAAACTTCTCGAGAGTTTATCCCTGAGGTAAGCATGTGTGTAACCAAGGGTTAAACACAGATGTTTGAAGGATGTCAGTGCGGCAAGAAACTAGGACTGCTGTACATAATACATCTCGATGATGTACTCAGTGAAGGTGTTGTGCTACAAACGCGTTTCTGAAATTTCCTTTATCTTAACCGTGCCTGCACATATAAATGGATTCTTTGATTCCCAGTCCGCATGTCATTCCGATTATTTACTAACTTAGTAAGGAGTTTTAACCCATTACCATATGAATAATATTCTCGCTGCGCCTTCATTGAACAGTTTGATAACATTGAAAACATTTCGAGGGCCTTAACCCATATAACGGTCTGTAACAAGCGAAAAGGGACCTTCGGACATTTGTGTAAAGTGTCGTCTCGGATCAGCCTGCGTAGTCCGCGCAGGCTGATCCGAGACAAACATTTTCCGATCGCGTGTGATTTTCTGTTTCACGCAAGTATACTGTGGGACAAAATCTAATGTTGACGTAAAGTGTCGTCTCGGATTAGCCTGCGCTGTCTGCGCAGGCTGATCCCAGACGACACTTTACGCAAATGTCCGAATGCCCCTTTTTTGTATGTTATAGGCCAATACAAGAAACTCAAAGCTTTTAGTACCTGCAGGAAAAAGGTAATGACAAGACGGTGGAAAAGGGCTTTTTTCAAATCGCGTTTTCCAACTCAATGGAGGAAAGCACAAACCTATGTTTTTAAACGTTTCTTGTGAGATATAGTCGTTGTAGAGGAGAAGTATGTCTGGAATTGGTCGCCAGGTAATTAAATACTCAAATGAGAGCGCTATTGTAATTTTCTGGTAAGACATTCCAAAATGAAGGGGGCAGAGGATTGTGCTGCTTTCGGTGCAGTTTATTCATTTTTATAGATGAGGATACAATGGGCTTTGGATGATCACATTTCATTGGATACGACAAGCGTCTTTAAATGACAAAATCGTTTGGCATAATTCAATTAGGGCTCTAACGGAACTCCGTGGGCTGTTGTCGGTACGATAAAAGGTAAATACCCAAAATGTTGGAAACATCAACAATAGTTCCAGGGCCGTATTTTTCGAACCATCCCGGATTGCATTCTTATCCTATTTCTCAAGAATTTTCTAAAATTCAAGGTAAGGCTATGTCTGATTAGCCAATAGAAAATTGCGTTACTTTCTGTCCCTGATCTACACTTGCTAAAATCTGGACTTCTGCAGAGGCACTCAATAATTCTATTTTCATGAAAAAAAAAAAGGTATATTTTTGTACAAGAATCACTAGATCTACCCGAATGTCCGGAACAGTTCTTCTTGTTTGTTTAGTTTTGGCAAAATGGATGATAAAGAAAGACCTAATGCCAGCATAAAACTTATTTTTTTGTGCTTTTCCGCTGTTTATAGAAATCTTAAAGTGAATCATAACGTTATAAAATCATCGGTGAACTTTAACTCGCCAGTGAATTTAGAATTTTTTCTTGCTCGGATATCTATAGAACATGAATGAATTTCCGTGAGTTAACGTCACGTTTTTTGACGTAGTCAACATCACTCACGACGTCATTATTACAGCCAATCCATATCCGACTAAATTGATATAGATCTAGATCTGTTTTGTTTGAAATAACACACATATTTTTCACATCTTTTTTAAGATGAGTAGATTCTAAATATAAGACGTTAAAAGATAAATAATACGTTCAAAGTATTGTCGTATATCAAATATATGAGGTATCTAGTCTAACTCGGTTGTAAGAATTGATAATTGTCGCCAAGGCTCAATAAATTATTATCAGTTCTCCACATCTCGTTAAAAACGTTTGGTATATGACAGCACCAGATTTGTTTCAGTGTATGACTGAAATTTCTTTCATCTCGTGAAAAGCAAAGGCTATATTTTCACGAGATGGTTTCGCCACTCGTGAAAATATAGCCCTTGCTTTTCACGAGATGAAAGAAATGTTGATCATACACCAAAACAAACAATTATGCTTTATTATATTCCTATCAGTGAATTACTGGGATTTCACAGTGAATAACATCACTAGTGATGATAATTATGGTATCATCACTAGTGAGGATATAGTTTTAGAATGTTTGCCGGAACTACTTTTTGCTTATATCGCTCATATTGTACCATTCTTGATAATTATCAAAATAAAAAGGGTGAATTAGGGATGTAATAAATAGGATTATCAACTGGTTGTGTGTGATATTAGAAATCTCGAATGGGGTGACAGATTTTTTAATATCACACACAACCAGTTGATTATCCTCTATCTGTTAAACGAATCTTGATGACCATTGAAACATTGTTATGACATGTGAAAAGTCCGTTCTTGCGTAAACATACTAAGTACTATTTGGAGGGAGGAAGGCATTTTTTAAAACATCAGATGGCAAGTAGACATACAAGTCGTGGTCTGTTAACTTGGGGGCTTGACGTGTCTGCAAAAGTATCGAGCCATATCAGCCAGTGCAGTCCGCGCAGGCTAACATGGACCGAAACATTTTGCTATCAGTAACTTTTTTAGGTGTCCAGGGTCGATTCAACCTCGTGAATCAGTCGTTTGTTAGACAAACGTATTTTATGGATCCATAATTATGTGATGAATTGCTTTGTAAAAGGCATCACGGAGATGCACTATATCCCCATTTTCCCAGAGCGCCTCTCATATATGGCTTGCAACACGCGAAAGGGAGCATTCGGACATTTGTGTAAAGTGTCGTCTCGGATCAGCCTGCGCAGTCCGCGCAGGCTAATCCGAGACGGCACTTTACGACTTCATTAGATTTTGTGCTACAGTAGACGTGCGCAAAACAGAAAATTGTATAAAAACGGAAAGTGTCGTTTCGGATTAGCCTGCGCGGACTGCGCAGACTGATCCGAGACGACATTTTGCGCAAAGGAACGAATGCCCCTTTTCGCGTGTTGCAGGCCATATGTGAGCCGTGGTCTGGCAAAAAGGGGCTTAATACATCTCCGTGATCCATCATACCAAGCAAGCGATCATATACTTATGGATCCATATAACAGCCACTTTTTTTAACAGCCGACTTAATCATGAGGTACACTGGTCCTTGGATAAACACCAAGTTGACCAATAGCGAAAAGTTTCGGCCCAGGTCAGCCTGCGCGGACTGCGCAGGCTGACCTGGGTCGATACTTTTCGCAGAAGCATTAAGCCCCCTTTTCACAGAGCACGACTTGTATATTATCAAGATGAACTGAATTAAGAACGCGGAAAACTTGAGACACATAGTTTGTCAAGTATAAGGAAACACTTAGCGAAAATATATCTCAAGGGGGATAGTTGTTCAGGTTTGAAAAGTGCTACAGAACAGCAAGTTGAAAATTTAGTAAAGCAAATTGAGGACGGTGGCGAAATGAGGAATTGCTCGTCACGAGCAATTCTTTGCCTCTTCAACTCTGCTTTCAAAAGCTGGCTGCTGCAAGTAGCATATTTAAAATACTGATTTCTTTGAATTTTTTCTTATCTTATCCTGCTTTCAATAGTAATTCGGTCAACTCACAATGGGTTTCTTACCAGTACATACATAAATGAGCCATGCTCTGAGAAAAAGGGGTTTAATGCATTTCCGTGATGCATTGTACCAAGCAAACCATGACATAACTATTGATTCATAAAATCTATATAGCATGTCTAACAATCGACCAGCCCTGGAGGTAAACCTAGTCCTGTGACATGCAGAAAATTTACAAATAGCAAAAAGTTTCGACTCAGGGGTGATACTTCTTGAAGATGCATTAAGCCCCCTTTTCACAGAGCAAAAATGGAAAGTTTGCAAACATTTTATTATTAACACAGCTATGTTAAACATTTATAATGAAACGTGCAAATTTAAAACGATAATTTTAAGTATTGTAACGAATTTTGTAAACCAGAGAACTGAAATAATATTCCCTGCAGATCAATTTGAATAGGAGATACTATTTAAAAGAATGTTTAAAAAAGAACTGTTTTGTAAAATGCTTTATCAGAAAACAAATAACGTAGTTTAGCTTTTTGTGCCTTTTCTCTCTTTGATCGGAATGTTACCTTCACCATAAAACTCAACAAAGAATCAGTGCATATCATAAAAAATCAACTGTTCACATCCATTACACAGAAAATGTCTCTTAAAAGGAAGTAAACATTTAATTGGACGAAACACGTGGGAACCGCACATCAGCTTTCTGACAGAGCATCTCTCTCGGGATAGACCGTAATGCTTCATAAAGCGACCCTCATTTCGTTCGTAATTAGTCAAAAGAATAAAAAGAGGAGTATCGAATAATCATTCAAGCTGTCGAGAGGTGGGATTTGGCTTGACAGAAGCACGAAAAAAGCCGTGATTGAAAAGATTTCCGATTTTCTGGACTGCTGCATACACAATGGGAGAATGAACACTATATCATTTTCAGAATTCGGTTTCGCCTTCTTGCCGCATGGAATTCATCATTTTGTACTTTTGCATTTAGTGTGCATTTTCAGTTGCTGCGTTCACCAATCATTTTAAATATTTTTTTCTAATTCTGACTTATAATACTAGTCGCCCGAAAAAGTTAGATAAAACGTTTCATTTGTTTAGCTGGCTAACCTGGTCTATGAAATTAGAATTACAAAATAATTTAGAATGGTTAGTAAATAAGACCCCTCCGGTACAGAAGGGTGATCGGTCTTTGTTTTTGCACTGTTAAAAATAATTATGCGCTTAACGCTGCTGAACGAATCTTCGATGGAGTGGATTTTTTTTCCGTAAAACGTTTACAAATGATGGGAAAAAGCCAACTCTCCATCAAATCAATATTTTTCGACAGTCATTCTAGCATTTACTTAGAAACCTTATAAATCATCACAAAGACTCCAATAGGCACAAGAATAATCCCATTTTTTCTTAATCAAACCAATAGCTGGATAGCTCGATGGCATAAGAAAAGTCCTCAACCGGGACGAACCTTAGATACAGTCGGATATAGATTCGAATTTCAAAAAACAGATTCCATTTTATTTTATTCTAACAAAAACGTAGAATAAAAAGCCCCCAAATGTGAATAATTTCACAATTTCATAGCGGTAGCCCACGCATTTTGCAGTCATGTTCGCATTCACTTTTTTAGATTCAGGACCATGACCTTAGTCTAGCAAGTAAAAAATTAGCACTATCGTAAACCATCAGGACAAGTTCGATAAGACTAGACCTCATATTGTCGTTAATCTTGAAGATTTTCTCTTTTGCTGTCTTTAACTCTTTACCAAAGGACAAAATTTTAGACTTGTCCAAATTGAAAGCATTTGCAGACGACAAAATAAAGCGTGACTCAAAAATTGAAACTTGACTTTGGAAGAGTAGAAAACAATGTTTTCAGAAGGCTTCTTCCTCAGGGTCGTTAAAACCAGGGATTGTTTGGTAAAGGGTTAATTTAGTCACAATGACTTTGACCAACGCATTGAAATAATTTGACAGGCATGTTATCACCAAATAAAGGACAAGTTTTTTTGAAATACTTAGTAGCTTTTTCAGAGTATTATTTTTTTTATTAATTTTACTTCGAGTAATCATTCTTCTACTTCTAGGATAGTTACATAAACCTGGCGTACAATTCTTAAAATTATTGCTTATTTGAATTGTCTTGGATTTGAACGTACCCGGATGATGATGTCTGCATAATCTCTTAATCCTCACGTATCCTTATGAGAAGTTTCATAACATAGATTATTAAGTTCTTGAAATAAGTAAAGCAGATTCTTTTTACTTTCTTCAGCATAAAGGCAATACCAAATGGAGGCAATCTTTATTTTTGCATTTCTAGCTTACAAGGTCATTTGTGAAGTGCTTATGAGTAAAGTATATGATTCATGCTCTGTGCAAAGGTCGTTTAATGCATCCGCAAAAAAAGTATAAAGCCATGTTAGCTAGCGCAGTCCTCGCAAGATGACCTGTGTCCAGACTTTTTTGCTATTCCTAAATTTTGTGCATGTAAAAGGTCCATTTTCCCTCGCGGTGCAGACAGGTTTGAGACATTCTATGTGATGGCTTGCTTTATATAAGACATTCCATAGGTGCACTGAAACTCCCGCCCTCCTTCAGCCGGAGCGTCGCCCATACAGCAGCTTTTTTCAGTACACCATAAATAGCTGATTCGCGATACACGTTCTGGGGTAATTATACTAAACAGATTAACTTTTCATAATGTAGAATTTTTTCACCATAATATATAAATGTATTTAACCAGCAGTTACTAGCACTAAATATATAATAAGAAAATACCATTACCATATAGCAAGTATCTTGTAGTGTACAGACACGATCTTGTAATGTTTGATTAACCTTGGTAGTACTTAATGGTTTCGCAATCGCAAGGAGTCCCCGGTTCTTCACCTAGCACCCTTTATGACTTTAAACACGCGGTTTGGTGGCTCTGATACCCGGATCGTCTTTTGTAGGCCTGAAAAGGGCATTGCAGCATTATACAGTCATTCCTTAATACTGAAAACATAGACTCACTACTTTGTGTTAATGCAGTCATCCGAGCTTTGCACTGGTAAAGATCTATTTGGGTGGATAGGTTCAATAGCTGTTTTGGACAGCCATTTTTTAAAACAAAACTTTGCCTTCCATAACCTAATAATGAGTTTACAGAAGTTTGTCAAAAATACAAGTGCATGTATTGCCTTGGTATACATGTAACTGAAGTACCATTGATATGTCATGAAATGCACTTTTGGTTTGTTACATTTGCAATCAGATATACCAAGATAATATGGTCTGCAACATGCGAAAAGGGGCTTTCGGACATTTGCGTAAAGTGTCGTCTCCGATCAGCCTGCGCAGTCCGCATTAGATTTTGTCTTACAGTAGACTTGGGTGAAACAGAAAATCACACACGATCGGAAAATGTCGTCTCGGATCAGCCAGCGCGGAGTGCGCAGGCTGATCCGAGACGACACTTTACGCAAATGTCCGAATGTCCCTTTTCGCGTGTTGCAGGCCATATCTAGATTAGGTAACAACGGATTGGCTCCAAAAGATCTACTCGTTTCTATAGAATAAGATTTGTGTTCTTTATAAAACAATGGTAGAATAATAACCACGGCAAAAAGTATACAAGAAAAGAAATATTTTCTGCGTTACATTCGAGGTATTTCGTACATTTGAAATGTAGTCATCTTTTTTCACAAAGTGCTCTCTATTTGTCCTCCCAAAAATCAAAACATCTTTAACCGTTTTGCTGCTAAGCGTGGCTCAATACATGTTTGCCAACAGTCTAGATCAAGATCAGACCGCACTCGCTGTGCGCTAGGATTTTACATGGGACAAGAACGAAGAAATTGCAATATTTTGTT
The DNA here is from genome assembly GCA_946811185.2 of Hippopus hippopus. Taxonomy (NCBI): domain Eukaryota; kingdom Metazoa; phylum Mollusca; class Bivalvia; order Cardiida; family Cardiidae; genus Hippopus; species Hippopus hippopus. The sequence goes on from OX328096.1 coordinate 22,531,024, forward strand.
TTTTGCTCTTTGATAGAATTTCAAACTTGGTTAATTCAGCAGTTTACAGGTTAAAGAATGGAATGGACATTTCAAGTCGATAAGAAACACACTATCATTGTTACTTCAATGCTCTTTTGGCCACAATGTATCAGACAAAAATAGATCGAGGACTAAACTGCGCAGTCTGATTATTGATCTTATGCCCAAATCACCATAAACCATTGAATTAAAAGATACATCCTTACAACTAGAGAGAAAAAACGCTGTTAAAACTTGAGAGTGTCTAGAATGGCTCAGCTGTATAAACATAGATAAATTACTAATATATATAGCGTAAGGGGCAGAATAACTCAAGAGATTTGTCCTCATTCAAAGCCGGAAACGACAACAGCGATTCATTTGAAGGCCTCAAAAAAAAAACATGAAATGCATTCTCTATCCGTCGTAATCTGTGCAACCTTGCAGCCGTCAGGGCCAACATTTTGCATGAAGATACAAGAATGATTATAGATTCATAAAATAAGAATAAAATGGAATAAAAAACTGGCACAAAACTAGCTAAAAACGAGTATAGATGCATCTTCAATGATTGTTTTTATACAAGCAGACAATGATGAGTCATCTTCAGTAGCAAAGGGTAGCGATCACTACGTTGCTCTATTCACCCTTTGATGATTGAGTCGAAATTCGTAAAGTCAGCTAAATGAGGACTAAACTTAACTAAGATACGTTCAAACACCAGATAATGGACTGTGTGGTGTCCATGGTTGTGAGGTAGAGTATCAGCCTCGTAAACAAAAGGTCCGGAGTTCGAGACCTGAGAGCAGGTGTCATCCTTGGGGTCTTTCATTGGCTCACACATTCGGCGCTAGTACTGGTGTAGTTCCCAGGAAGCAGGATCGAGAGATATTAGTATAAAGTAAGAACTTGTTTCTCAATCGATGTAAAATAAATATGTTTAAACTAGATGATGAACTGTCAAAACAGTTGAGTGCTATATGCAGAAAGGGTTATGTTACGCGACGTTTGATTGGTTTTTGATGAAGTAATTCTGGGGGTGATAACTATCGAAATCCAGTAGACGGTGCACCTAGGAATTTACAAATATAGACTCAATCAGCCAAGGGTGAATAGAGTAACGTAGAGATCGTCACCCTTGGCTAGCGAAGATGATGGAAAAATGAACAGAAATTTTCAACACCGTGATAGAGGACAACATTTAAGACTTTCGTCCATATCAGTCGGGTCGGCTGTTGCATTTTTATCCCCCGTATAGTCATAAATATAGCAGACGAGGGCTCCAAGACAGGATTCTTCTAGTAAGTGGAAACAGCTATTTTGTAAGCCAAATATCAATAGTTATGCTACTGAAGTTCAAAATTCACTCGCCACTACGGTTCAAAATATATGGGAGTCATGCTCTGTGACAAGAAGGTTTAGTGCATATGCAAACAGTATCGACTCAGGTCAGCCCGTGCAGTTCGCACAGGCTGATATTGGTCGAAACTTTGCTATAGCTCAATTTCCTGCATATCAAAGGCCAATTTTACCTTAATATTCAGTTCGTCGTTAAACAAAATGGACCTTATGCATCCATAATTATAATGACTTGTATGGTATGATTAAACCCCCTTTTGCTAGCGAATGGCGAATATTTTTTTCTATTTTAGGCTACAAAAGTTCAAGATACACATAGTACAAAATTGGTGCATGGAACATCTGTTGTCCCTGTGATCAAATAAAATTGTAAAGGGCCATGCGTTGACCGTTGCCACGGACAACTAATTGAATCGTGGCAAATAAAGATAAACCGGTGATAAATTCAGCCATACTTCCATAACGTACACTCGTTAGGTTGATTACCCTAAAAGTTATGTTTTTGACCCGTCAGGCTGGAAATAAGAATATTGTATACCGTTTAACCCTTGGGCTGCTAAGCGCGACTCACTGACCTTTTGCAGACAGCGTAGATCAAGACCAGACTGCACAGAACGTGCAGTCTGATCTTGTATCTACATTGTCCGCTGAGGAGATATTATTCGCAAACACATACCTTTGAAATAGCAATATTTAGGTTTTAACGATCGAATTGTAAATTTCATTTTAGTTATCAAGCAGGATAAGGGTTAAGTATAGTTAACCCTTATCCTGCTAAATAAGTGAAACGAAACTTTCAAGCCGGTAGTTAAAACCCAAATTTTGCTGTTTCATTGGCAATGTTTTTGTGAAAAGATATCTCCTTATCGGACAGTGTAGATCCAAGATCAGACAGCACGTTTTATTATACAGCAAAGATATTTCTCGTGATCTGATTGGATAATATGCCCCGAACATATATATCATGTACACTGGCAAAACCAACGTAAAAGCAGTTTCCCTTTCGGGAGCCCCGTATACATGACTACACTTTCAACATAACTTCCAAAATGGCGGCGTCGATCAAGACTACCACAAGATCATGCACCAAACTGTACGTTTTACCAAGGTTTCAGTGACGTCAGTTCCCAGTGACATCAGTTTTCATTGAACTGGGACACTCAGAAGGGAAATTCTACTTCGTCAGCTTACTCAATTTTAGAAACCAAAAAATAGGTAAGTTTCGCTTAACTCATGTTGGAATGGTAAAACTTTGCAGTATAATAAATTCGTTGTACGGTCAGGTGGCAGGGGACTTGGAAACTTGATTCACCACAGCCGTGAACAAGTTTCCAAGTCCCCTGCCACCTGACCGTACAACTAATACTGTGCAGTCTGATTGTGATCTATACTGTCCGCGAAAGGTCAGTGAGTCGCGTTTAGCAGCCTACGGGTTAAAAGTGAAAATGGTAATTCAGTCATGCTCTGTGAAAGGGGGGGCGTTTAATGCACCTGCAAAAAATATTGACTCAGGTCAGACTGCGCGACCCGCCCAGGCTGACCTGAGTCGAAATTTTTTGCTATTGGTAAATTTTTTCTGCATCTCAAAGGATCATTCTACCTCGTAATTTAGCCGTATTTTGGACAAAATTGACTCATAGGGTGCGATGACTTACTTGATATAAAGCATTGCGAAGAAGCATTTAATCCCACATTTCCCAGAGCGCCATTTATTTATTACTGCGCGACCCGCCCAGGCTGACCTGAGTCGAAATTTTTTGCTATTGGTAAATTTTTTCTGCATCTCAAAGGATCATTCTACCTCGTAATTTAGCCGTATTTTGGACAAAATTGACTCATAGGGTGCGATGACTTACTTGATATAAAGCATTGCGAAGAAGCATTTAATCCCACATTTCCCAGAGCGCCATTTATTTATTATCTTCGTGAATTTTACATATAACTGATGAAATGGTTTCTATGGTCCACAACTTGATTGATGCCATTCCAATCAGAGCACTTAAATTTTATCGTGAGATGTGTAATCAAAGTATTGAAAGTACTGGCAGACTAGCGAATGTGGAATAAGCGGCCTTGGTAAAGATAACAGTTGGTTGTGTTACATAAGATTGGGGGAAAAAAATGGTTCAATTAAGCTTATAAAGTCCGATCTAGTTCAACCAAGTTATTTCGTTCGATCCGGTTCGATACGGTGACTTTACCAACTGCATTTAGCCATTTACTTGTCATGATAAAGAAATGACGTAAAGAAAGTCTGTTTGTTGAAGAAATTGGAGAAAGCAAATGAAGATCATGTCATTTTGAGGATTTGGCATTTGAATACTTTCTACAGTTCTCTTTTAGATGAACCCTCCATGCTTTTTCACTTTCTTATCGATTGGACGAACTCGTTGCTGGACTAGACCTACAATACCCGCGAAAAACAAGAAGATGAAAAAGGCTGCGTTGAGATAGGAAAAGATAAGCCTGTTTTGCATTTGCCACTGACTTAATTTTCATTTAAGCAAACATCTTGTATCTTATCGATGGCCTCTTGTTCAGTCATGACTTAGAGTAGACATCGTTCAAATTGGAGTGGTAGAAATGTTTTTAGCTCATGTCACCATTGTCATGTTTGACAGAATTACGAATTCTAACAGAAAGAATTATTTTCTTTGGGGCAGAGTTTGGGATTTTTTTTACATCCAAATTGGGTCACTTTCGATGGCAATAGCGTTTTCTAGTGTAAAAATTACATTTTCATTAATTTTAAATTTCCTGAAAACGATTTTTTTCTTTTAAACCAAAACCTTCCACTGTGTGGCGAGTAGAAAATATCCAATTTTACTTTCTGATTCCTCTTTTTTTCCTGCTTCAGTATTTGTAACTTTTTCTCGTATCTTTTGACATTAAGGCCACAATTATCACATAAACTTCCTTGTTTTCAGTGTAATATACCCATTATGAATTTTCTTTTATCTTTCAACTAACCGAATATCCATGCAATAACACCCATGCGATATTTATTTTTCATATACCACGGAGATTTATAGAAAAGAACTGACTACCAAGGATATTTATGGAACATGAATGAATTTTCTATGGTTAAACGTAGCGTTTTATGACGTAGTCAAATCATTCACGACGTCATTATTACATCTCATCCATATCCGACTAAACTGAATAGATGTATTTCGCCTGGAATTCACGGACATACTTTCAACTCTCCCAACCTCGTTAGATTTTTTTTTTATAAATGACAACACTCTATGTACGTATTCTATATATATCTTATACGCGTTTGAGGTATGCATGCCTTATTTGACGTCATGAGTGACGTCGTTCTATACGTCTTTCAGAGAAGTGAATCGGATTTTATTCATGGAAATTACCACGTGTGTAGATCTATGTATGTTTTTGAATATTGTGATCTACATGTATTATTCGTGAGATATCGATATGTGATAAGAAAAATCTGATATTCGTAAGCTTTTGAGATAAAATTTTATTAAACTCGTATGCAAAAATGTTATTATGCTCGCCAAAGGCTCGTTTAGTATCATTTTTTGGTTTGTTTTTAATAAAGTTTTGTCTCAAATGCCAACTCATGTCAGATCCTATATATATAGATCTTCCTAATTTCCTTTGTTCAAATGTCCTTCATATGGTATAGTCAAAATACAGTTTATAAAGTCTAGCTTTAATCCTTACTATCATGTTAATGAAAAGACCTTCATTGATTATATGTTAAAGGCTAAACTTGATTCATTATTCGTTATAATTATTTTAAGCAACGAAAGATGTAAGGATAGATCAATGGCTCTTTAAGTCTTTCTCCATTGGGATGTGTAATACTGATCCTTCACTAATTGTTCCTTGGAGTCATTTTAAATATTATTGTACATAGTGATTATCAGGCATTAGCCAAACGTATTAGATGTCCATATAGCATCTTTCGGGTAGATCTATTTTGACCAACTTATGTGTGGATGAACTGGTCCAGATACTAAAGCTGAAGAGTCTATTTCTTCATGGGGCGCTGGCTCTGTTAATAGTACCAATAATGTCAGCAGGACTTGGTGATTTTATGCAGATAGCCCTTTTGTTTCATTGATGTATGTTTTCAAGCACGCAAGTCGCTCGTTCCCTATCAATAGAACCACTGAGAGATAAGAACAATTCATTATTTAAGATAATTAATATTACCTTGATGCACAACAAACTAGAATGTATAATGAAAGGGAAAGGCGATTTCTGATCAAGACGATAACATAGACTAAAAGCACTTCTATGGCTGCAGAACAAAAAGGAGGATTGAAATAGATCCCCTGGCTACCATTTCTGGTCGTAAAATATATATTTTTAATGACAGCATCGGAACAATATTACGCGTGTAAGCGCTCCTTCATCGAATTGTTAATGGGGATTTAGATCAGATTTTGACTTAAAATTTCTATTGAGGAAAAACTTTAATATTTTGTTAGAAATATCACAAAAACGACCTACAAAAATGTAGTCTGTTCCTCTACCATTTAAGCTAAAGGATCATACGATAAGTCGCCTTGTTAAAAATGGGCTATGAGAAACGCTCTGGGAAAAGAGAGTTTGGTGCATTTCCGTCATGCAATGTACCAAGCAAGTCATCAAACAATTATGGATCTATAAAATCCCTTTTGTCTAACAACGAACTGAATCATTAGGTAGACTGGTTCTTTGATAAGCACAAAATTGACCCATGGTTAACAGTTTCGACCCAGGTCAACTTGCGCGGACTGCGCAGGCTGATCTTGGTCGATCTTTTTGCAGATGCATTAAACTCCCTTTTCACACAGCATGGCTCAAATATGGTCTGCAACACACGAAAAGGGGCATTCGGACATTTGCGTAATATGTCGTCCCGGATCAGCCTGCGTACTCCACGCAGACTAATTCGAAACGACAATTTCCATTCTTATGTGATTTTCTGTTTTGCGCAAGTCTACTGTTGGACAAAATCTAATGTAGTCGTAAAGTGGCGTCTCGGATTAGCCTGCGCGGACTACGCAGGCTGATCCGAGACGATACTTTACGCAAATGTCCGAATGCCCCTTTTGTCGCAGGCCATATATTTATCGCTTATTACGCTTTAGGAAAGCTCTATCATTATCTACGAAACACACATTTTACAGTAAAAATACAAAAAAAAACCATCAGTAATTCCTCTTTCTTTTCTACATGACCTGTATTTCTATAAATGTCTTTATTTTCTAAAGTCATCTTTGCACACGAACGAAAATTAGCAGTCTTTGTAAACATTTTTTAAGATACTTTCGAAACGAAATCTGGTGAAAAGTCTCTTTAGGGTAGGCCTAAAGGGAAAAGTGCCACCCCTATGACTTCGAAGAGATGCCAAATTTAACCTTTGTCCCTCTAACCCCATCTGCGAAGATGTCTGATTCAATATCTAACAGGTTGTTCCGAATCGGGATCCACAACATTCTACGGCTATGACTTTAGGCAATGAGGGCCATTCTTCAGTTATTTCCCTTGATTCCTCTCTAGTACTACATTGGTCCTGATAAGGGGATTACTTGGATTTTATTCTTGATTTTCTTGCACTGCACAGCTATGTTCTTGAGATAATATTTCTACTAAATCTAGTAAGATTGTTTTACAAATCGATATATACCTAGGTCCTGATGACTAAGAATAGAATTTAACTTGAATTACATGGGGACCTTACACATGCATCATAAATCATATCATATTTATCGCAACATCCCCAAGGGATCCAAGGATAAAAACAAAGGAATACAGGTAAAAGGACCAATCTGTTATTTGGTTACCTTCAGTCTTTATCTGGTAAGGGAGACAATTTAACTTACAGGAATGGCCCCCATTATGTGCAAGATTTCAGATGTAAACTCGAAACAGATGAAGATGGTTAAGTTAAAAATTTTCTTGTGTATTTAAAAGCAAAATGAAAATTCATCATTAGATCAACTTAGTTCCAACCACCATCCGATGTCAGTGGTCTTTGATCCAGAAAGTAACCAATTATTTCATGTTAACAATAGATACTGCATGTGTTATTTAAAACACCAAAGGATAGCAAACTTTGTTGTGAATGAAACGAATACATAGAGAATATTTTTTTTCGGTGAGAGATCGAAATTTATTTCATCGAGTGAACATCACCGGTAACATTTTCACGAGTGGCGCAGCATCTTTCACCGAAAAAAACAAATACTCTATTTAATGCTTCTTACCCCTTTTTTGTTGGGACTTTCGTCAAAATTCAATACATTGTTTTCGGTAATTTCCCCGTAGCGTACCTCTTCCACATAACAACGGATTACAACATTACGTAAAGCGCGAGAAATGTAGGGTAAATGCACGTAAATTACGTCATATTTTCTCTGGTTCAATGGCACGCGCTGTTTACCTTGGTAATTAGTGCGCGGGAACTACTGTTTCTGCATTGGAGAGTCAGAAAATATGAAATCGGTATTTTTAGCTTGTTGTAACCATGAAATATCAAACCATAATACACCATTATTTCTCGATAAACTACCGAAAAGCGTGAAACAAATTTTGAAACTTCGTTACGAGGTACTTATCAACAGGTCTGGGTACATCTATTTAAAACAATGAGCCTACAGAAAATGTAAACAGTTTACCTAAGAATCTGAAAGAAAAAAAATCTTTGGACCCGAATAATGTACTGTTAAGAGCAGTTTTTAGTTTTTGGCTGCCTAGGTTTCTTCTTTTCACCATACATTCTCGCGTATCCATCACATAAATATAGATACAGACCATTCAAAGCTCAAGGTTATACAATAGAATGAAATTTAAAAATGCGTTATTTGAACACCATGATCAATTTTTTTTTCTAGCCAACAGTGTCATGTAGCGGAAAAGGCCAGATGAACATTATTCAAATCATTTCATAAATTTTCAGTAGGTATAATTAGTATAATTTCTCCAGTCTTAGTTGGCTGGTCAACCCAAAGGGAATCGATTATGAAAATGAGCATTATTTTTTCATCGTTCAAAGACAGTGAGTTCCTTTACAGTTTCGCTGATTATCCATGGTTCATCATTTATTTAAGATAATTTATGGATATTTTTCATCTCATTTATCTTTATGTCTATTTCTGTCTATTTTTGTGATTACCACTCACGTTTCAGTCTCGTTTTAGGTTTTGGATTTATGAAACCTTTAAGAGTCTGAAACAGAACGGTTGTTCGATAATCATAAAAAGGGCTATACGCCTTTTTATTTCTATCTTTTTATATCTCCTTTTTTGCTATGTTACATATGTTTTTTACAGTCTTATTTTGATAAATTTTCATTCCCAAACTATAATCTACTTTCAACAGTGAAAAAGTCAGCAAGGTTTACTTTTGTCCCGATATATTATATGGCCTACAACACGCGAAAAGGGGCATTCGGACATTTGCGTAAAGTGTCGTCTCAGATCAGCCTGCGCTGTCCGCGTAGGCTAATCCGAGACCACACTTTCCGTTCTAATGTGATTTTCTGTTTTGCGCAAGTCTACTGTAGGACAAAATCTAATATAGTCGTAAAGTGCCGTCTCGGATTAGCCTGCGCGGACTGCGCAGGCTGATCCGAGACGACACTTTACGCAAATGTCCGAATTCCCCATTTTTCGTGTTGCATATGCCATATTTAAGCCATGCTCTGTGAAAATAGGTTCAATGCATTTACAAAAAGTTTAGACCAAGATCACATTGCGCGGACTGACTAGGGTCAAAACTTTGTGCTACTGAGAAATTTTCTGCATGTCAAAGGACGAGTCTACTTCATGATTCAGTCCGTTGTCAGACAAAATGGATACTATGAGTTCATAATTATGTGATGACTTGCTTGATATAATGCATTACGGAGATGCATTAAACACCATTTTGGCAAAACTCGGCCCAGTTTTACTTATATTTTGCTTCCTTAAATCGATAACTGTCAGCGTGTTGTCATTTTAACGTGCCTCGTTTTCCCGTTTTCATTTTACCGCCAACTTTAGCTCACTCCATCGCATGTTTTCTGAACAAATTGAAAGGCGATACAGAAATGCCTATCTCTTAAACCTTAAAATGTAGCTGTCAAACATTAAATAAATCTCATAGAAAGTTTTTGCCATGTCTTATTACGTCATTCACTGTTTTGATATTTCAATATACTTTGAATCGGTAATTTCTTTCCTAATAAATATCCAATTATATCAGCACAGTAAATGATATGTAATTTAATTATTATATCAACTTTTACCTGTTTTTTTTTTTCGTTGCGTTCAGTACAACACAATTAACACCTAAAATGTATGTGAAATTAGTATAATTATATTCTAACGTTAGTTGCATTACAAAATACTTTATTATACTGCAAAGAAATTTCTCGTGATCTGATTGGATAATATGCCCCAAACATATATATCATGTACACTGGCAAAACCAACATAAAAGCAGTTTCCCTTTCGGGAGCCCCGTATACATGACTACAATTTCAACACAACATCCAAAATGGCGGCGTCGATCAAGATTATGCACCAAACTGCACATTTTACTAAGGTTTCAGTGACGTCAGTTCCCTGTGACGTCAGTTTTCATTGAATTGGGACACTCAGAAGGGAAATTCTACTTCGTCGGCGTACTCAATTTTTGAAACCAAAAAACAGGTAAAATTCGCTTAACACACGTTAGAATGGTAAAACTTTGCAGTATAATAAATTCGTTGTACGGTCAGGTGGCAGGGGACTTGGAAACTTGTTCACGGCTGTGGTAAATCATGTCGCCACCTCGGCTCGGGGCGACATGATTCACCACAGCCGTGAACAAGTTTCCAAGACCCCTGCCACCTGACCGTATACCTAATAACGTTAGGTGGCCCATGGTAATTCATTTCTTAGGAAGAATTATTCTATTAAAATCATGCCGTCACTTATCCTCTACTAAAAAACACACGTGGTTAAAGGACTATGGACGCTCGAATTACACTTTTTCTTTTTCATTTATTTTTTGTGGGTGCCAATTTATTTTTTACATGATATAACAGATAACGATATATTAGGGTCTTCAAACAATGCAAGAAATGACACATTCTGAACAGTAAAATTTTATGAGTAAGAATTAAAAAAAATTGAGAAATAGATTAGTTCTAAAAGGATTCTCCATTGCTTAATAATTATACACAAATAAGCCTGTGCACAGCTACATCACTTTAAAAAGTTATCGAATCTTAATTTTATATCGGCGCTTGTGAAAGTATGCTCTGATTGAGATTTTGAAATTATGACACATTTAAAATGTTCAAGACGAGATGCGTTTTTTACTTAAAAACTGCTAGCTTTACATTACTACTGGTATAAATTCCTAAGTTTGTTTGATTGAGATTCTTTTAAAACGCCCATCATTAATTTTTTTGGACTCATTCATATCTGCTCTCTTCTGATGGTGAAAATGTTACACCAAGCTATGATTATGTGGATATAATAACAGTATATTGGATATGGAAAATCAGGGCTGACATCGCATCTAGTTTCCGTATTACTAGATCGGATATCGATGTTTATAATCTGGCCATGTAGTCCGATACTTGCAGGGAAATGAGGCTACCATCGTTAGGCCTATAAATTGTGTCATATGACCATCAGCTCATACGGCCAAGACAAAGCGGGATAAAATTAAATGGAAACCCCCAAAGACATATTTGTCCGAGATGGAAATTAGATTTTTTATCCATGAAAATCGATAGACTGAAAAGCAGATTGTTAGCCTTACTGTAGCAATCTATTGGAGAAAGAAAGATTTATAAGCGCGATTGCTGTAACAGAAGCCAAGAGCCGTTGTATAGTGCTGATAAATAGCAAGTCATTGGAAACAGCTCTGGTTGTTGTTTGACCTGGTTTCAGGTTAGCTTTGTAAATCATTTATCCTTCTGATGTAACATCTCCAGCCAGTCAATTAATATAACAAAACATGGAATAAAAGCTTTAAATAAGTGTTTGAAATACAACAGTACGTTTATCCCACATAAATTGATTTCATAACGACTAATACGAAAAGCAATAACATTCAGTTTAACATTAGGTACTCAAAGTCTTGAAGATGATAAAAGAATAAAGAAAAAAAACTGATTGCTTCAACATCAATTCTGGATAATCTTCTCATATAGAAATTTGAAAAAAAAAGTAAAATATTGAAGCATTTACATATTGATGGAAATAAAATAATTTCACCTAATTGTATTGCTGCCTAAAGCAATCCACACATAAGTAGTCTGCTGTTGCGAATAACGATTCAAATTTTTGTAGTATTGTCAATATTTATTCAAGTTGATGCGAATGGCGATTCACACATTCGTATTGGTGCCAATAGCAATAAACAAATTGGTACTTTTGCCAGTGGCAATTTAGAAATTCATACTGTTGCCGATATTAATTCACATGTCCAAATCGTTGCCGGTACCAATTAATATATTCGTATTGTTTCCAGTACCAATTAACATACTTGTAGCAAATAGTAATTCATACATTCATATTGTTGCGAATATCAATTCGCATTTGTGTTCTTGCTAATATTACTTCTCATATTCGTATCGTTGCCAACAGTAATTAAATTTTTGCCATTGTTGGAAAATGTTAGTGACATACCTGGATTGTTGCCAATAGTAGTCTTCCTCACTTATCATTCAATTCATTTTCAAGCACATTTATTGTATTTTAATTCCGCTGTGCAAGAATAAAATGAACTTTGGCCGTTTCGCGATTTCTTAATTCTATATTTTTTAATCGTCTTTTTAATTATGATAAGGATTGAATTAATTTTGTTCCTCATAGTGTAGGGAATATTTTGAGTTTTTGTTTCAATAAAGTCGTCACAATTTGAAGTCTGTATGTATACGACAATGAGAACATTGAAATCGTTCGAGATATCTGATAAAAAAAAGTCAGGGTGATAAGTTTTCAAGAGCAGCAGTCTCAAAATATTCCCTACACTATGCTTGAAGAACAAAATTAATTCAATCCTTATCATAATTAATCACATCTGCCATATTTCATTTTTTAGCAAAACTTTAAAAGCTTCGTACAGCTATACGCAGTAAGCAAAAGTTATTAAAGACTTTCTATTTGCAATTCCTTTTTCTCAGGCCATAGAGAGGGAAAACAGTTGTTGTAATTAATCATTTTTACATTGAAACCAATTAATTCATTCTCAAAGAATTCCTGTATGCGGTACCTGCAGTAAACAAACGTTATCAAGTTCCCAATAAAGTTTTAAGTTTCTATCTCTAGGTAAGTTTCGTAAGCATTTTAGTTCTTACAGATGTGATTGGTTTGAAACTTTTAGTTTTAAAAACTGAATCCTCTATCGATAGGCCTACTATGCAAGTACCCAAGTGTCACATTCCAATTAAAGCAAATTTATGCGAAACTTTCCTTACGAATGTGTTAAATTACTTACCAAAATTGATGCATTTGGCCAACTGATAAAGCACAAAAGACCAAAGTTCTACCATCATTTGGCCGGGTTATGAATCATGTACTGTAATTACTTTTGTATATAGACGTTTTTAGGTCTTTCGACGTAACTAAAAAAAAAGTATTACACATACTTTCTGTAAATTACTCTAAAGTTGTAAAGTTGTTAAAATAAATTTACGTATTTTATCGTGTTCAATAAATAGCGAACCGACCATAAATCCTTGCGACATCATTCAATACAGTGACAAATAAATGATATGTATGCTGTGATTATGGTCGCTATTCACCAACCAATCTTAACCCAAAGGCTGCTAAGCGTGACTCACTGACCTTTTGCGGACAGTGTAGATCAAGATCAGACTGCACAGAACGTGCAGTCTGATCTTTGATCTACACTGTCCGATAAGGAGATATTTCTCCCCCCCACCCCCCCACCCCCCAAATAATTTTGAAATAGCAACCTTAAGGTTTTTACTATCGACTTGAAGATATCATTTAACTTATTCGGCATGATAAGGGTTAATAACATTCTTAATCTAATCCTTAAGAATTTTCAAAATTTCAAAGTAATGCAAACACAAAGTGGCTTAACCAAATTAGTTAACCCAATCAGGAATTACGTTTCTTTGTAAATCTAGAATTAGACTTAGAATAGAATTTAGAACTGTTGGTGAATATGGGCCACGGGTTCAGGACTCACCTGGCTTTTAGAACTTCAAAGGGTTATCCGGGTCACGCTAGGCTGTAATCACCGGAATTCAATACAGGCAATTTATGGTATGTTTGAATATAACCTCGGAGCGCACAGTATTTCGAAATCCCTGTTGTTTATGTACAGAGGGGTTTGTAAAAAGTGAATATGGCTATGTATTATGGCCTCTGATTTAATGTTTCAAACCTTTCTACATTCAAGGGGTTTTGTTAGAATTAACAGAGGGGAGGGAATGCTTTAAATTATACATTAAAAATACCATGTAAGAAGAGACATTAGAATCTTTAATCCTGGCTCTTCATTAATTCTTTCACTTCCCATGGCGATTTGAAAAGGAAAACGTTTTGCAGAAGGCATAGATCCACAGAACGTGCAGTCTGATCTTGGATCTACACCATCTGCTTCCTGTTTCTTCAACTTTACATTCGGTCATCTACGAATGAAGTGGAAACCTACTTTTAGTCCTAACAAGAAATATTTAAAAAAAAAGATAGACGGCGTAAATTTGCCGGAGACCCGTATAATAAACATGTCTGTATTTTTGACCAATCGCAAATTTCTATTCATTCATTCGAATATAATACTAAAAAGTAGGTCAAAAGCCAGTGTATTCAGCTACGCCGAAAAAAAGTTGTTTTAAATATACATGTAACGTTATTTATTTTACATCGATTGAGAAACAAGTTCTTACAACTCATACTCTCTCGATTCTGCTTCCTGGGAACTAAACCAGTGCTTACGCCGAATGTGTAGGCCAATAAACAATCCTAAAGTTGACACCCGCTCCCGAGTATAGACCTCGGGACCTTATGGTTACAAAGCCGACGCTCGTAAACATAAGGTCCCGAGTTCGATACCCGGGAGTTCATATATAGTTGGTCTCAAAAAAGTTAGGCCGACTCATGCACATTATAGTCACTGCTGTTTAAAGAGAGTAGATTAGGATCAGCTTTCACGCCCACGGGATCTGATATTAAGCTGTTCACCTTCTATCCAGATTGTGAAATCTGTGTAAATCCTCTAAATAGGAGAATCTCTGAAAATAGAAGTCCTTCAATTTTACGAATGAGTTATGCTCTGTGAAAAGGGGGTTTAATTCATCTCCGCTATGTATGATACCTAGCATGTCATCGCAGTACCATGGAGCCATAAAATCCATTCTTTATAACAGCCGTCTGAATTATGACGTACACTGGTCCTTTGAGCTGCAGAAAATTGACAAATAGCAAAAAAGTTTCGGCCCAGGTCAGCCTGCGCAGACTGCGCAGGCTGACCTGGATCGATATTTTTTGCAGATGCATTAGCCCCCTCTTCACAAAGCATGGCTCATTTAAATTTTGCGATTGTTCACATATACGTGGACTTCTGTGATTTTCCTTTCTAATAATCTTTAATAAATTTGTGTATAGAGTTTGTGGTAATGAAGTTCAAGTTGAACTCAATATTACTAGCATTTTATGAATACAATTACATGTATATGGAGTACTCTAGTGTTTCTCATAATATCGTGATAGTTTTACGTGAATCCATTTGCATAATGTTATAAATTTGATATCATTTTCACCTGGCTGAGGCATAACTTGATATTCAGAAAAGAGGCTTATGCACATCTTTTTTGAAGTTTCTGTTTTGTGGTGATCATCATCAATAAATATCCATATAGTGTTTTTCTTTTTTGGCAGGCAACAATGATAGTTTAGAACTGAAAATAAACAGAATACTTGTACCAATAAACAATGATTATCAAACGCCAAACGGTTATATGTACATGGTGTCCGTTAAGCTTACTACTAGATTTACTTATCGAGAAACGTTATTTACTGTCCCCGACCTTATGCAAACATTTTTTTTGTCATAATGATTATCTCTTTTTTTTTTTAACCATTTTCTTTTCGTATTTCCAAAAATCTGCATTCTGCTCCACATTTTCGAACAGAAAATGAGACATTTTTTTTTTTTTCATTTACCTGCAAATATGTCAATATGCGGGCTGGTGTTTCCAACACTAATGAGTCAAGGCTTTCAAAATATGGTCTAATACACATGAATCCTATGAACATGCATTCATAAATTGTAACACGAGGATTGGTGGTTCAAAACCTGCGAACATTGTTAGTTATGAATAACACCGAATGTATTTCATCGAAGTATATTAGATTATTTTATCAATTTACAGGATTAATTACATCAGGTTTTCCTACGAAATAAAATGTTTATGCCATTAACAGCCAGTAGATCCCTTTTGTACAACAGCTTCAAGTAAAGCTATCGTAATAATGCATTCGTTCATGACAGACCCCCGTCCTTTTAAGAAACATATCAAGCTTTTGTCTTTGGAGTTTAGTCTGAAGATAATACTAAATACTATATAAAACTGTCCAAATTTGGTGAAGTAAATAAAAAAAAAATCACCTTTTGATTGATTAAATTCTCGCAAAGAACATAAAAGTCATTACACTCCATACAATAGATTAAAGTAATTTTGCGTCTATTTATTTATTATGCTCCAATATTTATTTTTCATTTTTATCTACTTCAAAATGTTAATTGATCTCAAACAGGTTCTTCTGTCTTCGATGCAACTGAACTCACTGAAAAATACGTCACTTTTAGACGCACTACACTGTGAGTCAAGTGGCGCAAAGAAGAACTAATTGAAGAGGATGATTAATTCTGGCAAAAAAAAAACAACCTTGAAATAACTAGATCTACGACTTATATTTACACGATATCTAGGTCTGTTTTCTTCTGGCTGGGATTATGACACTCCAACGGGAAAATAGTCATATTTTTCAGAAAAGCAAAATTTTCACGTATAAATAAAATAACTCATTTAGGAGATATAATATCGATACCGTTACCCACCATATCAAAAAAATACAGTAGCATGCAAAACTGTTTGTATTTCATATATATTGGGTCCCTGACAGATTTTTTTTACTCTCAGAGATACGTGTGTTCGTGAAAAATTCATAAATGTGTGCGCTGGCTATTCTGCGCACCGCATTATACTGTTTCTTATAATGTTTAGAGTAACAATAGTGACTGAATAATTTGTCCTTCCTGTTTTTTTTTTTTCTAATTCAATATAATATATAGATGGCTCTTATTAAATAATATTTTACAGAACTTAAACAATAGTTCGGTTATTTTTTTTGACTGACTTCCTAGATTTTAAGTATTACACGTACAAATTTTCTATAACCTTCATACAGAATACGCAGCCGTTCTCCCTTGTTATTTCAAGCGACATATTATTGACATAATTTATAGTACAGTTATCAAATAACACTTAAAGCCTATGTTATACAATTTCTTGCTAATAAACAGGCAATAGAAAATAAATTCATTTGGCAAGAACTTGCATTTTGCTGTCGATACTCTCTTTACATAATCTGACCCTAGCATATTATAAATAAGTACCCTTTGTTTTAAAAGGAATATTATATAGAAAATTACATCTATACAAACATAACGAAGAAACAATTTCTGGTGAGAGTATATTATCAGGTTCTTTTTAATCTTCCTGTCGCAAATCACCCGTGAAAGGGTTTCAAAGGCTTCACAGGTCAAGAATAAGGGGAAAAACAATTTTACTGCCACTACCAATATTTCATACGCAACTGTGATAACATTCCGACTGTTCTACCGAAGATAATGAAGTAATTGTTAACTGGGTGGTACGATCACGTTCCGATACACTTGAGAATAATCTGTTGATATCAGCGAGTTATTGCAAGGTTTAGGTAACATAAAATATATAAAATATATATGAAGCCTTGATATGGGAATTTATAAAAGATAGATTCTAATACACAAGTATAACTGACTATATTCTTTCCTAAACAATATTAAATGTATTTTCGCATTTCGCCTATTTTCTTTCTATCCCTTCTAGTAGATTTTTCTATTTTTATTTTATTTCATAAGCCTTAGACTGATAGGAGAATTATTGCCATAGCAAACTGTTTTATAAATATGAATTTATATTTCCTTTCTTAGAAAAGTATTGTTATGCGTCACACTATTCGTTCTGGTATCTCATAGTAATAGGCACGTTCACGTAAAATTATGCAGTCAGGGGCGAAACCACATCATTAAGAAGAAATTCAACAAAAAGAAACATCTACCATCCTTTAAATTATTTTTCATGACAACCAAAGGTACTTAATAATAATAACTATACTAAAATTTGTAGTCAAGAAGCCTCTTCCAACAAACGTTTTCCTGTTTCTTTCCAATTGTGAGTTTGGCGGTACAGCATTGGAGTGCCAGCATAAGGTGCTCCTTTAGGCAATAGAAAAGCCCCATCGCAGCTGATTCAAAACTAATCGGACAGAATTTCTACAAGAAAAAATTGGGACAGTACAGGTCAAGGGTCAGAATTTTCACTTTGTGTAGTCAAATCTTGATCAATACTGGCCGCAAATGCAAAATACGTTATCCTTGGAAACTTGTTCTATCAAAGCGAGACTGCTGCGCGCGTGATTTGATCACCGCTTATTTTAAACAAGAAATATCTTTTGAAAAAGACAGACGGCGTAAGAGGCACTGGGATATGAATATTTAAATTCTTTTGTAGTATAATATGAAGAGAAATGATGAAAACAGTTCTGAAAATAGCCTCTTTTAAATTGTTTTGCATATGGTTGAAAGCAGAATTTTCAATAAAATTTAAGAATGAGGAAGCTCTCGTAATGAGCGTCATTGAGCCATACATTAATTCTCATGTTTAACGTAAAATGAGAGTCGACATTCTGCCATGTTTCGGAATATAACGTTTGTTCTGTTTTTTATTAATGAATCATGTTTAAATAAAGGTCTGTTTAGACCATACGATGAAATCTTTAAAAAGAAAACAAAGTAGATTTGCATGTTTTTTGTACAAAAATGAAAAACCTTTCAAACATCGACTATTTGTTTTTATCAGAAGGCGGGGTTTTATCACCCCTCTCAATGCTTGACCACACCCACCTGCTTTTATTAAGAGTAATTTAGTAGAAACCCAGTTTCTTCGCTTACAACGCAATAAAATCGATTCTTCCCCCAGGTAGGCATAGTTATTCACTTTTCGAATTAAATCACCAAATTCAAGACATAACATCTTTTTTCATTGTGACAAGAAACGAAATCAGTTGTTTCACAACCCGTTTTCGTGTACGACAATAGAGCGGTAACCTGCCGTCGCAATTCGTATTCGGTTTTACGCGAGGAAAAACGGGTACCAAATCTCTTACACTAACCAAAATAGAAAACTCGCCAATACTCATTGCTATTAGTTTATCCATATGATTTAGAATATGGATGTTTAGCTAGAGTTTAACATCTGCATAGCCAAAAAGTACATCTTTACACAGGTAAATGTGATCATTAGGCCTACGTGATTTTCTTGTCATGAACACTTTTATCCAATGTCGGTAAATTTCTACTTTGACCTTTATTTTTTTGCGTAGTTTACCTATATTTGGCCAATCACAAAATGTGTAACTATTCATTTACTCCTAGTACTGAAAGTAGGTCAAAAGTGAGATCATACAGCTACGCCGAAAAATACATGTATACAGCAGACGAATTTAATAAAGAAACTCATGTAATGCAAAAAAAGAAAAATGATCAATCAACAAGAAATGAAGATTAAGGCATCAAAACTTGCATAAAACACACTGTCGAAAGGAAAAATTGCTCCTTATGCCATGTTTTTAAAAGTAGTCTATTCCTTTATAAAAAAAAAGAAACGCCTCCAGGTTATAATGTGTTAAAGCTGAGGGAGTGTGAATTCACTTTTGTGTTTCGCAATCAATCATTTTCAGAAAAGTATCTTGAATACAGCTTTCTATCTTAAACACTAAGCCAGCTGTTAATTCTTTACCGAACAACACAATTTTAGACTTGTCCAAAATCAAAGCATGTGCAGACGACAAATTCAATGTGGCTGAAACAAAAATCGACGTTGTTTTTGGTTAGCCAGAAAGAAAATATGGGAAAACAAGAAAATGCTGGTTACCAGCATTTTCTGCTTTTCGAACAAATGAGCCATGCTCTGTGAAAAGGGGGCTTAATGCATCTGCGAAAAGTATCGACTCAGGTGAGCCTGCGCGGACTATGACCTGGGCCGAAACTTTTCGCTATTGGTCAATTTTCTGTATGAGGACCAGTCTACCTCATGATTAAGTTGGTTGTTAAAAGAAGTGGCTATTACGGATCCATAAGTATTCGATGGTTTGCTTCGTATGATGCATCACGGAGATGCATTAAGCCCCCTTTTGCCAGAGCATGTTTTCTAATCTATAGTCAGGAGGGTTGTTGAAACTCGGGATCGTTGGTAAGGAGGTTAAATTAAAACATGTAAATACCATGGAAATATATTACAAGTTCAGTTGGCCAGGATTCTCGGCAATAGGGTACCTCCATTTCAGTTGCCAAGGACTTTTGCTTTACACGTATCATATTCACAAAGATATCTCATCGTGAACTCAACCCTTTAACAACCGACAATTTTTAGACAAATTCAAATGGATAGCAGTTGCAGACTATCAATAGTGTTATCTTTCTTCAAAAGGGTAGAAAACAATGTGGGAAGAGGAAAAAAATGCTGATAACCAAAATTTTCTTTTTCAAACAATGTTTTCAAAAGCTTTCATCATCAGGGTCTCTTAACTCGAAATTGTGTGGTACAGATTTAAAGGAAGATATTCAGGTTTAAAGTGAAAATATAATTTTCCTGTTTTTAAATGGTTTTTGTTAGATTGATATATATGTGTAGAATGCAACAAAAATTGCTTAGCAGTATCTGAAATCATTATCTACTTACACCCATACTACTAATACTAAAAATAAACAGATAACCATTTAGGATATTGAAATTTAAAGTTTGATAGAAATCTAAATATCTGCCTTTAAGTTGCCGAGAGAGAGAGAGAGAAAGAGAGAGAGAAAAGATGGATCTCCCAAAGTTATTAGTTAACCTGCGTTAACCTATATAACTGGTCACTTTGAGAAAACCCCTAAGTATTTACGATAATCGGAAAACCAATAGTTCGCATGGAGTTCAGTTGAAATTACAACACTCTACACAGCCGTGTTATTTGCATTCGTATCCGCTGACGTCAAACATAAACAGTTGAATCTGTATGCTTGGTGGCCCAATATCGAATACAACTGGGAATGTTAACCCTTTCCCCCTCTTTCGTGTTCTTTGATGTTCTTTGTGAAAAATATAGACCAGATCAGTACCGTGCATCGAGACTTTCGTGTAAATGTATTTTAATAGAGTAAGTTTTACTAGATCTTACAATGATCCAGACAAATACTTCCCGAAACACCTTTGTAACACTTTCTGTGGTATTAAACGCCGTTTTCAATACTATTTCAGATATATCGCGACGGCCAGTGCATCTATCCATGCTTTTATGGAGTGCCCTTTACCAGTGCTCCGCACAATATTCTCTTCCCAAGTCACTGGGTGCCTTCCCACATTACCATCGTCCAAAAATGGTCAGCGTTGGCAGAAGAATGAGCCTTATCGCAATAACTATCACCAATCCTCGGCGAGAAATTCGCCGAGCTGTGGATTCGAACAAGCGATCTCCTGGTTTCAAGCCCTGTACCGTATCGTAGCGGCCTACGACTGAGCTGCTTGGCAACTTTGAAACCAGCGACTCTGCAGACATCGTTGTAAATATAACACTATATAGACAAATCTTTAGACTCAGTTTTAAAAATAGAAAAAGCCTTTAGCAGACCACAAATTAGATATAGTTCAATAACGGGATTTGTCTGTGTTAGGTAGAAAAATCGTGGGACGAGGAGATGATGCTGGTTACCAGTATTTTCTTACCTTCCAACGACATTTTCTAAGTCCTTCTTTCACAGAGTAGAAAGAAAAAACGGGATTGTTTGGCAAAGGGTTAATGCCGCTATCACAATGATAACGTTCAGTTTTTGCATTATTGCGACCTTTGTTAGACAATTTTGAAATGTGCTCTTTAATTATTAACATGGTATGCAACTATAGCATTTGTCCTGGATTCGTTGTAACCAAAGGAGGCAGCACCAAGGAATTTGCTGACAGTGCAGATCAGCACTGGACCTTACTGAACGTGTAATCTGGTCTGGCATCTACGCCACTCCAGTATTTTCTGAGATGCTTAGAAAATGGCATTCAACTTGTACTTCCTAACTGTTAAGGGCAGTTTCATCCATTTAGCGCTCCGAAGTTGAACTCAACTTTAGTCTGACATGATTTGAGAGATACGAAATGTACAAGTTTGTTAGGGCACTTCTCCAACTCATTTTGGTCTAAATAATGATGCGTCTTTTACAAACCGTCTAGTCCATTGTGAGAGCAACATCTGTCCTTTACTTTGATTACTTTTTGTTCATTCTAAAAATGGAGAAATTCTTTGCGCCACTTTTTGCGACATCTGAATTGGGGTCAGCGTTTGTCGTTCTCCGGTATTGCGTACAAAAAGTCATTCACGGATTTATTGATACATGCTGTGAGCTGCTCTCTGGGGAAAACGGGTTTAATGTATTGTACCAAGCTAGTCATCAAATAATTACTGATCCATTAAATCTGTTTTGTCTAACCACAGACTGAATCATGAGGTAAACTGGTCCTTTGACATGTAGAAAATTGATCAATGCAAAAAGTATCGACCCAGGTCAGCCTGTGCGGGCTGCGCAGGCTGACATGGGTCGATACTTTTTGCAGACGCATTGAACTCACTTTTCACAAACAACGGCTCGCGTATGGCAGAAGCAAGACAACCAAGCATAGCATCAATACAACTTACTACTGTCTTTTTTTCATTTGGCCGACCATTGCCTCAAAAACTGGCTTGGTACTTAGACTCTTTGAATTCACAGACTACATGCACTAACGTTTTCTAATAAGCCTTGAAAAATAAACAGTGATCTTTTGATTTTTTTGCAACAGTAACAGCCGTATAACTTATGTTTCTGATCATCTAAAATGCCACAACAAAACCCTATAAAGTTCATTATCTCTCTGTTATGAGGTAGGTATAGATACGCTGGTTCAACTAACAATGCCACTGCAACTAAAAGTCCGCTATATTAGATCTATTATTTTGCATTGGGTTTAGGCTGACAGTAGCAATTTATGCATCACAAGAAGCTTTAAAATGCTGAAAAGAAGTCAAGAAACCATGTTTAAAGTAAACATAAGTTTTAATGCAAAGATGACTACATTTCAACTCAAAAGTGGAAAAAAAATCTTTATTTATTCAAAGTTTCTTACAGCAACAACCTAAAATCAAAAGCAAGTTCATCCTAATAATGTCACATCACACACATAAACATCCAGATATGAAGCACTTACAGCAAAAACATCCGAACACCGAACACTTTGCAAAAACATGTATCCAGGATACGACATTGAAGTAATACACGACACGGTCTTTATCACAATGATCTATGAGCCAGCAGTAGATCTTGGCAGCTTTGCAATTTTTCCAAATTGACTACTATTTCGAAAACACGTGATAACAAACCCATATAAACCTCGTTTCTAGATCCCCAAGTCGATCTGAGCAGTGGTCTGCCAGCTTTCTATAAACCAGTGTGAGAGCGGCTTCCAAGGAAAATTATTAGACCGAAGCTCATTCAATTTTCGCTCGTAATTCAATTCAATCCTATAATCAGAAATACATTTCACCGAGGAGTTTTCTCTTCACTTTGTACGCGGCGTTATTGAAACACTCCCTGGTCGGTGTAATATTTTCATTTTGTTTACTTGGGGGATCTAGAAACTACACGAGATAAATATGTCCTTCGGGGTTTAAGTAGCCAGCCAATGAGAGGAGCGGATTTTCTAGTACTGATAGACAGTATTGTAATAACAATAACTCATGTGTATTGCCGTATGACTTCAGCCTGTGCTATGATAAAACTTGTGTATTTCAGTGTTCGTCTTACCGCCGTGGATAATACATAGTTTTGCAACACACGGTTTGTGAAACTGACAGTTACAAAAGCACTTATGGAGCTAAGATTTTAATTTTGATTCACCTATTTACTACATCAGAAACAACGATTGTTTAAATTATATACAAGGTTTTTCAAATGTAAACAAAATATGTGTATATGTCTATACCCAATATTTTTTTTCTAAATTTCGGCATGTTTTTGTGAAAATTCATCTGTGACAACTGTCTCCTTTCGAAGATAATCGTTTCATGATGTTTATTGGAATGTTTAATTTCTAGTTTATTGTGATTTTGTGATTTTTTGGATACCTTAATTATTTGAAATATATTTGGAATAAATCGATATTTGGATATACCATCTTTCACACAAGCGGTAAGTGCTTTTACAAAAACAGAAGAGTTGAACACAAACTAAAAATTTGTTAAACACTTCTCTATACTTAAGTTTGTCTTCTGGCGTATTCCTTTGAGCCTTGACGATGAAAAAAGAACACGACACAACTAACTGAAAGTTGCGTAAACTACCCGTGTTATCCCGTAAAACAGTGTCTAATATGGTGAAAATTAATTATTATTAATTCTTTTTAGAATACTCGTTTTATTTTTTTTTTTTCGGAAAGTATTTTTCAATATTTACCTTTTTTATGCAGTAAATTTTATACAACCCGTACTACTTGTGCTGAAACATTTAAAGTTCCCATTTCGTTTCATTCCCTTTTTTGATTAAAATTCATCATTGTTATTTTCGATTTTTTTCGAATATTCCAGTCGATGTTTGTATCTATCTCTCATGAACTCTTTTTCCAAACAATCACTATTTTAACGACTCTGAGGCAGATGGTCTTTGAAAGCATTGAAGGAAAAAGTGAAACTGCTGGTAACCAGCATGTTATCCCTTTCCCAAAACATTTTCTAACCTTTCATAGTGGGGAAAAAAAAAACCATTATGGCGACATTTAATTTGTCTTAGAACTGCAAATGCGTCGAATATTGGTGTTTAAAATAACGATTAAAAAGAAAAAAAAATGGGAAAAAAAGAGTCTTCGTTGGCAGTCTCCTTTATTTCTTCTTTTAACCAGGCTAAATAGTGTATATAGCCTTTGTCGAAAGTTCTAATTCTTCCACACAAACTTCTTACATTTCGAATTGGTTTACTCGTACATATCAAAGTGGAAAAAAAAAAAAAATCCTGATTCTCGCTGGTTGCACTTTAGCTAAACGATAATTTTTACCTCTCTGGATTAAATTTAAATTTCAATAATTTCCAAGTAAACAGAGACAGAAACTCCAACTCAAACAAACAACTATTTTTCATTTAAAAAAAATTAAGTGTTTGAGTTAGTTTAGAAACAAAGAGATGTGTTGAGTGCCGAAAGAAAGGCGGGTTTATGATCATAGACATCAGCATTTTATGTTTTATATGAGGCTATTTTTAAAGTAGATATTTTGATAAAGAAAATGCGAAGAAGCTACCAAGAAATGTATCCTTAGATTTACTTGCAGGCGCTCCAAGAAATTGACCGGGTTTCATGGAAAGAATGTCCATGGCTGTTAATTTTGAATTTGACATACTTGTGTGTTTTTTTTTTCAAAGAAACCGCCACTGCTGAAACACTGTAAAATGTACTTGGAATCATCTTATTAATCCATTTGGATGCAGACACAAATTTTACTGTACTGCAGATGGCATAAACCTTGTTGGAAAATGAGCGACCAACTATTGTTCTTCGCGCAATAGTTTTCTTTTATAATGTTCCATCTATCCTTCGAATTTTTTCTTCTATTGGCGATTTTTTGTAGCTGAAATATGCAGGTGTGGTGCTTTTTTTTAAAAGCCTTTTTATCTATCAAAGTAATAATAATTCTTGGCGAATTTTACGATTTGAAAGAATTCATGTACACATTAATGAACAAATTAGTCTAGTTTTAGTTATCCTTTTAAATCTTAATTTTATTGCGCTTGATTAAGACACCTCTTACACTAATAGCTGGGCTAAAAACATGGTTACATTGCTCTTAAAGTTAATGTGTCTCAGTTTTACCCGTTTATGCAACGTGACTGTATCTAGCGCATTAAATGTAAACTTTTTTTTTTATAAAGTAATGTAGATTATTTAAGCATTTTTTTGTCAGGCCATTTTTCGGTTTTTAAAAAATTTGTCTCGAAATCATAGCTCCGCTCTATTTGTGACAAAAAATTGCTCAACCTCATTTCATAGTTGTTGAACTTCTACTTTGAAACTATATATGAAAATATTGACATCTTTTGTGGACAGAAATCTAATAGTTATTCAGAAAAATAAAACAACATCTTTTTCTGGAATATACTTTGAGTAATTTCCGAATTTCGTTTTAGAAAAAAATACGAATTTCGTTTTAGAAAGGAATTAAATGTTCACATCAGATAGTGTCGATCTACAAATGTCATCTGAAGCAGATCCTCGCATAACTTGAAACTGTTGCTATCCCAATATGATACTGCTTACACCACCGTATTCACTTTTTGCGCATTACAAATCCGTCAAAATTGATGAGTCGATTAGAAATAAAATGCATATTCCAAAGTCTGTAAAATTACAAAATATATTCACACTTTTTTGTACTGAAGTAGAATGCTGTTGTCCCATTTTCCTTTAGCTATTGCAACAAGTTAACCAAATTAGATGATAACTTTTGAGACGTAATGTTCGAAGTTTAATCTTGGCTATATCTTTGAAAACGAATGACTTTATTTCTTTCAAATTGTTCCACTTTGTATCCCTTGAACTCAACAGTATCATGTACCTTATCACCATATTTCTTGCAAATAATTGCGACATTTTGTGATATTTGTAACAACTGTTTTGATAGTTTTTTTTTCTATAGATAAGTACCGAGAGAAGGAACCTCAACTCAAAAATCGACACATAAATGAAAGATACATGTATATGTTAGCAATTATAAAAGCATTTAAATGAGAATAAAACATTGTAATGTCATTTCTCTTGCTTGTTAGACTGTCCAACAAGTATCGCACAGTGTATGTCAGAATAAACATTCTGTATAGTCTGAACATTTAAGCTTAATCTTAAGCATTCACGAAAGCAATTCAAATTGCGCTTGGCTACTCTAGGGGTAAAAGACTTGGCGCGTCATCACAAAAGAGTGTATTAATTTTGATGAACCCTTCACCAAACATTCCCGAGTTTCGATGGAAACATTATGGAAAAGGAGAAAATGCTGGTAACATATCTCCTTTCCCTGTAATAGCTTTCTGTCCGTACAGAGACAAATTCCATAGTTTGGGTCTCACTCAATTTGTCATCTACAAATGCTTTCAATTTGAACAAGGCTGATTTTTTGCAGTGTGATAAAGAGTTAAGCATTCTGTCCCATGTCCTTCGGTATGAAACAAACAGAGTCGAGCATCAATTTTAATATTTTCCTGAACAGGACGAGACTTTTGAAAGTATACTACCGACTCAAATCGTCATTTTTTTATATGTTTATTTCCGAGCTTGGGCCGTACATGTGGCCATAAGCAAGACATTTTTACTAGTCTTAGTATATCAATCAGATGACAAAGAAAAACATAAATAAGACTACCGTCGCCGCTATATAACTGAAAATATGACGGTAATACCATCAGATCAAACTGGTTTCTATTCATACGCTTTCTTTTTCGTATACAAAAATTGTTCAAAACGAGTTCAAAATATTTCATGAATTTCAACGACGAAATACAGTGTTTGCCAACTAACTAATTCAATCTTCGACGATTAAGTTTTATTCATAAATGTTTTCCATCAGTCAAGGTTTATTTCGTAGTCATCATTTTTTTTTTCTATGTTATATGAATCTGAGCTGGCTATTTTGCTATCTCATGGATTGCTTAGATTTAAAATCTAGAATATCTAGATGTATTTTCCCGAATTAGGAGTTCAAGAATAAACGTCTGACGGGAAAGATATATGATTTTCTTTGTTAAGATTAATATTCTTACAATTAAATCGAATGAAAATTTCCAGCCCTGAATAAGGATAAAAATATTGCAATGTCAAAGTTATTTTTCACCGGAAAAATCCTCATCTATCGGACAGTGTAGATACAAGATCACGTTTTGTGCAGTCAGATCTTGATAAGCACTGTCCCCTACAGCTAAACGAGTCGCCCTTTGCAGCCTGAGAAGTAAGAGAGCTGCGGATAACCATAAGGTTTTCGCATAATCGTCAGATCGAACTTATGATTTGGTTCGCTCTACGGCAAATGTCGCAGAGAACTTGGACAATGGATCCATCTTTCTTGTTTTGCCAAGTCAGGAATTCTAGGACATTGTCTCATTCAATTTACCCTTTTCCTGCTAAATAAATGAAATAGAATTTTTATGCCGATATTGAATACCCAAAATCTTGCTGTTTCAAAGGTACGGGGGGGGGGGTATGTCCTTATTAGACAGTGTAGATCCAATATCAGACTGCACGTTCTGTGCAGTCTGATCTTAATCTACACTGTCTGCAAAAGGTCAGTGAGTCGTGCTTAACAGCCTGAGGGTTAACCAAAAATGTCTCACCATAATAATCGGAGGTGAGACGTTGTCCGTTTCAAGTTGGTTTTAAAGTCTTTGGTCCAGTTTTTAGATTTATTTTGAAAATATTCTCTATTTCTGCAAACTATGTGAACAAAAATAACTTAATCATGCAAAATGAGAGTTCTAAATAAGTGTTGGAACTTGTTTCTCAACCTCATAATGCGCACACATGTCTGTAACATATAATTTACCTATAAACTAAATCAATATTGATAAGAATTCAACAGATTCTTGATTACCTCCAGAAATTAATTTGCGACGGTCAACTTCGAAAATGTCCTTGTAAAATGTTGGTACTCAACATGAAGTAAAATTTAATACAGGAAAGCACGTAAAAATATTTTCGCTTAACAAGATTTTGTTTTCAGGGTCATCAAATACAAGTTTTTTTCAGAAGGTGAAAAAGCCGTACACGTTTGAAAAAAAAAAAACTTAACCAAGACTTATACACGACCAGGGCTCGTATTGACCAACTATTCTTAGCTTCATTCTTATTGTAGATTTAGAAAGCAATGCAACTTCTGATTGGCTAAACCTAATGGTTTAGCCAATCAGAAGTTGTGTTACTTTCAAATTTAAAAAAATTCTTGAGAATAAGACTATGAATTTTCTTAAGAGTGGTTGGTAAACACGGACCCAGAAATGGTACTATGGACCTTTTCTTCAGAAATAATCATTATAAAAAAGTGGATTCAAAAAATTTGTTTGCATTGTCTGTATGTTCGAAATTGTCAAAAAAAACCCCAACCTTCGGCATGATTATAGAGCTATTCTTGAATATAAAAACTTATTATTAGACTGTCAAATTAAAGGGCTTGCACATCTTTAACCTTTGAACTGCTAGATGAAATATGAAAATATCCAGTCAATAGTGAAAAAGTAGTTTAATAACATATTTGAACGCCGTTATGGCAAAAGGGGATTTTCCGTGATGAAGCATAAGTACTACGCAAGTCATTATATAATTGATTATATAATTAACAACCAACTGAATCATGAGGGAGACGGGTCCTTTAACATGCAGAAAATTGACCAATAGCAAAAAGATTCGACCCAGGCCAGCCTGCGTATACTGTGCAGGCTGATCTGGGTCGATACGTTTTGCAAATGCATTTAACCCTATTTTAACAGAGCATAGCTTATTTATATGTGGAAATCTTTTCGCCGGTAAAATTGTCACCGTTTACGGTAGTGTAGGCCCAAGATCAGACGGCAGGTTGTTGAAGTTATAGAGTCACAAAATCGTTAAGTTCCTTACAAAAGCCTATGGCAGTAGTATTACTAGAACTTCCATATCGACTTTATTTTGACGATTATTAACCCTTTACCACACGGCGAAATTTAAGACCTATCCAAATTGAAAGCATTTGCAGACGACAATTTCATAGTGGCTCAAATGACGCAACTTTTCTTTGATAGGGTAGAAAACTTTGTGGGAAAAGGAGAAAATGCTGGTTACCAGCATTTTCTCCTTTTCCCACAATGTTTTCAAAAGGCCTCTTTTTTAGGGGCGTCAAAAGGCGTCATTGTGTGGTAAAGGGTTAATCAACTCTTTTCTCACCAAAGACCACCCAAAAAGCTTTTGTAGACAGTGGAGATCAAGGTCAGACTACATAGAACATGCAGTCTGATCTCTGATTCATTCTGTCCAATAATTTATGCTATATTATGACCGAACTGTCTCTGCATGTTGCAGAGAAACTGTATTTGAGGCCGTTGAAAAACGCAATTTATTTATCAGGTAGGGAAAGAGCTAACACTGGGTTTTGACTCTGATTTCTTCCTGCTGAAAACGTTTTGCATCCTGGTTCCGTATTCACCAACCATTCTTAAGAAAATTCTTTGTCTTATTCTCTAAGGTTTTCTATATATGATAGTAACACAACTTGTTATTGGCTAAACCAATTGGTTTAGCCAATCACAAGTTGTGTTACTTTCAAATTCAGAAAATTATGGAGAATAAGACTGAGAACAATCTTAAGAATGGTTGGTGAATGCTGACCATATAGCGGAACATTAAAAAAAAAAAAGTCATGGTGAAAGAAGAAATTTCTTTTTGCGAGCAAGGTTTTCGTTTGACAACATATTTTCACCGTGACTTATTCATGTATAGAACTCTGATGTCGATCATTCGAATTTCGAAATGACGTTTTCAGAGTGGTTTGCTGCAAATTTGTTTAAGGAGGCAATGGGTGAAATTAAAGTATGGGCGGTGCAAACGAGAAAAAAACATTCACGATCATCACCAGATTCATAGTAAACACTATCGTTTTGCTTTCGTTTCTAAAAATACCAAACAACCACAGCCTCGCTATTATGGTTACATAGGCTGTTTTCTAGGTTTCGCTGGGAAAGGTCTTGTTCCTGGTTTTCATGTACATGTAATTGAATACGCAAATCATTAATATCGATCTTCTGTAGAAGATCCTCCACAATACTGAGAACAAGGTCAGGTTCTCTTTTTGACTACATGTACGCACAGTAGATAAAAGACCACTAAGCAAACCTTGCTCTCTGATTTTGAATCCGTGCTGACCAAGCCAAAAGCAACATTTAGACTGCACTGTTTGGATTTTTGTCTTGTGTTTCACTGCTTCAAAAATATGCTTTCATTTATTCAGTAATCTAAAGTTTGACCAGTATTTACAATAAATCGAAAATTTTCGTGTAGATGAAATATTGATCTTTTTCAAGGATCTATACCTTATCTATAGTTTCAACACGGACGGTATTGAGAGACCCCTTCATGGTGCTCAATAACTTTATTTTCCTTACATCGAATGTAATTGTGGGATCATGTACATTTTTAAAGTTAAACATCTCCCCAAGATAAAGCCTTGGGTTGCATGTTATAAATCATGAACTTAACAGACATGAATTATGAATTGAACATATTCAGTTTCTAAAACAAGAAAAACCCTTCCAAGATTTTGCAGCTGTTTTTGTTACCATATTTTAACAGTATTAGACAGTGAAAATCCAAGATCATTCGACACAGGCCCTTTGGTTGTAATGTCCACAAAAGCAAACAAATCTTTTCTTTCTTTCTTTCTTTCTTTCTTTCTTTCATTCATTTCTTTTCAATTATTCACCATTCATTCTTTCACAATGAAGTTATCTTACATCCGTTAACACTTTACTGGCGTTGTTACGAAGATATTTTGGGGGAATCATGCACTGTAATTTAGTTTTGGTTAGTGATATGTTAAAGTGTACATCGCAATGCTTTAAGTTTAATGAATTACATGGTATGAATATGGATACCCCCAGGCTCTAAGGCGCACAAGAGCTGAACTTATTATACATCCGGACTAAGTCAACTTTTAAAATCATCTAAGCTTCAATACGTGTATCCCGAGATTTGAGATAATTGACGGATCCATTCTTTGTTACGGATGTAATTATAACACAAACCAGAAAATGTTTACCTGAATTACTTGGTAATGTAGGGTGCGGACCTGCGTAGAACTGTTTTAACTCTTATCCTGCTAAATAACTGAAATGAATTTTTGAACCGATAGCAAAAACCCAAATTTTGCAATTTCAAAGGTATGATTTAGGGGGAAATATGTCTGTGTCAGACAGTGTAGATCAAAGATCAGACTGCACGTTCTGTGCAGTCTGATTTTGATCTACACTGTCTGCAAAAAGTCGGTGAGTCGCGCTGAGCAGCCTGAGGGTTAAAGTGCTGGGTTATTGTAATCTTCTGTCTTTTCAAAGGACAGAAAACCGTGAAATGTGCAGGGTATGGATTGACCTCCTAGGCCTAAAAAAACTATCCGTGTTTAGGGTTTCCCTACCCCACATAGAGAATGCTGCCGACTCTAAACGTTTTGCGCTACCATTGAAAAAAATATATTTGTCAGGTGTGATTTCAGTACATGGTCCATGTAAAAAGTTTCTGGAAAAAAAATACCTACCTACCCTACCCACAGCGTCTCGGACCGAAACCGTAAACACAGATATTTTTTTGTTAGGCCTTACCGAAATATTCCGTTTTTTAACGACACTGAGGAATAAACCTTTTTTTTTTGTAAATAATGTGGGAGAAAGAGAAAATGCAAGTAGCATTTCTCCTTTTCCCTTAATGTTTTTTTTTTACCATTTCGAACAGTAGAAGCACCTTTTGACCTTCGTCTGCAAATGCTATTAGTTAGTCTTTGGACAAGTTTTTTAAGCTTTGTGGTCTTCCAGTAAAAAGTTAAACCTATTTCACCCTGAGTTGAAACTCCGGTGTGCCTAAGAACTATTATAGAAGCAGCTTTCTTGTACTGCAAATTTACTATTTCTTGATCATGCTGTTGACAAAATTCTGTATTCTTAGTGCAAACACTGTACATAGATCGCTGCGTTTTTTGCGACTGATTGAAATCTACATTATTTGTCATTATCCACCTCTACAGACAGCGGGTATCAATTCGGTTAAATGAACTATTTATTTGACATAAAGATGGATGCATTAAATATGTAATTAAATATACTATATTTTGGCTGTTTACCCCGTATTACCTTTATTTTCCATAAAATTTGCCTTCAAAGAAATTTTGTGAGCACTGTGCGAGTTCTTGGTCTACTTATTTGATTAATCCAGAAAATTTTTCAACAGGAACGGATTAATTTTTCTTATGATATTTTCTCATACTTTTATATACAAACATATAAATAATAAAACGTGTGTGTTTGTTTTTTTTATTTGTTCAAAAGTATTAATTTAATAAAAAGAAGTATGCAGTTATTTCCAGTAGAAAAAGCAAGTCCTTTCGTCATGCTTTCTTGTTAAAAGAATTCATCCAGTGGCAGTTTGATTAAACTGTTGTAATTTAACTTTATTACAGGAGTAATTTTGCGCATTCTGAATACACTCTACTGTTCTAGTGGGTCCTATATCCACGCAAGTGCGCTTTCTGATAATTTTAAATGTTTGCGAGACGACAAGGCTAATCCTAATTGAAAGCGTTTGCAGACGACAAATTGAATATGGCTCAATTGATAGGATTTGTCTTTGAAAGGATGGAAAACATTTGGAGAAAAGGAGAAAATGCTGGTAACAAGACTACAAATTAATCCTTAACCCTTAGGGTGCTAAGCGCGACTCAAGGACCTTTTGCGGACAGTGTAGATCAAGATCAGACTGCACAGAACGTGCAGTCTGATCTCTGATCTACACTGTCCGATAAGGACATGGCTTTCCTAAAAAAAATTTCTTTGAAATAGCAAAAATTGGGTGTTTATTGTATGCCTGAAAGTTTTATTTCACTAATTTAGCGGGATAAGGGTCAAAGTGCCTGTCACGACTATAGTTGCCTTTGCACGAAACATGCAGCCTGATCTTTGATAGATCTACCTTGTCCGATTTGCTGAAATACTTTAGACAAACATAATCTTGAAAATGGGATTATTTAGGTCTTATTTTCAAGACTGAAAATGTTTGTTCGATTTATATGGGTTAAACATGTATATGCCTCAAAAGTTAGGATTTGTATTTAAAATGAAACACGCTGTGGGTACAGGAGAAAATCCAGATCTTCTTTTCTTCACGATATTTTCAAAAATCTTCTTCAGGGTGGTTACAACACGAGATCATTTGGTAAAAGATTGAGGTCGTAGGTTCATGTCCTCTTAGCGGCAAATTTCGTAGTGTGTTTCATTTATCTGTCGACTACGTCTAACAATCTCATCCCACACGATATTATTTGATAAAAACTATTCATTTTTATGTATAAAAAAGGAAGGCTGGGCAAAATGGCTGCTTTAAACGATAGGAGCAAGCTTTATCGAATTTCGATCATAGTTAACTATTCAAACGAATTCCGAGTGTAGTCTGAATATTCATGGTGAAGTCAGAAAGTAGTCTGAACGTTAGTGTAAATTTTGATCACGGCCGCAAAAATGGCAAATATTCGTGATCGGATGCCTAACGGTTTTACATTTTTCTGAGACAGACTTTAAAGAGAAAAGAAGAAACATTTGAAGACTGTACGAATTCTAATTCAGTGAGTGTTAAAAAAGTCAAAATGAGATTATTGTCATCGAACAGTTCCCCGAAACTTAAAGCTGTCCCTCTGGTAATTTGGATGGGCTTTTTAGATAGATTGCGTCGATAGACTCTCTCAACAAATTGAGGGCATTTTTTTTTTTAACAAACTCTGTTGCTTTTGCAGCCAGTGAATATCAAGATCAGACTGCACAGAACGTGCAGTCTGATCTTGGATCCTCACTGTCTGCATTATCGAGATATGGAGACGTTCGAGATTCAGAAATTGCAACACTTGGGTCTCTATTTTCCCGATTGAAAATGTTCCAGTTATTTGTTAGGCGCTCTAGGGGTTAATTCACAGAATTTTGTACGTGATGCTGTCGTCCTTTCTTCCTGAAATGGTGCGCAAATTTCCTCCACCTATTTATTTGATCGAACATTAACCTTATATGACAGACTTATATGTAGGTTTTAGTACGTGGAAAACTTACCTGTAGATTTACTTGCATGTTTTACATACATATAAGGAGAGTCAAATGTTAACAGTATGTTGACTTACTTACGTACATACAGAGTTTTATTTTTTACGTGTTTAGCCCACAAACAATTTAATCGACTTACTTGGATATTTTCTTGTGTCTTTCACCTTTAAAATAGATTTAAATCTCAAACTTATACGTGCTTACTTTCTTGCGAGTCAAACCTTCGGGTGGATTTTCTTGTGTGTTTGGGCTTAGCTACATTTTCAAGATAAATTCAAATGTTAAAGGTATATGCTGACTTACTTTAGAGACAAACTAACAAGCCATGCTTCGGCAAAAGGGGGCTTAATGCGTCTTCGTGATCCATGGTACTAAGCAAGCCATTACAAAATTATTGATCCATAATATCCACTTTTTTAACAACCAACTTAACCGGTCCTTGAACATACAAAAACCTAACTGACCAATAGCGAAAAGTTTCAGCCAAGGTCAGCCTGCGCGGACTGCGCAGGCTGACCTGGGTTGATACTTTTCGCAGATGCATTAAGCCCCCTTTTCTCAGAGCACGACTCATTAGATTTTCTCGAGTGTTTACCTTCAACATAAAATTGAATGTTGAACATCGCGTTGGCTTACTTACGAGTCAAATTACAGAGGGTTTTTTTTTCGCGTTTTACCTATAATGCAGATTTAAATATGTGCAGTCTGACATAAGTCGATACTTTTTGTATATGCGTTAAAGTCATAGTAGCGGTCAAAAGTAAACAATAGGGTTGTTAAAATGCATCTAATTTATATCATACCATTTGAACGTAGGAAATTATTGTGAAGATGAAAGTCGGTTATTGTACAGTCGGTCCAAGTGTAAGTCGCTCGCAGGAAAATGATTTTTAGATCCAGGTAAAAAGTGAACAAAAGATTGATCAACCTGGCAACTTTTGACCTACTTTAAAACTCGTTTTCTTGCCAGTCATTAACACTTGGACCGACCGCATAGAACAGCTTGTCATCATCACAATTATTTCCATGCTTTTAAATAGTGTGATGTAAATTTAAGTGCATTTTACCTCCCCCTTTGTTTACTTTTAGCTGCTAGTGAGCCTTTAAACCTCCTTTCTCAAAGCACGACTCACATACATGTACAGGACACTTCACTTGAACAGGAAAAATACTGGAGCAATGCCAAATCCTGTCACCGAAATTGCAATCAAAACCAAAATAATTACTCGCGTTATTTTGTCAAACAATAGAATAAAGAATTGGTGCAGATATTAATCCTGTCACTTTTTACAAACGCACGTTTTATTTTTCATCTCCAAAGAGTTGCACATTACATGATTTGGAATGAACAGGACTAAAGGCAATGGAGCTAATAAGAATACCGGTTCATATCTCAAAGCCGAGCCCGGTGGCTCGGTCCATCACGTAGAAGGCTTGAAACCTGAAGATCGTTGGTTCGATACCCAGTTCTACCGAATTCTTTCCGAGGAATGATGATTCGTGGAAAGAATACTATTCGAAGTAACGGTAAAAGAAAACTCAACGTAGAGTATGGATAGCTGATCTGGCCACTACGATATAACTAAATTAAAGTTAAAAACGGGGTTAAAACACACAAAAAATTAAACAAAACAATCTACATTAGTCATGCTCCGTGAAAAGATGGTTTGATGCATATACAAAAAACATCGACCCATATCAGCCTGCGCATGCTGCGCAGGCTGATATGGGTCGAAATGTTTTGTATTTGGTAAATTTTCTTTTTTTGCATATCTAAGGACCATTCTACCTCAGGATTTAGTTGGTATTTAGATAAAAATGTAACCAAATCATACAACCATCTGCTTGGTATAAAGCATTATGAAAATACATTTAATCCACTTTTTACAGGGCGCCGCTCTCATAGATTCGTTTCGTTTTTTTATGGGAAAGTAGCAAATTGGTAGGAGAGCTTTTTTTGTGTCTAGAACCTAACAAAATCTAGCTCTCTCTGAGCGTTAGGGAAATATTATGGATGAATTAAATGCCTAGCAGCAATTATTTTTCGTGTAGAATATTCCTCGAAATAGAGGACAGTCGGCCTACCCATGACACTAGAGAATAAAAGCAAGCATTTGAGTTTGAAAGAAATTGAAAACCTGTCTGATCGCT
This sequence comes from Hippopus hippopus, assembly GCA_946811185.2. Taxonomy (NCBI): domain Eukaryota; kingdom Metazoa; phylum Mollusca; class Bivalvia; order Cardiida; family Cardiidae; genus Hippopus; species Hippopus hippopus. The sequence continues at coordinate 22,567,681 of OX328096.1, forward strand.
ATGAAAAATAAATGGACGAGTTTATTCGGATAAAAACGAACCGGTATATAGTGGGGCCGTGCTCTGTGAAAAGGGGGCAAGCTGACCTGGACCGAAACTTTTTGCTATTAGTCCATTTTCTGCAGCTCAAAGGACCAGTATACTCATAATTCAGCTGGTTGTTATGCAGAATGGATTTTATGGATCCATAATACTGTGATGACTTGCTTGGTATAATGCATCGCAGTCATGCATTAAGACCCCTTTTGCCAGAGCATGGCTCATATTTTTGTTTTAAAATATTTCCTGAAAAAATTTAGGTATGCCAAGACTGGAATTCGGTGAAAACTGATAACTGTAGCATGTAGCACACCCCACCCCCCTCGACTTAAACATTCGGATACAGTTCTAAAGCTCTTTACCAAACAATGCCTAATCCAGAATTTTCGAATTTTAATGGGGGAAAAAACCTTTTTAAAAATTGTGGTAACTACCAGTTTTCCTTTTCCGACAATGTTTCCTACCCTTTCAAAGACAATTCCTTTCAATTTAGCTTTATTTAATTTGTCGTCTGTAAAATCTTTCAATTTGGTCAAGTCTAAAAATTAGTCATTTGGTAAAGAGTTACCAACTTATTGTACCATTGAAACTTACTAAGCACTGAAAAACTAGCAGCAAGCTGCCATGACGCAACCAAGGCTAAAGTCAATTTGTTTATATTTCCGCATACATTATGAAACTCCATACGAGAGTGGCAGGTTGGAGTCCCTCGCTTGGCCATCTTTCCAAGGATTGATGAGAGTCGGTGCCACAGGATTCATTTTTCTCACTCACCCCTGACCATTGTTTCGATGATGGTTATGTGGGAAAGTAGCCAGTGGCTTGGGAAGCACAATGTCCAAAGTACAAACAAACAATGCCAGAAGAACTTACTATGTGATAAGTTATTAGCCGCAAGTTTTCACGGCGCAACCAAGTCAAACATAGGCTAGGATCAAGTTGGTTTCAACATAGTAAAACTACGTTTAAGGTCTTTGTTGCGGACAATGTACATCGAGATCAGACTGCATATATCTCTGACCTACTTTTTCCTCTACTTCTGTATAAAATTCTGTTGAAAAAAAAAGATAGATCCAGTGGGGTTTTCGTGGGAGTGTCCTTGGGCTAGACACTTCAGAGCCTTAGCCTAGTACTGGAGAAACCCATGAAATACATGATTATATGAGCTGCCGCTGTGATATGACTGAAATAATGTTGAAAGCGGCGTAAAACACCCTTCAATCTGAAAAAGGAAATGGAGTTGCATTTATCATAATGTTTATTTTTTTTTTCCAGAAAATGAATTATTCATTCCATTCGTTAAGGTACTCTAAAGGAAAGAAAACGGTGGCATTGCTTTTTTCATGAAATATATAATCAAGAAATAAGTTCAGACGTTTTCATTTCTGGTACAGTTCGGTATAGAAAAGTAGATTGCGACCATAAATTAAGGCCAGTAGCGACGAATAAATTATCTTTGTGACCCCATCATATTATATTTTTATCACCGTTATCAATTAATACTTTTAGCTTTGATCCCGGACTTTATTGCTTGTGTGGACAGTGTAGATCAAGATCAGACTGCACAGAACGTGCAGTCTGATCTTGGATCTACAATGTCCGCTTCTTTGCCAGATGTTTTGCCCAACAACTGCTTTGAAATTACTATATCTGCGTCTGTAGGACTAACTTAGGGTGTCCATATCATTTATTTAGCATAGCAAGGGTTAGCTGAACACTCCCAAACCATGTTTATTTCAAAAGTCCCAACGGCATGATGACGTTTTAGTACACGAACATAAAAGTAAATAACCAAACGATTCATGTTGTTGCTATACGTACATGCAGACATTTTCGGCTTTTTCGTTGCTGTCTTTTTCTTTCAATTCAATATCAGAATTAGCTTTTGATTCTTCATAATATCAGAATATATTAGCTTTTGATTCATCATTGTGGGCGATAAACATAGGAATATAAGAATGTTATACATGCGCTAATTAGCTATTTTGTGAGAGGAAATAGACGATATTTGTTTTTTACGGTGAAAGATCGAAATTCATTTTATCGAGTGAACATCATCGGTAATATTTTCATGCGTGTCTTTCACCGAAAAAAAAAAACAAATATTCTATTTATTTCATGCTTTTATCCCTTTCTGGGGGGGAACTTAATCAAAATTCAGTACAGTTCTTTTCGGTTATTCCCCGTAGCGTACCCCCTCCGCATAGCAACGCATTACAATATTACGTCAAGCGCGAGAAATGTAAGGTAAATTACGTCATATTTCCGTCTGGTTGTGAGGCACGCGCATTTTACCTAAGTAACTAGTACGGGAACAACTGTTTCCGCCTTCAATTGAAGAGTTAGAATATAAAAATCGGTATTTTCACTGGTCGTAAGCATGAAATATCGAAAAATATTTCACTGATATTTCTCGATAACCTACCGGAGAGCATGAAATAAATAGCGGTAACACCATCATTAATTTATTATGCACTCCCAAATCATGCACGTTATTTACAAACGGCCAAATGACAAGGATGGCGTAGTTATGGCTGACCAATGTATTCTGACATGTACATTCAATTTGCTGTTGCTGGTGTTTGGTATCAAAATGAAGCGGGCTATCGAATCTTCAGTGTGCGCTAAACTGAGAGTTTTCAACAAAAGAATACGTGTATGCTGATTTAAATAACTTGAAAGGAAAATACAGTTTTTGACGACCGTTATTAATTTTCGCAACACGCTGGAACCATGGTCATTTTAAACGGCCCAACGGCGCAATATCGCCTGAGTTTGTAGGCTTGCTAGAGATAAATGTATGAGTACGAAGTACTAGAACTCTTTATATTGCCATGTGTGCTGGTGCTTCCTTCCATATTAAAACGGGTTCTGAAAATTCAACGTGCATGAAAGGTGTTTACGAATAGAAAGAAAGTCCTGCAAGTGCATATTATCTCTTCTTTAAGAGAAATTATACCAGCTTTATCACTGTTATCAATTTATAAAACACTTTCTCTCTTTGTATGTTGCAAAGGGCTATGTAACATAATGACGTACGAATGTACATGTACATGAAAGGCCGAACAGGTCATGCTGCAGTACACATGCACTTATTTTGTTGTCGCTGGTTTTTTTTTTTCTTGTATCAAAATTGGCTTCTAAATTTGCCGCGTAGATTTACACGAAAATTTAATGAAAATGAATCCCATATGGATCTGATTGGGATGATAGAAATTGCGAAATTTCGAAAAAGGGAAGCATTTTTTTCTGTTTCCTTTAAACTTAAACTGGCGGTATTAATCAGAGGTTCGTCATTTTTCATGAATTTTCCGTGGTAATCCTTTACATGATGCAGACAAAATTTTAGACTTGTTCAAAATGGAATTAGTTACAGACGACAAATTTTATATGGCTGAATTTATGAAATTTGTTTTAGGAGGGGTAGAGACAAAGTGGGGGAAATGAGAAAATGCTGGTTACCAGCATTTTCTCCTTTTTTCCATAATGTTTTCCATAGCTGACTTCCTCAGAAAAGTATGGATAATCAGTGCGAAGTAATGTTCAACATGTGAAGACGTTGTGACAAAAGTAGTGAGTAATTTCTCCGTTGCAGTCTGCTCTTGATCTGCAGTCTTCACAACAGTACATTATTCATTTTCCACATTCTATGAGTTAAAGGAAATCGGACTTTCCTTTATCCTAGAAATTTTGTTGGCCGAAACAGATTAAAGGGGACCTATATCAGATGTTTTCGAACCTGTAAATTGTGTTGCCATGGTAAAACATAATTATCTTTGGGTCAGTATGACTTTTATACGCGATAGGGCTATAGATTTCTGTCTTTCATGTCAATTAGATATTTAGTGACAATTTTTCAGACAGTAATATCCATTCTCTTTCGCGTTATATCCTCCTCTCTTGCGCTATGGCACCATCTGTATATACTGGGATGGAAATATCAATTATTGGAATATTCGAATATTCTAATAGTTTCGTTCATTCGAAAATGGTTCGACAATTGTCTATAAAATCGGTTTGTACGTTTAATAAGCTTTTAGAGCTATTGATTTCTGTCTTCCATGTCAATTAAATATAATGTGTCAAATTTTCAGGCAGTTATACTCATCCCCTATCGCGTTATATATCTCCCCTTTCACTACTGCGCCATCTGTTTGGCAAAGAAGTCAGATATTCGAATAACTCATCGATTCGAGAAATCACTTGATAATTGTCTATAAATCGGTTTGAACGGTATGCGACACTTTTTGTCTATCATATCGATTCGCTATCAAATGACAGTTTTCAGACAGTTATATTCATTCTCTTTAGCATCCTTCCCTCTTGCACTACAGCCCCAGTTGTATGTAATGCCAGAGATATTAATTAGTCGAATATTCGAATAACTCGTTGACTCGAAAAATTATTTGCTAGTTGTCTTTAAATCGGTTTGAACTTTATCCGAGCTTCTTGTCTGTCATATTCATTTCATATTTGAGGACAAATTTCGCGTTCTAAGGTTTCTCTTGCACTTCAGCGCTATCTGTATGTACAGGCACGGAAATATCAAGTCTTCGAATTATGGATTTTCCTACGTTATATTAATAGTGACCAGGGGGCCTTGAAACTGGGAAAGATAAACGCATACGAGTAAATCTATCGAATTCGGAAATTATTTATGTGCTATTCCAATTCCAGTCTTGAAGGTGATTATATTAATAGAAAATATTTCTAATTCAAAATTTCAATTTCACTTGTCAACAATGTACGTAAAAAGCAATGACAAAAAAAAAAGTCAACTATTCGTCTATCTTTTTATTCTATAAGCAATTTCTTGCTCGTCCTGCATCTTTTTTTTTAAAGTTTAAAGCTCTGGTAAAGCTTGACTAAACAAGCGAATGACATAGATCCATAATCAGACTACACATTCTGTGAGGTCTGATCTTGATCTGTACCGCCAGCGAAAGCTACTGTTTCGCCCATGTAGCTGAAAGGGTTCCGCAGTTTTTTCTTGCTGTTTACATATATTGCGAAATATCGATCTCTCGCGCTGGAAGGATTATTCCGTGTGTTTTATTTCATTACTGTTATACTTATCTGGGTGTTATATGAACCCTCTAGCAGATAGTTCCATGTTTCAGCGATCCTGGTGATAAAGGCTTTTGAAAACATGGTGGAAAAAGAAGAAAATGCTGGTAAACACGATATTTTTTAACTCTTTCAAAAGCAAATCCTATCTGATATTGAGCCACAAGTAAACTGTCCATTGTAAATGAGCCAGGCTCTGGCAAAAGGGGGTTTAAATGTATCTCAGTGATGCATGATACCAAGCAGATCATCAGATAATTATGGATTTATAAAATCAACTTACTTTGTCTATCAACCGACTGAATCATGGGAGGGACTGATCCTTTGACATACAGAAAATTGACCAATAGCAAAATGTTTCGAAACAGGTCAGCCTGTGCAGTCCGCGCAGGCTGACTTGATTCGATACTTTTTGCAGATGCATTAAGCCCCCTTTTCACATAGTATTGCTCAGATGCTTTCATCATACAAGTTTATAGAACGTTGTTGATAAAGAATTCCCAGTATTTCGTGTATAACTTAGCCTTGCGCTAGCAAAAGGGATTTTTATACATCTCCGTGATGCATTGTACCAAGCTAGTCATCACATAATAATGAATCCATAAAACCCATTTGGTATGTCTGTCGACTAAATCAGGAGGTAGAATAGTTCTTGGTTATGTAGAAAATCTACAAATTGCAAACCTCGGTTTCACAGAGAATGACCCATATATCTTTTTAATCTTCCATATTGTACGTGCGGAAATAAAAAAGAACTTAAAAGTGTACGTGTATGTGTATATGTGTTTGGGGGATGTTTTTGATAGATATGGCAATTTCTCCATTTAATCTTCAACTTTCAAGTACTATCTGCTACAGTATATCCTAGTTCTGTACTCTTTCACTGCCAAACAGTAGGAAAATTACACTTTCTCGAGGGCAACAAAATATATGTACTAGTATTTTTAAGTACTGCAAGACGTAATCTAGAATAATGAAGTTCAGACGTAATCTAGAATAATGAAGTGCACAGTTTAGGTCAGAGATCAGACTGCATGTTCTGTGCAGTCTGATTTAGATGTAAAGTGTCTACAAAGTTTCTTATGTCGTCTATGGTTAGGAGGGAGCCAACGCTTGGTTATGGAAAAATCAACAAAACCCCAAGAGTTGTGTGGCATAAAACGTCTTGCTAAAATTCAAGGACGTATTAAAGATACATTTTACGTGCTAAATCATGAAAGTAAAGAATCTTCATCGGTAGGTGAAAAAGTGTCCTGGCCGAAGGTATTAAACCAAACTTTTGTCGAAGAACCGGAGTATCGATAGTGTTGATCGGAACAATTATCGTGTTATATAAAGAAAACATTCAAAAGCATTTTTTGTGCAACAAACAGGTCATGTTTTATTTTAATGCTGCAACGAAAGGTTTAGATAATAAAGTTATATTTGGCACACATGTTAAAGAGACATAGTACGCAAAAAGTCTGACAGTAGTTGAAAAAGTGTCCTGCCCGCAGGGACTGACCCAACATTTTTTCGTAGAACCGGAGCAACGATGGTGTTGATCAGATTAATTACTATGTTATATAAAGAAAGTATAGGAAAGCATTTTTTTATGCAACAAACATGTCCTGTTTTTTCTGTATGCTGCAAAGAAAGGTTTAGATAATAAAGTTATATTTGGCACACATGATAAAGAAACATAATACGCAAAAAAAAAAATCTGATCACTTGGTTAATCCTTTACCACAGAGTCTCATGTTTTAACGACCATTTGGGGGAAAAAAGGGGCTTTTGAAAACACTATGGGAAAAGAAGAAAATGGTGGTAACCAGCTTTTTTACCCCCTTTTTTTCATAATGTTTCACACCATTTTAAGGACAAATTCATCATTTTTGAGTCGTATTTAATTTGTCGTTTGCAACCACTTTCAATTTGAACAAGTTTAAAATTTTGTGGTCTCGAAAAGAGTAAGATCATATACCTTTTAATGGACAATTTTGCTTCAGAATAATTTTTATGTAGGTATTAAGTGTCTGTTCTGCTTAATCCTTTACCAAATAATCCCTGGTTTTTACGACCCTGAGATAGAAGCCTTTTGAAAACATTGTGGGAAAAGGAAAAAAATGCTGGTAACCAGCATTTTTTCCTTTTCCCACAATGTTTTCTACCCTGCTGAAAAACAAATTTCAATTTTTGAGTTACGTTTATTTTGTTGTCTGCAAGTGCTTCCAATTTGGACCAGTCTAAAATTTTGTCGTTTGGTAAAGAGTTAAGATGCTTTTTCGGACAGTGTAGATCAAGGCAGGGCTACAAAACGTGCAAGAAATCACGTGAAAACATTGTGACCAAATGAAAAAAATAACCCTTGTTTTTAGAAGTGTTCCATTTCAAGTCGTTTTCAAAGTGTTTATTTCAATCTGAATTTAAAAAAAAAAAATCTTTTTTTTTTCCTGGTTTGCCTGGGCTCTTATCTTAAATTCTCAGCCAAATATTTTAACCACAATATTTTCCTTCCTTTTCAACGATACGTAAATATTTCTCTTTTGGTTAACCAATATTTGAACCGCATTCCCAAATTATGGGTGCCGAAAATAGCCAGGATTATACCGGTAGTGTAACTCTTTACCAAATGACGCTGTGAAATTAAAGTTCTAAAAACACTCCGGGCAAAGAAGAAAATGCTGGTAACAAACATTTTCTTCATTTCCCACATTTTCCCCATTTCTGTCAAAGACAAACCCCATCATTATGGACACATTTAACTTGTCGTCTGTAAATTCTTCCATTTTAACATTTTCTTGTTTGGTAATGAATTAAAGGACAAACCAGCCCTGGTCTTGACCTATTCTGTTACTTATGTATACACGACTTATGATCTCTTGCACCCCCTTGTTTTTTTCGGCGTAGCTGAATGTGCTGGTTTTTGACCTACTCTTTGGTATTGATAACAAATGAATAAATAGAAATTTGTGATTGGTCGAAAGTGTAGACACGTTTTATTTTAAGGGCCCCTGCCTATTTGCTGGCAAATTTACGTCGTCTATCTTTTTTTTTAAGATATTTCTTGTTTGTAATGCTTTACGCCTCTTAAGACTGCACAGCAATATCACTAAGAAACGCGACGTTTAAAAATGAACACGTTTTCAGTTTTGTAAGCATATTGCACTTGTCAATTTCATAACAGGTTAACAACATGCGACATGTATTGTATTATGTTTCACCGAAATGAAATATAACATGTAACATCTGAAAGGCTGATAAAAGGACTTCCTTGGCAAATTGACGGCGTCAATCGATAATCTAAAAATAGAAATTGTAATTAATCGCCCTTTAGAAGAGAACCTGTGGCCCAAACTGCCGGTGTACACAGTCCTTGACCTTTCACATGAAAGCTTTGATGTTTAGGGTTATTAAACCGCTACCAGACGATATCGTGTTTTTTACGAATCGAAAAAAGATTTCTGAAAACATCGTTGTAAAAAGGAGAAAATGCTGGTAACCAGCATTTTCTCCTTTTTACAACAATGTTTTTTTCTAGCCACAAAATACCGTCATTTGAGGCACATTTGAAATTTCGGTCGCAAATGCTTTCTGTGTGAACGTGTCTGACATTTTGTCGACAATTAACCGTCTTTAACAAATGACAAAATTGACCAGTCGAAATTAAAAACAATTGCAGGCGACAAAATAAATAATTATGACTAAAACATCGAAATTTGATCTGAGAAGGGTTGAAAACATTGTGGGAAAATGTTTTTAAAAATCTACAGTGTTTTCAAAAGGCTTTTTCATCAAGGTTGTGAAAACTCGTGATTGTGTGGTAAAGGGTTAAAGCGTTTAATGTGGCTGTTTGAGGCTGCGCATAGATTTCATATCTATTCACTGTTAATGTTGCAAGAACCTTATGATGAGGTATATCTTCGTAGATTCATCTTGAGATAAGAACTTGTTAGTAACACGCGTATGGAAGAATAATACTTACAAGTATGAATAATAATAGTAATAATTGTTACTTATCTCTCAGACACAAATTACATAAAAGCATGAATAGTGGAAACATTTACAATCGTATTTTGCTATTAATTTTGCAAATTGTTATATTCACAACTGGACGTACTGTAAAAATCTCACTAGTATTATCATTCGTATTTTTCGGGTGATTGAAAGAACATGTATCTTCTGATATTGAATATCTATGGTAAACCTTGTCTCAGTAGCAATCTCTCTTATGCAGGCAGTCGGTATAAACAAGCGTATATTGAGTCCCCGACCAAGTCAGAAATGGTGAAATGTGCCCGCACTGAGCATGCACTCATCTTAACCGTATACCAACAATTCTGAGCTTTAATGACCTTGGAAAACAAGTCATATGAAAATAACAATACTTATGTGTGAAATAAAGAAGATGCTGCTAATTAGCATAATGCCTACTACTCTTCTGATAACAAATCTAATCATTTTAGCGTCATTTTGCAAATGTTTTCAAATTGGACTAAGCTAAAAGTTTGTTGTTTGGTGAAGATTTCACTGTCAGAGTGAAGTGAATCAGGTGTTTCGTGTTTCGTTGAATTATTGTTGCATTGAAGGACAATGTTGGGATAAAGCGTTGGCCTCTGACATCAAAGCTTTTTGGTTCGAATCTTTTGTTCCGCGGGTTCAACAATTAGAACTGCCCGTATCACGGAGCCAGTATTCCTACTGGTTGGGTGTTCAGGAAGCCATCATCAATAGTGGTTGATAGTACGAGTAATAGTTTAAAAGTAAACTAACTCTGCTGTTTAATTACAATAAGCATAACTCTTTCATTACAATAAAAAAATAAACAAAACTTTTTTTAAAAGGCTACAAATACAGTTCTGATGCAAGACAAATAGTTTGGACATAATCTAGAACAGAGTAGTGGACAGTGTAGATCAGAGATCAGACTGTGCGTTCTGTGCAGTCTGATCTTGATCTACACTGTTCACTAAAGGTTTTGTGTCGTCTCCAGAAAGGAAAGAGTCAATACAGGCACTTTTCAACGTGCAAGAACTTAGTGTATGCTTGCTTAAAAAACGTGGCCGCTAAAGGTTGGACATGCATTGCTGCTCTGTAATAGTCAAGACTCAAACGCCCTTGAACAAATGCTTTCTGCATAAAAGACCCTAAATTTGTGCTTGGCGTTTGAAGGATCAAACATATTTATTCGTATTTCTGTACTTAGTGCGATTCAATGATCAGTCATACAAGCTATATATATCTAAACTGTGTGTGGATTTTGGTCTCCAATATCACTGTATACTTTTAAGCCGCTGAGTGCATTTTGTAGAAGCTGATAAAAAAATGCATCCATTGAAGCCTGCTTTGATCAAGATATCTCATTCTCTGGACAGCGTTGATCACTGACCAGATTGCACCTTCTGTGTCTGAGCTTGATCTACACGGTCCGTAAAAGCTGCTAGAGTCTATATTGCCCCAACATATCGAAAGCGGCCAAGGAGTGTTTACGTAGAAACTGTCATTAGCAAGTTCAACACATTTATGTATGCACATGGTTTACGGTTAGAGGCAATTATTCAGTATTTACTCATCTGACGTGTTGACCTTTATATGAACATCTGTACATTGCACAGAATAAATAACATCATTTGAACTTCGATTTAAAGGGCCATATTTCGATTTTTCGGCGTGGCTCTATACTCGTAGCTGGTTAACCCTTATCCCGTTAAATAAGTTAAATAAAACTTTCAAGCCGATCGTAAAAAGCCGAATAATGGTATTTCAAACTTATTTTTTGGAGGAAAGTATCTCCCTATCGGACAGTGTAGATCAAAGATCAGACTACACGTTCTATGCAGTCTGATCTTGATCTACACTGTCCGCAAAAGGTCAGTGAGTAGCGCTCAGCAGCTTAAGGGTTAAGACGAAATTCTTGGCACGGCGGGCCTCTGAGGGCCTATATGAGGGCCCATTGGACCAGTATACACTTTACACCTTACGCTGTCTATCTTTTTAAAGAGAGTTTTCTTGTTCGAAAATTAAAATGTTTAACGTACTAAGATTTACGAGAAAGAGTCAAGGAGTGTTTACGCAAAACTTGTTGCTAGTACGAGCCTAAGTTCAACACATTTCAAAATGTTTTAAAAATCTATGCGGTAGCAACGCTTGTATATTGTTGTTTAAAGGTGCAGTAAAGGCCAAAATATCAAAGCAGGTGTCATAATACATTTAAATCATATCATTTAAATGTATGAAAAATATTCTGGAGATGACAGTCTGTTATCGTGTGGTATGTTAGTCGCTGGCAGAAAAAAAAGAATTTTAAAATCAGGCAAAAAGTAAACAAAACACACAGCTACCTGGCAGGTTTTAACCTAGTTTTGAAATTAATTTCTGTGTCAGCAACTTAAATTTTAACCGACCGTACAATCACAGATTGTCATCTTCGCAATAATTTCCATACTTTTAAATTGTATGATATAAATTTACATGCATTTAAACACCCGGTCTGTTTACTTTTGGGCTTTATTGTTACTTTAACTAAATTTTTCTGCAAATAGGCCTGCAGGGGATCAGCAGAATAAGCATGCCCGCATTTCTGACCAAGTGTAAATTACCATTTATTCAGTCCAGTTTAACAATACCAAGAAATAGGTCAGAAATAGCCAGCGTAGTCAGCTACGCCGTAACATTCTTGAGCTCTAGACAACTGGTGCAGTTTCGAATACTTTGATGAATAGTGGAATACTGGTAAAGGTGTTCGACTTTCTACCTGCATGTATATTCTACATTCTAACATGACACGTGAATTTGGCTCTATAAACACGGTGCAACGAAAGCGTGGTAAAATCTACGTCATTCTATATAGAGTGACGTCATTCTGTATAAAGCAAGTCGCCGTGGCTGTTCCATGTCTTCGCCCTCCGATATTTTATCAATGAAGGTCACTTGATGTAAACAAATCGGCCTTTTCCGCTCCTTGACCGAGAAGGAAGGAAAATCCTCAAGGATTGACTGATATTAACTGTTTTCATAAAGATTGACAACGATGGAACTACATGTATATGAAATGTTACCAGTAAACATATGTGAATCAAGTGTCTTTTCAAGTTGAAGGTTAGTTTAAAGTTGACCGCTGTTGCATTGGAAATTGGACTTGGAGGGGGTGGAGTAATATTCAGAGGATTCGAAGCAACTATGACTCTCATGCTTGATAATACATTCATTCTTCTTTGTCATTTGAAAGAGAGAAAATATAACAGTAAACGGGGCGGATTTTTATGTTGTGTTTGATGGCTAAGGTTTTATTGAAAATTTGATTCTTTTCATATTTACCGACTGGGCAGTGGGGTTTTTTTTTTTTTTTGGTAAGTAAGTGGAACAGTCGTGGTTTATTCAATAGAATATAATCCGCATCCGCGTTTTTACACTAAGTATGAACTTGTTTTCCTTTGATTAAGAACTGGTCATGCTAGATTCGAAATAATCTTCTTTCTATCGTGGTTTGTTGTTCAATAATCCACGTTGTGAGTTATGAGACGCGATGAATAAACCACTCGGGCTATCGCCCTCGTGGATTATTTATTGTGCCTAATAACTTACAACCGTGGTTTATTGAACGATAGAAAGAAGATTATCATTACATCATGAGATTATTATTCAAAAGTTATACAACGAAGTTAATAACTGATCACTTTATCGACATCTTGAATCCTATATACAAACCTCTGTGTTCGTCTTGCAGCAGATCGCTTTCGAAATCGTAGTGACAAAAGAAGAAAATGCTCGCAACGAGAAATTTTTCTAGCGTTGATCCGGAGTTGTGTGGCGAATCATATATGCAATCTATTCAACTTTTGAGGAAAGACAGAAAATACAAGTAAAGAAACGGGTTTAATCCTTACCACACAATAACTAATTTTGAATGACAGAGAAGGCGTTTGAAAACCTTGTAAGAAAAGGAGAAAAAATGCTGGTAACCAGCATTTTCTCCTTTTCTTACAATATTGTCCACCATTTCAAAGACAATTTCCGCCATAAGAGCCACAGTTTGTGATATATCGGCTGCAAAAGCTTTTAATTTGGACAAGTCTAAAATTTTATCGTTTTGTAAAGAGTTAAAGGGTTTCAAATTCACAGGTATACAATGCTCTCATGACGACCGACTGGCACTTATTGTACAGACTCCACACACTAGAATTGCAATAATACGGGCAGTTGATCGTATCGACGATTAAAAATTGAATTCAGCTAGTATGACACATAGATTTACGTAAAAGAATTGCCAACAAAAAGAAATCTACACAGTATACCTTTGGTCCAGTACTGTAGCAATTTTGAACTAAGATAGATTATGTCTCGGTACATGCTTCGTGTTTCCTTGAAAAACCCGTTTTATCCGAAGGCACTTTGATTTTGATTTACTATCGACTTCTATAAGTTACCAGATACATAAGACGAGGTGTCCATCGGTGTTACCTACCGCACATGACCCACTATCATTTATGAATACTTTTCACATACTTTGAAATTGAGATGGAAAAAGTCGTTAATTTTATCGCATTCTACGGTTATTAATCTTCGATTTAATTCATGAAATAGAACAAACGGGTAAATATTAAGGTCGAAACTATAGAGGTGCAAAATATTTGTCTTTTCACCGTGAGATGGAAATTTTCATACCGCAGTGAAGATCTTGAACAAAAGTGATTGGTCTGTGAAAATTGATTATCGGCTGTGAAATAATGGCGTCATGCAGAAAATAGCTTTGACCAATCAGGTTCGTCCAATATGCCCTTTTGCTTTATTACTCCATTGATAATATTCAATTGGTTCCGTCCAGATGGAAGATAATTGAATTATCGCAAAACACGATAAGAATTAACTTTTTTTTTCCATTCGAATTAAGAAATACAAGTATTTGAAAAGTACTAACAACTGACTCTGAGTGGTTTTCCAGTTGGACACTTGTCTTATATGTAAGGTTATAGAGGGTGAAGCTGGTCAAAAAACCAAGGGCCTGTGATTTTATGCGATTTAACTAAGGGTCCGATAGGGTATTGTAACAGTAGTTACAGGTGTCAGCTAGTAATTTAGTTTGGGTACCTAGGTAATAAAGTGAAAGTCACTCTCTCTAAACCTCTGCATCTCTTCCCCTGACAAAGTTTTAGTTTGGCTATTTGTTTCTCTGAAAGAAAATCAAACCCAGTGACCTGTGCGCTAGAGAAAATGACATCATGAGAGATGAATCTTTTGCTATTTCTCCCCAAACACAACTACCCTCGGACAATCAGAGTAAAAAGAAGCCAGGACTAGTTGATGACCATGTTTCTTGATAACGTCACAGACACAAACTAGTCCCCAAAGTATACTCTCATTCCGCTCTTGAAATGATAACATCAACAATACAACCATATTTAAGACATGTCCTTTCATCTTTTTCCTAATGAAACAGTGCGATAGAAATGCCTGATACAAATTTTGATGTGGCTTGATTTCAGGGGAAAATTTAGGTTTTATTATTAACCCATACAGCGCCGAATTAACTCAACAGTATTTTTAGTCTATAACTCCTCCCCCCCCCCCCCCCCCCAAAAAAAAAAGTCAAGGTTACGATTGTCCAGAATGACTGCAATACTAACATGGGTCCAGGCGTTATTTTTTTTTCATTTTTTATGGCGGTCTCTTTTCAAGGTTTATACAGATCTGTTGCAGAACTGTTAATCGGTTCCGTAATTTTTGACAAAGTAACGTCAGAATGCATATAAGGACAAAATGATCAGCAATGTGGTACGTACATATCAAAGAACAGAATGCACATTTATAACTGCCCAGCATGTATCAGCAATGCGGACAGGGTAGATAAACGATCAGGCTGCATTTGTTGTACAGTCTAGTCTTCATCTACATTAGCCCCAAAGACAAATACAGCTGTGAAAGGCGCTATTAGGCTTAAGTTAAAAAACTCAGTAAAATATAACACATTTAAGCAAAGCCATGATATATTACCAATTTAAAAATTCCGCGACCAGGTTCAAGTTACTGTGTATACAATGTATACTTTATCGGCTGTCACCCGGGTTTTATAACTCGTCACTCGATGACGTCGGTACCAGCAACTGGTAAATATTTGTAATCACTGAAACATTGAAAAACAGATAAGTCAGTACTTAAGAATAACTATGTCCATTATATGGTTTTTAAGTGCAATTTCAAACCCTTGCATTACAATTTTACTGGGCGGGGTTACACGTTGACCACTTGAAATATCGTACACCGCAGATTCAAGATGGAACGACCAGCCCGCATAGCTCAGGTGGTAGAGCGTAGGACTTGTAAACATCAAGTCTTTGGTGATTTGAGGGTGTGGGTTCGAGCCCCATGGCTGGCCATCAAAGATAACTAATAGTCTTTCGGATGAGACGTTAAACCGATGTCCCGTGTGATGGTGTTGTACACCGAGCACATTAAAGAACCATGCGTAACTTAAGATGGGTTATGTCCTGTATCATGCATTACCCCACGTAAAACTAACAGTCTTCAGGGCGCGTCGACCGTATTGGCAACAGGTAGCGACGATAAATAGAGTTTATTGCATCAGCTTGTGGTTAATATGGGGAAATATTTGCCGAAAAAGGGAAAGGTATGCGAAAATAACGAGTACCGGCAGGCACGAGTTATTTTCGCGGACCTTTCCCTTTTGAGGCAAATATTAACCACAAGCTGATGAAATAAATTATATATTATATTTCCTCTGATTATTTTGTCAACGAATGCCACTTTTAAAACTTAAAAACTTAAAAAAGTAGTTCCAGATTTTCGGCAGGAGGAAAATATTCACTGTGATGGGGAAATAATTCCCCCCAGCTTAAATTACGTCATTTCTTTACCCATAACATTTCTAAAAATAGACACATGGAAAATAATATACGCAAATTCAATCAATTCAAGTTGGACCAAGTGACGGGCCAAACCAGCAGATTACTTCAACTGGTGTTTGATATGCCTTAAATTCCTTTTGTAAATAGTGTACCTCTAACACAAGGGTCCCGAGTTTAAACGACCCGGAGAAAAGGTACCTTTTGAAACATGGTGGGTAAGAAAGAAAAAAAAATCTTCTTTACCAAGTTTTTTTTCATCCTTTCAAGGACGGATCCCATCATTTCAGTCATGTTTCATTTGTTGTGCTTTCAT
The DNA here is from genome assembly GCA_946811185.2 of Hippopus hippopus. Lineage (NCBI taxonomy): Eukaryota > Metazoa > Mollusca > Bivalvia > Cardiida > Cardiidae > Hippopus > Hippopus hippopus. The sequence goes on from OX328096.1 coordinate 22,583,941, forward strand.
TTTGGTCAAGTCTAAAATTTTGTCGTCTGATGAGGCGTTAAACACCAAGGAATTCAACCTTTTACCAAACGGCAAAATATTAGACTTGTCCATATTTAAAGCTTTTTATAGACGACAACTTAAACGTAACTCAAATGATTAGATTTGTCTTTTAAAGTATAGAAAACATTGTGGGAAAAGGAGAAAATGCTGGTCACCAGCATTTTCTCCTTTTCCCACAATGTTTTCTAAAGGCCTTTTCTTCTGGCTCGTTAAAACTCGGGATTGCGTGTGGTAAAGCGTTAATGACAGTATACTATACCATCAACGCAACACTTTGCGTAGATATGAGTACACGCGTTCAAAACATTCAAATCACAAAACCATCCCAAGCTATTTGATAGTCATCAATATCCCTTCACTAATGAATATGGTCAAGCCAGAAAAATAGGCAGTCATTTACTTGGGAGTCCTTTCCGGGCCGCTAGTCCCGCCGTAAATGAGCCGTAAGGGCGCGGATTCAATAACAGGGACTCTATTAGAAGAATGCTGTTCTGATTGTTGCAAAAAAGGGAACACGTACACTCTCTCACATGATGGAAGATATTGATTTTTTTTTTTTGGTCCTTTATTCTGTTGTTTTTGGAAAAATTAACGACGCCAGTCATTGTTAAGATCAACTTTATCGATTCTGAATGTAAAAAGCTAAGCTTAACTTTTTTATGCTCGAGTGATAAAATATATCTACGACGACCCAATGTGTGTATGTATTGGATGGGGGTGCGGAGGCATCAGTACTCCTTCTGTGCCAACCCTCTCAGTCAATGCGTTATGAAAAAAGTCAGACTCCTTTTGGGCTTTTGCCGAAAGCAGGGGCTTTTGCAGACGGCATAAGTAAAAAATCAGACTGCACAGAAGGTGCAATCTGATTTTGGATCTATACCGTCTGGAAGTTTAGTCAAGCCTGTAAGTCTGTCTCTGTTTCAGGCGATTTTTTCCCCTGGTCTTTTGACATATACAAAAGTGACTAATAGCAAAAAGTTGCGACCAAGGTCTGGGCAGAGTCGCAGACTGACCTCGGTCGAGACTTTTTACCTAAACATTTAGCCACCGTCTACAGAGCATTGCTCATATTTTGTTTGATAGGCCCTAGTTGTGTCAAAAGAGAAGTTCCTAGATCTATATTTAGAACTCACATCTTGATACAGCTAGGTTGACCAATCAGATTTTGTGTTAGATTCGGCAAGTGTGATGGTGATTATGTCATTTAATTGGTCAGCTATTTTTAGAAAATAACAAGTGCCAACCTTGTTATTCCAGTGTCAGAAAGTATCGCTGAAATTAAGTATATTTTGTATAGAGGCTGCGAGTTTAGAAAAGTTCCTTTTCGATTTGCAAAGATGATTTTCTAATTTCCCATTAAAACAGTAAGCCATCGTACGAATTTGGTGTAAAAGTTAGACGTGAGACACTTTATGATAAAATGATATAAATCCTATACGAACTTTTGATTATCTTGATTGCATTTGTGCTTATATAGATGGTGCAGCATTATTGAATTGCGTAGCTATTTGTTATTATTGGAGTTTTTATTGACTTTATTTAACACAACAAGTTCGTGTGTGTGAGAGTTTTTTTTAAAATTTCTTGCAGTGGTAAGGTGTTAACAGTTGATTAACTGAATAGTCTTTTTTACCGCTTTAAACATTACTTCAGGCATGTTACAGTCGGAAAGGTTCCTTACTTTTTTTTTACGTTCATCTGTACTAGGCTAGGGCTCTGATGTGTGTTGCCCGAGGACACTCTAGCGAAAAACCAAAGATGCTTTGAACAAAGACTGAATCCAGGCCCTCCAGGTTATGTCAGTATTTTACGAAACAAATATATTTTTCTTTGGAAACAGATTAGATCTAGCATCAGTGCTGTTTGCTCGCTTGAGCAATCAAAACGAGATGCTTCACTTTTTTCCCAATGCATAATGTCCAGCCAGGTACTTGAATTAACACTTTCTGCATTAAATATTGTCTGCAACACGCGAAAAGGGGCATTCGGACTTTTGCGTAAAGTGTCGTCTTGGATCAACCTGCGCAGTCCGCGCAGGCTAATCCGAGACGGCACTTTCCGACTACACTTTACGCAAATGTCCGAATGCCCCTTTTCGCGTGTTGCATGCCATATACTTGAACTTTTTCGACTGATGAAAATACAATTCACTGATACTGAGGAAAAAAAAAACTTTCTGATACGCCTGACTAAACAAGCGGACGGTATAGGTCCAAGATCAGACTGAACGTTCTGTGCAAACTGATCCTAATCAATGTCTGCCGCATAAGCCTGTTTTTTGTTCACGGTGCTTAAAACGTCAAAGCAGATAGAAGTGAATAGGGCATGTTACAGACTAATCTAAATTTTATACTTTACCACCAAAAAATATTTGAGCCATACTCTGTGAAAAGGGGGCTTAATGCATCTGCGAAAAGTATCGACCCAGGTCAGCCTGCGCAGTCCGCGCAGGCTGACCTGGGCCGAAACTTTTCGCCATGACCATTCTATCTCATGATTAAGTCAATTGTTAGACAAAATTGGTTTTTATGGATCCATAATTATGTGATGTTTTGCTTGGTACCATGGACCACGGAAACGCATTAAGCCCTCTTTTGCCGGAGCGTGGCTCATTTATGTTGGACAGAGGGATATCAAAAAAGATAGAAAGGAAAAAAAAAGTTTCAGGAAAAAAAAATCCGTTTGCTTTTGTGAGAAACAATTTTTTTTTGTCGCCGGATTATGTTTTTTGTGAAGAAATCGAAACTTTTGGCATGTTGTCAGGAAATACTCTGTTCTCTGGTGTCACATGTTTTTATTTCTGACAAAGTGTTCTTTGCAGTATTTCGTGAGCTTTGTAATTTCCTTATATGATTAATTTAATGATAGTTGGTTTTATTGAACTTACCTGATCCATTCTGTTTTTCCACTAGGAAATAAGAATGTCTGTGATTACAAAGAGAAACCGAGAGAGGAAAAGAAATACGCTGCACAAAGTATAACTTTAAAGAAAGACTGGTAAATGCAGCGACAACTCAATGATTACCATAGTATCCCTTTATCACACGATCCCGTGTTTTAACGACCCCAAGAAAAAAGGGCTTCTTAGTTTAAAAAAAAAAAGAGAAAATGTTGATAATCAGCATTTTCTCCTTTTCCCACTGTTTTCTACCCTTTCACAGAAATATACAATCATTTGGGCCATGGTGTATACGGTTTATCATCTGCAAATGCTCGCAATATGGGCGACCCCGAAATTTTACGTTGTCTGCGCATGTCATATTCTTCGAAGATTCGACATGTCTGCTATGACGCATCACCCATGCCCGTTTTGGGGAAAAGTAGGGCTTATACCGAAGCTATTACCAAAGCCTGTAGGGGCTGTTTTAATAAATGGCCGGTGCATAGGTTACATACTAGCTGATCATAGCTGATCATAGCTGAATGAATCGCACCAGGTAGCGTTTTATTGAGCAAACGTTTATTTCATTTTCAAACTCAAAGTAACGGTTGTCGTTTTGAAAAGTAGTCCAGTTCAGTACCCAGAATGCCCAAATTAGATAGATGTGTATTTGTAGAATGCCATCTAGCGGAAGATAATGCGAAATTTTATGGTAAAGATTTATAGAAGGTGCGTTCTTTTTGATTATCCATCGTGGCTGAAGTGGCCTATTCTTGGGGGACCATGATGTAAGGATAATGCGTCCGCTTCTCATACCAAAGGTTCTCGGTTCGATTCCCAGGATGATCGGAATCACCCTTTGTTACTACTCACATTACAGCACAATAATTGGTTAATCGACATCTTAATTCAATATGGCCTGCAACATGCGAAAAGGGGCATTCGAACATTTGCGTAAAGTGTCGTCTCGGATCAGCCTGCGCAGTCCGAACAGGCTAATCCAAAACGACGCTTTCCGTTTTTTTGTAATTTTCTGTTTAGCGCAAGTCTACTGTAGCACAAAATCTAATGTATTCGTAAAGTGCCGTCTCGGATTAGCCTGCGCGGGCTGCGCAGGCTGATCCGAGGTGACACTTTACGCAAATGTCCGAATGCCCCTTTTCGCGTGTTGCAGGTCATTATAAGGTATGCAAGCTTATTTTACAATCGATGCATAATAAAAACATGTATGTTTAAAACTGAAGCTTATTCTTGCTATGGCAATAAAACTGAATTATTTTCTTTTACACAGCCGCTTGTTGGAATTTTTACCATTTCAGGTATCTTTTAGCAAAGCTAGAACATGGCTGTGGTTGACGTAACCTGATCTTTCCAACCTATTTTCACACAGTTCTTCCGTACCTGACATGACTGATATTCTTGCAGAGGAACAGGGCTCCAGATAGAGGGAGTGATTTTGATTTCAAAATTGAAAATATTAGTTATTCTCTACTAAACCCTGTGTTGTGGGTACTCATTAGAATCGTCTCATCGAGACGATTCTAATGAGTACCCACAACATAGGGTTTTGAAGAGAAATAATGGATTTAGAAAACCATCACTCACTTTTATCTGGAGCTCTGATGAAAACACGGATGCTTCAGCAATGGTTTATCAAATTCCTGATTGACCTCTATTTCTTCTACTTTTTTATTTACGAATATGCAACTGACGTTGTTCTTTGTATAAATCATAATGAAATATGTTCTGTTCAGATCTGTTCTAAAATTTATGCCTTATTGTCCTTCTGATCATCTGATTTTCTACATTTTCAGCTCCGGTGTCTCTCTCAATTTTCATAGCCAGTAGAGCGGTGTATGGCCCTTGCAGTTTATCATTGACCCTCTTGTTTGTAATATTCGCTTTTTCTTTGTATGTATATAAAACCACACGGACTTCGTTTGACGAACACATAAATTGCATGGCTCATAAAGCTCACTAAAAGGATTTTTTTTTGGGGGGGGTATCAATAAAAAACTGATCTAGATCATAATTAATAACGATAATAAAACCGGTGACATCAAATAGTACCATCTTTCAATCAATTTACACATAAGAGTTATTGTTTTATGCAGATGAGCTTTCATAACAGTCGGATTATGAAACCAAAGGCTACGTTCCTGCGGCTGACATTTGAGACGTGATATTGTGACAGGATGCGTTAGAATTGCTAAAGGATTAACTCTTTAACAGACGACAGACTTTTGTATTTGTCCATATTGAAAGCATTTACAGACGACAAATTAAATGAAGCTCGAATTACGGGTACGTATTTGAAAAAAGATGAATTATGGGAAAAGGAGAAAATGTTGGTTACCAGTTTTTTCTCCTATTTTCAGCATGTTTTACAAGCTTCTTTAGGAATGAAGGTATACTTCTGATGACGTCAGTTATGTGGGAAAGCATCGAGCAGCTTGGTACATGTATGTATATTGTGTAAAAGAAATTCCATAAATGCATAGATAGGTAAACTAGCCGCCGCGATTTAACTGAAATAATGTTGAAAACGGCTTTGAACATCGTAGAAGCAGATTCACAGTGTGATAACATCTGAGGCTCACTTATTAAAAGGTTGCTTCTGTGATGAAGATTTTTTTTTTTACCGAGTGTCGCGGCATACATCGCGGAGCATTTATAAATATAGCAATTCCAACGACGCGGCTTTACGTCATATCCGCTCACTCGTTACTAGACGAAAAACATTTGTGAAACTTGGCGAAATTGAAAATACTAGCAGACGACAAATTGAAAACTTAAACGACTTAACAAATGACTTTAGTCTCTTTTTAAAATAGAAAACATTGTGGAAAAAGAAAAAATGCTGGTTACCAGCATTTTCTCCTTTTCCCACGATGTTTTCAATGACGGTCTTTATATCTTTTATCTCAGGGTCGTAAAACACAGTATTGTTTGGTAATGGACTGATATTTCATGTATCATATTTTACACAACGCTCATTAAATACGCAATACGATCGGCCATGAAATGGGCAAGAATAGAATCGCACGTGTAATTGATCTCCAGATCTTTTCAATGCGAATCAGATTTGTGGCAGCAATGGGGTTTGCAGAACTGAACATTTATCCTGTAACCTTTTATCGGCGTAGCTGAATGTGCTGGCTTTTGACCTACTTTTGGTACTCATAAAAAATGAATATATAGAAATTTGTGGTTGGTCAAAAATGTAGACATGTTCATTTTAAGGGGTCCCTGGCTATTTGCGGGCAAATTTACTTGTACGCCGTCTATCTTTTTTAAAGGTATTTCTTGTTCGGTATTATATGATAGAGAAAAACGAGCTTTAATCCTTATCCTGCTACATAAGTCAGAGCTGCAGATAAGAGGGAGTGATGGTTTTCTAAATCCATTATTTCTCTTCGAAACCCTATGTTGTGGGTACTCATTAGAATCGTCGCGATGAGACGATTCTAATGAGTACCCACAACATAGGGTTTAGTGGAGCATAATTAATATTTTCAATTTTGAAATCAAACTCACTTCCTCTATGTGGAGCTCTGATAAGTGACATGGAACTTTTAAGCTAGTAGTAAAAGAAACCGCAAATTTTGCTTTTTCAAAGGTAAATTTTGGGGGAAAATATATTCTTATCGAACAGTGTTGATCAAAGATCAGACTGCACGTTCTGTGCAGTCTGATCTTGATCTACACTATCCGCGAAATGTCAGCGAGTCGCGCTTAGCAGCCTAAGTCAAATTTTGCCGAGCCCGGTAGGTCAGTCGGTTACGTTCAAGGCTTGTATCCAGGCGGTCGCTGTTGCGAATCCCCATCTTGGCCACATTTCTTCTCGGACTCTGACGATAGTCAGAGCGACAGGATTAACTACTCTCATTACCGTTGATTATTTAAAGTCGTTACAGACAAACAAGTTACGTGTTTTTCAAACGATGACAATTCGCTAGGAAATGTAGAGGAAGTTACGTGAGAAATCAGCGAGCGGCTTCGGAAGAATATTGTTCAAAGCGCTGGTAAAAGAAAAGCTCCAAGAAAGTATGGGATAGGTGCACTGGCCGTCGTGAAATGACTGAAATAACATTAAAAACTGCGATGACACACCATACAAATAAACACACAAATAAAAACTGAATCTTTCTCGAAATATAATCTACATGTAGTATGTTATGATTTTAATTCTATAATTATGGGTTGAAATCATCCTTTTTTTTACGCCCGTCGAAGACGGGACGTATTATGGGATCACCCGTGGCGAGCGGGCGGGCGGACGGGCGAGCGCCGTCCCCATTCTTTGTCCGGAGCATATCTCCAAAACTATGCTAGCTACGGTTATGAAATTTCATGGGTGGCTAGATCTCATCAAGGCGGAGTGCAGTGCACAGGAATCATAACTCTCGCTTGCTTAATTTTTGGGTTATTGCCCTTTGTTGTTTTTCATACTTGAATTTTGTCCGGAGCATATCTCCAAAACTATACTAGCTACGGTTATGAAATTTCATGGTTGGATAGATCTCGTCAAGGGGGAGTGCAGTGCACAGGAATCATAACTCTCGCTTGCTTAATTTTTGAGTTATTGCCCTTTGTTGTTTTTCATACTTGAATTTTGTCCGGAACATATCTCCAAGACTATACTAGCTACGGTTATGAAACTTCATGGGTGGATAGATCTCATCAAGGGGGAGTGCAGTGCACAGGAATCATAACTCTTGTTTCCTTAATTTTTGAATTATTGCCCTTTGTTGTTTTTCACACTTGAATTTTGTCCGGAGCATATCTCCAAGACTATACTAGCTAAGGTTATGAAACTTCATGGGTGGATAGATCTCATCAAGGGGGAGTGCAGTGCACAGGAATCATAACTCTTGCTTCCTTAATTTTTGAGTTATTGCCCTTTGTTGTTTTTCACACTTGAATTTTGTCCGGAGCATATCTCCAAGACTATACTAGCTAAGGTTATGAAACTTCATGGATGGATAGATCTTATCAAGGGGGAGTGCAGTGCACAGGAATCATAACTCTTGCTTACTTAATTTTTGAGTTATTTCCCTTTGTTTATATTCATACTTGAATTTCGTCCAAAGCATATCTCCAAAACTATGCTAGCTACGGTTATGAAACTTCATGGGTGGATAGATCTCATTAAGGGGGAGTGCAGTGCGAAAGAACCATAACTCTACCTCGTGCTGTCTTTGAGTTATTTGATCGTCATTTTTACAGCATTTTCTGCTTGTCCGGAGCATAACTTTGTCATCTCCAGTCCGATTGACTTGAAACTTGGCATGTGTGTTTGTTGCAATAATACGGATTGCAGTGCGAAAGAACCATAACTCTACCTCGTGTTATCTTTGAGTTATTTCCCTTTGATCGTCATTTTTACAGCATTTTCTGCTTGTCCGGAGCATAACTTTGTCATCTCCAGTCTGATTGACTTGAAACTTGGCATGTGTGTTAGTTGCAATAATACGGATTGCAGTGCAAAAGAACCATAACTCTACTTCGTGCTGTCTTTGAGTTATTTCCCTTTGATAGTCATTTTTACAGCATTTTCTGCTTGTCTGGAGCATAATTTTGTCATCTCCAGTCCGATTGACTTGAAACTTGGTATGCATATTTGTTGCAATATTACGGAGTACAGTGCGCAAGAACAATAACTCTACCTATTGCGGATTTTGAGTAATTCCACTTTGATCTTCATTTTTACAGTATTTCTTGCTTGTCTGGAACGGGACTTTGTCACCTCAAGTCAAATTGACTTGACACTTGGTAAACATGTTTGTTGCATTACCTGCCGTTTACCATTATTATACCCCCTTGACAACTGGCGGTGGGACGGGCGTATCTTGCGACAATTTGCCGCTCTTGTTAAAATCTTGTTTTAAATTTGATTTTGCAGCGTTACCATTTCATTAACCCTTAGACATACTAAGCGCGACTCACCGGCCATTTGCGGACAGTGCAGATCAAGATCAGGCTGCACGTTCTGTGCAGTCTGATCGTTGATCTACACTGTCCTATGCGGACATGTTTTCCACTCAACAAATACTTTTAAAATAGCAAAAGTTTGATTTATGCTATCGGCCTAAAAGTTTCATTACACGTTTTTTTTTTGTAGCAAGATATTGGTTAAGAACTGAATAGGCAACGACAGTTTTACCCCAAATTTTGAAATTTACATTTTTTTCTCTGTACCTGACATCTGTGGGTTTGTTTGTGTAGATATTTGCATGAGTGTTTTCAACCAACTTCATACATTTTTCTAACTAAATGCTTTCTGATGCACTGCATTTTCCATGATTATAACATCAGAGCTCCAGACAGAGGGAGTGATTTTGATTTCAAAATTGAAAATATTAATCATCCTCCACTAAAGCCTATGATGTGGGTGCTCATTAGAATCGTCTCATCGAGACGATTCTAATGAGTACCCACAACATAGGGTTTCGAAGAGAAATAATGGATTTAGAATACCATCACTACCTCTTATCTGGAGCTCTTCATGATGCACGCAATTCATACCTTTAAGAAATAAAGTTTATGTTATGTTATAGATGTTTGACAAACATAGCTGCGCCCGGTAACGCACAGGGCTTGTCATCGTGAGTTACGATGAGAGAATATCGTTTCAGCTACGCACTTTCCTAGGGTCGACGACTGCAATTTTCACTTCTAAAAAAATGGTTTGACGATGCTCATGCGAGAATGTAGCCTGTATGACGCATGGAAAGGTGTACTGAGTGCCGTGATATGGCTGAAATAATTGTGAAAGCTGAAAACTATGTTGCACAATAAACGAACAACCAAACCAATTGACAACCATAAGTTATTCAGTAGTAGCCTGTGAGATCTTGCTGTCACACACCTTCGCCAGCGCAGTGATCTGCAAAGAATATGGACCAATGTCAACCTGCTTAGATAGCGCAGGCAGACATTGGTCGAAACTTTTTGCTATTTTTAAATGTTCTGCATATGCAAGGACCATTCTACCTCACGATTCAGTCAGTTGTTAGGAAAATAATGTTTTTTATTGATCCATAATTATGTGATGAATTATGTAATGTATCACGAAGATGCAACAAACCTCCTTTTGTCAGAGCGCCGCCAATGTTTTCAACACGAGCGACCTGAAACTTTTTATCGTCTGGTAATGAGTTTAAATTAAAGTAAACACATAGAGCAATCTTTTTCTTGATATCATAAGCACATGAATCATCGTGCTGTTTATCTACAACATGTTACATGGTGACAAATGACAAATGCATATTGCATTGACAGATTACATATCAAATTAACCTACTGAGGCGTTATACCTTATACGTGATTCATGGCGTGTTCAAATTCAAGAAAAATAACGCGAGAGTCGCTTGACCAAGTCAGCACTAACGGTTTCAAAATTACATGTGAGCCGTGCTCTGGTAAAAGGGGGCTTAACGAATCTCTGCGATCCATGATACCAAGCAAGTCATCATATAATTATGGGTCCATAAAATCCATTTTGTCTAACAACCGACTGACATGCAGAAAATCGACCAAAAGCAAAAAGTTTCAGCCCAGGTCAGCCTGCGCGGACTGCGCAGGCTGACCTGGTTTGATACTTTTTGTAGATGCATTAAGCCCCCTTTTCACAGAGCATGGCTCATATATACTACATCGAAAAAAGCATTATATATTTTGACTCTTTCAACTTCTAAGTGAAGGTATACAGAATGTATGACCTATAAGTAGGCGAAGAAAAAGAACCGATGGTTATACTTAAACATCAATAACGTGTCACTTGTTTACACACACAAATCCAAAACAACAACGCAGAACGGGTATGGTGAAATTCAGTATAATTATATGTATATAATGTTGTGGAAATACTGTGTAAAAATGACACGATATCGACGTTTAATTATACTTATCATACGCATTGTAACATATGCCAATACAAGTTTTAACTCTTGCAAGATGACGATGTTTTGGACTTATCAAGTGTTTGAAGACGACAATGATATAAGAGCCTGGCTTTCGGAAATGGAGGTTAAATGCATCCCTGTGATGCATTATACCGAGCAAATCGTCACATAATTATGGATCCATAAAATACATTTTGTCTAAAACCTGACTGAATAATGAGGTAGGTTAGTGCTGTGAAAAGCAGAAAATTGACCAAGAGCAGTTTTGAACGAGGGCTGCATAGACTATCCTGGGTCGATGCTTTTCGTAGATGCATTAAGCCCCCTTGTCACAGACCATGGGTCATATTGTGTCACAAAGCTGAATCCGTATCTGCCGTTGTGTCGAAAAGTGATTTTAAAGTTGTCTGAGCCATGCAAAGACAGAAGGAAAACCATAGTCTGATCTTTATCTTTTATAACCTGCAAATGCCCCAACAAGCATACTATTCATTTATTATCATATTATTATTACTATTTTATCATTCTGTGTGTATCCGTATATGCACCATTTTGTGATACTGTAATTAATTGCCACACAAAAGAAAAGAAGGCTGTTTTCTGGTTTGTTGCGGTCTAATCTTGACCTACAATGTCTTAACTCTTTCAGCACCATAGACGAAAAACAAGGACTTTTGCGGACGGTATAGATCAAGATCAGACTGCACAAAACGTGCAGTCTGATCTTGGATCTATACCGTCCGTTTGTTTAGTCTGGCCTATTCGATAAAAAAAACTTTCCCAGTATTAGTCGATTGCATTTATAGCTGTCGAAAAACGTCGAGTACATTTATTTGGCACCGAAAGATTTAAGAGCAGCACGACACTATTACAATTATCATCCTAGTTGTATCCGTATTCGCCATTATGTTGTACTTGCTTCGAGCTGCGTAGAGAATTTGATATCTCCCGAGGTGAAGGTTGAGTGAGATGCCAAAGTTTTGCTACCAAGTAAATCCAAACACCAGGAAAGTCTTTGCAATATAATATCCCTGTTATTAACTGTTATTAACCAACAAATTCTTAAACCAAATTGTTACAATTATTGACAATTTTATTCGAAAATAGTAGGAAACTACAAATAGTAGTTTAGTTTGTATAATTTTATGAATGGCGGATGAGTATTATAACGTAATATTTTGACCAATCAAATGGAAAACCAAGTTGGAAGAAGTCCTCACATGAGTTCCGCCATTATACCATATTTAGAACCGTATTTGACACGGTGGAGATACGGATTTTATTTTCCATCTTGTCCGATGTTACTGGCATGCGACGCATGTATTTGAGCTGAAAAGTTTCTAGGTATATAATAAATAAATTTTCTGTTCTGTTGCAGTCTGATTTTGAGCACAGCAGTTCAACGTTGGTATAACCAGCCTAATTTCATTTCATTCCGTTGTTAACTTACCATACGAATTATACATATGGATTACTTCTAATCCATATGTATATTTCGTATGGTAAGTTAACAACTACATTCATAAAATTGAAATTTGAAAACAAATTTTAAAATTTCATTTTATTCCGTTGCTAACTTACCATACGAAATATACATATGGGTTAGAAGTAATCCATATGTATATTTCGTGTGATAAGTTAACAACTACATTCATAAAATTGAAATTTGAAAACAAATTCTAAAATTTCATTTTGTTCCGTTGTTAACTTACCATACGAAATATACACATGGGTTAGAAGTAATCCATATGTATATTTCGTATGGTAAGTTAACAACTACATGCATAAAATTGAAGTTTGAAAACAAATTTCAAAGTTATAAAGTACCTTGCCCCGGAACATTCCCACGAAATACCCAGTTGCTTCGAGTGAGGATCGAACCTAGAGTCTCCAAGTTACTAGTCCAACACTTCACCACTGAGCTACGCAAGACCCCTAGAAAGTAAAGATATTTTCTCTTTCGATACAGTATGATCTGGATCTACGATGTCTGCAGAGCAGCTTTTTGTTTTCTTGGTGCATTACTTATTAAGCAGGTAAAGCCTACAACATCGTATAACCCTTAGTGTACCTGTTTTTTTCTTAGCCGTACAAAGACCGCGGGAAATAGAACTTTGTTCTCGTGTGGTACAGTCTGATCTTTGTCTACACTGCCTGCAAAAGAATCTGATCCTACCCATAGCATGCTAATTATCGAGTAAACACCTCACCATTATTAAAATATACTAACTGTATCCGCATTCGCCATTATGTTGTACCCTAATTAATTGCCTACGCCGTACAAAGGCCGCAGGTTATAACCGGAAGCATAAACGTGTTTAATTGGTTTAACCCTTTCAACTTAATAGGCGAACTCAGGGGCTTTCGCGGACGGCATAGATCAAGACCAGACTGCACAGGACGTGCAGTCTGATCTTGGATCAATACCATCCGTTTGTTTAGCGAAGTTTCTTAAGATAAAAGTCTTCCTGAATTTCAGTCTATTTCATTTTCAGCCGTCGAAAGAGGTCGAGTTTATACATTTGACGCTGAATGTATACAGAATAGATAAATGAAGATCGTTATGGATTTCCATCATTTTCGTTTTTGTTGTAGTATACAGACGACAATGCTTTAACTCTTTACCAGACGACAAAACTTTTGACTCGTCCAAATTGAAAGCATTTGCAGACGATAAAATTAATGCAACTCAAAAACTGAAATTTGTCTTGGGAAGGGTAGAAAACATTGTGGGAAAAGGAGAAAATGCTGGTTACCAGCATTTTCTCCTTTTCCCACAATGTTTTCAAAAGGCTTCTTTCTTTGAGTCGTAAAAACCCGGGATTGTTTGGGAAAGGGTTAATATGGTCACTTCTGATTTGTCTAGTCTGGGTACCTCATTTACTCATTTCAGGGCGACACAATGTGGACTTGTCCAAATTGAAACTGTTTGCAGACAAATCAAATGTTACTCAAGAAATGACGGAATTCATCTTTGAAAGGGTAGTAAAACCATGTTGGAAAAGGAAAAAATGATGGTTACGACCATTTTTTCATATTCCCATGATGTTTTAATTCTTATCCTGCTAGATAAATTAATTGAAACCTACAAACCGATTGTAAAAACCTGATTGATGATATTTCAAATTTATTTTTTTGGAGGTAAACATCTCCTTATCGGACAGTATAGACTCGTGATCGGACTGCACGTTCTGTGCAGTCTGATCTTGATCTACACTGTTCGCCAAAGGTCAGCGAGTCGCGCTTAGCAGCCTAAGGGTTAAAATGACCTTTGAAACAAATTGGCACTGTGTCTTCGTCGTCGTTGTATAAATCTTTGACTTTGTTTGATGTCTCTATTATAATATTTGTTACAATTCAGAGTAGTTCTCTAGTATCAAAGGGAGAACCCACGCCAATATATGTAACCCCCACAATATTTTGGACAAAGTTATACCTTATTTCGACCTTATTTCCATTCAAAATGCAACTACAGCCGAGCGTTGATATCCACATGTAGAGCTCTTGTTTTGCAGCTTGCAGTACATAGAGCAATCGATACAATCTTTTTTTCCTTCTTCCGCATTACCATAAAGGCACAGTGGCGGCCAAAAGTAAACAATTCAGTAGATAATCAGAGATATTCAATCCATAATATTTAAAAGTATTGACATTACTATGAGTCTAACAACGTGTTACAGTGCAGTATGTCAAAGTTCGAGTCGCTTTCAGAAAAAATATATTGTAAAACTAGAACAAAAGTTGGTAACTTTTTTTTTTCTAGTTTTACGATACATTTTTCGTATCAGCAACTGGAACCTTGACAAATTCAACTGTAACACATGATCAGACTCATAATAATAACATAATAATAACCACACTTGACTTTTTTCTTCTTTTTAGAGAGAAATTTTTGGCAATTATTTGTATTTTTAATATTAAAACCTTCAATTTTGATGAAAATTTGTTGATGCGTTTCTAGTTTATTTCAGCTATTTATTATGTGCATTCAACATTTTCTTGTATTCCTTAGTACCCATTGGGAAGTCAGTTATTTACTGTATAATCTATACGAAAGGTTGAAAGTACATATATCGTTTATTTACAGGTGGATGCTAAACGCACAGGAAGGCACAGTTGACTGGAATGGGCGCTTGCTAAGGTAAGAGCATTTAATTGTATTCATAACATGTCGTCGTCATTTTCCCTTTTACAGATAAAATACTCCGATGTCCTGAACTCTTACTCATTCACAATTCTAAATTCTTTCTTTATTTTGAATTCCAAAATGTGTCATCTGATTGGCCGCTTATTTTTGTTTCAGTCAATCAGATTGACAGTATTGGAATTTTAGATAGGATCCGATTGCGGGGGAGTACGGTACATGTTCTCGATATTTTGGGATTCCATACGTGTAAGGTATTTGCACCTATCATTAAATCCATTGGTAACATAGAATAGGAGGGACTAAATGTACAGCCAAATGCTAGTATGGAACTGTTAGGTACAGTTAATTATGCCAACTGAAACTGAATGACACAAAGATTTGACTTGGTATTATGTTCATACATGTGCCCTTTCGACATGGGATTGAAACCCTCTGGCACCGCTCTTTATGGTCATGGTGTCCTTTGGATGACATTTCTTTTTTTTTTTTAACTACTTCTTAAAGGCTTGGTCAGACCGGCTAACGGATATGTAACGGGGGGGGGGGGGGAAACGGACAAAAACATGCAGAATTTGGTTATCCGGTGACAAAATTCATCTCCTCTGCCGCTCGAGGCTCACGCGATCGGTGTGTGGAGCGAGGAAGCCACACAATGACCGCACGAGTACCGCACATGTAACGGAAAAAAAACGCACGTTTAACGGATATGTACAGGATAATAAACGGTCTACTAACGGATATCACCGTACGAGTAAGGGACTTGTACCGGATAAAATGGAAGTGCAACGCATGAGAACCGGACAAAACGTACGATGAACGGAAATGTACCGAACACCAACGTACGAGGAACGTACCGGTCACGTGACATGCCGAGGGTATAAATTGTCAGATGCATCCAAAGTCTATCATTTGGTTCTCGAAACAATCATCACATACATCCGGTTAGCCATTTTTTTGAAAAGACGTAAACAAGGGGGTCTTAGAAGAATTTTATCGACCTGTCACACTACTACGGCTTACCAAGAACAAATAGCTACAACAGATTTGGGTATACCCTCCCCTGATCAGTTATCGGTTCTTTACACTCGTGTTTGTTTTTTGTTCTCTTGAGAAATCATTTTGCATCACGTCTGATAGTGTACATATCCCACCCACCTCTTATCTTAGAGCAATCTTTTAGTCTGTTTTCTGGTCCCATCCCAACTTTATATAAACTTGATTTACATTAGAGACCAGTTATTGCTCTATATATTGATATATTAGTACATTTAATTACTTATTATGTGAAAGCATCCTACGTCGTCTGCTATAGTTTTCTTTTACCCCTCCCACTATATTTTCAACCCTTTGCTTCTCCGCACTGTAGGTCAGTTATTTACCATTTTATATAGACCCAGTGCTGTTTTTAATGTTATATCAGTTGTTTTGTTTTTAATTTTCCTGTCCCCACAATATACTTTCATAGCACTGAAGGTCAAACAGTTTTGTGGCGGCCCAGTGCAACTTCGTAACTAAAAATCAGATAGAAGCATAAAATGTCCCAAAACTTAATACAATATGGAGAACCTATAAATCCCGGTCAGGCCCACCTGCTTAGTAACAATACTTGGTCCTACAAAGCTTTTGTTAGGCCCCTCGGGAGGGGACCAGGTTTTCGAAATATATCCCCCCTGGCTCTTTCCCGAGGTATAAGCAGGGACCTGTCCAGGATTGGTAACAAAATTGTTGTTTTAAAAGACGGAGGGCTTCTGCTGGAGGTGTGTTCGGCACAAATGTTGAGAAAACTGTTGCAGATGACCCCCCTTATTGTCTGTGGTGTGCGCTGTTTTGCGTACACCCCGGATGATATGGTTACAGTAAGGGGAGTTATCTACAACATTCCTCTGGACTATAGCACGGAGGAGTTAGCCCAAAACCTGGAGGCCCAGGTCAACAATAATAACATTTTCATCATGAAGGCCTCCAGAATTCTCAATAGGTTTAGAGCACCTACAACAGCAGTGGCCCTGACATTTTTTGGCAATGTTTTGCCAGATTGTGTCAGGGTTACTGGTTCGAATTTTTACATGCCTGTGGAATCTTACATTACTCCCCCGCTCAGGTGCTTTAAATGTCAGGGCTTCGGACACACCTCCAACAGATGTCAAAACAAAGAATCATGCGCCCGATGTGCTGGGGATCATAACAGCAGACGTTGTCAGACAGAAAATGTCTGCTGTGCTAATTGTAGGGGCAGTCACACGGCACGATCCACCCGCTGCTCTGTGTACCTCTGGGCTTCTAAGGTTCAGGACTGTAGGAATACCCGGGGGTGCTCATGGGAGAAGGCTGTGGATTTGTGTGGGGGCTGCCCAGAAGCATTTGCCACCCCTGCGGCCACGGTTTGTAATAAGTCCGACCAAATTAAACCTTGTAACTTTTCCCAAGGCCCAAGATTCACCTTTAAAGTGAACGCAAATACAAGAGTTAGGTCCCTAATATATACAAAAAATGAACAAGAAATAAACATTGCCCAAACACAGCTGGCAAGTCCAGAGGTTAAGGCCCCGAGAGATTCCGATAATCAAGTCAAAACAGATTCAGTGGAAAGCAATCTTTCTCCTATAACGTCCTTGTCATCAACTACTCAAACTCCCACTGAACCAAAAACTTCGGAATCTCTTTGTAATAATATTCATTCTACCCCATTATCTTCAATCTCCCCCTGTTCGAACCGTGGTGGCAGGAGAAATTGCTCCCAAAAAGTGTCTGAAAATAAGGGGGAGGAGCCATCTCTTACCGACGTAACTTCAGTGGCTACGTCGTTGGAAGATGCTTCCTCTCCAGTAGAGGTGTGTGACGCAGCAACTCAGTGTAACATCTATACAAATGAAAATTCAACCCAAACAGAAGGCTATTTAGAAACAAACTTCATGAATTCATTTGATTTGACCAGCCTTTTGAAAAATATGAGGATTTTACTTTTAGATAATAAAATAACATCTGGAAATTATTCGGAAACGTATTTGAGAAATAGATTTTTGTCTTCCTTCCTCTCTTCGTTTAAAAAGAAATCCCCACCAACATCTCAGGAAGACAACCCGAGTCGCTGCGACACCGTCTCAATCGCCCCAGTTAACCCAGCACGCCGGGCCACTCCAACATCAAACAAAGTGTTAAAGCCGGCGAAACCAACTAGCCTCCCTAAGTCTGTGGGGTCTAGGCTGAAGGGCTTGAACTCCCCACTCAAAATGGGGGGTGGGAGCAGGCGCTTTGGCCGAGCCTCACCGCAGGCCTTCAGGGGGATAAAGAAACAAATCTTTAAACCCTGCTGATAGCTATGGACAGATACTTTAATATCTTATGTCTGAATGCGTGTGGGCTTTCAACCCATACCATTACTGAATTAAAAAACTTCTTAGATAAAAATAACATACACATTCTGTGTATCCAGGAAACAAAATTTAATGACAGAACAACTCGGCAAATTCCTGGATACACACTTGAAAACAAAATCTTTAAAAACAACAAAAATCATTTTTGTGGGGGTCTCGCAACTTTCTTCAAAAATGATATTAATTATAAAAATTTAAATGTAGAAAATATTAGAGATCAAAACGGGGAAATCAAAATTGAAGTGCAAGCTTTTGAAATTTACTCTTCAGGTATTCCTCACATTTTGGCAAATATATATTCAAGGGGGTGTGACCTTGATTCTTTAAATAATCTAAGTTCACTCATTTCGGCTAAGAGTGACCTTAAAGAACTCGTGTTTACTGGTGACTTTAATTCACACCATCCCTTATGGGGCGCCCAGAGGTCAGACTCCCATGGAAGAGCAGTTTTTGAGTGGGTAGAACAAAAAGATCTTGTACTGCTCAACGATGGGAGTCCCACCAGGTTAGATCCTGGAAGGGGCATCTTTACATGCTTGGATCTAACATTCACGAGTGCAAAATTAGCAAATCGCACCATTTGGCAAGTTATAAATGATAATTGGGGATCTGATCATTTCCCAATCCTTATTTCTTTTTACAATTCAAATTTTCCTACAGAAAATTCTAGTACAGATGAAAAATTTCTTTTCGAAAAGGCGGATTGGGATTTATTCAAAAATCTATGTGAGGAAATCTCTCTAACAGAAGTCTACAGCGATAATGTCGAGACCTTTCTTAAAAATATTTCAGAAAAATGTCTGTCCATGGCTAGAGGCTCAATCCCGGTTTCAGCAAAAAAAACAGCAACTAAAAAAACTGTCCCTTGGTGGAACGAAGTCTGTGAAAATGCAGTCAAGGAGAGAAAAAAAGCCCTAAACAATTTAAAACGAAACCCATGTGAAGTCAGCCGGGTCATCTACCAAAATAAGGCATCTTTGGCAAAAAATATTATACTACAAAGGAAAAAACAAAATTGGCAAGAATTCTGTGAATCTTGTATGCACGACCCGAAAAACTCGAAAGACTTTTGGCAAAAAATTCACAGAATAAAAGGAAATTCATACGCCCCTGTCCCTGTTTTAACTTCAAATGGCAAAAATTCAATTACCCCTAAGGACAAGGCAAATATGCTTGTCCAGCATTATGCTAAGGTCTCTAGTGATACAAACATTGAGCCTGTGGTTTTGGCCTTTCAAAAACAATTCGAACATGACCATTTTGAAGACATAAACTCTCCAATTGAGGATGTAAGTTCGAACCCTATAAATTTAGACTTCACTTTACAGGAACTAAAGGACTGCATCAGTAGCAGAAAAAATTCTGCCTCGGGACTCGACAAATTGTCATACGCTATGTTTAAGCATATGTCTGATTCGACCTTGGACATATGGCTTACTCTTTTTAATAAAATCTGGAAAGAGGGCAGTTTTCCACAGGAATGGAAGCTAGCCTGTGTGATCCCACTGCAAAAAAAGAATAAAGATCCTTCTGATCCCAAATCCTATAGACCAATAAGCCTTACCTCCCACCCTGGGAAATTGCTAGAGGGGATGGTTAAGGCACGTTTGGAACGATATTTAGAATCCAAAAACATCATAAATCCCTTTCAGTCCGGCTTTAGAAAGGGCCGAAGTACAATTGATCAGTTGGCTAGGTTACAACATGACGTCCTCTATGCTAAAAATAGAGGACGTTCTGTTGTAGCCATATTTCTAGACCTCGAGGCCGCTTTCGATCTTGCATGGCACTCGGGGATTCTCTACAAACTCAAACAATGTGGGATCACTGGGCGATGCTTTAATTATGTTAGGGCCTTTCTGCTGGATAGAAAAATCACTGTTAAGGTGGGGGATACCCTCTCGGAAGCTGAAACGCTGACAAGGGGTACCCCCCAAGGCGCCATTTTATCCCCTCTGCTATTTTCTCTCTTGGTTAACGATCTCCCTGTTGCAACTGAGGGGACAGGGATGGTTATAAGCCAATTCGCCGATGACTCCGGCGGCTGGCTAGTGGGATCCGATGGTCAAACCCTGCAACGTAAGGCACAGGCAGGGCTGGATTCCATTTGGCGCTGGTCCCAAGAATGGGGCTTTAAAATTTCGAAAACAAAAACCGTAGGGATTATTTTCGGAAATAAAAATCTAAAAGAATTGGACGTATATTTAGGCGACACAAAAATTAAATTTGAAGAGACAGTAACATTTTTGGGTATGCTTTTGGATCGTAAATTCTCGTTACTGTCTCACATAAAACAGTTAACAGAAAAGTGTCATAGGGACTTAAACCTTATGAGAATGTTAAGGGGCACCGATTTTGGCTCTGATAAAAACTCGCTCCTTCTTCTCTATAAGTCCCTAATACGTCCAAAGCTAGACTACGGTGCCATAGTCTACGCCTGTGCTTCATCAACTGCACTTAAAATGTTAGATAATATCCAGCGAAGGGCCCTGGTAATTGCTCTGAGGGCACTGCCTTCTACCCCTTTGGCTTATTTAGAAGTTGAAGCCGGAATTGAGCCTTTAACCCTGCGTAGGGAGGCCCAAAACGTTAAATACTGGGCGCGATTTACTGCTAGACCGAGCAACCCGGTGAACGCGATCGTCGGGAAGGGGTTCTTTTTTAGGAGTAGGTATAAAAACCCAACTCTTCCGTTTGGGGCCACCACAGCCAGTCTGGTGGAGGAACACCTTCCTGGCGTTTGCAGTGCAGCGGACTCTGGATCGCGTTTCGCGGCCCCGTGGCTTCTCGTACCACCAAAAGTTGACATATCCCTAAGCTCGAAATTAACTAAAAGTGACCCCCCTTCTCATATTTTGACTATTACGGAGGATCATGTAAATTCGAGCTATGCTGAGCACTTCAAAATTTATACGGATGGAAGTAAAAATGAAAATTCAGCAGTTTCCGCGGCAATGGTTATACCAGCCCTTAAGGTTAAAACATCAAAAAGACTCAGCGACAGGTTATCTATATATGCTGCGGAACTGACTGCTATACAATATGCACTAAACTGGACACTGGTCAATAAACCACACAAAGTTGCTATTCTATCTGATTCTCTTTCGGCTCTTCAATCACTCTCTTTAAGGAATAGCAACTCTCGGCCTGATCTACTAGAAAATATTTTGTCCATTTATGATCAGTGCCATCTGAATAAATCAGAGGTTACCTTTGTGTGGTGTCCAGCACATGTCGGTTTTATGGGGAACGAGATAGCTGACGACGCGGCGAGGCGCGCTCTGGAGGGTCCCGTCGGAGATAAAATACCCCTGGCAACCAAAGAGCTTTACTCCATGACGAAAATATCCATCAAAGAAAAATGGTCAAAAGGGCTGGCACAACGACTTAAAGGCCAGCCCTATCATGGTAGTGGAGTGAGTTTCAGACCGCCACACAGTTATTCAACCAACAAAAGGGTGGATAAATGTGTGACGCGTCTGAGACTTGGCTATAATTTATTGTCAGGGAGCCTAGGACACCACATAATTGGGGGTTCGGCCATATGCCCCACCTGTGGTGTCCGAAACTCCACGGAGCATTTTCTGCTGGACTGTAGCGTTCACTCGGTTGCAAGGCAAAAGTTCTCCAGTGCTCCTCTTTGGAAGGATATTTCTTTTAACATCAGTAATATTTTATATCCTTCCAAAGCCTTTCAAACATCAGTATTTTTAGCACTGGAGACATATATTGTTGACTGTCAGATGTCAGACAAAATTTGAGTCTCAGTCATTTAAGATAAGGGTACGCCGTGGTTTTCTAATTTTGTATATTTAAGCCTCCCATTTTCCTTTTTTATTTTAGCAAAATGAAGGCATCCTTCATTATATTTATATCTCTGTACCTAACAGACTTTCATAGCTGCCTTAGGCCCCTTTCTCTTAGAGCCTAACCCAGTCTGTTTTCATGCAGGTACGACTTTATACATATATACATTCGAGCCTTGCTTAGAATTTTTTAATAAAACCAACGGCGTGCTCTACAATCGCCCCAGTATAGAACTTAATACTTTTTGGATTTTTGTATTTCAGAGAGCTCCTCCACCCTCCCCCCCCCCATCCCTCCTAAAAAAAAAAAATTTTTTTTTTTCAGTCCAGAAATTAAACTGGCTCAGTTATGAACAGTTAAGAGTAAGAGATTTGCCAGTCTTTTCTTTTATTAATTACCTCTTACATTATTATATATCCCATCTATATTAAATGTATTTTGGGATTTGCGGGTCACTTGGTCAAGCCCGGGTATTCCCCTTTTTACATGGGATTTTTATTCTTGTTTTTGTTTTTTTCCTTTCTACGCATTGTGATATGTCCTAAGCAAGACCACTGTGACCATGCATATGTTTTTTGTTTAACGCCCCTTCTTAGTAAATTGGTTTAGTCACTAATTTGAGAGGCAGCTGTCAGTCAGTTCGCCCCGGATCTGATCCGGGTCGATAATTGCTTTTTTAGCTTGAATTATTTACAGACATGGGGGCTTTTACTATGTCCGCTCTGAGCCCCCATAGTCCTGCCCATTAGGGCTCTATTTTCTGTCAATGTTTAGCCACTTGATTCTTAACTTAGATCTTACCCACTTGGGACCTGCTGTGGAGGGGCGGTAGGGAAAGAACGGGCACCCCAGTAGTCTTGGCTTAAAGCCCCTACTGCGAGGTGTCGTCCTGATCGCCCCGCACAGCAGGCAGGACTGACTGCTGTCCCTCAATTTTTATGTGTATATCCTTATCTTTCCCCCCCCCCCCTTTTTTTTTTTTTTTTTTGAGGAGCTCTCATGTCGGCCTTGACATGCTTTGTTTACCGTCTATAAAAACAAATTAAAAAATATTATAATAAATTTGGGCTAAAACTTATAGCAGCAACATTACATAATATTAAGTACATACTTGGGATATTTACACTATTGAGCGTACCGAATGGCAATTACTGGGACAAGTAAAAAATTTTGGGTTCAGACATGTAACACCTCATGGCTTTGTATTATATGTTTTTGTATATACTTTTTTAAATTATGATTTTAATGTGGTCCTGAAAAGGGTCGTCCTTTTCATTCGGCTCTTAGTTTTTTACCTATATTTTACATTTTTTCTTAAACCATGAGGTGTTGCAGTCTGATAAAACAAATTGATCTCAATAAATAGTCGTTCATCTATAGTAAAGAACCAATAGCTGCTCGCCGCATGGCGCAATGCCGCATGGCGAGGGTAAAAAACCCCACTCATGATGATGAAGTCTATCATTTGCGTGTCTCTGTCCGTTTTGTCCGGTGGAAAGTTTTGAACATGCTCAAAACTTCCCACCGGATGGAACGGACATCGCCGGACATCGCCGGACAAGTAGCGGATTCACCGGATAAGAAACGGACATAAAACGGATACGAACGGACACGAACGGATAAAATGATTTTTTATCCGTTACTCGTCCGTTAGCTCGGTGTGACCAAGCCTTAAGGATTGACGGTTTATTTGAACACTAATTCATTTATGTCATGGCCATAGCTCTCCGATTTGTCTGTTCTAGCTTTAACTTGTACTAAGCTAGGGCTCGTGCCTTGACCAGATTGCACCAGGTTGTCCTGATCACGAATCCGATGCCTTGACCAAAGATCCATTGTGGGCCTCTATAGTTTGAGGAAATAACTATATAGCGAAGTGTACCCACAAAATCACTGAAACAAAGTTTTAAACGGCGTTACATGATACGTAAAATAAACTTTTACGTATCATGTCAACTAAAATGGGTTTAACTTATTTCGCCTGTGCACGACTTTTTATCGTCCTTCAGCAGACAACTTTAAAAAACATTGTGGCAAAAGGAGAAATTGCTCGTAACGAGCATTTTTTCCTTTTGCCACAATGTTTTCACATGTATACATGGACTGAATCCATTTCAGTATTAGAGAAGGATGTATCCAAAGTCGTCTGCTGCAGATCTCTTTCACGAGGTAACGACTTAAGCCTTAACCACACAATCCTGAGTTTTAACGACCCCAAGAAAAAGTAGTTCTGAAAATATTAGTGATTAAGAAGGTAATGCTGGTTACCTTTTTGTTCCTTTATCGATCAATTTTTCTATCCTTTAAAAGATAATTTTCCTAATTTGGGCAACATTTAGTTTGTTTTCTGCAAATACCTTCAGTTTGGACCAGACTAAAATTTATGACTGGAAACGACAAAAAAATAATCAGCACATACGAACTTTGTTAATATCGTTTATTTGTGTTAATTCAGTAAGATAAAGGTTAATTAGAAGAAATCGTGTTTGTGTTACGCAATGTGGAAACAACTTAAAAAAGTTTTTATCACGTTCCCTAAGTAATTTCCCTAATATTTTACCTGAATATTGTTTTTTTCCTTCCACACTTGAAGATTACAATAAATACTGCTGAAAGGATAATAATAATGATGGTGATAATAGGGTACGAGTTTACACAAGTCTTTTTTTTTATTTACTAGCAGAAGGTCAAAGGACCAATGTGGCACAATTCTATACAACAACAACAGCATCGGTTATTCACGAAATGAAGTGTACAGTAAAGTATGCACCATTAGAGCTATTGAAGATGAATTTCACTTTAGTTGGATCTGCCCATGTTTTAAAGAATTCAGGTCGAAACGTATACCAAACGATTACACAAAAACACCAGAAGTTTTAAGTCTATTAGTCTAATTTATACAACTGCGTGCCAAAACATCTTAATCAAACTTAAATCATATTTCATTTGAATTTCATTTATTGCAACCGTCTAGGATACCAAGAAATTGAGTAATGTTTACTTATATGCTCATTTTGTAACTCTCGCGTACTTTTTCACCTGAGAATCATTTCTGTTTTGTACAGCCATTGTATATATTATAACAAAACTCTTCTTTTTCTTCTTCTTCTTCTTATTATTATTGTTGTTATTGCTGCTTGTTGATAATCTATTGTAATTCATTTTGTCGAAAAGTATAGAGTTATAGTTTACACCCATAATCTATGAAATATTTTATGATATGAGAAAGGTGATATACATAGGCCCATGGGGTCAGGTGTTTATGCACATCTCTCATTTCATTTGTCAAATACTTGGATTTATACTGACTTATGATAACACATATCAATAACAATACAATTTACCCACGGACTTGTACGAATACAAGCAAAAAAATGTCGCAAAAAGTTGACATTGTTAACAACAAGCAATTTTATCACTTTACCAAGATATTTTGAAGAATGGTGTACTAAAAAAGCAAGTATTCGTCTGCAAACAGTGAATTCTGTGTGCCACACCATCAATTGCCCAACTGTTATGCGCAAATAGAAGAAAGGGAAATCCGGTACCTCATCATGAAAAGATAAGGTCAAAGGTTTGTTTACCTAGCAATATGGGGTTTCCGGTTTGGGGTCGTTTTATGGCTGAGTTCCCGATGTTTAATACGAGGGTTTTAGTATTCAAAAAGGGCAAAGGCCCATGAGTAAGTCCCCTTTCCCCTTGATAAATAAAATCCGCACTGTGTAAAATGGCCATAGAAAGTGTCAAACCCTTAGCCCTTTACCACAGTTTTCTGTCTATTTACGATCACGTGGAAGAAGGCTTTTGAAAATATTGTTGGAAAAGAAGAAAATGCTGGTAACCAGTATTTTCTTCTTTTCTCACAATGTTTTTAGCTCACCTGAGCACAAAGTGCTTAAGGTGACCTTTTAGTGATCATGCTGTTTCCGGCGTTCCTTCGTCCGTCGTGTGTCTTTCAATTTGAATTAGTCTAAATTTTTGTCGACTGGTAAAGAATAAATAGGTTGTCTGTTACAGAGGAAAACAGATAACGGTTGGAATTTCCGTATCATCGACCATTTACAAAACAAGGAAGTGTTCCAAAGATCCAGAAAAACAAAGCACATGAAAACAATATGGAAGAAAGAGAAAATGCTGGTTACCAGAATTTTTGCCTATTTTCACTATGTTTTCTATCCTGTTGAAAGACAAATACCATCACCTGTTTAGCATTTGATTTGTCATCTGCAACTTTTTTTTTTAAAATGTGAGCAGGTTTGAAATATTTTCGTTTGTCAATTAGTTAAAAAAGGATTGTAGTTTAAAACTCCAACTTGAAGGGGATAAAGTTGAGCAAGATCA
Source organism: Hippopus hippopus (assembly GCA_946811185.2). Classification (NCBI taxonomy): domain Eukaryota; kingdom Metazoa; phylum Mollusca; class Bivalvia; order Cardiida; family Cardiidae; genus Hippopus; species Hippopus hippopus. Next base: position 22,610,440 of record OX328096.1, read on the forward strand.
GATGGCTGATGACTGCAGACTGATCTTGGTATACATTATCCGCTCCATTCGTCAAAAGTCACGCTAGAAGGATAAACGTTCACCTGCTGATATTTTGTTAAAAATTATTTCACGTGAGTGAATTTTTCGTTGATTTTAAACCCTTCAAAATGCCGGGAAAGCCCGATCAAGGTGATAAATAAAAACTACATTAATGGCCTGCAACACGCGAAAAGGGACATTCGGATATTAGCGTAATGTGTCGTCCCGGATCAGCCTGCGCAGTTGGTGCAGTCTGATCCAAGACGACACTTTTCGATCGTGTGTGATTTTCTGTTTCACGCAAGTCTAATGTAGGTCAAAATCTAATCATTGACGTAAAGTGCCGTCTCGGATTAGCCTGCGCGGAAAGCGCAGGCTGATCCGGACGACACTTTACGCAAATGTCCGAAAGTCCTTTTTCGCGTGTTGCAGACCATTTATGGAACAGGTTAATTTGAGCGGCTGTCTTTGGAATGGGGGTTTAATGTATCTCCATGAAGCATTACACCCAGCAAGTTATCGCAAAAATAATGGATCCATCAAATACATTTTACAGAGGGTTGCGTAGTCCGCACAGGCTGACCTGGGTCGAAACTTTTTTGTAATGGTCAATTTTTTCCTGCGTATCAAAGGACCATTACACCTCATGATTTAGTCTGTTGCTTGACAAAATGGATTTTTTGCATCCATATTTATGATATTACTTGCTTGCTACAATGCACTCATGGAAATGCATTAAACTCGCTTTTGACAGAGTATGGCTGAACTACAGCTTCGCATTGCGCTGATAACTTTTAAGTTTATTACATTTGAGATATTTTTGCACAAGAATGTATATGTTTGTTGTCTGCGCACGTCATATTCTTCAAATATTCGACCTGTCTGCTATGACGTATCACCGTTCCCATATACATGTACTAGGGAAAAGTAGGGCTTATACCGAAGCTATTGCCCAAGCCTGTAGGGGCTGTTTTAATAAATGGCCGGTGCATAGGTTACATGTTAGCTGGTCATAGCTGGACGAATCGCACCAGATAGCGTTTTATTGAGTAAACGTTTATTTCATTTTGAAATTCTAAGTAACAGTTGTCGTTTTGAAAAGTAGCCCGGTTCTGTACCCAGAATGCCCAAATTAGAGAGATGTGTATTTGTAGAATGTCATCTAACGGGAGATAATGTGTATAATTATGTTGTGAGTACTCCATACAACTTTCCCTATATTTAAGTGGGTACTACAATATAGGTTTTCTCAGTGAAAATGAAAATAACATCTTTCTATTGATATTTCGATAATGTGATTCGTACTAAGATCTAACCAAATAAACCAAATTATAACGACCCTTTGACCGAATGGTTTTGAAAGCATCACGGAAAAGAGGAGAAAATGTTGGTAACCAACATTTTATCCTTTTCCCACCATACTTTCTACCGATTCACTGACCAATCTTATAATTTGTGTCGCCTTTAGGTTGTCGTCTGCAAATGCGGTAGAGTTGGACAAGTTTAAAATTTTGTCGCCTGGTAAAAATGGCTGTGAAGCGCCAACATGGGATAATAATTTTTATTTTCTTGCAATAAAAAGTGCAAATTAATAAGTGCAATGTCTTTTTTTTTAAGTGTGAAACTATTTAAACATCTATATACATGTACCATCTGAGCCATACTCTGTGAAAAGGGGGCTTAATGCATTTGCAAAAAGTATCGACCCAAGTCAGCCTGCGCAGTCCGCGCAGGCTGACCTGGCCCGAAACTTTTTGCTTTTAGTAAATTTTCTTCATGTCAAAGGGTCAGTGCATCTCATGAATTAGTAGGTCGTTATACAAAATAGATTTGAAACATGTTTTATTCGATAGATTTACATGTATAATATCATAAAGAACAACAATAGCAATGTGAAAAGGATTGGAACGAAAACATAAAAGCTTGTATAGTTCCACTCCCTAAAACAGTCACGTCATATTTCAAATACTTTAAATCAAAAGAAAATCAAATAGATAAAATTCAAAATTTTGAACTGATAGCGAAAACATCAGAGATTGATAGCAAAAACAAATATATGAAGGGAAAAAAATAATAAGTGAAAACGGATTTAAGGGATCTATAATACTGTGATGACTTGCTTGGTATCATACATCACGGAGATGCATTAAGTCCCCTTTTCACAGAGCATGGATCATCTATTAACATGTACCTGCTTGTGGCAATGGCTGACGCTGTCCCTCGGCAAGGCACGTGAAAAACCAGGACAATTAAGCCAACTCATTACGCCTAGAAAACAAATTTTACATTAGACGATTTAGGAATCATCTTTGTAAGATATGGATAACCAATATGGTATATACAGATGAAACATGAGAAAAGGAGAAATTGCTTGTAATCGTCTGTTGCAAGATGAAAAATACAACAACAGTCATTTTCTGAAGCTTTCCCTTTTGGTATATTTGTTTATTTGTTTGGTGTAAAGCGACGTTTTCGACATTATTTCATTCATATGGCGGTGACCAATGCACCTTTCCGTGCTTTTCCTGGAGTTTCTCTCAAAATTACTTCACGCAAAACACTTACTATTTTCCGACATAACCATCGTCGAAACTGATTAGCGGCCTAAATGTAGAACTTCAGGCAATTAGCAATGAATGACAGTGATGTTGAGCTTTAAAGTGTATGTTTCGTGTTTTATGCCGATTTCTGCAGTATTTTACCATTGCAGCCAAGCCAAAGCCCATTTGCTTGCCTCATGGGCTTACAGAGGTTTATTCCATAGAATAAAGCTGGTATGGTAATATGCAGATTGTAAGATAAATACTGTCTCTGATCTTTTGATTTGTATTCACTATCACGCTCAAGAAAATGGCAGGTACAGCTTGTCGGAAGATATGGATATTTTTCGTCAGTTATTTAATTAGTTAGCTTCTGATCTATCTAAGTCACAGTAAAAATTGTTGAGTACTGTTTTAAATCACTATGTATTGGCCGATTGATTTATTGAATGTTGTTCAACGCCGTTTCCATCATTGATTCAGACATATCGCTGCGGCCAGTGCACATATCCATGCGTTTCTGGAGTTTCCTTTACAAGTACTTAGAACAATATTCTTCCCAAGCCACTGGCTGCTCTCTAACATAACCATCGTCGAAATAATGATCAGCTGTGAGAGAGGAATGAATCCTGTCCCAATGACAATCATGGATACGAACCAGCCGCCCCCTGTTCTCACGTCCTGTACACTACTGACTGCGCTACAGGGACTCGAAATGTATGGACTATTTCAGTTAAGCACTAAATGGGTTAGTATCTTTTAAAATGGCATCCAACCACATATCGTCTCACTTGTCTTTCAGACAATTTTACGAAGACCGATAAAAAACTTAATTCTAACATGACACGTGAATTCGGCTCTATAAACACAGTGCATAGGCCTCTGAAACTCCATTGGTCTATCAAGGAGTAACGAAATTTTCATTATCGGACACTGTTACTATAAATAGCACATTGGGGATTCCCTCTGTATCGTATATAGTAAGACAAGGTGTGCAACGAAATCGAACAAATTTGACCCCCGTCCCCTTTCAGAGATAATATTTAAACGAAAACGGATAAATGAACCTAGTTACCGTTGCAGATGGGTTCATTAATGATTTTTCTTCCGTACCCTGACCTTCGAAGGTTCCAAACGGCTCTTGCCATCAAGCAATAGCTCTCATCTCACAAAAAATAAAAAGCTTCCATATTTTCCGGATCGCCATGCGCTGACGTCACACGATTTTTAATCCTGCAGCGAATAAGAATTAAATTCTTTTTTTCGTTCATACATGTAGATCGAAAAATTTTTTGTTGGTGTATTGATGAAATTATTAAATTAACATTTCGTCTGATATAATTTATCTTTTCTTCTAATCCAGTTTCACGAATTTCATCTCTCATTTCGCATATTTTCAAATGCATTTTTACCGTTCATTGGTCAAAAGCTTTGGCCCGTCTTTTGATAGCAAATTCACGTGAGTTATAATTTGTTGCGTCATAACGAACTGCGTGACGTCAGCGCATGGCGATCCGGAAAATGTGGAAGCTTTTTAATTTTTTTGAGATGAGAGCTATCGCTTGAAGAGCCATTTGGAACTTTCGAGGGTCAGAGTACAAAAGAAAAATCATTTGTGAACCCATCTGCACCGGTAACTAGGTTTATTTTTCCATTTTCTGTTAAATATTATCTCTGAAAAAGGACGGGGGTCAAATTTTCTTCGATTTTGTTGCACACCTTGTCTTACTATATACGATATAGAGGGAGTCACCAATGTGCTATTTATAGAAACAGTGTTGATGAAAATTTGAAAATATATTACGTGATATTCAGGCGATGCACCAATGTGCTATAAGTGTTCCATGATCGACCAAGGACACTTTTAGTGTTCCGTGATAGACCAATAGAGCTTCAAGGGCCTGTGCACAGTGCAACGAAAGTGTGGTAAAATCTACGTCATTCTTTATAGAGTGACGTCATTATATAAAGTGTGTCGCCTGTGGCTGTTCTATGTCTTCGCCCTGCGATATTTTATCAATGAAAGTCACTTGACGTAAACAAATCGTTATTTTTCGCTCCCATTATCTCCCGCTAGATGGCATTCTACAAATACATATCTATCTAATTTGGGCATTCTGGGTACAGAACCGGACTACTTTTCAAAACAACAGCCGTTACTTTGAATTTCAAAATGAAATAAACGTTTCCTCAATAACATGCTACCTGGTGCGATTCATTCAGCAATGATCGGCTAGCATGTAACCTATGCATCGGCCATTTATTAAAACAGCCCCTACATGCTTGGGTAACAGGCTAATAGCTTCGGTATAAGCCCTACTTTTCCCAGGTATACGGGGATGGGTGATGCGTCATAGCAGACAGGTCGAATCTTCGAAGAATAAGACATGCGCAGACAACGTTTCCGCTCCTTGACCAAGGAGGAAGGAAAATCCTCAGAGATTTACCGATATTAACTAACTGTTTCGATAAAAATTGACAACGATGGAACTATCTGAAATGTTACCAGTTAACATATACATCGTAAATCAAGTATCTTTTCAAGTCGAAGGTTAGTTCAAAATTGACGGTTTTGCATTGGAAATGGGATTGGGAGTGGGTGGAGTAATATTAATAGCGTTTGAAGCAACTACAGCTCGAATGCTTGACAATACATTCATTCTTCCTGAAAAACGGTTTTTTTTTGTTGTGTTTGATGGCTAAGGTTTTGTTGAAATTCTGATTTTTTTCATATTTACCGACTGGCCAGTGGGGTTTTGTTTTGGTAAGTAAGTGGAACAGCCGTGGTTTGTTCAATGGAATATAATCCGCATTCACGTTTTTACACTAAGTATGAACTTGTTTTCCTTTGATTAGGGGTTGGTCATGTTAGAATCGACATAATATTTCTATCGTGGTTTATCGTTTTACAAACCACGTTGTAAGTTATGAGGCGCAATGAATAAACCACTCAGGCTAATGCCCTTGTGGATTATTTATTGTGCCTCATAACTCACAACCGTGGTTTATTGAACGATAAACCACGATAGAAAGAAGATTATACCGGTATCTTAAATAAAGAATGATAGAAACACATTTAAAAACACGAGAAACTACCCCCTAAACATATTTTTCTATAAAAGTTCCTATTCCGTTTGTAACGGGATAGACATTGTTGCACAACAAGAGATAAGTAGGTTTTGAATGCGGAAAATCTAGTTATCCGAATAGCTCAGTTAGTCGGAGGGTTTTTTGTATGTTTCTGGAGGTTGTAAGATCGAATCCAAACGGAGGCATGTTATTTTCTAAATAGTTTACTAGAGTAAACAGTCATGTCTTTTACTCTCAAAAAAGAAATATCACGTCCCTCTATGTGTCTCTCTCTTTCAAAAAAAAGGTTAAAATGCACTTTTATCTCCCGAAGATTCCGGATACATTGAAACAAGTCTGAGAGCATTATTTGAATGATTGATATCAGAGAAGTAAGTGTTTTGTTTGATCGGTGCGTAACGCTGTTTTCAAAATTATTTTAGTTCTATCGCGGCGGAGAAGTAAGCGAAGAGAAGCCTTTGTCATATGACCCTAATAAACGAAAAAAGAGAAGAAACTCAATATCGCAACTCAAAATTTTGGCCCTAGTGCCTCAGAAGCTCGCTTGTTTTTTCAGAGTATATTCAGTACTTTGATTACTATGATTATGTTATCCCCATGGCTGATTAAGCGCCAGCCAACACGCCTTTTCGGACAGCGTAGATCAAGATCAGACTGCACCGAATGATATGTTAAGTTTCTTCTGTCGAAGATGTTTTTGTTTTCTCTTTTTACAGTTTGCTAAAGAATTTCATTTGTTTTATTGAGGAACTTAACGCTATACCAAACAATAGTATTTTAGACTTGTACAAATGGACAGAATTTACAGACGATAAGATAAATGTGACTCAAAATTTGAAATTGGTTTTTGGAAGGGTAGAAAACATTGTTGGAAAAGGTGAAAATGCTGGTTACCAGCATTTTCTCCTTTTCCAGCAATGTTTTCAAAAGCCTCCCTCCATGGGGTCGTTTATGCTGGGGATCGTTTGGTAAAGGATTTGGGGCTATATTTGCATTAGGCGATACCAAAACACGTGGTACATTGGAAAACAAACACTTGTTCAAGTGTCAGCTGCATGACCAATGCGCGTGCGCACTTAACCTACAGCATGTAATTTGGTGGTATCTAAACCACGAATGGATTGCCTTTAAAATCCTTTATATGTCTCATTCAAACCTTTTACTGTATTTGCGTATTGGTCGCTTACTGGAAAATATTGCATGGAAAATCGAAAGCTGAAATGTTGACAGTGAAGAAAAAAAAAAACCCTCCTATTTGTGACTGTTAGTACTTTTAGGACAAAGTACTGTAATCCACTCTGCTTTTGAACTATGTCCAATATGACAAAGTTCTATCCTTGGCCAAACTGAAAAAAAAAAACCAACAAACGAAGAATAAAATATTTCTCAAATGGTGGGATTTATCTTTTTAAGGGATGAGAACAAATTGCTGGTTACAGGTACCAGCATTTTCTTCGTTTTTCACGTTGTTTTGAAAAAGCCATGTTCATCAGGGTCGTCAAAACAAGGGATTGTCTAGTGAAGGGTTAAAACGCCCATAGTTTTCAATTTTAAGGCTCATTTATGGTGACTATCAAACAAAATATTGGACGGTGCAGATTTAAGATTAGACTGTACTTTCTTTACCGTCTGATCTAGAGCCACACTGTCAAACAAAAGCTACTATTGTACTAATGCCAAAGCGATAGAAAGTTGAAGGATAGTTCAAGAGACAACAAAGTGACTGGTTGATTTTCGTTTATTTATCGTCGCCACCGGTTGCCCACATGGGCGACGCCCAAGAAGGCTGTTAGTGAAGTTACGGGGGAGAGTGCAAGCTAAAAGATGAAACCCATCCGAAGATAAGTATGATTCTTTAACGTGCTCGGTGTATAGCACTGTCACACGGGACCAAGGGTTAATGTCTCATCCGAAAGACTATTAGTAGTTTTCTAGATGGCCAAAACTGGAAATCGAACCCGTACTCTCAAGTGTCCCGAGACTTGTTGTTTACAAGTTCTATGCTATATCTTTTTAGCTATTCGGGCTGGTCGCCTTCAAAGCGAGACACCGTGTCTCAATGTAAAGTTGAAAAACCACCTCGAGGTGCCCACGGTCGTACAAATCAATGATACTTCTATTTGAGATACTTCTATTTGAAAGTCTGACACTTCTTCTGCGCTGTTTTATCAAGGAAAATAGAAGGACATGTCTTACACCTGTTTCTGGCGTTGATTTAATGATTTGAAACTGATTGCAAGTTTGTTATTTATTTTGGAACTATGTTCTGGCTGTGACCACATAAAGGAACAATATCTACAAGCAGGGAGCCCATTAGGGCTTTTTCACTGTGATTTTTCAAGGCTTTTTCCGTTTGAGGTTGGGTCATAAAAAACGCAACCATTTGAGCTGCCATTTTTGCCTGCGTATATGTACCACTGAACATAAAAATCTTCCACAGAAACAACCAGCAAAGCTCCGGGTTTGCCAGTGAAAGAAAAGCAGCAGGCCAACGACACTGCTTTTCTTTTTGTCCTACGTAAACTTACCAAAAATGCAGTGGTGTGACATCATATAGAACGCCGTCTGCAGAGAGCCTTCAAAGAGCCCTGTATCATTATTTGATGACTGATGATGCATGATCTTAATAACAAGCTCGTGCATCATTTTGATGCATTGCAAACGTCAGTTTGAAGGTTTGATGGTGGTGTTGATATACAATACAATGTCGTCTGGTCATTCAACATGGTTTAAATCAAAACGTAGGATCACAAAATATATGTATTTATTCGTACCATTCTAAAGTCGGGCTTGACTTTAGTTCTAGCGTACCTTCATTAGCTTTGGTGTATTATATCAGCAATCAGACAGCTCGTCCTCGAGATCAGAGTTAACTCTTTCACAAACTAACTAAAGAAATTTCACTTTTTTGGGGGTCTGAAAAAGGATTCCCACTGTAGGGGATGGTGTAGATCAAAGATCAGACTGCACGTTATGTGCAGTCTGATCTTGATCTATATCATCCGCAAAAGCTACGTAAGCCGTCATTGGCAGTGAAAGAGTTAAAGCTTTCGGTGCCAAAGGCGAAAACACGGTCATTTGTGGACGGTATAGATCAAGATCAGAACGTGCTGTCTCATCTTTGATCTATACCGTCTGCTTGTTTGTCAAGGGCTATAAGATGAGTCTCTTTAAGAGTTTCCGTGCATTGTTTTTTTTTCAGCCGCCTAAGTAGGTCGAAGTTTATGATCGAGCAGCACTTGGGGAAAGGGGCTTTAAAGCATCTTCGTGATGCAGTATATACAGCCAGTCATTTGACAGATATGGATCCATATTGTCTAAAAACCGGCCGAACTATGGTAGAGAATATTCAATTGAAATGCAGAAGCCGTGTCCCGGTAGCTCAGTCATCAGCATACAGGACTTTGAGAACAGATGGTTGCTGGTTCGATCCCTGGCTCGGCCAATCTCTTTCTGGGGATTGATGATAGTCATCGCGGCAGGATTCATTCCTCTCTCACCGCTGGCCATTGTTTCGGCGATGGTTATGTGGGAAAGCAGCCAGTGACTTGGAAAGAATTTTGTGCGGAGTACTGGTAAAGGAGTGTCCAGGAAAGCACCGGCCGCCGCGATATAACTGAACTAATGTTGAAAACGGCGTCGAGCACAAATCAATCAATCAATCAATCAATCAACTGAAATGCAGAAAGTTTATCCACAATATAAAGTTTCGACCAAGGTCAGTCCGCGCGGACTGAGCAGGCTGACCTGATTAAATACTTTTTGTAGAAGCATTAAACCACATTTTCACAGAGCATGGTCCAATTGTCGTCTGAGGTCATGTGGTATTTCCAGACCACACCCATGGACATCTTGTGCTGGAGAATTTGAGTCGATTTGAAATTCAGAAATTTGCAATGCAGTCTTAAATTTCAGACATTTCCATCTTGAAAATAATTTATGAAAAGCGGATAAACATTAATGCCAGCTTCGCTGAAGTTCAGGTAGCCTATTTTTTCCATCACGTGCCAAAGAGAGTATGCATGTCTCTTTACGACATGTAGCTCCGCCCACTTTCCCCCGTCACTTTTAACCTATTACAGTGCCATCGGCAAAAAATAGGGGCTTTTGTGGACGGCATAGGTTAAGATCAGACTCAAAGAAAATTAATTTACTGTCTGTCTGTAAGTAAAGTCAATAAGACAGAAATCTTTCTGAGTTCCGGCGAATTGCATTTTCAGCTGTCGAAAGGGCGAGAGTGTATGAGCCATGCTCCGGCAAAAAAAGGGGGCTTAATGCATCTCCGTGATGCATGATACCAATCATGCAATCACATAACTATGGATTCATAATAGCCACTTTTTTAAACAACCGACTTTATCTTGAGGTAGACTGGTCCTTGGACATACAGAAAATTGACCAATAGCGAAAAGTTTCGGCCCAGGTCAGCCTGCGCGGACTGCGCAGGCTGACCTGGACCGATACTTTTCGCAGATGCATTATGCCCTCTTTTCATAAAGCATGGCTCATATATATTTGACGGTATAGGGGTTAAGATGGAATTTTCGTAAATAAATAACTTTTCTGGAGAAACAATTCATAAATGTCTCTATTGGCGCAAATGACAAACCCAGCTCCTTTTATCGGTCAGTGCGGTTAAAGATCCAGATGGCCAGAATTTGAAGCCTGATCTTGAATATATATGTATATTTTTTCGATATTTTACGAGATAATTAGCTTTAAAAAGCATAGAAATTGGAAAATCATGGTCATTGATCTTGGATATTTTTTCTTGATAAATGGAAAAATCTTTGTCGTTTCTACCGACAGAAAATATTTTACATTTCATGATAGTCCATAAAAAACTGAGACGACATTTTTTGTCTTTTTGCATAAGACTTTTTGAAAACGTTGTGTCAAAAAGGAGAAATTGCTCATCACGAGCATTTTCTCCTTTTAACACAATGTTTTGCTGTAATTCTATAATAAATCTTAATTTATGTGTTAAGCCCAATGGCTATTTTGATTAAAAAATGACATAGAAATAAGAGTTAGCCGTTTAAAAGGTAGACATTAGGTTCAAAAAAGATGCCAGGACATTGTTTACTTCACACGAGCATTTATTAATAGAATAATTACGGAAAATCCCTTTTATGCATATTTCAAAGTAAGATCCGAAATATGGTTATGGGGTGTGAGGTTATTTGAATAGTGCATGGATGTCTTTAAAAAAAATGCACGTAGAACGTATATATACTCCGAGGTATTTCTAGATATGATGCTGCCTTAAACAGCATCTTTGATACTTTCTTTACGATATGCACGCACTTCTCTTCATGTCCTTTATATTACTATTTCGGCGAGAGCTATTATTACGACGAAATCTACGTAAAGTAAAAGCACCTTGTCATTACCGATTTTTTTTTATCTGAACTTGATGATTTTTTTCCCTGTTTAAAAAAAATGGAAGAAAAAGGAAGAGAAACAAGAAATATCTTTAAAAAAAAAAGATGGACAGTGTAAATTTGCCAGCAAATAGGCAGGGGCCCCTAAGAATAAATATGTCTACATTTTGACCACAGAGGCCCTTAGAATAAACATGTCTACATTTTTGACCAATCACAAATTTCTATTCATTCATTTGTTATCAGTACCAAAAAGTAGGTCATAAGCCAGCACATTCAGCTACGCCGAAAAAGAAAGAGGACATTGGGCTTTTTTACAACATGTTTTCAACGTTTTTGAAGTTGCCTGCAGCAATTTGTTTACTTGGAGCTCGAAGCGAACGAGATTGCGCGTTTCTCCGCAAAACCTAATAAGTTAAACTATCAATCTGTCAAGTATATATGAACGCGAGGGAGAAATTAGCTTAAAAAAACAGAATTATTTCCGAATTTTCACAGTTTTTACCGGTTTCAATAACCTGCTCGTACTCAGAAAATTCGTGGGCAATTTGAAAGATGTTGCCATGGTAACGATTATTTTCAAACATTATGACTGCTTTCGTCCCCTTGCCTGGAAGTTTTGAAAGCAAACTGACAGAAATGCTTTTAATGAGAATTTCATTTTGTCATAAACTCGGGCTGAACATTAATCTTTAGGCTGTGAAGTGCAACTTAAGATCCTTTTGCGGACAGTGTAGATCAAGATCAGACTGCACGTTCCGTGCAGTCTAATCTTAGATCTAGACTGTCCGATAAGGAGATATCCTTCACTAAAAATCATATTTGAAAAAGCAATTTTTTTTTTACAATCGGCTTGAAAAATTCGTTGCACTTATTCAACAGGATAAAAGTTAATAACTGTGCCTGTATTTATTACTGTAAATTATGCCAAGTCAATTCGGCACCTGGAATGATCGCACGTTTACAGGAAAAATATCGGCACTTCTGCTTGATATTTAAAGATTAAGTTAACTAACTCCTTTTCATACAATGTCTTGTTCTTACGATCTGCAGGAAGAAGGTGTTTCAAAATATTGTTGTTAAAGGAGATTCAGAATGAACGTAAGTTACAGTTCGTGTATTTATCACGGTAGATTATGTCAGGTTAATTCGGTACGTGGAATGTTCGTACATAGGAAGCATATTGACAATTCTGGTTGATATTTCTCAGGTTAAGTAAATTAGGCACTTACCACAATAAGGGTTTTTCCTGTTGCCCTGTTTCTTTGAATTTAGACCCCTAAACTTTCTAAATGGCCCCAAAGTTTGAATTTGCATTAGTTCGTTCATCTGAAGGGAGTCAAATGAATCCTGTATAAGAGAGCTTAGGCAAAGCCCTGCCGAATGATCCCGATGACGAGGGTTTTGAAAACAACGTTGGAAAAAGAAAAAATACTTTCGTCCTAATTTAAAGGCAAATTACACCATTTAAGCCATATTTTATGTCGTCTGAAGATGCCCTCATGTAGCTTATTTGGTGGAATATTATGTTAGAGAGGGCAATAAATAACATGGGAGAAGGAGAAAATACTGATTACCAGCATTTTTCTCTTCCCCACGATGATTTCAAAAGCTTTCTAACCAGAATCATTATTACTCGGGATTGTTTGGCGAAGGGTCAAAACTTACTTAACTTATATTTTCTTCATTTTTCACATTGTTTTCAAAGGCCTTCTGACTCAGTGTCGTTAATACTCGGGACTATTTTGTACAAGGTCAAAACTTACCTGTCAAAGGTAATTAGCCGGGAAAAGTAGTTTTTACACTTAAAATAGATCTGTAGACCTCTGGTTAAACTTTAATTGAAATTGCCACCTTAACCCTTTACCAAACAATCCCGAGTTCTAGCGACCTTAACTCTTTACCAGACGACAAATTTTTAGCCTTGTCCAAATTGAAAGCATTTGCAGACGACAATTTCAATGTGGCTCAATTGCTGCAATTATTCTTTGAGAGGGTAGCAAAAATTGTGGGAAAAGGAGAAAATGCTGGGTACCAGCATTTTCTCCTTTTCCCACAATGTTTTCAAAAGGCTTCTTTGCAAGGGTCGTTAAAAGTCGGCATTTGGTGGTAAAGAGTTAAAGAAGAAGTATTTTGCAAAAATTGTTGGGAAAAAAAGAAAATGCATATAAACGGCATAATCTCCTTTTTCCTCTGCGTTTTCTACCCCTCCAAAGACAAATTTCTATTTGTGTCACAATTCAGTGTTTCAATTTGAGTCACACTTTTTGTTGTCTGCAAATGCTTTCAATTTGGGCAAGTCTGAAATTTTGTCGTTTGAAAAAGAGATAAAAAGACAGTTGTTGAAAATGTTTTGTGCAGTACCAATCAGATTGTTTCTCGACAATCGTGTATTATAAACTACGGGTAACTCAAGATAGATGATATAGGCATTGTCTAAACAAAATAAAATGGCCTGCAACATGCGAAAAGGAGCATTCGGACATTTGCGTAAAATGTCGTCTCGGATTAGCCTGCGCGGACTGCGACGGCACTTTACGTCAACATTATTAGTTGTACGGTCAGGTGGCCGGGGACTTGGAAACTTGTTCACGGCTGTGGTGAATCATGTCGCCCCGAGCCGAAGGCGTGAACAAGTTTCCAAGTCCCCGGCCACCTGACCGTTCAACGAATTTATTATACTGCAAAGTTTTACCATTCCAACGTGTGTTTAGCGAAATTTACCTGTTTTTTGGTTTCAAAAACTGAGTACGCTGACGAAGTAGAATTTCCCTTCTGAGTGCCCCAATTCAATGAAAACTGACGTCACTGGGAACTGACGTCACCGAAACCTTGGTAATACGTGCAGTTTGGTGCATAATCTTGATGTTAATATTGATCAACGCCGCCATTTTGGATGCTGTATTGAAAGTGTAGTCATGTATACGGGGCTCCCGAAAGGGAAACCGCTTTTACGTTGGTTTTTGCCAGTGTACATGATATATATGTTCGGGGCATATTATCCAATCAGATCACGAGAAATTTCTTTGCAGTATAATAATAGATTTTGTCCCAAAGTATATTTGCGTGAAATAAAAAATCACACACAATCGGAAAGTTGTCTCGGATCAGCCTGCGCGGACTGGGCAGGCTGATCCGGGACGACACTTTACCCAAATGTCCGAATGACCCTTTTCGCGTGTTGCAGGCCAAATTATGACTTGGTGACAATGAAAACGATTGTGATAAAAGCAGCAATTGCTGTCGTCAAGCGGTTGCTTTTTTTTAACAATATTTTCAGAAGCCGTCGAATTGCATGGGCTGAAAATCTGCATGGCTTACTCTTTTTTCTCTCCTAATTTTAGATATTTCTCTGTTATTCTGTAACCCTTTTCACCCACTATACCTCCAATATTTGTATCTCCGGAAAACATCAATAGAATGGAGGCCGCAACGGTAACACACAAAAATTCAGCCAAACCCGGTAGCGCAGTCGGTAGCGTACAGGACTTGTCACCAGGGGTATCGCTGGTTCGAATCCCAATCTAGGCAAATTTCTTTCCGAAGGCTGATGATAGTCATTACGACAAGGTTCATTCCTCTTTCACTGCTGATCATTTTTACGACGACTGTTATGTGGGAAAGCATGCAATGGATATGGAAGAATATTGTGCTTAGTACTGTTGAAAGAAAACTCCAGGAATGCATGGATAGGTGCACTGGCCTAATTGAAATAATGTTGAAAACGGCGTGACACACTAAACAAGCAAACAACAGAACAAACAGACAAATAAAAATGCAGTTTTTATAACTATTTGTATTTTTGTGCATTTACAAAGGAATACAGGGTGTTGCCAACATTAATTCTAGTTTTGATATTCATTGTTCTGCGATTGACTGGAACTTTGTTTAACTGTTGTTGTTTAGATATGAGCAACTTCGTAATGCATTATGCCAACCAGGTATTCGCATAATATGGATCCATTTTATCCCAACAACCGGCTAAATCTTCGGGTCAAATGTTCCTTTGACATGCAAAAAAAAAAGAAAAACAGATACAAAATGGACCAAGGACTGCACAAGCTGACCTGGATCGGCACTCTTTGCAGATACGTTAAACTACATGTTCACAGAGCAATATACATAATAAAGTGGCCACTATTTGGCCTTTACACAACCATTTACCAACAATATCAACTATTGTTCAAATTCTTAATTGTTGTAAGACAAGCCATCGGATTGGCTGAGACGATTGGCTGATATTAGATTTGAGAATGATTAATGACGTCGGTCCACGAGTGTATAGGTGACATAGCACGGTTCATACTTGTTCTTTTCAGTTCTCCAGGGAGAATTTGCATAAACTTGTATACCACAAACCTACATTTTGACATTTTGAAGGGACTGTTAGATTTGATCGATAAAACTTGCCAGAGACCTCCCATGTGTCATCCCATTACCAAATATTCACGGGCTTATAATGACCCTGAGGAAAAAGGGCTTTTTGAAACATTGTCGGAAAAGAAAACAAAACATGCTAGTAGAAGGAATAAATGTTGGAATTTTGAACGGACTTGGAGATTTGATCGACAAAAGCTGCGAAAGGCCTCCAGTGTGTTTTTCCATTACGAAACAGTTCCGTTTTTATCCCCCGTCGAAGGCAAGGGGATACAGTTTTTGCGTTGTCCGTCTGTCCGTGCGTGCGTTAACTTTCATTTCAAACATCTTCTTCTCTGAATCTATTTATCCAATTTTGATCAAACTTCACAGAAATGACCATACTATGGTCCTCATCAGAATTTGTTGAAAAAATTCGATTCCTGTAAAAACTCTGGTTGCCATTGCAATAAAACGGAAAAATATTGAAAATTTTCGAAAATCTTTTTGTCTGAACCATAAGGCTTAGGGCTACCAAATTTTGCATGTAGCTTCATCTAATGAACCTCTACTAATTTTTTTTTTTTTTTGAAATCATAGCCCCGGGGTCACAAGTTTTACATAGGCTTATAAAGTGAAAACTTTAAAAGTTTTCAGGGTCCATGCTATATGGCCTAGGGCTACCAAATTCAGTCCGGGGGACTTAAATTTGACATGGGCTTATATAGTGAAAACTTTGAAAATCTCCTGGCAATAACCCATGTGACTTAAGGCAACAGAATTTGGCATGTAGCTTCATCCAATGGAGCTCTACTAAGATTCTTCAAATCATAGTCTTGGGCTAAAATTGGCCCTGTCAGGGGGGTCACAAGTTTTACATGGACTTATATAGTGAAAACTTAAAAAATCTTCTCGTTCCTTTCTGTAAGGCCTAGGGCCATCCCATATGGCCTAGAATTGGAATGTTGGTGACTATGATTTGTATATATTAGCCAGTGGAGCGATACAGGGCCACCATGGCCCTCTTGTTTACCATCGGCTTGAAAGTTTCATTTAACTTATTCAGCTTTAGGGTTAATAAATCCATGTATGAAGCCATTCAAGGCCGTGAACAAACAAACAATCAAATAATAGTCAAATACAATGAAGCACAAGGAAATTGATGCGGGTGGGAGAATCCTTTCTCACGAGCAACCCCGTCTTTACCCAAGAGAGTTTCAAACAAGATAGTAGATGAAAACCACGTATTGGCCCGCAGTGCCAAGTAATTTTGCATTAACTTATTTACTGTAAATATTAATGATGGGAAATTTTACTTATGGCGATAAATTGACATATTCAGTGGGTGGATTTCTCATTTTCAGATTATTTCGGGGGATAATTGTAACCCTTTGCTTGCAAAATGAACAAAAGTGTTAGTTTTTTTGGTGTTTATTGCCGTTTAAAACATTCTTTTT
Organism: Hippopus hippopus; assembly: GCA_946811185.2. Lineage (NCBI taxonomy): Eukaryota > Metazoa > Mollusca > Bivalvia > Cardiida > Cardiidae > Hippopus > Hippopus hippopus. The sequence goes on from OX328096.1 coordinate 22,627,288, forward strand.
TTTTTCATGTAAATCGCGACGATCAGTGCATTAATCCATGGTCTTCCTGGAGTTTATCTTCCATGTACTTCGCACAGTATTTTTTATCCAAGCCGCTGGCTGCTTTCCAACATAACCATCGTTAAAACAATGCTCATTGGTGGGAGAAGAATGAATCCCAACGCAATGACAATTATTAATCATCGGAAAGAAATTGGCCGGATTGAGGATTCGAACCAGCGACCCCCACCCCCTGGTTTCAAGCCTTGTACGGTACCAGCTGAGCTACCGGGCGAGGCTAAATGAAAAAGACATGTTCTGTGAAAAGGGGGCTTAATGCATCTCTAAAATGTATCGTCCAGATCAGCAGCCTGCATAGTCCGCGCAGGCTGACCTAGATAGAATTTATTTTTACTGTCAATAAATTTTCTACATGTAAAAGGACCACTCTACCTCATGATTCAGTCGGTTGCTATTCACAGTTGATTTAATTGATCAATAATCGTGTGATGAATTGCTTAATACTATTGCATCACAGAGCTGCATTAAACCCCCTTTTGCCAGATGGTGTCTGTTTCAGCTAGTATGAGAGACATGGAACCTATTTTTAGCTCACCTGAGCACGAAGTGCTCATGGTGAGCTTTTGTGATCGTGCTGTGTCCGGCGTCCGGCGTGCGTCGTCCGTCGTCAACGTTTATCTTGTGTACGCTCTAGAGGCTACATTTTCAATCCGATTCTCATGAAACTTAGTCAACATGTTTGTCTTGATAATATCTCGGACGGGTTCGAAAATGGGTCAGGTCGGGTCAAAAACTAGGTCACTAGGTCAAATCTTAGAAAAACCTTGTGTACGCTCTAGAAGCCACATTTTCAGTCTAAAACTCTTGAAAGTTTGTCAGAATGTTTATCTTGATGATATCCTAAACGAGTTAGAAAATAGGTCATGTCAGGTCAAAAACTAGGTCACTAGGTCAAATCTTATAAAAATCTTGTGTACGCTCTAGAGGCCACATTTTCAGTCAGATACTCATGATACTTGGTCAGAATGTTTGTCTTGATGATATTTCGGACAACTTCGAAAATGGGTGATGTCCGATCAAAAACTAGGTCACTAGGTCAAATCTTAGAAAAACCTTGTGTACTCGCTAGAGGCCACATTTTAAGTCCAAAACTCTTGAAAGTTGGCCAGAATGTTTGTCTTGATAAAATCTTGGATAATTCCGAAAGTGGGTCATTTTGGGTCAAAAACTAGGTCACTAGGTCAAATCTTAGAAAAACCTTGTGTACGCTCTAGAGGCCACATTTTCAGTCAGATACTCATGAAACTTAGTCAGAATGTTTGTCTGATGATATCTTATACGAGTTTGAAAATGGGTCATGTCTGGTCAAAAACTAGGTCACTAGGTCAAATCTTAGAAAAACCTTTTGTACGCTCTAGAGGTCACATTTTCAGTCCAAAACTCTTGAAAGTTGGTCAGAATGTTTGTCTTGATATTTTGGTCGAGTTCTAAAGTGGGTCATGTCAGGTCGAAAACTAGGTCACTAGGTCAAATCTTAGAAAAACCTTGTGTATGCTCTAGAGGCCACATTTTCAATCTCTTTTTTATAATATCTACAATGGGAAAATTGGCTATGGTTGGCTAAAAACTAGGTCACTGAGAGAAATTCTAAAAAAAAAGCTTGTGTACATGCTAGAGGCATTTTCAGTCCAATAATTATGAAAGCTTAGTAGATTGTTTGTCATGGTATCTCAGAAGAGATTGAAAATGGGTCATGTTTGGTCAAAAGACTCAGGTGAGCGATTTTAGGGCCATCAGGGCCCTCTTGTTCCGAGACAGTATCTTACTAAATATCAACACCGTGTAGATCTATGACCAGACTACATCTTAAGTGCTGTCCGATCTTGATCGGCACTTGCTGCGCGCAAGAGAACCTTAACGTTGTCTTAGCATATTATGAATTAAAACACATTGCTTCTCAAAATTTTCCGAGTCTTAAAGTGACAGCTTTTGAAAAAATTGTAGGAAAAGGAGCAGTTGCTAACAAGCAATTGCCCCTTTTCTCCACAATGCTTTTCATACTATTGGAAAAAACGGTACTTTGTTTTCTTTGTGTCTTTTTTTCATTTTTTCAAATGTTGATTTTGCAGTATTTATAAAAGAAACTATTTAATAATTGGTTTAGAGCGAAGAAAATTGCGGGGACACCCAGTAAAGTACTCAAGCGGGAGATCGATTGAATTTGTCCGCTTCTTTGTGCAGTTTTGCATGTAATGTTTAAATAGCTATATTCAGCAACACAATGTGACTGTATTCATTTTTTCCGAAAATGCAGTCTGTACGCATTATCATTCACAACAAAAGTTTAGCGTACTGTTACTTGAAATAAATTGCAATAGTCTACTTAAAACCATCTAAATAAACTATCTCTTTAATTTTTTTTTTGAGAATAGGCTTAAGTTAATGAAAACTTTCCAGGAGACGTGAAAAGTGAGCCGGCTCTCTCTCTCTCTTTTTCTCTCTTTCTCTCTCTTTTTCTCCCTTCCTCTCTCTCTCCTTCCCTCATTAAGGTGTTTCTGTGTCGGCTCGTAACCATTGTTGAACATGTTTGTACATGTATATTTTTTGTACTGGATGTACCGTTTCTGATGTCGTTATAACATGTGGCCCAGCACCGTTCCATGTATTTGATGGAAATAAATAATATTATATATTTGAACTGCAAAGGAGAAATTGTTCGTCACGAGCAACTTCTCCTATCACTGCTATGTTTTGAAAAGTTCATTTTTGCAGCAAGACGGAAGAAAGCTTCAACCAGTTGTAAAAGGTGTTGACTCAAAAAAGAAAACCAACCGGGGCCACGATCGCTGACCCTTTCAGGGCCATTATGCGAAAATAAGGGCTTTTTTGCGAATGGAGTAGATCTAGATCAGACCGTACGGAACTTCGATCCATACCGCCCGCTTGTTTTGTCAAGCTTGTTAGATAAATATATTTCTGTGTTTCCATGGATTGATTTTTCAGCTGTCGAAAAAGGACAATAAATAAAATTTTACAGTGCTGAATACATGATTTGGACCATTTTGATAAGGAAAAAAAACCCGAAATATTGCTATTTGAGGGTTTTTTTTTCCGTTAGATTATGTAACATAGAAGCAGACAGTGAAGATCTAAGAACAAACTGCACGTTTTGTGTTAGCTGTTCTTGATCTACACTGTCTCCAAGAACAACTTACTTCGGTTCCAGGGCTTTCATGGTTAAGCACTGAAAGAGTTAATTAACGGAGAACTAAATTTTAGACTTTTCTAACTGTTTAAGGGCTTTACAGACATCAAAATAATTGTGGCTCCAATGATATGCTTTATCTTTGAAAGTGTAGAAAACCTTGTGGGAAAAAGGAGAAAATGCTGGTAATCAGCATTTTCTCCTTTTTCCCACAAGGTTTTCAAAAAGCTTTCTTCATCAGGGCCGTAAAAACTCGGCCATGTTTGGTAGAGGGTTGACGTCACTTGACCCTGCTGTCTTACTCCTAAAGTCAAGTTAGATAAAAGGGAACATAGCGCTTTGTAAAACGTGTTCATTCTACATGCCACTATCAGTTTTTGACACTGATAAATGTATAAAAACCCTTAGTCTATACATGGGGTATCGACCGCCCCTGAGAACTTTTAGAAATTGTACTGTTATCGAATCTTGTGTGTTGCGCAGGAATCTTTGCTCTCTTAAAGGCTGGCTATTTAGATTTAAGTTTAGTTTTAACTTTAAGTTTAAGCATATTTATTTTACATCGATTGAGAAACAAGTTTTTACAACTTCTATTCATCTCTCTCGGTTCTGCTTCCTGGGAACTACACCAGTACTCGCGCCGAATGTGTGGGCCAATGAATAGTCCCAAAGTTGACACTCGCTCCCGGGTATCGAACTCGGGACCTAATGGTTACGAGGCCGACGATTTTTATAATGATATCGAACTTCATAAATGTTTTGTCATTGGATTTAGTAGGGCAATAGGGCAATGGTTTTCAAACCATCGACATATAATTTAAAAAGGAAATGAAAGGCCTATAAAGACTTTTTAATGGTATTTCCTAGATCCTCTGAAGGTATTTTTAGCATTCCACACTATTTCGCATAGGCTTTTGGGAATGTTACATGATCAACTGCAACCCTTGATTATATGCGATCGTATCAAAATAGGTACGATGACGTCATATCCTGTTTCAAAAAGATTGACGGAGTTCCATATTGCAAACGGCCATCTTGGTTTTTCGAACGCCTAACCCCTAAACTGCCTTATAAATGAAATGAACATTTCCTTTAAATAATAAAACCCGAATATTGCGATCTCAATGTCAATTTCGCCGGAAAGTAGTACCGTATTGGGCAGAGTGGATCCAAGATCAGACTGCACTTTATGCGCAGTCTGATCTTGATCTACATTGTCCGCCAAAGCGCCTCGAGTCGCGTTTAGCAGTCTAAGGATAGAATTACCTCTTTTTGCCTGAGAGTATTCGTCTATTTGAATTAAGTTTGCAAAAAAAAATATTATAATTATTTGATAGTACTTAATATCCCTGTTTTACAAGAAATTTTGATTCGCAACAAAATATAATTAGACCCCTTCATACCTCTTTTTTGAATAAGATGAAAAGGATATCTTCTGTCAGCACAAACGACATTATCATTGCAAGTTCAACTTTTTCGATCTAGAATGTGTGTGTGTGTGTGTGTGTATGGTTCTTCTTTTTTTTTTTAAAAAGTATTAGGCTGTCTTAATCCAGGATCAGAATGCACGTTTCTGTGTAATCCAACACCAACACCTACTGCAAAAGTTTTTAACCCTTTTAGTGCCATAGGCGAAAATAGGGGGATTTGAGGATGACATAGATTAAGATCAGACTGCACAGAACTTAGATCTTAGATCTATAACATCTGTTTGTTTATATATTTGGCGCTGAATGAGTTGATGTTTCCCCAACCCGCTTTCCATACTAAATATCTCTGTTGCCATATGTAGACGCTGGACCCAGGTACATACATGAGTGAAAAAAGCACGTTACCAAGAAGGTTATCTTTAGTCAAACTGATAAAAAGTATACTTAACCTCCATTTGATGTCACTTGTATATTCACACACACACACACACAAAATCGAAGCAAAAACACAAAACGGGTATTCTAAATTTCGAAATTTATTTGTACATTAAACGTGTTGTATGTACATTATCGTTTATTAGATCTATTTAAGATTTTTTTTAATCTATAAACCTACCGAAAAATAGCATGGTTCAACTATTCCAAATTACTCAATATCATAGACTTGCACGATGTTGTGTTTTCACCTAATGTATGTAAGGAATGAAGAGAATTTTTTTTTGTTTTCATGGAGGTATGAAAAAAAAACCTAATCACACTTTTGTATGAAACCGCTTCACAGACAACAAATATGCACTTAAATAATACTAACTGCTCTTTTTTTATAAATCCAACATTGCGTATTTATTTACAGTCCTTTTCACTGATATTTCATAGCGCGGTAAAACTGCTCCTTCATGACGTAAAAATGACGTAATTCATGACGTCATTATAGTATTGAACATTTGCAGATTGAGTGGATTTATTATTAGAAGTTCTATACGTAGAATTAAGTTGAAAATAAGATTGTTTAAACCCAGCAGAGTAACAATGAGTTTTCAGCTCTCTCTTTGAATTTACTGTTGGATTTTTTTTTCAGTATTCAGAAAAAATAAATTCAGCTAGAGTCTAGCAATTGTAACTTCGGACTCGCTATAAAATCAGAACGAAAAACATTATGAAATCTCGTATACATGTTTGTTTACATTAGTTTGACTGCAAAAGTAGTTCCGGCACTGCTGATTTTTTTTTTCATGGAGCTATGAAAAAAAAAAAAAAATTCAGCCAATCGGAACTCGCCAATGTTTATGAAAAAAACTAATATTGAATTATTTTTAAATGAAATAGACGTTACTGTGGGATAAGTAGCAAATACATGTTACATACGATTACTCCTTCAAAAGCTACAGCTTACAAGGACGTATTTGGGCGGTATTGGATTTATTATATGCCATATGCGTTCTCACGCATTAGAGTATTTGTGAATCATTTATTAAATACAGTAATAAATCATTTGGCCTTTCTTTAGATGAGAGGATATATTAAAAAAGATATTGAATGAAAAAATAGAAAAAAAAGTAAACACGCCTATCTGAAGATATGCACCAGGGTGGCAACCATACTAGGCAACTGTTTATGCTAAAATCCAATTTTCTTCAAAAACTTAAAGAGCGCCATAACTTAAAAAGAAATATAGACTATAACCAAAAAGTGTTAGAGGGGCTTATTTAGATTTTTAACCGAGAATCAAAAAAAAAAAAAATATAAAGCACCGATAAATACTATAGATCTAAAGATATTTTTTTTTTAAAGCGTAATGCAACTAGACGGTAAAATTCAGCGAAAAAAGTGCATTGTTTGCGTTATTTTCACGGAGTGGTCGTTTTGCAATCGGTCTACGTCTTTCTGTATGAGATCAGATATGACGTCATTGTTATTTTATGGATACTAATTCCACATAATGTACGCGTGTTATTGATTTATTGATTATGTGACATTCGAAAAAAATTCCATAAAAAAAAAAATTAACGATTTTGTTCCGACCTGCTTTTTTTTTATATATATATATATATTGTGTGTGTGGAGGGAGCGGGGGCAGTTCTGTGCTTTACTGATTTAGGCATTAGAGTTTTCATGTGGAAATCTCGGTCCGATCCAGTTTGGCGGAGCTGGTCACATGACAGTATGAGTGAGCAAAACGCATGATACTGACGCACCTTAGGAATAAACATGAGTTGGCGGACTGTCGCCGTGATATGATTTTAGTAAAGTTGAACGTTGCCTAAAACACTTTTCAAACAAAGAAACCACACAAATAAACAATTATTCTTCGCATTGCTTTATTTTCTTTTGCCATTCATATTTTTGATGTACGCCCCACTACGGCTGTAAAGTCAATAAAATACATATAAATATACAATGAAAAGGAAATCAAAGTGTACCGCATTAATTGTTAAGACATTTTGGAACTTCATTTTTATTGTAATGAGAGATATAGTTTTATGTTATGGTCCGCATGGCTCCATTTTGTCGTGTGTAGCCCTTGGATCAAGTTGTACATCTGACACGCTTGTTACCTCATATTTTGCTTTTGACGAGATCTGATGTCAATTGCGAAGAGCGTAGATAAAGACAAGACTGCACATCTGTGCAGCCTTGTCTTAATCTACACTCTTCTTTTTTCTATCGTTTTACCTATAAATAGAATAAACACGTCCTGAACAATAGATGATTCTGTCGACTGTTTTAATTCGGTGCCCTTACTCAACAACCATTCTTAAAAATATTCTTAGGCAAATTATTTATCTTTCTTACATTGGAATGTTACAAAATTTCTAATTGGATAAACGGTATGAATAAGCCAATCAGAAATAGTGTTACTTTCTAAATTAAAAATATGACTGAGAATGCAATTTATGGTGGTAGGTAAAAACGGCTCCATATTATATAAGGGTTCCTGGACGGCGCCCTTTGAAATTCGAAGCCTACGTCTGTTTAAAATGTAGGTTTTGCTCTTGAACTTATTTCATGCTATGGTGCTCGACTCTAAATAGTCATGCAATAGTAAACAAAATCAATGTTCAACAGTTTCATTAAGTGGTTGATTATGAAAACGAAAAAAAAAAAAGGATATAGTTAGAAGGTAAGTCATATTTCTAAATATTTATGCCTCTGATGTTTTGGTCAGAATGTCACAAGAACTATCGGAGGTTGAGTGTAGATCAATGAGACTTCAGCTACTTGCCTTAAGATAAAACAACAGCATTGCATGCAGATTCCACAGTTCGGCCTAAGCTTTTTTAGGGAATATTAAAAGTCGAAAAAGACGCATAACTGCGTCAAAAATATCTTAAGTAATGATGCAGCAGAGATATAAAAAAATATCAGATCTGTGCGCGACGCAGACGACGACAGTTCTATAACATTACCTCCGACGTTTTCTTTGAAAATAGACGAGCTGAAAATTATCGGATATTGTAGACCCAAGATTAGACTGCGCGTTCGTGATCTACGTTATCTACAAAAGCAACCTAGAAATACATGGTTGATTGTATACAATGTTTATGAAATGTTGAACAACTGAAATGATGTTGATTGAGTATAAAAGACCAAAATAAATAAATAAATAAATAAATAAATACTGCATTCAGTTAATCCTTGAAGATAAAATAGTCATAGTATAAAAAGTACTGAAAGCCATTTTCATAGTTAAAATTGCAAAGGAATATAAAATGTAAGCTACATCATTTAATATCAAATTCTCTGAATCCATGAATTACATAACAGATTTACTTCTGATTTTTAGTGCCTTATATTGGGGATTTACTGTTTCACAACACAAAGAAAATCGTCTAGTCCGGAACCATATGGCCTACGGATTCGATATTTTGCTTGCAGTACCATCTGATGACTTCTAGCGAATTCGTTCACAATTTTGCCCTTGAAATCTAGATGTTAAAATGCCATTATAACGCCAGGGTCAGGTGCTCTATCGAGAGTTAAAAGAATTTGAGAAAAAATAAATCTTTTTTGCAAAGGGCTCTGATAATTGATACCTTGCATCATTTTATGAACTTTCCGTAAGTTTGTACACATTCCATCTCCGAGGTCAGTGTTTGCGCCTCTACAGGGGCATACAATTATAGATGGTGCATATCACTTTTGTTGAGCGGCCAATCTCCTTTAACGCCAAATATAAAAGCTTGACCTCTTTGGATGGCTGAAAACACATCGACTTAAACTAAAACAAATCTTGCAAGTTTGATTAATGACGTATATGACAAATGTTCGCGCGCATCCTACTGCGCATGTATTTTTGTCGTGGATATTGAATTAAAAGTGCACCTATGTATTTTTTGCACATAATGGTAATATTATTGGTGCACTGAAACAAGTAGCACTTTCTTCGGGTAGTATTGGTGAAGAGAAAAAAATGGATCTTTGAACTGTCACCGTGAAATAATTAAAATGCTGCTGACACAGCGTTACACACTAAACAAGGAAACAAAGGCAGAAAATTTAAAGCTGTGGAAGTATAGCTGTTTCCACTTTGAAAATTATTGTTGGAAAAGGAGAAATCGCTCCTATTTAGTAATTTCTCCTTTTCCCACCATGTCTGCTGAGCTTTTATCCTATTTTTTTCCTTGAAAAAAAAAAAAACTTCCACAGTGGCCTTCAACCTTGTTTTCTGACGAAGTAAGCACGGATGGGTGCCATTTTTATTTTTTCTTATTGTTTAGAATTATAATTACTATGTGTGTGGAAAGTTTAAGAAAAATCTGTCCGTTAGAAAAATTTGTCATATACGTCGTTAAATAAATGGTCGGTAAAGATCTTTAAGGTCTACGGCCCCTACCTCTCATATTAAAAGACGGAAGCTTCCGAGATTGGTCGAATAGCCTTTACGAAAACGTCGATGTTACACGACATTTACCGATGAGTTAGTGAGTCTACAGCCCCTAACTCTCATATTAAAAGACGGAAGCTGCCGAGATTGGCCGAATAGCCTTTACGAAAACGTTAATAATACACGATATTTACCGATGACTTAGGGGTCGTAGACCTTAATTTGTATTCCTCCATTTCTATTATTATATGTGAGCGGCGCTCCGGGAAATTGGCGGGGGGGGGGGTTAAAGCATTTCCGAAATGCATTGTAACAAGCAAGTCAACAAAGATTTATGGATTTATAAAATCAATTTTGTTTTCCAACACACTGAATCATGGGGTACAATGGTCCTTGGACATGCAGAAGATGTACACATAGCAAAAAGTATCAACACATGTCAGCCTGCGCATTCCGCGCAGGCTGACATGGGTCGATACATTTTGCTGATTCATTAAATCCCCCTTTTCTCACAGCATCTCTCATATGTATTATTCTTCCTACTTTTGTAATTTATTTATTAAGAGTTTCTAATTCATATATCTCATCTTAAGCAAATCGGAAAGTCGGATATACAAATAAAGCATTCAACACTTGGATAAATACATGTAGCTTTCAAAACGCTGTTAGTAATATGAGAGGAAAGATTCATCCCTTGGGTAGCCCCATTTCTTGCTCATGAGCTCTAGAGAGAATTACACCAAACGCAATCTGAAAGTGGTTGTCTAAATAGACCGAAATGTAGAGAGGTGTTTGGCGCCTCAGTCTAGGGTCATGAAAAATTCTAAAGTCATGGAGAATTCTGTATCTCCAAATATGCATCATAAGCGCTTTCAATGGAAAAAATACAAAATCTACATGTTGGTTCTTGCTAGACTTTTTCTACTAATGAACGTTTCAAAACGCTCAAAGGCGATCACTTGAGTCTCTTGGGCGACGAAAGCCATTTCGTACATCAATAATTAAACTGCTGGACTCAAAAAACCAGACATAGTAACCACTGACCATACGTACCAGAGTTTCACATGAAAAGCACGAAGGAGCAGTTAATTTTTACGATAAAAACCAGGATTTCTAGCACAATTTTTGATGACAAAAAGCTCCTAACTAGAAACAAGAAAATCTTACAGCATCTTGTTGTACTGTCATGCATAACTGATAGGTATTTTATTTCTGACTAACAACTTGTCTTTTTGTACAAATTGCTGAAATATTTCATCGCTTTTTGAAAGATGAAAATTATTATTGTATTAACTAGTTGAGCTTCAGTCCTAGTACCTTTTAGCCTAGTATACACGACAAAATGGTAGACGAGAGATAGCGAAAGAGAAAATTTATTATATTCCTATCAGCAAATTACTGGGCGGAGGCGGAGGGATATAGTTTTAGCGTTGTCCGTCCGTCCGTCCGTCCTTCCGTCTGTCCATCCGTCCGTCCGTCAGTGTTTCCGTCCGGGAGAATATCTCCAATACCATTGGACGGAATTTCGTGAAACTTTATACATGTGTAAAATAACCCATTCCGCCGATACACTTTTTCTTATTTCTTGATTCGATGAAAAATGGCCGACTGGGAGCGATTTTAAGTTACGCGGTCAAGTAAATTTTTCGGCGGGGGATATCATTTCAACGAAATTGCTTGTTTTTCCAGTTTTTCACAGTGAATAACATCACTAGTGATGATATAGTTTTAAAATGTTTGCCGGAACTACTTTTTAGCTCACCTGAGCACGAAGTGCTAAGGTGAGGTATTGTGATCGGTCGTTGTCCGGCGTCCATCTGTCCGTCTGTCCACAATTCCTTTAAACATCTTCTCCTCTAAACCGTTGGGCCAATCTTGATGAAACTTGGCAGGGATGTTCCTTGGGTGAAGCTCTACCAAAGTTGTTCAAGAGATTGAATTCCACCCATAACTCTGGTTGCCATGGCAAAAGAAAGGAAAGAAATAGCAAAATCTTTGAAAATCTTCTTCTCTGAAACTAGAAGGCGTAGAGCTTTGATATTTGGTATGTAGCATTTCCTAGTGGACCTGTACCAAGTTTGTTCATACGATGTCCCTGGGGTCAAAACTGGCCCCGCCCAGGGGGTCACAAGTTCGAACATAGGAACAAAGAAGGAAAACTTTAAAATTCTTCTTCTCTGAAACTGGAAGGCGTAGAGCTTTGATATTTGGTATGTAGCATCTCCTAGTGGACCTCTACCAAGTATGTTCAAATGATGCCGCTGGGGTCAAAACTGGCCCCGCCCCGGGGGTCACAAGTTTGAACATAGGAACAAAAAAAGGAAAACTTTAAAATTCTTTTCTAAAATTGGAAGGCATAGAGCTTTGTTATTTGGTATGTAGTGAACCTGTTCTAAGTTTGTTAGCCCACTGAGCACAACATGTTCAGTCAGTTCGAAATTGGGTCACCTGGGGGTCATAAACTAGGTCACTAGGTCAAATTAAAGTAATACCTTGTGGGCACTCGAGAGGCCACATTTTTTGCTCAATTGACTTGAAAATTGGTCAGAATGTTTGTCTTGATAAAATCTCACATGAGTCTGAATTTGGATCATGTGGGGTTTTAAACTAGGTCACTAGGTCAAATTAATGAAATACCTTGTGGGCACTCTAGAGGCCACGTTTATTGTTCAATTTATTTGAAAATTGGTTAAAATGTTTGTCAAGATGAAATCTAGGATGAGTACAAAATAGGGTCACCTGGGGTCATAATCTAGGTCACTAGGTCAAATTAAAGAAATACCTTTAGGGCATTCTAGAGGCTACATTTCTTGCTCAATTGACTTGAAAATTGGTCAGAATGTTTGTCTTGATGAAATATCGGGTGAGTTTGAAATTGGATCACCTGGGGTCATAAACTAGGTCACTTGGTAAAATTAAAGAAATACCTTGTGGGCACTCTAGAAGCCACATTTATTGCTCAGATGACTTGAGAATTATTCATAGTGTTTGTCTTGATAAACGTTCAGATAAGTTCTAAATTGGGTCAACTGGGATCATAAACTAGGTCACTTGGTCAAATTAAAGAAATACCTTTAGGGCACTCTAGAGGCCACATTTTGTGCTCAGTTGACTTGATAATTGGTCAGAATGTTTGTCTTGATGAAATCTCACATTAATCTGAATTTGAGTCAACTGGGATCATAAACTAGGTCACTAGGTGAAATTAAAGAAATACCTTCTGGGCACCCTAGAGGCCACATTTAGGGCTCAAATGACTTGAAAATTGTTCAGAATGTTTGTTTTTATAAAATCTCACATGAATCTGAATTTAGGTCATGTGGAGTCATAAACTAGGTCACTAGGTCAAATTAAAGAAATACCTTGTGGGCACTCTAGAGGCCACATTTATTGTTCAATTGATTTGAAAATTGGTTAAAATGTTTGTCATGATGAATCTAGGACGAGTTCAAAATTGGGTCACCTGGGATCATAATCTAGGTCACTAGGTCAAATTAAAGAAATACCTTTAGGGCACTCTAGAGGTCACATTTCTTGCTCAGTTGACTTGAAAATTGGTCAGAATGTTTGTCTTGATGAAATATTGGGCGAGTTTGAAATTGGGTCACCTGGGGTCATAAACTAGGTCACTTGGTCAAATTTAAGAAATACCTTGTGGGCACTCTAGAAGCCACATTTATTGCTCAATTAACTTTAAAACCTTTGAGAATGTTTGTCTTGATAAATTTTTTGATGAGTTCTAAATTGGGTCACGTGGGGTGATAAATTAGGTCACTAGGTCAACTTACGGAAATTCCTTGTGGACGCTCTAGAGGCCACATTTTAAGCTCAATTGACCTGACAATTGGTCAGAAATTGAATTATGCATGTGGAGTGAATTTCGCCTATTGACTCAGGTGAGCGATCAAGGGCCATCATGGCCCTCTTGTTTTCCTATATTGCTCAGTCTAATTTTTCTGTCTCTGCTACAAACATCTTAAGTAAACAATAGTACAATGAAAAGATTTTCGGTACAGTCTTTCCAAACAATCCTGAGTTAACGACCTTATGGGAGAAATCTTTTGAAAACATTTCCAGAAGAGAAGATGGCTTTTGAGGGAGAGAACTCTTGGAAAATATTGTGGAAAAACGAGATAATGCTACCAACCAGCATTTTCTCCTTTTTCCATAATGTTTTCTAAGGTCTTTTTTACCAATTCAATATTTGTCATCTGGAGATGTTTTAATTTGGGAGAGTCTTAAACTTGTCATGTGGGAAAGGGTTAACTGTTCCTTCTTCTAATTTCATATGGATGGCTTTAAAATGTAAAGGTGCAAAACATTGCGTGCCTTCGAATGGAGAGATAGATGACGTAACTTATGCGCGAATCCTCGAGCGTTACGTCATCTGTTGCGTCAGCTGCGTCTGCCAAAAATGGATCATGTGTTTGTAAAGAAAAGTCCTATGTACCGTTCTTAATAATTATTAGCAAACAAAGGGTGAATTAGGAATATAATAAATAGGATAACCAACCGGTTGTGTGTGATATCAAAAATCTGTCACTAGAATGTGGTGTGATGCGGTTGAAAAACGAGTCCCCATTCTAGTGACAGATTTTTTAATATCACACACAACCAGTTGATTATCCTCTATATCATTAAGAAATAATCGTTCAATAAACCACGACTGTGAGTTATGAGGCACAATAAATAATCCACGAGGGCGATAGCCCGAGTGGTTTATTCATTGCGCCTAATAATTCACAACGTGGTTTATTGAACGATAAACCATGATAGAAAGATTATTTCGATTCTAACATGACCAACTCTTAATGAAAGGAAAACAAGTTCATACTTAGAGTAAAAACGCGGATGCAGATTATATTTCATTGAATAACTTACTTACTTACTGTATACAGAATGACGTCACTGTATATAGAATGACGTCACGCTTTCCTTGCACTGTGTTTATAGAGCGGAATTCACGTGTCATGTTAGAATTAATTTTTTACCACACAACGAAACGTTAGATCTATTCAGATTGGAAATATTTGCAGGGGACAAGTTAAACGTGATGACAAAGATGAAACATGTGAAGAGACGAAAATACTGGTTCTCCAGCATTTTCTTTTTTATTTTTCACTTTTTTTTCTCAGGGTAGTTACAACTCTGCATTGTTTGGAAAATGGTTCATATACTGCATTATGTCACGAAAAGAACCATTTACGTCAGGATACTAGCTTTTTATTCTATAAACGTTATCAGCGCATCATAGAGATGGAGCAGCTTTTACGGTGACATTCATTGCAGGTTCTCCGCTAGGATCTCTAGTTTAAGTCTATTTTGTGAAATAAATGCGTGTTTAAAAATCTTTTCAGGAGTCATGTAGTATTGTTTGGGTAAAAATTGACAATTTGCGTACCACTTTTCGACATTAACGCGTTATCGGAGCTGAATCCCAGTAGCTCATCTGGTAATATAAAGTGCTTAGTTCGTGACTTGGCCATTTTTTCCAGAGGATCGTTGTAAGTCGTTGCGACGGGATGGCTATATCTCTGGGCATCGTTTCAATACCACATATGTGGAAAAGTAACTGGTTGCTTGAAAAAAAAAAATGTTAAGCGTACTAATTGTCTTGGAAAATGCAGGCACATGTTGATATGTTGACTAGCCATCAATTCAAATGCTGTTGAAAATGGCGTAAACATCAAATAAGTCTTCATAAAGCAACCCCATTGTTTTTAAATCTGTAAAGAAAACATCGTCAAAAAACATTGTGGGAAATGGAGTTAAGGCTGATAAATTGTGACTTCCCCTTTTCCTACGCTGTTTTTATCCTTTTTATTACGAATCCCATCATTTGAGTCGCTTTTATTTTTTTTCAGGAGCATCTATAGTTTTCTATAAAGCATCATATAATAGATCTTTATCAAGTTTGGCCTTGTTCCAGCCATGTTGGGCGAAATAGCCCCTCCCTAGGGATTAAGGCTATTTTTATTTATGATGATAAACGTTGAATATCCAATCAGGTGAGCGATTTCAGGTTCATCATGGCCCTCTTGTCGTAGATCTATTTGTTTATTCAAATTGTTTTGATATACAGGACCATACATGAATAAATAATACCAGTTTGATCCAAATTATTTTATTACAACCAATGTCAGTTTGATCCATATTCATTTTACTACAACTAATCAATCAAATGCTAATATTAATCAATTTACAAAAAAAAGTAGACGGTTTACATTCAAACTAAACACAAACAAGACACAAATACATACAAAAAAGGTCACTGCCCTAAACGTATAACATCGGTTCGTTACATATTGTTTGACATTTACTCTAATATTCATGAAATTAAAATGCAACAATAAGTCTCGTTGTTTAAAGCAGGAAATTATGAAAGAGTTGCCAGGATGATGTAGATAAGTTATTAAAGGTTCATAATTCTTCCTAAAATCTTTCTACACTAATATCCAAGATCGTCATCTATTATGATTACACGTTTAATGTACCTTTAGCAATTTTATTTTACCAACAAAAATGATATTTTGAAAATAAGACGAAATATAAAACGAGAAAACTGAGAATACCAATTTCAACACGAACGGCTGTACGAAGTATATACCAGTACATGAGATATACACGTACTTTATCTGTGTTTTCGTATATATATTAAAGCTTATTTTGACACATGACTGAGCGATAACGACGATTCTATAACTCTTTACCTGACGACAAAATGTCAGACTTGTCCGTATTCATAATAATTTATAGACGACATATTAAATGTTGTTAAAATTACTTTGGTGTGGTTTTAAGAAGGATAGGAAAAAATGCTGGAAAAGGAAAAAAAAAGTGGTGGGGACAAGCATTTTATCCGTTGCTCACACTTTTTCTAAAACCTTTCTTCCTCAAAGTCATAAAAACGCGATTATTTGGCAGTGGATTAAGTATCGAAAAGGCTGTTTTGTCATTAGTAAGAGTGGAGCGGTCGGTATCGAGACTATATTAGATTGCACGCTCTGTGTAGTTTGATCTTGGTCCATGCAGTCAGTTCAAGGTTTTATACATACATACAGCGCCAAACCCCTCTCATACTGAAAATGAAAACATGGCGACGATAGCATATCAACTGTCAAAAACACTGAACCCACTTTTGAAAACATGCATGAAGAAACTGATGTGTTATACATGTGATTATAAATTGCTGACAACTACCTGGGTGGTTTTACGACAAACTTTTCTCCTTTTGAATTTCGCTTAATGTCTCGCAATAAGTTATAAAATCCATACTTTAAGTTTATTCGCGAGATTTTATATTAGTTAGAATACTATTTGGCGACATTTCAACAATTAATCGGACACGGAAACGTCTAACGTAAAATATTAAATTAAACTATACATGTATATCTCTTGCGCCTGTTCTTACATGTATTTGAAGAGTTATTTTTTAAATATGTCATTGAACGGTTGATTAAATAAATTATGTTTTCTGTGAGGAGACCATGGAAAAAAATTAAATACTGTTTAAGTATTAAAACTTTTACAAGAAAAATAGACGAAATAAACAAAAAATAAATAAATGGTGTACTTCTTTCCAAACTTAAAGTGTTATGTTCTTGGCGATACTCCGTATTTTCCCCGTCACTGTTCGTTGCCTGCTTAATGAATGTTTTGTGTAAATAAATAGCTTCTTTTATATTGATAGCTTCCATCATACTAAAATATAGTTGGCTTGCCGTTATGCGACGCAACGAATTATGTTAAGATAACGTGCACTTATTGAACGGTCGGTACACTTGAACGGCTGATTGTCTTACACATACTTATCGCCATACACAAATAAAAAAGAGTCGCACTACTTTCATACTACTTTTTCGTAATTATCATACTTATTCCTTATCAACTGAATAGCACTGTAGCTTGCAACAGGCGTTAGGCATTTAACCAGATGTGCATATAAAAAGGCAATACGTGTGAAGCAGACGATCATTTGAAAATTAGTGCACGGATGGCTTGATGATTATTTTTGAAATGCCAGTCATAAAACTGTAATAGATCTAAATGTAATAAGTATATGAAGCAGAGATGAAATGCAGTGACATCCACATCCCTATCTGTTTAACTCGCATCATGTGCAAACATAGAGTATATTTTGCAATTTCTCTTTGTAAAAACATTTAAGCCAAAGCAATGGAAAATCACACATCTTCCAATGTCCTGATGCGAAATTTAATGTAAAGAAAACCGACACATTATTATATCAGTTCTTGTCCGATGATATCAAAAGCTGGAAAAATGGAGACTGTTGTTCTTCGTTTTAAACAATGTACGGTAAAATACTGTGTAAAATGCAAGAGCCCAGCAGTGGAGAGTCGCCTTTTATTCCTCTGTACTCTGTTTTCAGCTCTGTTTTGGCATAAGTAAGATAAAGCTTAATGATGCAAAATTAGTTTTTAATGAATGCATTTTAACCCCGTGTGTGTTTCATTTTCTAATTTTGAGAAATGACTCACTTTAATCATAACAAATATATTTAACAAGAAGCCAAACTAGAATATTTTCAATGAATTCTTTAGAAATAACAGAGAAGTCCACAAAAAGGTTATATAACGTCTTAAAGGATTTGCACGTAAGGTTAAAAAAGTTGGAAAATAAAACTTGGAATATAATGCCTCTTGAAAAATACAAATTTATTGTATAAATCTGGAAATCAAAAGGTTACAAAGATAAGAAATATCTTAGCATTTCAACTTAATTTAAAAACAGTGATAACAGTATGCTATGCACATTCCGTCCACGTAAACTATCGTCTGTGGCAGATACCAAAGAACGTTTATTCTATTTTTTGGGGAGGGGATGGCGAGAGGTTGCCATACCATAAAGCTGTTTGTAAGAGTTTTTCATACTTATGTTTATGGAGAAAGTTAAAAGGAAATGATACAGCATTTGAATGCAAGATGAAAACAGGGATAAATACAAATTTATGTATATTTGTCAGATCTGACTCTTATAGCTATACCGACATTTTAATGTTTCCAATTATAAAGTTATCTCTAAGATTTAATTACATTTTTATTGCCCTCTTTTATTAATGTATGGATGTATGCATTATATATACAGCATCAGGTTGTATACATTAAAGGATACATTGTGACCTGGTTGTGATACAGGAATACCATACATCTGTTTCATAATTAAGCCATTTTCTCTGAAATCTGCATCTGCACTCCAACTTCCAGCAGAAAGCTCAGACTTGTAACAAACATCAGGATAGTATTTATGTTACTGACTGTTTTCCGTTTTCATTTAAGAGATTAAAAAAAAAAAAAGGCTAATTATGTAATATTGGTCAATAGATGTTCAAAGGTTTACAGTGCTTATGAACTTCTTAATTCCTGTGCAGCTTCGTTTTTCCCTTTTTGATTGGTTTTGATAAATGTAAATAACACTGTCTTATACTGAAACTTCTATATTCCACCTTTTGGTTTAAACAGTTTTAAAATGTGAAATAAAAACCAATATGAAAATACTCAAAATCGAAATGTAAATAATGAAAAAGAATCGGAGCTTGATGATACGTAAAACCTCTCGTCCGTAATATGTATCATGGAAATTCAGACTTGGACAATAAAGTAAGCAAGTCATTTTAAAGAAGAATCAATTTTTTTTTTTTCAGAACTGATTGATCAATATGATTGACCGATAATAGATATGCTCTCTCTCTTTCTCCGCTGCTTTGAGGATAAACATCATGTAATTAATTGACTGGTATGACTGCTGACAATGAATTTCTGCCCTCTCTCTAAACTTTTTGCAATTGGGAGAAGAAATTATTAAATAATTTTGGAGTCAAATTTCAGACAAGTTCAAATCATACCAGTTAAAAGTATGGATACAATTTTGAGTCTGATAATGTGTTACAGTGCAGTAAGTCAAACTACCGTCGCTGGCAAAAAAAATGTATTGTAAAACTAGAATAGAACTTAGAAATTTTTATAGTATATTTTTTTGCCAGCAACTGGAACTTTGATAGATTATGCTGTAACATATTATCAGATTCATAATAATATCCATACTTAAATTTGTATGAATTGAATTTGTCTGCATTTTGACTCCCGCATTGTTCACGTTTGACCGCAAGTGTGGCTTTAAGTTAAAAGTATTATATCTAAATTAAAAAAAAAAAAGTATTGATAGTTTAATTATTATATTTTAAAATCTTGTTCAATCCCATTAAGGCTTTCTGCAATTGAGAAAGAAACGGACAGCATGCGGATTGTTTTTTGTTTTGTTTTACTTTTACTTTTTGCATATTAATTTAATTAGATCTAGTAATATCTTTCTTTGGAAGTTTACTCTTATTGAAATTGTTTCGAAGTTGTTTTAAAGGGTTTACAGACATTTCTCAAACTAATGATATAAGTGAGCAAAAGTATTTATGTAAGCGAGTCTAAAATTATATCTCAACAATGATTATTATCATTGTTTGCATTGGTTGTTTGATCATTAAAGATGGCTATGATTCACGAGTAGCTCCGCTCAGTGGACATACCACACCCCAAACGCGACTTTACAAGTGGGAAAAAATACCGTTAACATTAGACTGCCACATACATGTTATAGAAATAGTTTCAATACGCAGGGAAAAATATTAACCACATAACCTCCTTTGTGTTTAGTTTTGAATAACTGTTACAATTTTTTTTTATGTAACACACATGAGAGATAAGATTTTATGACGTCACAGGTCTGTGTATGACGTCATTTATCAAATGATTGTATTCATGCCTGTTCTTTAAAAACAGAACAGACCCACATTTCTCGGTCAATTCAACGGTCAAAATTGATAATAATAGCGAAGTCTTTTTGTCTTGAGGTTTAAAATCAAGTCGTTATAGATGTTAGCTTCTTTGGAACTGTTTGTAACCCGTAAGTACACTCCGGTATAACAGTGAGTAGGTCTCATCCATGAAGATGTTAGTTTCGTATAGATCTCATTATACATGTGGGCTATTTCTTGTGATACAGTAATTTGATAAAAACACTTCGACATTCCTTGGCTATTGAGATGAAATTCTATTGAATTCGCAGTGAAAAAATATTTCAAGCTCGCCAATGGCTCGCTGATTAACGTTTTACTAGACTCGTTTAATGATTTTTTTAAAATCACATAACCTCTCTTGTTTCTAGTGTATAATACCAATCACGAGTTTTCTTATTTTACACACGTTTGAGATAAGCATTGTGAGACGTCATTTGTTGACGTCATTTTATGCTTCTTTCAGAGAAGTAGAAGGGATTTTTATTCGTGGCAATTACCATGTAAACAGATGGCTTTGTATATTTTGACCTATAATATGTGAAATATCGTTATGTGATAAAAGAATCTGACATTCATTAGCTTTAGAGATAAAAGTTTTGTTAAACCGTCGAGAGGCTCGTTTAATAATCTTTTTTTTTTACTCATTGAATAAAATTTTATCTCAAATTCAACATTATGCCAGAGTTTATATATTTCAAACGCAAATTTATGCAAGATACTACATTTATATGTTATATGCCCTCTGCAGTCATATCTTTATCTGTATTTTCCGCAAATATCTACTTTGTACGTAAATGTAGATATTTTAAGTTATGATTGGTATTCTGTGGGCGAATAGTTAAACTCTTTACCAGACATTAAAATGTTCTAGACTCGTCTATATTGAAAGCATTTGCAGCCGACAAATTAAGTATGACTCAAATGATGAGCTTTGCCCGTGAAAGGGTAGAAAACATCTTGGAACATTGAGAAAGTGTTGCTTTTCAACATTTTCTCCTTTAGCCACAAAGTTTTGAAAAGCCGTCTTTTCCAGATTGTTTAAAATGATATTTATGGTTAATATTTCTTCCGCAAATGATAGCGACCAGCTTAGACAAAATCGCAGTACCACGTGTTTCAACGATCAAGTGCACATACATAGATCGCATCATGAATATTCATTATACAGACTGGTCCGATTGAAAATTTCGATTATACTACAAAAAAGCGCACGGAAATTTAAGGATTATGAAAAATCCCATCGCAGTGGAAAGCTTTTATGATCGCTTTATAATCGCCTGCTTGAAAGACTACCCATGAAACGTTGTTATTCATGTTCCTTTAGATCGTTATCATCTCTATACCCTGGACTCTGTAATTATACATGTAATTCCACGCCCAAGGTGCCGTATATAACATTCTAAAACAACGGTAGAAGTTTATGGAGGCTCCCATACGCCAAACATTCAACTGTTTTCACGCTGTTACAAATGTTTCCAGATGAAACTTTAAAAGGAACATAAACTAACACAGAAACTCCTTTTGTAATCTTCTGATAAAGGTCTTTCAGTTCGGAAATTGCTTATTCAACCGTTAGAGCAAAGCCCAAAAATAATAGGCGATCTTTAAATCCCCTAACCATTCAGTGCTTTCAATTTCATTGGATGGTATGAAAACAGTTATTTAAACCCTTAAAGTACCGCGGATATTTTGGGTTACTTAGATGGAAAGTCTTGATCAGGATCAAATGGGACAGAATGCGAGTTCTCATCTCCGATCTGCAGTATCCGATATTTGAAAAAGTGTACTTGCCAAAACGGCCATTTTTTTTACTGTGCCTACTTATAGAAAATATCGTAACTATTTATTTAGAAGTCTAGAACGCTAACCGTATTGCTGGGTACATTGTGTATTCCAAATTGTTTATGGTACCGGGGTATCAAAGTCGTAAATGCGTAGAAAAAGCGCTCATTTGAGCATGAAGTAAAAGTTATTAGTGAAGTCTGCGTGCAGCTATTCAATCGCCATCCATCTACATACGGGCGATAAAACATTGTGTTACCCATTACCATTAGGGAAACGGGCTTTTTTCCCAACCCGGTAGCAGAAAACTCTTAAAATCACTGTGTGAAAAGAAGTAATTGTCCATGAAGATAATTTATTATGATGATTGTATGCAAACCATCCAACGACCAGAAACGATACTTTATTCTGGCATTTTTTCCATAGTATTTTGCTTTCAATTTTGTCTAACCATACCACGGGATGTTGTGCGTAAATTGGCCTAAGTGTGAGCATGACACAGCCAGGGCATATTTGCATAATAACTACGTGTGTTTTATTCCTTTCACAGGTATGGGTGTGTAGATACGGAGATGGGTGTGGGAAGCCATGTTTGGTTGTGATTTGTTGGCTTCATCATGGACTTCCACCAGAAGCACAGACTCACATAGACAAACAATCCAACGTGTCACATGGAAGGCCGAGTAGACTTTAGTGCACTGGATAGATCAAGGCTTCTAGGATCACTACCTAGCGGATCTTTGGGACATCTCTTTCCAAGTGGTGAGCCGTCCACTTCATCTGCATTAAACCGTCTCAGTGCTGCCTCGGCTGCCGCAGCGGCTGCTTCAGCCGGCGTTTCACCGTCGGAATTAACACGTGCGGGCTCGCCAAACGCTTTACAGCAGTATGTTGGAAGGTTTTTACCATCTAGCGGACTTCATTCATCAGGTTAGTTTCCTATATTTCATATCGATTAATTGATTTGATTTGCGTTTATTTATCGTCGCCACCGCTTGCTCTCATATGGTCGGCGATGCCCCCCCCCCGAAGATTGTTAGTTTCATATCCTCAGAGTAATCCAGTTTTATGCTGCTTACAATTTTTAGCTCCACTGGCCGAAGGCCAGCGGGCTTATGTCATGGCCTGTTGTCCGTCGTGCGTCCGTCCGTCCGTGCGTCCGTCCGTCCGTGCGTTAACTTTTTTTTAAAACGTCTTCTTCTCTGAAACTACCCATCCAATTTTGATGAAACTTCACAGAAATGATCCTGCCATGGTCCTCTTCAGAATTTCTTGAAAGAATTTAATTCCTTCAAAAACTCTGGTTGCCATGGCAACAAAACTGAAAAATTTTGAAAATCTTTGAAAATCTTCTTGTCTGAAACCGTAAGGCCAAGGGCTACCAAATTTGGCATGTAGCTTTATCTAGTGGACCTCTACCAAGTTTCTTCAATTTATAGCCCTGGGGTCAAAATTGGCCCCGCCTCGGGGGTCACAAGTTTTACATGGGCTTATTTAGGGAGAACTTTAAAATTCCTCTTCTACCTAGCCATAGGGCCTAGAGCTACCAAATTTGGCATGTAGCTTTATCTAGTGGACCTCTGCCAAGATTGTTCAAATTATAGCCCTGGGGTCAAATTAGGCCCTGCCCGGGGGTAACAAGTTTTACATGGGCTTATATAACAAGTTTTACATGGGCTTATATAGGGAGAACTTTAAAATTCTTCTTTGACCTAGCCATGGGGCCTAGGGCTACCAAATTTTGCATGTGGCTTTATCTAGTGGGCCTCTACCAAGAGTGCCCAAATTATAGCCCTTGGGTCAAATTTGACCCCACCCCGGGGGTCACAAGTTTTACATGGGCTTATTTAGGGAAAACTTTAGAAATCTCCCTGTACCTAGCCGTAAGGCCTAGGGCTACCAAATTTTGCATGTGGCTTTATCTAGTGGGTCTCTACCAAGAGTGCTTAAATTATAGCCCTGGGGTCAAAATTGGCCCTGCCCCGGGGGTCACAAGTTTTACATGGGCTTATGTAGAGAAAACTTAAGAAATCTCCCTGTACTTATTCATAAAGCGTAGGGCTACCAAATTTCGCATGTAGCTATATCTAAAGGCCCTTCACCAAGAGTGCGTAAATTATAGCCCTAGGGGGGAATTTGATTCACCCCGAGGGGTCAGAAGTTTTACATGGGCTTATATAGTGAAATCTTTAGAAATCTTCTTGTTACTAACCATATGAACTAGGGCTACCAATTTTAGTCCTGTTTCAGGGGTCTTATGTTCAAAACCAATTGGCCAAGTATTGTAATGTTTGGCATGTAGTGATTTTACGTATTAGCCAGTGGAGCGATACAGGGCCATCATGGCCCTCTTGTTTGAGTTACTTGAGTATCATCGGTCATGCTTCAAAATGCCCGATAAGTACATTAAAAGACGTGACCTAATTTTTGAATCCTGGCTCGCTTTAGTGTTTCCGTAATTGACCGATAACCACAAGATTTTTTTTAGATAATTAAAAAAAGAATAAGAAACACTTGAGAGTATTAGGCTTCCTTAGTATTTCAACATGTTAGAAAATTTGAAATTAAGCAGTTATTACTTTAGCGCAATCCTTCATGTACATTTCTTATTATGTGGTAAATAATCACAAACTTATTTCAATTTTATTTTTGTATGTTTGCATATATCATACCGCGTCCATGTTCTTTCACTTAGAACAGAGAAATGACACCGAAATTTAAGCATCAGCTATTTTCCTTTGCTTTATTGAATTCTGAAACGAAATGAGATAAATTGTGTTGATTGTCTATATAAAAACGTGATTACCTCACAAATAGCATAATTATACATTTTTATCCTAATATTTATCGATTTAGACTGGAAGGTACGTCATACATTATATAGTAACTCTATTGTAGCCGCGAATCTTAAACCTGATTTAATTGCCTATGCGGATAGTGTACAACAAGACCAGACTGCACAGAACATGCAGTATGATCTCTGATCTACACTGTCCGCTGCCTTGCAAGATATTCTGACAAAAATAACTTACTTTTAAATTACAATATCTGCATTCCCAGTACTGACTGAGAATGTACGATTTCATGTACATGTATCTAGCACTACAAGGTTTAATTGAATGAAAGTAACTCGGCGATTTCATCTTAAAATTTACGATACGCAAGTGATTTCGGAATTCTCTGTATTACCTTATGCCATCTTTTATATATTCAGAAAATGTGTAGTGCCACATTATATCTGCATATAAACGAAAGTATCATAGATTTACAGTAGGTTTCTTTGCATACGTGTTACTAGTGTAAAGAAAGCATTTTATGGTTACGGAGTATGACACCATCTCTAATGCGTGTTTAAGTGATACATTAGTTTCTCAATTCGGTACTTTTGAAACACTGATAAAAAAGATATGCTTAATATTTTCGATGCCCTAGTTAAACCTATGCCACGTTACGAGTCTTTGGTTTGGGGGTATCAGTACATGAAAATGTGGAAAAGGTTCACGCACAGTTTTGAAAAAAAACCTACCGTTTCTGACTCCTTTGCCCTGAGTGGATGTGGATGGTTACAACAATGTACCACTTATATGCCAAATTGCACCAATTACTGGTTAAGAAAAATTCCTATGGAAAACGGCAGATAGCTCAAACAATTTTATCATGTTATTTTAACTTAAATGATGCAGGCAGACATAATTGGGTTAATTATATAAAAAAAAATGCATTTTTTCTTGCATTTGGGTTCGGTCATTTATGGCGTAGGTAATGATCAAGAATTCTTTAAATTGTTCAAACAATGAATATCAGATTTTTACAAACAAAAAATGGTATGGCAATATAAATGATACGCAAAAATCTCTGTGTTACAGACATTTTAAATCGTTATTATACCCAGAAATTTTCTTGAGTGTTAATATGCGCTTGAAAAGAATGTTGGCTAACTTTAAATACTCATCTCATGGTTGAAAAGAGGAGACGTTTGTCTAGTGATAGAGAATTTCGGTATTGTCAAATATGTCAGGAGAAAATATCTCTGCCATTGAAGATGAATTCCATTTCATCTTCAAATGTAGTATTTCTGAAAACTTAGGGATTTTTTTTTTCATAAGTTTTGCTTAAGAAATAGAAATTTACATTTTTCTTTTTAAATCCAGTTATATCATGCGATACACAGATTATTGTTAAAAGATCTCTAGAAATCTATTGAAAGCATTTCAGCTTAGAAATGACATGAGTAAAGTTTACCCTTGAGCTGCTGAACACGACTTGATGTAATTTTGCGGACAGTTCGCATGTTGATAAGACTGAACTTACGTGCGGTCTGATCCCGGAACTCATGTGCTCTATACGGTTAGCCTTTATCGGCAAAGGAAGTTTTATTTCGCACATTTTAATTTTTCCCAGTAGATTTACGCTTATTTTGTCTAGCATTTAGGGATCTTTGTGATTTTACTATCACGAACACGTACTGGATGTTTAAAGTTCATAAAAGAATCTGTTTTAAGTTTTCCTTTGCAATTTCATAGCCACTGTTTATGATGCATGTTTTTTTTTTTTCGTATTTGGGTCGATGGCCTAGATAATTAATTATCTATGCCTATGATTATATGAATTTATCAGCGAGACCGAAGTATTGTCAGGAAAGTATACGGCTGGGATGAATTTATAGCAGCAGATATTATTGCTCTTGCGGATAATTAGATCTTCTTCTGCACTATTTTATATTTAAATGCTATAATTTACATGATAATTTAGGACCTAATAAAAGTGCCACCAGGTTATGTTAATACAGAATTTCAATAATTCGATTACACCAGTACTCGAATGAATTTTTTAACCCTTCTTTGGTCGAGCTTTCGAAATTTTATTTTTACGGATTCCTTTAGATTTCCCAAAAGAATCTTGTTCTAAAAGAATATTATTATTATTATTATTATCATTATTGTAGTTGTTGTTGTTGTTAAAGTAACAACTAGGGCTGTCACAAAAGTTGACTTAACTATTTACTAGACGATACAAGACTAGTTTATATTGAAAGCATTTGCAGATCCTAAAATGATGAGATTTGTCTTTGATAGTGCAGAAAATTTAGTGGAAAAGCGAGAAAATGTCGGTTACCAACATTGTCTCCTTTTCTCACAGTCTTTTCAAAAGCCTTTTTTTCCAGGTCCATTACAACAAGGACTTGTTTGGTAAAAGGGTTAGAAACATTATTTAGCCATTGAAAAATTATGTTGTCAATACACTCTCTGCAAAATAAAAATCAAACCAGTGCCTCGGTGAGGATTTACAAAAGTATACTTTTGATCATTTTCACAGCGAGTACATTTGATTTTTATGGTCGTTGTAGTCCAAGAGCAGACTAAAAGGGGTATGCTGAAAAGGGGTAACTGAAATCGAAATTACGCTGTTCTAAATGATTTTTTCGATAGTCTGTATCATATATAAATACTAAATAGATATCACTTTTCCTTTTTGTAATAAACGGGTTGATAAAAATACTCTATAGAGGTATATAATTGTGTGACTGAAATGTTTATATATAACTGAAACCATGGTAATGGATTCGTAAATAACTGATTACGTAGTTCTAATAGAATTCATTAAATATATACTGACAGGTATTTTTACATTGTCCTCAAAATGTTGGGAGTTTTCCAGAACGTCGCGGGTGGGCTCTACTGGTACGCAGTCTTAGCTATATAGCGATCAATACTCATTTGGTAGGCCGTGAGGCAATCGATTTACTCGGAACAAATATAACACTTCTTGTGTTGTTTGACAAGCTCTCTGTCTCCCTCCCATATTTACTCTCTCTCTCTCTCTCTCTGTCTATCTGTCTGTCTGTGTTTACATTTTTATGGCATGCCTAGTGTCATTGTTTCTTCTTGCAGGCGTGTGGTCAAGCAGAAGCCTGTTCTTCATCATCAGTTTTTTCTGCGAGTATGCCTTCTCGAGAGTAGATCGAGTTGACAGTATGAACGGAATAAATAAATAAATAAATAATAAATAAATAAATGTTCAGCACTGGCTCCAGCTTTACATTTTTGGTTACATTCCTGTTTCGGAAGTACTTTTTTTTCTTCTATCGACTATCCTGTTATACATTTTGAGACATACATGTAGTTTGATATACTAGTGCTCCCGTGAATTATAGTTTGGAGAGAAAATTGTTATCATTCTTATTAGAGCGGTGCTCTGGCAAAAGGGCGTTTAATGCGTCTTCATAATGCATTAGAAATCTACCAAGCAATCGTCACATACTAGTAATATGGATCTATTTTGTCTAACAAGGTCATTTGACATGCAGAAAATTTACCAACAGCAAGCAGTTTTGACCCAAGTCGATACTTTTTGCAGATGCATTAATCCACGTTTTCAAACAGCATAACTCAATTTTTTATATGTTCTCCCGCCCTGCGTTCATTTGAAGAACTTTATAATATTTCATAAAATTACAAAGCGAGTCATCTGTATCCAACTCTTTGAGTGTACAATAAATCTAATGTATACATGTATTTGTAAACGGTCTTTAAATAACGCCAAAATATTGCAATGGCAATTCTGCTTTTGTCCGAATATCCTACCTTATATCAGGATAATAGATGCACGATCAGGCTGCACGCTTTTTGTAGTCTTTAAAGGTAAATGTTGCGCGAAAAAAAAAAAAACCTTTATTTGCGGTAAACATTTGAACATTAACTCTATACCAAATGACAAAAGTTTAGAATGGTCCAAAATTGAAAGTATTTTCTGACGACATTTAAAATGCAGCAGAAACGATGGTAATTGTCTGTGAAAGTGTAGAAAACCTTGTGGGAAAAGAAGAAAATGCTGGTTACCAGCATTTTCTTCTTTTCCCACAAGGTTTTCAAAAGGCTATTTCGCCAGGGTCATTAAAACTCGGGACTGTGTTGTAAAGAATTAAAACGAGGTAAAACCGACCATCAAATCAGATATTGCTATTTTGATACTTGTTTATATTCTGGAATAATTTCTCCTGAATCAACCACAAGATTTTGTGGCCCTATAGGGATTTCTATAGATTTATAGCATTTGTCATTTTTAAGTAGACTCCAAGTTTTCTGACGCTAATAATGGACATCAACACGCCAAAGATACTTGGACGAAATATTTGCATTTGAAGAATGGTTGAGTATTTTTTCCCTCTGTATGTCAACCTTTAACGACCATTTTCATCATAGACAATTGTGAATTTTAAGTTACATTTTATTTCCTTGCAATTTTACGTTCAACAATTAATGTTTTTTGCTATTGCTTATGCTGACGACATTTTGGAGACATTTTCAGTTTGCATTTCTCTGTGTAAGCCTTTGGGAAATTGCTTATAACAACCATGCTGTAAGTAGCACAGAGTCCAGTTAGCCGTGACTTCTTTATGAAAGAAGTACAGTTTAAACATATTTATTTTACATAGATTAAGAAACAAGTTCTTACAACTTATACAAATCTCTCTCGATTCTGGGAACTACACCAGTACTCGCGCCGAATGAGTGGGCCAATGAAAAATCCCAAAGTTGACATCCGCTCCCGGATATCGAGCTCGGGACCTTATGGTTACAAGGCCGACGCTCTACCTCACAACCATGGACACCACAAAGAAGTTAAAATTATAGAAGTAGATGTGCCAACACATCGGTTTGAAGTTAGCGTGCTCAAGGTAATTACTTTCGACCAACGACTGGATTCAAATAAATTAACTTTATTTATTGTTATTGCACTGAAGAAATTTATACCACAAGGAAAAAGTCTACCGTTTTTGTAAGACAGGCTAAGGATCATTGATTCATTACATTCAGATCATTAATGCATCACGAACATTTTTAAGCCTTTTTTTCCTCCGACATTGATTTCAGGTTCTAAATAGATGGCTAACTGCAACTTTAAACAAAAATCTAAAAATCCGTAATTGTCGAAAAAACATGAAATGACAGGCACTTATTCCGAGAAAAATTTTGCAAGTGATTGAAGTGTAAACTATGTTGTAAAAACAGCGAAGTACTTTCAGTGTTAGTAATTGCAAAATTGGTTTCGAAAGTTTCGCTATTCTATCTATTGGTTTTGAAAAAAGAAAATACATTCAGTACATTCACCACTGAAATAATGCTTCTGCTAGTTTAAAAAAAAAAAACACTCTTATTCAAACAACAAGAAAAAAAAATGTTTTTATACAATTTTGCAGGAGTGCAGATAAAACTGCATGAAGATCGTCATATTCACCAGGAGTTCTCCTGGTGAATATGGCGATCTTCATGCAATTTCAAGACTTTGTTTACACTTAAACAAAAAATTTATCCTCTTCCAAATTAACAGCATTTGCTGACGACGACTCAGATATGGCTAAAATGCAGAAAACTTGCTAATTGCGAGTATTTTCTCCTTTCCCCACTATGTTTTCAAAAACCTCATTCCCAGGGTGGTCAAAACTAGATATTGTTTGGAAATGGGTCAATATCACGGCAAGCACAGCCATTTTCTGTAGACATCGGTTTGTCGTCTACGAGAAAAAAGTTCGACAAGAATCACCCTGAATCATTTTTTTTTTTTGCATACTCATATAAAGTACTTAATTACTTGCACTGAGTTTATAACACAGACTCGGTTAAAAGAAAACGACACAATGTATATTTTACTCATAAATCACTTTCTAAATGCTTCTTTCCTTTAACATTTAACCAATCCCATCCAAGGGGCAGATAAGGCGAAATTTCAGCGAATACTTCAGATTAATTAGACTGAAATTTCTCGGAGGCACACGACAAAGGTCTGTACCGCAACAGTCTCAATGGGGAGTCGAATGAGATGGAGCTGAAAGAGCCTTCGCGGCATATATCTGAAAAATATTCTCCGCAATTCTGTCTTTTTCATCTATAATATGTATATTTTTTGTGTATCTGCATTATCAAATGCGTCTGAAACTAAGAATTAAAAAACGCAGATAATTGAAAACTCGGATACAAAGAAGTACCTTACAGAAGTTATTGTTATGAAGTGTACGAGTAAACTGTTCATCCCGAACAATCCTATCCGTTTGTCTAAATATTTGTCAGCGTTAGCTTTTCCACGATTCAATGGATGAATAAATAGAATAATAAGCAGATACTCACGACATTATTATTGCAGTCCAATACAAATGTGACATTTAAATATTCAACCATGCAAGTTTGGCTGCTGGCTGCATAACATTGCAACTCGTTACATAAGTTACGTTATTGTAAGTAACGAACTCCGGTACCATTTAATTAACTCTTTCCTTAGCATAGACGACACAAGAAGCTTTTGTGGACAGTGTCTGATCTCTGATTTACACTGTCCACTATTTTATTCTGAATTATGACAGAACTTTTTGCTTCGCCTTGCAGCGTAACTGTATCTGTAAACGTTGAAAAGTGTAAGTGGTTTCATTAGAAGTGAAAGAATGAACGATAAATCACTGGCATTTTTGTGCCAAGTTTTTAAACGTGGACAGCGCTGTTGACCCCGGTACAAAGTTTAAAAAAAAAGTCCAAAAGTATTCTCTACTTAATATTGAAACTTCGTTATCTATCGGGGAATCAAGGGTCGTACTTTAAAGACTGATGGTGAAGTGAGCAGCGACCAACACTGCTTTTAGCAACTCTTAAAACATTAGAAATAAAATGAAGCTCGATACATTTGAGTTATGCTTTATGAAAAGGAGGCTTAACGCATGTGCAAGAAGTATCGACTCGGGTCAGCCCCTGCGGACCTGGGTCGATACCATTAGCTATTGTTCAATTTTCTGAACGTCAAAGGACTAGTGTACCTCATGATTCAGTCAGTTGCTATACAAAACGGATTTTATGGATCCAAAATTATATGATGACTTGCTTGGTATCATGCCTCACGGAGATGCATTAAGTCCCCATTGCCCAGAGCACGGCTCATTATATTTGAATGACATGTTCGACCGTTGTTAAATCGTTGTGAGGATAATGCAACAAAACAACTGGAAAATTGTTCATGTTGTATGTAAGAGAAATTATTAGCAATTTCTGCAGTTAATTCCTTTCTTTGGTAGCTCATCTGCATCTCCATAGTATGAGACGAAGATCTATGATTCGATTCCTTATTGATGTCTTTTATTATTTTTTTCTCTTTTGATGCCTATCATTTGTGATGCACTTAGCTTCTCTTTAAAGAAAATATTGCTTGTACTCAATCAAAGAAAAAACAACATTATCACAAATTTTAATAGCCTTTAATGATAAAGTTAAATTTTTCGCTTTATTTTGAAGCAGCAAACCTTAGAGTTTACCAACGATGACCAAAAGTACTTATATTGATTCCCTGAATGTTTTTATGTCCAGAGCTCCAGACGCAGGGAGTGTTTTTAGTTCAAAATTGAAAATATTAATTATTCTCCTCTAAACCCTATGTTGTGGGTACTCATTAGAATCGTCTCATCGAGACGGTTCCAATGAGTACCCACAACATAGGGTTTAGAAGAGAAATAATGGATTTAGAATACTATCACTCCCTCTTATCTGTATGACAATAAAAAAAACTTGAGAATTATCATAAAATGTATGGTTTACAACAGAGATGATGTCATGTGTGTGATATTTACTTTCTTAATTCAGATGTGTTGTAATAATGAAACAAACATTATTTTCAACTAGAGATGTAATACGTACATAAGGAGCATGGCAGGATAGCAAATTATTAGATAACTCTGTTACATAAAGATTTGATGCACAAAACTTAAAAAAAAAGGCTACTCCGTACTGATGAAAAAAGTTTGTTTTAGCGATTTGTCAATAAAGTGACGAATCATTCTTCTTTAAATTAATTTAACACGGCAAATATTACTACTTTATATGAAGAAAAAGGATGAAACTGTGTAAATAATCATTAAACTGTATTGAACACATAATTTCTATACCCTTTACATTTACATTTTTGGCGACCAATATACAACTGCCGTACTATTTGAAGGTTTGTAAGATTTTAAAACCGATTCTTGACTCTTTACCAAACGAAAAAATTTAGACTTACTAAAATTGAAAACATTTGCAGATGGCAACTTAATGTGGCTAAAATGAAGCTTCTTGTTTTTTGAAAAATTTGAAAACACTATGGAAAAAGGAGGAAATTCAGGCTACCAGCATTTTCTTCTTTTCCCTTAGTGTTTTCAAATGGTTTCTTTCCCAGGGTCGTGAAAAGCATGGGATTGTTTGGTAAAGAGTTCATCATCTTATTGTAGTTTCTGTACGAGCAAAAATAAAGGACCTATTTTCTTAGTTTTGACGGAAAGAAAATCATTTATTTCTATTTCCAGCAAATGGTAACAATGTCGTAGTTTCTTAAGTTTTGCTGGAAAAATACAAAATGTAAATAATATGTGCCTTTTATAAGGTGGGTTTTAAGACATTTTATGTAAAAAATAGGTTAATAGTCATGCTGAATCAAACCGGAATCTCCTTAGTGAACGCATGTTTTGTTTATATATAAGAGAATATATTAAGGAGTACATGAACATCTACATGTGTATTTGTGAACAACTTAATTTTTATGTGACAACTATCATTCGTAAAATACCATTTAAGTCAGGCAACCTCTAATGAATAAATATTATACACTGGCGTTGTATTTTTACCCCTAAATCTATTTAACTAAAGCATCTAAAGTTAAAATAGTAGCAGAGTTCCAGCTGAAGTCTCCGCTGGCATCAAAGAAATGTATATAATAGTCGCTACGTTTGAGTCTCGATTTATTTTCTTTAGAAAGAATTGATAAATGAATCGATTTAGTAAGGAGTAATACGAACTTTCCAATAGCAAGGAGCTGGAACGAAAGTATTCATCAGCAAATGGAATCCTGGCAGAGAAAGCATCGGCGTCAAAATTCAAATATCTCAGTTGCCCTTATGTCTGCCATATACGGTTGGCATTGGAAAAGCGGTGAAAAGTGTAGGGCCTCTGACCTTAAACCTTTTCTTTTCGTGTTTTGAGACATGGAAAATCTTCAGGCTTTTATTGTATTCGACTAGAAGCAAGGCCTATGTATTAATAAATCGACATTGTCTTTTCATATTTTTTTTCAGCAACGATTTTGTTTGAGAAATTCAATTCAATTGATTGCTCCTTTTCTGAGAAAGGTAGTAGCATCCTCAACAAAATTATGCGACACCTTTCTCAACTAAAAAATAACATGGTCGACTGCAACACGTAATGTCCTGAAATTGATACATTTGTATACTGAAAAAAAAAATGGTCGGCACTTGAAAACGTTATGTTTTGAAAATGTATTGTTAACATTGAAAAAAAAAATGGAACAGTATCAGATCGCATTTAATGAATCTGCAGAAAAAAAAATTGAAAACGCATATTATTTTAATAAGTTATCCCTCATAACCTTATACAATCTTTGAAAACAAATACACATCTTTGGAGTCCATCACTGGAATGCCAAAAAGTTGAATCTACATGTATATATTTTGCAACATTACAAACTAAAAGATGCCATTTGAGGAAACGTCACTTTATTTGCAAAACACAAAAGGAGGTGCGACAACCTCCTCCGATTAGAATGGGCGTTTGTAGCCGCTATTTGCAATATTTTCAGCCTAGAATGTGATCTCTGAACGGCAGGAAGAGGTTCAAATTTGCTCATGAAATTAGTCGATATACGGTTGAATTAACGTCATTATGAAAACGTCATAACTAAATTGCTTCAAGTCTTACATTGTACGCCCTCAGTTTACTTCTCTTACATGCTTCATATAAGGAAATCACCTTACGAACGGAAGCACTTCAGGAAAGGAAACATGTCAACATTTTGTTTATTGATATAGAAGCATTTTTCATATTGTGTGACCTTGTCAAAAAGAGTACTCCATACCAAATGAAGATTTTTTATGTGAAGCATGACCACAAGTTCTATATTTGTAAACGTTTACAATAAAAGCCAAAAAAACGTATGTAATCTACAGTTATACACGCTGAATACTGGAAATCCTGTCCAAGCGTTTGTTCATATCTAAACTGTCAAATATTCGTCTTACTTTTGACAAATTTGATCTGAATAATTTCAAGAGCCTTTATTTGAAACGTTGAAACGTTTTTTTTTTTTTTTCTTTCAAGAAATGAAGGTGACTCGTATGATTAATTTCTTTTTTCAAAAATTCTAATAATGTAAACAACGATCATCAAACAAATGTTACTATGATCAGATTCTAATAGGAAATTAAACATCCCTACCAGTTTAATAAAATGTAGGTGCATGTAAGCAAAAATCCTAAGCTATATTGGGGTTCTATTATACAGATTTTTTAGTATTACTGAAGTACATTTTATGACAAAAATATTATTTGCCATTTTCCTGGTGAAAAAAAAAATTTTTTTTTTTTTCGTGTTAGTAACACAAGCTCTCTTAGTCCATGACCAATAAAGCTGAACATTTTCAGAAAGCATTACAAATTAAATATCATTTTCCACACTTTCATTTATTTATTTTCCTAGACATGATCCCTTTTAGCGGCCTCTCCATACATACAATTGTAATTAATTATCTAGTATTATTTATTCATAAGACGGTGACGTGTACACACATCAGCATTCTTTATCATAAATCATTTTAGCTGAAAGTTGATTTACAATGTACATGTCTTCCATGATCAGAAACAGCTGTTCACACAGAATAAATAGAAGCTTTCTTTACCCAATGGTAGTATTCTTTGCATGAACGTTATATTTATTAAAAAAAACCAACCCCCTGATGCTTTGTAGAAAAGGAGATCACTCTCTTGAAGAGAAGATTTCAATAAATGCATAGAAACAAAATTCATAATGAATATTTTCAGCTCTATTGGTCATGTACCAAAAGAGCTTGTGTTGCATAGTGGTTTCCGTCCGTCCGAACGAGTAACTTTTTGTTAACAAGACTAAGTGTTGAAAAAGGAAGCGTTTGAAGCAGTAAAAACCGTTCATGAAATGTAAAGTGCATGTCTTCTTCACTCGACCAAGTTTTTTTTTTTCAATCAGTTTTCGTGAAATGTGTACGGTTCATTATATCATCGAAGTCGCTCATCATTCATATCGAAACATAACAATAATCAATAATCAGTCATGGGGAAGAAGGGGCTGTTCCACATTTTAAATTTTTCATCATGGAGGCACAGAGTGAATTTAAGTATCTGAATGCACGAGTTCAATTCGGGAAATCAAGGCAAGATTTCTTTCGTACCTTGTTTTATTGCTTTAAGCTAAGCACCTATAAATATATCATGGATTAGTACTATGGTAGTCCTTCTATCTGTCAACATTTTTGCATAGTCTAAATTTCTTGGATCTGTTTTACATGTTACTCTATGGCACGACCTCAACATATTGGTTCAGGATCAGTAGCGCGCTTCGGGCCTTCTTGTGCCTCTTCTTTATCTGATGTATCAAACTGGGCAATGTTTTGTTGCAGATGGAACCAGCTTTGCAAATGATTAACAATTAGATGGCTCTGACCTAGTTGAACTATATATGCATGATTGATTGGTAAAATTGAGAAAGGCGCAAGCACTTCGTTGGCAATACATATTGCGGTTTGTTTTCAGAGCACAGCAAGACTAGGAAAACGTAGATTTTCGGGGGCTAAAACTGAACACTTGTTGTTTTTTGTTAAACTTTGATCGGAGATCAGAATACATAGAGTGAATGAGAATAGGGTGGCCTGTGTTAAACTAGTATTTTGGATATGAAATGTCGCAAATTGGTGATTTGATGTAAACTGGTGATTTGATAACAAGATTTAGGTTATGGTCATACAAGTTTGGCTGCCTGACTCAGTTTACTCGTACTCGTTTACTTTGACACGATTTCAGGATGTGCAGGCAGGATTTGCTGGATTTTTTTTGTACATTTATACAGGTGCGTTTGCATTTGGTACTCAAAATTTCTAACTGATTTTAATCAATTTCTTAATTTATTCCCATTTTCTTAGATAGGTTCAAGTTCTATATGCAAAGCGGATTAAGATTTACAGTCTGTAGGCAGTAACAAAACAACGATTCGTCGCACGCTTAGAACTGCTTAGTTTACTGGAACATAAAAAGAGATTCTGTAGTGGTTTACTTATAACAAGTTTAAAGTCAGGATATCAGTTGATTTAAACAGTGGAGACTTTATGGAAAATGTTTTTTTCAAACTTTGAATTACTAATCTAAAATAGCCAAGATAAAAAGCAACCGTGGAAGAAGTAACTTTAATACAAATGAGGAGGTGCAATGATTGCTGTCAAATGCATTCAATAAAGAGAACTAAAATTATTTAAAAAGAAAATTGCTATTGTGATAACATACAGACTATATCTTGCAGAATTCAATTGTTTATCTTCGACTGCCTTTCATTCCGTTAGTTAAAGAATGCATTTTAGCTAATTCGGTGCACTTGTCTAGAGAGAATACAGCAAAATTCTGTATCATATTTGTGTTAATATTTAAGCATACATAGACGTAGACATATTTTACAATACATCATTATAGAGAAATTAGCGGGTGCAGTATTCAATATAATTACGTGTTATATTCAATCATTTTTTCTTCAGAGCCAGCATGCCCATTAAAAAAAAAGAAGAAAACACGGAAATAAGTGAGCCGACTCCATTTAAAAAAAAAAGACTGCGCAGTATTGTTTAAATTGTGATGAAACATGCCAGTAACCATCCCTTTTTAATCATTTATCATAAACGATCGGTTGCTATAATAGCATTCCAGCATTATTAATTTTGATTTTTATCTCCATAGAGGAAACCAAATTTTTGATGCTTAATAAAGGCAACAGGTCAAGATGAAGCACGAGTTTGAAACGGGTTGCAAATAAACTATCTAAAGGCGAAAAATCAGAATTTATGGCGATTTGTAAACTCGGTAAGTTAGAAGACTGGTTAGGGAAATTCGCGGGTATCCCTTTGTTCTTAATCATAACTTAAGGTGACGCGAGACCGTTTCAAACGAATCATTATAACGATAATGTGCATCTAAAAAAGGGGAATTTCAATATTATCAAACTTATATGCTCCTCATTATTTTGGAAGCTGTTTTGAAAGAATAGAAGTGTGTAAGTGTCACTGAGACGATTTCCACCCAATAAACCTGAACATGTAAAATTTAAACACTTTTGACGGGATTTACTTTTAGAAACTTCAAAGCTTCACAGCAACCATATGATGATTTTATGAAGAAAGATATTCTTGGACGCTCAGACAGTATGAAATACACTTGTGACATAAGCTGGCATAACTTTTGCTAAGGAATGTGTAGCACGGTATTTTTTTCTTTTGCTATCTCTATATTACGTTTTGCCAACGTGTTGCAGCGTAAAAAAAAAGAGGTAAGTTGAATATCGTCAAATTCATTAACACAAAAAGCAATAGATTATTTCTTAGACATGTTTAAACAAATGTCTTTGCCAGTCTATCATTTCACAATTGAAATCAATAGGATAAACCTTAGTTTACAACATAACAATCAGTTTAAGTTAATCAAAATATGCACCATTGCCTCAAGGGTCTTCTTAGTAAAGGCGTTGGATTTTTTTGTACCCAGGGTCGATGCCTGTCCTGGCGTTGGTCTCGTGACAGCGTTTTCGTGGGAGGTGAAATCCAAGTTCAGGGATGGCGAAGAAATGATTAAACGAAAATGCTATATGGGTAGTAGAATAAACACAGTTCAAAAACAACTCAGAAAATTAGAGCCAGATACGCGGTTGCGGCGAACTTTCTTTCCGGCGATTTTTCGTCTCTCACCTCCGATGCATGTGAGAAAAGTAGTCAGTGGCTTTGGATAGAAAGTTGTGTCAGTACTGTTGTGAGAAATCCAGGAAACACATGGGTGCGTCACTGACCGCCATGATATGATCTAAGCTGTTAAAAT
Organism: Hippopus hippopus; assembly: GCA_946811185.2. NCBI lineage: Eukaryota > Metazoa > Mollusca > Bivalvia > Cardiida > Cardiidae > Hippopus > Hippopus hippopus. Next base: position 22,666,237 of record OX328096.1, read on the forward strand.
GGCGTTAAACTCCAATACAAACCAAACCACAGAGCCTGATGCCGAGTACAAACATAACGACTCAATGGGTAAATATAACACTTTTAACCTCAGTGTCATAGCTTTTTTTAGAACTGATATATAGAGCCATTCTTGGGAAGAGGGGGCTTTTTCCCCTTTATGACATGTTTAGCATTGTTGAATGATCTCGGCGAATTTAAGAGCAAAAGAAATACTGTTGTCACATTTTTTCAATTTCGGAATGGATTATTCCTTTTTTTTTAACAGCTTATTTTTAATGGGATTTTTATATTATTTTCAATAATAATGACGTCCAATGAATATTGGCATTCGGTACTAGAACAAGGACAGCATAATGCTACGTTGGCAGTTTCTTATAATAAGTTATTTTACGTCGACGATTTCAGCAATGTTGAGGTGAGCGTGACTTAGAAGCCTTTTGGATAACCCAGGCAGTTCTGTCATCTGTACTTTAAATCAAGAAAACCCTCGTGAATCACTGATTAAACAAAGCCTAAATTGCATTACACACCTTAACCTCCATACAAAGTATGTATACGCAAAATATTTTTCATAATTAATACATGGTCTTATCTTTTTTTTTCCATCTGAAATTATTTTTTCCAAATATGTTAATGAAGTTATTACTGCCATATTCCCGATCATAAATTCGGTTAGTAGTGTCCGTGGTTGTGAGGTAGAGCGTCGGCCTCGTTACTATAAGGTCCTGAGTTCGATACCCGGGAGCGGGTGTCAACTTTGGAACCTTTCATTGGCCCACACATTCGGCGTGAGTACTGGTGTAGTTCCTAGGAAGCAGAATCGAGAGAGATTAGTATAAAATGTAAGAACTTGTTCCTCAATCGATGGAAAAAAATATGTTTAAATTCGGTTACCTTTATTTTCCAAGAAAGCGACAAAAATAACATTTTAGTATTCCTCTGATGTTTCAATTAGCACATAATATGTATCTGAAAAAAAAAAAATATATATATATATTCTACTTAAATGTGTGTATTTATATCATAGATAAAATACTTCGGAATTTCTTACTCAGACTGTGAAATGGTGCGATCATTCACTACAAATTTATGTTGTGTATAGCATAATAGCATTTTTCTTAATAATTTTACAATTGAAACGATTTTAGAACAAGTTAATATTAACGGCAAGTGATGATAAAAATGATTGAAACAATTTGGTGGATATTAATGCCGGCGAGTGTTTATTTTACAACGTATATCATGCCAAAAGTGTCAAAAAAGCTCTGTGTGAGAATCAAAAACAAAGCATAGTTGGGTTTTCGAAAAGAGGAAAGTTGGCTACATACTATAGATCTGAAAAACAGGTTTGAATAGATTTTTTAAAAAATCTTTTCTGTAGAAACGACGGATGTGTTGATTTAGATTCTGCTTGATACTTACAAAAATGTGATTTCAAAATGATAATCATTTTTAGGAGAAATATCAATATCTCAATTTTATTTTATTCCACTTGGTTTCATTGCATCAACATGCTCTACTTCAGGAATTTAACTACAAAATACTGGACCGACAAAAAAAAAAAAAACTCACTTGTAACTCGCTTTCTGCTATTAAATTTGAAAACATTTTCCCTGATTTTTTTCCTGACGCAATATGCAAATTACGAGGTACATAATAGTAGGAAATCTTTAAATGTTTGGTGGGATATGGTGTACAATATTATCTCTTACAGGTTTATGCAAGTTGTTTATTAGATAAGAGAAAATTCACTTAGAAAAAAAAAAGTAGATCTACTCTTGTTATATAAATGTATTTATTTTAAAGCTAAAGAGTATTCAGTTTTATCGGTGTTTGGAATTACATGAGCATAAGTAAGTTTTTCAATATTCTTTAACGAAAGATTTCCTGTAAATGTATAAATGTATGTCGAGAGAGAGAGAGCGAGATGGGGGATAATTATAAATAACACACAAAAATGAAACGATTCAAAGAAATAAAAGGAAAAAAACCGCACGAATTACATGAATCCAAGATGAATCCATTATGTGTTGGTCATACATACATTATGCGGTACTGCAAGCTTCGTAAAAGAAAATAAGAAAATGCCATACCGTAATAAGAACCTGTTAATTCCACACAATAATGAGTAATCTGATAAAATTAAATTCGTTAGACTCTTAATAAAGAAAAGGAATAGGCTGAATCACAAACAAAAATTCATATATACTTTTCATAACAAGTCCTCAGTAACGAAGACGAAAACAATGCAAAGTCCGTTCACATTAACGAAGCACTTATGTTGTATTTTTTTACTTAATAAGAAGAGTTTTTCCGTGTGCGATGCTATAAGAATGAAATTTCAGTAATTTCTTCCCTTAAAAACTCGTCAGTAGTCAAAGAAACTCTCTCCTGTCATAAACCTCAATTTAAGCTAACACAACTTGTTTCAGCAGAAGAAAGTATGAATGGTGATGAGTAAACTATAAACACTAAACACGTCAATTTTATTAAAAAGCTGAATAATATTGAAGTTGTAATGTAAATTGATTTTTATAGACTCAGTTATGTACCTACAGAAATATTTTCAGTCTAAAAATTAAGAATTATAAATTTGATGCTAAGGAGGGGATAATTCTATCAGTAATGTTTGACACGTGTATGAAATTAGTTTTCAGTCTACGTATATGCGGCTCTCTGGGAAAATGGCGTTTCATACATCTCCGAAATGCATTATACCAAGCAATTCGTCGCATAATCTGGACCTGGGCCCGTATTCACCAACCATTCTTAAGAACGTTCTTGGTCTCAGTCTCCAGAATTTTCTAAATTTGAAAATAACACAACTTCTGATTGGCTAAACCAGAAGTTGTGTTACTTTCAAATTTAGAAAATCCTGAAGAATAAGACTAAGAATATTCTTAAGAATGGTTGGTGAATACGGGCCCTGTTTTACCGAATGAATCATAGAACTGCCCTTTGAAATACAAAAAAATATCAACAGCAATAAGTTCGACTAGTGTCAGCCTGCGCGGACTGCACAGGCTGACACAGGTCGAACCTTTCAGCAAATGCACCACAGTTTCCCAGAGCATGACTCAACTATACAATAAGCTTCTCTTTTCGTTGAAAATGATTTTGGCATAGAGATTGTTCAATGTATTCATGAAAATATATCGGATATTGTCCCTGTCTAATTCATCGTATCAAAATTTTAATTCATACTACACAAATTAGTTTGTGAGGTAGATTAAAATATATATACATATATATTATATTAGCAATCCGAAATTCGAATGTTCGGAAGGAGGAATTAGACTTTTCAGCGTAAGTTCTACAAAGGTTGCAAGATAGGAGTTTTGCGGTTTGAAGGTCGCTTACTGAACGCAAGAAGTTGTTTTTTTTCCTTACATATAAATATTCATTGAGTATACGACTTACACGATACTAGACTGCTTCTCGACAGGAGTGAATGGTTCATAAAGTAATGAAGAGCTCGTTTCCTGCTTAAAAAGTTCGTAGATTGACCCTTATCAGCGTAATGATTAATACTTTGACGTTAAGCTGTATCTACGCATCAACATGATACAGTTGGACAAAAGCCTGTACATTTTTTCTATCATTACACTTTCACGGACATCATTTATATTAACTTTAGTACAATAACCATGATCAATTAATAGACATTAATTCCTTAAGGAAAATACAACGCATCACTCTGTAGATCCGAAAGAAGGCAATGTGCAGATGTTTTTCTACGATATATTGGATTTCTCTACGATTACAAAAGAATTTTGCCTACGGGAATTAATCATGCAAAGTCATTTAATGACAACTATTACTCTTTATGTGCCCATTCTAGGTCAAACAAACGATATACAATATAGATATTGATATTTCTTTTTATTTTCACATTGTAAGTCTGTCTTCTGCACCTGAATTTACCCATTACGTTGACCGTCAGAAGTGTTCACATCGATGCAATAAATCTAGTTCAATATTAAATACGCCGCCATTTTGAAATACGGTAAAACAGCGAGTGACCTAGTTTTGTCTTTGTTCTTCAATCTTCTTACGTCCAGCTTTACAGTAGAACTAGACGAACTCAGTACAAACACATTTTTAAGTTATTACTTCCTCTGCTTGTTGCAAACATTTTAACTCCAAAAACATGTGAAAACAACTCATTCAATCTGCACACTGAAACCCAATAAAATTACTAAACGTGTAAAAAACTGTGAATACACAAAGGTAATATACGTGTTTGTTCTATTTTTAAATCACACTTGACATATCTATGAGGGACTTTCTCAGCATCGACGAAAGAATATGGATCCTCGTTTACTCACATTATCGGATTTTATGTTTGGGGTTGATAACGGTTTCACGAAGTTTTGAGCAGCTATGAGAGTCTGTTAATGGAGGATCTCTTCATGACCTCGTGGTAAACTCATAAGCCTTGCTATATAGATCTAGAGGTTGTAGGTTCAAACCCTACGTGTGACCGTGTTAACCAACAATTCTAGATAAAATTCCTATTTTTATCCTCAAGAAGTTTCTAAGTTTTAAAGTTATGCTAATTCAGATTGGCTAAGCCAAATGGCTTAGCCAGACAGAATTTTGGAACGAGACCCAGGTGGTCAAATCCCCAGCTCGACAAATTTCTGATGGAGCGTTGATGATAGTCATTGCGTCAGGATTCCTTCCTCTCGCACCGCTGATCATTAAACATTGCGACGATGGTTATGTTGGAAAGCAGGCAGTGGTTTGGGAAGGATATTGTTCGCAGTACTTGTTAAAGAAACTTGGGGAAAAGCATGGATAAGTGCACTGATCACCAAAACTTTGAAAACGGCGTTTTACAACTTTCAAACCAATTAACCAATCCAATAGTGGCACTTTTTTTGAAAGGATATAAAAAACATTGTAGATCTATTGCCTGCTAACGAAGGTTGTTAGGAAGACCAGTTTGTTGTGTATTTTATTGTTATCCTTCGTGTAAGAGTAACCGGAATATGGCATTTATGTTATACATGTATTGTGGTTAAACGCTATACATGTATGTTCGAGAAATGGTGAGAGAGAGAGAGAGAGATCAGACGATGGTGGTAAGTAGTCCTTTTCCAAAAATTTTTTCGAGACTTTAAAAAACAACTCCGATCATTTGTGCCACCTTTAATTTGTCGTCTGCAAAATGCTTTGAATTTAGACCAGTCTCAGATTATGTCGTATGGTAAACAGTTAACGATATCATTTGCAACGTTAATAATAAAAAACGGCGCCCTGGCAAAAGAGGGCTAAATGCGTCGCCGTGACGAATTCTATCAAGCAATTCATCATATAATTATGGATCATAAAATTCGTTTTGTGTAACAACCGACTGAATCATGAGATAGACTGGTCCTTTGACATGCAGAAAATGGACCAATAGCAAAAGGGTTCGATCCAGGTCAGCCTCTACGGACTTTTGGCCTACTGCGTTGGTACTTTTTCCAGGTGCAATAAACTCACTTTTAACAGGGCATTGCTCAAATATAAATGATATCCAGAGCTCCAGATAGAGGGAGTGATTTTGATTTCAAAATTGAAAATATTAATTATTCTCCACTAAACCCTATGTTGTGGGTACTCAATAGAATCATCTCATCGAGACGATTCTAATGAGTACCCACAACATAAGGTTTCGAAGAGAAATAATGACTTTAGAAAACCAACACTCCCTCTTATTTGGAGCTCTGATATCTATAAAAGATCCCCATTCCTCGAAGTTTGTAAACCTCGACATAGGCCAAATGGGCGTGTTGTTAATTAATTGCAAGATTTGTCGTCTCGATATCGAGTCTCGATATTGACAATTTAATGCTTAGTTTGCGTTTCCTGGCAGCATTTCATGCCGTATCAGTTGATTGAATGAAACATCAGGGATAGAAATATGCTTCACGTCACGAATTTTATCTCAGGTACTATATATTAAACCATTAATGTACATTTACTACTTTTTAACCCCCCCCCCTTTCCCGCTGCAGGTGACATCTTTGAAAAGCACGTTGGAAAAAAGCATTTATGGTAACGAGTAATTGCTTTTTTTTCCCAAGGTGTTTACCGTAATGTGAAACAAGAAATATCTTTAAAGAAGATTGGCGGCGTAAATTTGCCAGCAAATAGGCAGGGCCCTTAGAATAAACATGTCTACATTTTTTACCAATCACAAATTTCTATTTTTTCATTTGTTATCAGTACCATAAAGTAGGTCAAAAGCCAGCACATTCAGCTACGCCGAAAAAATAGTGTTTTTTTTCATTTGTCAAGCATTTGTCCTACGGGTATATAATATTGCAATGCACTAAGATTTAGTAGTTATGAAATAAAGCTTTTACAGAAATGGGTGAAATTGAATTGTGCGATACTGGCTAGGACGACTTGTCTACTAATACATGTACGTGGGGCAACAACGGGTGAGCCATGCTCTGTAAAAATGGGGATTTAATACATCTGCAAAAAGTATCGACCCAGGTCAGCCTGTGCAGTCCGCGCAGGCTGACCTGGGCCGAAACCTTTCGCTAATTGTCAATTTTCTGCATGTACAAGGACCATTATACCTCAGGATTAGGTCGGTTGTTAGATAGAATTGATTTTATGGATCACTAATAATTTGACGACTTACTTGGATATAATCCATCACAGAGATGCATTAAACCCCCTTTTCACAGAGTATGGCTTGGGTATTTTTTACGTACAATGAAGATTGCGATCAGGTTGTACAGAACGCCTTGTCTGATCTTAGATATTTTGTGACATACGATTCTTTTTAATCTGATAAAGTGCCATTTAAATCGGTTCATTAAATTTATTCAGCTGTCAATATCTACAAAGTATAAGTACGAGTTTTGTGGTGTCTTCGACTAAACACGGATGTGCTCCATTCAACAAGAACCTGACTTAGTTGTGCTAAATGCTTAATATTAGCCTAGTGAAAGTTCCCATTTCAGTGAGAGAATTCTTATTAATGCAAAATGATTGGCAGAAAAAGAGCATCTGGGCAATAGTTGTATTTTGTTTGTATTAAAAAGTCATTTGTTGCCGGCTCTACGCTTCAAATAATACTCTGTTCTGTTCTTTTACGGAAGATTATAGATTGAAATACGAATAAGTACATAATTGTGAACGTCGACTGTATAAATGATATGAACCATGTTCTGGCAAAAGGGGGCCCAATGCATCTCCGTGATACATGATGCAAGGCAAATCATCATATAATTATGGATCCATAATAGCCACTTTTTTTAAACAACCGACTTAATCATGAGTTAGACTGGTCCTTTGACATACAGAAAATTGACCAAATAGCGAAAAGTTTCGGCCCAGGTCAGCCTGCGCGGACTGCGCAGGGTGACCTGGGTTGATACTTTTCGCAGATGCATTAAGCCCCCCTTTTCACAGAGCATGACTCATATCATTTTGGTTGCAAAGATTATTAAAAAAAAACAGGAAACACTACAGTAGTGAAACCACTGCATCTCGGAGTTTGTTTATTTACTTTTCATTTTTCTTCATTGTTTTGCATATTGATGAAAAGTGAAATTTCCAATAAGATATTTCTTTTAGAAAAAAAAATAGACGTTTATCCAACTCATCCGCAAAATGAGCAATTGCTGCTAAACATGGTGTGTCTGAAAATACAGGTAGACTGTACAGTAATACAGTACAATACAATACAACACAATACAATGCTTTAAGCTTTATGCAATGATTTAGGCCTCCGGCCTACAATACAAATACATGTATTACAAAACATGGTATCATCATGTTGAGTGAACCGGAAAAAATAATAAAAGAATGATCTTTTAAATTATCTACAATTTCTTGTCTCACGTTAAATGCAGACAGTAAACATCTAGCCGTGCGAAATATACACTCTTGACCTTTTGACCACATTTTACTGTAGAAGAATTCGGACGTTCGGTAGAGGGATTATCCCCTGTCATATCCATTTGCTAAAGTGTGAATATGTGCTTCTTGGTACTGATTAACGGTAGCAACCTTTGTATAATGGTGCCGTAGATGGGCACGCAAAGAGGCCTGCAAGAGGCCCGCAGATGCCCACTGAATAAACATGTCCACATTTCTTACCAATCGCAAACTACTATTCATTCATTTGAAACCAATATGAAGTTTATCAAAAGCTAGCTTACGCAGCTACGAAGAAAAAACTGAATGAACATTGGAAGTGAGTAATGGCGTCTTCACTTATAAATGATAAATCGAAAATCTTTTAAAATTCATAGTAAACGTTAATTGAGACAGATGCTAGGCTGGCATGAACAGCCTCTTATAAATGCATTTTCTATTAGCGTGCAAATTGTTTATTAAACACGTAGTTACGACATCAGAAAGACTTGACCTTTGTGCCACTGAATGAGAAGACTAATCGGAGCCAACCATAGAATGTAGAATGTATAACTGGGTTAAAGTAAAATTATACCATTTTGGCTTTACCGAACAATTTCATATTTTTAATGATAACTTTCGAAGACTCATTCCAATTTTACGCAGCATTGTCTCTTTTTTTTTTACAATGCATTCAACACATTTTAATTTAGAAGTGAATTACAGTATAAGGGCGAGATTTTAGTCGTCGTTTACAATATTTTCAGTTTGGACCAAGGTCATTTTTTTGTCGCTTTATAAAGTGTGAAACAGTCGGTAGTTATCGAAACTGTTTAGATGACGCTGCACGGATCTTAAGAACTATTTCTTCGCAAAGGACAAGAGTGGTCAAAATACAAAAATGCAGGTTGTAGGAAGCCGGGGACTGTACGTACCAACCAATAGGAATGATATTCTAAATGTTATTTTCTTAGTTTAAAAAGCAACACAACGTCTGACTGGCTATACCAGTTTGTTTGTGCATAGGACAAATGTCTAGCTCTGTATATTTTGAGACAATTTGTAGGTGACAAATCCAGTGAGACTAACATGTCGGAATCTAATTTGATAATATAGAAAAAGTGGGCAAAGGAGAATATACTTTTAACCAGCATTTATCCTCCTCCCAAAATGTTTCTAAAAGCCTTCTTTCTGAGGGTTGCAAAGCTCGGGATTCTCTTGTAAAGGCTTTAATTTAGGCAGGATTTAGGTTCAAAGCGCAAGGGCCATTTTTAGAAAACGGGTAAGATGAAATCAAAGCCCTAGGTCACAGATGTTTACTAGTTCATGCGCGTTTGAGAAATAACTTTATGGGTGTCGATATTCTTATTTCTGTTACTTTCAAGTTTTTTTAGCCTTTAAATACGATAGCAATTTATTTTTGGTTTGACCTTTTCAATGATCAATGCACGGAGGATTTATTTGAATGAATTTGCAATATTGCCTTTGGTTCTTTTATCCTCATGTCGGGTAAGATAGATTATATCTGAGAAAGTAATACTGAGCATATGTGAAAGAAATATGAGAATTCGTTGGATTTCTTGAGGATAATAAGGTAAGAACCCTTTGAAATTTCTAAATGTTTTTTCTTTCACATAGAATTAAACTTATCTGACTTTTGAGGTATTTCATATTAGATACAAGTACTTTCTTGAAAAATTCGAAAAGAAAATCCACATCCTAATCGAAAGCTGTGACACTGTTCTTTTTATCATTATTTACGGGCCTGCTAACTTTATGTGTGACTTTATGTGTTGATCCACGCCGTCTGCTGTGTTATTTATTTCTAAACTTTGACATATAGTATCTGATATTGGATGGCATTTGATATAAAAATTTACCAAACGAGTCTAGATAAAATGTTATTAAGCGAGCCTTTGGCAAGCTCAATGTTGATATTTTTTTTGTAGAAGAGTTTCATAAAATTCTTCCTCAAAAGCCATCGAATGTCAGATTCTTTTTATCACTTAACCGTATATAAAAATATAGGTCATGATGGGTTAAAACATAGGCCTACATGTATAGGTGTATTGAAATTTACATGAAACTTATTCGCCTCTTTGGCAGGCATGCTACGGACGAAAAATAGTCACAGAGAAACTTGCATTTTATGATTTTGTTTTGAATCTAAAGATGATAAAAATTGCAGATTTGTCGCAATTCACAATTTGGACAGTTAATTTCGCAAAGAGTCTTGGCAAGAAGCGCCTTCAAAATGAGGCGTATGATTACAGTGTTGTACCACTATTTGTATGTCTGAAACGTGTGTAAGAAATTTCGTAATGGCTGTATTACTCTGAAAACAAGGGTAGTTGTGTGATAAAGTAAAAGGTTATAGGTGGTGGAAATATATTCCCAAGCTTTATCACATTATTAACATGGGCAATGGTCTAAGAAAAAGTGGTTTAATCTATCTGCAAAAAAACATCGAACGCACAGGCTAACTTGGGTCGAAACCTTGTGCCATTGGTAAATTTTCTGCTCGTCAAAGGACAATTTTAGGTCATGATTCAGCCGGTTAAGAGACAAACTAGATCCATAGTATGCTACGACCAGCTTAGCATAATGCATTAGGAATATGTATTAACATCCCCCCCTCCCCCCATTTCAGGGAACCCGCTCAATTCATTTATTTTAATGGCAAGACAGTTTAACGCTCCCCTAAATTTGCCATTAGTCTCATATAACAGTCAAGATGTAGATCATAGATCAGACTGCACGTACTCTGCAGTCCGGTATAGATCGACACTTTCAGAAAAAGCAAGTGAATTTATAGTAAAGTCTTTTAGAGTTGAAACAGAGATGGAATGGAAACAGAGATGGAACCGAAACATATTTTACATGTCACTTTTCACCTTACCTTGTGGCTTGACCTTTAACATGGTGCCATGAAACATAATACTAGTCTCTCTTTTTTCATGTTCGCGTTTTGTTCACATTTATTAACATAACTGTCAAGTCCGTGTTTTGCTTAGATTTGACACCAAATTGGTTTTTTTTTCTATCGCGAGCCAATGCAGACTAACCCTTTACCAAACAAAACCGAATTTTAGCGACCATGAGAAAGTATGCATTCAGAAACTGGGGATGGGGGTCTTCTTTTTTTCAACCCAAAGTTTCCTACCGTTTCAAAGACAAAATCCATCACTTGAGCGGAATTTAATTTGCTGTCTGCAAATGATTTCCTTTAGGACTAGTTAAAGATAATGTAGATTGGTAAAGGGTAACTCTTAGGACTAGTTAAAGATAATGTAGACTGGTAAAGGGTCAACTCTGTAACCACCGAGTATTGAATTATACATTTTTTTAAAATTTCAGTTAGTATAGATCTACAAAAAAAAAACTGCTTTTTGCAATGCTTTGGCTATTTTGACTGAAATATCAGAAAGTGTAAATCAGTGATCAGACTGACATTGATCTACACTGTTGACAGGAAAACTTTGGTTACCCTTTATATGTTAGGAGTTAAATATTGGAATGCATGCACAAATGCTGCTGCTGATGGAAAAGAATGTACATTTTCGTCACTCGAGCGATACGCCATTATGATTTGGAACAGCTGTTTATTCATACACTGCATGGTTGTTGCATATTGTTCAAAGTATAGATAAGGTGTCAAGGGGTTAATTTCGTTCTTGTCTCTGTTTATAGATACAATCTTTTATTTATTTTTTAAAAATCTATCTAACTTTTTAAAAAGAAAAGTTCATCCCAACCGCTTTTAGGCATACACCTTGGAGACATATGCACTCAAAAAATACTTCTTGAAGACAGGTGCTTGCTTAAAACAGGTTTATTTTAACATTTTTGCCTTCTCCGGCAAGTAGCTTGCTTAATTAAGAATAAAACAGACATTTTATTCAGACATTATATATATTTTATTTTCTTGCCAAAATTTAAGTATTTCAATGAACACTGTGACATTTGTATAGACATGTAAAAATTAAAGATGGGATAATAGAATTGTTAGAAAAAAAAGTATTTAGTTTAAACATATTTATTTTACAACGATTGAAAAACAAGTTCTTACAAGTTATACTAATCTCTCTCGATTTTGCTTCCTGGGAACTATACCAGTACTCGCGCCGATTGTGTAGGCTAATGAACAATCCCAAAGTTGACAGTTGCTCCCGGGTCTCGAACTGGGGACCTTATGGTTACGAGACCGACGCTCTACCTCACAACACGGACACCACAAAACCACGGACAGTATTTATCTATAGTTACAAACAAAAGAAGAAATCAAAGGAATAAAAAAAAAAATACAATAATTAAGGTATAGTCACTAACACAGATTTTATGTCGTTCATAACTTAATTCAACCAATTACTCCTTGAAACAAAATTAACAGCATACGACAAAACATGAAAATGTACGAGTGATGCTCTAGGAATAGGGTAATTAATGCAATCCTCGTATTCAATTATATCAAGCAAGTCGTAACGTAATATAGAGCCACTGACAGAAATATTTTTAAAAGGGACGTAAAACACCAGTCAAACAAGTGCTTGTGCTTTTAATTTTCTAGGTGGTTTGCCATGTTGAGATATACTCTCGTTGACCGAAAACGGCGGACCTTTTCGTTAATCGGTAAGCCTTATTATCTGCATAAAAGCTGAGCCTGGTAGCTCAGTTGGTTAACGTACACGGTTCGATGCCAGGGAATCGCTAGTTCGATTCACCAGCTTGAATTTTTTTCCCGAGGATTGATGAGTGATAATCATTGGGACAGGTTTCATTTTTCTCTTATCGCTGAACTTTTTTTCGATGGTGGTAATGTGGGAAAGCAGCCACCCTTAGAAAAAATATTGCACACGGGACTAACAAAAGAAACTCCAGAAAACATGCATAGGTTCACTGGCCGCCGCAATATAACTGAAATAATATTGAAATTTGCGTTAAACTCCATACAAACAGACAAGGCATTTGCATTAGCCACGAGAGAAGGACATTATCGAGTGTGTAAAAAAGCTTTGTCCACCAGGAAGGGTTCACATTATCGGGTGGTGACATCTTTGACCTTTGAACCATTCATCAGGATCACGTGATGAAATTTGCATGAGGGTCGTGTTACGAAGAGCTAAGAAACCAGCCAACTACTTTAAATATTGATTTAAGTTCAAACAGGCTTAAATATCGCTCTTTTAGCACTACAGAGTCCTCTGCGCAACCTGAGTCGCCTTTGCGGCTAGTATGATTTAAATCAGATAGTATAAAACATGCAATCTGATCTTGATTCAGCCCAGTCCATGTTACACCGTCTGCCTTTCGTGATATACAGACTACAGCGGTGTTAAAGGGATTTTATTTCAGAATATATCTATGGAAGTGATTTTAACCCTTAACCTGCTAAATAAGTGAAATGAAAATCTTAAGTAGTTTACAGACACCCAAATTTCACTATTTCAAAAGTACTTTTTGGGGGAAATGTCTCCTTATCGGACATTATAGACCCAAGATCAGACTGCACATTTTGTGCGGTCTAGTCTTGATCTACACTGTCCGCAAAAGGTCCTTGAGTTTCGCTTAACAGCCTAAGGGTTAAGCGCAAAGGGTTAATTTGCACATATCCACTGGCGAATGTCTTTAATTAAGTAGATTAATTTATCACATTACCTCCCTTGTTTTCAGTGTAATATACCCATTACGAATTTTCTCATCTTACACATATGTGACACAAGATTTTGTGACGTCATATATGACGCCATTTTAGACTTCTTTCAGAGATGTGAATCGGGTTTTATCACCTCGTGCGCACGTAGGTTATATATTTTCTGGTGAATAATTCGTAATTTTCGTGGACGAGTTTAATAAAAGTTACATCTCAACAGCCAAAGAATGTCAGATTCTTTCTATCACAGTAAGATATTTCGCTAGATATTGATCAGAATACGCAAAACACTACATATACAATTGAAAATTTCCATGATAATAACCCAACTTGTTCTTCCGAAAGTCGAAAACATTGTGTCACTTTATAACGCCATCCTTTGCTTATTTCAAACGGTGGTAAGATGGAAAAAATCGTAATGGGTATATTGCACTGAAAACAAGGGAGATTCAAAGAGTTATGTAATAAAAAAATCTGTGTACATGTATATAAATATATATATATTTTTTTAATTTCCAGGTGCTAGCTATGCGATGATGGCAGGTTACCTGGCTAACACAGGACACATGCCCGAGTCTCTAAAACACCTCATGCCTGAGTTCCAACAGTATTGGGCGTCGGCAGCGCATTCAGAGGGTAAGTCAATTGACGTGTTTTTTTCTTTTGTAAACGCTTTTTTATACATGTGGCCTGTGTTTATTTGATCAACTCTGTACTAAGCGACAAAATTTTAGAGTTCCTTCAAACTGAAAGCTATTGAAGACGACAAATGAAATGCGACACAGTTGATGAAAAATGTCTTTGAATGGGTACAAAACACCATGAGAAAGGGAGAAAATGCTGGTAACCATAATTTTCATTTTTTTCGACAATGTTTTCAGAAGCCTCCCCCCATAGGGTTGTCATTTAAACACTGGCTTGTTTTGTAAAGGGTTAAATGTTGTTGTTTTTTTAAATGTCGCCTTCAACAGTTTACTAGATCTTATTACGGCGTCAGTTTACTTGTTCACGCCATGCCATTGTTTCGTCAGCTCCAGATTGAGTCTTTGAGCAGTAGATCACCTTTCAAGCAGTACAATCGCCCAAAATCAATCATTATTATTTACCATATAAGACTGATATGGTCATGTCAAAAGCACATGTATACAAACTTCGAGCTCTAAAATATAGTCATCGGTGATTGGAAAACTTATCGAAAGCGAAAATACCTTACCAAAGTGTCATGGTCATCTGATCATCATTCATTTCCGTCATGGTTTCGTTTCTTTTCGTCTTCACTAAACAGGCATTTTATGAATGCATGCATGCAAGCGCGCTCAGATTCTTGCGATCCAAAATCGCGTCGCGGCTTATCACATGTAGTACACCAAACAGTCTCACGTTTTAACGAACCTGAACAAAAGGCCCTTCGAAGACGTTGTGGAAAAAGGAGATATCAGTTTTCTTCTTTTTCCCACAATGTTTTCTACCCGTTCAAAGGTAAATGTAGTTGGTTTAGCCCCGGTTGTTTTGTCGTCTGCAAACGCTTTCACCTTAGACAAGTCCAAAATTTTGATCGTCTGGTAAAGAGGTAATTAAAGCGTTTGACGGTTAATTACAGTTTTACATCTGCAGACAACAGTTTTAATCAAGACGCTGAAGCGCATTAACCTATTTTCTTCACGCAGACGATGTTTTTTTTTCTCTCTCTCTCTCTCTCTTTTTGTTTCAGCAGCCGACTTTTTGCAAACATTGTGACAAGAGAGGAAATTGCTCGTGACGAGCAATTTCCTCTCTTGCCGCAATGTTTTTCACTTGTTTTCATTTATTAAGTCGTGTTGACTCTTTGCCTTTTGTTATGATGTGTACAAAGTTCCGCTGTTAACAAGGTTGTTTGCTGTGAATTTTCTAGGAGGTAATAAATATTTCTGTCTTGCAGCAGACGACATTTAGAAAATATTGTGGCACAAGGAGAAATAGCCCGTGACGAGCCAGTTTTCCTTATACCACAATATTTTCTCTAGTATATATCCATTGACTAGGCTTTTTGTGTGCGTTGATTGTACGTATTTTATGAAGATGTTTTCCTCAGTTTAGTCAAGAAGGGTCTGAATTTTTCTGTCTTGCAGCAGGCTCAAAGTTAAAAACAATGTGGCAAAAGGAGAAATATGGCGTCACAAATTATTTCACTTGTATTAATTTATCAAGCATTTATTCGTGTTAATTTTACTTTATTAACAACCACGTTTTTGTACGTAATGAATGAATTAACAATTAACTTTACTTCCCGCCCCGAAGCTCGCCTCTGAAGCAGACGAATTCTTTGTACGTGGATGTTCGTCTGTTAAAGTATTGCAGTTTTAATATTTTCGTGAATCCAGAAACCGTTTCATCTTTATTAAAAAGAAAAAAGAAACTGTTATTTTCTCATTTTAGTTATTTTTCAGTGTTTTTAGATATTGCTTATCATATAAATGATAATGAAACAATATTAGGCACAAATACCAAGATTGAAATGAAATGGACACTGAAAAAATGTTGAAAAATAAGAGGTTAAATTGTCTGTCTGTCTGTACCCGTCCTCTCTCTCTCTCTCTCTCTCTCTCAGTGTCCCAAAGTTGTTTTCTTTATTCAGGTGACTCTCTATATGAGCAGATATATGCTAGCTGGAGATAATTTAATTTCTTTAAAAATACATCCGTACTGTCAAGGAGAAAAAAAAAAACGCTGTTGAATGTTGAAAGTGTGTAGAATGGCTCAGAATTTTGTCTGCTATGTAAACATTTCAGCTGTGTAAACATAGATAAATTACCAATATAATATGGTGTAATGGATAGAGAAACTCTAGGGATTTATCCTTAAAACCGGAAACGACAGCAGTGATTTCTTTGAGGGCCTAGAAGAAATGAAATCGTTTTCTATCCGTCGTAATATGTGCAACCTTGCAGCCGTCAGGGGCAACGTTTGACACGAAGATGATTGATTATAGTATGTATTGATACTAGATTGATTATAGTTTCATGTTTCATTAAATAAAGACAAAATAGGTGAAAAAGAGGCTGAAAACGAGTACAGATGCATCTTTAAAGATGATTACTGCAAGACTGTGCTCAGTTCACCGATATTGCATCGGGGATTTTTCCCAAAAGGCAATTCTTCGTCAACATGTTCGAAAAGGTCAACAAAATAATCGTAAGATCTAGAAAGTTATTCTTCAATCTGGTTGGTCGAGACAGAACGTTTCGTTTAATTACATGGCTAGCCTTATAATTCAGGAAAGAACAGTTTATTAATACTCCCCTGATATTGCATGCACACAGTCTGTAAATACCTCTATACCAGTTAACAAAATTTTAAACTTTGTCAATATTGAAAGCAAATGCAAACAATGATTACAAATATGGCTTAACTGACGATATACGTATATTAAAGTGTAGAAAACATTGTGGGAAAAAAGAGAAAATGTTGGTTACCAGCATTTTCTCTTTTTCCCACAATTTATTCAAAATCTTCTTTCCTTTGGCCGTGAAAACACGGTAATGTGCCATTCTAGCCCATACGCTATTAACATTTACGATCCCCGAGTCTGATTTGATTATTAGAATAAGCTCATTTAACATTTAGAAGTTTCGGATTTACTGTGATTGTTATATTTCTTTTTTATGTCGAACAAGGTTAAATTGTCAAGCGAGAAGGAGGAAGGGAAATAACAATGACCAATTCTGTAGCGTTTTGTGCATGTTGCTAAGGCACGTAGGCGCGTGTTGATTCCCGCAGTCTACAGAATTATTGTTTATTACACGTCTAAATACGTCTGAAAAGTTATTTTTAAAGGTCATTTAGTTGCCAAGCAAAATGTAGAGCGCCTTTAGACTGAGGTAATCTGGTATAAATTGTCGAACTAGAGTTTCAGTATTTTAGGTCTAGCATTTCGACTCTGCACATATCATATTGATTGTTGCAAGGAAATCTTTACTATTGATGTTCGCTTCTGTGACCGAAGGCCCGCGAGCTTATACCATGGCCTAATATGCGTACGCGTGCGTCAACATTGATTTGAATCGTTTTCTCTTTTGAAACCTTTGTCTCAGTTTCGCCGAAACGTCAAGGAAACGATCCTGCCATGGTCCCCAAGAGTTCAATCAAAATGTTTGATAACACTGTAAACTCTGGTTGCTAATGCAACTAAACTGAAAAATACTTCTTCTTCAAAATGCTTTAAGTTGTTAGGATTCTTTGAAAATCGGTACAAGTCATCCCCGTGTGATGCTTTTTCTTGTTAGAAATGTGATCTGTCCTATGATCCGTCAAACAGCATTACAGCTGTATACTTTGCCTATTTTCTCTGATTATTAGTCTTTAATTCTACAAAATAAAGGACAATGGGAAAAACAGTAATGTTTTTCATGCTACATGAAAGAATTTATATCCCTGTATCAGGCCTCTTATCATGTCCTTTGAAGGTTCTACTTGGTAAGCGTGAAGTGTTCATTCGCAGTAACTTGTCTAGGGTAGTTTTAGGGTATTTTTAGATATGAATTAACATTAATGTATTGTTGTATAAAACATTATACTCAAAATTAACGATTCAAAAAAAAAAAAAAAAAAATTAATAGCTTTGTAATCTCTGGAAATCTTCTAGTCAAAGACATTTTGTCGGAGTTCTTTGTTATTGGGTACAACTGTTCCTTAAGTAGCCATCTTTCACATGCCTTGGCGTCATATTAGTGTATGATAACGTGTGACTGTCGAGTGTTCGGTTTATATTCTCTATAAAACGTTCTTTGGATTACAGTGACTTCTAACGATGTCATTTGCCCATCAGCCAGTCGAGCCATACCGGTCCATTATGGTCCTCTTGCTTAGTGTTACTCTCTGATATAAATCAGGGTCGTCAACCATACCTTTTGTATCGCAAACGCTAATGTTCTTTTTGGAGAGTTTGACAAAGATCAGTCTGAGCTTTTGTGTAGTCTGATCTTCCAATCAAAAGTCCAATATACGAGGGCTGTTCGATATGTAATGTGTATTGTACCACAGCGCGATAACGCTTTGCACGATTGCGTGGATGATGATACGCTTGAATAGCTCTATTCAATACCTTTCCAACGGTATAAACACGAGCCTTTAGCTCCACATAGTTTTAAACTTATAGTCATTTCAGTAGAGCTAGTCGTTGACCACTGTTGTAAAAATGGTTGGGAAACGGATTAAGAATATTGAAGAAATTAGAGCTTATATAAAAGTTCGCACAAAACTCGGTCATTCGGTAATGCAGATTTTTACTAAATTGGGGGAAGTTTATGGGTCTGATAAGGTATCTTATGAGACAGTTCGTAGTTGGAGAAAGAAATTTCTGAGTGGCACGGAGTCCGTCAAAGATGCAGCAAAATCTGGCCGACCTGTGACTTTAACAGGCAAGGCAAATGTCTCAAAAGTTAGGGAAATAATTGAAAGTGATGGCAGATACACGATTCGTGATATTGCCAACGCTGTTGGCATATCGCTATCGCGGGTGCATTTCATTTTGAAGCGTATTTTGAAAGTACGAAAGATTTCTGCCAGATGGATACCGCATATATTGATAGATGACCAAAAACGGGTACGAGTACAAACCGCTAAGCAATTGCTCAAAATGTTTCCCAAATTCAATCAAAGACAATTTGCAAACATTGTTACTGGTGACAAAACATGGGTTCACTATTTCGAACCAGTAAGAAAAATTGGAAACAAAATATGGCTAACTAAACACGGTAGAAGGCCTGTAGTTGCCAAAAGAAGCACAAGCACAAAGAAGGTTCTTTATTGCATATTCTTCTCATGTGATGGTATAGCCGTACAAATTCCGGTGCCGAAGGGCAAAAGTGTTATAGGTCGGTATTACCGAGATGTTATACTAAAAAAGCTCAAGAAATATTATCTTAAACGACGCCCTGTGTCAGGATTTATGCATGTTCGTCTACTTCATGATAATGCTCCATCACATACATCTGAGCTTGTGAAGCAATTTTTGAAATCGCAGAAGGTTACCGTCTTGCCACACCCACCATACTCTCCAGATCTAGCCCCATGCGACTTTTTCCTATTTCCAAAACTTAAAAAGTTCTTATCTGGTCGTCGTTACAAGTCCCGACAAGCCCTTGGCTCAGCCATCAGTCAGTGCCTCAGAGGTCTACCTAAATCAGCGTACCGTGACGCATTTCAGAAATGGATTCAGAGATTGAAATTATGTATTTCAAACCGCGGAGAATACTTTGAAGGGATGTAATCATTCATTTCACTATTTGAGTCGAATGCTTTTGAGATATCGTACAATACACATTACATATCGAACAACCCTCGTATGGTTAGGAACCATTTTCATGTTGACTTGAATGGAATATTTCCAGTATTTTTTAAAGACCTTTAACACACAAACCCGTATTTTAACGATTCTGGAGAAGAAGGCTTTTTAAAACTCGACTGATTGATTGATTGATTGATTGTATGGTGTTTAACGCCGCTTTCAACATTATTTCAGTTATATCGCGGCGGCCAGTGCAACTATCCATGCGTTCCTGGAGTCTTTTTTACCAGTACTTCGCGCAATTTTCTTTCCAAGCCACTGGCTGCTTTCCCACATAATCATCGTCGAAGCAATGGTCAGCGGTGGGAGAGGAATGAATCCTGTCGCAGTGACTATCATCAATCCTCGGAAAGAAATTGGCCGAGCCAGGGGTCGTAGCCAGGGATCGAACCCTGGACCCCGTGTTCTCAAGTCCTGCACGCTACCGACTGAGCTACCGGGGCTCGGCTTAAAACACGATGGAAAAAGGAAAAAGTACTAGTAACTAGCATTTGCTCCCTTTTCCTTAACTTTTTGTTTTTTACTCTTTCAAAGACTACTGCCAGTATTTGACCCACATTTAACATGTCATCTGCAAATGTTTTCATTTTGGTTTTGTAAAGGGTAAACATAATCTATCTTTGTTTATATGTTGGTTAACGCCTTTTCAAGAGTATTTCAGTGAAATCTCGGCGGCCAGTGCACCTATCCATGTTTTCCTGGAGCTTCTTTAACAAGTACTTCGTACAATATTCTTCGCACATCACAGGCTTCTTTCCAAAGTAACAATCGTCATAACCCTTTCTGCTATATAAATTAAATGAAACTTTCAAGCCGATAGTTAAAAACCCGAATGATGTTTTTCAAGTTTATTTTTTTGGAGAAAAAATACCTCCTCATCGGACGGTGTATATCCAAGATCAGACTGCACGTTCTGTGCAGTCTGATCTTGATCTACACCGTCCGCAAAAGGTCAGTGAGTCGCACTTAGTAGCCTAAAGTTTAACAAATATCAGCAGTTAGAAAGGAATGAATTCTGTCGCAATCACTGATCAGTCCTCGGAAAGAAACTGGCCGGGCTGGGGATCTAAACCAGCGACCCCCCCCCCCCCCCCACCCCTGGTTTCAAGTTCTGCACGTAACCGACTCAATACAACAGTTCCAATTAGTTGTCACTTAATAACTCACAGCAATGCACTTTTTTCACAGACTTTGATCAGTCACCGCATTCGTATAATTATTTCATTTGACACAAGTGGCTATGTTGACAGCCTGTTTATGTTTAGTTTTACACAATGACATGCACATAATCATTTTCTATGGAAAGCCATGGCTGTCTTACATCGTTCTTTTACAGTTCATTGCACCGTTATTTTAATATATGGTTTCATTACAACTATATATGTAATGAAAACATGTTTATATGGAACCAAACTGTGTTTATGTTAATGCATTTGTCCATATATTGAACCAAAGAAGCATGGTATTGTTTGGATTCATCAATATATTGAACCAAACTGTCTTTATATTAATGCATTTATCCTTATATTGAACCAAAGAAGCATCGTGTTGTTTGGATTTATCAATATATTGAACCAAACTCTGTTTATGTTAATGCATTTGTCCATAATGCTTCTTTGGTTCAATATATGGACAAATGCATTAACATAAACACAGTTTGGTGCCATATAAAAATGTTTTCATTACATATATAGTTGTAATGAAACCATACATTACAATAACGGTGCATGAACTGTAAAAGAACGATATAAGACAGCCATGGCTTTCCATAATTTTCATTACCCAGAATTCGCTCTATCATTCTACTTGCCTTACTTAACCCTTATCCTGCTAAATGACGGAATTGAAACTTTCAAGCCGATAGTAAAACCTCAAATGTTTCAATTTCAAACATATTTTTTTGGGGAAAAAATCTTTTTATCGGACAGTGTAGATCAAAGACCAGACTGCACGTTCTGTGCAGTCTGATCTTGATCTACACTGCCCGCAAAAAGGTCAGTGGGTCGCACATAGCAGCCTAAGAGTCAACGATTTAAATTGCATCTCCAAGGAAGAGATCCTGCTTTACTCTAAACTAAACAACAAAAGTACACGTGTCTAAATTGAAAGCATTTGCAGACGGCAAACTAATTAAATGTGGCTTTAAAATAGGATTTGTCTTTGAAACGGAAGAAAACGGAAGCTGGTTAACAGCAGTTTTTTTCTTTTCCCACATTGTTTTCAAACACTTTTTTCGTCAGAGTCGTTAAAACAGGAGATTGTCTGGTAAACGGCAGATGACTGAATATATTTTATCATAAAATGTTTGCTTATGGTAATTTTGTATACGCGTATCATGGCTTTAACTCCAAAATGGCGTATGTCGTTTACTTTGCAAAACTACCAACGCGTCTATGCATAAAGTATATGCTAATATCAGTCTGAAGTTTTAGATATCTCTTTTGGATATAGCGTTCCTATTTAAAAGCAGGAATATATTCCGAAAAAAAGGCTTGGCTTGGTAGCATTGTCAAATTCAGCAGACTTTCTTTCTGATCAATGTCATCCTGCATTGTGATGAATTTAGTTCAAGGTTTCCGACCACTTTAGACTTTGTTTTCCGACCAGTTCTTTTTAATTTTTTTTTGGTGGGGGGGGGGAGGGGGGGCTGGGGTGAAGGGGAATCACGTCCACAGCTTTCACAAAATTGTTATTACTTGTTACGAGCTTTTGCCCCTTTTCGCACGGTGTTTTTCCATACATGAGAAAAAATAATTAGGAAAAAAGAATCAAATCTTTAGAATGTTTGTCCTCTGCTTTTAAGCCATTGAGTGCCTTCCCTTTGAAAAAAATACCTATTATTGTAAAGGGTAAATTTTTCCAATAATGATAATGAGCATAGAATCATGTTTATTGCGTGTGATATATACAGTAAATAGGAAACCCTAGGCTGCTTACCTCGACTTTATACGCTATTGTGGACAGTGTAGATCAAGATCAGACCGCTTAGAACGTACAGCTGGTCTTGGATCTACGCTGCCCGAGATCTTAAAATTTCTTTCAGGTGAAAATAAATTTAAAATAGTAATATTTGGGTTATCATTCTCGGCTAGATTAAAAAAAAAAAACAATTTATAGAGCGATTTAAGGGTTGAAATGGATTGTGAAATACTGGGATGGTGTCTGTCAATCTGTCAGCTGCCACCATCTCTACACGTACTTTTGTTTACATTCAGATGGAAGGTGAAGAGTCGGCATGGCCGTACCTTGAGTGCCATTCGAAATATGTAATCCTTTATATTTCGGATAAAAGTTTGACCTAAATATGGTTCGAATTATCCGAATATCCGTAACGCTGCTTAGCGTGAATTTATGCTCCTTTTCGGACAGTATACACTTTTGATCACATTCAGAGGGGAGGTGAAAAGTCGGCATGGCTGCAACTTGAGTACCATTCGAAATATCTGTATATAAATTTCTATATTTTGAATAAGAATTTGACTTGAAAAGGGGTTCGAGCTACCCGAATAACTTCTACGATGATAAGCGTGACTTTGTGCTCTTTTTCGAACAGTGTAGACTTTTGATCACCTTCGGAGGGGAGGTGCAGAGTCGGTATGGCCGCACCTTGAGTGCCGTTCAAGATATAATAAAGTCTCGGTATTTCGAATACAAGTTTGACCTGAACTTGAGTTCGACTGATGTTTCGATAAACCTGTAGACTTCCAAGCGTGACTCAATGTCCTTTTAAGACAGTTTAGATTAAGACCAGGCTGCACAGAACGTGCAGTCTGATCTTTGATATACACTGTCCGATACGGTGCAATATTTTTCGGCGAAAAAAAAAACTTTGAAATCGCGATATTTAACAAGTTTTTTTTATTAGCTTGAAAGGTTGTTTGATTTATTTAGCAGTTTTTATCTTATTCAAACGACAAAATCCTAGACTGGACCAAATTGAAATCATTTGCTGACGACAAATTAAATACGTTTCAAATGGAGCGATTTATCTTTGATAGGATAGGAAACATGGTAGGAAAAGGAGAAAATGCTAGTTATCAGCATATTCACCTTTTTCAACAGGGTTTTCAAAAGCTAGTTTCCGTAGGGTCGTTTAAAGTCGGGATTGTTTGGTTAAGGTCGCGAAAAATGAGACACCTAAATGAAATGCCAATGTTATTAGATCTTTTTGATAATTTTTTTTTTTATTGCTATGTTTAAGAAAGACTGGATCATTTGAGCCACGCTCTGCCAAAAGGGGATTTAATACATCACCGTGATGGATTAAACCATCACAAGTCATCACAAAATTATAGATCCATTAAAAACCATTTTGTCTTATTACCGACTGGATCTTACACGTCCTTTGAAGTGTAGAAAATTTAAACAATAGCAAAAAGTATCGACCCAGTTCAGCCTGGGTCGATACTTTTTGCATATGCATTAAACAACCTTTTCACAGAGCTTATTGCTTATTTGTATACGCTACTGATATATGTGGTTGTTCTGTAAATTTGAAAAAAAGTATGTCTTCTTCTGCAGGAGTTCTTTCCCTCTGAATCTACGCCATTCGCTTCTTTATTCTATTCTTTTGACACGAAACTTTTCTGTTTGGGTTTGTAACTGAAATTTCAGACATCGATATAGAGACTTTTATTTTTTCATGCTTCTCGTTAATTTATCTGGAAATAATGATGGATTATAAGATTTTGTAATTCATGGTTACGACCAGTGAAATTAACCGTAAATGTGTCCGTAACTCTTCAATTGAAGGCGGATACAGTAGTCACTGCGCACTAGTTACTTACAGTGCGTGTCATTCAACCAGAGGGATATATGACGTAATTGACGCGAATTTGCCCTTTATTTCTCGCGCTTTACGTAATATTGTAATTCGTTCTTATGGGGAGCGGGGAGGTACGCCACGGGGAATAATGGAGACAACTGTATTGGATTTCGATTAAAGACCCAACAAAAAAAAAAGGGGGGGTTAGAAACACGAAATAAATAGAATATTTGTTTTTATTTTTTCATTGAAATATCGAACTTATTTCATCGAGTAAACATCATTGGTAATTTTTTCACTCGATGAAATAAATTTCGATCTTTCACCGAAAAAAAACAAATATACTCTATTTATTTTAAAGTTTACCCTCGATCCTTGATCGTTTATGTTTGGCCCAAGTTTACTAGCCATTCTGAATTACATATAAATTCTAATTCTCTAGAGAGTTCTAAATCTTACAGTAACGGAATTTGTGATTGCCATCAAGTGGTATAGCTAATAAGAAAGTGTGTCACTTTCGGTTTTTTGTCAAGAAATAGAGTAAGAATCCATTTTATAATGGTAGGTGAATATAGGCCTTCCATACTGACAAACGAGACTTGTGAATGGAAATAATAGTCCGACCTGTGCTGAGCAAGCATCTAAAGAACCACTAGAATGTGGCTGCTTAAGACCGGTGGTTGCCTAGTACATATACATTGCTAATGTACATTGCTTTTATACACAATATTAAGCGGTTTAAATACTTACATGTTAAATAAAGAAGGTCAAACTTTTTCACAACATTTAAATGATGTGCTATACATGACGTCCATATCTGGCTGTTGCAACGTCAAGCTCTTTTGAAAGTTTGCTATCACACATTTCTGGCGTTAGTTTTCTCGTCTCATGACAAATAGTAGTTTCAACTGTCCATCAAAGCTTGGTTTAGGTGAATATACATTTTCTTTCAAGTGTCCTCACGAGAAAAAAGTCCAAAGAACTAGGGTCAGGGAAATGAGGGGGTGGGGCAAACACTATCAATCCTGAAAGAGATTTAGTTTTCCCGGAAGTTTCATGAAGCTACGACAATACTGAATGTGCTGTATGGGATTTGCTCCATTCTGTTGGAACCAAGTGCCTTTAATTGCATTTTCTCTATAAAGCTGGCAAAAACGTTTTTTTCAGCAATGTTGGGTAACGTTTACTGATTACTGTCTGCATACCTCCACCTTGTTTCAAAACAAATGGTCCAATCACACCACAATAACTAAATGCCACCCATACCATCATCATTTTTATTATGTAGAGGAGTTTCATAATAAATGTGAAGCAGCACCTCATACAGCACATTCAGCATTGTAATGGCTTCATGAAACTTTCGTGAAAACTTCATCTTCAAGACTGACAATGTTTGGCCCCCTCATTCCACGGACCTTAGTCCTATGAACTTTTTCTTTTGGGGACACTTGAAAGAAAATGTACATTCACCTAAACAAAAACAGTGCTGGAGAGTTGAAACAAGCTATTCGTCGAGAGATAAGAAAAATAACTCCAGAATTGTGTTCATCAGTGATCGCAAACTTTCAAAAAAAGCTTGGCGTGGCAATAGCCAAGAATGGACGTCATGTAGAGTACATCATTTAAATGTTGTGAAAAGTTTGACCTTTTTTATTTAACATTTAAGTATTTAAAGTACTTAACATTGTATATCAAACAAAATTGTAATTATTGTAGAGTATCGTGATATAAATTAAAATAAGGTATGTACTGGCAGTAAAAAAATGTTACAGATTAAAACTGTGTCAGATATTATGAATCACCCTGTACTTGCCTCTTCTGTAAGCTCAATACACGTTCGCTTAATACAGGTTGGTTGCCAGATTCAGGTGATGACAAAGACAGTTGCACACAGTTTTACATATCATATACTAGTATCTTGAATTTTTGATTGCAGATAAAAGAGTTTAATATTTTATTTCCGCCAACAGTCTTTCATTGAAGAAGGGTAAAGTAAATTGCATCCGTAGAAGATATTAAAGATTAGAGTCATACTCAATGAAAATTGGGTTGAATACAATTGCAAAAAGTATCGACCCATGTCAGCCTACACAGTTTACGCAGGCTGACATGAATAGAAACTTTTTGACTTTTTTTTTTTAATTGTTCTGCATGTCTGAGGACCATTCTACTTCATGATTTAGTCGATTGTGAGACAAAAAGAATCTTCTGGATCCACTTGTTTGGTACAATGCATCAAGGGGCTTCATTAAACCCCCTTTTCCCAGAGCGTTGTTCATTTGCATGTCGTTCTAACATGAAACATGTATGTTGCGCGTTGGAATTGGAAGACTTGCATGCAAAGTTGTATTCATTAGTAATTTTACCAGACAACAAATAGCTAGACTTGTCCATTTCTTTCTCAGTGTTGTTAGAAATCTAGATTTTCGGTAAGCGGCTTGTAAATAAATGCCTGTGAAAACATACTGGCAAAAACAAAATGCTTTTGACATAATGTGTTCTAAAGTTGCCTTCTGCAACACGCAGGAGGTCGAATGGATGGAGTGAGCTAAAACAACCCGGACATGTTTATACAATGAAAAAGTGACCGACTTTTCTCTTGAGATTGTCAAATATGGCATATTTCTCATCTGTACACACGAAATGTCTCCTTTTACTACATTTTTTTTTCAAAAGTTGCCCTCTACAAGACACAACAAAGTCGCCTGTCGGAAGAAATAAAGTAAATCTTTATCAAACGACAAATATTTAGACTTGTCGAAATTAAATACATTTGCAGACAACAATTTTAGTGTGGCTAAAATGATGGAATTTGTCCAAGAAGGGGTTGAAAACATTGTGGGAAAAGGAGAAAATGCTGGTTTCCAGCATTTTCTCCTTTTCCCACCATGTTTGCAATAGTCTTATTTCTTATGGTCATTAAAACTCGGGATTGTTTGGTAAAGGGTTTAGTCAAACCAGGCATGTTTACACAATGATAAAGTTACCGAAATGAGCCCCCTAGCTGTCAAACACAGCATACCTCGCAACTGTACATTTCGGGTCGATTACGCCAGGTGCCTGACACGTAATCTCCCTAAACCATATGTTTAAACCCCCCCCCCCCCTTTTTTTTTTTTACAACGTGAGACATTATTTTTGAAAAGGTTGTTTAATGCATCCGCATCAAAGTATCAACCCATATCAGCCTGCACAGGCTGACCAGGGTCGAATTTTCTGCATGTCAGTGAACATTCTTGCTCATGGATCAGCAAGTTTTTACACATAATAGATTCAAATTACTAGTATGAGACGGTTTGCTTAGAATATAATTGCATTACGAACATGCATTAAGACCCCTTTTCACAGAGCACCACTCGGTAGTGCGACATTATTGGAATGAGACATTGTTCTTCGGCATATTCTTGTCCGTTTCCGTGAAGACCCGTTTTTATGTTACCTTAACAGGGTCAGAGAGAATACTTCATCAATACGTGTTGCAAACCATAGGGGTCCGTAGTTTGACTCCTGGCACCCATAGACTATATAGTATAAACAAGGGATTTAACTGTATGCAGTCCGTTACTCGCCCCCGGTTACAAAAAACAACGTATCTTTTCTACCCCATCAGTTATTCTCCTATTTTTTTCTACAGCTGAGAGCTAAAACATTGTTCTACCAGAAAAACATAACTGTTTGTCAGTGGCTAATGCAGTCTGGCTGATACATTCGCTCGAACTTGTAAACCCGCTCAAAATTCAGCGCCATTGACATGGGTTCGTACATCCGTTTTCAAGATATAAAATGCACTTTAGATCCAATGAAACGCAGCATTAGCGGCACCCACCCTTTAAGCATGTTTAAAAATACTACTGACCTATAGTCTTTATCTTCAATAACGACGAAACGCCTCAAAATTCGTTGAATTTGTGATCCACGTTCTTATTTCGAACAGCTGAAGCCATCTTCTGTCACGTGACATTGTTTGGAACGAGAAATTTCATCGGTTGATATATACTAACAGTCGTGAATTCAACCAATGAAATTTCGTACAGGTGCTCACACCTTTTTGTCACGTGACAGTACGGTGACACTGTTTGGAACGAGAAATTTCATTGGTTTATATGCGCGAACGTCAGTATCAAATGTACGAACCCGTGTCAATGTCGAAGATTTTTGAGCGACTTTACAAGTTCGAGCGAATGTATCAGCCAGACTGCATTAGCCACTGACAAACAGTTATGTTTTTCTGGTAGAAAAATGTTTTAGCTCTCAGCTGTAGAAAAAATTAGGAGAATAACTGATGGGGTAGAAAAGATACGTTGTTTTCTTGTAACCGGGGGCGAGTAACGGGCTGCATACAGTTAAATCCCTTGTTTATACTATATAGGCTATGGGTGCCAGGAGTCAAACTACGGACCCCTATGTTGCAAACTAGTCAGTTTTGAAAATGAGCTCTACCGAAGTTGGGCTCACGGAAAATATCGGTATCTCAGATAAATTAGCAGTTCGCAGTTTCGAAAAACATTGTTGGACAATTGTTGGCAACTGCTTCTTTTATTATCGGACACAGCACAGTCCATTGGTTTTTTGACAAGCTTCACCCTTTATTACCTAATATAAGACCAGGTGTCCCACTATATTACCCTGCCGAACATCGCCTTGAGTCAATTGTCAGCATTTTCACATATTTCTAAACTCGGATGGAAAATATCGTTACTTTCATCGTGTTCTACGATAATTTACCTTTAATCTGGTACATAGTACTGAATAAATAGACTATAATATATAATCTTTATTACATATATATATGTGAGCCATGCTCTGGAAACATCATTTCGTCTCCATGATGCATTGTACCAAGCAAGTCATCATATAATTATAGACCCATGAAATCTATTTTGTCTAACAACCGGCAGAGTCATGAGGTAGACTGGTCCTCTGACATGCAGAAAATTGACCTATAGCAAAAAGTTTCGATCCATGTCAGCCTGCGCGGACTGCGCAGGCTGACATGGGTCGATGCTTTTTGCAGATGCATTCAGCCCCCTTTTCAAAGAGCATGGCTCCTGTATATTTATAGATGAATAGATAATTAAGGTCGAAACTTCGGAAGTGGACAAGTGTTTCTCTTCTCACCGTGAGATGGAAATTTTAATACTGCAGTGAATATACTGAACGAATCTGATAGGTTAATGAAATTTGAATGATGCTAAAAATAGCTTGGACCAATATGATTCTTCCAAAATGCGACTTTTTTTTTCTATTAAAAGATACCATTCGATCAATGGATCAGTCAATGCATGTCATACAGGTTCTGGGGTCGGCAAAAGATAGGTGCCTGATACGAGTAGATCTACTCGTTTACCGTATTGCTGGCCCCCTTTATTCTTTCACTATACATTATACGACAAATGAATGTGCCTGCAGTAGGCAGCTTTGGGAAGCATTTTACGGAAAGAAAAATGACATTGGAAAACACAAAATGCATTCGCAAGAAGGATCTAAAATAAGGAGGTTTCAGTAGACCGAATAATGCAACAGTACCTTTCCCCTTGCCTTTATGTGCAAGATTCAGTAATGTTGACCAGAGCAAAGGCTGTATCTTACCAAGAGATTTTACAGAGGTTTATATAGGAGTGAGTCTGCAAATTCTTTGAATATTAAGTTTTTTCACTAAATCATGTATTGAGGGTACTCATTGGAACTGTTTCAACGATACAATTCTTATGAGTACTTTCAAGAAGGGTTTTTAGTAAATAGCTAAAGAAATGTTACTATTTTGAACCTAGAATTATTCTGTTAGTCTTTGGTATAAAATCTGTAAGCACCTATAATCAATCGGGTCCACTCTATTTTCAGGTTATGCCAGATATCTCCTAAACAACATCTATTATCCATACCTACCATACCTTCCAGCCACCGATACCCTGTCCTTCTTCGCCCAAAACTCGGCCAACGCCCAGGTTCAAGCAGCTCTTCAGGCACAATCCGCCCATCATAGAATCTACGACTTACAGAAAGGTGAGTTTTTTTTTATAATATATCGCTTTGCCTGTTTTAATGGTGCTTCAACAAGCCACTTCCATTTCTGTCATATCACGGCGACAGCTTTCTTATTCATGCCTTCTCTAGCTTCTACCAGTTAGTTCTCTGTTGCCGATCTGCATTGAAATAATGCTGGCTAAGAAGCGATATCGCACCAAAGGGTCGTTTTTTACTAGATGAATTGATGTCAGATTATTTAGATTTTGATATTGTGTATTCTGTATGTTCGGCTGGTGGCCTCTATGTAGATGGTAGAATTAAACTTGGAAAATTGGAAATTTGTTAAGTTGGAATCTTATTTTACATTTGTTACGTATGTTGTGATACAATCTAGAAACGTTGTGAGCCATGCTCTGCGAAAAGGTGGTGCATCTGCGCGGACTGACATGGGTCGAAGCATTTTGATATTGATTAGTTTTCTTCATTTCAAAGGTCCATCCTGATTATAGACAGAATGGGGACATATGGCTTGCAACACGCGAAAAGGGGCATTCGGACATTTGCGTAAAGTGTCGTCTCGGATCAGCCTGCGCAGTCGGCGCAGGCTAATCCGAGACGGCACTTTACGACTACATTAGATTTTGTGCTACAGAAGAATTGCACAAAACAGAAAATTACATAAAAACGGAAAGTGTCGTTTCGGTTTAGCGCAGGCTGATCCGAGACGACGCTTTACGCAAATGTCCGAATGCCCCTTTTTGCGTGTTGCAGGCCATATTATACAATTACTTTCTTGGTATAATGCATTACAAAGGTGCAATAAACCACCATTTGCCAGAGTGCCGCTCAAATATTACCATAGGTATTCCACATTATTTTCTGCAAATAGCAATTTCTTTTGCATCTGATCATTCCATATGCTGCTATGGCCATAGCAACTTTCCTCTATTTGAAATCCGTCTGGGTTTTGCTTTTGACAAATGTCTCTAGGGCAAACAAAGTGTCTGATTTTGGTCTACAGGTTTGCCATTGTTCATTTTGTCTAGAGTGTTCGTATTATTTGGTTAAAAGCATTATATTCCATATCTGTTTACATTTGAGCAGGACGGGGTGACAATAATGTTGCTGTCTTCACCGGATAGTTTGTGCGTAATGGATGACTTGTGAATTATTTTGTATTATTTAGGGATTGCAATTTATGCGCTAAGTTATGAGGCAATTTACGGCTATAATAAGTTTTTAGAAGGACCTTTTCAGAGGTGTAAAAATGACTAAACATGATATTTATCCATATGTTACAGAGGCAATTTTTAATTCCGGTGCAGTTCCTCGAGGTTTCTATCCACCACACGTGTTTCCACCGGGAGGCCAACTTGAGGCAACAAACCTTTCACTTCCGAGTTCAAGTAAATCTAAACAATCAGACCGTGATAAGGGCAAAGAGACGGAAACCAAAGATGTCGACGATAGGAAAGACAGAGGTTCCAACGAAAAACTTTTACATAGCCCAGAGAGGAAAGGTTTTGTTGATTCTGAAAAGGAAAGACAAGCTTACGGTGATAAAGACAAGACAAAATGTACTTTTGACGAAAAACCTTTTAAAGGCTCTTTGTCTAAAACTGATGATAAAGATAAGATTAAAAGTTCGTGTAAGTCTGTAAGGACAGAAAAATACATTCATAATCCAAATCAGTGCAATAATTATTCATCAAAGAGTATTGCTAGCAGTACGAATTCCAAAGAACCCGGTGAAGTGGTAACCAATTTAGGCAATGTAGATACTGACACCAAAGTCATCAAAGACATTATTGACACAGCATGTCGTGAAAGAGACAGGAAACGAGCGGATCCCAACAATTCTTCCCCAAGAAATAGGCAACTGATCAGTCCAATACGGCATGAACGAGTTGTCAGTCCTGATCGAAGATCGGCAAAAGCATATAGTCCGTTATCAAAGAAAGCCTTACATGTTCAAGTGCATGAAGATGAATTGCCATTATCTACTTTTCAGTTTCAAGACGTACCTGAAAATTTGTGCGTAAAAGATAGAAAATTAACGAAAAGTGGTGATGCAAAAAGTGACTCGAAAGGTTGTATCAGAACACAGTGTGTTGTAACTGGAACAACAATAACCGTAACGTCAACTCAGAATGTTATTACATCAGAGTATTCTCGGAATGAAAGCTCCCTTGAGTGCCATAATAGAAAAGGTAAAATAACATGATTACATTTGCACTTGTATGCAAGCAATGTCAGACTGTCACGACTAAAATAATGAATGATAATTAATTCCTTGTTCAATATCTACCTAGAGAAATCAGTGTATGGAAATCTCACCCTAGTATGATATATAGGAACTGACATAAGTTAAAAAATTTTATTAAATGAACTTAATAACAAACTTTAACGGCAAGTTTAGTAAAATTTTACTTTTAAAGTCAACAAATGTCAGATTCTCCTTCATCATATTACATGTACTGTAACTCAAGTGTTAGAGTTCATGATGTATTAAAATATTAGCCTACATGTACATGTACATGTGCAATGAAATTTACATGAAGTTGATCACTTTTTTGATAAGCATGTACATCACGGAAGAAAATAGTTCCACAGAAATTAATATAAATGTTTTGTTTTGAGTCTAAAGATAGTATATTTGCACTTTTTTGTATTAATTATCAATTTTTATAGTCAATCTTGACAAGCAATGTTTTAGAGATGTGGCGAATGATTACAGAGCTTTGACGAAACACGGCACATTTGCTTATCTCAACCTCGATCAGAAAATTTGTAATGGATGTATTACTCTGAATAGGTATTCCATTTCACTGTAGCGTCCTGTAAAGAATAGGCATGAATCGTTTCTTGATACCAACATGTTATGTTTTCCAATGCTAGGTTCCATATCACCCGGGTCTCAGATCAGCCCTACACAAAGCAGAAAATCGACGGTCACTACATATTCGCTGCCATACTACCATAATCTATACTCTAGAACAACGCAGGACGGTAAGAAAGTTCATGCTGTGACCTATGTTCCTGAGATAGGAACTATATCTAGTCCTATTGTTGGTGCACCTGCCGTGATCAATGTTGTCGATACGCATAAAGCTCAAGAGAGTAAAGACAGTTTCGGCTCACAGGCTCTGAATCTATCTAGGTCCGAAGTAAGGAGAAAATCTGAACTGACAAGGGAGAAAACCCGCGATGAAGACATAACAGATGGGAAGAAGTCTGATAAGAGGAAGGACGAAAAAGAAGTTGATGTCATAAGTATTGATGTGGAAACAGCTTGTGATCTGTCTAAAAGTGAAAATAATTCTGTTAAAAGGCACAATGAAAATGTTGAAAAGATGAAAGATAAAAATTGTATTCCAAGCTTGACGGAAACTGTCACGTCTAGACCGAAAAGTGATAATAATTCAAAAGGGTTGTGTTCATTACCAAAACAAGGATTTAACGTGGCCTCAGACGATGACGTAATCGACGTCGATAAACTTGACGAATGTGATAAAGAAGCTGGCGAAGACAACAAATGTACAGGTGATAAAAAGCCAACGGATACGGTTGGAGCAGATAAGTCTGTGATAAGAAAGAATCATTCCTTTGATAACGATACAGAAAAACAGAAGAAATGTACAGGTTTGACGAACCGACATAAATCAGCGTTTCAGTGTGACACAAGAAAAGAGTCTGAAGAGAAAACCTCTTGTGACTTAAATCATAACTCTGAAAATAGGAGCAAGACTATAGAAGCGGCAAAAACTTCGCCGATGCCGTCTTCATCTTCTGCAATATCATCTTCCCCAACGAATTCTGCAATTGATTTATCGAAAGACGCTTCAAAGGATAAACGACCTGGAAGTGAAAATTCTAACGGTATTGAAACGAGATCAAAAGCTTCAAAAACTACAAGCTTTCACTCACGCGACGAACCAAAAGGTTCGACAAAGAAACAAATTACACCCGTGAAGCCATTAGTAACAAGAAGTTCACAATCTTTGGATGCTGTACGAGACGAGAAGGATTCTAAACAAGGAGCACACTGTGTTTCCTCACCTTCCAGAAATGACGATTCACCTCTTAAAACTGGTGTTCCCAAGTATCCTGATTCCCAACAACAAGCATCAAGTAGGTATACCGGTTATCTTAGAGATTTTCAATGAAACAAATGAACGATATCGTGAATAACTGAACCAACATCATGCGTAAATGGTCAACGAACAGAAACTTCAGTTAAGTCAATATATTGATGCAAAGAAGCGCTTTAAATACATGTATGTAAAAAAAGGCATTTCGGCCTTTTACATAGGTATCTTACAGTAATATCAATTTTACATTATTTAGTATTACTGTTGTCCTGAACCCTTTACCAGACGATCCCGAGTTCAAACGACACTGGCGAAGCAGGACTTTAAAAACATGATGGATAAAGAAGAAAATGATGGTTACCAGTATTTTCTCCTTTTCTCTCTACTAGAATGTTTTCTATCCTTTCAAAGACAAACGCCATCATTTGAGTCACATTTACTTTGTAATCTGCAAGTTCTTTCACTTCAGACAAGTTTGCAATTGTGTCGTGTGCTAAAGAAAGTAATAGGTGAGAGCTTATCGATATGAGTACTATGATTTTTGGAAAATGTGCTTCTTACAGAAAAAAAAAAACCATAACTGTTTAAGATTACAATGATTGCAACATTCGAAGGGCGGGAAGTATTAGGTGGTACGTATAGATGATATATGCACCTTTAAAAATCTTTATTTCAGGTCAAAGCATTCCGGTTGGAATTGCAGTTGCTAGGCAAAGAAGTATTGCTCCAAAAGTTGCCAGCTTAAGTGGTACGTGCAATGCTTTTCATCTGTGTTTCTCACGTATTTCCACTCTAATGGATCATATTGAACCAAAATAGTTTCATTTCAAGCAGTGTGTTTTTCGGTCCTGTTCAAGTATGTACTTCTACTGTTAGCTGTACACCGTTTGTATGGTTTTCGTTTCTGTTCTCCATGCTTATAAATTAAGTAATCACTGAATCTCCATTTCTGTTATGTGTTAAAGCGATAGGGAGATGCTTTTTTCCTTACTTATGTATTGGAAAAAACTCGCTATCCATTCATTAAAAGTATTTGTACAAAATTTTCAGACAAAGATGGAAGAAAAACAAGTGAAGACACAAAGACAAAGTCTCAGACATCTGATATAAAACCCACGAGGTAAGACAAAGAATATGGTGGTGTTACTTTTGAATAAATTTGAAATTTGGAGCAATTATGGAATATAGTTCCACCTACAAATATCTAATCTGAAACAAAATCAATGTAGTAACCTGAAAAAATAAATTGACCTATAAATATGCAGGAGGCTAATTTTAAGCGCTGTTGTGAGCAGTATAGATGCATAGACTGCAGAAAACGTGCAGTGCAATCTTATAACTACATTTTCCGATATAAACACACAAATATACGATATTATGGCCTAAACAGCCGTTGGATTGACGTATGATAGGCTTTATCAAAGAATAAAATTTAGAGATAAGTTACTTATCGCTCCTGGTAAATATCTAGTGTTGGCTAAAAATGAGTAGATGTATAGTGATCAGTAAATGCTAAATTGGACACAGAACCAATGGTTTGGTTTATTCATACGGAAGTACCGAGATAATTTTACAGATCGAGCGAAATTTTATAAATAAAGTTTAACAGCGTCTAGTGGTCATCTTACGAAATGTTCACATTGTTACCCTTGGGTCAAAGACTACCCTATCTTGGTATAATTTGTTTTACAAAATTTAAGTATGGTCTTTCTGTCTGAAACTACGAGGACTAGAATGTTGATCGTTTGTTCGTTGCATCATCCAGTAGTCCTTTGACAATACTGTTCACATTTCTCTCGGGTCAAACATTGCTCCCCAACCGCTTAGAGCTCAATGTTTTTTTATTCGCAAAGACTTACATAGGGACGACTTTTAAGGAATTCTCGGCTGAAAGCACAGAGTCTAAGTGTTGATATATTTTATGAAGCATCATAAACATTCTTCATCAAGAAAACTTTGCAAAGCATGTTCATGGGTTCGAATATGTCCTGGCTTTGAATGTACTGTTTTATGTTTTATGGAAAATTCTTCTCTTCTATAATCAAATGGTCATGGTACATGATTTACAGTGTTGCCGTACGGATCTATACCAGGGTTTTTTCAAAGAGGGAAGAAGAATATTATCTCTGGGAATCAAAATTTAACCGGTGTTATATAAAAAAAAATCTGTATATTATCTTAACCCCATAAACCTCTGTAAACCCAAACCATATGACCTTCATGTGTGTGAACTGGATTGGTAAGATCTTCAACAAAATTTTAATATTGCGGTTTAGAATAACCCAAACCCAGGATTTATATATCATTTATCGAGTGAAAATCTGAAATGTGGTTTTTTTTGTCCGGAGTAGATACCTGATATGTGTTTTTTTGTACCAGACTAGATGGTATGAAACAATACGAATTTTTAGTTTTTGCTCGTTAAAATTCTAGAGCCTATATACATGTACTTGGCATGTTGTATTATCATATGGACTTTTGTAAAGTTATAAAATTGTCTTGATATTATCCTATGGATTGAAATTGGCTCCTACCAAGAGATCACATTCAAAAACAGGTACGCGATTTATGTCAGACTGAGTCAGGTGATCTGTTTCAAGGCCCTCCTGATTTGAAACGCCATAAAGCTTTCATCTAGCAAATATCATCTACTAATTTATAGTTATTCTGTTTCTATGATGAATTTTTATTTCGTAAACTATAAAACAGATATTGTAACATATGTTTTTGATCTTAGACCATTGAAAATCATCCGCCCTTCAACAAAAGGGACGACGCCAACAGTAACAGAGAAAAGAAACGAACTTCCAGCTAACCTTATTGTTACCGGTAAGTAAACTCTTGCGGTATCGACGTCATTAAGTCAAATACCATAGATAGCAACGTAATAGAAAAACCAAAGACAAACACAAATTTTATATTCATCAAAATTGTAGGTTTCATCGAACATTTCTCTTCAGATATTTCGTGTACAAAAAGCTATGGTGACTTTCATCTTTATACTTCCATGATTGGGTATTCAACCAGGTACATTTCGTTTTCACCAAAGGAAAGCATCCGCCATCATACCAAAACATATAACGAATTTGATTATGATACTCTAAAGTGACAACTGAAATTCCTGAATCAATATTTGCGATGAAAATTTGGGTGGGGATATGATTTTTTATGAATACTGCTTGAACTTTTTCTACTCGTTTCATTTTAGTTGGTTGTTTCTTGTCTTCTGAAGCCCGGTTCAATCTTCTTATAAATGTGTCTGCATGCTGAGTACTAAATGTTGTCCAAGAAATAATCTTCTTTCTATCGCGGTTTATCGTTCAATAAACCACAGTTGTGAGTTATGAGGCACAATAAATAATCCAC
This sequence comes from Hippopus hippopus, assembly GCA_946811185.2. Classification (NCBI taxonomy): domain Eukaryota; kingdom Metazoa; phylum Mollusca; class Bivalvia; order Cardiida; family Cardiidae; genus Hippopus; species Hippopus hippopus. The sequence goes on from OX328096.1 coordinate 22,704,269, forward strand.
GATAGAAAGAAGATTATTTCGATTCTAACATGACCAACTCTTAATGAAAGGAAAACAAGTTCATACTTAGAGTAAAAACGCGGATGCAGATTATATTCCAATGAATAACTTACTTAGATCTACTAACTTTATACAGAATGACGTCACTTTATATAGAATGACGTCACTCTACATAGAATAACGTAGATTTTACCACGCTTCGGTTGCACTGTGTTTATAGAGCCGAATTCACGTGTCATGTTAGAATATAGATTTTACCACGATTTCGTTGCACTGTGTTTATAGAGCCGAATTCACGTGTCATGTTAGAATTATTTGTGTAGCGTTGTAACAACTATCATTGTGATTCCTTTGGTGGAAGATTGCATTGTCTTAATGCTGTGCGCTTTTGAAGCGTTGCTATAGGTCATGTAAGTTACTGAATCTGCATCTCTGATAGTATGATGTATTCAAAGCTGAGCTGTGTAGGTAGTGGTCGTGAGGCATTTAACTGAATTTTACAAGAGGAAAATAGATAAGGTCCCCTTTACCACATTTTATTTATTAGTGTTACTTTTTCATTGGCCCACACATTCGGCGCGAGTACTGGTGTAGTTCCCAGGAAGCAGAATCGAGAGAGAATAGTATAAGTTGTAAGAACTTGTTCCTCAGTCGATGTAAAATAGAATCTAAATACGTCTAAACTAAACTTTTACAGGAGGCTCTACGCCACAAGGCGTTTTCTGGCCTGACGATCCAGCTTCACGGCAACTGGCGGCACAGGTTCTTCAGAATGGGCATCCAATAACTCCAACAACCTGGTACAACCCTACCCAGTTCTCTTTACCCCAGGGGGTCGTCACACCCACCTCCGATGGTACCCAAAACAATCAACTTCCTTTGACTGTTCCACCTGGTTACAAATTAGCTCAAGACTCACTTACCGGTCAGATTTTATTGATTCCTTCAGGTAGGTTTATGCTAAATTACTTTTTTTTAAGTACATTTCAACTTGGCACAGAAAACTTAACTAGTGTATTTGAAGATCTGTCTGTTTTGATACTAGTAATAATTGAAATACCTTCTCTGATAGAAATTCCTGAAGTTTCCTAGGCAACATCAACGTTTAGAATGCTTCCCAAATGACATGGATGATTTCAGTCTACACGAAGGAGAGGCAAATACTACAATGAATTGAGTCATGTTTGACATTTGCACAAGTATCGACCCATTTCAGCCGCGCATGCTGACCAGGGTCGACACTTTTTGCTATTGGTTTAATCTCTAAATGATCATTTTACCTCATGATTCAGCTATCCTATAGATAAAATGGATCCACATTACGCGTCAACTTGCTTGGTGTAACGCGTAACGAAGATGCATTTACCTTTTACTGCACAATGCCGACTTTTAACGACCCTGGGAAAGAAGCCTTTTAAAACATTGTTGGAAAAGGAGAAAATGCTGGTGACCAGCATTTTCTCCGTTTCCCACAATGTTTTCTACCCTACCGGAGAAAAATTGCGCCATGTGAGCTACATTTAAATTGTCGTCTGCAAATCTTTTCAATTTGGCCAAGGCTAGAATTTTGTCGTATGGTAAGGGGTTAAGCGCCCTTTCTCCGGAACGCTGCTCATATCGAATGAAACCTGTGCAGTCTGATCAGTACTGGTATTGTCTTCCAAGGTAAATAAAACAGGCCTTGGACGGCTAGGAATTGACTCTACAAAGGGCCAGTTTCTTCTTTCCGACTGCATAGGATCAATGAAACTGACAGCCATTTGTCTTGTTAGTAATTGTTTTTAACGGCATTTTCTTGCCCTTTTCTAGATATTTTGGATCAGCTGATCCACATCACAGGTAAACTCACTTATTGGGAAATATATTTCAAGTTAAACCATCCTAAACACATAACTCAATGATCTTTACAACAGGCGCCGATGTCTATGACACCAGTCGTGTGTTTGGCTATCCCATTGGAACGCAGATCCATCAGAGTTCAACATTTGCACCCCCTGTACTGAACGGTCAACAGAATGCATCCTCTATACCGACCAACCCAAGCTTATTTCCCGGTCAACACTCGATCAGCGACAGACCTGCAGCCGTTGACTTCTCTGTGTCACAGTTCCCGCAGATCTACAACGCCAGTGTAAGTACGATAGTTGTTACACTGTGTGTTTAGGCGGGGTACGTTTTCACCAACCATATTTAGCCCTGCTCAATTCTACAATTCCAGCAGTAGACAACCGATTTGGCTTGGAAAGACCATCTCAGCCAATCAAATGGCTAGTTTTGGACTTAAGCATAAGAATTAAATCGAGAGTATTTGGTGAAAACCAGATACTAGTATTAGTTGAACGACGAGACAAATCTATTTCTAAGATAGAAGCCAATGAAATGTTATGTTAAAAAAAAATAGTGTTGACTATTGGTTATCCTTGATCAAAACTATATAATAAACTAGAACCATTATGGTAAAATCACTTCATAAAGGCATTATCTTCATGGAAATCGGTATGAACGTGTCTAAGTTGGAAAATTAGTTACTTCGAGTTAAAACCAAGCTTATGGGGTCAGTTTTTATAAGCTGTTCTTGATTTATCTGACCAAGTTTTGCACCATGTTCCACCTTTTTCTTTTGTGCAATCATCATTAAACGTTACTGAGATTTAAGTTATTTTTCATTTTGGCCAGATGGGCTATTTCTGACCTGCAGGGTCAGGATTCTTATACGGACATGTTTAGGTCATAACTTAGATCGTGTAACCATACACGAACGCATGGCTAGCAAAAATTGCTATTTGATGTGTGGCGTCCTGTTATTTTCTGCCATTATTTAAATGACCCTATTGTGTTGACAAAATGACCGCGAGACACGCTCCTCCACGAGATCAAATTTCGCTTGTCACATTTCACTTGTCGTTACTTCAGAATATAACCCTTAACCCTCGTATATGTGTGTGGGGGATCTCTAACGTCATTTTGTTAGTTTACTTAATGGTAGAAATTCCAACAGGAGCAATGGACAACCAACTACCTATATAAATTAGTACCATGACATTGTTTTTTCAAGGCTTGATCTTACATAATACTAAAACATCTATACTTTAGTTTTGTTTGTCATCTTGTAAATGGAGAATCTTGATATCGCTAGTTTGCAAGTGAAAAACATTTCTTGGTCCTATAGTACTATGTGTACGTACGTAAACGAGAAATTCGATATGGAAATTGCCAAAATTTACATGTAAACTCTTTTAGCGCCAGATATATAAACTTAACCTCTTTAGAAGGCTAAAAATACAATTGACCGAAACTGAGAAAGTTATTTACTATATAAGCGGATGGTATAGATCCAAGATCAAACTGCACACTCTTTGTAGTCTGATCTTGATCTATGCAGTCTGCAAAAGCGTATGTTTACGCCAATGGCGCTGAAATGGTTAAGTAGTACATTACATGTTTGCAAACAAAAGGCAAAAGACTCAGGAGAAATACATTGCCTTAATTTTCATTATGCCGAGTTACCTTTACAGAGAGCTTAGATAAAGATCAGCTTGAGCGTGCAGTCTGATCTTGAATCTACACTGTTCGATATTTAAATATTTGAATTATAGCCTTGATATTCGAATACGAGACTTCTTTACCTGTTATTTGGCGCTCAGATCGACAAAATGGTTTCGATTCATCTTTTTACGACAATAACTTTTGGCCTATACACAACATCCCTGAAAACATAAACAATTTTGTGTTCATTCTGAACAATATGATTTTTTTTTTTTGAAAGAACTATTTCTCTTCTGACAAGGCGTGAATGCTACTTGAAGTCAGTGTTAAAGTTGAACATCTATATGCGATTGCGTGCAAAGATAAGTTTCGCGAAGTATGTCCAAAATATCCCCTCCTACTACGTGTATTTGGTAGTGTAACTCTTACCACACAATCCCGAGTTTTAACGACCCTTTTGAAAACCTTGTGGGAAAAGAAGAAACTAACCAGTATTTTCTCCTTTTCCCACCAGATTTTCTACACTTTCAAAGACAATTACCATCATTTCAGCTCAATTTAATACATGTATGTTGTCTACTAATGCTCTCAATTTGGACTGGTCTAAATTCATGTCGTTTAGTATAGAGTTAACTGTTTAATATCAAACGACAAAACTTTAGACTTGTTTAGATTTAAAACTTTTGCAGACGACGATTTAAATGTGACTCAAATGAAGGAAGTTGTCTTTGATAGGGTAGAAAACATTGTGGGAAAAGTAGAAAATGCTGGTTACCAGCATTTTCTCCTTTTCCCACAATGTTTTAAAAGGGCTTCTTCCTCAGGGGCTGTTAAAATCCGGGATTGTGTGGTAAAGTGTTAAAAGATTAAATATTGAGCTCTATGAGTACACAGTTTTGTCACAGAAGCTCTATAAAAATAACCCCAGGCAAAATTGTCTTCTCAGGTGTTGCCGAGCGCTGAAGTATCAATTAAAGTGGACAAAGGTGACCATCAGCCGCAGCAGACGACATCGTCTGTCGTAGCGCCCCCTATTATCATTCCGAATACTCAAGAGAGCGCAGCTGTTCCGGTAAATCTAAATCAGGAGGGCGAAGATGACAAAGACAAAGCACAGTCCGCCACTGTGACAGGTAGCCATTGTTATTCACTCACTTCCGGTTCTGATTGATTAAAACTTAACCAGACAACTTAAATTTAGACCTGTCCATATCAAAAGCGTTTACACACGACATAAAATATGGCCCAATAAGAAGGACGTATCCTTAAAATAATAAGACTTATCTTGAAATTGTAGAAAACATTGTCGAAAGAGGAGAAAATGTTGATTTTCAGAATTTTCCCCATTTCCAGCAATGTGTCCGAAACCCCTTAACCTCCAGGTGGTAATTACACATGATAGGTTGATAAAGGGATGGCACGGATTGTCATGCTTTTATTATAATGAGAGATCAAAATTCCTTGCATTAAATCTTTCGCTGCCAAATAAATGCATACTTTTTTTCGAGGTCTTAAAGTATATTGTCTTTGCTTTTGAAGCCGATTTTTGCCGATGATTAGTATCAGGTAGCGGATGGTGTAGATCAAAGATCAGACTGCACGTTTTGTGCAGTCTAATCTTGACTATGCCATCCGCAAAAGATGTTCAAGGCGACATTGGCAGTGAAAAAGTTAAACCTATAAGCGCAGAATAAACCTGACGAACACTTTTCTTCTAGAAATGTGACCTTCCAAATTCAAATCGTCTGCAGACAACGAATTTGAAATAGGAACAAATGAGCTTCAGTCCTCAGATAGGGTAGAAAATGATGTGCAACTATGATACCAAGCAAGTATAACAAACATGATCGCAAGCAAGTCATCGCATAGTAATGGATCCATTTTTTTCAAACAACCTGCGGAATCATAAGGCGGAATTGTTCCTGGACATGCAGAAAATTAATGAATATCAAAAAGTTTCGACCCAGGTCAGCCTGTGCGGGCCGCGCAGGCTGACATGAGTCGATACTTTTCTGGAGGATCATTAAACCACAAAGCATGACTCATGTATTGACAGAGACCTACTGTATGTATTATTCGGCGTAGCTGAATGTGCTGGCTTTTAACCTACTATTTGGTACTGATAACAAATGAATAAATGAAAATTTGTGATTGTAGACAGGCTTACTTAAAGAGTCCCTGCCTATTTGCCGGCAAACTACGCCGTCTATCTTTTTTTTAAAGATATTTCTCGTTTTTGTATTCACTTTAATCAAGTTTCTATTTTTACAAATCCCTGCTTTCGACATTATTAACCTTTCCCAGTACAGGCTATTTTAGACCTATCAAAACAGGTATTACAAGTGACAGTGAAAGGACTAACATTTGAAGGAATAGAAAGTATGCGATTGTTACCCATAAGGAAACATTATGAAAAGGGGGAGCTGACCGTTACAGGCAATTGCTCCTTTTCGCAAGATGTTTTCAAAACTTTATTGCAGTGTGTAATAAGACATACGAGTATTTGTACCCTCATAGATTATGAATATGTTCTTTCTAGGATCCACTGAATCTATATACTTTGATTTTGGCGTCAGTTTTCAATAGCTGCCAAAAAACCTGCTAGTTTATGCTTTCCCCAAAGATAGCTTTTCAAAGGGCAAATGATAAATTTCATTCTTAATATTGTTCTAATTCTTAATTCAAAGACCAGCAATCTGATTGGCCGAGACGTTCTGTCTCGGCCAATCAGATGGCTGGTCTTCGAGTTTAGAATTAAATTTGAATTTGTAATGGTTGATGAAAGTAGCCCATGGTTCTACTTGTATTTCAGATATTCCACTCGCTTCGGGACAAACATTCTCATTTTCAACACCAAACGTTCCATTTGTTTTCAATTCAAATTCCCTTCTTCCCTCACAAAATGTTACCGAGTTAAACTCGGATGTTAATCTTTTGAAACAAGAGCAGACGACGGTTCAGTCTCGAGGAACATCGCCAATGTTACCGGCAACCGACTCCTCAGCGGAAGATAACGAAGAATGTGCGACGTTAGCCGAAGCGAAGTCCGTAATTGAGTCGGAGAAAGTGATCGAAAGTGCTAAAACTGTCGCTTCTACAAAGCCTGACGTTGAAAGTTCGCCTGTGATAGTCAATGATACACAAAATGAAAGTGCTGGAATTACATGTGCAGTTAAAAGTGCTGAAGTGAAATCTGACCTCGTTACAGACAACTGTGATAATGTGGAAAGTACCGATAAATCTGTAGAAAAGAAATCTGATAAAGGAGATGACTTAAAACCAAAGCATAAATCTCAAACAGACTCTATCGATACTGAAAATAAATCTGTTGTTTCAACTGAAATAAGCGCAAAAAGCAAAGATGACTGTACTGTTTCCACTAAAAAGATTCGCGATAGAAAGAAAGAGTCTACTGTTACCAAAGGTTCTAAAGTGAAATCTGATAGGAATATATTTACTGACTTGACAGAATATAATCCTTTCACTGATCCACACGTCTTACAAGCCGCAGATGGACTAGAGCTCCTTAGTGCGCTCGCTGTGGCGGAGAAAAGCTCCTTAAAGCCTAGTGCAAGCGATGAAACCGCTGGAGACCCCAAGAAAGCATCTTTTGACGCCTGTAAAACAGAGCTCAAGGATGACGTTTATACGTTTACAGACGAACAAGCCACATCTGTTAGTAAATCTGAGGAAAAGAACGGAATTAACATCTCGGGTCAGGAAAAGTCAACGGTAATCTCTGAGAAAAATGTCGGACCTGGGGTTATATCAGAGAAGATTAAATCCAGAGTACGCTGTGGGCATGCGTTTAAACCACGGAAAAAGGAATCAGCCACGCCCACCTCCCCATCGCCTAAACGGATGATGACATTTTGTGGAATTACAATTCCAGAAGGTGAATATGCCATTTTTGTTTTAATGTCCGTTTTGAAATATCGCTTTATAAATTGTTATCATAAAAAAAAAACCCTCTCAGGATATTTTATGGCGTGTCAGTATTGCCCTTTTCAGCGCTTCCTCCAAATCCGAACACTCTTCTCGGGGTTGGTTTTGTTATATTTAGAGCTGCTTTACTTCTTAACCTGACGACAAATTTTGGACTAAACCAAGTTCAAAGCATTTGCAGACGTTAAATTAAACGTTGCTAAAATGATTATGTCTGTCTTTGATAGGGTAGAAAACAATGTGGAAAAAGGAGAAAATGCTGGTTACCAGCATTTTCTCCTTTTTCCACATTATTTTCAAAAGTCCTCTCTGTCCTAAAGACTCGGGATTATTAGGTAAAGGGTTAAACTCGTTATCCCCTAAGCTCTTTAACGGACGACAAATTTTTAGACTTTTCCAGATTTACAGCATTTAAGGTCGCCAAATTGAATGTAGTTCAAAATATGGGATCTGTCCTTTTTCGGGTTGAAAAAAATGTGGGAAAAAGGAGAAAGTGCTGGTAACCAAAATTTTCTTCTTTTTCCCACAATGTTTCAGAAGCCCTCTCTTCGTGGGTCGTTAAAATTCTTGACTGTGTGATACAGAAGTAAAGAGGAGACAAGTGGCTGTAGCGATTGAATATTGTTACGAATACATTACCATGAAGGGAAAAAACATTTTCATTGCTTGCATGCAATCTTTCCTTTTACCAAATTGATTTGTCATGTTTACCTGCAGCTAGGGGGTGTGAATGGGGGCTGAGGGGAGTGTAGGGTAAGAGAATCCAGACATAAATGCATTTTATAAATTCAAATTTCATATTAACATTAGTCTGTGTTGTGTCTAAAAATTGTCTTGTACAAAACTAAATATTATTTACATGTTCTAAAAAGTCCGTAATTCTAGATTAGCTAAATCCTTGTAGCTTACACTCTAGAAACAATGTGATGTTCGCATCTGGAAAATGACAGAGCATTTAAATAAATGATATTTACATTTAAATTAAGCGAATTTACGTTAAAACAGATAAGGCGCTTATAGATGTTGTGAAACTTTCTCTTTCTATCAGTACTGTCTATTTTCTTAACTCTTAACTTGCTAAATAAGTCAATTCAAATCTTCAACCCGATAGTAAAGACCCTAGCGTTGCTATTGCAAAGCTATATTTTCTTGGGGAAAATATCTCCTTATTGGACAGTGTGGATCAAAGATCAGACTGCTTGTTCTGTGCAGTCTGATCTTGATCTACACTGTCCGCTAAAGGTCCTTGAGTAGCGTTTAGCAGTCTATGGGTTAGTTTCATATAGTATTCATCTGTTAAGAAAGAAGTCGGCTAGTTCTGTGCTGGTATCTGGCAATTTTTGCATCATTTTCTCTGCTTGAAGCTAGACACCTACATATTTTATTAGACCATAGGCCTCTGAAACTCCATTGGTCTATCAAGGGATATCGAAACTTTCATTATCGGACACTGTTACTATAAATAGCACATTGGGGATTCCCTCTGTACTATATACAATATAGAAGAAGTCGCCAATGTGCTTTCTATAAAAACGGTGTTAATGAAAATTTGAGTATATGCCGTGATGTACAGGCGATGCACCAATGTGCTATAAGTGTTCGATGATCGACCTAGGAAAATTTTAGTGTTCCGTGATAGACCAATAGAGCTTCAAAGGCCTGTGATTAGACTGACAATATCAACAAGTGACCCAGTTATTGCAAACTAGAGGCTGCATTGCATGGTTTGAATGTCTATAAAACAATCGGACACTGTAGATACCAGATCAGATTACACGCTTTATGCTCTTGATCTATACTGTCATCTAAAGCAATGCTATTTACGGCGTTAGATTTAAACATATTATATTTCATACTATGTTTTTTTTTTTGCTCACAGCAATAACAAAGCATTGCAAAAAAGAATGTTACTGAAAGTGGCTAGACATTTAGTTCTTCAATAACACAATTTTCTCGACGATCAAAAGTACCGGCGTTCAGATTCACTTAACAGTTTAAATTCAGCTCGAATTTTAAATTCAAAGGTCGAACCAGCAGGTTGCCTGTGCAGAGCGTCGATGAACGGTCTTTTATAATAGTTATTAAAAACAGTGTAATAAACTGAACTTAGCGGTGGTTTTGGAAAAGGGGTCTAAGTGCAACTTCGTGATACTTTTTACTATTTTATCGTCCTATGTTATAGATCCATTTTGTCTGAGTTATGAAGCTGAATGACAAGGTAGAAAGGTCCTTTGTTATGCCGAAAATTCACGAGTAGCAAAACGTTTCGACCCGTTTCGTACTGCGCGGACTGCTCAGGCTGACCTTGGTCGATACTTTTTTTTGCAGATGAATTAAAGCACCTTTTCACAGAGCACGAATAAAGATTTTGGAAAAACTGGTGTTTTGTACGACATAGATCGTGACAAACGTAAATTTATTATAACTCCTAAACGGCATAACACATTTTTAGCTTGAAAACGAGAATTTGCTGTCCTATACTCCATCACGTAGTTTGAATTTATCATGAGCTCCATTAGTTTAGGACGGGGCGTGTCCTTTTATTTAAATAAATACGTTTTATGAGCCATGCTCTGTGAAAAGGGAGCTTAAATGCATCTGCAAAATGTATCGACCCATGTCAGCATGCGCAGTCCGCGCATGCTGACATGGGTCGAAACTTTTTGCGGTTTGTCAATTTTCTGCCTCTTCAGAGAATATTCTTTCTCATAATTTGCTCAATCGTTAGACAAAGTAGATTTTATTGATCGACAATTATTATGATGACTTGCTTGGTATAATGCATCACGGAGATGCATTAAGGCCCCTTTTGTTGGAACATGGCTCATATATTATGGAAGGCGATTTACCTTGGTGATGCCCTTGTATTTGCAAGAATATCCATACACTTCGATGAATTCAGGGGGTCACTTGTCCGAATTCCCAACTCGGCTAATTTCTTTGCGAGGATTGATGACATTCATTGCGACAGGATTCATTCCTCTCTCACCGCTAATCATCATTTTGATGGTGATTATATTGGATTATATTGGAAGACAGCCTGTGGCTTGAAGGGTAATATTGTACGTAGTTCTGGTTGAAGATAATTCCAGGAAAGCCAAGGATGCACTGAACGCCGCAAAATAACTGAAGTTATGTTGAAAACACTAAACAAACAAACAAACAAACAAACAAACAAAAAAACAAACAACTCTTCAGGAAGTCACTCTTTAGATAAGAAGTTTTCGTGTTTTGGAAAATATATTAGATCTTATGGGTAGAGCAAAAGAAGCAGAAGAAGACGCAGAAGAAGAAGAAAAAGAAGAAGAAGAAGAAGATGAAAACTTGTCTGAAATCTGATTCTTTCAGATTTATATTCATTTGATACTTTTTATGAAACCATTTACGGCGAAATTGAGATGCAACGCTAATACCAAATTTGTAATTAACTTTTTTAACAGGCGACAAAAATTTTTGACGTGTCAAAATTGAAGGCATTTGCAGACGACAAATTTAATGTGGCTCAGGTTTTGAGATCTGTATTTGAACGGGTAGAAAACATGGTGGAAATTGAAAAAAATGACTTGTATACATCATTTTTCCCTTTTCCAGTGCTGTTTTCAAAAGCCGTCTTCCACTTGGTCGTTAAAACACTGGATTATGAGGTCAATTGTATACCTTTTACCACACAATCCCGTGTTTAACGACCCTAAAAAAAAGAAAGAAAGCTTATGACCAGCATTTTCTCCTTTTCCCACAACATTTGCTACCATTCCAGAGACAAATCCCAGCATTTAGGCAACATTTAGTTTTGTTGTCTGCAACTGCTTTTAATTTAGACGTGTGTAGAATTTTGATGCTTGGAAAAGTGTGAAACCATTTTGTCTAAATTTAATCAAATTTGTGTACAAGTGAGACTGCTGTATATTGAAAACTGTAGGCATCAACGGTTTTCTCAAAAGAGTGCCAGCTGCAAGACAAACAGTTCGATATGTGTTGATAATGTCTGTACCAAACAACCACGTCGTGACGACCCAGAGAAAGAAAGTTTTTGAAACATTGAGGAAACATTGGGAAAGAGAAAATGCCGGTAACCGCAGCATTTCCTTTTATTCCAACAATTTCTACCCTTCAACAGAAAATACCATCATTTACTATGTCGTCTGCATCAGCTTTCAAAATGGATGATTCTAAAATTTTGTCGTTTTGTAAAGATTCTAAAAAGAAAAATTTTATGCAAATTATTTACAAAGATTTTTGAATTTAGTGGTACACATGTATCTTTGTATTTTATAGACTAGTTTTCCTTTCTATCTTTTCTCAAAGTTCAAACAAGCGCCTTCTTTGTTCGAGTAGTAGGCCTATTGTGTGAAATCTCATTACTGAATGCTAAAAATTTTATAGGTATGTTTTAAGCAATTATTAACACATTGGAGGCTTTATTTTCATCTTGGCACCCCAATCTACTAGCAGACATCAAAAGCCATGTAACTTCTTTTTATTTGTCCGTATAATACTATATGAGCCATGCTTTTTGAAAAGGGGGCCTAATGCATCTGCAAAAAGTATCGGTCAGGTCAGCCTGCGCAGTCCGCGCAGGCTGACCTGAGCCGAAACTTTTTGCTTTTGGTAACTTTTCTGCATGTCAAAGGACCACAGTACCTCTTGATTCATCCTATTGTTAGACAAAACGGATTTTATTGCTCCATAATTATGTGGTGACTTTCTTGGTTTAATGTATTACGGAGATGCATTAAGCCTTCTTTTTGCCAGAGCATGACTCAATAAATTTAAGTCGCGCCTGATATTATGAACATATATACAATACAAAATACATAATATACGCCTGTACAATACTACACGTGATTCACGCCTGATAATATTATTAGAGCCCTCCGTGACAAAGTGGTTTGACTCATAATCAAGAATTTTTTTGACCTAGTCTTGAAGGTGGCTTTGATCAACTGGGATGAAACCCAGGAAAGACATAACCTTGGGAGTTGTCGCCGTATTATTGATTGAAATATTGTTGAAAACGGCGTAGAACACAGATCAAACAACTCAGTAATGTTATGGTCTGCTTATTGCAACAGACAAGAATAACATTTTTTTTATGACAGATTAACAGGGCCTGCTGGTCAAACCTGTCAGATGTACCTTTGAAATTCTGGAATATCTAGTAGTTCAAGATTTAACAGCACCAAATACACAGTCTTGTGGACCTTTACTGTTTAATATCATGCAAATTTATATCTGCGATAACGGTCTTTTGTCAGTTTAATTTTCTTTTGCATTTCAAGGCTTAAAATAGATATAATGTTGAGTACTTTTGTGTGAAAAAAAATCTGCTCAACTTTTTGCCCAATTTTTGCAAATGAGATGAAAATACGACCGGGAAATAAGGTGAAAAATAATTGTTTGCGTTTATGTGCGCTATTTTTTTGCGTTTAAATTGTTCATAAAGCCCATGAAAATACTAATGATATTCCAATCTTAAAACATGCAATTTCTTACGTACTTAGAAAATCAGTATTGATATAATCGTCTTATCAGCCCGAGTAAAACGTCTGCTATTTAGGTTGGGGTATTTGACTAACCATCATTCATTTAAACTAACATCATCTCCAATTGCTCCGTCTTGCTGACATCACAACTCAAAGAAACAGACCTTGATTCTTTTCTTAAAATAGACGATGAGGTCATTGACTCCATAGAGATGGAGATGAAAATGAGGCTGGCGGAACTTCAACGACGATATCGCGAGAAACAACGTGAACTTGCGAGACTTACCCCGAAAAGAGACAAGGAGTGCGATAAAGACACCGATAAAAGCAATACTAGGTAAAGTCGATCTCTTTAACCATTTTTTGTGGCAAATGAAAAGGATTTAGGTACTTAATTATTTTGTTGAGCGCAGTTATCATCTGCATCGTTTCTGGGCCCATATTTACTAGCCATCCTAAATAACATTCTTAGTCTTATTCTCCAGAATTTTCTAAATTTGAAAGTAACACAGCTTCTGATTGGCTAAACCATTTGGTTTAGCCAATCAGAAGTTGTGTTACTTTAAAATTTAGAAAATCATAAAATTGAGAACATCATGAAGAATAAGACTAAGTCGGTGGCCAAAAGTATTTCATTAAATTCCGAATTCCCATTGACTGACATGCCTTTTTCAGTGTGTCAGAAGGTTAATGCCGCTACTTCTGATAATGCAATTATAAGCAAAATTCTAATGGTAGAAAGCGAGGTTACTGGAGCTATTTACACAATATGCTTTGTGTGTTCCTCGTCTGACATCAGAGTTGTAGCTCTCTGAAACCTGGTGGTGTAATCTTTCCGTTCGATTTTGGCGACGTCGCATTAATGCCAGCGTAAAAATCGTTTCGAAAATACTGATCACTTTTTAAACAGCTACATTTCTTCCATAAATAATATAAACTTATATAAAATTCAGTTTGCTCTATTTTCATACAAGTTTCATAACTATAGCTTTATTTTTTAAGCCACAATAAATTAAAAAGTAAAGTGGGAAATTCATGTAAGTCAATGGGGATTCGGAGTTTGATGTATTATTTATGGCCACTAAGTATAAACCCGACCTTATTTCTACGGCTAAAATACTATCAACTGACACTCAAAAAGATACATACCTCATGGCCTTAACAGAACAAGCGGGCGTTATAGATCTAAGATCAAATTGCACGTTCTATGCAGTCTTATCTTGATCTCTGCCGTCCGTTAAAGGCCCTGTTTTCGCCCATTGCGCTGAAAATGTTGAAGAAATTAACATGCTCAGTCAGTAGTGAAAATGAGGGAATTGCAATTTAACAGTTTTGTTTGTCAGAATATCTTTTAACTCTTTACCAAACGACAAAATTCAAGACTAGTCCAAATTGACAGCATTTTGCAGACGACAAATAAATTTGACTCAAATTTTAATGATTGTTTTTGGAAGGGTAGAAAACAATGTGGGAAAAGGAGAAAATGCTGGTTACCAGCATTTTCTCCTTTTCCCACAATGTTTTCAAAAGGCTTCTTTTTTCAGGGTCGTTAAAAGTGGAGATTGTGTGGTAAAGGGTTAAAGAAGTGGACGGTGTAGATCCAAGATCAAACTAAAAGTTCTATGCATTTGAATCCTGGCTTAGTTCTACAAGGGTTTATTGTGTACTCATTACTTGGAAACAGTTTGCTTTGAGCCATGCTGTGACAAAAGGGGGTTTCACGTATCTCCGTGATGGGCGGCACCAAGCAGTTCATCACAATTATGGATTCAAAAAAATAAATTCTGTCTAACAACTGACTGAATCATGTGGTAGAATGATTCTTGGACATGTAGAAAATTTACAAATTGCAAAAACTTTCGACCCATGTCAGCCTGCGCAGGCCGAAATACGATAAAAAAGGAAGTGCACTAATTTACATGTACGTATACTTACAGTGCTTCATTTTGAAACTTTTTAAAGGGGCCTTTTAGCTTGTTATTCGTTAAAGTAAATGATACATGCTTGTTTCCGGAGAGAAAAAAAACGCTGTTAGAACTTGAAAGTGTAGAATGGCTCAGAAATTTAGTCAGCGGTCTAAACATAGATAAATTACAAATATGAGCCATGCTCTGGCAAAAGGGGGCTTCATGCATCTCCGTGATCCATGGTACCAAGCAAGCCATCACATACTTATAGATCCATAATATCCACTTTTTTTTAAACAACCAAAGTAATCATGAGATAGACTGGTCCTTGGGCATATAGAAAATTGACCAATAGCAAAAAGTTTCGGCCCAGGTCAGCCTGCGCGGATTCCGCAGGCTGACCTGGGTCGATACTTTTCGCAGATGCATTAAGCTCCCTTTTCACAGAGCATGGCTCATATATATGGTGTAAGAGATAGAGAAACTGAAGGGTTTTGTTCTTATTTAAATCTGCCAACTACAAAAGTAATTTCTTTGAAGGCCTCCAAGAAATGAAATGTATTTTCTGTCCGTTGTAATCTGTGCAACCTTACAGCCGCCAGGGGCAACATTTGGCATTAAGATACAAGAATGTATGCTTATAGTTTCATAAAATAAAATGAAGATGAAACGAGTTAAAAGTGGTATAGACGTTGTTTAAACCATTGTTTAAAACTTTGAATATCTGGAAAATAATCTTGCAATAAATATTTATTGTTGATTTAAAAACAGTTATGTATTCGACGATTTTTCATAATTTCCCAACATTTGCTGAATGTCTGAGTAGATGTCCTCAGAGTAATTTTACAGTTTATTCATGAAACAAACGAAATGAAAATGTAAATTTACAAAGGATTTTTTATTAAGTTCTACATAGATATATGATAAGTTGTGGAGAAATCACTTGTTTCTTGAGTTCTTAATGCATCAAAAGATAGGCCTACATCTACACGCATACTGATATTTACATGAAGCCTAATCGCTACTATGACGGGCGTATAAATTGCTGACGGAAAATAGCTCCTAAGGAACTTGCATATAATGATTTTGTTTTGAATCTAAAAACGACAGATTTTCAGCTTTGTGACGATCATCAATTTTGATATTGAATTTATAAGAGAAATGTGGGTCAGCAATGATTAAGAAATGAGGCGCATGATTACAGAGCTTTGACGAAGTGCGGGACTATTTGCTTATCTCAAACGTGTGTAAGATAAGAAAATTCGTCATGGCTGTATTACACTGAATATGAGAGTACTTATGAGGGATTTTTCCCAAATGTTGAACCTTTCAAGTGATCAATAACTTCGGAAGAGTTTCCAACGATTTGATTTTGCAGTTTTACCATCGGCTCACACACACTGCCCGGCCGGGTAGCTCTGTGGTTAGCGTATCTGACTCGTGACCTGGAGGTTGGGGGTTCGATACCCGGTTGCGGCGAACTTTCTTTCTGGCGATTTTTCGTCTCTCACCTCTGATGCATGTGAGAAAAGAAGTCAGTGGGTTTGGAAAGAAAGTTGTATCAGTACTGGTGTGAGAAAGCCAGGAAACACATGGGTGCGTCACTGACCGCCATGATATGACCTTAGCTGTTACAAACCAAACCAAACTCACACACACTATTATGATATTATCATTCTCTGAAAAATTAAACCATGCAGAAATGTTTTGTTACATGAACACTTCGATGCATCGGATCTGCCTACATTTTTCTACATGCATTGATGGACAGAACAAGATTTCTGGTCGTAGTTTTATCTATACTTAGAAAACGAACATATTCAGGTTTGGTAGAGTCCAAAACATTTCAGTCATTCACTGGCAAAAGCGGGCTTAATGCATCTCCGTGATGCATTATGACTGAATCTGAGGTAGAATGACCCTTGGACATGCAGATAATTTACTAAAAGCAAAAAGTTTCGACCCAGGTCAGCCTGCGCAATCCGCGCAGGCTGACCTGGGTCGACACTTTTCGCAGCTTCATTAAACCACCTGTTTACAGAGCATGGCTCATTTATGGGATAAACTCCTTCAGGGTGTTCTTGGATCTATACTTAACGGTAACTTTTCTGAAAGATCTCGGATTTGGCTTTCGCGTATTTTTTGCAAAACTACCATTTCGTGTATTTACCAATTTAACGATGAAAAATGGTGTTCTATTAAGTTTTAAATGGAAAGCAAATCATTGCACACTGAGCATTGTTTAGTAAATATTCTATCCAGTGCGTGATTTACACCAAATAGATCAGTTATCATATTCCTTTTTTCAATTTATCCTGCTTTTTTTTTTCAGCTCCGATAAATTGCTGGAATCCAAACGAGGTCCGGGGCGGCCAAAGAAACGAAAACACGATAGTAATGATTCCAAAGATTTACAAAGGTATTGTAGTTAATTTCTTAACGGACTGTGTATATATGCCACAATAAATAGATTTTTACCTTTTAAATACAATGTTTAATCCCTGAAACAAGTTTGCTGATGAAGACTGTGGAAATATCGGTGAAAGATGAGGATAGTTAAAATGAATAAGAGATTAATGCTTGAATACATGTGAAAATATAGTGGCAAGAGGAGATATTGGTCGTTACGAGCAATTTCTCCTATTGCAACTTATTTTTCAAAAAATCGTCTGCTATACGACAAAAATAAGTAGATTTGCGATAACAAAAAATGTCATTTAAGATATTTGAAACTATGTTTTAGAACACGCATGCGTAGAAATGGTCTTGCATAACCTACAGACAAGTAAATTACACACGGTCACCGAATCTTACTTCTGCTTTGTGGCTTGACTTACGGTACAAAATGCCCCAATACTGCAGACAACATAATCTTTTTTACCGCTTGAAAGACTCATTTGTTTATTAGATTATGTCAAAAAACTTTACAAATTACCAATTCTTGTGTGAAAACATAGAAAACTACAGATGAATCGATAATGTACTTTTTTGTGTTGTGACCTAATTTTTCCATATTCAATCTGTTCCATAATAATACGCAATACTTTAAGCATTTCATGATTTAACTAGTCTTTCTAGAAAAAATAAAACTGCTAATTATGGCATGTTTCGGGCATCGGCTATCCTGTAGTGCCACTACACGCTATTCATACTGATGACCAATACCTTTACTTCTAGGGCAGATATTGTGGACCAGAATCAGAGCTCTGAGCATTATGGCATCTTGGGCTGTATTCAACAACTATCTGTAGAGCAGTCTTAGTTTTGTTCTCATGATTTTTTCTAGATTTAAAAGTAACACAAACTCTGATTGGCTTAACCAAATGGTTTAGCTAATTATAGAAGTTGTGTTACTTTCTTAGATATAGAATTAGACTTAGAGTGAAATTAAGAATAGTTGCTGAATATGGACTCAGTTCATTGATCGACACTTTCCCGACACGTTGCTAGGTATTCTAGAAAACGGATTTGAGCCTGCAATTAGTTTGTCAGCCCTAAAGTCCCATAATATAAACCCAACATACGTTTTCAGTCTATAATAAGAACCTTAATAAGTTCAATATCAAGGTTGCTTTTGTCAAAGATGTGTCGGCAAACCGGACAGTGAAGATCAAAGATCAGACTTCATGTTTTTTGCAGTGTGTTCTTGATCATACACTGAATGCTAAGGCGGCAATAGTAGTGAAAGGTGCAATTTTGGGTGTCTTGCCTTTGTCAACAGTTTTTCAGTTATGTCAAATCAATCAATGAACCTATCCGTGCATTGTTTGTGTTTCTAAAACAGTATCACCGGCTCCATTCTTTTCAAACCATTGGCTGTTTTTCTAAATAGACAAAACTAAATCAGTATTTAACTGTTAGAGAGGAAGGGAAAGCCATTTTACACGACTTTCATCAATCAAACTAACATGGTAGAGTCGGAGACTTGGTGCACTTTGTTTTTATCTCTTTTCGTTTCATCTATCAATCCCTTACCAAGCACTGCCTTCTTTAAATCCTTAGGCTGATAAGCGAGACTCAAAGACCTTCTGCGGATAGTGTAGTTCAAAATCAGACTGCACGGAACGTGCAGTCTGATCTTATATCTACACTGTCCGATAAGGAGATATCTTTCCCCAAATCATACATTTGAAATAGATAAATCTTTGTTTTTACTATCGGCATGGAAGTTTCTTTTTACTTATTTAGCAAGATAAAGTTTAACGAATTAGCAGGATAAGGTTTAACGATCCTGAACAAGAAAAAAGGGAAAGTACAGAAAGCTAATGTCTTCTCCCTACTCAAAGGCAAATCCTTTGATTTGATTCGGATCGCCTGTAAGTGCATTCATTTTGTACAAAGTACAGAAAGCTAATGTCTTCTCCCTATTCAAAGGCAAATCCCTTGATTTGATTCGGATCACCTGTAAGTGCATTCATTTTGTACAAAGTACAGATAGCTGATGTCTTCTCCCTATTCAAAGGCAAATCCCTTGATTTGATTCGGATCACCTGTAAGTGCATTCATTTTGTACAAAGTACTGATAGCTGATGTCTTCTCCCTATTCAAAGGCAAATCCCTTGATTTGATTCGGATCGCCTGTAAGTGCATTCATGTTGTACAAAGTACAGATAGCTGATGTCTTCTCCCTATTCAAAGGCAAATCCCTTGATTTGATTCGGATCACCTGTAAGTGCATTCATTTTGTACAAAGTACAGATAGCTAATGTCTTCTCCATACTCAAAGGCAAATTCCTTGATTTGATTCGGATCGCCTGTAAGTGCATTCATTTTGTACAAAGTACAGAAAGCTAATGTCTTCTCCCTACTCAAAGGCAAATCCCTTGATTTGAGTCGGATCGCCTGTAAATGCATTCATTTTGTACAAAGTACAGATAGCTAATGTCTTCTCCCTACTCAAAGGCAAATCCCTTGATTTGAGTCGGATAGCCTGTAAGTGCATTCATGTTGTACAAGTCCAAATTGTGTCGTATAATAAAGAGTTAAGCAGTCTGGGAGTGAATGCGCAATCTCCACTTTTTCAGACGATCTGTATGAGCGACATTTCATTCGTTTTCTGCAAATACCTTAGATAGATACATCAAAAATTTTGTCACCTGGCAAAGTCTTTTTCATTGAATTGTAGCGGGAAATGTGGAAAGAAAGACGGAACTCACGGCGCCTCACAGAACGGTCACAAGTCACATGGTCTAAATAAGAAGAAACGAATGGCTGAACTATTGGTGGATCGGGTCTTCAGAAAAACTGGCAGCTCTTTTAAGGTAGTAGACCCCTAATGGAAAACAGCTATTTCCACTATAATATTATCCTACAAAATTTGCTATGATTAAAAATGAGTGCTACTGTACTACTTTAACCGAACCACTTTTTCCTTTTTTCCCTTCTAAGAATTATCATTTATAAATCTAAAACCACTATATTCTCATTACAAAGGGAGATTATAATTACCTCCCTTTTCAGGAAACTAACAAAAACATCAACAAATAATTTCAAGATAGACATCAAAGGAATTTCTGGTCGGTTAAAAATGTGCAAAAGTATTATATCAGTATAAATCCTTATTTATCAACTAACAAGGAATTTTGCACTAGAAGCATTAGGGGTCTACTACCTTAAGGTATATCTTTGGATTCAGAAATTTCAACAACATAATAGGCAGTTTGAAACACGATCTTGAGCAACACTTTTTGCAAAAGTTACCTACGTTGTGTATAACACTATAAAGGTATCCGCATAAGCAACTCGACTTAGAGCGCTGGATTACTAGATTTGATATTTCTGATTGATATCTATTATAAAACTCCAAAATATTGCAATCTCCTGTGCTGTTCTAATCAAAAGGTCAGAGAAAAAAGGGACAGGAAGTATCCAAGATCAGGCTTCAGCCACTTGCTTTAATAGTCAGTAGAGCAATACAATGCCGCCATGGCCCTCTTGCTACTTAAATGTCCATTTTCTTAAAGGTTTTTATACACTCAGGGATGTTAAAGCAAATAAAAGAGAAGCAAACCTGAATGCCGACTGGTCTGTGTACAATTTTTACAGGAAACAGTTAACTGTTTCAGCTCTTAATATCTAAACACAACTTTAAACGTAGACTTAGAATACAATCTACTGCACATATAACGTAGAAAGAGTTTTATCTTTAAGTCATGACTAAACTAGCGGACGGTATAGATCCAAGATCAGACTGCACGTTCTGTGCAGTCTGATCTTGATCTATGCCGTCCGCAAAAGCTCCCTTTTTCGCCCTTCGTACTTAAATAGTTAAGGGCAACACAATTGCAAATAATTACTGAGGAAAATAAATGATTTAGGTTTCGTAATATGACACGAAAATCTGTATTATGTTTGATGAATAATTCAAATGATTCAATCGTACTAACTCTCAGCGGAGATCAGCATTGTCATTCTCTATTCGTTGATTGTAAATGACAATTGCAAATTTTCCATACTTTTTTGTGGACGACTTTTTTGCACCCATATCCTGCCTGAACAATGTAGGCTAAGATCAGATTGCATGTTCGTGCTGTCTAATGTTGGTCCACATTCAGCGATTATCGATATCCATCAAATTGTTTAGAAAAATATGACAAAATGATTTTAAAAGCTTAACGTGAACCTGATACAATGGATCGTTGCGGTAACTTTTTCTCCATGTAGAAAACCCAAATATTGCCAATTTGATCACCCACAGTTCATTGGTGAAGACGTCTTTATTTTAAGTTTCAAAAATCAGTTGCAGTAGAACCCAGCTTTGTGTCAACCTCTTTTAAGCAAGGAACTGTATAAAGCAAGCACACATGGGGTTCCAAAAGAACACAGAAGATTTGTTGAAATGTACTTGTATTATGCAAGCGACTGTCTAAACCAAGCACATTTTAAGGTGCTTTCTTGATTCAGCTTTCAGTGTATAACAAACAAACAAACAAACAAAATATAGACAATTTTTACGCACTTGTTTTAGATTCCACTCAGTAAGAAAGTTAACCTGATTGCACCTGCTAGAATAGAGTTCCCGTCAGCCTCTGCGACTTCCTGTTCCGCCTCATCATCATCATCATCAGAAAGAACCGACAGGGTCGATCCAGGTAACACTATTCGAGCACTTTAAGTAGATCATTGTCAATAGCGACTGAAACTGGTCTTGCGGACGGCTTAGATGAAGATCAGACTGCACGAACACTGAGGCTTGGCTAAAGAATTGGGTAGCCTAGATCCAAGTACACGGCTGTTTCGTGCTGTCTGATTATGATCTATTCCGGTCACAAAAAAGCCCCTGTATTTGCTCACTCGAGGCGTTTGTCTTTTCGTGGGGGTGCCCTTTGGTAAGACCCTTCCAAGAGTCCTGTTCTAGTACTGAACCCAGAGCACACGTGAACAGTTTGTTAAAGCTGTCGCCATGTTAAGACTGAAAGTCACGGTTGAAAATGTAAAAAAACAAAAACGTTCAACTATTATTAATATCGGAATAGTATATGCCTTTCCATGGAAAAGAAAGCAATATTAACTAACAAAATTAATTGTTCTGTTTAAGACTTTATTTAAAACCCTAAGGAAAAAACAACACCAAAAGGACAAAAATACAGCACATGTAATTGTAAACGAGACGAACATTTTCTTGACGTAAATCACCTCTTAACTCTTTAACAAACGACAAAATTTAGCACTAGTCCACATTGAAAGCAGTTGCAGACGACAAATTAAAATTGACGAAATTCGTCCTTGACAGGACAGAAAACATAGTGGGAAAAGTAGAAAATGCTGGTTACCAGCATTTTCTCCTTTTCTCACAAAGTTTTCAGAATTCTTCACAATCATGGTCGTTAAAAATCGGGATTATGTGGTAAAGGGTTAAGGCATAATAAGAGATTCTCTTTTCCTTTTCGTTTTCAAATTGTGATCCTCTTCAGTGGTAAAATAAAGGTCTTCTGCAGAAAGTAAAGGGGTAACAGACAGAAAGGTTCAGCTTCGAGCCTTGTTTCAGTATAAACATTTAGAAAAGGATGGTCACGTGTGCGATATGTTTTGTGATGGGTATAAGAGATAAAGTTTTTTGTTATGACAATTTTTTCCCTCCAGTTCACCATAACAAACCGATAGATTTTGGGAGGTTGATCAAGCGATCCAGATTTTCTCAGTTTGGTGGTAGAGAGCGCAGCTTCGTGGGAGGTAGGTCCTTGTTTTACGTAATGACTTCAACGTTTTGCTGAACAATCCAGTGTTTTACTTTTTTAACATTAAATCTGGGCTCTTGTACCTCTACTTTAAGAGTGACAATTTACATGTATTAATTCTACCAAGCAACAAATAATTAAGGACTGGTCCATTTCGAAAGTATTTGTAGACGTCATTTCAGCTGTGGCTCAAAGATGGAATTTGTCTTTGATAGGTTACCAACATTTTTTTCCTTTTTCGACGATGTTTTTAAAAGGCTTCTTTCTTAAAACTCGGGATTGTGTGGTGAAGGGGTGGGTAAACTGAAAATATTGCCATGTATTTGTTTTATTTTCATGCGCAATGCACATTGATGAGACTCGGATAAAAAAGGGTAAATATAAAAGAGCGACACTCTGGAAAAAAGGGGTCTAAAGCATCTCAGTGATGCATTATACCAAACAAGTCATCACGTAATTATGGATCCATAAACTCCATTTTGTCGATCAAGTGACAGAATCATGAGGTAGAATAGTCCTTGAACATGAGAAAATTTACAAATAACAAAAAGTTTCGAGACATGTCAGCCTGCACAGACTGTGCAGGCTGACATTGTCGATACTTTTTGCAGATGTATTAACTCTTTACCAAACGTTAAAATTTTAGACTTGTCTAAATTGAAGGCTTTTGCACACAAAAACATAAATGTGACTCAAAAATTAAAACTTGTTTTTGAAAGGATAGAAAACATTGTGGGAAAAGGAGAAAATGCTGGTTACCAGCATTTTCTCCTTTTCCCACAATGTTTCCAAAAGCCCTCATTCTTCAGGGTCGTTAAAACTCGGGATTGTGTGGTAAAGGGTTAACTCCTTTTTCACAAAGCATGGTTCATATACAACCATATAAACGAGATAAGTGAGGTGAACTGCTGTCATGAATTCGACAGAAACATATTTGAACTATTTAAAAAGATAAAAGTTCGTGAATTTCCAAATCAGTTTCACAACGCATGATGCACGCATGTTTGCATGCCATGTCAGATTTTCTGAAAAAACGCGTATCTCAAATGACACGCACTGTCGAATAAACCTAATGATTAACTATATTTTTCTGCAGGAATCTGGCATAAAAAAGACGAACGGAAAAAACAGAAACACTCTCTATTCCCCTCGTCGAGTATAAAAAAGAAGAAAGAAAAAGGTGAATGGATTCCTGAGATAGTAGCTCTGTTACTATTATTGTTGGTGGTTACAAAACGGGCTGGTGTTAAACCCTGTCGGCGCCATAGGCGAAAACAGTGACTTTTGCGGACGGCATAGATCAAGATCAGACTGCACAGAACGTGCAGTCTGATCTTTGATCTATACCGTCCGCTTGTGTAGTCAAGCCTATACAATCAAAATCTTTGTAAGTTTCAACAGATTTTATTTAGAGCTGTCGAAAGAGACCGAGTTTATTTGTTTGGCGATGAAAGAGTTAAACAAATCTAAAGAAGACAGCTTTTGAAGACATTGAGCATCTTGTTCCTTTGCCACGATATTCTATACCCTTTCAGAGACAAATCCCGTCGTTTGAGCATCTTTACATTTCTCGTCTGCAATTGTTTTTAATTTGGACAATTGTAAAAATTTGACGTCTGGTAAAGAATGAAACAGAGAGAAAATATTAATTAAAAGTCGTTTTCCGATCATATTCCGTGGGGCATTATGCAAAGTTAGTCATCACATTATTATGGATCCATAAAATCTATTTTGTCTAACAATCGACTGAATCCTGAGGTAGAATGTTCTTTGACCAGCAGAAAATTGACCCTTAACTAAAAGTTTCGACTCAACCTAGAACGATACTTTTTGCGTATGCATTAAATCGCTTTTTCACAAATCCTTACTCATTTACTATTACAATTTCACAAGTGATGATTATCTGAAGCAATTATGAATTGAATCATTTCTTAAACAGGCGTTCCAGTTGAGAGCGGTCTTGGACTTTTAGCGAAGTACGCAACCGAAACACGAGACAACCACATTCAATCTAACGAGGAGACCAACGCGAAGCGCAAGGCAACGGATGGTGAGTTGGCGCCAAATTTATAACCAAAGGGGAAAAACCGCAACATTACAAATTGATTTATTTTCTCAATGCACGGTATAATTAAAATGCGTGCTCGTTTATAATGAAAACACTGATAGGGTAAATGGACCCCGCTGCGACAAATTGTGGTATTTTTGTGTAAAATGGCCTTTAAAAGATGTAATTTATCTTTTTCTTTGTACTTTGTTTACCTCCGATTTTTTCTTATTTCAGGTCAAAACACCAATGCTCCTTCGCCGGAGTCACCAAACAAAAAACGGAAACCCGGTCGACCGAAAAAGTGTGACGTCATAAGGCCGGGAATCACAGGTATGCTTACATCTATGATTGGCCTGCAACACGCGAAAAGGGGCATTCGGACATTTGCGTAAAGTGTCGTATCGGATCAGCCTGCGCACTCCGCGCAGGCTAATCCAAAACGACACTTTCCGTTTTTATGTAATTTTCTGTTTTGCGCGAGTCTACTGAAGAACAAAATCTAATGTAGTCGTAAAGTGCCGTCTCGGATTAGCCTGCGCGGACTGCGCAGGCTGATCCGAGACGACACTTTACGCAAATTTCCGAATGCCCCTTTTCGCGTGTTGCAAGCCATTACACTGTAAGACGACGGAAGTAGTCGCTTCCCTGTAAACTGTGATTTTTGGAAAGTTCGTTTGCATTCACACAATCCCGAGTCTAACCAACTGCAGGGAAAACGACTTTTGAAAAAATAATTGCAAGAATAGGAGAAAATCCTGGTAACTAGCATTTCTTCCTTATCCATAAATGTTTTCAACCGATTCAAAGTAAATTCAACTATTTGATAAGCAGTCCATTTGTCACCTGCAAATGCTTTTCATTTTGACAGGTGTAAAATTTCGTCGTCTGATGTAGAGGAAGGTAAAGTTTTTACACTGGTTTCAACAGTATTAGTGACGTCACAGGGCAAACTTACTTCCTCTCATGCCTGTCTTAGGTTTTATCAGTAACAAGTCTTGTAAAAAAATAAGTATCAGCCGAGCTCGTTGAAAAGGGGTTTTATTGCATGCGCAAAAATTGTCGATCCATGTCAGTTTGCGCAAACCACTTGACAAAAACTTTCGACCCACATCAGCCTGCGCGGACTGCGCAGGCTGATATGAGTTGAAAGTTCTTTTTTTTTTTCTATTTGTAAATTTTCTGCATGTCCAAGGACCGTCCTACCTCCTGATTCTGTCGGTTGTTAGACAAGATAGATTTTAGGGATTAATAATTAAGTGGTGACTATCTTGGTTAAATGCACTACGAATATGCATTAAACCCCCTTTTTCCAGAGCGGGGCTCAGTGTTACCTGGTACGCCTGTACATTATTAGTTGTACGATCAGGTGGCAGGGGACTTGGAAACTTGTTCACGGCTGTGGTGAATCATATCGCCCCGAGCCGAAGGCGAGGTGGAGACATTATTCACCACAGCCGTGAACAAGTTCCAAGTCCCTGGCCACCTGACCGTACAACGAATTTATTATACTGCAAAGTTTTACCATTTCAACGTGTGTTAAGCGAAATTTACCTGTTTTTTGGTTTCAAAAATTGAGTACGCTGGCGAAGTAGAATTTCCCTTCTGAGTGCCCCAATTTACTGTAAACTGACGTCACTTGGAACTGACGTCACTAAAACCTTGGTAAAACGTGCATTTTAGTGCATAATCTTGTTGTTAATCTTGATCGACGCCGCCATTTTGGATGTTGTGTTGAAAGTGTAGTCATGTATACGGGGCTCCCGAAAGGGAAACTGCTTTTACGTTGGTTTTGCCAGTGTACATGATATACATGTTCGGGGCATATTACCCAATTAGATCACGAGAAATTTCTTTGCAGTGTAATAAAAATATAAGTACTTAAATAATGGTGATATGACGAGGATATACACAAAATTGCACGCATAAACATCATTATAATTCATTCAAGGGTGTTTATTTACCCCACCATTGTTAAAAACATGCTTAGTTTTATTCTTAAGTTTTTTGGTTTTTTTTTTTTAATTTGAAACTAACGCAATTTCTGATTAGTTAAACCAAACGAATAAGAACCATGTTGTTTTGAAATCATACCTTTCTACAAGATAACGTCTGATTGTATTTTACAACAAGATTTGTGAAGGATTTAGTCAATAGCGGGATTTTGTAGTCAGAACTGAAAAAAGAAGTCGTCGGTGCTTTGCAACAGAACCAATGAATGAGATCAGTCAGCGAAACTCCATTAAGGTTTCAGTTGTTATACATGCACGATATTTACAACAGACTTCATGCTTATGTCGTCTCTACTACAGAAACCCTGGTAGCTAAACAGTCAAAGCACATAGACTTTTTCCGATGGCAAACCGAGGCAAGGAAAGAGGAACCGAAACAAGAAAGAAAAATAAGCGTGAGTATTTCATCTTACTTCTGTAAACTATTTAACCCTAAAGCTGCTAAGTGCGACTCACTGACGTTTTGCGGACAGTGTAGATCAAAATCAGACTGCACAGAACGTGCAGTCTGAGCTTGGATCTACACAGTCCGATAAGGGGATATTGGTGACCAGAATTTCTACTTTTCCCATAATGTTTTCCAGCCTATCAGAGAAAAGTTCAACAATTTGAATGATATCTAAAATTGTCGTCTGCAAATACTTTCAATTTGGACAAGTCTGGAATACTAACGTCTGGTAAAGAGTTCATTTCATTGTAGCAACAGTTAAAATTAACTTTCTGCACTTTTAAGAAATCACTTAAACATATTTGAGCAGCACTGTTGGAAAAGGGGGCTTAATGGATTTCCGTGATGCATTATACCAAGCAAGTCATCATATAATTATGGATCCATTAAATACACTGTCTAACAGCCAACTGATCCATGGGATATAATGGTCCTTTAATATACAGAAAATTTCTAAAAAGCAAAAAAGTATTGACCCATGTCAGCCTGCGCGGACTGCGCAGGCTGACATGGGTCGATACTTTTTGCGTGCTCATTTAACCACCTTTTCACAGAACATGGTTCATGCTTATAAAACCTTGACTATGCCTTTGACAGCTGGAAGGCAAGACGCCGTTGAAGCCCCTCTACCTTGACGAATGGAATGTCAGACGAAGTGAAAGGATATTTCTGAATGACCCTAGTCCACAAACTAGTCCAAATGCGGTCTCACCTGATAGTAAAGGCAAGAAGGAGGAGAAAACAAAAGATGTGAAAACGGAAAGCAGTCGGAAACACGAGCAGCCGAAAAAAAGTCGTTCAGTAAACCTGTCTCAAAAAGTGAAGAAAAAATACTCAGCTGTAATTACCCAGCAGAAGTCGAAATATAAAACTGAACAGCTGAAGGTATTGTTGGTTTGTTTCAAGTAAAATGTATTTGAAAGATATTTTGGGGACATTTCCTTCAATTTTATGAGCTGCGCCGTTGCAAAAGGGGTGTTTAATGCATCTCTGCTGCCGTTGTACAAAGCAAGCCATCACATATTCAAGGATCCATAAAATATATTAAGTCTGACAATTGACTCAATCATGAAGTATAATAGTCTGTTAACATACAGAAAATTTACAAATAGCGAAAAGTTTCGACCTATGTCAGCCTGTGCATTCCGCGTAGGCTGACATGAATCGATATTTTTTGCAGATGCATTAAACACACTTTCCACACAGCATGACTCAAATATTTTTTAATATACAGGGAAAAAAAAACCATTGGCTTTTTAGATTTTTTTTTTTTTGCGTTCACACTGTGAAAGATAATGGTTCATTAGATTTTCAAATCGTAACACTGACAGCCATCTCATATCGCCAACATTTTAGGAATTAGGCAAGAAAATTTTGGTACAACTAACAAACTTAATCATTATACATGTATTGCAAATAACGGAACTTAAACCAAAATTTACAATGAAGCAGCGGATAGCAGCGGGTCGATTCAAGAAAGACTACAACCAGTGTGCAACCCGGGACCGTATTCACCAACCATTATTATGAGCATTCTTTGTCTTGTTTTCAAGAAATTTCTAAATTTGAAAGTAACACAACTTCTGCTTGGCTGAACAAAATAGTTTATCCTGTCAGAAACTGTGTTACTTTCTCCTATATGCTCTAGCTAAAAGCGGCTTAATGTATCGCCGTGATGCAATGCAGCCAGCAAGTCATTACAATATCATGGATCCATAAAGTCCATTTTGGCTAACAATTGGGTGAATCCTGAGGCAGACTGGTCCTCGGACATACAGAAAAATTTACCATAAGCAAAAAGTTTCGACCCAGATCAGCCTGCGCGGACTGCGCAGGCTGACCTGGGTCGATACTTTTTGCAGATGCATTAAACCCCCTTTTCACAGAGCATGGCTCAAGTATAGTTACTGTTACACAGCACTAAACATAGAGTTTATTTTTGTGTCTAGGCAAGTCGAGATCAATTAAGTCAAAGCCGGAAGGAGCAAAAAAGAAAGCGTCTGTCATCTGGTTCGGGAAATATTGGCGGGTCTGATAGCGAGGCAGACGACATACCGTTAAGCTCATTTAGACCATCATCAAAGGAACAAGGTATGGTTTGTTTGTAGTAAGTATGTTATGCAGCCAAACACAAATCCAGTCACTTCGCTTATTTCACTACAGGATATTATTAGACAAACCAGTAACCAGCATAAGTGATAAAAAGGAAAAAGTAATACTTTCTGTAGTTGCATTAAACCCCCATTTTGCAGAGCGTGGCTCTGGCACATATGCATTGATTCAACTATGTAATGCACAATGTCAATTAGGCAGTTACTGCCTGAAGTATTCCGTAATGATGTCTCACTGTATACAGATTTTTACAACATTTATATCTTAGAGACGATTTTGTTTGATAAAGCAGGTATACATGTAAATCTATGAAATGTACTATATCTTTGCTCATTTTCCAGTTATTCGCCAGGTAAAACCGATCTTTACAAGGCATCTCAGTCGTACGTTGTCCAAGTGTAAATAAGAGGAATAACATGCAAGCCTAATTAAGTTATTTCGCGCCTTGATTTTAAATGATTTTTTTGATGTATATTTTACAGCGACACCAAGTTGTGTCATAGAGAAAGACGAGTTAAAGGATGAGATGAGAATCCTTGTATTCATGGACGGGTTGTTTCACGAGGGAGAGCTGAAAGCAATTCGTCCTCCGGATATCTATGGCGCTATTCTTGATAATGAACGGAAAACACGACCTCATTATTTCTCGCAGGAAGAAATTCTGAAAGATGCGGTAAGTTGAAAATCAATGAATAATATAGGACTAGTTCTTATCGATTGTCATTATTATCATTATTTTATTGTTTCAGCCCCAGATTTGTGAGCATTATAACAATAATAAAACAATAAATACATGAGAAAAGAACAAAAAAGAGATCAATATTAAGAAATCCACAGCCTAAAAGGTTAGAAAGAGAGCCAATGTACATCAAAATTCCAACCTGAAAAAAAAGGCCCTTGCAATAAAGAGACGAAAAAGATACCGTTAGTTGAAAATCAATGACAAACATAGGATTGGTTCTTATCGTTTGAATTGGAATCTACTTTGATAGCCGAGTTTACTAGTGACGACCCTGCAGTTCCGAGAACAATATGACAAAGCTAGTGTACTTTTCTTTCCAGATCGTAGATCTAGATATGTACCTGTGTTAAACTTGCCATCAGTGTAAAAAAATGTGTTTCACATGTGTACGTATGGTATGAGAAATGTTCTAGATCTATGCAGCCTTTTCCTTTCCTTTACTTCATACATTTGCAGACGACAAATCTTATCCAGCTCGAAAGATGACTTCTGTCTTTGAAAAGGTAGAGAACATTATGGGGAAAACTAGAAAATGCTGGATATCATCATTTTCTAGTTTTCTCTATAATGTTCTCAAAGGCCTTTTTCTTTCAAGGTCGTTAAGACTCAGGATTATGAGGTAAGTATTTAAGACAAAGTTGTTTTGCCATTTTGTAGATCAAAGATGTAAAGCCAACCGACCCTAGTCAGTTAAAGGAAGGGACCCGTATCTGTGCCTATTGGAGCCAGCAGTTTAGCTGTCTTTACCCCGGAACTATCTCTAGAGGTAATGGTGTATAATATTTGTCGTAAATGTAAAACAGCATTGATATCGTCATCTGCTGATAAATACAATAATTTTGTTTTTAAATCTCCAACAAGTGACAGAAGTTTAGACTTGTCCGAATTGAAACATTTTGCAGACGACAAATTATATGTAGCGAGACGGGATTTGTCTCTGAAAGGGTAGGAAACATTCTGCAAAATGAAGGAAATGTTGGATACCAGCATTTCTCCCTTTTCCACAATGTTTTCGAAGGCCATCTTTCTTGCGGAAGTTAAAACTCGAGAGTGCGTGGTAACGAGTTAAATAGGACATAGATATGCAAAGCTATTACTCTGAGCACATGTTTCAGGAACTACGAGAATGAGATAATCTACAATGAAATGAAATTGGAACTGTTTTGTGGAACTGGAAATAAAAGAATCTTCACAGGCCTTTAAAGCGCCATTTGTCTTTCACGGAACACTGAAATTTTCATTCATCGATCATCGAAAACTGCTACTTAAAAATAGCACGTCGGAACATTGCCTCTATGTAATTATGTTGATCATCGAACACTTCTATAAAAAACATCACGTCGGAGCATT
Source organism: Hippopus hippopus (assembly GCA_946811185.2). Taxonomy (NCBI): domain Eukaryota; kingdom Metazoa; phylum Mollusca; class Bivalvia; order Cardiida; family Cardiidae; genus Hippopus; species Hippopus hippopus. The sequence goes on from OX328096.1 coordinate 22,735,978, forward strand.
GCCTCTATATAATTGTGTCGATCATCGAACGTTTCTACTAAAAATAGCACGTCGGAGCATTGCATCTATATAATTGTGTCGATCATCGAACGTTTCTACTAAAAATAGCGTATTTGAGCATCGCCTTTATATTATATATAGTTACTATATGTCAGTTTCAAAGGCATGTGAAATTATATACCTAGGAATGTCAAGTTCTTATTTATAAATTGATTCCTTAGAATAAAAAGACCAAAGGTGTAAATTACGACCCTGTACGATGCATGCTTGAAAACAGTATGTCAAGCTCTGTCATTCTGTGGCTATTTCATCGAAATCTGACCTTGTAATGTTGACCAAAACATGCACTGAAAAGGGCTTCAAATGAAAAGTTAGACCTGTTGTAGGACGTTTCTTTTTTCAAATTTTCTCAAAACAGTCCTCATTCAGTTAGTACTTTATAGATGTAGATAAATAATATCATTTACATGCAGATTTGTGGTAAAAATGTTATATCATTTATCTACTGTTAGATTAGGATAAGTGTTATCATTTACGCTCTGTAGATTTAAATAAATGATACATTCTCTGTGAAAAGGGTTTAATGCGTCTGCTAAAAGTATCGACCGATGTCACCCTGCGCAGCATGATCCAATGGTAATCATTAACATGCAGACGGATAGAACAAATAGTATCATTTATCTACTACTAGTAGATTCGGACAAATGTTGCCATTTACTTACAGTTAGATTTTGGATGAAATTTATCATTTAAATGTTGTCGTTAACTTACAGGTAGTCCGAGTCCAGATGACAGTAAGGATCTGGTCAATGTCGAGTTTGATGACGGAGACACGGGTCGGATACCCCTAGACCACATCCGAATCATTCCGCAGGATTTTCCATTAGTTGGTTAGTCATAGTCGCATACTTAAAAAACAAACATATGCATTCTGAAGGACATACGAGGATATACATGTACTTTATTATTACACAGTGTTTTTCGTTAGATTAACTGTTTAATTTATGACCATGGAATCATACTCATAAATAGAAAAACGGTCAGACATACTTGGTACGTATACTACACGATTCGTTTTTTCTTTTCTTAAAAGGGTTTTTTTTTCAATTTGTGGTAGATCTATAGACCAAGTATGGCAACTATCCACATCTTTCTCTTGTTTATTGACTTTGGTTATTTGATAAATACATACTTATTTCGCCTAGCGATGATTCGCTCTAGTTGAAAAGGATAATGTAGCGGATAAAGCCTCTTTAACCTTAAAATGACCTAAGTGGTTCGTGTATTTAATCACCTTCCCTTTCTGGAACGAAATTGAGAAAAAAGTAAATAAGTTGACTGAAGTCAATCCAGTATGACTGAAAGATACAACTAATGTTTACAGACACCAACATGTTAGTTCACAGTATGTAGTGGTATATGTTGTAGCAATAGTAGTAGTTATATCTCTGAGTTTCCAGTGTTTTCGTATCTGCATGTGTTTCATTTCCCATTACAGAGTACGACCCGAATCCGTTACTATTTTTAACCAAACGCCGTCGTACAATATCTGTGTCTGAAACAAGTGAACCTCGAAAGTCTGTATCCAATGACGTCATTGCGCCCATCCAATCACAACAGAAAGATAAAGATAAGCCGAAACGAGGCCCTGGTCGCCCACCAAAGGTTGATAGATTGATGTCTAGTGAATCTGTTGGCGAGGAAGAAGTTTTTATAGAAGAGAAAAAGAAGTCTACCGAATCGAAAGCCAGCAAAAACGAAGATGAAGACGATGAAGAAAATGTTGAAAGTAAGTTAAATAAAATTCATGTCAATTATCTGAGATTCAGGAGACAAGAGCTAAGAAAGATGTTACGAATGAATGTAAATATGTCCATTTTCTGAACTTCCTCTGTTCATAGCTCAAAATATGCCAATGAGGTCACACTGTACATTATGTTATTGTATCTCAATATAGATAAGAGCTGAGTGTGGGACATTTTCTTGTGAAATGTTAGAGACATCGGGCGAATTTCCTCTCAGCTGGCTAGTTGGTTTTCTAGGCTGTGTATATGCCAGGACTGTAGGTTTTATTGACACATGAAAATGTTTTGTAAGCGCTTCTTTAAACATACAGAGAAATCAGTAAAATGTTGATACCCCCTGCTTTTCAAATCAGTACATCTTCACCACAAACAAATTTGGGAATATCTGTTGTTGATGCTGTTGTTGCTATTGTTGCTTTATATGGAAATGCTTATAACTACAGGAAAGATCAAAGGGCTCATTTTTCACAAATGCCCCATCATGAACAAGACCTCCCTTACATCTAAATGTTGATTGTCTGAATTATGTCGTGATTTCTTTATATGTCTGTTACTTTAAAAAATCCAAATTTTGGTCAAATTGCATGATGGCATAAATGAAAAAGTTAGGGGTGTTTATAAAGAGAAACGGATAATTCGAAGTGTCCTTAATTGTAGGAAAATGGTACATGTATTTATGCTGTTACTATAGACCTAACACTAACTGAATTCTACTTTTTCATGCGAAATATCTCACTGCATATATTTTTAAAGATGCATATGAGCCATACCTTGTGATAAAGGGGCTTAATGCATTTGCAAAAAATATCGACCAAGGTCAGCATGTGCAGTTCGTACAGACTGATCTGGGTAGAATCTTTCTGCTATTTGTCATTTATCTACATATCAAAGAAAAAAGTCTATCCAAGGATTCAATTGGTTGTTAGACAAAATAGATTTAATTGATCCATTATGATGTGATGACTTACTTGGTACAATGTATCACGGAGATGTATTGAACCCCTTGTAGCCAGAGCATGCCTCATACCTCTATCAAACAAAAAATGAGCTAGGTTATAATCTTGTTCAACTTTGGACAATAGTCGTATATAGCAAGTTATATCAAATACGGCATTTAACCGGAGGGAAATACGGAAGTTGTCATCACCATGTAGGTTTTTAACACAGGCCTTTGAAGCTCTATTGGTCTATCACGGAACACAAAAATTTTCCTTGGTCGATAGTAAACACTGATAGCATATTGGTGCATCGCCTGTATATCACGGAATATACTCAAATTTTCATTAACACCGTGTCTATAAATAGAACATTGGCGACTCCCTCTATATCGTATATAGTAAGACAAGGTGTGCAACGAAATCGAAGAAAATTTAACCCCCGTCCACTCTCAGAGATAATATTAAACAGAAAATGGAAAAATAAACCAGGTCAGGGTACAGAAGAAAAATCATTAATGAACCCATGTGCACCGGTAACTAGGTTCATTTATCCGTTTTCATTTAAATATTATCTCTGAAAGGGTACGGGGGTCAAATTTTCTTCGATTTCGTTGCACACCTTGTCTTACTATATACGATACAGAGGGAATCCCCAATGTGCTATTTATAGTAACAGTGTCAGATAATGAAAATTTCGTTATCCCTTGATAGACCAATGGAATTTCAGAAGCCTATGGTTTTTAAAGCACAATTATGCAGATTGTCGTCAATATTTTCAGCTATTGGCTACTTCAGTGTATATTTTCGTTTGGTATATTTGTTTTTGCTTATTATTTCTATTGTTGTTGTTTGCTAAATATGTGAATTGCAATGTTTTGAGAATATATAGCAAATCTTTACTTTGTCCTGCCGAGATTGAGAAAATATCAACAAAATCTGATGTTGGCGTGGATCCAGATATTGACTTTGAATGGGTTCTGTAAAATTCAAAAAAAAAAATTCATACCGAAGTATAGAACAACTTCGGACTGGACTGGTACTCAGACTGATTTTGGTCCACTCACCTCATAGAAATATTTTACTTAAGATATCTTTATTCCCAGGAACTAGATTAAAGATATTGTCTGTAACTGCTGTTTGCACATTTTCAGAATTAAAAATGCTACAAATAAATTCAGATGTACATTTTGTTAACTTCTTTAGAAACCATTCTATCAACTAAATTGATTAATTTAACCTGCACTCCTGTCTATCAAAGTGAGTTAGGCAATTACCCACTTTTTAGTTCTAGCTCCGACTTCACGAGGGCTGTGGAGCTGGTCTGGGTCCCCAACAAAGCGACCAGGCCTCAAAGGCAAAGCCAAGAAGGAGTATTACAAAACTATAGTTCGTGGTAGAGAAAGTATATCGGTACGTATTGGGTCATCTAGGCTTAGCCTCTCATGTACACGTATCATTGACAGTCATCGTGGTCATGTTTATAACATTAGTCATCTTGTCATCTATATCATGAAGATCATCCTTAGAGAGCCGAGTCACGGTAGCTCAGTCTCAAGGGCTTTCAAAGCAAGGGTTACCAGTTCCGGTTAGGCTAATACTTTTTTGCGGGATTTTAAATATAGTCACTGTTGACGAATACATCTTTCATCTCTGAAAAATGCGCATCGTGTATTTGGGCAGCTACATGTATCAGCAGCTTGGTAGGATTATTGTACGTAGCACTTGTGAAAAACATTAAGGGTACATGGACACTGGATAGGTGCTTTGACCAGAGTAATATAACTGAAATTCTATGGATATTATTAGACTTAAACAACCATATGAAAACATAGTCATCGTACCAGGTACCGTCGGTGTGAAACGAATATAATTATTGAAAAAGTCAGTTTGAAAATCGTACTATGGGTATAAAAAGGCCTGTCTATTAAAAAAGTCTGAAACAGTGTATACATTTAAATTGCCCTGCCACTCGTTGAATATTACAATACCCAGGTGTGAATACTTTTTATCATTTTGTCTTACATTGACGGTTGTACTTGTTGGAATCGGAATAGCAAAAACGAAACTTTAAACGGATTCACAAGTCTACTGTATTCCATATCATTCTTTTGTTTTTATTATTTTTACGTTTTCATTTCATTGCCATGAATTTTATTTTGTATTTCCGCTTATTTGTTGTTGTCATCCCACATACCTATCATATTCATGTTGTTCCAGTAATACAAGTCCATCATTTCTGTGTATATCATATCTGAGTCAGACTTTATTATTCATATTTTTCCTGTCTATAATGCATCGAGAAATGAGTAATACTTTGGCTTATACCGTTTTTGAGGGGAGATAAATAAACAATATTTTCTATAAATAGTCGGAAAAAAAACATGGAACTAATAGTAACTTTTCTATGTTACCTTTATATATGTGTCGACTGGCTAGGTTTGTTTGTATTTTTTCCAACTATTTTTCAAACGTATTATAGCAAAATTATTCAAGGATATTTCCGCTGATTTAAAACTATGCACATTCCTGGAGTATAGAGACCTTGAAAACATATTGTGAAAATGAGCAACTGGTTTTTAAGAGTAGCCCTTTCTTTTCCCACATCATGCTTTACTTTGCCATTGCTGTCAAAATTGTATTTTTACATTACAAAAGTTAGGCAGTTATAGAAATGATGAAAATTCAAGTGCAGATGCTATACATGTATGGAACTTTGTTCTTCACTTCTGTTTGAAAATCTTTGAATGGCTTGTCGCGTTTAGGCGTTTTAGTACAGTTTAAGTTGAAACATTTCTCACAGAACTGTCAGTGCTTTGACTGATGAAGTTTCCCTTGTGTTTTTGTACAGGTCGGGGAAAGCGCCGTGTTTCTCTCTATCGGGCGGCCAAATTTGCCGTATGTTGGACGTATTGAAAGTTTATGGGAGTCCTGGGGTGGTCACATGACGGTTAAAGTAAAATGGTTTTATCATCCTGAAGAGACGAAAGGCGGGAAACGTCTTCAAAATATGAAGGTACCGAGTTTCTTCCATTTAATGCTCACATGATAAGATGCTATATTACAGTATAAAAAAGGCACTGGAACACAAATATATCGTAACTCTTTCCATACCATAGACGACCCCAGAAGCTTTTGTGGACAGAGAAGAGCAAGATCAGACTGCACAGAACGTACAGTCTAATCTCTGATCTACACTGTCCATTGCTTTATTCTACATTATGAATGAAGTGTCTCTTGATTTTGTAGCGGAACTGTATTTGTAGCCATTCAGAAAATGCAGTTTATTTATTCAGTGGTGAAAGACTTAAATGACTGGCATTTTACAGAAAGTCGCATTTAGAACAAGTGAGGGAAAAAATGGCTAAAACTTTGAAAAGGTAAAGAAAATTCAGTAAGCAGCAGAAAAAGATAATAAAGGGGTGATGATTGGATAATTACACTGACTTTGTACTTGTATAGATTTGTCAGCTGTAGCACATTGTCCAAAGAGATCAGCAAGGAACAGTCGATGTAGTTATATCATACCCTTGTCAATCGAACACTTGTTAATTTTAATTACTAGTATGAATCGTGAGATAGAATAGTTCTGAAAATAAAGACAGTTATTTTACTTACATTTGATAAAGTTTTCCTGGTGCCATGGTCACATGGCCTTGGTATAGTAGCTCTTGTCAACGATGTTGAAGGATGGTAGAGCGTCTGCCTTCGGATAGGTGTGGCGAAATCAGTAAATAACCCATGCGTTGTAAAAAGTGAGTTTTATACGCGGATTGCACAGGTTGACCTGGGTCGCAACGTTTTTGCTATTGATCAATTTTCTGCTTTTGAAAGGTCCAGTGTACCTTGTGATGTAGTCGGTGGCTAGACAAAATGATTTTATAGACCCATAATTATATGATGACTTTCTTGGTATCATGGCATCACATAGATGTATCAAACTCCCTTTTGCCAGGGCGCAGCCCATATATGGTTTGCAACACGCGAAGGGGGGCATTCGAACATTTGCGTAAAGTGTCATCTCGGATCAGCCTGCGCAGTCCGCGCAGGCTAATCCGAGACGGCACTTTACGGACTACATTAGATTTCGTCCTGCAGTAGACTTGCGCAAAACAGAAAATAACCTAAAAACGGAAAGTGTCGTCTCGGAGCAGCCTGTGTGGACTGCGTAGCTGATCCGGGACGATGTTTTACGCAAATGTCCGAATGCCTCTTTTCGCGTGTTGCAATCCATATAATCGTGGTACTTGATGATTCGTTTGGAAAGTGAAAAAAATATATGCCAGAGTCCAAAAAATTGCTCATGATACAAATGAGTCTGCAAACAAAAATAAAGTTTTCATTCAATCATGGAAAGAATTGTCTACAAAAATTCATGTGGACTCTTAAGGCAGGTTGGTTGTTTAACAGAGCTTAACTCTTAGAAAGGTTTGACTGTTTTAGTGGTAGAATGGTTGGTAAATATGATTTCTGATTTTTATTTTCCAGGGTGCATTGTTCCGCTCGGACCACGAAGATGACAACGATGTACAGACGATATCACACAAATGTGACGTGATACCTTATGCCGAATACCGGAGAAGGAAAGACGTGATTTCATTGGCTGATAATGACGACGTGTATTACTTGGCAGGATCTTACCAGCCAACCATTGGCCACATAACGTTTGAACCTGGAGTGATGAATAATTGAAATCCCTTATTTTTTATCGCTGTAAATCTATAAATGCATATACCATTGTGATATATTACATTGATTTTTTATATTATATGCTAAAGAAAGGTATTCTTTTCAAATGTACATAAATTCATGTAAAACGACGACGTTCCCATAATTCATTGCATCAAATTATTTTACAGATAACTACAAATTGTCTATCTGTAAATTGTTTTGCAAATTAATCAATTATTGATGCAAATGTCATTTTGGATACAGTTTAATTACATTTTCTCCTTTTCCTTTAATCTTTTATACCATTTCAAAGACAAATTTAATCGTTTGAGCACATTAGATTTGTTTTTTACAAATGCTTTAATCCGTACAAGACTAAGATATTGTCGTCGGATGATTAGAGTGAAACGAGAAGAACACAAAAATGTCCTACGCAGAAAGATATGAGCCATTCTCTGTGAAAAGGGGACTTAGTGCATCTTCGAAAAGTATCGATTCAGGTCAGCCTGCGCGGACTGCGCAGGCTGACCTGATCCGAAACTTTTCGCTGTTGGTCAGTTTTCTGTATGTCCAACGACTAGTCTACCTTATGATTCAGCCGGTCGTTAGACAAAATGGATATTATGGATCCATAATTCCATGATGACTTGCTAGGTGTGATGTATCACGGAGATGCATTAAACCCTCTTTTGCCAGAGAATGGCTCATATTGAATTGACCTTTCCATGGTTGCGTCGTAGTCACCGTTTTTTTCTTTTTGACAAATAGGTCTGATTGTGACCTCTGACGTGCTATGCGCGGAGTGTAGATTAAGATCAGTCTGCACGTCTGTCAGTTGCTGCACTCGATTTATTGCATTACTATGCCCAAAAATATATTAAAAAAAGCAATTTCTTTTGATTGGTTAAAAAGTTATATCTAGGTTTTTATATTATATTAGTTTTTAGAGGGATTAAAAGAGGCAATTTTGCAAAGTTAAATCTAGGATCGTTTGCAAAAGAATTAAATGAAGCATTTTTGCAAAGTTAAATCAAGGTTTTTTTCTCTGGGAGTTAATTGAAGCATTTTTAACAAGTTTAATGATTTTTTTTTTGCATCAATTAAAGCAATTTTTCAAAGTTAAATCTAGGAATTTTTTGACATTAATGAAATGCAGCACTTTTTTGCGCTTGTTTGGTTTCCGTTTTTAACGAAAATCTGATCTTTTTAAAGGATTCTCTTTGAATTTCGTTTTATAAACAAATATTTGGACATAATTGTGAAAATGTTTTATATATATACATAACTGAACAAAACACATATTCTTTCTTGTATAACTGTTTAAAACGTCGAATACAAAATCTGTGTATCCACGTTACACGCATACTAAGGTGAATTCCATAAAGATTAAATGCAGTGCTGTCTCATTACATATTTCATGAACGTTTATGTTTTATTTTTTTCCATTGACTGTATGTAATACACATAGATATTATCATATCATCATATTACTGATTTAACCTTTTTACCAAACAGTTTCGAGTTTTAACGACCTTAAAAAAGACAGCTTTTGAAAACATTATGGGAATAGGAGAAAATGCTGGTAACCAGCATTTTCTCCTTTTCCCATAATGTTTGTTCTCTATCGTTTCAAAGATAGATCCAAAGATTGTAGGAACATATAATTTATCGTCTGCAAATGTTTTCACTTTGGACAAGTCTATATTTAAGTCATTTGTATCGCATCATCTGAATCACATTTATGTTGTTGTCTACAAATTCTTTCAATATAGATGAGTTTAAGGTAGTACCCTCCTAATGGAAAACAGCTATTTCCGCTTTAATATTATCCTACAAAACTTGATATGATTAAAAATGAGTATTATTGTACTACTTTAACCGAGCCACTTTTTCCTTTTTTTCATTCTTAGAATTATCATTTATAAATCTAAAACCACTATATTCTCGTTACGAAGGGAGATAATAATTACCTCCCTTTTCAGGAAACTAACAAAAGTATCAACAAATAATTTCAAGATAGACATCACAGGAATTTCTGGTCGGTTAAAAATGTGCAAAAGTATTATATCAGTATAAATCCTTATTTATCAACTAACAAGAAATTTTATTCCATGTTGCACTAGAAGCGTTAGGTGGGTAATACCTTAACATTACGTTGTGTGTAAAGATTTAAGTCTCTACTAGACGACAAAATTTTAGACTTGTCTAGAGTGATAGCGTTTGTAGGCTACAAATCAAATATCGCTGAAATGATGGGATATGTTACGGAAAGAGTAAAAAAAAAATGTCAGGAAAGGAGTTAATGCTAGTGACCAGCATTGTCTCCTTTTCCCACAATGTTTGCCGAAGCCGTCTTTTTCAGGGCCGTAAAACACGGCCTATCTGATTTAAGTTTAAATCTAAAATCTATCATCGAGTTTGCCTACAGTTTTTTTCATATGCTCAACACTATTAATAATTACACAAAGTTCAGGTGTACATCGCTTCATGTAAAGAAAAGATAACCCTTAACCTGCTAAGTAAGTTAAATGAAACTTTCAAGCCGATAGGTAAACCCCGAATAATGCTATTTCAAAGTTATTTTTGGAGAAAAATATCACCTTATCGGATAGTGTAGATACAAGATCAGACTGCACGTTCTGTGCAGTCTGATCTTGATCTACACTATCTGCAAAAGGTCAGTGAGTCGCGCTTAGCAGCTTAAGGGCTAAGCTTTTTAAGTACGCTTATTTTTTTTTAACCAACACAGAAAATCTTCAGAGTCCTTTTCACCCGCAATAACGAAACCCTATATGGTTAGCACCAATAGTCATTGGGACTAAGGGTTTATCAGGTTTATACTTGATTGTTTGCCATATTGCATTTATTTTTTTTCCATGGAGATTTCACTTGTTGCTCTCATTGATGTTAAAACCATTTATGTTTGTCGTCACCTACAACTTTTTTTCAAAACAAATTTCTGTTCTGTTTCCATTATTGTACAGTTTGCGTGTTTTTTTGGTATCTGTTTTTAATACAATTTCAACACATTCGACACTTTGTTGTGGAAACAACTGTCAAATAAAATCCTTATTCAAGAGCGGAGTACAAATTTTTAAAGTCATAATATTTGCGGACAACATTTTTAAAACAAAAGTCACAATACAAATGAGCCATGCTCTGTGAAAAGGGAATTTAATGCATCTGCAAAAACTATCGACCCATGTCAGCCTGCGCAGTCCGCGCAGGCTGACATGGGTCGAAACTTTTTGTTATTTGTAATTTTTCTGCATGGTACCTCCAGCAGATTCAATTATTCTTTATACTGAATTGATTGATTGATGACCACCTTTGTATAATGCGTCACGGAGATGCATTCAAACCCCATTTTCAGAAGCATGGCTCATATTATTTCCATGTATTTTATTAAAGAAATAATTTTCTTTCTATCGTGGTTTATCGTTCAATAAACCACGGTTGTGAGATATGAGGCACAATAAATGAGCCACAAGGGCGATAGCCCGAGTGGTTTATTCATTGCGCCTCATAACTCACAACGTGGTTTAATGAACGATAAACCACGATAGAAAGAAGATTATTTCGATTCTAACATGATCAATCAAAGGAAAACAAGTTCATACTTAGAGTAAAAACGCGGATGCAGATTATATTCCATTGAATAACTTACTTACTTACTTTATACAGAATGACGTCACTCTATATAGAATGACGTCACTCTACATAGAATAATTAGGAAATAATCTTCTTTCTATCGTGGTTTATCGTTCAATAAACCACAGTTGTGAGTTATGAGGCACAATAAATAATCCACGAGGGCGATAGCCTGAGTGGTTTATTCATTACGCCTCATAACTCACAACGTGGTTTATTGAATGATAAACCACGATAGAAAGAAGATTATTTCGATTCTAACATGACCAACTCTTAATCAAAGGAAAACAAGTTCACACTTAGAGTAAAAACGCGGATGCAGATTATATTCCATTGAATAACTTACATACTTACTTTATACAGAATGACGTCACTCTATATAGAATAATTAAGAAATAATCTTCTTTCTATCGTGGTTTATCGTTCAATAAACCAGTTGTGAGTTATGAGGCACAATAAATAATCCACAAGGGCGATAGCCCGAGTGGTTTATTCATTGCGCCTCATAACTCACAACGTGGTTTATTGAACGATAAACCACGATAGAAAGAAGATTATTTCGATTCTAACATGACCAACTCTTAATCAAAGGAAAACAAGTTCACACTTAGAGTAAAAACGCGGATGCAGATTATATTCCATTGAATAACTTACTTACTTACTTTATACAGAATGACGTCACTCTATATAGAATGACGTCGCTCTACATAGAATAACGTAGATTTTACCACGATTTCGTTGCACTGTGTTTAAAGAGCCGAATTCACGTGTCATGTTAGAACGTAGATTTTACCACGCTTTCGTTGCACTGTGTTTATAGAGCCGAATTCACGTGTCATGTTAGAATAGTGTATCTTACCTCTTTACCAAACAACCAAAATGTAGACTTGACCAAATCAAAAGCATTTGCAGACGACAATTTAAATGTGGCTCATAATGATGGAACTTGTGTTTGATGGTTAGAAAACATTACGGAAAAAAAGAAAAAAATGCTGGTTACCAGAGTTTTCTCCTTTTTTCACCATGTTTTTGAATGCTTCTTTCTCAGGGTTTTTAAAACTCGGGATTGTCTGGCAAAGGGTAATGTTTACGTGCTCGAGAAGTTGATCTGTGGTCTTGTAACTTCTACGTGTTTCCTAAGTGCCTTAGTACATTTGTTATACGATCAGTGTAAACTTTCGACTTCTATGTAGAAGCACCATTTTAATGATTTTGCATACGTCTAACTCTTTCAGCACTAAATACACATTTATAAACTTGACCTCTGTCAGTGGCTGAAAATATAATCCATGAAACAGAAAGATTTTTAATTTTATAGGCTGGAATAAACAAGCAGGCTGTACAGATCCATGATGAGTATGCGTTTTTGCAATCCGATCATGGTGAAGGCTATAACGTCAACAAAAATCCTAGTTTAACCAATTAGAAATTGCGTTACTTTAAATCTAGAATCAGATACTGAATGCTATAAAAATAGTTGGTGAATACAGGTCCTGTTCCATGGGTTGTGAAAGGGTTAAGGTAATCCAGCAATAATTCATAATCATGATCGGTCAGGTGGTATTAAGATTTCAGTACAGATGCAAGCATTCTATAACCTTGAAAGATGCCGCTGGTCACTGAACGCTTGCACCTACACTGAAATCTTTATGTCCATCTGAAAGATCATGTTCTGATGATGGATAGATAACCTTAAGTCTGGTGGAATTCGTTTGATGCTGGGACAATTATTGACAAGTTTATGCGATTGCCTGGTAGATCTATTAATGAGCCATGCTCTGTGAAAAGGGGGCTTAATGCATCTGCGAAATGTATCGACCCAGATCAGCCTGCGCAGTCCGCGCAGGCTGACTTGGGCCGAAACTTTTCGCTTTTAGTCCATTTTCTGTATGTCAAAGGACCAGTCTACCTCATGATTAAGTTGGTTGTTAAAAGAAAAGTGGATATTATGGATCCAAAAGTATGTGATGGCTTGCTTGGTACCATGAATCACGGAGATGCATTAAGCCCCCTTTTGCCAGAGCATGGCTCATTTGAATATGACTATGAAACAACAAGGGCCTTCTAAATCTAGAATCAGATAAAGAATGTTGCTCAGAATGATTGTGAAAACAGATCCTGTTTAGGACGCTGAAAAGGTTATGGTAATCCATCTATAATTCGCGATCACTGTCTGTCAGATGGTTATTAAGACTTCAGTGTAGATGCAAACATTCGATGGGCGACAAAAGACAGTTACTTCCCTTGATAGCTCCCCACCACATACTATGTCCTGAATAAGGTGTTACTTTTGTTTTTATCCATGATATCTTTTGCACTGTTTAGGAATATTCAGTTTTGAATATCTCCTTCAAAATTTATCAAACCACAAATATGATCTATTTGATGCATTTCAATGGTTATAGTGTGTGAAATTCGATTGCAAAGACCTTATGAAGACCTAACTTATACATCATAAGTCAAATTACATGTATTATAATCGCAACATGTCCTAGGAAAGCAAGGATAAAAACAAAGGAAATCAAATAAAAGTACCCAGTTGCAATTTGGTTACCTTGGTTTTTTTTATCTCACAAGGGAGATAATTTAAATTTAACTTTTTCTCCCATAACCTTGATAGATGCCAGTGAATACTTGCACCTGCACTGAAATTTTAATCTTCAACTGAAAGACCATGGTCATGTTTTAACGATGGATGGATTACCTTAAGTTTGGTGGAATTAGTTTGATTCTTGGACAATTTTTACAAGTATCTGCGATTGCCTGGTATGGGAACATGACCATGGCAACGCGGGTGTTGTTGAAAGCACGAACTATGTTATATTTGCAAGGTACCGACAGGATTTTACAGCGCAATACACAGTAATGATTTTTCTGTTTATCTACACTGTAATGATTTTTCTGTTTATCGCAGAACAATATCTCATTATTTTTTGGGTCAGAAATGCAAAACCATTCATGTATACGTGGACGTTTTCATGAAAAAAAAACATACCAATTCTCTGAAACTAGTTAAAAGAGATGTCATATATGACGTTGCATATGTAGTGCGACTCAAACGTGTGTAAGCTAAGAAATTTCGTAATGGCTGTAATAGGCCTACTCTATTACCCTGAAAACGATATACATGTGAAAAAATGATTTTTCTGTATGGATCGATTATTTCCTGCTTGTTTATTTCTTACAAATTGCATTGCATGGTTTTATTGCTTTTTTAAGTTGTTTGCCAAATTGCTCATAAAACATGTATCATTCAAAACACTTAGTGTAATTTCAGCTGTAAAACAACATATACCTTTGTTATCAGCAAACGGTACATTTGCATAATGTTTTGTGACTGAAAGCTTTGGAAATGAATTGTTTTACTCATTTATTTGTATAACAAGACTAAAAAGCTTATTTGAACTTTGATTGTCATTGGTTTTATCATTGACTTTCTCGTAAGATGAAAAACAAGAGTTTTAAAATTCATACCACATTTGCGCCATGTTTATTTTCCAGTTTTCTTATATAAAATCTGCACCTAGTTCATCTTTTAATCTATTACAGTAAACAGATTTTGAAAATGTCTTGGGTCAATGAGCAGTTGATTGTAACAAACAAGTTGCTCCATTTCCCATTATTTTCTATATCATTCAAATTGACATTTGAGCGCCTCTGGCAAAAGGCAGTTTGGTGTATCTCCAGGATGCGGACCGCGCAGACTGAAATAGGTCGATCCTTATCGCAGATTCATTAAACCACTTTTCACAGAGCATAGCTGATTTCTTTTCTTTTAAGCAAGTGTATCTGATTTGTATCACTTTTAAGAGTCACTTGTATGTCTTTAGTTAAATAGTCTCTATAACAATTAAAGTATTTTTGTTGCCTATTTCAGAGTGTATCATATTTTTATTGCTTATTGGAAACAACATGCGAGTGTTATACACGATATATTATATGTGAAAATGTTCATGTCTTTGATTTTTATTAGCTTTTATGTTGTGTACATGGGTCATTAAGGAAAGTACTTGCATATTCATGGAAAACAAAGAAGATACTCACTCCCTGGTCAACTTATTCAAAACTACGAAGAAGTACCCTAAAGGCAAGACATTAAACAATGGGGTACAGCTGTCTGTTATAATGGCATCTTCAAGAATTTGAAAGTTCTGAGGTTTGAAATAATTACACATACTTAAACCCCCGTGCCCTCTTTGATGAAAAAATGGCAAAGAAATTAAAGTAAGCCATTAAATAGGTAGACAGTAGTTTCAGAAAAGATACAAGAACGTTGTTTACTTCACTTAAGTCTTAGTTAATGCAGTTATTGCGAAAAACTCACGTTATGTCTTTTTCGAGGCAAGACCCGAAATGTAGTAATAAAGCGTGAGTTAATTTGCATACTGCAGAGATGTCTGAAAATAATAATAATAAAAAAAAAATGTACGCAGAACGTATACCGTTTTGAGGGGGAGGGGTCCAAAATGCGGTAGAATTGTTGAAAAACCAGGTCAGTCAAACAAACTGATTTACTTCAAAGTATTTCCATTGCTCGGTTTGATGTAACCTGGGTTCCAGTCCGATCTTTTTTTCCATTTCTATCATTTCTGTCATTCGGACGTTACTTTGTCAAAAAAAATTACGGATGCGACAAATCATTTTGCCACACATCTGTATAGACCGTCAAAGGAGACCACGAGTGAATAAAAGATTATTACCGCTTGTAACCAAGCTAGGTTCGATGTTGCTTGTTAACACCATTTTACTTTGTTTATTTCCTATACTATTTTTGCATGAGCTATTTTACGGTGGAATCTCTATTAACCCTTATCCTGCTAAATAACTAAAATCAAATTTTCAATTCGATAGTAAAAGCCCAACTATTGCTATTCCAAAGTTATGCTTTAAAGTATAATATCTCCTTCTCGGACAGTGTAGATCCAAGATCAGACTGCACGTTCTGTGCAGTCTGATCTTGATCTACACTGTCCGCAAAAGGTCAGAGAGTCGCACTTAGCAGCCAAAGGGTTAACAAAAGTGCGTCATATTAGTTTGCTGTTACAGATTTCTTTGATTTTTTTTCACTTAATCTTGATGATGTTGTACCCTTTGAAAAGAGAAAAAACTACAGAAAAATGAAGATGACATGCGGCATTAGCCGAGTCGTTGTTTTTAGTTTGAGTTTAGGTTCTTTGAACTATTGTTTAGAGGTAAATGACCGATCTATTTTCATAACAAGGGGCAGTAAGGAATTGCCTCCCTTTGGTTAAAACTTACTATAAGAAAAACCACATAAGAATAATCAGTCACGTAAAATGATGCTTTAAAAATAAAATAAGCGGTCGGAAATAAGCAAAAATATGATAGTTCTAATTTTGGTCTTTTATTAGAATGTGATTCTTTCAAAAACTGTACCAATAGCATTACCGCATGAGTAATGCTAAAAGCACAGTTTTGCCTTAAATCTTTACCAAACTACAAGATTTTAGACCTTTCCAATTTGACAGCATTTTGTGGATGACAAAATGAATAAGATTTGTTTTTGAAAAGGTAAAAAACATAGTGGGAAATGGAGAAAATGCTGAAAACCTGACGGCTCCGGACCGGAGTCCCACTGGAAGCACTGTCCCCTCGCTCTGTGAGAGCGCCCCCGCTCCCCCCCCCCCCGGCAAAACAGCCCGGAGCCCTAGTCTGGCACTGGTGAAACCCAGGACATACTCGTAAATGCAATATGTGAGTTGTCGCCGTGATATAAGCGAATTGAATCTAAAAACGGCATTAAACACCATTCAGCAACAGCAATACAATTAAAATGTCGGATGTTGGATTCTGTTTTCTGTTGTAATGCCCAAGTAAACCGCAATCTTTATGTTCACTGGCGTGTCTTAATTTCGCTTCCTTGAAACTTTGCCGTCTCTATAAGCCTTATTTTACAAAGATGTAAAATCATCTGTAAAATACATTGTTATTTCTTCTTAAAAAACAATGGCGGATCTTCTTTGCTTTTCCATGTATAGACATGTATCGATTAAGTACACATGTATGTTTTTGAAAAGTGCTATAATTGTTTTAAATGATTGTTTTATGTTTTTATCAACATGTTACTCTGAACAGTGTTCATATTTTTTTGAGAGCAAATTGTTAATATTGACGTTATCTGATGATAAATAAAATCTTTCTTCAAACTATATCCGATATTGTTCAATCTTCTTTCTTCCTATTTTACATGAGACGTGCCTTGTGAAAAGGGGGTTTAATGCATCTGCAAAAAGTATCGACCCAGGTCAGCCTGCGCACTCCGCGCAGGCTGACCTGCGTCGAAACTTTTTGGTTTTGTTAAATTTTCTGCTTCACCAAGGACCATTCTACTTTGCGATTTAGTCAGTTGTTAGAAAAAAAATGGATATTATGAATCTATAATTATGTGATGAGTTGCTTTGTATAATTTATCACGCAGACGCACTAAACCCCCATTTTGCCGGAGCATAGTTCATAGGGTATATAGAGTAACAAGCGTATGTTTAGAGCGCCGGTCTTCACCATCAGAGGATCTTGGTTCGACTGTCATTGGAGTCACCCTTTGAAACTACCCACATGACGCCGCGATTAGGTTAAATAGGTCAAATTCACCTACCAGTTCTCGAGAATTTTCAAAATTTCTAAGGAACGCAATATCATGATTGGCTGAACCAAATAGTTTAGCCATTCATAAAAATGTGTTACTTCGACGTTGGAGGAGTTAATGAATACACCTCCAGGTTAAGGTCACGCTCTGTGAAAAGGGGACTAAATACATTTGCAAAAAGTATCGACCCATGTCACCCTGCGCAGTACGCGCAGGCTGACCTGGGCCGATACTTTTTGCTATCTGTTAATTTTCTGTATCTCAAAGGACTATTCTACGTATAGATCCAGTTGATTGGTTGACACGGTGGGTTTTATGGATCTATAATCATGCGATGACTTGCTTGGTATCATGCATCACGGAGTTGTATTAAGCCCCCTTTTTTCCAGAGCATGGTAAAAATAAATAAGTGTTACTTAACCGACTTTGAAAGAAATATTTCCTTTGACTGCCGTACAAGTGGGACAACTTGACCCTTTAGTACACAATCCCGAGTTTAAACGATCTTGAAGCCTTTTGAAAACAGTGTGGAAAAAGGAGAAAATGCTGGTAACTGGCATTTTCTCCTTTTTTCTACAATGTTTTCTACCCTTCCATCGAAAAAATCCGCCAGTTGTGCCACATTTAAATTGTTGTCTAAAAAAGCTTTCAATTTGGACCAGTCTACATTTTTTCTCTTTCATTAAAGATTTAACGTTTATCTGGGGATCCAAGAGGTTTTTTTGTCCCGTTGGTCATAGCTTTTACTGTGAAAAAGTGAAATTCTAAGACGCTTTCAACATTATTTCAGTCATATTTCGGCGACAGCGAAAAACTAAGTGCATATTGTAGGGCTGCACACAGTTACCCCGATTTCACCATGTCAGCCAGCGCGGCATGGATCGATACTTTTGCAGATGCACTAAGGCCCCGTTTTACAGAGCATGGCTTATTTCCGTTAACCCTTTATCAAGACATTCCACGTTTTAATAACCCCGAAAAAGAAAAAAAAAAAAGGGTCTTGGAAAAACATCGTGGATAAAGGAGACTGCGCAGGCTGACCTAAGTTGATACTTCTTTCAGATGCATTGAAACACCTTTTCACTGAGTATGGGTCACATCTTTCAAATAAAGACAAATACAAAGTATCACAATGGACATAAAAAGCAATGTTTTATTAAATTTTTATCACATAGTTTTTGCAACATTTTAATCAGCTTCCCTTATAGTCCCATCGCCCACGGTCACGGCGTCTTTCACCATACAACCCCAGAATGCAAGCTTCTCAGCATTAAGGTACCGCATCATAGCTATAGCAGCGTCGTAATCCAAGGGCGTATAATTCTGGCAAAGATTGATACATAAGGTTGCAGTAATTTACTGTGGCTTGTGTTTACTTCGAGCTGCGCGGGAAAATTTGACATCACGCGAGACCGAAGGTTGAGAGAGATGTCAAAATTTCTTTCGCAGTGAGAAGCAATTCAAGCAGCAGAAAAGTAACTATATCATAAAATTACTTCTATACCTGCATATTATTCCGATGTTGCAATTTTGCACAATTCTTTTCGAAATTTGTTAGCAATGAAAAACAAATACTGGTGTAGAAGGTAAAAACCGTTCTTAAGGCGGAGGAATATTTCAGAGTAACTTTTTGACTAGTCGAACTAGAACGAAAGCTGAAAGTAATTCAAATGCAGTTTACCTCATCATACCGTATTTGGAAGCGTATTTGACACTGCGAAGATACGAATTTTTGTACCCGTAATGCTCAGTTTTTGCAGCATGCAATGCATCTATATGAGCAATAAAAGTGTAGATGATTATGAGAATATATAAAGAAATCATTTAGTTAAACAAATCAGAAATCGTGTAGCTTTAAACGAATAATGCAGCTTTAGAAAGTAACACTATTTCTCATCGGCTAAACCCTGTTTGGTTTAGCCAGTCGGAAATTGAGTTGCTCTTCAATTCAGAAAATCCTCGAAAATTAAAAGATTAAAGGCCCAGTAGAGTCCAAAATATCAAAGCAGGTGTCATAATACATTTAAATTTAAATCATACCATCAAAAAGTATAGACAATAATGTGAAGATGAAAGTCTGTTATAGTGTGGTCGGGCCATGTGATAGACGCTGGCAGAAAGAAGAATTCTAAAATCAGGCAAAAAATAAACAAAAGACAAAGCTACCTGGCAGGTTTTAACCCAGTTTTGAAATTAGCTTCTCTGTCAGCGACTAACATTGGGACCAACCGAACAATGACGGATTGTCATCTTCACAATAGCTTCCCTACTTTTAAATGGAATGATATAAATTTAAATGCATTTAAACAGCCGCTTTGTTTACTTTTGACCTTTATTGTTACTTTAAGAATGCAACTTGGAACGCTTGATGAAAAAGGTTGACTCATGCAATTATTGACGTATTCAGATTACCTTCGATTTCTTCGTTAAAAGTTCTTCTGCTATGTTAACTAGGGCTCCAAGTTCAAATCTGTCAAAACGTTCGTCTGGCACGGTAGGATCCAGTTCTTTGCGAACCCTGTCGTCTGGGTTATCTATGCAACCAAGAAAAAAAAGAAAGATTATTTTTTAAAGATAGACAGCGTAAGAGGTATAAAAATAAATAAATGAATAAATAAATAAATAAATAAATAAATATGAGCCATGCTCTGTGAAATGGGGGCTTAGTGCATCTGCAAAAAGTATCGACTCATGTCAGTCTGCGCGGACTGCGCAGACTGACATGGGTCGAAACTTTTTTTTTTACTCTTGGTCAATTTTCTGCATGTCCAAGGGCCAGTTTATCTCATGATTCAGTCGATTGTTAGACAAAATGGACTTTATGGATCCATAATCCTGTAATGACTTGCTCGGTATCTTGCATCGCGGTGATGCACTGATCCCCCTTTTGCCAGAGCACGGCTCAAATATTAAAACTCTTTTGTGGTTCAGCATGAAGAAATATAATGAAAAGCGACTTCGCTTGCAACTGCCTCATTTTTTCTCGTTGTTTTGCATATTGTTGAATAGTGAAATGCTCAATTAGATTTTATCTCTCAATATTAGATGTCAATCCAAAATATCGTTGGAAAAGGAGCACTTCCTACTAAAAATGACGCATCTGAAAATACTCATATTCATATATTATGAATATATATAGTATATATATTAGTAATATTCATTTGCTAAGATGTGAATAAGAGCCCCTGGTTTATCAATTAGCGACAGCAACATTTGTACATGGGTGTCATAAAAATAGTCCGCAAATGGGCCTGAAAGGGCCCGCAGAATAAGCATGTCCACAAATTTAACCAATCGCAAGTTACCATTTATTCATTCGAGAATTTCAGTGCCAAGAAGTAAGTCAAAAGCCAGCCTATACAGCTACGCTGAAAAATTAAATAGAATACTTTACTTAACTCCATTCTTTCCGAGACAGCTTTGCAGCAGACAACTTTGAATACACAAACGACAAATTCAGACCTTTCCAAATACAAAGCATCTGCAGACAAGGCATCTGCAGGCGACAACCTTGAAAGTGGTATAAATGAACTGAAGTTCTTTGATAGGATAGAAATATTGTTGAAAAAAATAATAAGAATATGCTGATTACCAACACTTTCTACTTTTTCCACCATGTTTTCCAAAGACCTCTACCTGAGGGTCGTTAATACTCGGGATCGTTCGGTAAAGATTTAAAAACTAGCATTTGAGGTAGTTGACTCTTTACCAAACGACAAGATTTTGGACTGGAACAATTTGAAAACATTTGCAGACGACACATTAAATGTAGCTCAAATAATGATATATGTCTTTGACAGGGTGGAAAACATCGTCGGAAAAGGAGAAAATGCTGGTTACAAGTACTATCTCCTTTTCCTGCAATGTTTTCAAAAGACTTCTCCCTTAGGGTCATTAAAACTCGAGATTGTGTGGTAAAGGCAACTGAATTACAGTTTGATACATGAAACATAGTGGCAATCAAGAAACTCCTTCTGAAATTTTAACAGTTACTTTTTCCACACCGCTGTCTGGTGCAAAACGGAACTAAGTCGTCTTCAAACAAAAATGCATCTTATTAATAAAAAAAAAAAAAATGTCCAGATTAGTTTCGGATCTTCTTTTTAAAGGATGTATTCTGAACAAAATCAAAATGTTAGAGTAGGAGAAGATCAACTCTTTCATCGCCAAATATATACAATAAGTTGCCATGAATATTTCATCGAATTCCGAATTCCCATCGACTTAGGCCTATATGTATTTTTCAGTCTACAAGTAACTAATTACGCTACCCCTTATCATCCGATCATAAGGAAAACTATACTGGTAGAAAGTGAGGTTACTGCAGCTAATGTATGTTATTATAGTGTTCGTCGCCTGACATCAAAGTTGTAGCTCTCGAAAACAGCGTTATTTTTCCACCAACTTTTGACGACGTCGCCATTGACGTCATTGTGAAAAAGTTTTTTTTCCGAAAATATTAATCAATTTTTAAATAGCTTTATTTATGAAGTATATTTATAAGATCTAAATCGTATCGAGGTTGTTTATACATATTTTACAGTAAATCTTTAGCTTCAGTTTTGAGCCCACGATACGTTAACACAATTCTGTTGTTCGAGACCATGGATGACTCTTGCGGAGAGTGTACAGCAAGATCAGCCTGCACATACGTGCTGTCTGATCTTGCTGTACACACTCCGCTGCTTTATCGGTAGTTAGAGTCAAATAAGGCCACCTCAATGTCCGTACATTTAGCAAAATATTTTTGTGTAATCTTCTACATTTTTGTCGGCAGGATAAGAGTTAATAAGAAGTACAGTTGTAAATGAGCCATGCTCTGTGAAAAGGGGACTTAATGCATTTGCGAAAAGTATCGACCCAGGTCAGCCTGCGCAGTCCGCGCAGGCTGACCTGGGCCGACACTTTTCGCTATTGATCAATTTTCTGTATGTCTAAGGACCAGTCTACCTCATGATTTAGTCGATTATCAAAAAAGGTTGCTGTTATGGATCCATAAGTACGTAATGGTTTGCTCGGTATGATGGATTACGGAGATGCATTAAGCCCCCTTTTGCCAGAGCACGGCTCAAATATATGTACATGTAGGTCAATGTGGATTTGGACTTTGATGAAAATTTTATGGCCACGAACTGTAAACTCGACCTCTTCAGACGGCTGAAATGTAATCCACTAAAACAAGGAGATGGGGTAGCATCCTAAACCAGCATTTTTTCTTCTTTTCCTACAATATTTTCTGACATATTACAGAAAAATCCTACCATTTGAGCCAGATTCAAAATGTCGTCTGCAAATGCTTTTAATTTGGACTAGTCTGTTTTTTGTCGTTTGGTTTAAGGGTTAAAATACCTTTCTTACCTGCATCCCAAAAAATTTTCCAGGGGCTCGATTTTTTATAATTTGCGCATTCGAGTACTTTATCGATCGTCGATGAGGGCGTGTTTTTCGCGGTTTGAAATAATTTTCCGACTGTATCGCTTCCATAAACGTCAGGAATCTGTTAGCCACGGGTGCCAAAATGTTTCGCTTTTTCAAGATTCTATTTCGATTCCTTCTGTGGGAAATGTTGCGTAATACGTTACCCATTTACGAATTATGGCTAAGTGTTAAAATAATCCTGACGTTTTAAACAAGCTGTCGTTAAGGTAGTATGAACGTTGTTTCTATGAGATGACGTTGTTGTTGATAGGGTATGAACGTCGAATTGAAGAGATGACTTACATTTAATATGACGTCATTGCATCACGTCACATACTTAATATGTATGATTGTTCATAGATCTGTCTGACATAGGAGGAAAAGGACACTTATGGTGTCACAACAGTCTATATGCACACAGTTTCATTGAATATGGCTAAAGTGGCGGAAATTGTCTTTAAAATGGCAGAAAAATTGTGGGGAAAAGAGAAAATACTTACCATTTTTCCAAAACTGCCACCAGCTTTTCTCCTTTTCACAATAGTGTTTTTGAAAACTTTACCCATAAGGGTCAATGAAACTCTGTTTTGTTTTTGTAAAATATAAATTAAGAAAAAAATCTGTTCCCTGATATGAAATTCATGTTACAAGTTTTACTACTATGCACGGGAAACCATCTTTGATGATATTTTGTTGTCGAAGCTAAAGACAAAACTGTCTTTGTTTTTCTTTTATTCTAAAATCCGGTTAATCTCGCGAAAATTAAGCGGTACTGAAAAATTCACAGTGTTTATCAATTTTTTTATTTTTTTTTTTTCTTGAAAAAAAAAAAAAAAACCTTGTAGTAATGAAAAAAGTTATCACGCATTCGTCAACTAATGGTGCTGAGACTTTTTGAATTCTTGAATAAGAAGAAAAAAGTTTAAGAGAGGTGATTACATACCCGATTATGAAATGTTGAAGGAGTAAATAATTGTATGGAGAAACAAGTAAATAATTGTATGGAAAACGATGAATAATGAAGAGATCATCTTATTTGTAAATTATATACGTGCACACATGTCTGAAGTCGTGTCTTGTCCGAAACCAATTCATGTGCAAGAACAACTGCTGAATACCGTAAAGATAAATAGCAGCTTGAATGAAGTGGAATTTACCAAAACCTAGTCTGGTGAGTCAGCCCTTAGTTTACACATATCTTATTCAATATAACAATTACATACATGTTGAGTCAAATCTTGGAGTATTTTTCTTTTAAAATCTCTTTTATAGATATAGAATTTTACTTTAATACGATACATTTCCAGGTTTACCGCTATTTTTCGAAAATGCGATTATTGGAATATATCAATATCGTACAGATACGACTTTTTTTACGCCCTTGTAGTTGAGGGCTTTGGAATAGAATACACTGTCACGAGAAAAATGAACAATCTACATGTAACAAGCAATTGTTCCTTTTCTCACAATTTTGCGGGTCAATACTTTTTTTTTTTTTGTTTTATTTCAACTATTTGTCTGTTGTGTAATTTGTAAAAAAAAAAGGTGCATATGAAAATAACAAAATCAGTATCTGATACCTGCATATCGCTTGGTTAGCAGTTTTCAAAGAAGAAATATATAACGTACTAAAAAGTGTAAAAGCTCTTGCAACGTCTAGTACGTAGGCAATCAAAATACGTCTGCCCTTCATCAAGGCTAACCAAAGAAAAAGAGAATATCACAGTACTTTAAGATCGTTTGAAAACGAATTTACATAATGAATATTTGGACAAATGTTTAACCCTCTACCAAACAACAAAATTTTAGATTTGCCTAAACTGAAACCTTTTGCGAAATAATTATGACTGAAAAATAAAAACAGAAATTTATTTTTGGAGTAATATAAATGGAGAATATGCTGGATACCACTGTTTTTTTCCTTCTTACACATTTTTTTTTTTTTTCAAACGGCGTCTTTCTCAGGGTTGCTAAAACTCGGGATTGTTCGATAAATGGTTAATCCTTAGAACGCCAAGTGCACATTTGGTTACTTATGCGGGGAATGTAGATAAAACTTTTCTCCAGGTTCAATACCTTCATGCAGCCCCTGTCATGTGGAAGTGTCCTTTGGCAAGGCGCTGCATAGTTCCAACTTAGTAGTGGTAGTGGTAAACCCAGGAAAGACATGGCTAGTTTTACTGATGAAGACATAAGACAGTGTGCATTAACATGAATGAGCCCTTTACCCCGTGATCCAGAGTTTTACCAACCGTAAAAAAGAAGGCGTTTGAAAATATTCTGGGAAAATGAGAAAATGTTGGTAACCAGCATTTTCTCCCTTTCCAACAGTGTTTTCTAACCAATCAAAGACAAGTCGAATCATTTGAACCACATTTAACTTGTCGGCTGTAAATCCCTTCAATTTAAACAAATCCAAATTTCCCTCGTGTTTTAAAGAATTGAAATGTTGTTGAAAGTGGTTTAACTGTTTACCAAACGACAAAATTTTAGACTCGTCGAAATTGAAAGCTTTCGCAGACGACTAAATTATATGTGACTCAACTGGTGGAATTTGTCTCTGAAAGGGTGAAAAACATTTTGGGAAATGGAGAAAATGCTGGTAACCAGCATTTTCTCCTTTTCCCACAATGTTTTCAAAAGGCTTCTTCCACAAAGTCGTTTAAAGTCCAAATTGTGTGGAAAAGTTTTTAATGCATTTTCAATCAAACAAACAAACAAAATTAACCAGTCAACAAAAGAGAGCAAGCTTAATCCAGTAACTCAGTCCGTAACCTTCCTTGCGTGTTATCCAGATGTCGTGCAGTCGTATCCCAGATCGGACAAGTTTATATGTACATGTATGTGAGGTTTATAATTTGATAAAAGCTTTTGCGACAGGATTAATTCCTATCTTCTCACCGCTGAGCATTTTTTCGTCGATGTTTAAGAAGTAAAGCAGCCACGGTGGCTTGGAAAGAAGGTAATGCGAAAAAAAAATCTATTGAAGCTCCAGGAACGCATGGATAGCTGGACTGGCCGCCGTGATGTGCCTGAAGAAAAACGTTGATAAAGAGTTTTAAATACCAAACAAACAAACGAAAGGGCAGCGCCATCTGTGAGCCAACAAGTACAATAAAATAAATCTGATAGATTTATGGTCTGCGCAGGTGAAAGGTCAACGATTCACCCTTTCCACACAACAGATTAAATGAGACTCAAACGATGAAACTTGTCTGTATTAGAGTAGAACACATCGTGGTAAAAGGACAAAAATGCTAGTTACCAGAATTTTCTCCTTTTTCCACAACGTTTGCCAATGGCCTCTTTCTCAGGGTCTTTGAAACTCGGGATCGTGTGGTTTAACTCTTTACCAAACAAGCCCTGGTTTTCACGACCCTGGGAAGGAAAGCGTTTGAAAACCTTGTGGGAAAAGGAGAAAATGCTGGTAACCAGCATTTTCTCCTTTTCCCACAAGGTCTTCTACCCTTTCAGAGACAAATTTCATAAATTTAGACACTTTTAATTTGTCGTCTGCAAATGCTATCAATATGGACCAGTCTAACATTTTGTCGTTTGGTGAAGAGTTAAGGTAACTGCATGTTCATGTAGATAAGGTCAAAATGTCAGGACAAAGGGAAAAAGCCATATGTTGCGATTTTTTCAGTCCATTTCACTGGAAATATCTCACCGTATTGGAGAGTGTATATTCTAGATCAGGCTGCGGGTTCTGTGCAGTCTGATCTTGATCTACAACGTCCGTAAAAGCTCACTGATGGGTCAGACTTAGCTCGCCCAAGGTTTATATCAGCGCTATCACACACGTGTAAGAAAACAGGCTGATAGTTTGACATTTGTAATATGAAAGTAATTATGTTCCTTTTGATAAGGTGTTGATATTCTCATATACATTGAATATGATTCTTTTGGAATGGTGTGTGGTGTGCTTCGGTTTTGCAACGTTAAACCGTTTGACTCTTTCACTTTCAAGGGAAACGAAAGACGTTAATGTAGACGGCGTAGACCAAGATCAGACTGCACAAAACTACAAAATTTTGGACAATACCAAACTTGAAAGCGTTTGCAGATGACAATATAGTTTTAAATGTACATGTAGCTCAAATATTGATTTTTGTCTTTGATAGGGTAGAAAACATAGTGGAAAAAAGGAGAAAATGCTGGCTACCATCATTTTCTCCTTTTCCCACTATGTTTTCAAAGGGCTACTTTCCCAGGGTCGTCAAAACTCCGGATTGTGTAGTAAAGAGTTAACCTGCTAAGTAAGTGAAATAAAACTTTCTAGCCGATAGTAAAACCCATAATTTTGCTATTTCAAAGTTACTTTTGGGTAAAAATGTCTCCTTTTCGGATAGTGTAGATCCAAGATCAGACAGCACGGTCTGTGCAGTCTGAGCTTGATCTACACTGTCCGCAGAAGGTACTTGAGTTGGGCTTAGCAGCCTAAGGGTTAAGACCTCGAAAAAACTCTGATTTGTCTTGCTGATAACGAAAAAGTTTATGCTAAATAGTTGGTTGATTGATTATTGTGTGCTTAACGCCGTTTCAACATTATCTCAGTTACATCACGGCGGCCAGTCAGTGCACCTACCCCTGCTTTCCCGGAGTTTCTCTTGCCAGTTATGACTTCGCACAATATTCTTCCCAGGCCACTGGCTGCTTTCCAACATACCCATCGTCGAAACAATGATCAGCGATGAGAAAGGAATGAATCTTGTCGCAATGACTAGCATCAATCGCAGGAAAGAAATTCGCCGAGCTTGGACTTCAAACTTATCCTAGACTAGTGATCCAGTTATTTTAACCCATAAATTAATGTTGTTTATGAAACTGAACTATGGCTAACACTGCAGACCGACGTCATGGTAAATGCAGAAAGTGATGAAGGGCAGTATTTTGGCCTCTTAAGACAAATTTTCTTGGTTCGAACCCTGTGATATGCGGGGATCAACCTTTGAACTTACCCAAATCTAGATACGAGTGCTGGTTAGAGTTTCCATATTCATAAAGGAATTATCAAGATCGAACTTGTATGAAAGCTGAAGTATAATATCTAAGTCTAAATACACATCGGAGCCAAACAAGCAACCTGAGACTTTTTATAAGGTTTAAATTTCTAGTATTTGCCACATTGAAAACACGAAAAAAATGTAAACTTTGTAGCAATAGGAGAAATTGCTCGTAAGGAGTAATTTCTCATTTTGCCACAATGATTTCACAACAATCAAATGCTGGGGGAATGATAAAAAAAACAACAGTCTGACGGAAGACGAAACCATGATATTTCTGAAAGAAGAAATGATTTATTTCGTCTATTGTAAACTGTCGAGATCTAATAAACTAGATCTAATACAATTCCTTTCGCATGAAAGTTGTCCAGTCCGAAGGCTTCAAGCAAGCAAAATGAATTCACTACGAGCACATTTATTGAAGTTAAATTAACCAACAACTTAAACAAGAAACAAACTAAATGAGCTTGAGTAAATAATTTGATAAAACCCGAAAAAAAAAAATTGCGCCCAATGAGGGACTCGAACCCTCGACCCTCAGATGTCTGAGTTTATGATAGACCTAAAAGTCTGATGCTCTACCGACTGAGCTAACCGGGCTCATATAAGCAGATGTGTCATTTATAGTATATTAGGGTAATCGAAAAAGTAGGTCAATTGTCTAAAAATAGATTTCAGTAAGGTGTTGTTTGCTGATACGATGATTTTCGGTATGTAAGCATCAACAAGTGGTTTATAATTATTCGATTATCATTTTTGTAGTTGAATTACTTTTTTAGTACTTACTTGTATTTAAGAGCATAAAAAATAGGTTGAAAGATAAATAATTTAATCGATTAACTTATTCCTCGAGTCTCAAATATCCTAAGGATCTTCAAACAAACGACTCTAATTTCATTTTCCGGTCTCCGTTCTCTATCACTGTCGTCGTCATATTATGATGATAAACACTGTGTAAATTATTGATGAACTTTTTCCATTCAGATTCGCTTTTTCCAGTTCATTACACAAAAAGAGAGCGTATCTGTTCTTCGAATGAAGTGTTGCATCACTTTTCGTTGAAGCTTATCTAATGGTCACTCCCAGTTTTTAGTGCCGGTCTAAGTTCTAACGTATCTCTCCAGCTGTGAAAGAAGACAGCATTGTATCTGCAATGGAAATCGTTGACTCTTACTACAACAATTCTGAATACATAGAAACAGTATGTATTTTGGTTTTTCTGATACAAAGTATTCTTCAAATATTTTAGTTAACTCATTACCAGATGACAAAATTTTAGACTGGTCCTACTTTATCTATGAAGAGTAGCGCTGATATTTTTTTGTGTTTGTTTCTCTGATTCCCTTTGCATCAGCTCTTGTTTTAATGCTTTGGAAAAGTTGAAAGTCTTACTGGTTGGTTCTAACCCTGTTGTATGAGTCTCTTGCCTCTCAGCTATGAAAATGGGCTTAAATTATGTCACTTCTTGTTGACACCAAGGTTAAAACAAGGTTTTCATTGATCTTGTAGTAATTTACCTTTCTCTGCCAGTCATAGCAAATACCGTTGGATATGACCATTAAAATAATAGAAAGACGGACTATAATAACTGTATCATCAACCCAACTGCCTGACGTTATCCGGAACTTCAAGAATTACTGCCGCACCGTGTTAAACAAAACACTGCATAATTTTTACTGTGAACAGTTGGGAAATAGAGGAGAATTAAGTAGCCGCCTATAATTTCTAAAACCACGTCTAAATTCTGTGTTATATGGTGTGTATTCTGTCACTGAATCTATCACTAGTGGTG
This sequence comes from Hippopus hippopus, assembly GCA_946811185.2. Taxonomy (NCBI): domain Eukaryota; kingdom Metazoa; phylum Mollusca; class Bivalvia; order Cardiida; family Cardiidae; genus Hippopus; species Hippopus hippopus. The sequence continues at coordinate 22,765,863 of OX328096.1, forward strand.
TGTCTTTAGCGATGACCATCACCCGCTTTGGGAATATTCTTGAATGTTCCTTGACTTCCTGTCTGTGTACCAAACACAAAAGATCAACTATTTGACATGCAAAGAAGATTTTATTCAAATAATCTTTATTTTACTGCGAAACCTTATCTCCCAACCAAATTGTTCGGAAAGGAGATACTGTTTTTGGTGTTGTTGGTCTGCCACAATTTTTCACTGTTCAAGCCACATATCCAAGCTACATGAGCCACAAAATTTATTTGGTGGGGTGATTTTCCGTCCGACAGATTTTGATTCAGTCTGGCAAAACTTTCATGCCTGTCAAACTTACTGGCTGGTAAAATTTTCCAGTCTTTTGCCAAGTCTGTTTTGCTGATATCAACAAATCTGGTTAATATGTAGACAATCACTCATTAATCATTATTAATTTTGTTGACTGTGCTTGCACATTCAATTTGATTTAAAAGATATAGCATACATATAATGAGGGCCATTCTTCAGTTATTTCCCATGATTCCTCTCCAGTACTACATTGGTCCTGATAAGGGGATTACTTGGTTTTTATCCTTGATTTTCTTGCACTGAACAGCTATGTTCTTGAGATGATATTTCAAGTACTAGTTATATTGTTTTACAAATCAGTATATACGAAGGTCCTGGGCCCCTTTTTACTAAGGTAGTTACAAACAAAATTTGCATAAGTTTTACCTAACTATAGTATAGTGGCATTAATCTGCCACGAGATACATGATAACTGTTATGATTATTTTAGAAAGCTATTGCGATAAATCAAAGTTTCCTGGAAAATTTATCTAGATAAAATGAAAAAATAAAATTTCCAGGAAACTTTGATTTATTGCAATAGTTTTCTAAAATAATCATGATAGTTATCTCGTATCTCGTAGTAGATTAATACCACTATACTGTAGTTACGTAAAACTTATGCAAATTTTGTGCGTAACTACCTTAGTAAAACGGGGCCTTGATGATTAAGAACAGAATTTGATATGTACTACATGGGGACCTTACACATATATCATAAATCATTATTATACTTATCGCAACATCCTCAAGGGAATCAAGGATAAAAACAAAGGAATACAAGTAAAAGGACCAAACTTTTATTTGGTTATCTTTAGTCTTCATCTGGCAAGGGAGACAATTTAATTTACAGGAATCCACCCCCACCCCCCATTGGCAATGTGACTGCTTACTAGCTTACTATGACTCATTCTAAATAAAATACAAACACTTTAGTTCCCTTTTTTATGCATAACTTCATAAAAAGGAAAGCTGATACATAGTGATAGAATTGTTAATATTGAAAGCATTCAGAGACAACAAAGGAACAATGGCAAAGATGAACTGAACTTATCTTTAAAAGACTTGAAAACATAGGTAATAAATTGGTCTAGTTTAAAAAATATAGCATAGTAGATAAATTGTGCTAGTTACAAGCACTTTCCCCCACTCCATCAATGTTTTAAAAAGCCATCTTCTTCACGATGTGAAAAACACTGGATTATTTAGTGTAGGGTTAATCCTCAGAGAGCCAAATAAACCAGACATCTTCAGTCTAGAAATAAGACTTATTTAAGTGCAAGTATACGGTTACTTTTCATCCAGTGTATCACAGAAAAGTTGGCAGTGTAAATAAAATGTCAGACTACATGTTTTGTGCAGTCTTATCTTGATCTGCATTGGTTGCAAAGAAAACAAAAGCTATGAAAGGTGCTCCAAAGGTTGATGTTACTCTAAAAGAGATATCACAATATTCTTTTCATTCTTTTCATTACAGGCATCTGGAAATAAAGTCAGCAGACAGTCTGTGCTATGTGGCAGTCAAAACATTGTTATAAGTGGAAAGGTAAGTTTATGTGCCAAAATATTTTGTCACATGTGTTGCTGCTCAACCCTCTACCAAAATGGCCATGAAGAAGCAAGATTTTGAAAGCATAGTTGGAAAAAGAAGAAACTTACCTCTAGGAGCTCATTGCATAAATTTTATGTAAAGCAACATCTTTTATTCTTGCAAAGGTAAGTCACCCACATTTCAGTCAAATTTAGCTATCCATTACAAAGTGCTGTCAGTATGGAAAAACTTCGGATTTTCTGATCTGGCCTTAGGGTTTTACTGTTTAATTCAGCACCATGTTAACGAAATATTTTAAACAAACAACTCTGTATGCCCATGAAATGAATAACAAACATTAAGGAAAAAAGAATAATTACATATTATAGTTACTCTGATTCCCACAATATTCTCTCTACAGTTGGTTCGAAAAAGTTGTTTTTCCTTTCCGTCAAATGCTTTTCCTTTTTGTAAAGAAATAGTCTGGAGAGTAGGGAACTAAACATTGTTTAAATCAAATATCGGCAACATATAACATGTTCTAATGAATTGTTCCAGAGTCATGTATGAGTAGAAGGGCTGGGCAACTATGTCTTGCTTAGGGAAACTTTGACCCTATGACTGCTGTACCCTGGTGCTCAGTCGATAACATACATCTTCTAGCATGCCAGGGTCACAGGTTTGAAACTTAGTTGGGCCAAACAAATTTTAATGATCTTTTATTGTCAGTGGAACAAAATCTATATCCCTCTCTATTTTCACTGCTAAAGATTTTCGTGACAGTGTTTATGTGAGATCAAAGCCACTGCCTTAGAAAGATCTGTGTGCAAAGTACTGCTAGAGAAACTGACAGGAACACATGGAAAGGCGCACTGGCCATTCACAGCTACAGATAAGCTTCGTGTTTTTGGTTTACTAATAATTGATTGTCATGAAGAGCTCATTGAAAATCAAATTTTATCCTTTTAAATTAACAAACAAATGCAGACAGTTTATTTCTCACTCTCAAGTCTTTTTGTTTCTGTCTGCAAATGAAACTGAAAGTGCTGGAGTTACCTTTACAACACAATCTGGAGTTTTAACAACCCTGAGGAATAGGGCTTTTGAAAACTATATGGGAAAAGGAGAAAATGCTGGAAGCCAGCATTTTCTCCTTTTCCCACAATGTTTTCAACCCTTTCTAGGACAAATCCTATCATCTGAGCGACAGTGAATCTGTTGTCTGCGAAATTTTTCAGTTTGGGCCAGTTTAAAATTTTTTGTCTGGTGAAGAGTTAAAAGGAAAATGCTTAGGCGAAATAAAATGTTTGGCATCAGACTTAATCACTAATGTTTTGAGACAATCTGTAACTTTCTTATGGCCTTAGACAAATAAAAATGAATAACTGCGTCAGAAACGTAGATATTGTATCTTTAAAAATGTAAAAACTATTTGAAAATCACGGAAAACTAATTGATCATTAAATTTAATTTTGAAAAGCATTTTCTACTTTCAACAGAATGTTTTCTCCATTTTCAGGAGAAAATTTCATCATTTTATAGGCATTAATTTATTTCATTGTCTGCAAATGTATTCAATTTAAACAAGTCCAAAAACTTGTGGTAAAGAGCAAGTTGTAATCATTAGTTGTTTGCTTTTTTTGACAGAGTATCATAATCATAATCATTATTTGTTTGCTTTCTTTGACAGAGTATCATTATGACAGATTGCATTATTCGTGGAGACTTAGCCAATGTAAGGATAGGCAGACATTGTGTTATTAGCAAGAAAGCAGTGATAAGGCCACCATTTAAAAAATTCAGTAAAGGGTAAGTAACCGTCAGGGCTGTAACCAACCATTGTAAAGAAAATTATTTTCACAGTAATTTGAATTTATAGATAAACTGGCATCCTACTATTGATCTTTGTAGCTACAGCAAGTAATACCCAATGCTACAAGGTAGATACATGCCCGGATCAAGACTTTGTGCGATAACCGTGTGACCTGGTAATTTAAATTGTAATATGATTTATGCACAAAAATAGTCTTTATAACAAGAGATTTAATTCTTTAGGGAGTTTGATATATCAATTCTGGTCAGAATTATCTTTGTCTGCCACTAAAAACTTTAGCCGTAGGTGAAATATATACATGTATATCTGTTATTTTGAAAAGGAAAATAAGGCATTCTGTATTGTGCTGTCTGATTGGTGCATTTGACAAGATTAACAATCAATAGCTGCAATCTGGCAAAAGGGTGATTAATGCATCTCCTCGATGCATTATACCAATCAAGTCGTCATATACTGGTAACTGACTTTGTCTGACAACGTTCTACTGTAAAAGTGGATATTTTCTCGGGTCTAAAATTTCACAAATTACCAAATACTGACCTTATATGTGTTGTAATTTCTGTGAAACCTGCAACAGACGATCATGCATGTGAAATACACACTGTAAGACAGGGCTTCAGATCATATGCAATACACACAGTAAGATTCACTCTGCTTCCGACATGTTTGATAGAAGCAAGAAATGTAGCAAAAGTTATTTGAAATCTACAAAATTGCGGAAAAAGTTTGACTAATCCCCTCTAGAAACTGTTTCATTCTACTTTCGGCATAAATGTCAAAGAGCTATTGACTGGTATATGTACATTGTACACATTTCAAATCAAACTACAACTGTAAACATGGACTCAGGGACAATATGTAGGCTAAAGGTGATGATGAAGGATACGTTTTTGTCTGTCATTCATTTTATGTAATAAAATCTCACATTTGTGCATGTATTATCATTTTTATCAAACTCGTTGACTAAAATGTATTTGATGCTCGCCAAGGCTTGCATTGTACAATTTTAGTCAACTCGTTCGATAAAAATGATAAAACATACACACTCATGTAAGATCCTCTATTACTTGTCTAAATTGAAAGCATTTGCAGACAACAAATGATATGCCTCTGAAATGATGGATTTTTTTTTTTAAATAGAAGAAAACATTGTGGGAAATGGAGAAAATGGTGGTTACCAGTATTCTCCTTTTCCTACAATGTTTTCAAAAAGCCCTGTCTTTGGGGTAGTGAAAACAAATGGTTTGTGTGGTAAAGAGAAAAGCAAGGTTTTTCATGTATCCAAAACAGGTAGGATGAATAATTAAGACTTTTTTTGTTACAGTGTGGCCTTTTTCCCACTGCATATTGGGGACCACGTATTTATAGATGAAGGAGCTATTGTAAATGCAGCTCAAGTAGGATCGTATGTGAACATAGGAAAAAATTGTGTAATTGTAAGTACATGTACAGGAATTAAAAGATGTTTTATTGGATGGAATTGCTATTTTGAATCTAAGTCTTTGAACTTTTTAGGGTTTCCTTAACTCCAAACAATCCAGGGTTTTCACGACTTTGAGAAAGAAGCCTGTTGAAAACATTGTGGGAAAAGGAGAAAATGCTGGTAACCAGCATTTTCTCCTTTTCCCACAATGTTTACCACCCTTCTCAGAGCAAATTTCAAATTTTGAGTCACAATTATTTTGTCGTCTGCAAATGCTTTCAATTTGGACCAGTCTAAAATTTTGTTGTTTGGTAAAGAGTTAATTGTTGACAACATATATCACGTGAGTCATGCTGTGTGAAAAGGCGTTTAACCGTTTACCACTCTAAACAAGTGGTCATGGAGGAGTCGAATTGTACGACCTGCATTAATATTCAGAAGATTTCAATAAACAGTTTTTTGCAGTATGTTGACATTGCAAAATACTATCTTTTCTTTGATTTCAGAAACATATGGCTCAGTTGGTAATGTACAGGGTTTGTAAACTGACGGGGGGTGGGCTTCCGAGAACTGATGATAGTCATTGTGACAGGATTCTTCCTTTCTCACCAATTAACATAGTTTCTACATATTGTATGTGGGCAAGCAGCCAGATACCTGTCTGGTTCTTAATGTTTAAAATGAACACCAAACAAACAAACTTAACTCTTTGCATATGGCTGTTTCCGACATAGGGTCGTCGTTGTGTTCTGAAAGACTGTTGTGCAATAGCAGACAATGCTGTACTGCCCCCAGAGACTGTTGTTCCACCATTTACAGTTTTCTCCGGATCCCCAGGTAAGCTCAACCTCCCTTTAGGCAGCTGTATTCAATAACATTTTAAACACTGTCCCAATTCTAAATTCCATGATAGTCTAGACATTCTAACTTGATGACCAGCCTGTGGAGAGTAAGAATTGAGTGTAGAATGGTGATGTGAATATAAGCCAATAGTTGAATTAAGTGTAAAAGAAAAACACAATATTTTGGTACAAATTGTTTATGAACTGGATTCTGTTTTTTATTTTTATTGAAGGTCAAAATGAAATCATGCATTATTATTACAAAATGGGGAAAAGTTGATACCAGTCTCTGTTGTCGAATTTCCCTGAAGAGTTGTTTCTAAATCAGTTTTCAAACATTACAACTTTGAAATTAGTAATCTCCTGTATTTGGAAGCTGTTTTGGAGAAAAAAGCTTTGTCAGGGGTTTAAACAATTTTAAGGACGCAAAAATTGTAGCAGAGACACTTAAAATTCAGCATTTTAGAGAAATAATTGGTTTGGGACGACTGCCAAAAAGGTAGTTTTTTGCCTTGTTTCAGTTTTTTTTTTTAAAGATTTTGGCAATCCAAAGTCTGACCTTCAACCTTAGTTGTGCTCGGCACTTTTATTTCTTTTTAATAGATTTCTAATTCTGTTCCAGGTAAATTCACAAGTGAGTTACCAGAGTGCACACAAGATCTGATGGTAGACTATACACTTAGTTTTTATTCACATTTTAAACCAATTGGGAAAGGAAAAGGGAAGTAACTCTGATTAGGTAACTACTACTGAATTCTTACTCCATTGTTAATTCAAACTTGCAGCCGTCAATTTTTGAAAGAATCCTTGTAAAACACAAATGTAGTAAGGTCTTAACAGATTTTAACAACCATACGAAAGAAGGCTTTTCTCCTTTTCACACACTGTTTTCTATTTTTGTCATCTGTAAATGCTTTAGATTTGGATTACTTTTATAAAATTTTATTGTGGTAAAGAGATAACCCTGTATCACGCAGTAATAATTTAGACTGGTCCAAGTTAAAAGCAGTTGCAGGCCATAATTTAGATGTGGTTCAATTGATAGGGTTTGTTTTTGAAAGGGTTGAAAATATTGAGGGAAAAGGAGAAAATGCTGGTTACTAGCATTTTCTCCTTTTCCTGCCATATTTTCATATGCTTTCTGTATCAGGTGATTAAATGGCAACATTGTGTGGTTAAGAGTTAAAGTAGGAATACTTGTAAGACTAAAATGTCTACTTTTGCCTAAATGTTTTCAAAAGTGGCTTGCTGCATAATGAAAACATGTATGTAGGTGGTAAGGTTTGAATTTTCTTCTTGTATAAATGACTCGGCCATGCCATAAGTATTGCCTGTAGTAAGCCGTGGACCAGAAAGCGTAGATAAATGATAGCATAGGTCAAGTCTAAGGTAGGCAGGACTGATTTAAGTCTTTACTGAATGACCAAGTTTTGGACTTGTCCAAAGTGATAGCATTTGTGAAGGACAAAATTAATTAAATGTGGCTCAAATGCTAAGATTTGTCTGTGAAAGATTAGAAAACATTTTGGGAAAAGGAGAAAATGCTGGTTACCAGCATTTTCTCCTTTTCCTACAATGTTTTCAAAAGCCTCTCTCTTAGTGTTTTTAAAACTCAGGACTGTGTGGTAAAGGATTTATGTCAGTGAAAATGGTTTTAATGATCAATATGAGCCATTAAATATATTTTCCACCAGATCATCAAAATACACTACAAAGACACAATTTAATGATTTACTGTTTGCTTTTCTGTATATCATGAAGAACCTTGCTTGTACTCTTACTACGTATATCTTCAGTGAGGTAACAATTATTTGTTTTTTTTGTCTTTTCAGAAAAATATAGGACCCTGATGAAGTTGCACTATTTATGCTTTGTTTGTTGTGTGTTGACTCTGTGTGGGGGGTAAAATGCAGATATTTTTGTGAATGATGCAGAATATTCTTCAGTGACATATGACTGTTTTATTAAATATTGCTCTACAGCTCCCAGGAATATGCTTGTACATGTATCGTTGTTTATGGTATTAAGGGTGTGTGCAATAAGTACATGTTTTCGACAGACAATTGTTAAAGCTTCCATTAATTAATTTAAAGCTACCATTAATCTATAACGTGAAAACAAATCTTTGGATTAGTTTACATTGAAAGTATTTGCGGAGGACAAAATAAAAACTAAATGTGGCTGAAAAAGTGGTGGTTGTCTTTAAAACCGTCGAAAACATCATTGGAAAAGAAGAAATTGCTAGCTAACAGCATTTTCTCCTTTTCCCACCAAGTTTAAGAAAGGTCATGAAAATTCTGAGATTGTATGGTAAATGATTAACCTTTCACCTTCACGGAATAATCCTGTTTTAATGACAGTACTGAATAATACTTTTCAAAACATTATGAAAAATAAAGAAAATGCTGGTAGCATTCAAGCAAGCATTCTTTTTCCCCAAAATGTTTTAATTTGTCATATACAACTTTTTAAATTTGAACGGGGCTCAGATTTTGTTGTTTTGCAAAGAGCTGAGCCATAAGGTATGCTATTTTGAGAGGATTTTAGTCGTGAACATTGATCATAAGGTATTCATATGTTGAGACCTTCTTTTTTGTTTTGAAGCAGACAACATTATAAGAAACAAAAAGGCATAGGAGAGATAGCTTGAAATCAGCAGTCACTTCATTTGCCATAAAAAAGTTTTTAGCTAGTATTTATCAGTCAAACTTAAATTCATGTGAATTATCTATATTTTAAAAGAATGTTTTCAAGGTTCTCTGCTGCAAATTGTTTAAGGAGCATTGAAGTAGATGCAGTACTTAAGTTTTCTCAGTTTTTGGATGGTTGTCCTCTGTCTGATAAATCCTTGGCAGAACACTACGTGCTTATTATAAAAAAGGGAATTTATTAGCATGGTCTGATGCTTTTAGTATTGTATGTAATTGGTAATTTTTCAATGTGCTTTGATACTGGGCCATATACACCAACCATTCTTAATTAAACTTTAATTCTAAATCCAAAGAGTAGCAGTCGAATTGCCCGACAGTCTTTTTGAATAAGAATAAAAATGGTATTAGAAAAATTATGGTGACCGCTGCCCCCACCCCCTGGGGTTCTTAATCTTTTGTGAAGATCCCAAAATGTTGAAAACAGTGTTTAAGTCCAATAATCGTGCAGGGTTATCAAATACTTACCAAAGACTAAAACTTACAAGTCATTCAAAGAAAAATATGTGTATAGAGGAAAAAAAACAGCTTTTACAGATGGCATTGCATTGCTACTTTTCTGTCAGTGTTTTCAAAATTTGTCTACAGCTAAAAATAAATGAGCCATGCTCTTGCAAAAAGGGGACTTAATGGGTCTCTGTGATGCATTATATCAAGCAAGACACCGCCTAAATTACGGATCCATAAAATCCGTTTTGTCAAATAACTGACTGAAACATGAGGAGGAATTATCTTTTGACATGCAGAAAATTTGGAAGATAGTGAAAGCTTCGGCCCATGTCAGCCTGCACGGACTGCGCAGGCTGACATGGGACGATACTTTCGCAGAGCATGGCTCAAATAGTCTGTCGCCAGTTCTTTCATCTCATCTGAGAAATCAAGTCTGAAATTTCTCTGATAATGCAGAATTAAATTCTTAATCTGAATTCCAAGACAAGCTGTCTGACTGCCCAAAACCCCTTTCTCAGTCAATCAGATTGTGAGTCTCGGAACCTAGAATTGAAACAATACTTGGAAACTGTTTGTGAATACAAACCTAGAGTTGGTGTAATACATTTCAAAATGTTCATTACCTGTTGCCATAGCAGGAAGAATTAAAGCGTCGTGGTCGACTTAATGGTATAAAATCTTGAAGCTGTTCAATAATACACTGTATTTGTAAAGATGAAATGCTAGAAGTACTTAATAATAAATACATAATAATCTGACATACTTTGTTTTTGATATTTGATAATTGGGACCACAGGAATATACCATTTCACAGTATGTAATTTCTAGCCCCACCTCTTCTAATTACTTCGTAAAAACGCTTCGCATTGAAAAGTTAACTAAGCAACTTTAGATAGTACCAAATACTAAATCTTTTGTGATAGTCTCATTCAAATAAAAAGTTAATTAAAACATATATCAGAACTATTCCGATAAAAAGTATATGACCATTCTACTGCAGAACTGTAAGAGATGAGTATTTAAGTATTATATAAAAAGAAAAACTAACTACACCATTTACCTACAAAATTTGGTAAGTTGTTAAAAAAAAAGCACACCCACAAACACACACACCCACACACACACACCCACACACACACACACACACCCAAACACACACACACACACACAGACGGACACAGGTAACTCTATATGCCCCCCATTTCATGGCGGGGGCATAAAAAAAACTAATACATGTACATACACATATACATGTAATTATCTCATGCAAAGTTGAAAATCATGTCTGAAATATTTGGTGCTTAGCAAATTTTGAGTAGTATATATACTCTGTTTCATTGTGTAATGGCCATTTAGCCTACACAACGACATAAACATGTCTCTGCATATTCAGATATGTGATGTAAGGTCAGTCCATTATTTTATCTAGTCAGTTCTAGTCACAAAGTTTATCAAACTGTCTCAGTGTAGCCAAATGATCTCAGCAGTCAATCTCTTAAAAAAAAAAAAAATAGAAATAGGTGTGTCAGAGACACGGATGCCACCGCTAAATGGTATTGGTCACAGATATGTCATATGAGTGAATCAATAGGAATTACAGAAAATTGCTGTTTTGAATAACAGCTAAGACAGGGTTAAGAAAGTTTGTTATATATACTGAACCAAAAAAGAAACTTCCCCTGTGTTTTAAGTGCAAATGCAATGTTATTAAAAAAAAATCAAAATATCAGATGACCTACATATATTCGGGCGAACGATTATGTGTCCGATAAAACAAATTTTAACTCGATTGAAAGCATTTTGCAGAAGAAACCCGCTGAAAGCGATTTTCACGTGCATGCACGGACCAGTATAATTCGTGTATATTTTTTGAAACCTTTCAGTCTAATTTTATAGACTTTCATGTCAATAAGAAAAAGACGTTGAAAAAAATTAAATTCTTTTTAGTTTTCTTTATTTTTGATATGCCTAGAATTCCGCAAAATTTACGCGAACGTACCATTGGCATGCTTAATGCTGGTATGACGATGAATGCTGTTGCTATGAATATTGGATGTTCTACTCGTGCTATTCGACACCTTAGGCAACGTTTTCAAGCAACAGGGCGTATGGAAGATCGACCACGTAGTGGACGTCCTCGCGTCACGACGCGCGGCCAAGACCGCTATATTCGGAACACCCACCTGCGCAATCGCTTCCAAACTGCCACAGCCACTGCTGCTAATACCCCTGGTACATATAACAACCGTATATCTGCCCAAACTGTGCGCAATCGCTTGCGCGAGGGTGGGCTACGTGCACGTCGTCCATAAGTTGGTTGTGTTTTGACGCGACGTCACCGCGTAAATCGTGTTAATTGGGCACGTACACACCAACGCTGGTTTAGACAACAATGGAATAGCGTTCTTTTCTCTGACGAGTCCAGGTTTTCCATTCATCGAGGTGATGGCAGGGTTCGAGTATACCGTAGGAGAAATGAACATTATGCCGACTGTTGCGTACTTGAACGAGATCGTTTTGGGGGTGGGGGTTCTGTCTTGGTCTGGACGGGCATTGCACATGGCTTTCGCACTAATCTCGTTGTTATCGAAGGGAATTTGAATGCCCAACGCTACCGAGATGAAATTCTTGCGAGGCACGTTATCCCACTGTTTCGAAATAATGCCAATATCACTCTTTTTCAGCATGATAATGCCACAAGCCATACAGCTAGGGACAATGTTAATTTCCTCAGGGCGAATAACTTTGCATTTATTAATGACTGGCCTGCCAAAAGCCCTGATCTGAATCCCACTGAACACTTTTGGGATAATTTGGACCAGCGTGTTAGACGTCGCCCTATTCCACCGTCAAACGTCATTCAGCTAAGACAAACCTTAATTCAGGAATGGAACAACATTCCACAAGCCGAAATCAATACACTTATCCGTTTTATGCGCCAACGATGTCAGGCAGTCCTTCATGCTGAAGGTGGTCATACCCGGTATTAATTTGTGATTTTGGTGAGCGACCCCTTCCGCATTTTAACTACCGTTTCACTGCTTTTAGATAAACCCTCAGCAATAATTTTTTTCACACAAAGTCGCAATAAAATACTCTTTCAATGCATATAAATCTAGCTTAATCCTGATTTTCATATTTGTGTATATCTGCACTTAAACACAGGGGAAGTTTCTTTTTTGGTTCAGTATATATAGCCAAGCAGATAACAGATTATTTATACCTGATAACAAAATTGAGGACTGGTCCAAGTTGAAAGCAATATGCAGACAATAAATTATATGGTTTGTATTGCATATGGTAGAAAACTTTGTGAGAAAAAGAATAAAATGCTGGTTTTGTGCATTAACTTCTTTTTATTCAGCGTTTTCCTTAATCTTTCAAGGGTTACTTATACTTAGGACTATGAAAATCTTAACTTGAGGAATGAGAGTGAGAAATATAGCAATAATAATTACTTTGTTGGACTTCCTCTATGAGACAGGAACAAATTGGATCGAATATTATCACACTGGACTGTAGTTGAAGGGTAGGTTGCAGCCTCAATATTCTCTGGCATAATTCTTTGGATGAGTCTTCTTAAAAACCAAAACTGTATCTTCATATCACGATTCTGCTGGGTTGAACAGTCAATTTAAACATTTGACCTTCAACTGTGACCTTGACCTTGGGTGTATCGAAACAAACTTTTCGCATGACACTAGTACTTGTTAAGGAGAACAAGTGTGCAAAGTTTTTTTGAAATCCATTGATAAATGTAGAAGTTATGCTCCGGACAAGGTCAATTTAAACATTTGACCTTCAACTGTGACCTTGACCTTGGGCGTATCGAAACAAACTTTTCGCATGACACTAGTACTTGTTAAGGAGAACAATTGTGCAAAGTTTTTTTGAAATCCATTGATAAATGTAGAAGTTATGCTCCGGACAAGGTCAATTTAAACATTTGACCTTCAACTGTGACCTTGACCTTGGGCGTATCGAAACAAACTTTTCGCATGACACTAGTACTTGTTAAGGAGAACAAGTGTGCAAAGTTTTTTTGAAATCCATTGATAAATGTAGAAGTTATGCTCCGGACAAGGTCAATTTAAACATTTGACCTTCAACTGTGACCTTGACCTTGGGTGTATCGAAACAAACTTTTCGCATGACACTAGTACTTGTTAAGGAGAACAAGTGTGCAAAGTTTTTTTGAAATCCATTGATAAATGTAGAAGTTATGCTCCGGACAAGGTCAATTTAAACATTTGACCTTCAACTGTGACCTTGACCTTGGGCGTATCGAAACAAACTTTTTTATGATACTAGTACTTGTTAAGGAGAACAAGTGTGCAAAGTTTTTTTGAAATCCATTGATAAATGTAGAAGTTATGCTCCGGACAAGGTCAATTTAAACAGTTGACCTTCAACTGTGACCTTGACCTTGGGCGTATCGAAACAAACTTTTCGCATGACACTAGTACTTGTTAAGGAGAACAAGTGTGCAAAGTTTTTTTGAAATCCATTGATAAATGTAGAAGTTATGCTCCGGACAAGAATGGGACACACACACTAATGCACACACGCACGCACACACACACATACACACACACACACCCACATTCCCCCCCCCCCCACACACACACACACACCTACATCCACACACACATACACAGGTTTGGGCAGATGAAAAGTTCATCCTTTTAAAACTAGTCTTTCACAGCCAGGGTCCATGTTCAACAAACTTTCTTAGTTTCATTCTTTGTTTTATGCTAGAGTTAGAAAGTAACGTCACTTCTAATTGGCAAAACTTTTCTGAGCCACGCTCTGGCAAAAAGGGGCTTAATGTATCTCCGTGATACATGATACCAGCCCAAGTCATCACATAATTATGGATCCATAGGAGCCACTTTTTTACATAATCGACTTATTCAAGAGGTAGACTTGCCCTTTGACAAACAGAAAATTGACCTATAGCGAAAAGTTTCGGCCCAGGTCAGCCTGCGCGGACTGCGCAGGCTGACCTGAGTCGATACTTTTCACAGATGCATTAAGCCCCCTTTTGACAGAGCACGGCTCATTTGGTTCAAATTTCGAAAATCCCTGAGAATAACACTAAGAACGTTCTTAATCCTTAACCTACTAGATAAATAAACTTTCAAGTCGATAGTAACGACCAGAATATTGCTATTTCAATCTTATTTTTTGGAGAAATGTATCTTCTTATCGGACAGTGTCGATTCAAGATCAGACTGCACGTTCTGTACAGTCTGATCTTGATCTACACAGTCCGCAATAGGTCAGTGAGTCGCGCATAGCAACCTAAGGGTTAAGATCGATTGGTAAATACGAACCCAGATCTCATAATTGCAGTCACATTTAAATTGTCGTGTGCAAATGCTTTCAGTTTGGACGACACCAAGATTTTTTGCTCCCCCTCCTGTAATTCTGAACTGCATTTCTATGTACCAAACTCCCACTCGATCCCAATCAAATATTCGGCGAGAATGACAGAAAGATAATTATTGACATCGCAGAATCAACTGAACATGTATCTCGCAAATAGTACGATTTAGGATTGAGCACAAAGGATGAAATCCACAACTTCAGCGTCTGTATTCGGTTTTTGTTACTGTGTATCAACCTTGGTACAAATTTGGTACAAATTTACTGAAAAGCAGCTGTTTTGCTTATTGATCACATATACCAGGAACTGTCATTTCTGTGTGGTAACAAACAAGAGCCGCATGTGGATGCCAACACTCGGCTACCGTTGCTTTGAGTGAAAATTCTAGGTCGAAAAGGGGGCATGACTGTGGCAAAAATATTTTGATGGTTACCTGTCCATATTGTGTGGGTTCCCTTTTGATAGTTAGCAATTAGTCCAAGTTTGAAGTAAATAATTTTATCTCCTGTAATGACAGAGACACGTGTCAGTTTACAAAATGTCTAGGTCTTCTAAAACTGTAAGTCGCGTTGTCTGCGCATGTCATATTCTTCGAAGATTCGACCTGTCTGCTATGACGCATCACCCATCTCCGTATACCTGGGAAAAGTAGGGCTTATACCGAAGCTATTAGCCTATTTCCCATGCATGTAGAGGGCTGTTTTAATAAATGGCCGATGCATAGGTTATATGCTAGCCGATCATAGCTGAATGAATCGCACCAGGTAGCGTTTTACTGAGTAAACATTTATTTCAAAGTAACGATTGTTGTTTTGAAAAGTAGTCCGGTTCTGTACCCAGAATGCCCAAATTAGATAGATGTGTATTTGTAGAATGCCATCTAGCGGGAGATAATGCTGTAAGTCGAAAAAGGGGCTTAACAAAAATACTTTGATGGTTACGTGCCCCTTTTGTAATGTTCCCCTGTTGATAGTTAAGAACTAGTCCGAGTTTGAAGTAAGTATCTTAATTAATGGCAGAGATATTATAAAATGTCAGTATTTTTCGAATTTGCAGACGACTCCAGGGCTTTGACAGTATCTAGACGTTTTCTTCAAAAACAGTCGAGCTAAAGGGACTTGGTGTTTTTTAGAGGTTGAACTTAAAAGCACAGTACATCCTTTTAGTTTCCTTTGGAGCAAAACAGCTGTCTTGGGCTTCATCCCCGAAGTTTCGTGGCTTATTTTTTAAATACATAGGGTAAAAGTTAGTTTAAGTTTAAACATATTTTATTTCATAAGTTGAAATGGGGTTGGGCCACAAGTTCTCACAACTTAGAATTGGCCCTTCCTCTACAGCACAAATTATACAGTTCTAACAACGGTACAAATACAACAACATTGAAGTATGAGAAAGAAAAGAAACGCAGTAAGTGAGAGCTAAGAGTTGAAATAGAAAGATTACAAAGAATAACAAAAAAGAAACAAAAAAGAAAATTTCAAAACAGGAAATAGAAAAAAAAAAAAAAAAAAAGATGGTGTTCTCTGTGATTGCCTAAAATTTTATAAAGTTGTCATTAACATTTACAAAAATAGACTGAAAATTACGAAAAACGTTTTGATTCATTAATGTACAACTGAACTGCTTCAAATAGTAAACAATTTTGGTCGTGACTTAGGTCAGCACTGCCGAAAAGAAGTTTTACAGTATTTAGAGGATGAAATACTCTTGTTGCTTGGAAAAGTGAGATTCTTATATCTGTAAAGCGAGAGCACTTGAAAAAATAATGTTCAGCATTTTCAATGCCATTACCACAGTCACATGTAGGTCTGGTTTTAAGTGATTCTGAAAAAGGTCCCCATTTAAATTACTACAATTGTTCCTTAATCGAGCATGAATTACTGATATATATCTATTACCAATACAGTAGAGACTTGAAACTCTCGCGGGCCCGGTATGTATTCTTAATTTTGATTTAAAAGAATGGTATGTTGCACTACATCGTATTTCTTGTTCGAGATTATTCCATAGAGAAATTGAGGATGGAATACATGACTTTTGTAACAAACTTGTTCTGGTGCGGACGTTTTCATAATTTTGGCTGTCTCTCAATTGGTATTGAGATATATTTCCAACTAATGGAGGAATTAATTCTTCTATATAATGAGGAACAATATTGTTTGACACTTTATACATAAAACAGAGCTTAGAATGTTTCCTTCTAGATGATAAGGTTTCCCATCCACATTCTTTTTTTTTTTATTAAACTTTATTAGCCACGTATATTGGATAGGGGAGGTCGTGGCCATCCTCCCTCTATCCTTACAATTTTCATCAATCATCTTGTTTCATCTTATCTTTCTAACTAAAAGTCCACATTCTTTGTAAAAGTTAAAACCAAAGGTCATGGTTCTGACTTGTATCAAAAAAAAAAAGGTAATCCGCACAAAAAGTCCACCGTGGCTTAGAAAAATTTTGAATTTTTTTAATCACAGTCATTTTGTTGTCAGCAAGTTCATTCGATTTGAACAAGTTTAAAATTTCGTCGTTCGGTTAGAAGTTAATATGTTTGTAATCAGGAAATTCTGAACTCTTTCAAAACCAAATACATGTAAACAAATACATTTTTTCAACGGCTAAATTAATATATGTCTGCCTCAAGATGAAGAGACAGTTTGGTCATGATCTAGAACAAGTAGTGGATAGTGTGGATCAGAGATTCGACAGCACGTTCTATGTATTCTGGTCTTGATCTACGCTGTACCAAAAACTTCTTGTGTCGTCTATGGTAAGAAAAGAGTTAGTCAGCTCTCGCTAGGCGCAGTAGATCTAGTCACGCTGGAAAGCAATGAGCAGCAGAGCCACAAAAGCCGGTAGGATATTCAGGTAAAGCTAAAGATGGACATGAACATGTGAGCTGCTTCCGTGATACTGCTAAAATTTTGTTAAGAGCGGCGTTAAACACCAAATTCCGCAACGCTTTTTCAGCTAATTACGCGGCTGACCCCTCAAAAATGACCTGTCAGGAGCGTATCCTGGCCTACACCATTAAAGATAAAACCTTAAATGAGCTCAACCCCCGACTCTCTCATTACTTAGGGCTCTGACGCCTTCTTTCACCCAAAGAACGCCTTTGCCTTCCAACACAAGCTCACAGCTAAAAGTGCACTTGTGCATTCTAATTTTGAGACAGGTTGTTTTAAATTTTTGACCGAGGGTTGCGTTTCATTAACAGTCATATACATGCTTATTTTGTCGTACGATTACGAATGGGCTGCTTTTGTCATGGGTAAATCACGGATTACAAAGCACTACATGTACATAGACAATCGCGCCCTTATATAAAATGTGAGATTTTCGCTTATCGGGAGATATCTTTAGTTGAAAAACAGGCATTTATAAGTTTTGTCATGAATTACATGTAGTCGCTGAACAAAAGATTTCATAGTCGTACGAACGTATATAGAATCTATATGGCCTCAGTTCCTGATAAACACACCTCTGGTTGAACGAAAAAGGTCGATATACATGTGTAGTCTAATACATGGATCCGTGGTGATAAGATAAACCGACTTCCTTGGTTACTGTTGCCAAGGGCTCCCAAACAACCACAGTAAATACATAAACAGTATAGCAGATAGGGTACTTAAATCGTGCTGTCTGGATTGTTTCTCTCAAAATTCCGGAAAAAATATTTCTATCGTAATGTTTCTGCCGATGATGAATACTCGGTAAGAAATTTAAAGATGTTTGAACTAATTTACACAAAGATATGTACAAAAAAGGGCGATTTACGGGGGTTACGAACAATGTAATAGATCTACTTGTTTTAGTAAAGTTTTGAACTTCAATGAGAAAGAATAAAACACCTCAACAAACCTCCGTTTTGCCACAGAATAATAGAATAAAATATACTTATTGTTTTCTTAAGGCTAGTAAAGTCATCTCAACATCATACCCAATTAAATAACATTGAATTACAAGCATTTCGAAAAAACTATAGATTGTCTGATTCTACAGAGAAGTGTAAGTTTATGAAAAATTGACTATGACATGACTATGAAAAATTTCAATTTCAGGTTAAGGGAAACAGGGTTGTCTTATGATTTTAAAATGTGTTAGGTGTTCTGTCAATTAAGAAACTTGTTAATATCAGTGACGGTAGTTTGTTTTATGTTGTGATATACTGAAGACAACGGGTGGTCAAGTTGATTAGAGCGGCAAATTGGTTTGCAATCAAACATACTTCTTATCAGTTAACAGTTTACCGACACATCCTTTGAAATGGCAGATGTGCTAATCCACTTAAATACGACTGAGTAAAAAGTTTATTTAATTAACGTAAGTTGCCTTTTTAGCTGGGCTGCCACCGGTACAGAATAGAGTTAGACTTAATGTAATAACTGAATTCTACCTTTAGTGAGGAATATATAGTGAGAAATACACGTCAATATGCTTATTGTAAATAGTAGATAGCTTAAATCCAAGATTAAACTTCATGTTATTTGCAGTCTGCTCTATATCTACACATTCAGCATATTCTTCATGCACCAAGGGTTACGATTAACGTAAATTTGATACATTGATGACAAGTGCCACTTTTTGGATGTGCATAGGTTATTGAACAAGGTTAGATATTCAAGTAAACGTATTTTCTTTTTATTAGTATTTCATATAGATTTATTTTTACCTTTGTTGTCCACTTTAAAAAAAAATGTCTCTTTCAAAATCTGTCAAAGGGGGGAAAAACTATAGCATTTATTAATCCATTGTGTAATGTAGCGCTGATCAGAACTCTTTGCATATGTCCCATTTTCAGCCATTATCATAATTCAAACTTGTCTACAGCCTCTGCGTGATCTCACATATTTTAAACTTTTTCTTAAATTCAAACGTTTAAAACACAAAATAAGTAAAATCTATCGCATCCCTCCAACGTTAACAGTCGTTTATTTGGGAGCCGAAATAGCAGACAACAAGGCTGCACATCGGGTAGAAAAAATGCGATGACCTGATTGGTCAAATATCGATTTCCACGGATCCATGTATAATGCGTTGTCTGCGCATGTCATATTCTTTAAAGATTCGACCTGTCTGCTATGACGCATCACACCATTTTGTACAGGATAATATTAATACGCCGCTAATAAAGTAGCAACGGAGAAAATGGCTATACCCTATATATCAGTGGGAAAAAATTTAGCCTGTTTTTCGCTCCAAAAGGGGAAAATAGTTTTCACAAATATTCTTGTTTCACTGCACATCTTTGAATACAGTTTCTTAATATAGACTTTTGGGAAACTAGGATTCGTGCAGGGTTTTTTCCACAGACATATCAACAAGAAGTGTCTGGGCTTATACCGAAGCTATTACACAAGTCTGAAGGAGCTGACTTTATAAATGGCCGGTGCATAGGTTACATGCTAGCCGATCGTAGCTGAATGAATCGTACCAGGTAGCGTTTTATTGAGTAAACGTTTATTTTGAAATTCAAAGTAGCGGTTGTCGATTTGAAAAGTAGTCCGGTTCTGTACCCAGAATGCCCAAATTAGATAGATTTATGTGTATTTGAAAAATGCCACCTAGCGGAAGATAATGCTATGGTGGCATATTTCTGCTATGAGATACGACATAGCTATCATGATAATTTTAGAAAACTATCGCGATAAATTAAAGTTTCCTGGAAATTTTATCGAGATAGTGAAAAGTTTCCTGAAAAAAATATCACGATAAACTTAATATTTTAACGCAAAATTTCTCGATCGTGCACGAAGCTGATTCGAGATAAAATTATCGTGATAGTTCTATCTGCTTCTCGACATCTATAAATAGAAAATTTATCATTTGGATGAACTCGCTAGTTTTTGACTTCACAAGATTGCAATAAGTAAAAATTCGAATCATTAACAATTGTAGCTTAATTAGTAAATTTTGACAACACTGGAAATGAACAGAAGTCTGTAAAATCACAAAAAAGTTTCGAAATGCCTCCTACGAACAACTTTAAAACCATTCAGGGAAAAGGAGAAATCATAAGGATGTAGACGAAGATGTTCCGAAACCGTATCTAATTATAGATACCGTGAATGTCAGTTGTGGGCATGAAAGCAAAACAAAATCATGATAACAGTTAGAATTATCGCGGTATTTTCATCTTGAAAATTTTTATTATCTAGATAATAGATCTATTTCCAGGAAACTTTGTTTTATCACGATAGTTCTCTTAAATTATCGCAATAGCTATCTCGTATCTCGCGGCAGAAATATGCCACCATATAATGCTAATAATGTGGGCAAAAATCCTGGCCGTTAACCTGCACATATTTAACTACCTGAGGAAACAACACCGCGTCTTTACATGCCAAGATCGCATATGTGTGATGTGTTATCAACGTATAAACATTTAAATAGAGCGTAACGTTACTTTAACAATATAAATTTAGCAACAATCGATAACAAAGGATAAAAATACGGTAGATCTAGTTATACCGATTAATTACAACGAACTAAATTTAACTGTACATATATTCGTATTATGTATGTATATGTACACATAACAACCTTTATGCAGATCTGTACATGTAACCACGCTGTGCATAGATCTATCATAGAACACACTGTCTAGATCTATAGAGCTTTGTGACTTTGTTGAACCTAGACCGACACAGTATATCGAATTTCACAGAGAAAACAACAATGGACAAATCTCCACCTAAACTTGTCATCATTGGCGCAGGAATGGCAGGGCTATCAGCCGCACATCGTCTTGTTACTTCCGGTCTGAGGAATATCACCATCTTGGAGGCAGCAGACAGGTTTGTTTATTTAACATATTTATTGCCTTCTGCAGACGTTTTTTTCGTCTTGCAGGGGATGAAATTTGAAAACGATGTTACAAAGAAGTGTTCGTCGTTTGATGTGGGGAAAGGGTCAGCTCGAGGCCTGAAGCATTCAATTAAAAAACAGTAGACAACAGATGTAGATCTATTATGTTTTAGTTATGAACTACGTGTAAGGCTCGGTACTATCAGAACTTTAGTCGTTTTTCCAGACTGTTTGTAAATAATTGCTAAAAGTCAACAATTACTTTGCAATTCAAACTGATTAAGCTGACTGGCAAGTTGTTGCAGTGGGCAAAAATCGGAAAATGTTTTAAATAGATCTCTATTATCCAAATTCCAAACCAATGAAATTCTGCACAAGGGGGAGAAGGGAAAGACACAAGAGGACCCTATTCGTTCGTTTGTATAGGAGTATAACACTGATTTAACAGCTTAGGTCACGGTGGACAATGCACCTACGCACGTGTTTCCTGGCTTTCTCGCATCGGTACTGACGCAAGTTTGTTTCAAACCCACTGACTACTTTTTACACATGCATCAGAGGTGAGAGGCGATAAATCGCCGGAAAGAGGATCGTAAGGAACGTTAATTACTCTCATCATATCAGTGGTACCATAGAAGAATGTGTCTATATATAGGTACCATATAGAATGCGCTCGCGGTTTGATTAGATATTACGAGATAGGGACAAACATTCTTACTATGAGGCAAACATGCGACCTTTAGACTAATCATAAGGTCTGTCGCAATCTTGACCTGTTGACCATCTATAGGCCATTTGTTTTAGACAGTCTTCGCCCTCTATAGTATTATAGGTATGAGTGACGCTCAGGCAAAAGGGGATATAATCTATATGAGCCGTGCTGTGGCAAAAGGAGGCATAATGCATCTCCGTAAATACATGATACCAAGCAAGTCACCTCATGGGCCTGGATCCACAAAATCCATTTTGTGTAACAACTGACTGGATCATTTGGTAGACTGGTCCTTTGACATACAGAAAATCGACCAATACCGAAAAGTTTCGGCCCAGGTCAGCCTGCGCGGACTGCGCAGGCTGACCAGGGTCGAAACTTTTCGCAGATGCATTAAGCCCCCTTTTCACAGAGCATGGCTCAACTATCCTTGATGAATTATACCAAGCAAGTTGTTGCAATATTATGAATCCATAATGTGTGATTTGTCTTACAACTGTCTGAATCGATCGTGAGGTACAATGGTCCTTGGACATCGATCAAAAACTAAAAGTTTCAACCAGGTCAGCCTGGAAGGCTGCGCAGTATGGCTCAGAAAGACAAGGTTTCCAACTGTATCAAATTACCTGCCGAATACAATCCCCTGTCATTTGTATATTGCCATTATTCAGGTTGAAACTTTCCAAATACAAGTGCTTTTGCCAGTGACATAGTTATTTTTTAAAATTTTTATCGGTGTTGTTGCCTGAGGCACCGTCAAATAGAATATTCTGATCAAGTTTCGTGAAGATTTTGCAAATTGCATGCTTCAAAGTTATAACAAGGTAAACGTAAACAGCAAATTACGGTCATCTTGGGTAGGGCTATCTAAAAAACCTCATCGTCAGGAATACGTCGCCAGTTTGTGATTTCAACCTCCAAAGATCAATCGATAAAAATGTGCATCATCATACTGATATAAATACTGATTTTTTTTTTTACTATGGCTTATAATAAAGCTACCTGGAAATAAACAGCAGAAATGAACTTTACATTTTGACAAAGAACGTGGTATATCTTTTTTAAAGGAGCCGATTTGTATTTTTCTGTTAAACAGAATCGGCGGAAGAATACACACGATTGAGTTCGGGGACGGGAAGATGCCTGTAGAACTGGGAGCCAGCTGGATTCACGGAAGCGGAAATAAAAACTCCACTTTCATGCTTGCCGATTCTATGGACGCGCTTAGACCCTACAGAATATGGAACAGGTTTTATTTTCACAGGATTATAGAGTAATAGAAAGTGAGCCATACTGTGGCAAAAGAGGGCTTAATATTTCTCCTTGATGTATGATACCAAGTTATTCACATAGTTAGGGATTCTTAAAATCCATTCAGTCTAACAAACGACTAAATCTGGAGGTAGAATGGTCCTGTGATATGCAAAAAATTTAAAGATAGCAATAATTTTCGACCCATGTCAGCCTGCAGCGACATGGGTCGACACTTTTTGCAGATGCATTAAGCCCTCTTTTCACAGAGCAGGGCTCAAATGTAATTCTGATGGTATTTTGGATTTTTAAACCTTCCCCGAACAACGAGTTCTTGACCTCAAAGCAGCTGCTGACGACAAATTATAAAACGGTGCAAATGAACAGTTCTTCTATGACAGGGTAGAAAGCATTGTAAGAAAAGGAGAAAATGCCGGTCATTGTCGTGCAAGGCAGTTGCTGATGATGATTACGATGACGCCGACGACAGTAGCAACGATGAACACGACGACGACGACAATTTATTTCATGCTTTCCGGTAGTTTATCGAGAAATATCAGTGAAATATTTTTCGATATTTCATGGTTACGACCAGTGAAAAATACCGATTTGTATATTCTAAATCTTCAGCTGAAGGCGGAAACAGTTGTTCCCGCGCACTACTTACCTGGGTAAAATGCGCGTGCCTTACAACCAGATTGAAATATGACGTAATTTACCTTCCATTTCTCGAGCTTGAGGTAATATTGTAATGCGTTGCTATGCGGAGGGGATACGCCACGGGGAATAACCGAAAAGAACTGTACTGGATTTTGATTAAGTTCCCCCCAGAAAGGGTTAAAAAAATGAAATAAATAGAATATTTGGTTTTTTTTTTGTGAAATGCTGCGCCACTCGTGAAAATATTACCGATGATGTTCACTCGATGAAATATTAAATTTCGATCTTTCACCGTAAAAAACAAATATCCTCTATATCTTGACCTCATTTTATTGTCAATATCCATGCCTAAGAAAAGTTTCACGATTTTCGTCTTTCGCGTGGTCCTCCATGGTCCAAAGGTATTGAATTTGCAGTCATGATATCGAGTCTTTGGTGAATATAAATATCAGTGGCATTTAATTGGCTTTCTATGATATCAGATAGGTAGACGGGACATTTACTATACATTTTAAGTACAGTAGAGCGGCGTTATAGGTAAAGAAGGTTATTTTAATGCATCCTCTAATGCATTATACAACACAAGTCGCCGCATGCTATGGTTTCATTTTGTCTGACTGCTAACTGAATCATGATGTAAAATTGTTCTGTTGCATGCACAAAATTAACCAATAGCAAAAAGTTTTGATCCATGTCAGCCTGCGCAGTTCGCGCAGGCTGACAGGGTCGATACTTTTTGCAGATGTACCTTATAAAACCACTTTTCTCTCAGAGTATGACTCATATATATTTACATGTTTATAGAATCTTCCAATCAGTTCGCTGGTAGTTGGATTCAGACTTGTGGTTAAATACGGCCTTAAATGTCAATTTATTTCTTTAAGAATGTCTGGAAGATTTTTAAGAGAAGACAGCACAGCTATAGACAGAGAAACGGTTTCTGCTGGTTGGAATCGATTCCAGGAGCTCGTTGATAAAGCCCAAAGAATTGTGGCAAATGGTTTGAAAAACAAAGACAGAGGCGAGAGCAATTATGGCACTGTACTTAATAACCTGCTTTCGAAACAATTAGAAGAAAGCAAAACCGCTGGAAATAGATTCGAAGACTTCTCGAGGCTGTTCAATGCTTTTCGGAATTATAAAGCTTTTCACGAAGGTGATCAACTTGAGAGAGTTTCGTTTGAATGTTCGGAGACAACATGTATTTTACCAGGAGGCGATATTCAAGTGCCTGTGGGGTACTGTGCGTTACTGAAACATTTACGAAGGTTCTTGCCTGTCGGCTGCATACAACTTAATTCAGAGGTTGTAAACTTGAAATGGCTTAACGACTCTGATAGAGTCATTATTTTAACAGGAAACGGAAGTACTTTAATAGCTGATCACGTGATTGTCACATGTTCTCTTGGAGTCTTGAAACACAGCCACGCAACTCTATTTACACCGGCTCTTCCGTATGAAAAACAAAAGGTGATTGAATCGATCGGTTTTGGTTGTGTGAATAAGATACTCTTAGAGTATGACATGCCTGTCCTTAGTTCAAACACTAACAACATCGTTTTCTCCTGGAATGATATCTCAATAACAAACATGGAGACAGATTGGGTCAAAGCCATCTTCGGTTTCGATAAAATATACACAAAAGAGAAGGTATTACTTGGTTGGATAAGTGGTGATGCTGCCAGCTACATGGAAACATTGCAGGATGAGGAAATAGCAAAGACCTGCACGCGGCTTCTACGGCAATTTTTAGGGGATCCAGGCTTTCCAGAGCCAAAACGTATTGTCGTATCCAGATGGAAATCAAACCCGTATGTCCGTGGCTCTTACAGTTATCAGACACCTAACCTTATCCCGAATGAGCAGAATATACTGAGTAGACCGCTTATTACGCCCTCTGGTAAACCAGTGGTATTATTTGCAGGGGAAGCAACTCACCAACAGAATTACTCTTGCACTCATGGTGCACGTGATTCCGGTATTCGTGAAGCAGACGTCTTAATAAAACTGTACAGTGACAACGAACGGTTTTCGAAGTTATAGAATTACTTACATTGACAATGACGACTTAAGTTTCTATTTGCGCAGATCAAGATCTGGCTTCAGAGAAATTGCGGTCTGATCCTGAATCAACACCGTCCGCTACTCATTTCTCAACTACCACCAAAATCGTGTCTACAAAAGTCTTGTTTAACAGTGGAATTACTCAAGTTGGATGATTGAATGAGATTGTGTATGCTAAATGAAACTTAGTTGTTTTTTTCTTTCAATCATATGATTTAGCAAATTAGAAATTTCGTAACTTGGAAATTTGAATGTTTTTTCGAGTTAGACTAAGAATGTTATTAACGCTTAAGCTGCTAAGTGCAACTCAAGGACCTTTTGCGAACAGTGTAGATGAAGATCAGACTACACAGAACGTGCAGTCTGGTCTTTGATCTACACTGTCCGATAAGGAGATATCTTTCTCTCAAAAATACCTTTGAAATAGCAGAATTTGGAATCGTACTGTGGGCTTGAAAGTATTATTTCACTTGTTAAGCAGGATAAGGGTTCGGAATAGATGGTGATTACAGCCCTGATCTTGCGTATTATGTACTGACCCACACTTCCAACGCAAAATGATTTTTGAGTATAATTTCAATTTGGGGATATGAAAAACAAAAAGAAATTTTTATCCAATCTTTTCATGTGCATGTCCTAATTCTGCATATCAGCCAATTGACAATTTTGTTACGCTTGACTGAACACTGGTATCTGTGTAAAATGCTCCATTTCTGAGTTGCAAATGCACAACTTGCAAAAATTTTAACATTTGAGTGTACACAAAGTTTGCCACACGATAGCCGACCGTAGTGGAGTTAAAGATTCAAAACGTTCTTTCCTGAAAAGTCCGAGATTAACGATTGAAACCAGAGGTCTTGCTATTGGAATAACCAAGGCTGTTGTTGTCATTTACCGCTGTGTCCCGTTTATTTTTTTGTGCAGTATCTACCGTTCACAGGTGGTGGCAGAAGCTCATCCGAACAGGTAATGATTCAAAATGAATGATTTTGATTATTTTTTAGCAGTTCAAAATTGCACGATATGGTTCTTTACTCCCTCACCCCTTGCCCCATCCATCGTTAAGTTTCGAAACGATTATAATGTTCTTGTCAGGTCACTTTGCTCATTTGTCATGCTGAATTAGTGGCAGAGTCATAACCCCAGTCCATGACAACAGACAGCTCCTAGAGAGTAAAACTACCGCTGTAACAATGGGACAGCACAGCTGTTCCACAAATGCACATACAGTAATCAGAAGGCTAACGGAACGAAGCATCAGAGTGCGCCGTGACTTCGTTGAACGTGTTCGTAGCTACCAAATACAGCCCAAAATTCTTACGAGTTCAGCTTCAGCAGGCTCTGATCCATGAGTGGAATAACATGCCCTTAAATGTCATCCCCCGATACCTAAGGTTCTTGCGTCGGAGATTCATGGCTGCAATAATACCCAATACTGGTACTACTGTTTTGTTTTTCGAAGACACCCCTCTGGCTCGCCGGGGCATAAGCTGGCTAGCCTTATCGAGTTTAAAGGTGGCCCTTCAGATTTTGGGACGAAAATTTTACAAAAATCCAAAAAAATCATCCTTATACTCCCAAAGCCTTTTAATTTTCATTCATAAAACCCCAGTAGCCGAAACCCATCCGACAACAAGAGAAATTAGAGATTTACTACGGACCAGGTCGACACCGACGGGAAACACGGTCTATTTTTAAATGGCAACTCGCTCATTAACATACCGGAAATACACAGACGAAGCTGCAAACATAGCGTCCGAAGAAGACATTATGGAAAATAATTTCATGTTTGTTATGTTATGGAATTTAAGCGTCATTAGTCACGTGCCAGTCACTTGACATTCCCACAATGCTTTTTTTTTTATTTCTGGCGCGAAATCTAAAAATAACCTTAAGAGGCTACGTAGCCTTTTAAGGGAACACCGTCAAAAAAATTTTCTTTTGTAATTTTATGATTCTTAATTATTGATGATTTGTATTGTTTTTTCATATAAATTTCAGTGATATATATATTTTTTAATTTGGTGAGATGTGAAAAATCTAAATACCCGACTTTAAAGGGAGGATGTCTTGCTATCTTCTTCAAAAATTATCATTCTGTCTATTTTTATAATTTTGTGACATTGGATGAAATAATAAATGAAAAATAATAAGTCAAACTTAATTTTGCGTTGGAAGTGTGGGTCAGTACATATGTCCTTTGCAAGAAGAGGCCGAATGAATGTACGGACTGATCTTGACCTACACTGGCTAATACCAACTTATTTGTTAGAGTTTTACTATCACCATTCGAGTTCAATAAACGGGTTCAAAACGATGGTTTGTTTCGTCATTTTCTTTATGCTGCAGAATAAGAAATCGAGATGAAAATGATCAGTTTGTCCTTTAATCACAACCTTTTCTCTCTGTTCCTGTATCAAACCTGAAATCATCTAAACTACTAAGTTTTGTAATGAGTTTCGGATATCATCTGCTGCATTTTTTTCTTGGTTACAGGGTTCAAAGAGTTCTATTCAAAACAACAAAAAGGACAACAACAACAACAAGATCAACAACAATTACAACAACAACAATCACAACAATAACCCGAGTCCCACAGAAGATTCATTCCATTTCTTATCCCTTTTCCTGTTAAATAAAAGAAATGAAACTTCCAAGCCGACAGGAAAACCCCAATTTTTCCAATTTCCTCTTTTGGAGGAAAGATATCTCCTTATCGGAAAGTGTAGATGCAAGATCAGACTGCACGTTCTGTGCAGTCTGATCTTGATCTACAGTATCCGCAAAAGGTCAGTGAGTCACGCTTAGCAGCGTAAGAGTTAAAATTTTGCAGAACAGCCCTTAGTTTGACGCTAGTGTTGTACCACAAGCACTTATTTCTGTCTGCAACAACCTTCACCCTCTATAACCTAAAATATAATCAAAGCGTTGAGAACGCTGAAGTGGTATTCGTCAAGGAAGCCATTGTGTGGAATTAATAATTTAAAAGAAAAAGAGAAATATTATTGAAATATTGGCTTGAAAGTCAACTTACAAAGCAAATGAATACCTTTTTTGGTTGAAGGGAGAGTACTCATGACAAAGTTAGGATTATTTGTGTATTGGTGGTCTCCCTTTGATCATTAGGAGGAGTCAGGAGTAATGCCCCTTGACAGTAGGATGCATGATGGATAGAGAGAGACACCATGTGAATATATCGAATCAAATTAAGTTTGTACCTGAAAACTATGATTTTGAAATATCTTTGGCCGTTAACATTTAATTCCCAACATTACAATCAATTATTTCGATCTATATATATTCATGCCCAATCAAATGGAGTAGCGCGCAATCACTGGATGAACAAGCCATGGGACGAACTGGTTTTGGAACGAAAAAGCCCAGGACCAAGTGATCGGTATCATTTGTATCATTGCGCCAATGGAAGGCTATGAGCGAGTGAAGCTTTTTTCAATCAAAAATTAGTATTTCCACGATCGATGGCCTCACCCAGTGTATTTTAACATGCCATTTCCAAGTACATATCTGAGTGCTACCGAGAAACTCATTTGCCTGAGAAAAATTAAGTTTAATTGGGTTTATTTCCTTCGGCTTTGCACAAAATACGATACATGGTCTTCAAAATTCAATGTTGAATTCATAGTGGTATTGTCTTCGACAAATACCACAAAAACGAAGTCTATCAAAAGAAACAATTGTCGGTGTATTGTGCGGAGTTCTGCTAAACAGCCTAGGGAAACGCATGGATGAGGGGTTATGAGGCTAAGGTACATGTACAAATACAGTGTGAGCCATGATCTGATAATAGGAAGTTTAAATTCATCTCAGTGATGCATGATACCGAGCGAGTCATCACATATTTTTGTATCCATAAAATCCATTTTTTTTCTGACAACTGAATAAATCATGAGGTAGAATGGTCCATAAATACGCAGAAAATTCACAAATATCAAAACTTTTCGACCCATTTTTAGCCTTCGCAGACCTCTAATGCTGACAGGGTTCGATCCTTTTTTTCAGATGCATTTACGTCCCTTTTCACAGAGCATGACTCAAATCATAAAGGCCAAGTGTAGTCAAGGCCAAGTGCCAGTGTTTTGTGCGCAGTTCTAGTGAAAAAGGCTTGGGAATCGCATGGACTAAGGTGGCATTGTAAAAATTCAAATGAAATTGTCTTGAAACCGGTGTTTCTTTACTTTGAAAATAATGGTCGAGCTGTGTTTATTAACCCTTAGACTGCTAAGCGCGACTCAAGGACCTTTAGCGGACAGTGTAGATCAAGATCAGACTGCACATAAAGTGCAGCCTAATCTTGGATCTACATTGTCTGATAAGGAGATACAACCCCCCCCCCGGCCCCCGCCCTGAAAAATAACTTTGAAAAAGCAACATTTGGGATTTTACTATCGGCTTGAAAGTTTCATTTGACTTATTTAGCAGGTTATTTCAATTTGTAACAATTCGTAATCTAGATACCGCAAAATAAAAGAAATATAGACTTTTTCGTCCAATGAATGAGCTTATTTCCACTGTTTCGTATTTTGAGAAGTTTAAATGTCGTTTTTTATAAATTGCTAATTAACTTAGCAATCGTATACGCCATTGTATTCAAAGTGAATCGGACACGAACAAAGCTAATTTTATAAGTAGTTGGTATTTTTAGCACTCGTCTTTTCTGAACGTCGATGAGACTTACAATGTCCTTGAAATCGACAATTTTCTCTTGGGAAAAAAAGTTGAAATATTGCAACCTCTGCAAAAATATGATATGACGAAGTGGAAAGTGTAGATCGAAGATCAGATTTTATTTGCAGTACGGTCTGATCTTGATCACAGTCTGCAAAATCAACATAAATGATGTTTAAAAGCTCTAAGAGTTAACCGGAAATCGAGCAAAGGTGGGTCAACTTGACCTGGTTTTGTTACATGTTGTCGTCTGCTTAAACCCTTTACGCAATAACCTCCACGTTTAGACGACCTTGAGATACAAAGCTCTTGAAAACATTGTGAGGAAAAAGAAGAAAATGCTGGTAATCAGCATTTTCTCCTTTTTCTCACAATGTTTTCTCTATCTTCTCGAATAGGTTTTATTATTTTTTTGTTTTCTTTTAGCCACGTTTAGTTTGTCGTCTGCAAATGCTTTCTATATGGGCGAGTCTAAGTTTTTGTCGTTTGGTGAAGAGTTAAAACGACGATAAAAAGTTACATAAAGTGTTTCACTTAAAGCAATGATAAATCAAAGTACTAACAGTACTGACAGACTAGCGAGTGTGGAATAAATGGCCTTGGTAAAAATTAAACTTTGTTAGTAAATACAAGGTTGAAGAAAATTTGTCAAATTCGCCCCTTCTGGTTCAATCCAGTGTGATCCGGTTATCAAGTCCGATCCGGTTCGGTCCGGACCAATCCGATTTATAATTCAGATCTGACACCATCTGGTGACTTTAACCACGGCTTGTAGCCTTTACTTGTCAAAATTGGAAACACCGTAAAAAAAATTCTGTTTGTTGATCTCTAAATAAAGAACATACTGATCAGTTTGATGATTTGGTGTTTGAATTTTTTCTAGAATTCTCATAGATGAATTGTCCATGTTTTTTTCTCTTATCGGTTTCACGAACTCGTAGCTAGGCAAGACCTATAACACCCGAGGAAAACACGAAGATGCAAATGGTTGCGTTGCGGTAAGTAAAGATGAGTCTGACTTGCATAGGTCACTAGCTGAATTTAAATATTTAAGCAAACATTTTGCACCTCATCGGTGACATCTTGCTCAGTCTATGACTTAGTATGTTGACATCGTTCAAGTTTGATTTGTAGAAATTTAGGAGTTCATGTCAACATTATAACATTTAACAGATAACTTATTCTAACAGAAATAATTTTTTCTTTGGGGCAGCCTGGGCCCAGGCGGTAACATATTTCTTAATCACCCCCTTATCGCGGTCTCCTTTCACGATCTACAAATATCTATTGCAGTAAATTGATGGGCGATTAGGCCTACCGTCATTTTTGACAGTAACGTTAGAATACCTTGCAACACACAAAAAGGGGCCTTCGGACAGTTGCGTAAAGTCTCGTCTCGGATCAGCCTGCGCAATTAGATTTTGTCCTACAGTAGACTTGACCAAAACAGAAAATTACATTAAAACGGAAAGTTTCATTTCGGATTAGTCTGCGCGGACTGCAAATGTCCGAATGCCCCTTTTCGCGTGTTGCAAGCCATATATGATAGGAAAAATGACAGAGCAGGAACCCAGGCTATCTGTTGGGCAGTGTTTGGTAACTGTTGGTTTCTTTGTTTACATCTGAATCTCGGTCGCTCGCAACAGACTAGCTTATGATAGAAAGTCTTAAAACTTATTCCTTTCCTTTATAAGCTTCATCGGCAGTTTTCAAGATAACTAGATTATTAAGAAATTTAATACAACGAATTTAGTATTTTTTTTTTACATTTGTTTCGTTGGAACCATAATCAAGGACCTGACTAGTCCTCTATTCAGGTTTTTTTTATGTGCGGGTTGGGGTGGAGGGGGAAACGGAGTGCGAAAAGGTACATGTAACAACAGTCATGTTTTAACAAGACTGACGTTGCGCGATTACGTCGCCGATTCTGAAACTAGCGTAGACGTCAAATCCACACAGGGTTTACTCGAGACTGTCTAACAACTGTATTGTTTTATTTAAGCTGATAAAATTCAACTTGTTAACATGCTATAGGAATTTCATAACTTTACACACACAAAAGAGACTCTTGTTATTAGATCTCCACAATTCCGAAGACTTTTTGATCAACCCTCGTAAGTAGCCTAAGTTTGGTAATTTTTCCCACTTTGCATTCTGACGTTACTCTGTGAAAATAATGTCATAGTTTTGCCATAGATCTGTAGAGAATGAAAAAGGAGACAACGATCAGGAGTGATTGAGAAATCATTACCGCCTGGACCCAGGCTTCTTGTACGTTATATATTTGAAACAGTCTTCGAACACAATGGCGAGGATTTTACTGTTTTATTTCGGGTTATTGACACTTACATTGTGTTATGGTAGGTGGACATGATAACTAATTTTGTACTGTTAGTTTTGCGTACAATGTTGATCTAGATCAGACAACACAAGACTTTCAGCAAAATCTTTGGCCTATAAAGTCCTATACTAGTAGTTTGTGGAATAACCGCCAAATCTTAATAAATCATTAAATTTCAAACTTTATATTGGTTAACCAATTTATAATTTATTTAAATCTCTTTTGCTTTTTAGCTCACCTGAGCGCAAAGTGCTCAAGGTGAGCTTTTGTGATCGTGCTGTGTCCGTCGTCCGTCCTGCGTTGTGCGTCGTCAACTTTTACCTTGTGTACGCTTTAGAGGCCACATTTTCAGTTTGATACTCATGAAACTTTGTCAGAATGTTTGTCTTGATAATATCTCGGACGAGTTCGAAAATTTGGTCATGTCGGGTCAAAAACTAAGTCACTAGGTCAAATCTTAGAAAAACCTTATGTACGCTCTAGAGACCACATGTTCAGTCCAAAACTCTTGAAACTTTGTCAGAATGTTTGTCTTGATAATATCTCGAATGAGTTCGAAAATGGGTTATGTCGGGTCAAAAACTAGGTCACTAGATCAAATCTTAGAAAAATCTTTTGTACGCTCTGAAGGCCATATTTTCACTCCAAAACTCTTGAAAGTTAGTCAGAATATTTGTCTTGATGATATCTAAAATGTGTTTGAAAATGGGTCATGTTGGGTTAAAAACTAGGTCACTAGGTCAAATCTTAGAAAACCTTGTGTACGCTCTAGAGGCCACATTTTCAGTCGAAAACTCTTGAAAGTTGGTCAGAATGTTTGTCTTGATGATATCTCGGACGAGTTCGAAAATGGGTCATGTCAGGTCAACAACTAGGTCACGAGGTCAAATCTTAGAAAAACCTTGTGTACGCTCTAGAGGCTACAGTTTCAGTGCAATACTCATGAAACTTGGTCAGCATGTTTGTCTTGATGATTTCTTGAACTGTTCTGAAAATGAGTTATGTCGGGTCATAAACTAGGTCACTAGGTCAAATCTTACAAAAACCTTGTGTACCCTCTAGAGGCCAATTTTTAAGTCAAATACTCATGAAAGTTGGTCAGAATGTTTGTTATTATGATATCTTGAATGAGTTTGAAAATGGGTCACATCGGGTCAAAAAGTAGGTCACCTGGTTAAATCTTTAAAATAGCTTGTGTAGCTCTAGAGTCATCATTTTCTGTCCAATACTTATGAAAATTAGTCAGAATGTTCTTCTTGATGAGTCTATATGATGAAATTGAAAATGGGTCACATTGTGTAAAAAACGTGGTCGTCATGTCAAATCTTGGAAAAACCTTGTGTACACTCTAGAGGCCACATTTTCTGTCCAATATTTATGAAAATTAGTCAGAATGTTCTTCTTGATGAGTCTATATGATGAAATTGAAAATGGGTCACATTGTTTAAAAAACTAGGTCGTCCTGTCAAATCTTGGAAAAACCTTGTGTACAGTCTAGAGGCCACATTTTCTGTCCATTACTTATGAAAATTACCGTAGTCAGAATCTTTGTTTTGGTAATATCTACAATGGAAAAATGGGCTATGTTTGGCTAAAAAGTATGTCACTGAGAGAAATTCTATAAAAAGCTTGTGTACATGCTAGAAGCCAAATTTTTAGTCCAATAATTATAAAAGCTTGGTAGAATGTTTGTCATAATATCTCAAAAGAGATTGAAAATGGGTCATGTTTGGTCAAAAGACTCAGGTGAGCGACTTAGGGCCATCATGGCCCTCTTGTCTTCTCTGTCTGTCTGTATTTTTCTTTCTCTCAGTGAAATACAATGTATTTCATTATTACTCTCTCTCTCTCTCTCTCTCTCTCTCTCTCTCTCTCTCTCTCTCTCTCTCTCTACTGAAATGGGGTTTTGTGATAGTTTGGAACTGATGATTTTGTGGTCAGTCGAGACCGAGGTCAAACTACACAGAACATGCGTTTCAGGCTGATCTTGTAACTACAGTCCAGTTTGTGTGAGATATACTAGACCAGGATTCACCAACCATTCCAAATTGCATGTTTATTCTAAATTTGGGCAGTAACATACTTTCTGACTGTTTAAATCAGATGTAGCCTTATTCCTTATTCTAAATAGAAAAAGAAATTGGGTAATAGACCAAAAATACGGTGGCACAAAAGTGACATGGAAGATATATTTTATACTACGTGCGCACGCAGTAGTTAATACGTGCGCACGTAATAAGTAATACGTGCGCAAGCAGTAGTATTACGTGTGCACGCAGTAGCTAATACGTGCGCACGTAATAACTAATACGTGCGCACGTAATACTATTGCGTGCGCACGTATTAGCTAATACGTGCGCACGTAATAGTTATTACGTGCGCACGCAGTAGCTAGTACGTGCGCACGCAGTAGCTAATACGTGCGCACGTATTAACTAATACGTGCGCACGTAATAACTATTACGTGTGCACGTAATAATGTCTATCTTCCACTTCCATCTTGAAACAATGGCTTCCGTTCATGATTCTGATTGGTGGATAATTACGTGTCCACGTAATATGTAATACGTGCGCACGTAATAAGTAATACGTGCGCACGCAGTAGTATTACGTGCGCACGTATTAGTTATTACGTGCGCACGTAATAGCTACTGCGTGCACACGTATTAGTTATTACGTGCGCACGTATTAGCTACTGCGTGCACACGTAATACTACTGCGTGCGCACGTATTACTTATTACGTGCGCACGTATTAGCTACTGCGTGCGCACGTAATAACTAATACGTGCGCACGTATTAGCTACTGCGTGCGCACGTAGTATAAAATATATCTTCCATGTCACTTTTGTGTACGGTGGCACAAAAGTGACATGGAAGATATATTTTATACTACGTGCGCACGCAGTAGCTAATACGTGCGCACGTAATAAGTAATACGTGCGCACGCAGTAGTATTACGTGCGCACGCAGTAGCTAATACGTGCGCACGTAATAACTAATACGTGCGCACGTAATACTATTGCGTGCGCACGTATTAGCTAATACGTGCGCACGTAATAGTTATTACGTGCGCACGTAGTAGCTAGTACGTGCGCACGCAGTAGCTAATACGTGCGCACGTATTAACTAATACGTGCGCACGTAATAACTATTACGTGTGCACGTAATAATGTCTATCTTCCACTTCCATCTTGAAACAATGGCTTCCGTTCATGATTCTGATTGGTGGATTATTACGTGCGCACATATTACTTATTACGTGCGCACGTATTAGCTACTGCGTGCGCACGTAATAACTAATACGTGCGCACGTATTACTTATTACGTGCGCACGTATTAGCTACTGCGTGCGCACGTAATACTACTGCGTGCGCACGTATTACTTATTACGTGCGCACGTATTAGCTACTGCGTGCGCACGTAGTATAAAATATATCTTCCATGTCACTTTTGTGCCACCGTATTTGTGCCACCGTACAAAAATGTAATTCAGAACGGTTGTTGAAAAGAACCATCACATTTAGCATGTACATGTACTTTAGTCTTTTCAATTGACTTTCAACTCCCTATTATATTGAAAACAGGTGCTTCCCTTTGTCACCTTGCATAAGGGTAGATAACTTGATTTATTGATTGATTGGTGTTTAACGCCGTTTTCGACATTATTTCAGTTATATCGCGGCGGCCAGTGCACCTATCTATCATGCTTTTCTGGAGCTTCTGTTACCAGTAATCCGCACAATATTCTTTCCAAGCCACTGGCTGCTTTCCAACATAACTATCGTCGAAACAATGGCAGCGGTGGGAGAGTAGATAGCGTATTGGGTCTATTTTTTGTATGTGAATTATCTCTTTTTCGGTGTTGCGTTTTTTATTCAGCTTTTGATCTGTATTAGGCCTACAAGAAAAAAATGCGAAAAAAAAAATGCTTGGTCATACAGTTGGTCCAATATTTAAAATCTGTCATGATTCAGTCGGTTGTTAGACACAAATGGGTTTCTAGGATCTTCACTAATTGATCCAAGAGAAATAGCCACATGATTTTAGCCACATGAAATGTCGTGTCCATCTGCTTTGGATTTGGACTCGTCCAAAAATTTGTTGTTTTGCAAAGGATTTTTAAAACCAACTCACTTAGACAAGCATGCTGCTGGTTTCACTTTCAAACATCTTAATTCTACACTTCTTTTTTTTGTATTTTTCAGTTGCTTTCGCAAAAGGTCAAAAGTGTCTTTTCAAAGAAGACGAGTCGCAAGCAGAACACATGTGCATAAGGGTGAAATGTGAGGAAAAAGGCTATGTGATTGCGGACATCCAACTGTTCTCGGGTAAAACTGACAATGAAAAGATGACGTTTTCAAAGCTAGACTTAACATGCATGGGCGAAACAGCGAGTTTCATGTACCAATCACAGAGTTGTTTCTGGAAGCCGGAATGCAGCATACAGTATCCGCGGGGAAAAATGATAACAAGCCGGAAGGGCGAACTGGTATCCTTCATCAAAGTACAAGAGTATGAGACGGCAAATGATACAGACTGTTTTAATGAAAGACCAAACGTTGCTTGTATCATCAAAGCGAAGTGTGTAAAGGAAAAAAGTAAGGGGTTTATCTGTTCAAATCAATGTTAACCCTTTACCAAACAATCCTTCCTTGTAAAGAACCTGGCGGTCGAATAATTGTGAGAAGAGGAGAAAATGCTGGCAATCAACATTTCTCCTACGATATGTATGTTTTCTTTTCTATCAAAGACACGTCTCGCTATTTTAACTACAGCTTTGTCATCAGCAGACACTTTCTATATGGATGAGCCTAATTTTTCTTCGTCTACGAAAGGATAAGATTGACTGATTGAATGGTGTTTACACCGCTTTCAACATTATTTCGATCATGTCACGGCGACAGCTGAAATATTCATGTATTTCCTGGATTTCACCAGTGCTGGGCTAGGGCTCTGAAGTGTTTTGCCAAAGGACACTCCCACGAAAATTCTAGTGGATCCGGTGAGGCTCGAGCCCGGGGCTTCCAGGTCACGAGTCCTGCACTTTACCACTGAGCCATGCAGGACCCCGAAAGGATTGAAATATATTGCTCAACTGTTTCATTTGATATACGAATTGGTGAATTTTTGTTTGGATAATATGTTAGAAACAAATTATGAAAACATCGCGAGCAAGCAAGAAATCGCTCCTAATGAGCTAGATTGATTGATTGATTGATTGATTGGAGTTTAACGCTGATTGATTGATTGATAAATTGATTGATTGATTGATTGATTGGAGTTTAACGCCGTTTAAACAGCTTAGGTCATATCACGGCGGTTAGTGCACCTACGTATGTGTTTCCTGGCTTTCTCACACCAGTACTGACACAACTTTCTTTCCAAGTCACTGACTACTATCTCACATGCATCAGAGGTGAGAGGCGAAAAATCGTCCGCAAGAAAATTTGCCTCAACCGGGTATCGAACTCACAATCACAAGGTCACGAGTCCGATACGCTAACCACTGAGCTACCCGGGCGGGCCTCTAACGAGCTAGAGTACTATTTTTCCCCATTGCTTCAATAAATTCACCTAGTCATTATAGACTACTTATAAAACCCTAGTCTGCTGAGCGCGACTCACTGACCTTTTGCGGACAGCGTAGATCAAGATCAGACTGCACTTTCTACTGCACAGAAAGTGCAGTATGATCTTGGATCTACACTGTCCTATAATGAAGATATATTTCCACCAGAAATACCCCTTAAACAGCAATATTTGGATTTTTACAATCGGCTTGAAAGTTTCAATTCTTTTATTAACCCTTTACCAAACGATCCCTGGTTTTTACGACCCAGAGGAAGAAGCCTTCTGAAAACATTGTGGGAAAACGAGAAAATGCTGGTAACCAGCATTTTCTCCTTTTCCCACAATGTTTTCTACTCTTCTAAAGTCAAGTTTCAATTTTTGAGTCACGTTTATTTTCTTGTCTGCAAATGCTTTCAATTTGGACAAGTCTAAAATTATGTCGTTTGGTAAAGAGTTAAGCAAGATAAGGGTAAATTGCAGGTATCCATATATTCGTACTACATGAAAATTTTGGAAGAACATTGTGCGGAGTAATTAAATTTGTTTGTTTTTGTTTTGTTTGAATGGTGTTTTACGCCGCTTTCAACATTATTTCAGTCATATCACGGCGACAGCTCACATATTCATGTTTTCCTGGGTTTAACCAGTACTAGGCCGGGGCTCTGAGGTGTCTTGCCCAAGGACAGTCCTGTGAAAAACCCAGTGGAGCCAGTGAGGCTCGAACCCGGGGCCTCCAGGTCACGAGTCCTACACCTAACCACTGAGCCACACAGGACCCCTCGGAGTAATTAAAAAAAAAAAAAAAAAAAAAAGCATGGATAGCACTGGTCGCCGCGATATAACTGAAATAATCTTAAAAACGGCGTTAGTAACCACAAAAACAAACTTTAATAATCCTGCTGTCGTCTCGGGCGAACTTGTTTCTTGATTTCTCATTTCGTAAACCCATGCAGCACCAAATATATGAGCGGCGCTCTGTGAAAACAGGGTTTAATGCATCTGCAAACAGTATTGTTACGGAAGACCACTCCTTCATGCATGGCTTCATCCCGATTTAAATACAATACCTAACAACTTCGTTAGGGAGAATTCTCTTTAGCTCAGTGGTTATGGTGTTGGCCTTTCGTCCGGGCGTTCAAGGTTCGAATCCTGCCCGGTCCCTGTATTTCTGCTATGCATTTGTTCATTTGTTTCTTTGTTACGAACATTGTTCGTAAGATGGGGGCTCGTCCGGGATTGGCCACTGAGCGATTAATCCCATTTGTTGTCCAAAAACGGACTTTCTGCCTAATAAGGCTTTGAGTCATCAATAAATGATGACTTTAAGGGTGGGGGGGGGGTGTTACAGGAGACCACTCCTTCATGCATGGCTTCATCCCGATTTAAATACAATACCTAACAACTGCGTTAGGGAGAATTCTCTTCAGACCAGTGGTTATGGTGTTGGCCTTTCGTCCGGGCGTTCAAGGTTCGAATCCTGCCCGGTCCCTGTATTTCTGCTATGCATTTGTTCATTTGTTTCTTTGTTACGGACTTTGTTCGTAAGAGTATCTACCAGGGTCAGCCTGTGCAGTCCGTGCAGGCTGACATCTGTCGAAACTTTTGCTATTGGTCATTTTTCTGCATGTCCAAGGACCATTCTACCTTATGACCCAGTCGGCTGGTAGACAAACTGGATTTTGGGGATACATGAATTATGTGATTACTTGCTTGGTATCATGCATCACAAGAGATGCATTAATCTTCATCCTTCAGAATAAGTTTGATACAACTTTTGAGCCGACAGTACAAAAACTCGAACAATAGTTTTTCAAACTTAATTTTTGGAGAAAAATATCTCCTGATCGGACAGTGTAGATCCAAGATCAGACTGCTCGTTACGTGCAGTCTGGTCTTGATCTACACTGTCCGCAACAGGTCAGTGAATCTCGCTT
This sequence comes from Hippopus hippopus, assembly GCA_946811185.2. Classification (NCBI taxonomy): domain Eukaryota; kingdom Metazoa; phylum Mollusca; class Bivalvia; order Cardiida; family Cardiidae; genus Hippopus; species Hippopus hippopus. The sequence continues at coordinate 22,806,382 of OX328096.1, forward strand.
AGCAGCTCAATGAGTTAAACTCTCTTTTACCAGAGCACAGTTCATATATTTGAGCCATGCTCTGTGAAAAGGGGGCTTAATGCATCTGCGAAAAGTATCGACCCAGGTCAGCCTGCGCAGGCTGACCTGGGCCGAAACTCTTCGCTTTCGGTCAATTTTCTATATGTCCAAGGACCAGTCTACCTTATGATTAAGTCGGTTGTTAAAGAAAGTGGTGATTATGGATCCTAACTATGTAATGGCTTGCTTGGCATAGTGCATCACGGAGATGCATTAAGTCCCCTTTTGCCAGACCGTGGCTCATTTATGAATCAACACCGCTCTAGGTCTGGGAAAAGAGGTTTTATTGCATTATTGAATGCATTATTCAAAGCAAGTCGTTGCAAAATATGGATCCATTCTGTTTTAAAACCGACTGATCTTTGAGGTAGGATGATCCTGTGACATGCAGAAAATTTACAAGTGGCAAAATGTATCGACCTATACAACGTGCGCGGACTGCGTAGATTGTCATGGGTCGATTTTTTTTGAGTTGCTTAAAGATACATCTTTACAGCCAAATAGTTGACAAACGCCGTTAAAATTTGTTAGTTTGTAGAATCTAGTCAGCTTTGTAAACAGATAAAAAAATGATATATAAGGTGTATGGGATAAAGAGACTCCAGGGATTTGTCCTCGATTTTAAACCGGAAACAACCACAGTAGTGTCTTTGATGGCCTCCAGAGGGTGAAATGCATTTTCTATTCGTCGTAATCTGTGTAACCTTGCAACCGTTAGGGGCAACATTTGACACGAAGATACGAGAATGATTACAGATTTATAAAATAAACATGAAATTGATTAAAAAATGGATGAAAATGAGCAAGGTTGTGTCCTTAAAAGCCACCTTTTCTCAAAACGTGACTCATTAATATTATTATACATTAGACCTCTTTGGCAGGTTTGAAAATGCGATCCACTAAAACTCAGATTTTTTTTTATCTCGCAGGTTTGACAGTTTACGCTGGCAATACAGACCGAGAATCAGAATGCAGAATGCTAGGTCGTTACCTTTTGTAGATGCATTAAGCCCCCTTTTCAAAGAGTATGACTCATACATATAAGCCATGCTCTGTGAAAAGGCGGCTCAATGCATTTGCGAAAAGTATCGACCAATGTCAGCCTGCGCAGTACGCGCAGGCTGACATTGGTCGATACCTTTGGCTATCTTTAAATATTTTACATGTCAATTCTACCTTATGATTCAGTCAGTTGTTTGACAAAATAGATTTTATGGATCCATAATTGGGTGATGTCTTGATTGGTTTCAAGCATCACGGAGATGTATTAAGCCCCTTTTTGCCAGATAATATAATTTCCTTTTCCAGATATAATTGACATAGAGTCCTACATGAGGAAGAAGAAAACTGAAATCAAACGAAAAAAGGGAATTATTCGAAGCCACCGCCAATACCCCTGGGATTATGAGAACAAAATAATGGACGAGATCTCGGGATATAACCTCACTAAGATCGTTGCAAAGCCCAAAGAGTTTAAAGTTGGATTTCATGACCTTGACATTTACGAAGGGGATGTCATCACCATGGTAACAAATAAAAGAACGGTTAAATTCAACAGCACCATGAATGACAAAGAGGGTGTGGTTACCTTTAACGGATCTGATTCGTTCATCAACATCACTTACAACCAGTCTATTGAAGCACACAACCCATTCAGGGGTTTTATCATTTGTTTCAAAGAAAAAAGGGGTAGGTATCTAAATGAGTCACGCTCTGATAAAAGGGGGCTTACTGTATCTTCATGATCCATCATACCAAGCCAGACATCACGTATATTCAGGAATCCATTACGTCTATTATATCTAACAACCGACTAAATGACGAGGTCGACTATTTCTTTGACATGCTGAAATCTGACCAATAGCAAAAAGTTTCGGCCCAGGTCAGCCTGCGCAGAGTGCGCAGGCTGACCTGGGTCGATACTTTTTGCAGATGCCTTAAGCCCCCTTTTCACAGAGCATAGCTCAAATTGATTAACTCTTCCCTATACCTGAACCCGATAGCCCAGTCAGTCATGTACAAGGCTTAAAACTAAGAAAGTGACTATTTACCCGACCGTCGTGTACGCACTGAAGAAATTTCATATTGCGAGGACGACTGTCGTGTACTCAATGAAGGAAACCTTCTTGGGTGCCCGACAGTCGTGTACTCAATGAAGGAAAACTCGTTGAGTGCCCGACGGTCGTGCCCGGACTGATGAAATTTCGTCTTGGGGGCACGATTACGTGCCCGCTATTTCCGATTTCTTCATTCAGTACACGACGCGGTCGTGTACGCACTGAAGAAACGGGATCTTACGTACACGTGTTAATGGGTTGGACCAAAACGCAGACTGGTATGTGAACCGGCACGGCGTAAACCGTCTCTGTGGAGCAATAGTCATATATACAGGGTGTCATGCCCGAAGGGTCGTATTATGTTATACACCCGGTCGTCCGTCCGTCTGTTAGCAATTATTTGTGTGCGCAACTCCTCCTACAATTTCCAACTGGATTAAATCTACTTCAAACTTGCCACAATGAATTCCCATGATGTCTAGTTGTGCATGTGACTCAAAATTTGGATCGCTGTTTGTATTCTGAAATTATCTACCCTTGACTTCTGAAATAGCCAACTTTTCACTTGAATTTCTGTTCAGGCCATAACTTCCAAGCTATCAAAATCAAAGGACTGATAGTCCTGAGAGTGGCGTGGTGGATGATGTGTTAGGAATTTTCACCATTACTAAGCTTTCAAAGGTAATCTATTAATAATTAATAGCTTTTTTAGTTAGTAAGTTATGGCCTGGGCATTCAAACATAAAATTAACAAAGGGCAATAACTCAAAAAAGAGTAGTAGAGTTATGGTTCATATGCACCAGAGTATATACATGTAGTGTCTAGTTGATACCTTTAACTGCTTGGAAGTTACGGCTTGAACAAAAATTCAAAGTGAAAAGTTGGCTATTTCAGAAATCAAGTGCAGATAATTTTAGAACGCTAACAGCGACCCAAATTTTGAGAGTCACATACACAACTAGACATCATAAAGATTCATTGTGGTGAATGAGTCATTTCGACTACCGGTCATTTCGACACCCGGTAATTTTGACAATTTTAGGTCGCTTCGACCGCAGGAGAATTTTTTTTTTTTGCAAAATTTGGTCGCGCCGACAACCTATCAGTGCTTTCCTAGACAGTTTAACTGTTGTGTTTATCAATGTTCTACTTTCTGTATCCATGTTTGCTGCACCAGTGCACCTGTCCATGCCTTTCTAGTCATCCTTTTACCAGTGCTCCGCCAAGCGTAGCTGGCATCCTTTTTATATGCCAGAAAGCTCGTGTTACCTTATACTGTACACCCGGTCGTCCGTCTCTTTGCAATTTCTTATGTGCGCAACTCCTCCTACATTTTCCATCGGAATTAGATCTATTTGAAATTTGTCACAAAGGTATCCAGTCGTTTCGGCACCCGGTCATTTCTACACTCAGTCAGTTTGACACTTTTTCATGTAAATGAAGGTCGGACTGCACAAACGTGAGGTCTGATATTGGATTCACTTTTACCGATAGAGAAATATCTTTTCCCAAAAAATACCTTTGAAATATCAAACGTTAGGATTTTACCTTTGGTTTTGAATTTACATATCAATTATTTAGCGGGATACGGGGTAAACTCGATAAGTACAATTAATGGTAAGCCAAGCTTTTCCACTGAAACTATGAAGCCGGTTGATTGTCTAAGAGTACACAACAAAGGACAAGAATTCTGACTCGATCACAACATTTGACGACGTGTGCGTGTACTACTTGAAATCATTTGCAGGCAACAAATTCAATGTGACTCAATGTGATGGAGTTTTTCTTTGATCATATGGTTAAAATCATTGTGTGAAAAGGATAAAATGTGTGTGGGTTTTTTTTACAATATGTACAAAAGGCTTGTAACTGAAGGTCATTACAACTTGGGATTGTGTGGTAAAGGGTAAGGGAGATTAATTGTGCAGTAGATGAAAGATCGGACGGTATGGTTCGTGTAGTCAGATATTGATTTCTGTAGTTTATTTCAGTGGAGGGAAAAAATAAAAAATTATATAAAGTAATTTTTGATCGACCTGTGTCACATGTTGGATGCTGCCATCTCATACATGTATGGCACGAAACCGCCTGTTTTCTCCTCCCGACCACACCCCTACTTCCTTTAAAAACTCCAAATTATTCATTAAACTCCAAAAACAAACACACACAAAACAACTATTAACATATTCTTGTCACTGCAAATTTAAGTAGTCTATATAGTTATTTCCAACAGCACATATAGTATATGTAGCTGAATTTCAATTGCATCTGCTTTAAATACTTTTTGGGATACCCCTATCTAGATAACTCTTTGAATACATGTAGGCCTACTCAAATGAATTAGCAGTAATTTTTAACTGTTTTTAAATAAATTACATTTTTTAAAGAAACTGTTGACAACGGTATACAAATTGAAGCAAACAATCTATCAGTGGGTATAATTTGCGAAATACAATTATGAAATTCAAACAAATCAAAAGAAACAATTAATTCCAAATAACAGACGTTTTGTTTCATAATTAGAATTTATTCAAGCAACAAGAAAAAACATAAAAGTACATAGAGATTCTGTTTTTAGAACACATAATAACACATTTCTATCTTCTTCAATTACCAATATCCGCAAATACAATTCCACCGCTGTATATATCAAGATGACCATTTGTTGCCAAAACAAAAAAAAATGTGGGTCGAATTGACCAAAATATGGGTCGATACGACCAAAAAGTTTCGAACTGACTGTGTAGAAATGACTGGGTCCCGAAACGACTGGATACCATTGTGGCAAATTTCAAATAGATCTAATTCCGATTGAAACTGTATAGGAGGAGTTGTGCACACAAGAAATTCCAAACGGACGGACGGACGACCGGGTGTACAGTATAAGGTAATACGAGCCTTCCGACGTATAAAAAGGATGCCAGCTATGCTTGTGCATTTGTTCTGTAACACGCTGTATAAATGACTACTGCCGTGTGCTCCAGTGAGACTGTCTACGCCGTGCCGATTCACGTAAGAGTCTGCGTTTTGGCCCAACCCATTTACACGTGTACGTAAGAGTCCAATTCTTCAGTGCGTACACGACCGCGTCGTGTACTGAATGAAGAAATCGGAAATAGCGGGCACGTAATCGTGCCCCCAAGACGAAATTTCATCAGTCCGGGCACGACCGTCGGGCACCCAATGAGTTTTCCTTCATTGAGTACACGACAGTCGGCCTCGCAGTATGAATTTTCTTCAGTGTGTACACGACTGTCGGGTAAATATCATCGGCCTAAAACTAATGGGTCGCTGAAAGATTTTCGTACATGCATGCTTTAGCTTTTTTTTTTTTCTACACATAATATGCAGTTTAATCTTGTACCATAATTGTTTGCTTATTTAGTCAGGCCTAGAAGATAAAATTATTTCGGAGTTTCAGAGGATTGTACTTTCAGCCATCGAAAGAAATCGAGTTAATAGAAATACCTGGCTTTGAACGAGATAAATAGAGGATATTTGTTTTTTTTTCGGTGAAAGAGTGAAAATATTACCGATGATGTTCACTCGATGAAATAAATTTCGATCTTTCACCGATAAAAAAAGCAATATTCTATTTATTTCGTGCTTCTTACGCCTTTTTGTTGGGACTTTCGTCAAATTCTGGTACAGTTGTTTTCGGTAATTCCCCGTTACGTACACCCTCCGCATAACAACGCATTACAATATAGGGTTAATTCACGTTTTTGAGGTCGTTAACATTCGCAGAGGCCTGAAAATTGCTTTAACGCCCGAGTGCGAAGCTCGAGGTATTTTGAGGGCCTCTGCGAATGTTAACGACCGAAAAAAACGTGAATTAATGCTATTATTGCATAATGTAAAGGTATTTTAGCAATAATTTGCAAAAATAGCAAAAATATTTCCATAGAAATGCAAATAAGCGAACCTTAAATGTACTGTACCTAAATGGGTCAAAACCGGAAGTCGGTGAAAAAGTTTTTGGTTACGAGCGGTGAAGGGCCGTTAGTGCTGCATGCCTGTTTTGGTTCTCTCGGTGTAAATTCACTTCTAATGATTTTTAATACAAAATGGACTTATGTGGGATAAACTTGCACACGTTTGGACGATTACAACTAGGATGAATGAGTGGATATGAAGTTCTGTAACTAAAAGACGTCAGAGGGATCGATCTACATCAAGCGAGGGAATTACCGATCACGTTAAAAAGTGGGTGGGATGTAGCTGGTTTAGAGTACATTTCACGAGTGATTTTTTGTTCAGATCTCGATTAAACTGAGATCCTGTGCAAAATTTTGTTTGTGGTGTACTAATATCATCAAAGACAAGCCATGAAAAGGATCTAATATGGTTCAAGTTCCTACAGTTTGATGGTCGGAGTCTAGGAAAAATCTGACAAGAACAAACGTTGTTTACAAGGTAGGCCCGAATCGAGGATATTGATAGTACAAAGCCGGGCGTTAACGGCGCGTGAATTTACTGATTAATACACGTTTTCTCCCGTTAACGCCCGGTTTTTACCCGTTAATACATGCTTATAATGGCCTGTAAAGGCACATTTTATTCAATAATATTACGTAAAGTGCGAGAAATGTAGCGTTAGGGTAAATTACGCCATATTTCCATCTGGTTGAATGGCACGCGCTGTTTACCTAGGTGACGAATGCATGGGAACTACAAGTTTCCGCCTTCAGTTGAAGAGAAAATAAAATCGGTATTTTTCACTGGTCGTCACCATGAAATATCAAACAGTGTTTTGCGACTAACTACTGAGAAGCATAAAATAATTCATGTTAACTTTCATATTTTTGTGAACGCTGTGTTTAAAGTCATCTGATGCATGTTTGTTTTCAAGACCTGATGGGGCAGTCATGGGAAATAACATTACAAACTAATCAGAAACACTGAAAGCCGACGAAAAGCACTAAGCACTAATATGAAAAATTAAGAAGTACATATACAAAGAAACACTAAAAACCCACTTGCACTTAGAAATACCAAGAAGAATTACGAACGACTAAGAAGTACTAAAAAGAACTCGGGTCAACTCAAAAGAACGAAGAACTACTAAGAGTTAGCCTACTAAAAAGCACTAAGAACTACTAAGAAGCTACAGGAACTACAAAGAACAGCTCTAACAACTACAACGAAGCACTAAGACCTACTAAAATTCTCAGAATGACTAAGAATATTTTAGACGTTCCACGAAGCACTAGAAAGCACTGAGCTCTACTCTGAAGAACTAGGAGCTACTAAGTAGAACTTGGAACTACCAAGAAATGCAAAGAAAAAAAACTGAAACCCACCCAAGAGGTACTAAGAAGCGCTAAATTTACTCAGAACAAAGAGCTACTAATGAGATCTGAGAACTTCCAAGAAGCACTAACAGTAACTGAGACCCACTAAAAGTTACAAAGAATTGGTTGATTTTTTAATGGTGTTTTATGCCGCTTTCAACATAATTTCGGTTATATCACGGCGACAGCTTTCTTACTCATGTATGCCTTGACTTTCATCTGTCTAGGGCTTTGAAGTGTCTTGCCCAAGGGAACTTTCCAACCAATGCTTCCTGTAAGACTCGAACCCAGGGTTCCCAGGTCACAAACCCTATATTTTACGCCTGAGCCACACAGGACACCAGGACCACTTAGAAACAATATGATTTACTAAGAATTACTAAGAAAACTGAAGAGCACTAAAACCTACTTTGAACAGGGATCGTATATACACAGATCCCTGCTTAGAAGCACCAAGAACTCTATAGAAACATAATTACTAAGAATGTCCAAGACATACCACAAGCACCATTAACTGCCTAGAAGCACTTACGATTACCAGTACGTCTTAGTAGTGTTTAGTGCTTCTTAGTCATGCAAAGTTCTTCTTAGTAGTTCTTATTTGTTCTTAGAAGTATTTCGTTTTTCTGTGTAGTTCTTAATGTTCTTTTTTACATCAACCCTGATGAGCTATTGATCGATTAATAAACAAACTGAAGCCTGACAGTTTATTTTCTTTTTTGACAATACAGGGAAGAGTGGAAATGCAAGGAAAGGAAGAAAAAAGAAAAAGAGGGGGAAGAGGCGGAGTAGACATGATGCAGGTAACACTAATTTGTATGTTTGATTTTATTTTATTTTAAAGTGTTTTCAATATTATTACATTCATATCGTGCAGGAAAATGCACTTATCCATACTTTCGCAGTGTACATTTTACAAGTACTTTGCAGATAATCGGCCTAAGCCTCTTGGTGCTTACCTACATAAACATCATCGTAACAATGTTAAGCGGTCAGAGAAGAATGAAAGAAATTGCCAGAGCTGGGAAATCCTGGTTCTAAGGCCTGTTTGTGACCGAGTGCGCAACTTTTTTTTCCGGATGACAAAAGTTTAAACATGCCTGTAGAAAAAAAGCATTTGAAAATGACAAATGAAAGCGACACTTGAATGGTGTTTTCCACATCCATCTTGATAAAAGGGCTAAAATATATTATTTCTAATTATTCCAGGTGTACCGAAAAATCTATGCGACAGTGTCATGAAAAGAGCTCATGTTGAAACAAGTGATCCATGTAAGTTAGATAAAAAAGGCATTATCACTTACATAAGTGACTCAAGTGGCTTTGGCAAATGGCATAGACCAAGATCCCACTGCACAAAATATACTCACTTTGATGTTTGGATTGCTGCTTGATTTAAAGGCCAAACAGTGGGAAAAAGTAACTAATATGGGGATCAAGTTGCATTTATATAATACCATATATGCACAAGTATGGATATTATTGTGAAGATGACAATCTGTTGTCGTACTTTTGTCCAAGTGTTAGTTGCTGGCAGATATATGAATGTTAAAACTAGTTAAAAAGTTGCTAAGTCGTTCAATGTTTTGTTTACTTTTTACCTGGTTTAAATCCATTTTTCTACCTTTGACTAATACTTGGTCATACCATTCAATAACATATGAAAATACTTTCAAAAGCCTTTTTCCTCAGGGTCGTAAAACACGGATTGTTTGGATAATAAAAGGGTTAGGAAACAAAATTGTCATTTTCTTACAAAATATTTGAGCTATGAATGATTTGTATTACTCTATTGTTTATCTAAAATAAACATGCAGAGTAATGGGTTGAATGAAATTGCTAAAATGAATCAAAAATTCATTCTAAATTGAACATTAATAAGTTGTATACACATATGGTTTATTATTTTTCATCTTCTCTTGTCGCATTCACTAAATTTTTCCTCTCTCCAGATTCAAAGGCATGTTTGAGAGACATAGGAGGCAAAAAGGAAAAATCCAAGAACTGCTGCTGCAATGATAACAACACAAAAGCGTGTGAAAGAGCCATTAACCTGGCAAAATGTGCTGACCACTTGGCTACTCACCCCGAGAGCAATTGTGACCATTTACCCCAGGTGTAGAATACATCTACTTGACTGTTTGATGTACAAAGCTCTGCTTTATCATATACCAAAAAAATTTCTGGATCAAAAACATGCATAACACATGGATAATACTGGATACAACAGAAAAAAATCTGTATTTATACAGTCTTAAATTCGGTCAAAATGTTGTATGATGACTTAGCCTGCGTGCCTACTACTTTCAGTTTTGTTTTTGAATTGATGGTTAAAAAACAAAACGGTAGGTGGTATAGTATCTATCTGCCATTCAAAAAAAAATATAACCCATTGAACCAGTATTTGTTGAACCCTTTACTACACAATCTCGAATTTTAATGATCCTGAGAGAGAAGCCTTTTGAAAACATTGTAGATAAGGGAGAAAATGCTGGTAACCAGCATTTTCTCCTTTTCCCACGGTGTTTTCTACCCTTCCCAAAACAAATTTCAGTTTTTGATTGAAACTTATTTTGGCATCTGCAAATGCTTTCAATTTGGACAAGTCTAAAATTTTGTTGTTTGGTACAGAGTTAAATTTCCAACTTTTCTCTAAAAACATTGTCAGTAACTGCAATCTTACGTTGATAAAAGTTGCAGGTACACACATATAACAAAATGGGAGATGCTCCCTCGGACCCTGAAAGTGTTTTTGTCAAAAAGAACTTGCTTTTCATGCAAGATGTACTCCCTCCACATGGGTTACCATTTAACTGTTGATATTTCAAACATTGAAAAAAATCAGAGGGAAATTATTCAAAGGAAAATAAAAGAACTAAAATATGTTGACAATATACCCATATCTTCTTTGTAGGAAAGCTTCCATTAAAGTTTCATTATAATCCATGAAGTGGTTGGTGAGACCTTATGTTTGACTGGACGTGACCTGATTTCAATGTTGTCAGAGATATTGTCAAGGCAAACATTTTGACAAATTTTCAAAAAGTATTTGACTGAAAATGTGGCCTGTGGAGTGCACACAAGGTTTTACTCAGATTAGTCCCAGTGACCTACTTTTTAACCCAATGTGATTCAATTTGGAACATGTCCGAGAAATTATCAAGGCAAATGCTCTGTCAAATTTTCAAAGTCCCAGTGACTTACTTTTTAACCCAATGTGATCCAATTTGGAACATGTCCGAGAAATTATCAAGGCAAATGCTCTGTCAAATTTTCAGCCGTATCTGACTAAAAATGTGGCCTTTAAAATGCACAGAAGGTAATTGTTGACAGACTGACACAGCACAATCATAAAAGCCCACCTAGAGTACTTTGTGCTCAGGTGAGCTAAAATACTGAAAAACTAAGAAGGGAAATAACTGTGATATAACTTATGTGTTATGGTTCTTGCGCTTAGCACTTCTTCTCATTGCTTTCTATCAACATACAAAATTTCATTCAGTTCTCTTTTATTCTTCCAAAAGATGTTTTCCAAAGTCTTCTTTCTCATGATTGTTTAAACTCGGGGTTGTGTGGTAAAGGGTTAACTCTTTACCAAACAATCCCGACTTTTAACGACCCTGAGAGAGAAAGCTTCTGAAAACATTATGGGAAAAGAAGAAAATGCTGGTAACCAGCATTTTCTCCTTTTTCCATAATGTTTTCTACCCTTCCCAAAACTAATTTCAATTTTTGATTCACGTCTGATTTGTCGTCTGCAGATGCTTTCAATTTGGACCAGTCTAAAATTTTGTCGTTTGGTAAAGAGTTAAAACAAGAGCACCACATGCAAGTGTCAATACAAGGCTGCAGCTGTTTATTCAATGAAAATTTTAAAATCAATAAAAGGGATATGAATGTGTCCAAATAAAAGGTTACCTGCCCTTGTTGTATAAGTCCCGCCCTTTGATAGTTAACAACTCACCCCATGCTTAACTCTTTACCACAATATCATGAGTTTTAAAAACCCTGCAGAAAAATCCTTTTGAAAAAATCTTGGGAAAGGGAAAAAAATGCTGGTTACCAGCATTTTCTCCTTTTCCCACAATGTCATCTACCCTTCGCAAAACCAGTTTCAATTTTTGAGTCGCAATTATTTTGTTGTTGTCTGCAAATGCTTAGAATTTGGACAAGTCTGAAATTTTGTCATTTATTAAAGAGTTAAAATAAATATCTTCAGTAATAAAGAAGTAATGAGGATATGTCATAGTTTTCATCTGACACCCCTGGGGACAAAGAAGCAGATGCAGACAATGTATTGATACAATGGTTTTCTTGCAAAACAACCTGGCTAATAAAAGTGTACTTAAACTCTTTCAGCACCAAATAAATAAACTCGACCTCTTTTGAGCTATAAATACAATTCATTGAAACTTACAAAGATTTTGAATGCATAGGCTTGACTAAACAAGCGGACGGTATAGATCAAAGATCAGACTGTACGTTCTGTGCAGTCTGATCTTGATCTATGCCGTCCGCAAAAGTCACTGTTTTCACCTATGGCACCAAAAGGGTTAATATCTTGATGTTGCCAATAGTCTTAACTCTTAACCAAACACCAAAATTTTAGACTGGTCCAAATTGAAAGCATTTGCAGACGACAAATTAAATGTAGCTCAAATGATGGAGTCTGTGAGTGAAAAAGTAGAAAACATTGTGGGAAAAGAAGGAAATGCTGGTTACCAGCATTTTCTTCTTTTCCGACATTGTTTTCTAAAGTTTTACATTTTGTGGTCCTTCAAACTCAGAATTTAGTAGCTATGGCTTAACCTTTTACGAAACAATGTAGTGATTTAACAATACTTAGAAAGAGTTTTGAAAACATTGTGAGAAAAGTAGAAAATGATGGTAACCATTATTTTCTCCTTTTCAGATGGTATTTTCCATCCTTTCAATAACAATCCTTTCACGTAAACTGTGTTTTGTCTGCATCAACTCTTTACCCAACCACAGCATTTCAGACTCGTCCAAATTGAAAGCATTTGCAGACAACAATTTCAGTGTGGCTCAAACAGTGAGATTTGTCTTGAGAGGGAATGAAACATTGTGAGAAAAGGAGAAAATGCTGGTTACCAGCATTTTCTCCTTTTCCCACAATGTTTTCAAAAGGCTTTTTCATCAGGGTCATTCAAAACTCAGGATTATGTGGTACAGAGTTAAGTAATGTAGGTGGAAAAAGAAGAAAATGCTGGTTCTGTTTACCACAATGTTTTCAAAGTCTTTTTTCCCTGAGGGTTGTAAACATGTGACTTCATTTGGTAAAGAGAAACTTCACAATGCATTTAGATAGAGTAAATAAGTGTATATTTAAATTGTCCATATGGGGCTTTAGGTGTCCTGAGCACAGCTCTCCCTCTGCTCTGGTGTCGATCGTTTGTACCATTCAACCCATGATCCGTCATACACACACACATCATCTTTACCGCATAAATGTGCTGCTAATACTAGGTTACAGGCGGAAACCCCTGAAAATGAAACAAAATATGATACTCATTGTTCCAGCTGTCTAACTTTTTACCAAACAACAAAACTTTAGACATGTTTATAATGAAAGAATTTACAGACAATAAATTGAATTTGATCCAATAATGGATTTTGTCGCTGAGAGGGTAGAGAGCATTTTGGAAAAAGGAAAAAAATGCTTATTATCGGCATTTTCTCCTTTTCCAGTTACATGTAATTTTCAAATAAACTTTCTTCCATAGGGTATTGCTAGATGAAAGGTTAACCCTTTAACTGATGACAAAATTTTAGCCTTGTCCAAATTGAAAGCATTTGCAGACGACACTTTCAATGTGGCTAAAATGGTAAAATTTTCTTTGACAGGGTATGTAATGTTTTGGATAGACAGATTCATTGTCAACCCTTTCAAATATCAATGCCTCCAGCTTTACATACTGCACTATACAATAGATGAAGAATGCTATCCAACGGGCCCAATGAATCACCTTCGTAAAGGTAAGGTGAAGGCTTAATGGAAAGTTATGTCCCCTAGAGTTTTTACCCTTCACTAAACAATACTGAGTTCTAACAACCTTCCAGAGAGAAGGCCTTTGTGCATTTTGTGACAAAAGAAGAAAATGCTGTCTATCAATACTTTTTTCTTTTCTCACTATGATTATTTCCCTTTTGAGGGGTGTAGTAAAGAAGTTATGGTATACATTTTACCAGACAAAAAAAACTTACAAGTCGCTCTATCTTATGGTTACATTTTACTTGGTTTTACAGTGTCTGATCCAGCATTTGAAAAAAGTGGGGAATTGTCCCCCATCACTCTGAAAAGCATGGGGGATTTCTAGAAAGTATGGATGATCAAAATTAACTACGAAACGGAAGAAACACAGATAATCTGTTTTGGACGTATTGAAATCTTTCAATTCGATAGTACTGTGCCTCAGTCTTGTTCATACCTAACACAAAATCTTACTTTGAAACTTGAAAGTCATTACTGTAAACAGCAGTTAAAATGCTAGCCAGGGCTAAGCTTTCATCAGTTACGCTCACCTCTGCATTGCACTGGCCGTGACCTGTGTGTCAAATAACATATTTTTCCAAAATTGATTTTTCACCTTCATTGCTACGCACTCTATGCGTAAAGAAATCAGTAATTCGACGTTTTTGTCCATCTTAGAAAACAGAACTGTCAAAATTTTCTGCTATGTGTTTGGGTTTATAAGCAAAAAAATGATCAACTTCCGAAAATCGGTATTAATCAAAACTAATAAAATAATATCGAAATAAGCTTTGGTATGTATTCAGATGGAAAGGCAGTACTTGGCTCAAATTTATTTTGATAAATAATTGTTGGAAACCTGTAATCAACATATCTAAACTGAAAAGAAAAAATGGCAGACATTTTTTCTTGAAAGTGACTATTTACCCGACCGTCGTGTACGCACTGAAGAAATTTCATATTGCGAGGACGACTGTCGTGTACTCAATGAAGGAAACCTTCTTGGGTGCCCGACAGTCGTGTACTCAATGAAGGAAAGCTCGTTGGGTGCCCGACGGTCGTGCCCGGACTGATGAAATTTCGTCTTGGGGGCACGATTACGTGCCCGCTATTTCCGATTTCTTCATTCAGTACACGACGCGGTCGTGTACGCACTGAAGAAACGGGATCTTACGTACACGTGTTAATGGGTTGGACCAAAACGCAGACTGGTATGTGAACCGGCACGGCGTAAACCGTCTCTGTGGAGCAATAGTCATATATACAGGGTGTCATGCCCGAAGGGTCGTATTATGTTATACACCCGGTCGTCCGTCCGTCTGTTAGCAATTATTTGTGTGCGCAACTCCTCCTACAATTTCCAACTGGATTAAATCTACTTCAAACTTGCCACAATGAATTCCCATGATGTCTAGTTGTGCATGTGACTCAAAATTTGGATCGCTGTTTGTATTCTGAAATTATCTACCCTTGACTTCTGAAATAGCCAACTTTTCACTTGAATTTCTGTTCAGGCCATAACTTCCAAGCTATCAAAATCAAAGGACTGATAGTCCTGAGAGTGGCGTGGTGGATGATGTGTTAGGAATTTTCACCATTACTAAGCTTTCAAAGGTAATCTATTAATAATTAATAGCTTTTTTAGTTAGTAAGTTATGGCCTGGGCATTCAAACATAAAATTAACAAAGGGCAATAACTCAAAAAAGAGTAGTAGAGTTATGGTTCATATGCACCAGAGTATATACATGTAGTGTCTAGTTGATACCTTTAACTGCTTGGAAGTTACGGCTTGAACAAAAATTCAAAGTGAAAAGTTGGCTATTTCAGAAATCAAGTGCAGATAATTTTAGAACGCTAACAGCGACCCAAATTTTGAGAGTCACATACACAACTAGACATCATAAAGATTCATTGTGGTGAATGAGTCATTTCGACTACCGGTCATTTCGACACCCGGTAATTTTGACAATTTTAGGTCGCTTCGACCGCAGGAGAATTTTTTTTTTTTTGCAAAATTTGGTCGTTTCGACAACCTATCAGTGCTTTCCTAGACAGTTTAACTGTTGTGTTTATCAATGTTCTACTTTCTGTATCCATGTTTGCTGCACCAGTGCACCTGTCCATGCCTTTCTAGTCATCCTTTTACCAGTGCTCCGCCAAGCGTAGCTGGCATCCTTTTTATATGCCAGAAAGCTCGTGTTACCTTATACTGTACACCCGGTCGTCCGTCTCTTTGCAATTTCTTATGTGCGCAACTCCTCCTACATTTTCCATCGGAATTAGATCTATTTGAAATTTGTCACAAAGGTATCCAGTCGTTTCGGCACCCGGTCATTTCTACACTCAGTCAGTTTGACACTTTTTCATGTAAATGAAGGTCGGACTGCACAAACGTGAGGTCTGATATTGGATTCACTTTTACCGATAGAGAAATATCTTTTCCCAAAAAATACCTTTGAAATATCAAACGTTAGGATTTTACCTTTGGTTTTGAATTTACATATCAATTATTTAGCGGGATACGGGGTAAACTCGATAAGTACAATTAATGGTAAGCCAAGCTTTTCCACTGAAACTATGAAGCCGGTTGATTGTCTAAGAGTACACAACAAAGGACAAGAATTCTGACTCGATCACAACATTTGACGACGTGTGCGTGTACTACTTGAAATCATTTGCAGGCAACAAATTCAATGTGACTCAATGTGATGGAGTTTTTCTTTGATCATATGGTTAAAATCATTGTGTGAAAAGGATAAAATGTGTGTGGGTTTTTTTTACAATATGTACAAAAGGCTTGTAACTGAAGGTCATTACAACTTGGGATTGTGTGGTAAAGGGTAAGGGAGATTAATTGTGCAGTAGATGAAAGATCGGACGGTATGGTTCGTGTAGTCAGATATTGATTTCTGTAGTTTATTTCAGTGGAGGGAAAAAATAAAAAATTATATAAAGTAATTTTTGATCGACCTGTGTCACATGTTGGATGCTGCCATCTCATACATGTATGGCACGAAACCGCCTGTTTTCTCCTCCCGACCACACCCCTACTTCCTTTAAAAACTCCAAATTATTCATTAAACTCCAAAAACAAACACACACAAAACAACTATTAACATATTCTTGTCACTGCAAATTTAAGTAGTCTATATAGTTATTTCCAACAGCACATATAGTATATGTAGCTGAATTTCAATTGCATCTGCTTTAAATACTTTTTGGGATACCCCTATCTAGATAACTCTTTGAATACATGTAGGCCTACTCAAATGAATTAGCAGTAATTTTTAACTGTTTTTAAATAAATTACATTTTTTAAAGAAACTGTTGACAACGGTATACAAATTGAAGCAAACAATCTATCAGTGGGTATAATTTGCGAAATACAATTATGAAATTCAAACAAATCAAAAGAAACAATTAATTCCAAATAACAGACGTTTTGTTTCATAATTAGAATTTATTCAAGCAACAAGAAAAAACATAAAAGTACATAGAGATTCTGTTTTTAGAACACATAATAACACATTTCTATCTTCTTCAATTACCAATATCCGCAAATACAATTCCACCGCTGTATATATCAAGATGACCATTTGTTGCCAAAACAAAAAAAAATGTGGGTCGAATTGACCAAAATATGGGTCGATACGACCAAAAAGTTTCGAACTGACTGTGTAGAAATGACTGGGTCCCGAAACGACTGGATACCATTGTGGCAAATTTCAAATAGATCTAATTCCGATTGAAACTGTATAGGAGGAGTTGTGCACACAAGAAATTCCAAACGGACGGACGGACGACCGGGTGTACAGTATAAGGTAATACGAGCCTTCCGACGTATAAAAAGGATGCCAGCTACGCTTGTGCATTTGTTCTGTAACACGCTGTATAAATGACTACTGCCGTGTGCTCCAGTGAGACTGTCTACGCCGTGCCGATTCACGTAAGAGTCTGCGTTTTGGCCCAACCCATTTACACGTGTACGTAAGAGTCCAATTCTTCAGTGCGTACACGACCGCGTTGTGTACTGAATGAAGAAATCGGAAATAGCGGGCACGTAATCGTGCCCCCAAGACGAAATTTCATCAGTCCGGGCACGACCGTCGGGCACCCAATGAGTTTTCCTTCATTGAGTACACGACAGTCGGCCTCGCAGTATGAATTTTCTTCAGTGTGTACACGACTGTCGGGTAAATATCATCGGCCTTTTTTCTTTCATAAAATAAAAATCTGCGAGATAAGAAAGGGAAGTCACTCTTGATTGTTAACAATATTGTGCTTCCTTTGAAAGTGATTTTTACATAGACATTCGAGCGTAAACAAGTAATCAAATACTAATTATTTTTTGCGCATGACTGTCGCACACTGATTTTGAAAATGTGCATGAATGATGAAAAATGTGATTCGTGATCGCAAGCTCTGGATCAGACACTGCTTTTACAGTTCATTTTTCTGCCAGTGACTAACACTTGGACTGGCTGTACAATAACAGATTGTCATCTTTACAATAACTTTCATACTTGTAAATGATACAGTTTAAATTCAAATACATTTTAACACCCACAATGTTTACTTGTGGCCACTAACTGGCCTTTAAAGCAAAAATAAATCTAACCTGATCCACATGTTGCTGTCACAGGTTTAGTCATGTCTATTCCACGGTCAACAAACTCCTTTTGAATCTCTTCTACCGACTTTATAAGTCCTAATTTTACTTCACTCCCGTCCAGCGAGCTAACATAGGGTCCTTTCTGTACTGATGTAAAAGGCATGCTCTTTGACCCCGGGATATGCCCCGGCTTTGTATCTGAAAAGACATGACAAATACGAAGTGTCACGATTCATCCACATACATCTGTCTATTATTATTGAGAAAACATCTTGTCTTATACATGATCAGTAGATTTAACGCTTTACCAAGTGACAAAAGTTTGGACTGGAACAAATTGAAAGCATTTGCAGACGACATTAAATGTAGCTGAAATGATGTTTTCTGTCTATGATAGGGTAGAAAACATTGTGGGAAAAGGAGAAAATGCTGGTTATCAGCATTTTCTCCTTTTCCCACAATGTTTTCAAAAACCCTCTTCCATAGAGCCATTAAATGTTGGGATTTTGCAGTAAAGGATTAATGAAGACATGCTCAGCAGCTCGTTATATAGAGAAGAATGTACTGCCTCGCTCCAAAGCTAGTTTAAATATACAGCTTATATATACATGTATTGCCTATTTGGTTATAGCAAATTGAATGTTATGATATTATAGAATCAGGCAAACTCACATCTGAAAAATATCTTACTTGTATCAAAAGATCAAAGGGTATTCATCTTTCTTACATGAAAATAAGGTTTTTATATACACTACATGTATTACACTTTAACTCCATATAAACAAGCATCTAATTATTATGAAACACCCACAAAGACCTCATTCCCCAAATAGTTGCAAGGCTAGACACTTACTTCTGGGGTAGTAATCCCAGAACCATTATATATATTCATTAAAAATTGAGACACTTCATTCACTAAAATGCTGAATCAGATGGCCCCCCCCCCCCCCCCTCTAAAATTCTGATGTCCTCTGCATCACAGAACGCTATAACTGACAACCCCAGATTTTTAGGGTACAAGATCTAGTAGCTACTAAGACTTATTCTGCAACCCCATGCACAATAGAACCTGTACTTAGAATCAACCTCGGGGAAGAATGGAAAATGGTCTCATAAAGCAGGTGGTCCTTAGATACAAGTTCAATCAAGTAAACCCTTTCCGACACAATCCAGAGTTTGAATAACCCTGAGCAAGAAAGCTTATAAAAACATTGAAGAAAAGGAGAAAATGCTGGTAACCAGCATTTTCTCCTTTTCCCACAATGTTTTATACTCTTTCAACACAGATTTCGTTATTTTGGCCACATTAAATTTGTCATCTTCAATTTAATTGGTAAAGGGTTAACCAGGGATCGTATATACACATGTATATAAGATCCCTGGGTTAACTGATAAAAGGATGTGTAAAATCATCTCTTAACCCTTTACCACACATCCAACAGTTCAAACAACCTTGAAAAGGAAGGCTTTTGAAAACATTCTGGGAAAAGGAGAAAATGCATTTTCTCCTTTTCCCTCTATGTTTTCTACATTATCAAAAACAAGTACCATGAATTGGGCCAGATGTGATTTGTGGCCTGCGAAGCCTTTCAGTTTAAAAGCGTCTAAAATTTTGTTGTCTGTTAAAGAGTAAAAGAAGTGGGTTGCACAATACAGGTTGTCTATATGACAGGTTCAACTGTACATGTTTTACAATTGCTTTACCAGGTCTCGGTTCAGGAGCTGTTCCATTAAAACGACCCACAGATCTTGCGTCGATTACTTGAAATTGTTTACTTTCTATATTTTCGACCATATCCTCAAACGACTTTATCCAGTTTTTGTTAAAGGATGCCTTAAATTGTTTTTCTTCAACACATTCCACTCCTGACATCAGTTTATACTGTTCATCTTTCCACTGGCGGAGACCCCCTTCCAACAAAGAGACTGCATTGTGTCCAAACAATCGAAACGTCCACCATACCCTTGGCGCAGAAAACAAAGCAAAGTCTGGGTGGTCGTTATAAATCACTACATGAGTGTTATTGTCAATTCCTAGTCTTCCTACATACTCCTCAAACTGGGAAGGAGACGGCAACATATGTTCGTACTTTGATTCTGAGCAACATTGATCAATGTCAAAGAACTGAGCGCCCGGTATATGTCCTTTTTTGTAATTTTCGAAAGCGTTTAAACCAGAATTTGGCAAGAACCAGGTCGCATCAAGAACTCTTATGTTCTTCGAACATTTTGGTAACACTTCGGCGAGTTGTCTTGCACTAACAAGAGTACCAAACTTGAGCATTTTGTGGTCCGTAGGCCTACGCCTCTATCCACAAACTGGTTCCCGAAATTTATGCTGTAATGTAGCATAGCAGGTTGCCAGTAATAATTTATCGCTTATGTACTTTAGGTCAATAAATAATATTCAAGCCTGGAAAGAAAGGCATTTGCGATAATTATCTTTAAAGTTCAATACATTCTTTTATAAATATTAGCATATAATAATGTCATATTATGAATATGTGAGAGATCTGTGGGGTAAAATATCTTTATTTACATTTTTACGGTACGTGAGCGGGTTTCTCAACAAAGATGTCTGACAAAGACGAAACCGATGAGCCCAAACATGAAAAACAAAAATCTCCCATTTCTGCTCGAAAAGCAAAGAAACTAACCAAGCTGAAAGAATACCTGTTAAAACAGGAATCTCTGAAGAACACAAGAAAGGTAAAACTTTTGGCACACTGTGTTTTTCGTTTTCTAAAGACGCGCGTGCACCGGAAAACCGACAAACCTGAAACGGTTCGTCTTCGAGCTTTGCAGAAATCATTATCCTTTGAAAGTTTACGCCTTAACTTCTGCTTGAAGGTCGGGTTCGATTGGTTGACATATCTTTCTGTAGATTTGTTCCAGATCTTACACGCCCGCGTTTCGTTTCGGCCCCATATCCATTCCTTCCCAAGATCGTTTCGGCCCAACATCGTTTCTGACGAGTGACGATCGGATCGTTCCTGCCCATGATGTTATTTGGTTAAAAAAGGCACAGTTGCCAAATTGATTTTGTTGTGGGATTAGTTTCATGTTGTTTCTTTATAACTATGGGACGAAAAACTCAAAATGTTGTTTCCTGTTCATTTGTGTGTGATTTCGTCTCTGCCCCCCACCACATAATAGTATTTATCTATTCCATCAGTGAAAATGAGATCAATAAAGGGCGTAATTGTAAATTTGAACCACTCATCCTTTACCAAACTTTTCCATGTTTTAACAACTTTGAGGAAAAGGCTTTTGTAGGTATTGTGTAATGAGAAAAAATGCTGGTAACCAGCATTTTCTCCCTTGCCAGCGGTCCGACGAATCACCGAAATGCTACCGAAACACTGAAATACCCCAATTTTTTATTGTTGGATTCAAATAACTGACAATAGTATGCAGGATTTTTTTCCAAAAAAAAAATCACTCTTAATCAAATTATTAATCATTATTGAGAAGAATGATGTTGTAAATATACACTGATCATTACGGAGAACAATCACTAAAATACTCGAGTGTCTGACCTGTTACACACCGAAATACCCGATCTTGATTACGACAAACTAGTCTAAAGATTTATCAGTATGACGTTAATTTTGTCCATTGTATTTCTTTGAATGTTAAACACACAAAAGAGAGCGCTAATCCACTGTATTTGCGAAAGAAGTATATCTAGACCCAAATCAGACATTGCATAATGTAAATCTCTGATCCGTCAAACACACAAGTTTCTCGGCACTTTCTGCTCTCTTCTGTTCTGTTAAAGTGATCATAATTGAAGATGTTCAGTTGATATAATTCAATTATTTGTTTGGTGTGTAGATCTGTCATTTTTTTAAAAGGTAATATGGTTATTAATCACAATCTTATCGGCGAAATTGTAATTGTCTAATCAATTTACTCCTGATGCCGTGTTAACTACAGATTCAAAATGGCTGCCGGTTTTCTAATTTGGTGATGCTTTAATTTTATATTCCCAATATAAAAAAAGGAAAACTATTTTTTTCTAGCATACTTATGAATGAAGATCAGATACATCAACCTTATACAAGAGCTACTGAAGTAAGATTGCGTAGGTATAATCCCTGAATTGACTAATTTTAGTTCGTGGAGCGGGTATTTTGGTGGACATGTACAGTACAGTAGGCTATTCCGGTGAACATTCTTCACGGCGGCCTTCAATAACATGTTGCTATTTGACATGAGGTTTAATGCTAACCCTCCTTCATAAATAAAATTACAATTTGTGACAAAAACCACAAGTTCAGTTATTTTAATAAAAAAAAAATAGGGGTATTTCGGTGTTTCGGTGGTATTTCGGTGATTCATCGGACCCCTTGCCAGCAATATTTTTTTTTAATTTCATTATTTACAAGAGAGAAAAAAAATTGCAGCTACACTGAATTTGTCATTTACAAATGCTGTCAATTTGGGCAAAATTTGGTTAAATTTTGTCATTTTGTAAAGTAATGTTCATGGATATTAACACTACTCCTTTTATCAAAACAGTTTTTCCTAGGATATAAACATGGAAAAAAAAAACAAAAAATGTTTTGATAAAAGCAGTAGTTGCTTGATAAGAGCCTTTGATGTATCACCCTTTGGAATAATTTTTTGAAATTGGTCTGGTGCACAAGGATAATGTTGACTGCAGAAGGTAATTCTAAATAATGAAGATGAAAGAACACATGTACATAAAGATTGTTTTTGTGTTTGGTGTTATCAGTTTACCCATTAGCTTTTTATTTCAAGGGTACACTTATCCCCTGAGCTGTAAATCTTGGGGTAAGATTTCATTTTAGAGGGTATGACAATAATGGTTCCCATATTGATGATTTGCTGCATAAAAGGGTTTTATATTAAGATATTTATGTAAATTTACTGCTTAGAGTCATTAAAAAGCCGATAAGGCATTCTGAAGTGACTGATTGCACAATGTCAAAGGGACATTTTGTTGTGTCAAGGGTTTCCATGCTTTTTGAACTGCATACTTCCACATGACTTTATATAAATTTGTCAATGAGAATAACAAGTACTTTCAAAACCTGTCATTTTACACAAGATAAGCGGATAATGGCCTTTTTGGTCCATGTGTTTTCTTACATGAGGTCTCGCATGTAACCAATATTTGTTACGTGAATTTCAATTCTATAACATGATTAACGCAGTAATCTGCGCAAGTGGGAACACTGTGCTATATATACCTATATATATATATTTTTTTACATTACTAGGTGTCTGGAATCCTAAAGAAGAAAGAAAGTGAAAGAACAGAAGAGGAAAAAACAGTACTTGCAAAAAATGAAGTCATTGTCAGAAGAATTCATAAAAATAAAGAGAGGAGACTTCTGTCAGAGCAAAGAATTTTGGAGGTAAAATTAACCTTTAAACCAAAGAAAGCATTTTAACAACCCTGAGAAAGAAGACTTTTGAAAATAATGTGGGAAAAGGAGAAAATGCAGGTAACCAGCACTTTCTACTTTTCCACAATGGTTTCTGTCCTTTAAAATACAAATTTCATTCTCTGAATGATATTTCTTGTCTGAAATATATTTCAGTAATATTATATGGACATGTCTGAACTTTGAAACTTGGTAAAGAGGTCCTTCAAGTCTGATAGCTCAGTATTGCCAAGGGCATGTAATTCAGGATCAAGAGATCAAATCCAAGGGTGGCCTAACTCTTGTGAGAATCGATGATAGTCATTATGTCATAGTCCATTCCTCTGTCACCTGACCGCTGAAGATTTTTTAACCCTTTGCCACACAGTCCAGACTTTTAACGACCCCGAGAAAGAAATCTTTCGAAAAATATTACTGGAAAAGGAGAAAATTCTGTTTACCTGTTAGATAAACTAAATGTCTTGTATTTGAGACTATTCTGTCTCTAAATGACTAAATTCCAGACTTCTCCAAATTGAAAACATTTGCAATGGACAAATGTGGCCGACATTATGGAATTTGTATTTGGATAGAAAGAAAACAATGTGTAAAAGTTTAAAGGAGAAAATGCTGATTTCAAGCATTTTCTCCCTTTCCCACAATGTTTTCAAAAGTGTTAGTCCCACAGTTTTGAAAACCAGGAATTGTTTGGTATAAAGTTAAATGATTGTGTCCTTTAACAAATTTGCGGCAGAAGATTTTGATGATATTGTTATATAAAACATGGATACAGTGAGTATGATACAAGGTTTAACACATAATTATGAAAACATGTAGAAGAAATATTGTGATAAAAGGAGATATTGCTCATTTGAGCAGTGCCCCCTTTTGCCACAATGTTTTCAAAAGTGGTATACTACAACACAAGTTTGTGGTAAACAAGAGATAATCACTTAAACCTTTACCAAACAATCCCGGGTTTTAACAAACCTGGGAAAGAAGTCTTTCAAAACCATTGTGGGAAAAGGAGAAAATGTTGGTAACCAGCATTTTCTTCTTTTTCCACAGTGTTTTTACTGTATCAAAGACAAATGCAGCCATTTAAGCCACTTTTATATTGTCATCTGCAAATACTGTCCATCTGCAAATACTGTCAATTTGAACAAGTCTAAAATTTTGTCATTTGGTAAAGAGCTTATGCATTGATATGTGTGGTTTTAGACAGAAGACGATGATCAGGTGTTACAACACAAGTGTAGGCAGCTAGCTCAAGAAATCTTACGATCAAAACAGACTGTGATATATACTGGTGCTGGAATCAGTACAGTAAGGATTTTTTTTAATATTTTTTTTACTGTGTTTTGTTTATTGGTGTTGCTGTTGTTGTTGTTGTTATGGGTATACAACAATCAGATGGCATTCTGTTTGTATATGGATAGAAATTAAACTGAAATGATACTGTCATTTTAAACTATCATATTATACCAAATTACTTATACAATGTAACTGTAATTTGGTTTAAAACAGCAGTATGATTTCAGATTAATTTTAAAACCCTTGTTTTATTTTCATCCAAGTATAAGCAGAACACCATCAGATTGTTGTATAGTTATGAATATCTAGTATTTTCATTCAGCTCACCAGAGCTAATAACACTCAATGTGAGCTATTATGCAGTGTTCTGCCAGGGTAGAGACCTTTTGACATTGATTAAGAAAATTTCCCATCATGATGTACACAGGCAGAGATTTATGCAAGGTGAGTTAACATGATAAAATCTATATATGGGCCATGCTCTGGCAAAAGAAGGCTAAACCCAACTCTGTGAATCATTGTATCAAGCAAGTCATCACATAATTATGGATTAAAAAAAATTCATCGTGTCTATCAACTGACAGGATCATAAAGTAGACTGGTCCTTTGACATGCAGAAAATTTAAAGATAGCAGAAAGTTTCAGCCCATGTCAGCCTGCGCGGAATGCGCAGGCTGACATGGGTCGATACTTTTTGCCAATGCATTAAGCCCCCCTTTTCACAGAACATGGGTCATATCAATTGTATTCAGAGATATTTCAAAGGTTAATTGGTTGATACACTTAACTACTAGAAGAATTGGGTTAATAACCTGACTATTATTTTTTTTTCAGGCAGCTTCCATACCTGATTATAGAGGACCTCAGGGAGTCTGGACTCTTCTACAGAAAGGAGAACAACTGATGTGAGTCTTTTGGGCTTGTACTTACCATATATTTCAACTGTTGACCCAGTGTCTATTCTAGGACACGCGATTGCAAGGTTCACGCTCTTTTTTACAGATCCCACATAAATTTAGACGCAATTCATTGTCAGTCCCACGTAAAAAAAATAAACAATGAAAAAGTCATAAAACAAAGAATTTACTCTTGCCTTGCCCAAAATACGGCTGTTTTGCAGAAGCTGATTTGCAACATACATGTATTATGTCCATTAAAGTAACCTCCCTTGACAGGAAGGTGGTCATAACAGTCTATTACAGAAACAACCTGGTCCAAAACGGCCCACCTTATTAGTCTTAGACTGCTGTTATTGCAATGAATTTTATCAGAATCAATTTTATAACTGTGTTACTCTTATCTCTTTTTCAAAAATGAATTTAATATCTAGGGAAGGATATTCCAGAAACTGTCTTCTGACATGAAACAGGTCAGTAAGTCTGCTGTACAGTTTTGGACAGGAATATGAGTTACAGCCTACATGTATATGTTTTCTATCTGATCCAAAATGTTTGAAAATCCCTTCTATTTCGTAGATGGAGGGGGAAAAATCCCCCTCACTTTCAGTTTCTAGAGTAGACACTTGGTCCATTTTTAATTTCCAAGATGAGCTATCCAAATGGCTGGGAAGTAATGTCTCAGCCAATCAGATGGCTAGCATTTGAGTTTGAGTGAAGGTCCATGTCAGAAACAGTAAATTTTGTTTGAATTTGTGTGTGGTAATTGCTGTGATTTAACAGTATACCAGTAGTAGAAGTACACAAAATTCCTTGCTAGCTTTTCAGTTTTTCTATTGATTTGAAAAACCATTCTCTATGCAACCTCCATTGGGAATGTACTAGTAACATTCAGTCATAGAGTCTAGAGCATGCATTTAATTCAACCATTATATGCACCTAAGAGGTGATTCCAGACATTTAAAAAGCTAATACACATAATAATGCCAGAAGGAAAGCTCAGAAGAAAAGGAGTAAAGGAAAGCTCAGAAGAAAAGGAGTAAAGGAAACTTTGGAATGGGAAAAGGGAAGAACTGCTTGAAACAAGTAATTGTTTTCTTTCACATTATGTTGTGCATAAAGTTCCACGGAAAGGAAACAAATGGTTTAATTGTAAGTAAATGTATGGGTGACTCAGATAAGGCACTTTATAAGTAGAGCTTGTAGATGCTGGATATCAAGATCAGATTGTACAAAAGCTGCAGTTGGATCTTGGACAACATTTTCCTCTACTTCTTTCTAAATTCTTGCCAATTGTATTTTCATATCAAAAGAGAAGTCAAAGTTATTTATTTTATTGCAAAAGGGTTAGCCCTTCACCAAATAAGTGCCAGTTTTAATGACTCGGGTGGGGGTAAAGGGCTTTGGAAAACATTGTGCAAAAAGGAGATGCTGCTGGTAACCAGCATTTTCTCCTTTTTCCACAATGTATTGACCCTATCACAGACAAGTCCTTTCATTTGAGCTAACCAGAATGTGTTGTCTGGAAATACTTTCAATCTGGACAAGTCTGAAATTTTGTTGTGTAGTAAAGAGTTAACACATGACCACATGCACCAGTACTCAACCTTTTTCTTCCTTTTGTTTTCATGATTGTGAATAAAAAGTTTAACTGTTCATTATACCACTTTTTTTTTCCAGACCTCAAGATTTAAGTGATGCAGAACCAACTCTTACTCACATGTGTATAACAGCTTTACAGAAAAAAGGCCATGTATGTGATAATTACTTAGGCTCACCTGAGGACAAAGTATTTCAGGATGAACTACTGTGACTGCCATGTGTCTGTTCTCTGTTGTTTTCTTTTCCTGCCTGTCATTAACATCTTGATAGTTGTTTTGATGATGATTTTGTAGTAAAGCCACCAGTGGCTTTGGAAGAATATTGTTAGAAGCACTGGTAAAGGAAACTCAAGGGAAGCATGGATAGTGGCACTGGCTGTCATGAATATTTAGCTGAAAAAATGTTTAAAACGGTGTTAAACACCATACAATAAAACCGTTATCAACAGTTATTTTGGAATTAAGAAGCTTACTCAAATTGTTGGTTTTGATGATATCTCAGTTACCATTGAACATGGTCACTGAGATTACAAAACTAGATCATGTTATCAAGCCTCAGAAAAACTTTACTTTCATTTTAAAAGCTATGCTTTTGCCCTACTTATCCTTAATCCTCTCAGCACCATAGGTAAAAACAATTTTTTTTACATAAATATCAGACTGCACAAAATGTACAGTCTGATTTTGGATATATGGGTTCGGCTTGTTGAGTCAAGCCATGTTGGATTGTATTTTACCACAGTCTAAAGAGGTCAAGTTTATATATTTGGTGTTGAAAGAGTAAAGATAGGTCAGAGCACTTGTCTTTAACCCTTTACCACACAATCCCGACTTTTAACAACCCTGAAACAGAAAGCTTTTGAAAACATTACAGGAAAAGAAGAAATTGCTAGTAACCAACATTCTCTCCTTTTCCCACAATGTTTCCCACTCTTCTCATAAAAAATTTTAATTTTTAAGTCACATTTATTTTGTCCTCTGCCAAGACTTTTGATTTGGACTGGTCTAAAATTTTGTCATGTGGTAAAGAGTTAATATATCTTGGACAAGGGTGATTCATATGGGTAATACAGGGTCAAAAGTGTCAAGCAGTAGATCTAAGGTAACACTTCTCATTCTTTGTAGTCTGACCTTGATTCACTTAACTGGTGACCACCTGAACACAACTTTTTTTCTGTCTTACCACCAACCAGTCTAACTCTTTACCAAATGAAAAAAATTTGAGACTTGTTCAAATTGAAAGCATTTACAGAGGACAGATTAAATGTGTCCTAAATGATGAACTTTGTGTTTGAAAGGGTAGAAAATATTGTGGGGAAAAAGAAAAAAAATGCTGGTTACCACAATGTTTTGAAAAGCCTTCTTTTTCAGGGTCCTTAAAACAAAGGATTGTATAGGTAAAGAATTAAAAGAAAGAAAAGGGACAAAGAGAAAAAAATGCTTTTGATCAGTATTTCTCTTTTGTCACAATGTATTCACTTTTAATCATGCATTAATTAAGCTCAGTTCATGTACAACTATGTTATTCATATTTTACATGGATATTTTCAAAGTTATCAGCTTTCAATTTGTTTGAGGAGGTAATAAGTTAACCCTTAGGCTGCTTAGCGCGACTCAAGGGCCTTTTGCAGACAGTGTTGATCAAGATCAGACTGCACAGAATGTGCAGTTTGATCTTGGATCTGCACTGTCCGTTAAGGAGATATTTTTTCCCCAAAAAATAACTTTGAAATAGCAGTACTTGGTTTTTTACTTTCCATTTGGAAGTTTCATTTTTGTACACCCGTCGAAAACGAGACATATTATGGGATCACCCATGGTGGGCGGGCAGGCGGCGTCCAGTTCTTTGTCCGGAGCATAACTTTGTCATCTCCAGTCCGATTGACTTGAAACTTGGCATTTTTGTTTGTTGCAATAATACGGAGTGCAGTACGAAAGAGCCATAACTCTACCTCGTGCTGTCTTTGAGTTATTTCCCTTTGATCGTATTTTTTACAGCATTTTCTGCTTGTCCGGAATATAACTTTGTCATCTCTAGTCTGAACATTTTTACAGCATTTTCTGCTTGTCCGGAGCATAACTTTGTCATCTCCAGTCTGATTGACTTGAAACTTGGCATTTGTGTTTGTTGCAATAATACGAAGTGCAGTGCAAAAGAACCATAACTCTAGCTCATGCTGTCTTTGAGTTATTTCCCCTTGATCATATTTTTTATAGCATTTTCTGCTTGTCCGGAATATAACTTTGTCATCTCTAGTCTGAACATCTTCAAATTTGGTATGCATGATTGTTGAAAAATTAAGGAGTGCAGTGCTCAAGAACCATAACTCTTCCTAGCACGAATTTTGAGTTATTCCCCCTTTGATCTTCATTTTTATAGCATTTCTTGCTTGTTCGGAGTAAAACTTTGTCATCTTCAGTAGGAATGACTTGAAATATGGTATGCTTATTTGTTGCAATATTTGGAAGTGCAGTGCGTAAGAATTGTAACTCTACCTCGTGCTGTCTTTGAGTTATTTCCCTTTGATCGTCATTTTTACAGCATTTAGTGCTTGTCCGGAATATAACTTTGTCATCTCAAGTCAGAACGACTTCAAACATGGTATGCATGTTTGTTGCAATATTACAGAGTACAGTGCGCAAGAACAATAACTACTGGGCAGGTAGGTGGGCGGGTGGGCGGTGTCCAGTTCTTTGTCCCGAGCGTAACTTTGTCATCTCCAGTCTGATTGACTTGAAACTTGGCATTTGTGTTTGTTGCAATAATATGGAGTGCAGTGCGAAAGAACCATATTTCTACCTCGTGCTGTCTTTGAGTTATTTCCCTTCGATCGTCATTTTTACAGCATTTTCTGCTTGTCCGGAATATAACTTTGTCATCTCTAGTCTGAACATCTTCAAATTTGGTATGCATGATTGTTGAAAAATTACGGAGTGCAGTGCACAAGAACCATAACTCTTCCTAGCACGAATTTTGAGTTATTCCCCCTTTGATCTTCATTTTTATAGCATTTCTTGCTTGTCCGGAGTAAAACTTTGTCATCTTAAGTAGGAATGACTTGAAGTATGGTATGCTTATTTGTTGCAATATTTGGAAGTGCAGTGCGTAAGAATTGTAACTCTACCTCGGGCATATCTAGCGACAATTTGCCGCTCTTGTTGTCAGTTAGCGGGTTAAGGGTTAAGGTATTTAAATGGTATGAAAGTTACTGATAAGCTTTGCCATACTTTCTTACAGGTAACCCATGTTGTATCTCAGAACTGTGACGGGCTTCACCTACGGAGTGGGTTACCCAGGAAATCCTTGTCAGAGGTGCACGGAAATATGTTTATAGAGGTAGGCATCTTTTGTAGTATCCCACTGACTCCCTTGTTTTATTGTTTACGTAGTTCTCATATTTATTCATGACTAAACTATTGTGAGTGCACGTCGTTGACATATTTTGTTTGTTGGTTTTGTTTGAAATATTGCCAAACCTACCCTAGTAGCCAATCTCTCTTTAGTCTGTACAAGACTAAAAAAATTCCAGAATTGTCCAAATTGTCAGCATCTGCAGTTGAAAAATTAAATGTGCTTCAAGTTTGTGATTTTTACTGTAAAAAAGGGGGAAAAAAAGGTCGAAAAAATATCAAACGCTGCTTACCAGAATTTCCTCCTTTTTTCTTATTGTTTTTAAAGGCCTTCCTCATCAAGGTTGATAATATACAAGATTGTTTGGTGAAGGGTAAAGCAAGCACTTTTCACTTTTTGCCTCTGCTGCTTGTAAATACATGAATCAGTTGTGGCTGAACAACATTATAAAATATTGTAGATTTGCTATACATGCAAGCCACATAGAGAGTATATCCGACTTTTTGATGTGACGGAAAACACTGGTGTGAGAAAACATCAAACAGGACGTGTTTGCAAGAAGTGTGGAGGAAAACTAAAAGATACCATTGTTCATTTTGGAGAGAAAAGTGGAGTCAAGTCTCCATATAGATGGAAAGAGGCAGTGAGAGCAGCTAATAACTGTGATCTTATCCTGTGTCTAGGTTCTAGTCTTAAGGTAAGGACACTTCCTCTGGTACGGCATCTTAAGAATTTGATATGATTAAAAATTGAAACAATTAACATCAGCTTGACCAAGTCCATTTTCAGCTTAACACGAAGTGCTCAAGGTGAGCTTTTGTGATCGTGCTGTGTCCAGCGTCTGTCTTGTGTGCTCTTTAGAGCCATATTTTGGATTGAATACTCATGAAACTTGATCAGACTTTCTTGGACAAGTTCGAAATTGGGTCACATGGGTCAAAAAGTAGGTCACTGGGACAAATCTGAGATTGTGTGCACTTAAGGTCATATTTTCAGTCAGATACTCATGAAAATTGGTCAGAAATGTTTGTCTTGATAAAGTCTGAGAGAAGTGTGAAATTTTGTCATGTGGGGTCAAAAAGTAGGCCAAATCTTAAAAAAAAAATCTTGCGTTCACTGTAGATGCTACATTTTCAGCCCAATAATAAGTTGGTCAGGATGTTGATTATCTCGGACAAGTTTGGGTCAGAATGTTTGTCTTGATAATATCCCAGACAAATTTGAAACTGGGTCATGTCAGGTCAAAAAGAAGGTCACTGGGACAAATCTGAAAAAAACTTTGTGTGCATTCTAAAGGCCATATTTTCAGCCAGAGTCTCATGAAATTTATTCAGAATGTTTTACTTGATGAAATATCCGACAAGTTCAAAATTGGGTCATATGGGGTCAAAAGGTAGGTCACTCGAATAAATCTTAGAGAAAAACCTTGTGTGCATTGTAGAAGCCACATTTTCAGTCTGATACTCATGAAACATGATCAAAATGTTTGCCTTGAT
The DNA here is from genome assembly GCA_946811185.2 of Hippopus hippopus. NCBI lineage: Eukaryota > Metazoa > Mollusca > Bivalvia > Cardiida > Cardiidae > Hippopus > Hippopus hippopus. Next base: position 22,838,454 of record OX328096.1, read on the forward strand.
GGTATTGCAGACAAGTTCAAAGATAGGTTGCATCAGTCAAAAAGTAGGTCACTGAAACTCATGTGTTTTACACCATTACAACCAGGATCTCTTCAGCTTTATAAATGGCAGATGACTTGCTCAGGTGAGCGCTTTAGTGCTGTAGACCCTCTTGTTTGAGTGTGACTTCCTTTTAATTCTTTTCTAAAATGACAAAACTTTAGAACTTTTGAAAGCATTCACAGATGACAAATTAATGCAGCTCACCTGACAGAACTTCTCCTGGAAGGATACAAAAGCAGTGTGGGAGAAGGAGAAAATACTAGTAACTAGGATTTCCTCCGTTTTCAACAAAGTTTTCAAGAGGCTATATTCTTTTGGAGTCGTTAAAACAGGGATTGTTTCGTAAAGGGTTAAATTATCGCCTCTAAATAACCACTCTATTTGGATTAAAGGCACACTAGCAGCAAAAAGTGAACAATGCATTAGTTGAATTGCAGATATATTCTATTCATACTGCATAAAAGTATGGATTTTACCATGGGTCTGATAATGTATTGCAGTGCAATCTGTCAAATATATCGTAAAACTCAAACTAATTTTCAAAGACAAATTTCATCATATGAGTCACAATCACCTTACTGTCTTCAATTGCTTTCACTCTGGACAGATCTAAAATTTGGTGTATGGTAAAGGGTTCAGCATTACACATGCCTTACCTTAAAGGTGCTTAGAATTAGATTTTTACCAAAAAATGTCTTATAAAGAATTTTTTCTATCCACAAGGTGGTATTATTAGGTGAGTATTTACTAGTTAAAGTGAGGTTGGGTCATGGTTTGTATTAGAATTTACAAGTTTCTTTTCATCTTCCTAAGCCATCCTTTGTTGGTCAGTGGTAAAGGTGTAGGTTTTGTTATCAGATAATTCTGAGATCATTTCTGGAAGGTTGGGCTGTGCATATGGGAGTCTACTCTGGCAAGTCCTGAGAGCCAAAGCCTACTAGTGGTGAAACCAAGTGTCCTTAGTTGACACTATATTTCAGACCAAACTCAAAATGATGATGAACTTTAGTCTGTTAACTGAAATTAATCCGTTTCTTTTGCTGAGTTGAGACTAAAATATTGTGTCAACTCAGGATTAGAGAATGATCCTAGAGTCTCTAAGTGTTAGTGAATCATGTTTCAAATAGTGAACTCAACCTAAGTCAGAAGAAGAGTCCTTTAGCAGACTTGAGCAAAATAAGACACTTAAGGTTTTTCATGAAACCATAAATAAGTAAGCTCTTGCTGTGATTTGGCTAAAATACTGTTGAAAATGACGTAATACAGACGTAATACACCATTCAAAGGTTTACATTCTCATCACAGTGCCTCTTATTAACAGATCCTGAAGAAATACTCATGTTTGTGGTGCATGGATAGAGCAAGGAATAAACGCCCTAAACTTGTGATTGTCAACTTACAGTGGACTCCCAAAGATAGTGATTCTTTCTTGAAAATAAATGGTTTGTACTACCTGTGTCACTTTTGTAACTAAGTTTGCTTTGTAGCCACCTAGTCTTGATAGCGTTATACAGAGTTTGCTGTGCCTAGCTCAAATAATTAGGATTTGTCTTTGAAGGCAGGGGTAGATAACAGTGTGAGAAAATGCTGGTTACCAGCAATTTTTCCTTTTCCCACTAGATTTCAAAAGCCTTTTTCTTTGGGGTTTAACTCTTTACCAAACAACGAAATTTTAGACTGGTCCAAATTCAGAGCATTTGCAGACGACAAAATAAATGTGAGTAAAAATTTGAAATATGTTTATGGAAGGGAAGAAAATATTGTGGGCAAAGGAGAAAATGCTGGTTACCAGCATTTTCTCCTTTTCCCACAATGTTTTCAAAAGGCTTCTTTCTCAGGGTGGTTAAAAGTCAGGATTGTGTGGTAATGGGATAAAGTCACAGATTTGTTCTGTTAAAGATTGTAAATATACAATGTTATTGCACTGTTAATCTTGTTATTCTCCTCAAATACTCTGTTTATCTGTGCTTATTGTTGGATAAAGTGTGATCGGCAGTTCTGCTCAAAGATTGCTCCAATTACATGAAGCAAGTTTCTAATATGCTTCAGACAAACCTTTGCTTTGAACAAATAAATTTCAACACAGTTTGCCTTTTTTTGGGTACCCAATATATGCTGCTAAATACAGGTAGGTTACTTGAAGGCCCACTAGCGGTCAAAAGTAAAAAAAAACAAGGGACAAATAACAGGCAAATTTGATTCATGCCATTTGAAAATACAGATGAAATTATGAATCTGGCAATGTTTTAGAGTATGATCTGTAAAAGTCCACTGGCTGACAGAAAAATGAACAGTGAAACTACATTGAAAGTTGTCAACTTTAATTCTTGTTTAAAGATTCACTTCTCTGCCTGCAACTGGACTTTTACAAGACAGATCGTTAACACATTGTCAGACTCATAATAATATCCATACTTTTTAATGGTTTGAAATAAATTTGCTTGCAATTTGACCCGAGATCTTTTCACTTTTCGCCCTGAGTGGGCCTTGAAATTGAGGTGGCCACTGTTACAGGTTTTGCTGTACATTTTTGCAGGTAGATGTGATGATGTCTTGCAGAGAGTTATGAAATTGCTGAGATATGACATTCCCAGTTACTCAAGGTACTCCTTTTATCTGGTATAACCTTTTTACTATGCAATCCCGAGTCTTGACAGCCTGAAAGATAGATGCTTTTGCAAATATTGTGGAAAAGGAAAAAAATTGTCATAACTAGCATTTTTCTCCTTTTCTGACAATGTTTTCAACTCTTTCAAAGATAAATCCTACCTATTGAGCCACATTTATGTAATTTGTCTATTGCGAATTCTTTGAATTGAGAAAAGTTTTAAAATTTGGTTTTTAGCTCCACTGGCCGAAGGCCAGCGGGCTTATGTCATGGCCTGTTGTCCGTCGTGCGTCCGTCCGTGCGTCCGTCCGTCCGTCCGTGCGTTAACTTTTTTTTAAAATGTCTTCTTCTCTGAAACTACCCATCCAATTTTGATGAAACTTCACAGAAATGATCCTGCCATGGTCCTCTTCAGAATTTCTTGAAAGAATTTAATTCCTTCAAAAACTCTGGTTGCCATGGCAACAAAACTGAAAAATTTTGAAAATCTTTGAAAATCTTCTTGTCTGAAACCGTAAGGCCAAGGGCTACCAAATTTGGCATGTAGCTTTATCTAGTGGACCTCTACCAAGTTTCTTCAATTTATAGCCCTGGGGTCAAAATTGGCCCTGCCCCGGGGGTCACAAGTTTTACATGGGCTTATTTAGGGAGAACTTTAAAATTCCTCTTCTACCTAGCCATAGGGCCTAGAGCTACCAAATTTGGCATGTAGCTTTATCTAGTGGACCTCTGCCAAGATTGTTCAAATTATAGCCCTGGGGTCAAATTAGGCCCTGCCCGGGGGTAACAAGTTTTACATGGGCTTATATAACAAGTTTTACATGGGCTTATATAGGGAGAACTTTAAAATTCTTCTTTGACCTAGCCATGGGGCCTAGGGCTACCAAATTTTGCATGTGGCTTTATCTAGTGGGCCTCTACCAAGAGTGCCCAAATTATAGCCCTTGGGTCAAATTTGACCCCACCCCGGGGGTCACAAGTTTTACATGGGCTTATTTAGGGAAAACTTTAGAAATCTCCCTGTACCTAGCCGTAAGGCCTAAGGCTACCAAATTTTGCATGTGGCTTTATCTAGTGGGTCTCTACCAAGAGTGCTTAAATTATAGCCCTGGGGTCAAAATTGGCCCTGCCCCGGGGGTCACAAGTTTTACATGGGCTTATATAGAGAAAACTTAAGAAATCTCCCTGTACTTATTCATAAAGCGTAGGGCTACCAAATTTCGCATGTAGCTATATCTAAAGGCCCTTCACCAAGAGTGCGTAAATTATAGCCCTAGGGGGGAATTTGATTCACCCCGAGGGGTCAGAAGTTTTACATGGGCTTATATAGTGAAATCTTTAGAAATCTTCTTGTTACTAACCATATGAACTAGGGCTACCAATTTTAGTCCTGTTTCAGGGGTCTTATGTTCAAAACCAATTGGCCAAGTATTGTAATGTTTGGCATGTAGTGATTTTACGTATTAGCCAGTGGAGCGATACAGGGCCATCATGGCCCTCTTGTTTGATGAAAGCTTGCCAACGAAAGGAGGACTGAAATTAATGTAGAAGAACATGAACAAGTATGGCTTTCTGAGTTCCATAAAGTTGACAGGAATTGCTCTTTTTTTATGATTATTTCCCATGCCATTTAGAAAATCCGGATATTTTCTTTTCATTTAAATGTGTTTCCTTTCAATGAATTTTAGTAGTGTTTTGTTGGTCTTAAATTAAGATTACACAGTTATGGGTTGAAAACATTGATGCTGTGCTACAATGTTACTTTTTTGAGGAGGAAATTATCATTTCCTGGTTTCATTCAAATTTCATATAGAAGCTGAAGTTGAATAGTGCGAGTAGAAAGGCTCTTTCTACAGAAAAGGAAACGATCTACTGGGAACCAGTAAAAAGATGTAATTATTCAGGGATTTGCTTTTTAAGACAAATAGATAGAGCATGCCTCTGCATGAATGCATATTGCTCCCTATGAAAACTTGCAAAGTTGTTACCATTGATTTTAGACTTTAAAAGTCTGTTGAAAATACCATCTGAATCTGGAAAACATTCTGTTGGAAATAGGTGTACACTTGATGATTGTAAAGTAAACTCAAATAAAACATCATGTCTACAGGACATTAGATTTTAGATAATCTGATTTCCCGGGGAAGTCCCAGCAAAGTACGTACTTAAACTTTACATCAGCGAAAGGTTTTACTTGCTTAGTCTTAATGACTGATAATAGTGTTATCTATACAGGTCCCTGTCTGGTCCTAACACCTTCCAAACCAAAGAACAAAGCTTAAGTTTAGTTTTACAAGTGCGAGAAATCATACACTGGCATCGTTATTCAGTTAATGTCACTCAAATCATAAACAGAATTTCATGATGAGAATTTATCAGTTAAAATGGGATATTTAAGTAAAAAGCAGAGAATGCACCATGACAATTTTTTTTCTTATCTAAAATGAATAACCAGATATGAATTGGACAGTTCTGTAGAACAAAGTGTGCCAATTAGATTCAAAAGCATTTTTGGCAACTCATTAACCCTTCACCAAACATCAGAATTTAAAAAATCAACCAAATTGAAAGCATTTACAGACAACAAATCAAGTGTAGCTCAAATGATGATTTCTGTTTTTGATAGGGTAGAAAACATTGTGGGAAAAGGAGAAAATGCTGGTAACCAGCATTTTCTCCTTTTCCCACAGTGTTTTCTAAAGCTTTCTTCACCAGGGTTGTTAAAACCTGGGATTGTGTGGTAAAGGGTTAAAGGTTGCATGTTTGAAAAATACATGTATATGATGTTGCAATGGAGATAGATGAAACTCCGTAGTCTATTGATACTTGAGCTGAATGTAGAAATAATCTGTGACAATTTCATTAACAAAAGAAAATGAAATGCAATTTTCAGATATGTTTCTAAAACATATGATCCAAACATACATATAAAAACTCACGCAAAAATCTTTACAAATAAGAAACAACTATGCCTACTGTGGCGCACATCAGATGTCAATGACGACGTCAGTGTTAAGTTTAGGCGCCTTTGTCAAAGTACTCACCATGAAATTCAACGCATTTGCCATGTAGTTTAATCCACAACTGGTCAAAAACAGTCTTAAACCACACGTCTGTCAGACATCCGTTAAAAGTAAATGTAGCAGACATCAGCTCACCACTGGATTCAAACTTGTGACCTCGTAAATCCTCCTGTATGAAAAGCGGAAAGTAGGCAAATTCCAGAGGAGCCAAATCTTGGGATTTGTAAATCCGAGTACAAATATCCGCCGTCTTGGACGTAGGGGTCCTAGGTGCCTTCCATATACTGGACTGTCGCTTTCCTTTGGGTTCGAAGCAGTGTAACCACCTCTCATCCGTTATAAAAAGAGGATCCAACAGGTTGTCTGCTTCAACTCAGCAAGAAACACTAGCAATGTGTAAACCTTCTTCTGTTTGTTTTCATCAGATAGCAGACATGGATCCCATCTTGCACAAACTTGTGACATTTACAGTCTGTCCTTAAATATTCTCTGGACAGATGACCTTGAAATGGCGGTTGACGACGATACCTCTCTCACTGTTAGTCTCTGATCTGCGAAAATGCATCTCTTCACCAAATCACACAACTCTTCACCCAAAGAAATCAGCACACCATTTCCTGCTTTCTCCTTTTACTAGTGTTCGCCTGCCCTTTAGTCTGTTTTCCTGCCATGCCACTTGTAAGCAAGTGCTTGAGAAATGTTTTTAAACTTTTCAGTACACCAAATTTATTTTATAGTCTGGATGGGTGTCATTCCAAGATCGGCACAAACTGTTATCACTCTTTGCTTCGTCGCGCAATCTTCTGCCGTCGTCATTTCAAAGGTCCTATTTTCTACTGATCTTTTTTGTTTGTCTGAATACTGTTCATTGTTTACTTGATCACATTCAAATTTTCTGTGATGACGTCAAAGTTTCAGAAGAAGACATCCATGTAATATGAAGCAGAAATGATATCAAGTATTGAAAACATTCGTGCATGATTTGAGTTCATACAAAAACTTATACAGAGAAAATGATGTGCACCAGGAAATGATACTTCCTTATCAACTATGTGAAATTAAAGTAAAAATAAAACTAATATTTTGTTGGAGACTTAATATAAAGGGAAATAGCATCTTCATGTATGAAATATGTGAAAATGAATGTCCTGACGCAAAAATGGCCTGTTTATAAAATTTGTCATGGAGTTTTGGGACAACCCTTGTACGTTAGAATGTTGTCAAAGGAAACAGAGAATTGACTTTACAGTTTTGATATCGAGTTGATTTTCCAAGCATCATGATATATCAGATGACTTTACACTCCCAGGGGGAGACCTGATTTTGTCATGAAATACTGAATTAAGTGAACAGATTGAACTCTATTTACCCATAGGTATGCATGTTTTTACCCACAGGTATGCATGTCGTAAGTTTCCTATGAAAGCATGTTTGAAGCTTCAGAGTATTCAGTTATTTTTTTATTTATTTTTGAACAGAGATACTGATCCAATTTTCCAAGATGCTATTGCTTTGGAGGAAAGTGAAAAGCACTCAACAACCAAGAAAATTTTGGAGAGACCCCTTAATCTGAGAAATCTCCCAATGAAAACCATGCCGAGATCTCGAACACCTAGTGTATCATCATCAGACAGTGACAGCTCAGACATGTCTGACACATCAAGTGACAGTTCTGATATGACAGAATCAGATACTGAGGATGAACAAGAACAAGTGAATAACAAAAGTGCTTCTAATCAACATTCCATTAAACTTGAACAACTTACTGCATATGCAAATTGTAAACAAGGTGCTCAAAATGTTTCACAGAAGCATGAGCTGGATATTTCATCTATTATTTCAAAAGTCAAGGGCAGAGTTCAACCTGAGAGAGACAAGGTAGATATTAGACATATGAGTCAGGAAGAAAAATTCATGCTCAAATCTGAGAAGATTTGTAATGAAGCTAAAAGAGCTATGCAACTCAAAAATGATACTGCTGTAAATAATTTTAACATTAATACAAATGCCTTTTCAACTCAATTCAGTCATAATGTGAATCAGTACTTTGACTCAAAAAATGGTTTTCATGACAACAAAACCAATAACTTGACTGAGAAATTGCCATCAGTATTAGAACATGTTTCATCAAATATGGCAGGGAGTAATGAATCAGTAGCTTCTTATGAAGAAAAATTAAGATATCTGCAAACGCTTCAGAGTCAGTTACAAGCTTTGAAACAAACACAACAAATACTGAAAGAAAAAGAATCAAGTCATCATGATGGAGCAGTGCCAGTGGGTAGAGTGGATTATAGTTCGAATCAGGTATCACTTAAACATCATCCAACCTTCAAAAATCCGTCTACTACAATTAAATGGCTTGCTGATGATAGTTGTAAAATTGAAGTGCAAAATGCAACCAATCATGGGTCTTCCTTAAACGAGGTAAAACTTGAACATCGTGTTCCAGCAGGGTATAACCCTATGTGTAATACATTAACAAAGAATCAGTTAGAAGAATATGCTTGTCAGGAACGAAAAGCTTGTACAGACATGATTGAAGAACAACAGGGAAAGTTTGAGAAGGAGAAAGCAGACATGAAACGAGAACAAGAGAATGAGCACCGTAGGATATATCAGCAGTTTGTGATGCAGCTTCAGGTCGCAGAACAGACAATGAGAGGAGAAAAGAAAAAGGCTGAAATGCAGCAGGTGTTCTTAGTTCAACAGCAGATTTTACTGAACAAACAAACAAATCAGCTACAAGAATTGTTCAGGAAGCATCAGGCAGAGCAAAAAGTTCTAACAGACATGCTTGAAAAGAGGCAAAAAGAATGGGAGGCGTTTGTACAGTCAGTCACTGTCACTAGTCCCAGAGGAAATATGGCTAGATCTGATGGGTCTCAACCACAATGTTACTCCTATCTATCATACAACAGTGCTTTAAATCCAAACTATTCACAGATACCATTGTCTGTGTCACAATCTCCTGGTGAAAGTCAAATTAAAGTTGAAGCTATGATCAGCCCACCGGCTGTATTTTCTCAGAGAACAGCACCAGGTATGTACCAAGACAATCTGTCAAGTAACCAGAAATTTACATCAAACTTGAATAATGAAAGAATACTTAGCAAGGATGTAGGCCAGCAGTTACATTCTGACCAGTTACACAGAGAGAGATATAGAAGTGGAAATGATCAAACACCGATGATTGTAGTAACATCGGAGGAGAAGCAGTCTTACCCCGGTACTCCTAGTATGTATGAATGTAATACAGATAAGAATAATTCTCAGAAAGACACGAAAATACCAGGATTTAATGAACTTGTTCAAGGAATTATATCTTGTGATTCATGTGCTTTTTTAAAAGACTATGGGATGAGCAAAAGGCGGTGTTCTAAATGTGACAATTTGAAGATGAAGTATGGACTTGCAGATGAATCTAGTTCTAACCCAATTGCAGGATCTTGTCACACTCAGGTAGGTCACATGACATCCATAAAGGAACATGGCTCCTCTATTCCAGTTTCTAACTCTGCTAAGGCAGTGTGTAACTCAAACCTTACAAGTCAGTATTTTGGAGGTGGAAATCCAGACATATCATATATGACATTCTCTTCTCATAGCTACCTCGATACAGCACAAGTCATTGACAAAGAGTCAAAGATACCATGCTCTAACATGAATTCTGCTCCTGTGATTGATAGCTGCTCAAATCATGATTATCCATGTCAGACTCCAACTACCTCATCTGTAAGTACTGTCCAGTTAGACTGTCCAAATAACAGTGACCAAGAACTATCCCCTGTGATACCATATGCATCACCTGCCGTGTCCAACCCATCAACATCTGTAATCTCTCATACTGCTGTCAGTATTTCAGCAGATGAATCCAGCCTTGTCAAAGAGACAAATATTTTAAATGACACTAGCTTGTTTTTCAACGAGTCTATTCATGTAAATACATTCAAAAATGAACTAAAGACAGAAATAGTCAACTGTGTGGACAAGCAGACTAAAGCTGAAGTAACAGCTGAAAGTCTAGTTCAGTGTGACACACCATTCAGGCCTAGATCTCAGTCAGACATTATGGACATGAATGAAAGCGTTACGGTCGATGTTGCTGAAAAAAGACAGATCAGGTCTCATTCTCATGGTGAACTTTTGGTGATGGGAGAAAAAGATGGAGCGGAAAATGCTTTGGAAATGAAAGGAAAGGATGTAACTGCAGCTAAGATAGGAAAGAAAAGAAAATCAGCAGCAAATGTTTCAGTACCTGGATGGTTTGGGAAAGGTCTAAATCTGAAGAAGAAAAGAAAATAATGAATCCATTTGGCTTGTAACACGTGAAAAGGGGCATTCGGACATTTGCGTAAAGTGTCGTCTCGGATCAGCCTTCGCAGTCCGCGAAGGCTAATCCAAGACGGCACTTTATGACTACATTAGATTTTGTGCTACAGTAAACTTGTTCAAAACAGAAAATTACATAAAAATGGAAAATGTTGCTTCGGATTAGCCTGCGCGGACTGCGCAGGCTGATCCGAGAGTATACTGTACGCAAATGTTCGAATGCTCCTTTTCTTGTGTTGCAAGCCATGTTCTTACACAAGGGGGTTTAAGGCATCTCCAAGCTGCATTATACCGTCCAAGCAAGTATCACATAATTAGGGATTTGTAAATGTAATTTGTTCTACAATCAATTGAATCATGCAGAAAATTTACCCTTAGCAAAAAGTTTTCACCCAGGTCAGCCAGAACAGACCTTTCAGGCTGACATGATTTAATAATTTTGCAGATGCATTAAACCCCCTTTTCTTAGAGCTTGGCTCATTTCATTTGATGTCTTTTTTCTTTGGCTTTGCTTTGTACTTACTTGGTTCTTCAGCATATGAAGAAATATTTAGACTTGTTTGTATTTAAACCCATAAATGGCCTTTCACGACTATAGTTGCCTTTGCGGCCATTGTAGATCAAGATCGGGCTGCACAAAACGTGCAGCTTAATCTTTGATCTACACTGACTTCTTTGTTGATACACTACAGACAAAAGAAACCATGAAATTACAATTATAGGGGTCATATTTCTAGGATAAACAATTCTGTTGGTTTTATTTGGGGCTCTAGGGGTTAACGTAGGTCCTGGTCATAAAGTTTTGATTGCCATTTAGATGTAATAATTTAACTATTTACCAGGTTACACAATTTTAGACTCTGCCATACTGAACACATTTGCTTATGACAAATGTGACTCAAATGATAAGATTTTGCTTTTGAAAGGGTGGAAAACATTATTAGAAAAGGAGAAAATGCTGGTGATCTGCATTGTCTTTTTTGCTGCAAAGTTTCCAAAAGTGACTCCCACAGTGTTATTAGAGACCCAATAGTGGCCAAACAATCAAAGCATGTGTTAAAATGCATTTAAATTTAAATCATACCATTTATATGTTTGAAAAATATTGTGAAGATGACAATCTGTCATTGTGTGGTTTGTCCTGGTGTTGGTCGCTGGCAGACAAATGAATTTTAAAGTCAAGCAAAAAGTAGACAAAGGAAAGAGTGACCTGACAGGTTTTAATCCAGCTTTTAAATTAATTTCTCTGCCAGCGACTAACACTTGGACAGAGCATACAATAACAGATTGTAATCTTCACAATTATTTCCATACTTTCAAATGGTATGATTGGAATTGAAATAATTTTTAACACCTATGTTTACTTTTGGCAGCTATTATTACTTTAAATAATTGGATGGCTGGATAAGGCTTAATTATGAAAAGAAATTTACGTGAAAAGATTTTGACAAATCTAACAAGCCTAGTGTTGAAAACAGAGTGTCATAAGTAGTTATGAGAAAAAATCCTGTCTCTCCTGTGACTCATCCTTTTTAGCTTACCTGAGCAAGAAGTGCCCAAGGTGAGCTTTCTAATGGAACTATGCGATTTTTATCTATACTGAACAAGAAGTGACCTTGATGAGTTTTTGTAAGCATACTATTACTATGTCTGATGTATGTCATTTTACTTTTTGTATGCTGTTGAGGTCAGTATTAAGTTCAGTGCTCGTGTAATGTGGTCAGAATGTTTGTCTATGTAATATCGTGGATAAATTTGAAAAATGGTCACTTCAGGTCAAAGGATAGATTACTCTGCCAAATCTTTGAAAAGTTTTATAAGCATTCTATGAGGCTGAATTTTCAGACCACAATGCATGTTTTCATAATAACCTGTATCTCTAATGAGGTTTAGCGTAGGTCATATCTCTAAGCATAGTAATGAGGTTTAACACGAGTCATATCTCTAATGAGGTTTAGCATAGGTCATGTCTCTAATGAGGTTTAACACGGGTCATATCTCTAATGAGGTTTAGCATAGGTCATATCTCTAATGAGGTTTAGCATAGGTCATATTTCTAATGAGGTTTAACACAGGTCATATCTCTGATGAGGTATAGGTCATATATCTATTGAGATTTAGCATGGGTCTTCTTGGATCAAAGGTACATCACTTGGTCAAATGTAGGGAAAACCTTGCTTGCTATTTAACTTTTTACCACACAACGAAATTTGAGACTGGTCCAGATTGAAAGCATTTACAGTGCACAAAATAAACATGACTCAAATAAACATAACTCAAAAATTGAAATTTGTTTTGGAAAGGATAGAAAACATTGGGGGAAAAAGGTGAAAATGCTGATTACCAGCATTTTCTCCTTGTCCCACAATGTTTTCAAAAGGCTTTTTCTTAAAGGTTGTTACAAATTTCGATCGGTTGGTAAAGGGTCAGTAGTCATGGATTTATGTACATAAATTAATGAACTTAGTTGGAGTCTTGGTTTGGATATGATCCTAAGTGAACTTATAATTGGCCTGCAACACGCGATATGGGATATTCGGACATTTGCGTAAACTGTCATCCCGGATCAGCCTGCGCAGTCCGCGCAGGCTAATCCGAGACGACACTTTCCGTTTTTATGTAATTTTCTGTTTTACGCATGTCTACTGAAGGACGAAATCTACTGTAGTCGTAAAGTGCCGTCTTGGATAAGCCTGCGCGGACTGCGCAGGCTGATCCGAGACGACACTTTACGCAAATGTCCGAATGCCCCTTTTCGCGTGTTGCAGGCCATATGATACCTCAAAGATATGAGCCATGCTCTGTGAAAAGGGGGGTTTTATTGTATCTCAATGATTACGATACTAAGTCTTAACAACCGACTGAATTATGAGGTACGTTGGTCCTTTGACATGTAGAAAAGTTACCAAAAACAAAAAAAGAGTTTGACCCAGGACAGCCTGCGCAGGCTGACCTGGATCGAGACTTTTTGTTTGCAGAAGCCCCCTTTTCACAGAGCACGACTCATATGAAGGTTAGGGTGAGCAATCCAGGGCCGTCATAGCCCTCTTGTTTGTAATCATTTTTACAGAACTGCATGCAGTTGTTTCTTACCCAAGTAGTAAAATGAAAACCAGTATGTCACATTTTCATTTCTTCTTTTTTTATTAATATCTTTTATGATCATTTTTGTCTCGTAATTGATCAAACCACAACCAAGAGATACTAGGTGCTATTTTGAGCCTTTTGTAGTCTTAGTTTTTGAACCAATGACCGATATAAACGTTCTTACCTTTGGAAGGAGGATGTTCATTTATCAGCTCCGCTTGCAGAAGTCCAGCAAGCTTATGTCATGGCCCTGTGTCCCTTGTGCGTCCGTCCGTCTGTACGTCCGTCCGTCTGTCCGTCCGTGTGCCCGTCCGCATGTCTATGCGTTAACTTTTCAAACATCTCTGAAACTGGCCATGCAATTTTTACCAAAATTCACAATGATCCTACCATAGCCCTTTTCAGAACTTCTTTAGACATCGATTGGTATAAAATTTTGGTTGCCATGGCGACAAAACCTAAAAAAAAAATCGAAAGTTTTTTATGCCCCCGCCATTAAAATGGGAGAGGGGCATTTAGTGTTACCCCTGTCCGTGTATTTGTGTGTGTGTATTTCAGTCTACTGGTGTCTTCATATGGCTTGCAACACGCGAAAAGGGACATTTGAACATTTGCGTAAAGTGTCGTAACGGATCAGCCTGCGCAGTCCGCGCAGGCTAATCCGAGACGGCGCTTTACGACTATATTAGATTTTGTGCTACAGTAGACTTGCGTAAAACAGAAAATTACATAAAAACGGAAAGTGCCGTCTCGGATTAGCCTGCGCGGACTGCGCAGGCTGATCCAAGACGACACTTTACGCAATTGTCCGAATGCCTCTTTTCGCGTGTTGCAAATGTTACACGGCATTTTAGTTTTCCTAAATGAATCAATTAACCCTTTACCACACAATCCCCAGTTTAAACGACCTTGGAGAAGAAGGCTTTTAAAAACATTGTGGGAAAAGGAGAAAATAATGGAACTAACCCACGAAGACAGAAATCATCATTTGAGCTACATTTATTTTGTCGTCTGCCAATACTTTTAATTTTGATGAGTGCAAAATTTTGTCGTTAGGTTGTGTGAATGAAAACACGTGTAACTGACGGGAAATAAAACTTACATATATATTCACCGAAATTTTACACATATCTAACTTCAAGCATGAAAAAATATACATCTGAGCCATGCTCTGTGGCAAGGGGGCTTAATGCATTTGAAAAAAATTATCGACCCAGGTCATGAGTCTAATTCTTTTGCCATCGGTCAATTTTCTGCATTTTAAATGATCAATTTACCTCCATAAACAGTCGATTGTTTGACTGTAAATGGATTTTATAAATCCATAATTATGTGATAACTTGCTTCGTATAATACATCATGAAGATGCATTAAGCCCTCTTTTGCCAGAGTATGGCTCGTTTATATTTTGACTAATAATCTACATTTTTTTCCCTATAGTAAAGCAGTACCATGATCATTTAACCCTTTCCCAAACGACAAATTTTAGACTCTTCCAAATTCAAAACATCTGCAGATGACAAATTCAAGATTGGTAAACATGAGCTTCAGTTCTCTAATAGGGTAGAAAAACATTGTGGGGAAAGGAGAAAATGCTGGTTACCAGCATTTTCTCCTTTTCCAACAATGTTTTTAAAAGGTTTTTCACACAGTGTCGTTAAAAGTAGGGATTGTGTGGTGAAGAGTTAACCCGGTCAGCGGCAAATAGTGAGTCATGCTCTGGCAAAAGGGGGTTTCATGGATTTCTGTGATGCATTATACCAAGCAAGTCATCTGATAATTATGGATCCATTAAAACCCATTTTGTCTCACAACCGACTGAGTCCTAAGGTAGAATGTTATTTGGACATGCAGAAAATTTACCTAAGTAAAAAATTTCGACTCAGGTCAGAGTCCGCGCAGGCTGATCTCAGTCGATACTTTTTGCTGATGCATTTGAGGTAATGCAGGTAAACAAACAACGTCTTAAAACGGTTGAGCCAGGTAGCTCAGTCGGGAACGTACAGAAGCTTGAAACCAGTCAGTAGACGGTTCGATTTCCTCGCTAGGCCGATTTCTGGCCGAGGATCATTCCCCTCAGTGGTGATCATTGTTTTGAAGATGGTTATATGGGAAAGCAGTCTTGCGAAGAATATTGTGAGAAGTACGTGGTTAACACTTTACCAAACGACAAACTGATTTTAGCCATGTCCAAATTGAAAGTATTTGCAGACGACATATTAAATGTTACTTAAAACGTAAAATTTGTCTTCTTTCAAAGGGTAGAAAACATTGTGGGAAAAGAAGAAAATGCTGGTTACCAGCATTTTCTTCTTTTCCCACAGTGTTTTCAAAAGGCCACTTCTTCAGAGTCGTTAAAAGTCTGGATTGTATTGAAAAGGATTACAGGAGCTGTAGAAGTGTATACGAGCAGAGGTTGCATGTCAACCTTGAACTTGAGAAAAACTGCCGTATCGTAACTGCTAAGTTTGCCTTTAGCATGCTGTGGACGTTAAATGCAAGTTGCTATACAAGTACGTACGAAAAGTCAGGTTGACTTTTTCAATCTACAATATTATACAAAAACAAAAGAAATGAAACGACCTTTCAACAGAGATGCTTACCTGAAAAACTAGAAAAGTTGAAATCGGCATGCGTTGATTTTGAATTTCCCAGATGGAGCCTACTAGAAATAGCCTGGGTTCCAGTCCAATCATTTTTTCGTTTTATGTATTCGGACTTTACGTTGTCAAAAATGAGGTCATTTTTGACAAAGTAAGGCCATAAAAATAAAAAAGGTAAAAAAAAAAGATGACGGGACTAGAACCCAGGCTAACTAGAAAAGTAGAGTTTGAGTACTTATGAATTTCGAATATTCGAGATTAACCCTCGAGGCTAAGTCGAATTTCTGAAAAACTTTAACCGTTTCGACTTTTTGACTTGACTGTTTACCTACAAAAGTCATACTGGTATTATGTCCAGAATTAGCGAGACTTGTTACTTCGTATGAAGACAAATTTCCTCCATTTGTCAGAGAAATTTAATTAACCCTTAAGCTGCTAAATGCGACTCACTGACCTTTAACGGACAGTGTAGATCAAGATCAGACTGCACAGAACGTGCAGTCTGATCCTGGATCGACACTGTCCGATAAGGAGATATTTTTCTCCAAAAAATAAGTTTGAAATAACATTCGGGTTTTTAACGTTACTATCGGCTTGAATTTTTTATTTAACTTACTCAGCACGATAAGGGTTGAAAATAAATAAATGCAGAATTGAGGGCATGTTTGATACAAGGTAGTGAAATCAGTCGTACTTTTTCTTGGATTCTGAAATGTTAGAGAATTGTCATTGAAAAAGTTTCATTCATTTGATAGCTAATCAATCTCATTCTATGTAGATATAATTGTTTATAAGTAAAGTAATAAGAATGGAACACTGAAAACACGAATAAAACTAGTTCCACTTAAATCTCTTCCATACAACAAAATTTTAGAAATCTCCAAATTGAAAGCATTTGCAGACGACAGATTAAATGTGGCTTTTATGATAAAAAAATTGTACTTAAATGGGTAAGAAAACGTTGTGTGAAAAGGAGAGAACGGTGTTTACCACAATTTTCTCCTCTTCCCAACAATGTTTTTACTGGCCTTCTTCTCCATTGTCGTTAAAAAGAGTGGTATATGGTGAACCCTTTTCCTGCTAAATAACTAAAATGCAATTTTCAATTTTCAATAGTTAAACCCCAAAATATTGCTATTTCAAAGGTATGTTTTGAGGAATAATATCTCCTAATCTGACAATGTAGATCCAAGATCAGACTGCACGTTCTGTGCAGTCTGATCTTGATCTACGCTGTCCGCAAAAGGTCAGTAAGTCGCCCTTAGCAGCTTAAGGGTTAAACAGATAAATCCGGATTTTACCGAATTATGTTCGGGTATACCCGGAAGTTAACATGTCTACGCACGATACACTCTACGAAAGATAGGTATCATTTTCCATTTAAAACCCATACAAATACGTATTTCTTTTTTTCAAAGGACACGTCAGAGTTATATTGTTCGTGTTCGAGGAAGTAGAAAATATTATTTGCATGCAACACAACTTTAGCTATACTTTACCAGGGATGTACTAAGACTATTTAAAATGAGTGTTAAATGTTTCATTTTCGGTTTTCTCGGAGTTCTTGTATTAGCAACAAGAGGAGAAGGTATGTTAAATTTAATTGCATATCTGCTTTTTTTCCCCTATCCATTCATTCATTCATTCATTCATTCATTTGATAGGCGAATAATAGATTGAACATCTTACCAGACAACGAAATTTACATATTGAAAGTATTTGCAGACGACAATTTAAATATGGCTCAAATAAAAAAAGCTTTTCCTATAAAGGGTAGAAAACATTGTCTGAAAAGAAGAAAATGCATATTTATAGCATTTTCTCCTGTTCCCACAATGTTTTCATAAGCCTTCTTCATGGTCATTAAAATGCGGGATTGTGCGATAAAGCATGAAACATTTTTAGGAAGTTTACTTATAAAAACGACTGCATTACAATGGAGCTAATTTTTATATTCTGAGGGTATACAATGGGACTAAATGAAAAGGTATGAATGGGGCTATGCAGCTTCACAAATTTCAAGATGATGAAATAGATCCTTTCGACTTTGTGAAAAGTATTGGGTATAAATTCAGGGGAAGAACTAACCTAGTGTAATGTTCAACTAATGTGAACTGAGAAAGTGTAGAAAGTATTTTAAATTTTCACGGCACGTACACATGTACATATACATGTATGTAGCGCTGATTGAACGTAGAAACTGTGTATAGCATTTTAAAGTTCCAGGACATATACATGCATAGCTAGAGCCGACTCTTATTGTAGCATTTTTATGTTTTAGTGAATTCATAGTTGTATATTACCGAGTAGATTTTCTTGGCAATCTTCCCTTTTTTTGTAAGAAAATACAGGTAGATGCAACTGGATTAGCCTCATTGACTTCTCATAAAAATACAGGTGAAATAGCCCCATTCATACTTTTTTCCTAGCCCCCATCGTATCTTTTTTTTTTCGTCCCATTGCCTTGCCGATTAGATCCACTGTGTATCGCCCATAAAACCTGACATTAATATTTCATTTAACCAACAATATGGAACAATAATTCACGCCTTTAGTTTTCCTTTCGACTGCAAAAAAGTGTGAAAACAGAAAATGCCAGAGAAAAAGAAAATAATACACAATAAGTGAAAGAATGATTTTGAGAGTGTTTTATGACAAGAAAAAAACTATAAAGAAGAAAAGCATGTCAGATATGCAAGGCCTGAAAAATCTGTCGGTGACTTACAGAGTTTGAAACCAGAAGGGTGCCTGGTTCGAGAGGGTGGAAGGCTTTAGGAAACATCACAGGAAAAAGAAAATGCCAGTTACGCTTTTCTCACAATGTCGTCTGTCCTTTTTTTTTTATTTTTTTTGACAAGTCTCTTTATTTAGCCATATCAACCATTAGGCTACTAAGCGCGACCGACTAACGGACCTGTAGTCTGATCTTGGATCTACACTGTCCGATAAGGAAATACCCCCCCCCGCCCCCCCCCCCCAAAAAAAAAAATACTTTGAAGTAGCAATATTCGGGTTTATACTGTCAACTGGAAAGTTTCGTTTCACTTATTTAGCGGGCTAAGGGTTCAATTTGCCATCAGTGGATGCTTTCCGTGCGAACGAGTTTAAAAATTTTGCCGTGTGATACCAGGGCTAAAGGCCGCCAAACTAGATGAAACGGTAATTGTTTTAACCCTACCGGACGTCACGATTTCAGATTAGTCCAAATCAAAAGCATTTTAAGATTTGCAGGCAGAAAATTCAGCCTAGCTCAAAAAGTTATTTCTGTCTTTGAAATGTTGAAAACATTGTGGGAAAAGGAGAAAATGCTGGTTACCAGCATTTTCTCCTTTTCCAACAATGTTTTTCTAACGCCTCTCTGCCAGGGTCATTTAAACTCAGGAACGTGTGGTAAATGTTTAAAATGAAAGACTATTTATTGACTTTAAATGAAATAAAGTCATAAACTATTCAAAAACATGATTTAATGCGTACAGAGTATTGATTTTCAACTGAAAGAGAAAACGATATACCCGGATTGTTTATTTGTTTGTTTGACTTTGTATGCAACGTCGAATTTGATATTATTTCAGTTATACCGCCGTGGCGAGTGCACCTATCCACGCTTTGCAGATTTCTTTTTACCAGCATTTTGAAAAACATTCCTTTCAACCCACTGGCTACTTTCCCGCATAAATATTGTCACGGACCTATCCATGCTGTCAAGGAAATACTTTTACCAGTTCTTCCCACCACATTCTTTCCGGACGACAGGCTGCTTTCCCACATAAATATTATATGCACCTATCCATGCTTTTAAAAGAAGACTCCTTTACTAATACTTCGAAGCACATTCCTTCCGAACTACTGCCTGATTTCCCACACAATTTAATCATGGTAAAAATGTTCAGCGGTTGGAGAGAATTGAAAGATGTCGCAATGACTATCGTTAATTCTCGGGGAGAAATAAGCCGAGTTAGGAACCAACCCTGCGACCCCTGGATTACAAGTCCCATTTGTTATCGGCTGGGCTATTGGGATACTGTGTTAAGGCTCGTCTACAGTTGCAAACATTTATTTGCAAACACCACCAAACTTTGGTTTGGTGATATTTGTTCATGATTGTCCGAGGAGTGTCTACACTATTACAAACAATGGCATACAATGTTTGATGGTCTTTGAAGATCATTTGATGCATCCATTACATGATAACAACACATCTTCTGACTGGTCAGTATGTTTAAAAAAAAACCACCATACACTAGCAAAGAGAGCAAACAAAAATGAACATGTCCAAACGTCACCAAACACTTTTTGGTGACGTTTGCTGAATGGTCTACAATAGCAAACTTTGTTTGCAAACAACAACAAACACGGTGTTTGTAATTTTTTTTTTTCTATTTTAGTTGTGTTTCCTTGTTCATATATTATGTATATGTGATTTGGACAATAAACTTAAATGATTGATTGGAAACAAATGTTCGCTAGTGTAGACAGGCCTTTACCCTATAAATATTATCTTTAACTTCAGTCCGAGTCTAATTCTAGATTTTACAGTAACGCAATTTCTGATTGGCTAAACCATTTGGTTTAGCCAATCAGAAGTTGAGTTACTTTGAAATTTAGAAAATTCTTGAGAGTTAGACTACGTATGCTGTTAAAACTGGTTGTTGAATACGGGCCTTGGTGCATGTCCATATCGTTCGAATCCCGGGCTAGGCCAATTTTTTTCCGAAGATTGATGATAGTCAACGCGACTTGATTTACACGTATTCCTCTCTCACCGCTGATCATTGTATTGACAATGGTTATGTATGAGGGGAGCCAGTGGCTTGGAAAGGAAATTGTGCAAAGTTATGACAAAAAAAAAAAAATATTGGAAAAGCATGGATGGGTACACTGGTCTCTGCAGGATAAACGAAATGTTGAAAACGGCATTAAAAACCATATAGACATGTATGTCTTCAATGCATGATCGATGTTTAAAAAGGAAGTCATCCCATTATATTACTAATATTTAGCAGCAATCGAAATCATCTTCAACAGCAACGGTACAGGTATTTGTAAAATATAGTATGCATCAACGGAACTAAATTCTGTGATTTTAATTAAATGCTTCAGTCAGTGTTACTAACTAATTGTGTGAGACCACATACGATTACCTGTGCTCTAGATGAAAAAAGACACAATTTGCGGCCCATCTTATGCTTTACTTTTTCTTTACGGCTGGTCATTTGTTTAAGCCTATACCAGACGACAAAATTTTAGCCTTGTCCAAATTGAAAGCATTTGCAGACGACAATTTCAGTGTGGCTCAAATGCTGCAATCTTTCTTTAACAGGGTAGAAAACATTGTGGGAAAAGGAGAAAATGCTGGTTACCACAATGTTTTCAAAAGGCTTCTTTGCAAGAGTCGTTAAAAGTCGGGATTGTGTGGTAAAGGGTTAAGCCTATACCACAACATGCAAGTTTAAATGATCTTAAGGAAGAGAGCTTTTGAAAACATTGAGGGAAAAAGGACAAAATGCTGGTAAACAGCATTTTCTCTTTTCCCAACAACGTTTTTTTTTTACTCTTTTTAAGACAAATCACAGTTTTTGAATCATATTTACTTTACTTACTCGTCTGCAATTGCTTTCAGTTTGGACCAGTCTAACATTTTGTCGTTTGGTAAAGAGTTAAAGTGCATCCGCGTCTCAATGCCTGTGGCCCACCCATACAGGTAGCGCTGTGGTTGTTGTTGTTCCCAACTTACTGTTGTTAATTGTTTTTTTTTTTTAATTTTCGTGATTCCACGACAAACTTAGAAGTTAGGCTGTTAAACGCGATTCGGTATGCTTTTGCGGACAGTATAAATCAAGGTCAGACTGCACAGAACGTGTCATCTGATTTTTTATTTACACTGTCCGAGAAGGCGAAAAATTTTCCCGACGAAAATGAAAAATGAAAATCAATTTTGCAATTGCAATATTTGAGGTTTTTTTTTAGCACCACAAAATGTTCATCCGAGGTTAAAGTGAATCCTGAGGACAATGTAGACGAAGATTAAGATGCACATAACGTACCCATTTTTACATGAGAAAAAGAAGGGGAAAAACCAACTATTGTGGTTTTTGTAACATGTTATATACATGCACATATGCACATACCTATTTGAGCCATGCTTTGACCTAAGGGGGTTTTATGCATTCCCGTGATGCATTATACCAAGCAAGTCATCATATAATTATGGATCCATGAAATCCGTTTTGCCTAAAACTGATTGAGTCATGAGGTTCATTGGTCCTTCGACATGCAGAAAATAAACCAATAGCAAGAAAATTCGGTTCGGGTCAGCCTGCACGGAATGTGAAGGCTTACCTGGATAGATTTTTTTTTTTTCAGGTGCATTAAACCCCCTTTTCACAGTGCATGACTCATTTATATTTTATGTTATTGCAGAGGTTCTGTTTCCTTATGGAGAGAAATTTACAAGCGTTGACGTTAGCAACATTCCGGAAGATGAAAGAAGTCAGTATGACATTCCAGTGCCGACAGGTTAGTGCAAATTATATTATTATACAGTTGGATGTATAATTAGTGGTCATAAATATTTCACCAAAGTCCAGCGACCAGCCCGCATAGCTCAATAGGTAGAGCGTAGGACTCGTGAACGTGATGTTTCGAGTCACTTGAGGGTGTGGGTTCGATCCCCACGGCTGGCCATCTCTTTCGGATGAGACGTTAAAACCGAGGTCCTGTGTGACGGTGCTATACACCGAGCACGTAAAAGAACCAGGCGTAACTTAAGATGGGTTTCGTCCTGTATCTGCACTATCCCCCGTAACAATACTAACAGCCTTCAGGGGGCGTCGCCCATATGGGTAACCGGTGGCGACGATAAATAAACGCAAATTCAATCAAAACCAAAGTCCAAAACCCGTTGACTTACATAATATTTCTAACTTTGCTCCTTACTTCATTGTGGTACAACTCAATACCAAACAACATTTTAGGCTCGACCAGATTCTAAGCTGTTGCAGGTTCAAATAATTTATGTCTCATTTGATAAAACTTTCCTATGAAAGCGGGTGGAAAACATGTGAGAAAAGGAGAAAATGCTGGTTACCAGCATTTTCTCCTTTTCCCACGATGCTTTTTTTTTTAATTTTCTCTCCCAGGGTCGTTTAAACACGGAATTGTTTGGTAAAGGATAAAAGAATGACGCTTTAGTAATGAAACTTATACGATAATAAAGCAAATTAATTTTTAAAATAAAATATATGTTTTCAGACTCGAAACACTGTAATATGATATAAATGCAGCTGTTGAAAAAGTTATCGATATTTCGAAAAATGTTTTTTTTTTTACATTGACGTCAACGGCAACGTCGCCAAAATTTAGCGGATAAATAACACCACTGGGTTTTGGAGAGCTACAACTTTGATATCAGACGACGAAACACTTATAGCATATATATGTAAATAGCTTCAGTAACTTCGCTTTCTACCAGAACAGTTTTCCGTATGACTGAATGATCAGAAGCTACGCAATCAATTGTCTCGCTGACTGAAAGATGCGTGCAAGTCAGTGGCTTTCGGAATTTCATGAAACATTTATGGTCAGTTCATATACTTTGATTTTGTGGGCAATCGTGACACGTCTGAGACGTTCTCATTTGACCCGGGACCCCGGGTTTTGACGCTTTGAAATTTGAAATGACCAATTTTTGACGCTCAGTAACATTTGCATAAGCGTCAATTTGACGCATGCGATTATTGGCTAAAGCTTCATATAAAATAGCTGGCGTGCATCTGGCCGAAATATGGGTTTGAATAAACACATTCAGTATCAAATGTGGAAGGCGCATACGGCTCTGTTTGCCACAGCTTATCAAGCTGGCGAGTAATTTATGAACACGTAAGAAAGGTCTTAATCCACTTATCTAGTGTAAAATAACAGGTTTTAAAATTACCTGCAACCCTAATTGACAAATTCATGTCAAATCATGCGGTAATACTTCTCGAAAAAGCTAACTGACATGAAAAATATATCGCTGAAAACAACGCGAAAACCCATAACACAACAAAGGTCAATGTGGCATATTTCGATCACAGGCACTTTAAACTGTCTTTTCATCTTTGATAACGAATTTAAACAATGAACTGACACAAATTTCTGTATAAAACACTCAGTGGAAGCTAAAATCTCTGTTTTATAACGAGGAAAAAACTTCGGATGCTTTTGAAATGAAAATATATAACAACCTTCAAGTTAGACGGGGGAGGGTGGAGGTTAGGCCTTCTAGCATTATACTGTTAGCACTTAAGCATGTGTTAAAGAAGAAGGTATTGGACATTCATACAAAGAATGAAGACTATCATAATAATAATAATATAAAACTTTAATGGATTTGACCTTTGTTTTCCCCCTTTTCCCGCAATGTTCTAGGCTTTATTAAAGTCAGACGCAGTCATTCGAGCCTCATTGAAATTATCATCTAAAATGCTTCAAATATGAACAAGTCTTAAACTTTGTTGTTTGGTCAACAGACTTACATGTAAAACGTTTTTTATTTTTGGTTCAGTTTATTTATAATGATGAACTGCATGCTAGGGCTACAACTTAAAATTCATCTATCCACTTCATTTCAACAATTCTGTACAGTAGATGAGTTTTTGTTGTTGTTGTTGTTGTTGTTGTTAAATTTCTACCCTTGGTTTTGGATCATAATGAAAAATTGAGTTTATTACACCCCTATCTCTCCATAATAACCGAGAAATTTTGACCTTTGGATATTTCTCCTTGACTCTTTGAAATTACGTTTCAATGACTCTTAAAAAGTTGGGTCCAAGAGTCAATGGCTCTTGGGATTCAGGACCAAGTGAGAGTCCTGGTCTGACAGAGTGAGATAGACAAACAGTGAGAGACAGGATTTGACCTAGTGGGTAGCACTGGATAATTTGAGGGAGTGTTCTTGAGCAGGCACTTCAGACCCCTAGGATAGTACTTTAAGAAACCAGGCCTTACACGAATATGAGCTATCGCCGTAATATTACTGAAACAATGTTGAAACACCATTCATTTAATTCAGCCATAGTTGGTAAAGGGTCCAACTACGGAGCTGGTTATTCAGGATTGGAAAAAGGGGTTCGTGTAGATATGATCTGTTTGTTAGCCGCCAGCTGTGTAATATTTTACTGCACAATAATCCCGTCGTGTTACAACCCTACGGAAAAAGGCATTTGAAAACGTTGTGGAAAAGGAAGAAACCGCTGGATCCCAGTTTTCTACCCCTTCAAAAGATTATTTGGGCCACACTGTATTTGTTGTCTGCAACTGTTTGCAATTTGGACGACTTAAATTTTTTTGTCGCTTGGTACAGAGTTAACTCTTCACCAAATGACTTATTTTTGTACTTTTCCAAAATTGAGGCATTTGCAGATGAAAAATAAAATGTGATTCAAATTGTGGAAATTGTCTTTGAAAAAGTAGAAAGAATTGTGAGAAAAAGGAGAAAATGTTGGTCACCAGCAAAACATTGTGAGAAAAGGAGGACATGCTGGTTACCAGCATGTCCTCCTTTTCCCACAATGTTTTCAAAAGCTCTATATTCCAGGGTCGTTAAATCTCGGGATTGTGTGGTAGAGGGTTTAACACTGGATACTGAACTCATACCTTCCTGATGCTTTGACCAACCCTTAACCTGCTAAATAACTGAAATGATACTTAGGAGTCGAATTTACGATTTTTTTTTTTGGCGGGGAGGGGGGTCGACTATCTCTTTATTGGACAATGTAGATCTAAGATCAGACCGAACGTTCTGTGCAGTCTGATCTTGATCTACGATGTGCGCAAAAGGTCTTTGGGTCTCGCTTAGGAACCTAAGGGTTGAAAGGTTAGTACTCGGGAAGTACATGAGCCTGGCAAATCTGTCTCATGAGTCAGATATCTGCTGACGCTTCCAATAGGAGTGACACCACAGTAAACATTCTACTTTTAGATTTTTACTCCATCCGTTTGAGGAAACATTCTGAATAGAAAAAGAAAACACAATTTTTTTTCCCTGATTCAAAGAACTTTGAAAACTGCTGAACGCGAAAGAAATAACCACTCTACTTTCATAAGTGTACAATAGGGCTAGCACAGGTGTTCGTTTCGAAATGTTGTTTGTTTCTTTCTGTTGAAATAAGAATCCTAAAAGTCACAACTATTTTCGAAGCTATCCTTTTTACTCGTCACGATAACCTGTTTTTTGTTATAGTTAGTTGAATTATCTCCCTTTGATAAAGGCTAATGAGATAGGTTAGACAGACTGTTAGGGGTGCTTAAGTAGGTATACAAATTGAAGCAATTCTACAGTTGACCCGTCAACTTGAGGGTGTGGGTTCGATTCCCATGGCTGGCCATCTAAAATTACTAATTTAGTCTTTCGGATGAGGCGTTAAATCGAGGTCCCGTGTGACAGTGCTACACACCGAGCACGTTAAAGAACCAGGCGTAACTTAAGATTGGTTTTGTCTTGTCTCTGCACTATCCGCCGTAACAACTCTAACAGCCTTAAGGGGGCGTCGCCCATATAGGCAACCGGTGGCGACAAAAAAATAAACGCAAATTTAATCAATCAATCAGTTGACCAGTGACCAGCCCGCATAGCTCAGGTGGTAGAGCGAAGAACTTGTACACATCAAGTCTTGGGTCACTTGAGGGTGTAGGTTAGAGCCCCACGGCTTCCTCATAACATTAGTTATAGTTTTCGGATGACACGTTAAAACGAGGTCCCGTGTGACGGTGACCGAGCACGTTAAACAACCAGGCGTAACTTCGGATGGGTTTCGTCCTGTATCATGCACTATCCTCCGTAATATAGCTAACAGTGTGAAGGTTGCAGCGGTATGAGCATCCGGTCTCGACGATAAATAAACGTAAATTGATCAGTAACCAGCCTGCATAGCTCAGGTGGTAAAGTGTAGGACTTGTAAACATCAACTCTAGGGTCACCTGAGGGTGTGGGACCAAGCCCCACGACTGGCCATCTGAATTTACTAAAAGTCTTTCGGGTGAGACGTTTAACCGAGGTTCCATGTAACGTTGCTATACACCGAGCACTTTAAAGAACCATGTGTAACTTAGGATGGATTTCGTCCTGTATCTTGAACTAGCCTCCGTAACAAAACTTAATATATCTTCAGGGGGACGGGGGGGGGGGGGGGCGTCCATATGGGCAACCGGTGGCGACGATAAATAAACGCAAATTCAACCAATTAATCTGTTGACCAGCTGGAATAGCACAAGCGGTAGAGCGTAGGCCTTTTAAACCTCAAGTTTAGGGCCAGTTAAGGATATGCGATTGGTCTGCATGGCTTGCCATCTAAAATAACAGAAAGTCTTTCGGATAATACAATAAGCTGGCGTTCGACAATGCTATACACTAAGCACATTTAAGAACCAGGAATAGTTTCGTCTTGTCTCTTACACTACCCCCATAACATAACTAATATCCGTCAGTGGACGTCGCCCGTATGGGCAACTGGTGACGACGATAAATAAACGGAAAATCAAACAGAAGACCAGCCCGATTACATCGAGTCAGAGAACGTAGGATTTACTAACTTTAAGTCTCGGACCACTTCAGGATGTTGGTTCGAGCCTCATGGCTGGCCATCTAAAATTGCTAATAGTCTTTTTGATGAGACGTTAATTAAACCGAGCTCCCTTGTTACGGTGCAAACACCAAGCACGTTAAAGAACCAGGAGTAGCTTGGATAGATTTCGTCCTATATTTTACACTACCCGTCGTAACATAACAGCCGTCTGTGGGCGTCGCCCATGTGGGCAAACGGTGGCGACGATGAATAAACAGAAACTCAATCAAGTCTCTACAGAATTGTCGGATTTGTCAGTCTTTTTGACATCATTAACTGACCTTACCAGGTGCTTTCTCCGTATTTGTCTGGTTCTTTTTTTTTTTTCAAAATGTTGGTTGCAACTCTTGGCGTACCTTTCTACTTTATTTTCTACCTGTCAATTTTTTTCAAGTTTTTTTAATTGATTTGAAAACCTTATTTTACAAATTAACAGTGACCCGATGTAGGTCCTGAATATTACACACATTCCGCTTTATTGTACGTATTCTCATCGTTGATCATTGTTTCAATTAAATTTTTTTGATAAAGCAGCCAGTGGCGTTGGAAGAATTTTATGCGAAGAACTGGTTAAAAGAAAACTACAGGAAATCATAGATAGGTGCGCTAGGCGATATTACTGAAATAATGTTGAAAAGGGCCAAAAACACTATATTGTTATATAT
This sequence comes from Hippopus hippopus, assembly GCA_946811185.2. Lineage (NCBI taxonomy): Eukaryota > Metazoa > Mollusca > Bivalvia > Cardiida > Cardiidae > Hippopus > Hippopus hippopus. Next base: position 22,866,417 of record OX328096.1, read on the forward strand.
ATTTGTATATACAAACGAACAAATCATTCTACATATCTGTGAATGTCTTTTCCGTTTGTCCAGAAAAAAATCATACTGCTATATAGAAATTAATGGGTCAAATATAGCGTATAGACTGGATCTTACTGACATAAAAACTTTACATTCAACATTTCGGTTGCTCTGTTTTCATCAGGATTCTAATTCATCTTGCATTTCTCTGTACCAGAACAACGCATATAACTCTCTTTCCACGCCAGTGGCTACTTTCCGCGCCACTGGCAAAAACAGGGGTTTTTCTTAACAGCATGTTATAAACCTGCACAGAGCATGCAGCCTGATCTTAGATCTATACCGTCTGCTTGTTAAAGCCTATAAGATGAAATTCTTTTTGACTTTCACGAGACTTGTTTTTCCAGCAATCAAGTGAGGTCGAGTTTATATAATTAAGGTTTGAATGCTGTAACTTTTTGCAATGATTATCATTCAGATACGGAAAGAGTTTGGCACACCCGTCTAAAGCTCTATCGCCTTGATACCAAGTTCTGTGCCCTATTGGCTAAGCAAGCCGGGCACAGATAAAGAAAAAGGTAAAATCTAAATGATGAAAGGGAACGGTATATTCCTTAACCCTTTCAGCAACAAAGGTCAAAACAGGGACTTTTGCCAACGGCTTAAATCCAATATCAGACTACACAGAACACGCAGTCTATTCTTGGATGTATACCGTCCGCTTGTTTAGTCAAGCCTTTAAGATAAAAATTTAATTAAGATAGAATGTATTTTTTGGGGGTGTCGAAAGTGGTCGAGTTCATATATTTGCCACTGAAAGAATCAACCCTGTATCACGCGATCCTGGGTTTTAACAACGATTTATGATAAAAGCTTTTGAAAGCATTGTGGGAAAAGGAGGAAATGCTGGTAACCAGCATTTTCTCCTTTTCCCACAATGTTTTCTAATCTTCCAAATACGAATTCTACCATTTGAGTCACATGTATAATTTCTTGTCTGCAAATGCATTGAATTTGGGCAAGTCCAAAATTTTGTCGTTTGGTAAAGAGTTAAAGAAACCTCTCGCTGTGATATAATTTATTGATAGAAATGGGCCTCAATATAGAAGACCGACAGTTTTACATGCAATAAATGAGAAACTCCTAGATCTAGATTATTTCTATCTTTTAAACTCTTTACTCTATGGCCTAAATTCAGACCGATCAAGCGACTACCCGCGCTTTAGGGGTTAACACATTTTGGAAGGAGAGCAAAGAATAAAAAAGGTTGACCTTTTTTTCCAAAGAGTCTAAAATATTGCAGAAAATAAAAAAAACATCGTTTTTTTTTTCAATCAATTCTTCCTTTTTCCTTTTTGCACAATATTTTTTGAACACGATCAGCATGAACATCTATATAGTCTGATCTCTCTCTCTCTCTCTCTCTCTCCTGTTGTTGTTGTCATTGTTTTTGTTGTTGTTGTTGATTTTCTCCCTCTTCTTCTTCTTTTTCTTCTTCACCACATTCTTCTTCACACTCTTCAGCCTCTTCTTCACACTCTTCTTCCTGTTTGTGTTCTTGTGTTTGTGCTGCTTGTTTTCAATTCAGCTGAAGAGTAACGGGAATACTCGTATCATTTCAATCGTATGATTATGTATTTAACATTCTGTAAAACGAATTTAGGTAAACGAGATCAGACAGAACGCCCGGTGTGATGTTAGATCGGCACAGTTCAGTCTGAAGAGATATTATCATAAAAAAAAATCGTAATTACAATATTTTGCCCTGACTGTATTTTTTCCGAACTGAGAGTCCATTTCACTTCTTGAACCCCTTGAAACAACCACGGGTTTTTACGACCACTGAGAAGACAGATTTTAAAAACATTATCGGAAAAGGCATTTGCCAAGAAAGCTTTCTTGAATTTCACATGATAATTTTTACCGTTTGAGCTCCATCTAATTTCTTGTCTGTAAATGTTTTAAATTTAAACAATTCTAAAGATGTGTTTTCTAGTAAAGAGTTGACACCCTGAAGGTTTGAAATTTCGTCTTTGTGAAAGAATGGGTGGTGATCCATATTCTGACAATTTTGTATTGAAATAATTAACTCTTTAAGCGCCAAATAAATAAACTCGACCTCTTTCGACGGCTCTAAATACAACCTATTGAAAGTTTTTGATTGTACGGGCTTGACTACACAAGCGGATGGTATAGATCAAAGATCAGACTGCACGTTCTGTGCAGTCTGATCTTGATCTATGCCGTCCGCAAAACTCACTGTTTTTGCCTATGGCGCCAAATGGGTTAAAGGACAAGTTATGGTTGTTAAAATGGAAATTAAATCTTACCCGTTGTGATTTCAAAATACCAAAATGAAGAACCATTATCAATCATCAATCCGTCTTCGATTTCGGATAATTATTGAATATTACCCTGCCCCATTCCTTCTTGACTTTAAAAGTTGACATTATCTATTTCAGAATCTAGACAAAAAAGAAGGTAAAAGAGTTGTGTTATTGGCTTGAATCGCAAACCAATTATGAGCCATGCTCTGTGAAAAGGGGGTTCAAGGCATCTAAAAAAATATCGACCCAGGTTAGCATACGCAGTCTGCGCAAGCTGATCTGCTTCGAAACTTTTTGCTACTGGTCAGATTTCTGCAAATCAAAGGACCAGTCTTCCACATGATTCTGCCGGTTGTTAGACAAAATCGATTTTTATGGATCCATAATAATAATATAATTTGCTTGGTATAATGCGTTACAGAGATGCATTAAGTCCCCCTTTTTGCGCCAGAGCATGGCTCATGATCTAATTTGTAAAATAGATCAAGATGACGAAGGAAGATATTTTATGCAGATCACATTTTATCCGACAGTGTAGAACAAGGAGCACCAAGCCCGATAACCATTTCGTTAACGTATTTTGCTTTAAACTCGGAGGTCACTGGTTCAAATCTCCATTTCGGACAAATTCTTTTCGGGTATTGATGATTGTCATTACGATTGGATTCATTCCGATCTCGTGTTGAACACTGTTACGACGATGTTTATGTCGTATAGTACCCAATGGCTTGTAAAGAATATTGTGCGCAGTACTATTAAAAGTTTGTTCGTTTGTTTGCATAGTGATTAACGCCGTTTTCAACATTGTTTCAGATATGTCGCGGCGTCGATTGCACCTATCCATGCTTTCCTGGACTTTCTGTTACCAGTACTTCAAAACACAAAGGAAGCTTAATATCGAAAATATCGTTCAATCCTTCACTATACAATCCAGTGTTTTAACGAGCTGGTCGGGGAATAAAGCTTTTGAAAACACTGTAGAAAAAGGAGAAAATGCTGGTAATCAGCATTTTCTCCTTTTCCCACAATGTTTTCTACCCGACCAAAGACAAATTCCATAATTTCACCCACATTTGACGTATAGTCTGCAAGTGCTTTTAGTTTGGAGAAGTCTTAAATTTTGACGTCTTTTTAAGAATTAAATGTTGATATTATCGAAGCAATATTAGCCATGTCTGAAACAACAAAACAATGTCAGAAGCATAAAATTTATTCATGCCATTATAATGATGCTATAACAAAACACTACAAGAACAGAACAAAAAAAAAAAAATGTTTTTAAGTGGTAACAAATAAAGAGGAAAATGAGCCTTGCTCTGTGAAAAGAGCGTTTAATACGTCTGCAAAGAGTATCGAACTAGGTCAGCCTGCGCAGTCCGCGCAGGTTGACCTGGGTCGAAACTTTTTGCTATTGGTCAATTTTCTGCATTTCAAAGGACCAGTCTACCTCATGATTCAGTTGGTTGTCACACAAAATTAGTTTTATAGATCCATAAGTAAATGATGACTTGCGCGGCATAGTGCATCTCTGAGATGCATGAAACCCTCCTTTGCTTGAGCGCTGCTCAAACGCATATTTTGGTCTTGAAGTCATAGATTTATCTCTTAGAGCGTTTGATAATCAAGATAAGATTTTGGTTAGAAAACACGGACTCAAATGTAGAAACTCTGACCAACTTACTAATTTACAACATTGACCTTTTAGCCCCACTTTGTCGAAACTCTTTTTTTTTTCAATTTAGCTATGCTCTGGCAAAAAAGGGTTTAATGCTTCTCCATGATGCACTGGATATGAATGAGCCATGCTTTGTGAAAAGGGAGCTTAATGTATCTGCGAAAAGTATCGACCCAGGTCAGCCAGCACAGTCCATGCAGGTAAATTTCCAGCATGACAAAGGACCAGCGTATACCTCATTATTCAGTCGGTGGTTATACAAAATGGGTTTTATGGATCAACAATAATGTGATGACTTGCTTGGCCTATCATGCATCATGGAGATTTATTAAGCCCCCTTTTGCCAGAGGATGGCTCAAATAAGTTGGGAGTAATTGTTGAGGCCTATTCGATTGTTACCGCAATACGATGTGAATGACGTTTTTTTTAATCTGAAAAACAAGTTTGAGCCTGTGACAATTTCAAGACAAAGTGTATTTAACTCTTTAACAAACTAAACAAAGTTTCAGATTTGGCCAAATTGAAAGCATTTGCAGACGACAATTAAATGGTGACACAAAGGAATGGAATTTTCTTTGAAAGGGTAGAAACATTGTGGGAAAAGAAGAAAATGCTGGATACCAGCATTTTCTTCTTTCCCCACCATGTATGTTTTGCAAAACTGTCTTTTTCAGGATCGTTAAAACTCGGAATTGTCTGGTAAAGAATTAAAAATACATCAAGGCTTTTTTGAAATTGTTCCCTAGATCCGGTGTTGCTAGGAATTGTTCTACATTTCATCAGACATCAAAATTTTAGACTTGTCCATATTAAAGGAATTTGCTGACTACGAATCAGGTGTTGCTGAAATAATAGTATGTGTATCTGACAGGGTAGGAAACATTGTGAGAAAAGGAGAAAAAAACTGGTTACTTGCATTTGGTGTTTTTCCTATATGGCTTGCAACACGCGAAAAGGGGCATTCGGACATTTACGTAAAGTGTCGTCTCGGATCAGCCTGCGCAGTCCGCGCAGGCTAATCCGAAATGACACTCCGTTTTTATGTAATTTTCTGTTTTGCACAAGTCTACTGAAGAACAAACAAACTGAAGAACTGAAGAACAGCGCAGACTGATCCGAGATGACACTTTACGCAAATATCCGAATGCCGCTTTTCACGTGTTGTAGGCAATATAATGTCTTAATGAATTTGCATTTTCGGGATTAGCTCCCAGGTGTTAACGACCCGGAAATTCAAATTCATCATGTATAGGGCTGTCCCGAAGTTTTTTACATGATTTTATTTAGTAAGGATTGGAAGAATGGTAACTACTGGAATAAATATGTTTTTCCTTTTCCAACAATGTTTTATACCCTTTCAAAAACAAAAGCAAACATTTCAGGCACATTTTATTTGTCGTCTCCAAAGGTTTTTAATTTGGTCAAGTGTAAATTTTTTAAGTCATACAAATAAACTAGCATACATGTATTTCATTTCAAACTGAAATGGTGTAGGGTTTCAAGCTCAACCAAATAAATTACAATTTTGTCCCCAAATAAAACAAAATAAATAACTTTATGTATAATGACTATTAACATCAATAAACAAAAAAAAAAATAGAAAAAAAATATCTCCTGAGTCATCAGACAGACAGACAGACAGACAGACAGACAGACAGACAGACAGACAGACAGACATAGATCTATGTTTGAGCAAGAGACACCTGTAACTTATAATAATCATTGGCCTGCAACACGCGAAAAGAGGCTTCGGACATTTGCGTAAAGTGTCGTCTCGGATCAGACTGCGCAGTCCGTGCAGGCTAATCCAAAACGACACTTTCCGTTTTTATGTAATTTTCAGTTTTGCGCTAGTCTACTGTAGCACGAAATCTAATGTAGTCGTAAAGTGCCGTCTCGGATTAGCCTGCGCGAACTGCGCAGGCTGATCCGAGACGACACTTTACGCAAATGTCCGAATGTCCATTTTCGGGTGTTGCAAGCCATATCATAGCAATATATTCTTGGGTCATGTTCTCTAACCATTCTAAATTACATTATAAATCAAAATTCAAAGACAAGCGATCTGATTGGTCGAGACGTTTCGACCAATTAGATGGCTTGTCTCTGAAATAAAAGTGGTTGGTGAACATGTCAACTTGTTCATAAACCTACCATGGACGTCTGACATTTTCGCACAATGTTTTCAAAAGCCGTATTACCCAGACTCGTTTAAAGACGGGGTTTGTCTGGTAAAGGGTCAATTGGTATATCAAAAAAAGTCTGTCAATTTTCAGCGAATTTGGGCAACAGTAGAGTAGAGATGGAGCTTCGAGCTCTCACATCAAAGTTGCGTGTTAAAATCCAGTGATTAGCAGGGACAAACGTTGCAACTACTCCCATCACGGAGCAAGTACTGGTTAATCCATAAGTTGCCAAGTAAATGGAACAAAAAAATTCCAATCAATAGTAAAAGCCCAATTATTGCGATTTCAAAGTTCATTTCACCGGGAAAAAATACTGTATCGGACAGTGTAGATCCAAGATCAGACTGCACGTTTTGTGCAGTCTGATCTTGATCTACACTGTCCGCAAAAGCGTCTCGAGTCGTGCTCAGCAGCCTAAGGGTAAAGGTATTTTGGAAACCATTACTGTGCATGGTTGATACATGTATGAGTTATAAAAAGTGATTAAAAAAAAAGTTACAAGAACTTGTTCATAGTCGATGTACAAATAAATAGGTACAAACTAATTTGAAGCAAAAGGTAAAATATCAATATTATTAAAGCTCATATTGCGAATAAAAGAATACTCTGACCAGATTATCTCAAGAAAAATCTTGCATTATTCATACAAGATCAGACTACACTCCATTTGAAGTCTGATCTTGATCTATACTGATTAAATCGTTTCATCATTCTAACCGGCTAAAAGCACAATTTCTAAATAGAGAGATATTTTTCTTTAAGTTTGCAGCACACATATTGTGCCACATATCTAAATGTTCAAAATGTTACTTCATTTCTAAATCATTTTCTCATAAATGCGATGTCCATTTGTACAAAAACCTTCTGCGAACAATGACTGTCTAAATAAGGTGCTGATAAATAGAGGATATTTGTTTTTTACGGTGAAAGATCGAAATTTATTTCATCGAGTGAACATCATCGGTAATATTTTCACGAGTGGCGGATAAATTTCGATTGCGCCACGAGTGAAAATATTACCGATGATGTTCACTCGATGAAATAAATTTCGATCTTTCACCGAAAAAAACAAATATTCTATTTATTTCATGCTTTTAACCCTTTCTGGGGGGAACTTAATCAAAATCCAGTACAGTTCTTTTCGGTTATTTTCCGTGACGTACCCCCTTCCGCATAGCAACGCATTACAATATTATGTCACGCGCGAGAAATGTTAAGTAAATTACGTCATATTTCCATCTGTTTGTGAGGCATGCGCATTTTACCTAGGTAAATAGTGCGCGGGAACAACTGTTTCCGCCTTCAATTGAAGAGTTAGAATAAAAAAAAAAAAATCGGTATTTTCACTGCTCGTAACCATGAAATATCGAAAAATATTTCACCGATATTTCTTGATAACCTACCGGAAAGCATGAAATAAATGCAATTCTTTGTCCGCACGAATTGTTGGTATATTACATGACAACAACCCTAAAGAAGAGTCTTCTGCAGGCACTGATGTACCGGTATTAAGAGAAACGTTGGTAACCAGCGTTTTCTCCTTTTCCCACAATGTCCTCTTTCCTTTTAAAACACAATCCCATCTCTTAAGCCATATTTATTTGCGTACTCTGCAAATGCTTTCAGTTTGGGAAAGTCTGAAAATCCGTCACTTTGTAAAGATCTACTAATGACTATTACCTACAAATGCAGCAATAGACAATTTAAGCAAACTGAATAATCTCAAAAGTTCAAAGGTCGATGAAAAAATATACACATAGAAATAAAATCAAAATATGAAATAAATGAATACGTAAAAGAATACATTTACATGTAAAATGAAACAATAACATTATGCATTTCTCACGGACTGCCGCTTCACCAGACTGTGTTTAAGCAGGGTGCCAATTGTTGGTATGAGTACATGTAGAATTTAGCCATGCTCTGTGAAAAGGGGGCTTGATGCATCTGCGAAAAGTATCGACCCAGGTCAGCCTGCGCAGTCCGCGCAGGCTGACCTGGGCCGAAACTTTTCGCTTTCGGCCACTTTTCAGTATGTCCAAGCACCGGTCTGCCTCAAGATTAAGTCGGTTGTTAAAAAAAGTGGTTATCATAGATCCATAATTATGTGATGGCTTGATTGGTATCATGTATCACGGAGATGCATTAAGCCCCCTTTTGACAGAGCATGGCTTAAATATTTTATCCTTTGTGGTATTATGCAAGTGGTATCCTGGTCAATATTGCAGTAGATGAAATTAAGAGAAAACATTGCTCGTTGCGAGCAATTTTTCCTTTTTCTACAGTGCGACCGTAGGACAGAAAAAAATGTCATCTGCAGGAGGTATACTGTCCTAAGTTTGTGCTAGACAAAAACTTTAAAAAAAAAGTAGTTACTCAAATGATTGGATTTCTTTTTGAAAACTTAAAAACACTGTACAAAAAGAGAACGAGCTGGTTCAAAGCGACCATGAGGCCAATGATATTTTTAAACCATGTGTTAAAAAGAGAAAATGCTTGGGATAAGCATTTTTCCTTTTAATGCAATGTTTTCATAAGCCCATCAGCCTCATGGTCGTTAAAACACATGATAGTCTAGCAATGGATGTGGACGCGGAGTTATAATCCGTGTCTGCTATCACAAACCGTCGAGTATCATGATAGATGGACATATTGCACTGAAAGTTCTCAAGATCATCCAGTTTTTGGTTTATCGGCTAGTTCCTTTTTTGGTTTGGGTTTTCCACCCATTGTCCAGGTGGCTTTTCCATACTGTAACACTCGAATTCTCTGAGTAAAGTCGATTTCACCTCGATGCATTATAGTACATTCCTCTCTCGTCACTTCAAACTTGTCATTCCACTGACTAGGAGCTATAACCACAGCGTTTACCTGTTTAGGAACTTCATGACAAAAGTTTTCGATGTACGCACGAGTATCTTTAAAATGTTTCAACTCTTCTTCGAATGACAAACCTTCGTTGGCTATCTCTCGGTCTAATTTCTTCGCGAAAAAATCGTAAAGTAGGTAATCGAACTTGGAATAATTTTGATGTAGGGGTTCGTGTTCAGGTTTATGAAGCCATTTGCTAGGTTTTTTGACATTTCGGACATTCTTAATGGCATATATGATATCAAACAAGGCCCACTTCAGTTTACGACGCATTAATACTAGAGATTCATCAAATTTCTCAGCAACAATAACGATATCGAACACTTTATCTAAGACACCATGTAGATAATTGTCAAATCTCTCTACATCACGTTTTTCAATTATATCCGGGTCTACACCATATTCAAACGCTTGCCTGTTATTTAAAAAGGACCGTCTGATGGATTTCTCATATTTTTGTGGATTTGCCAGAAATTCTCCAACTTTATCATCACTTTGTATACGGTCAATATAAGCCGGACTAAAGTAGTTCATCGAGGATTTAAAGAACGTATAGGGATGTCTAACTGTTCCAACAATGGCGGAATCTGCCGGTAAAAACTCGTCCCATGATGCTTTGTCGTAAACCACGTGATTACATAAAATGTCGAAAGTTTTGCCCGGTGGCGGGGGTAGAGTATTATATTTAGTGAGAGATTCATTTGTGCTTATAATGTTCGGGTAACCAAAGGCATTCCATTCTGGTGGGAGGATAAATGTCAAATTTCTTTTCCAGCCAAATCTCAGAAATATAGCTTGGGTCGTTGTGCTGGCAGCTTTATGCACTTTTAAGAAACCAATGTGTTTTCTTGGCAGGTCATGAGTAGGAACCTCTTCGATACCTAAAAATCGTTTCTTCAAAAGCTGCGAGGTTTGAGGTATCAGGTTTCCAAGTCGCACCTCCACGCGTTGTTGGACTATCTTGTCATTGATGTAGACTATGGTTGTAATTGAAGTCAGCGCAAGCACGAACCTGTTGATAAAATATTAGAAATAAGCCGTGCTCTGTGAAAAGGAGGCTTAATGCATCTGCAAAAGGTATCGACTCATGTCACCTGCCCAGTCCGCGCAGGCTGACCTGGGTCGAAACGTTTTGCTATTTTTTAATTTTCTGCATGTCAAAGGACCATTTTACCTCCAGATTCAGTTGATTGGTTGACTAAATGGATTTAATGGATCCATAATTATGTGATGACTTGTATGGTATCATGGATCACGGTGATGCATTAAGCCCCTTTTGCCAGAGCATGGCACATATTGTTTAACACATTTATAGCACTAGTCATTTTATTGTCGAACTAGAAAGCAAAATTTTTCAGTCGTACACACTGAAAGCAATTCCTGAATAACGGTACAATTTGGTCCTACTTCAAAACAGTGTAGCTGCCTGTGAAGATCTATGATTAGACTTCAAGTTCTGCGCAGTCCAATTTCTGATCTACATCTTCAGCCAAAGAAACTTTGTCGCACATCACAGAAAGAGGATTAACAAGATATCTTTTTAAAATCGTAATAAGAAAAACGGAGTTGCTTCCCTTTGAGTCGATAGCCAGTGAAATAAATTTGAGGTAAACGATTGTATATTTGTACGTGATGATTCAGTGTGAATAAAGGTTCATTGAATGAAAACACGAAAAAATACTATGGTAAAAGGACTAATTGTTAAAAATGAGCAGTTTATCATTTTACCACAATGGTTTAAATGTTGTTACATGTAGCTATACATATCAAAATTTACTTTCACAGCAAGCGTTTACTTATCCTCTTCATACAACTACATGATCCATACTCTGTGAAAAGGGGGTTTAATGCATCTGCAAAAAGTATCGACCCATGTCAGCCTGCACAGTCCGCAAAAGTTCTTGCTATCTGTAAATTTTCTGCATGTTCAAGAACCATTCTATGTCCAGATTCGGTCAATTGGTAGACTAAATAGATTTTATGGATCCATAATTACGAGATGACTTGCTTGGTATCATGCACCACGGAGATGAGTTAAAATCCCTTTTGCCAGAGCATGGCTCTCATGAATATGAGAACTAATCGTGCCTCGCCTTTAAGCTTTGATTGTAAGGTACAACTTATAAAATGAATAGTTTTACCATGTGCTCTGTAAAATATTGTGTATCTTAACATTTTCAGCGCTAAATATATAGACTCGATCCTTGTCGACGACATAAAATAGGATCCACTGAGACTCAAAAAGATTTATGTCTCGTAGGCTTGACTTAACAAGCGGTCGGTATAGATCCAAGATCAGACTACACGTTCTGTGCAGTCTGATTTTGATCTATACCGTCCGCAAAAAATCCCTGTTTTCGCCTATGGCACCGAAAGGGTTAAACTTTGTTACGTATATATGGGCCAGAGGCCTTGAAATACAAAAAAAAAAAAAACAAACAAAAGAAAAATTGGGCTCTTTGAAGTGTTGGCCCGTTTTCACCGATCATTCTAAATTACATTCTTAGTCTAATTAAACATGTAGATTTAGGAAGTAACACAATTTCCTATTAACTAAACCATTTGTTATATCCAATAAGAAAAATAGCGTTAGTGATTACTTTGAAAATTTAGAAATTTCTTGAGAAATAAATTGAGAACCAAATTTCGGTAGATTGATGAAAACGGGCCCTGATTTGTCATGTAAAACGAAAGAGTCGACCGCGGAGAAAATACATAATTTGTATTAAATTTCTTTCTCAGGTGCTTAGCAACAGTAGTAATGAGACAGATATACTGGTAGAAAAGGAAAATATAGATTTTTGCTTCGCTGCTTTAAAGTCTATTCAATGGTTCTGTCTGTTTGCTTTACCTTTTACGGAGAAAAATCGATTGTTTCTACCTGTAGTGAAGGTAATAGAAGATTAGGCATGCTCTGTGAAAAGGGGGTTTAATGCATGTGCAAAGAAATATCGACCCAGGTCAGCCTGCGCAATCCGCGCAGGCTGACCTTGGCCGAAACCTTTTGCTTTGGGTCAATTTTCTGCATGTCAAAGAACCAGTCATCCTCATGATTTAGTAGGTTGTTGGACAAAATGAATTTTCTGCATCCATAATCATGTGATGTCTTGGTACAATGCATCACTGGAATGCATTAATCCACCTTATTCTAAAGCATGGTACATGACATATTCACACTGTAAAAAAATTGTGCGTATGCTTAGAGGCAAACAATTCATACTTTTAGAAGCAAAATATAGGCAAATCTGGTATCAAAATGGGAAAAAATGTAATGGCTACACGATGATATACTTTCGATAGAAATTTGATAATTATCAGAACATTGTTTGACGTGTGAACAAGGCAGGATTGAAAAGTAAAAGTATCAGATTTGTAATGTTAGGTAACTGCCTGTTTGCTACTGAATATTTATAAAGTAACGTGACAATTTATTAGTAGATCTGTTGGGGCCCGTGTTCACCAACCATTCTTAGTCTTATTCTCAAGAACTGTCTAAATTTGATAGGAACCAAATGGTTTAGCCAATCAGAAGTTGTGTTACTTGTTTAATCTATAATTAGATAAAGAATTTCTAAAAATGGTCCGTGTGAATACGGACCACGTCTATGGATCAACGCAAGTACTCTTGATCGCATGGACCTGATGTAACGTATTATGACGTCACCTGGAATGAACATTCCCATTTATTAAATAAATCTACAGACAAGGCATTGATACTGTTGATAAAATTGTTTTCTTTGCTTTCCGACCATAAATATTACTTCTAAAAGAAGAGAAAAAAATCCCACTTTCCAACTGCAGACTTTCTCCTTCGTGTGAGTACATATGTATATGAAACTTCCAGTACATGTATATTCATAAACAGCTTTTTATAAAGATAAAAGTGGAAACCAGACTCACCAAAATGCCAGACGAAGTTGTCGGTTTCTTAACATTGCCATGTCGTCTGTCTCCCTGAGCATTCAACCTGAAAATCAGGACAAACAATGATTGTCTTTAACTTTTTTAATAGACCACACTATTCTAGACTTTTGTCATACTGTAAGCATTTTCAGACGACAAATTAGACATGACTCAAATGATGGGGTTTGTCTTTCAAAGGGTAGAAAACATGGTAGGTAAAGTAGAGGTTGACATGTGGGAAGTGGCTTAAATGGCCCTAGATGAGGTACTGAGACGGAAATCGACTTTGCCTTTTCTGACCATTTAAACCATTTACGATTTGATAGAAACCAATGCAAAAGGAACCGCAATTCTTTTGTCAATTTATGTTATTGTATTAATTTTTGCTTTGTTTGACGAAAGGTTGGCAGGAAATGGCTTAGATAGATTTGTACATGGTACAAGAACCGGAAGCAGCCTTTTCTGTCCCATAATTCAAGTCAATTTATACATGTACTTGTACCCTTTGTCTACATTCCGCCGCAAATCTTAACCCTTTCAGCGCGATATGCTAAAATATAGCCTTTGGCGGACGGCATAGATCAAGATCAGACTGCTCAGAGCGTGCAGTCTGATCTTGTATCTATACCGTCAGCTTGTTTAGTCAAGTCTATTAGATAAAAAAAGCCCCTCTGATTTCAGTGGATTGTATTTTCAACCGTCGAGAGAGGCAAGTTTATATATTTGGCACTGAAAGAGTTTATTTTGCAACTGTTACACCGTCTTTATAAAATGGCCTGCAACACACGAAAAGGGGCATCCGGACATTTGCGTAAAGTGTCGTCCCGGATCAGCCTGCGCAGTCCGCGCAGACTAATCCGAAACGAAACTTTCTGTTTTTATGTAATTTTCTGTTTTGCGTAAGTCTACTGTAGGACGAAATCTAATGTAGTCGTAAAGTGGCGTCTCGGATTAGCCTGCGCAGACTGCGCAGGCTGATCCGAGACGACACTTTACGCAAATTTCCGAATGCCTCTTTTCGAGTGTTGCAGGCCATTCTTATTGTATTGGTTAACTAGAAAGTAACAGCTTGTCGGTGTGAATAAAGGCTATCACTTTCTGTACCTTTCTATATCATTCAATAGATTTGACATGTGTCGACGTTTAGCAGGATTAGTCTCTATCATCTTTATACATATTCTATAATAATAACAATAATGATGACGATGACGACGATGATGATGATAATGATGACGATAACCGTAATAATAATAATTCCAAGAAAAGCTATCTAATTGATATAATTGTAGAGTATATTCAAAACGGTAAATATGTATAATGTTGAGAGAAAGAGTGAGAGATGGAGAGGCAGAGAGAGAGACAGAGATAGAGACAGAGATAGACAGAGACACAGAGGGAATTGTAAAATTAGGCAAAAAAAAAAGGGCAGTAACACCATAAACACCTACGACATCGTAACGGAACGTGTGCATTGCACCCTTCTTTAAAGTAATCTACCATGTGTATGATTGATTGACTTTGGTTTATCAACCGTCGCTACCGGTTGCGCATGTGGGCGACGCCCCTAGAAGTCTGTGAGTTTTTTTACGGAGGATAGTTAAAGGTACAGTAGGAAACTCAGCCTAAGTTAGGCCTGGTTCTTTAACGTGCTCTGTGTGTAGCACCGCCACACGGGACCTCAGTTTAATTTCTGATCAAGAAGATTATTAGCAATTCTATGGTCAGCCAGCGTTGGGATCGAACTCACACCCTTCAGTTTCCCGCAATTTGTCACCTACTATGCCTTTCTACTTGAGCTATTGCAACTGTCTGCTTGTGTATAAGGTTTGAAGTCAAGGTTTTATACTTTGGAAGTAATGACCAGGACAAAAACCCAGTGTAATTTAACAAAGGGCAAAAACTGCGAAATACTGAAGACCGGAAACTATTGCCAATCTTTTGCACTGCACTTTTCGTCAATGAAATCAATGTGTACTTGAAGATCGGAGCCAATACATGTAATTGTCTACTTTAGAAGTTATACTTTGAGGAGCATCAACAACAGCAAACAACAACAACAACAAAAACTGTGTAAAAATGAACTGGTATTTATGAAAAACGAGTCTGGTATTGATTAGAAGTATTGACTCTATTATATAGCACTGTAAAATATTGAATTAAAATGCCTCGTTCCGTTTACTTATCAATCCTGTTCAAACTTGGAGGATTTTTTTTTACTATAGGTCATAAAATTGCGACAGGATTCTTTGTTTGTATTTGACAAATAAAAATGAAGTCTTACAAACGAAGGATGGGAAAAAAGGGCGGGTTTTGTGTCAACCGTTGTCACTTTAAAACAAAGTAATCAACTGAACTGACCGTTGTATAAGTTTCATTTTTTGGTGTTAAACATTAAAAAGGTACAACGACGCTTAGAATAAGTAAAAAGAAACCTAAACGACAAGTTCAAGATGAGACTGCACAGACGTGTAGCCTGATCTGCATGTACTCTCCTCGCACAGATCATTTTTCAAACTTTTACCAGACGACAAAATTTAAGACCTGTCCAAATAGAAAGCATTTGCAGACGACATATGTAATGTGAAACAAATGACTGGATTTGTTATTAAAATGTAAAAATAAATTGTGGGGAAAAGGAGAAAATGCTGGTCACCAGACGTGTTATTCCTTTTTATACGCCCATCGAAGAGGGGCGTATTATGGGATCACCCATGGCGTGCGGGCGGGCGTCCGGGCGGGCGTCCGGGCGGGCGGGCGGCGTCCAGTTCTTTGTCCAGAGCATAACTTTGTCATCTCCAGTCCGATTGACTTGAAACTTGGCATTTGTGTTTGTTGCAATAATATGGAGTGCAGTGCGAAAGAACCATAAGTCTACCTCGTGCTGTCTTTCCCTTTGATCGTCATTTTTACGGCATTTTCTGCTTGTCCGGAATATAACGTTGTCATCTCTAGTCTGAACAACTTCAAATTTGGTATGCATGATTGTTGAAAAATTACGGAGTGCAGTGCAAAAGAACCATAACTCTTCCTAGAACGAATTTTGAGTTATTCCCTCTTTGATCTTCATTTTTATAGCATTTCTTGCTTGTCCGGAGCATAACTTTGTCATCTTAAGTAGGAATGACTTGAAATATGGTATGCTTATTTGTTGCAATATTTGGAAGTGCAATGCGCAAGAATTGTAACTCTACCTCGTGCTGTCTTTGAGTTATATCCCTTTGATCGTCATTTTTACAGCATTTAGTGCTTGTCCGGAATATAACTTTGTCATCTCAAGTCAGAAGGACTTCAAACTTGGTATGCATGTTTGTTGCAATATTACGGAGTACAGTGCGCAAGAACAATAACTCTACCTAGCACGGATTGTGAGTAATTCCACTTTGATCTTCATTTTTACAGTATTTTTTTTACTTACTCAAATTTTGTCTAGTGCATAACTCGAAAATTACATGACATATAAACCTGAAACTTCACAGGTTGATAGATGACATTGAGGAGAAGTGCAGTGTTTTAGAGTTATGACTTTTGGCCCTATAGTTTAGGAGTTATTGCCCTTTGATTTTTCTCTTACTTAAATTTTGTGAGGAGCATAACTCAAAAACTATTAGAGGTGTAAAAATGATACTTCACAGGTGCACAGATCAAATTGAGGAGAAGTGCAGTGCAGAAAAACAACTCCATGGTCTCATATGTGATCCCTAACTGTCCAGTGTCTTGTTCTTTCACAGTACATCCTTCACTTTAACCCATTTCACTGACAAGCCCCTTCGGGAGTATATGCGCCGCTCTGCGAAGCTCTTGTTATACAATGATTTAAAAGTCATGTTCTGTAGGACTGTCAAAACTCGGGAATGTGTCATAAAGGGTTGAAGGGGCTATTAAGATTTTCATAATCTAGCCAAACTGTTGTTCGCTAAATTTAGTCATGCTGTAGTTGACAAACCATCAGTTAATAAGAAAGAGAAGTGTTTAGAAAAAAAAAACTCAATGATGTCTCTTTAAAGGAATACGTAGCCCCTAAATGGATTTTAGATTTTGCGCAAGATTTCAGTCGCAAAGGGTTTTGGGATCGCTGTAAGATTTAAAAAAAAAAAACTCGTTGATTATATTGGATAGTATTTAAATAACTGCGATGAAGTCATATCTGGTATCATGAAAATAGACGGAATTCCCGAATACAAAACGACCACCCTTTACTTGTCTAATGAATGTAGGCATCCAGTTTCTTTACTTTTGTAAAAAAAAAATATATATACATGTAATATATTTGAGCCATGCACTTGAAAATGGGGTTTAAATTAATTATCGAAAAGGTCAGCTTGCGCAACGAAGTCTACGAAGGCTGACATATTTCGAAAAATTTTGCTATTGGTCAATTTTCTGCAAGTCAAAGGACCAGTCAACCTGATGATATAGTCAGTTGTTAGACAAAATGGATTTTATGGACCCATAACTATGTGATAAGTTGCTGTGTATAATGCATCGCAGAGATGAGTTAAACCCCCCTTTGCCAGAGCATGTCTTAGTTAGTAGTATTATCAGTGTCGGACAAGTAATTTGGATTAACAGCAATAAAATAACTGTCCCCATTAGGATGTGGTACCATAGTTACGAGTTACCAGGAATTGAGACTACAAAGGGAATACCTTCCCTTTTCTTGAACATTTGTAGGCTACATGTACGTGTATGTACAGGCAAACACATTCGTCTATGCCGTTTCCTGTTGGTTGTTTCTTATTGATTTTGGTGCAATCTTACAAGTAAACCAGCTGCCAAAAGTACATGTAATCAGTTCGGGAGTCAAATTGCAGACAAATCTATTTCAAACCATTTAAAAGTATGGATATCATTGTAAGTCTGACAATGCGTTATGTGCTGTCAAAGTTTCTGTTGCTGGCACAAATTATTTGTAAAACTACAACAAAAGTTGGCAGTTTTGTCTGCAGTTTGACCCCAGATTTTTTATACTTGGCAGCTAGTGGACCTTTAAACCTCCTAAGCCTGATTATTAAGTTTTCTTCGAGAAAGATCCAATTAGTCTATACGCAATTAAAAAAAAAAGGGGGGGGGGGTGAATAGTAAAACTTTGTCCTTGTTTGAATACATGTACAAAAAAAAAACCCTTCGTTTCCAACTAATAGTTTCTCGTTGACATTGGTGTCAATCCTATCCAATTTGACCTCATCAAGGACATTTTCTTTAAAATGAAAAAAAAAGAAAAAAAAGAAAAAAAAGGGGGGGGGTGAATAGTAAAACTTTGTCCTTGTTTGAATACATGTACAAAAAAAAAAACCCTTCGTTTCCAGCTAATAGTTTCTCGTTGACATTGGTGTCAATCCTATCCAATTTGACCTCATCAAGGACATTTTCTTTAAAATGAAAAAAAAAGAAAAAAAAGAAAAAAAAGGGGGGGGGGGGTGAATAGTAAAACTTTGTCCTTGTTTGAATACATGTACAAAAAAAAAAACCCTTCGTTTCCAGCTAATAGTTTCTCGTTGACATTGGTGTCAATCCTATCCAATTTGACCTCATCAAGGACATTTTCTTTAAAATGAAAAAAAAAAGGGGGGGGGGGTTATATGCCGTAAAATGAGCATTGGTTATCAAATGTAATCAGAGCCTTAAATCTTAAATATATGTACAAAAAAAGGACATAAGCTACTTGGTCAAATGCATCGTTTGAAACTGAAACTGGCCTATCTCTCTCTATCTCCCTCTAGAAAGAGAGACAGAGAGACAGAGTGAAAAAGAGAGAGGGAGAGACAGAGTGAAAAAGAGAGAGAGAGAGACAGAGAGAGAGAGAGAGAGAGAGACAGAGAGAGAGAGAGAGAGAGAGACAGAGAGAGAGAGACAGAGAGAGAGAGAGAGAGAGAGAGAGAGAGAGAGAGAGACAGAGAGAGACAGAGAGAGAGAGAGAGAGAGAGAGAGAGAGAGAGAGAGACATAGAGACAGACAGAGAAACACTTTAGCAATTCTGATTGCACACATGTTTTTTTTTCGTGGAAAAGAAATAGTTAGTTTAATATTTGTAAAAATACCAATGAGTGAATCTATTTATCCTTCGGTCTCACGAAGAAGTTTCGACTTACTTTTGTTCGAAAAATCCAAACACACCTGAATAAGTTTCGTCTTACAGTCAAGGTACATAATTCAAAAAAACACTGATATTTTTATTTTTTATCACTCTCTCATTCGAATTATCGTGTCATGGTCAGAAAAAAAATGGCATGGTTCACATGTACACTGTTTGTATGTCGTATTCCTTTTCTAATAGCAGAAAGCTATCAACCGTTTTTTGATAAATCTCAAAGTCTAAAGTTAAAGTAAGGCATCTTTAGGTATCGGACAGTGTAGATCAAGATCAGAACATGCAGTGTGGTCCTGGATCTACGAGTTCCGATTTTTTTTCCAGACAATCTGGTTAAAATATAGCCTTGAAAGACAAAATCTAGCTTCGTTTCGCAAACCTAAAATATTTAGGGCTCAAAGATTAAAAGTAGCGAAAACGTGTGTACCTCTTTTGTCCCACTCTGTCACGCAGCTCTGACCAGAATGAATAACCTATACGAAAAATAAATAGATCGTCAACAAATCCAACACTGTCGACCGGAAGGGGGTCAAGTTTGTATAAAGAACATATTATCTTGTCAATTTTATACATAAAACTCTATACCGGGTATAGTGTGACATTAATGAACTGAAAGAAATTGTGCTTCGGAACAATCTTCGTCTGTGTCCGTAAAGGCTCGTGTTATGTGGTTTTTACCAGGGCCAGATAGGACAGTTTAACAATAGCTATGGGTTATGCTCTGTGACAAAGGGCTTAATACATCGGCAAAAAGTTTCGACCAAGGTCAGCGTCCTCAGTCTTCCAATCCTGTCATGGAGAACTGACCATTACATTTATCTTTAACTTAAGGTATAGTTAAAAAAAAAAACGCGAGGGAAAACAAATTGTATCAGGAATGGCTTATCATGCTTATTTCATACATATTGCGGTAAAAATAACTGAAAAAGAAAAGAACGAAAATAAAAAAAATGGTACCCAAACGCATACCATATATTTTTCAAATCTGTCACGGAACACTGTTCAGAATAAATTAGGTAAGCTAGGTATAAATAAAACGGAAAAACCAAAGCCGTGAACGGGAAAAGCAATATTTTTGTATCAAGAATCGGTTAGTATATCCATTATATATTACGGACTTTTTTTTTTTATCAAAGTCACATTTGTAAATAACGAAAACAAAAACATACCACACGAGCACGAACCTAAATTTTCCGATTGTGTCCTCGACCTCTGACAATAATCGAATACAATACTAGTAACGCAAGCTACAGAACCCTTCACTAAACAATTCTTTGTTTCTCAACCCTGACGAAGACGGTGGAAAAAATATTCTGGTGAGACGAGGAAATGCTGGTAACCGGCATTACCCCATTTTCCCGCAATGCTTTTTTTACCACTTCAAAGACAGAAAATCATCTTTTTAGTTATACTAATTGGTCTGCAAATACTTTCGATTGTCGGGTGTAAAATTTTGCTGTTGGGTAAAGGGTACATAAGAAAAATCGTAAAAAAAAACCCCACACCTTCCGTATATAAAAAGAGAATCAAATTTCTATCAACGTGTTATCATGTGTCCTTTTCATGTATAAATGTACAAAAAGGTTAACCCTTAACTTTTTACTACATCTTTACAAAATTTTACAGCACATCAAATGGAAAACATTTATAGATGGCAAATTAAATGTAGCTCAAATTATGGAATTTGTCTTTAAAGGGATAGGAAACATTGTGGGAGAAGGAGAAAATGCTGGTCATCAGCATTTTCTCCTTTTCCCACAATGTTTTCAAGTCTTTTTTTTTTTCCTCAGGGTCGAAAAACTTGTGATTGTTTCGTAAACATGTACTTTAAAACTGCTAAGTAAATAAAACAGACATTTTTAACTAAAAGTAAAAAGGAAAAAATGATTTCAGAATTGTTTTCTCTGATAAAATCTCAATGTATCGGACAGTGAAGATTCAAGATCCGGCTACAGTTTCTGTGCAGTCTGATCTTAACCTACATTGTTCGCAAAAAACCTAGAGTAGCGCTATGCAGTCAAAGGGTAAAATGAGGCGAAACGAATACCTGTATTGTAGCACCCGGTCACGGAAAACTGACCAAAATGAATAAACAGCAGCCGGTTAATAAACAAAGTGTAAAAGAAAATAATGCAACACCGTCTACGAAAAAAAGGAGGGGGCGTTTTGTTCAATGTATTATGCATAATCTTTTTTTTTCGTTTGAAAATGAAAATAGTCTATTGTTCGGCTTTTACTATACATGTACATACCTCTTATGAACCATTTACCAAACGACAAAATTGTAGACTTGTTTAAAAATTGAAGGGATGTCTAGACGACAAATTTAATGTGTTGTAATTAATGACATTTTTCTTTGAATAAGAAGAAAACATTGTGGGAAAAGGAGAAAATGCTGGTTACCAGCATTTTCTCCTTTTACCACAATGTTTTCAACAGCATTCTTTCTCAAGGGCTTTAAGACTCGGGATTATGTGGTGCAGGATTAAGCCAGTTTTAATTGTACATGTACAATAAATACAACGGTTTACCGCCCCGAAACGCCTCTATTATCCAAAGGCCTTGACAAACGATGAAATAAAAAGATAAAAGAACACGTAACAAGAACAAATGAATACGTAATATGAATAGAAGAAGACGTAACATTAAAAATAGAAGACGTAACAGTAATAAAAGAAGACAATACGTGCATAATAAGAGAAAAAAAAAACACACACACACACACACACACACGCGAAACAGAACAACAAATACTATAATTTCGCACTCCAAGTTCTCATTGCTGGAAAAAGTCTAACCGTATCGGGAAGTTGAGATTACAGATAGTTTTCTTCAGTCAGATCTTGATCTACACTGTCCTCTTAAGCTTACAGAGTTGTGTTTAGATATATAAGACTTATCTCGTATGTGGGGGAAAAAACTGTTATTAAATGTCAACAAATAATAGTAATAATAATAATAATAATATTGGGGATAAAAATAATGATGCCGATACCAATACAACTAATGATAATAATGATGCCAGTAATACAACTACATGTACTTATAATAATAATAATAATCATCATCATCATCGTCATCATCATCATCGCCATCATTATTTTAGAAGAATGCCACAAAGTTTAAAGATTATAAACATACTCCGAAGTTAATCCAAAACGCATTAAGCCCGTTTAACAAAATATGCGTTGGCTGAGGCATGGCGTCAGGAAGCGAAACGACTACCGTTTGTTTAATTTGATGACGTGAAATATCAATAACTACCTGTACAGAATGAAACCATATATTGGTCATGACCGGGACTCTTTACCAAACGACAACATGTTAGACTTGTCCAAATTGAAAGCATTTACAGACGACAATTTAAATTCGGCTCAAATGATTGAATTTGTCTATGATAAGGTCCAAAACATTGTGGGAAAAGGAGAAAATGCTGGATACCAGCATTTTCTCCTTTTCCCATAATGTTTTCAAAGGTTTCTTCCCTAGGTTCGTTAATACACGAGATTGTTAACGTGGCATGCAACTGGATTTAGTTTCACAAGTTCTTTAGAAAAACGCGACAAAGGCTGGTAATTTTCGTCCACGTGTTAGGATGGTTTTAACTAGAAGAATAGGACAAGAAGTACATGAAAAAAAAAACCCTAAAGGAAATTACCCAGTTTATTGGGTTTTTTTTTTTTTTGTCTCCTTTTGTAAAATTTACTATAAATATATTTTAGTGAAAGATCGGATCGTTCGAGAGTTTGTGAGTGCGTCATGTTTCGTTTTCATTATGATGATTATGTTATTATTTCATGCTTTCCGGTAGGTTATCGAGAAATATCGGTGAAATATTTTTCGATATTTGATGGTTACGACCAGTGAAAATACCAATTTTTAGACTCTAACTCTTTAATTGAAGGCGGAAACAGTTGTTCCCGCGCACTAGTTACCTAGGTAAAATGCGCTTGCCTCACAGCTTGACGTAATATTGTAATGCGTTGCTATGCGGAGGGGATACGCCACGGGGAATAACCGAAAAGAACTGTACTGGATTTGATTAAGTTCCCCCCCCCCCCAAAGGGTTAAAAGCATGAAATAAATAGAATATTTGTTTGTTTTTTTTTTCGGTGAAAGATCGAAATTTATTTCATCTCGTGAACATCATCGATAATATTTTCACTCGATGAAATAAATTTCGATCTTTCACCGTAAAAAACAAATATCCTCTATTTGTATGACAAAACACTATGTACTTTACGTCAAATTAATTCATTCATTGATTGATTAATTGTATGATTCATTGATTCATTCATTCCCATCCCGGGTAAAACGGGGTAGACCTTATTGTGTAAAAATGGATATAGGCTCGTACATGTATCCGTTGTGAACGCAAAAATCGAACATTTGCTCGGAAAGCTCAGAGTTGCTGAGTTAAGCTCTTGAAGGTTGTGGAATCGATTCCCAGTGAAGGCAAATAATTTTGATGTGTCTTCCCCACCTCCTAATATTTTGTCCTTTACAAAATATCAACTTTCTACCCCAGAAATATTATCTGGCAAAACCACGCTTAGGCTGCTTTAATTGGACAGCACTTGCTTGCTACATATAACGTTAATAAAAACGGCTAAATGATTGAAATTGACATTTCCGACACTCGCAATACACCATGTGAAAATAAGAAGGTGCATTTGTGTCTCCTTGTTTACCACCATAGAAGACAACAAAACTGTAGATTTCCCAAAATATAAAGCAATACGTAACTTAGGTTCCAGTCCGATCATATTTTTTCTTATATAACACTCGGACGTTATTTCGCCAAAAATGACGGAACCGATCAACAGTTTTGCCACAGATCTGTAAATTGAGACCGTGAAGGGAAACTTTAATGATTATTGATTAAAAGATAATTACCGCCTGGCCCCAGGCTAAGCAATTCCATACCACAAAGGAAATGTGACTCAAACGCTGGAAAATTTCTTGGAGATGTTAAAGAAAATCTTGGGGAAAGGATAAAAATGCCGGTTACCAGCATTTTCTCCTTTTCCCACATTTTTTTTTTCAAAAGGTTTCATCCCCGGGGTCGGTAAAACACGTGGACAATGATCACTGATTAATGATTTGTTTCCTCTTGTATTTGTGTTATAGGTTTGAAAATAAACGTATTGGTTAGGATCGTTTGGTAAAGGGTTGATTAACCCTTTACTACGCAATGACGAGTTTTAACGACTCTGAGAAAGAAGCCTTTTGAAAACATTGTGGGAAAAGGAGAAAATGCTGGTAACCAGCATTTTCTCCTTTTCCCGCAAAGTTTTCTAACCTATCAAAGAAAAATTTGGTCATTTGAGCTACTTTGACATTGTTGTCTGGAAATTCTTTCAATTAGGATAGGTCTGAAATTTTGCCGTGTGGTAAAGGGTCAAATGAACTGCTATAAATTGCTACATACGGTAAATTAAAACTACTAAATAATTGAAACAACTTTTCCAATACCCCAAATACCTCACAAAAATATCGATGTTTATTTCGCCCTTTTACAGTAATTTATCGGGAAATAATGGTGGATTATGAGGTTAGATAATTCAGGGTTACGACCAGTGAAATTTATCGTAAATGTTTCTGTTACTCTTCAATTGGAGGAAGGCGGAAAGAGTAGTTCCCGCGCACTAGTAACCTTGGTAAAAAATGCATGCCATTCAACCAGACGTAGTCTATGTGCATTTACCCTACATTTCTCGCACTTTACTTAATATTGTAATGCGCTCTTGTGTGGGGGAAGGTACACCACGGGGAATTACCCAAAACAACTGTACTGGATTTTGATGAAAGTCCGAACAATAAGGGGTTAGAAACCTGAAACAAATAGAATACCAGTACATGTATTTATTTTTTTCAGAGAAAGATCGAAATTTATTTCATCCCGTGAACATCATCGATAGTATTTTCACGAGTAGAGCAGCCACAAGTGAAAATATTACCGATGATGTTTACTCGATGAAATAAATTTCGATCTTTCACAGAAAAAAAAACCAAATATCCCATATACATTATATCTCCCTGTCTAACTCTTCCCCAGACGATAGCATTTTAGACTCGTCCAAATTAAAATAGATTTTCAAACGACATATTCAATGTGGTCGAAATGATTGGAGATTTGTTTTGCTGACCAGTAAGCAGCTTTTTCTCCTTTTCAAACAGTATTTTCGAAAGCATTCTTTCTCAAAGTCGTTAAAACACGGGATTGTATGCTGGAGGATAAATGCCTCCAAATCATTGTGGCAGACAGACGAATTTGCCCGTGACGAGCTATTTCACTTTTTGCCCTTATGTTTTCAACAGTGTTCTGCTGCGACACGAAAAAAAAGTCTGCATAAGGTAATCACATAATCTTTTACCAAACGCTTCAGTGTTATAAAGACCCGGGGGAAGGCCTTTGAAAACATTGTGGCAAAAGGAGAAAATGCCGGTAACCGGCATTTTCTCCCTTTGCCACGATTTCTACTATTTCACTTACAGATCACATATTTTCAGCCACGATGATGTTTTTGTCCGCTAGTGCTTTCAGTTTGGACAAGCCTTAAATGTTGCTGGCTTGTTAACCCTTTACCACACAATAACTACTTTTAACGACCCTGAGGAAGAAGCCTTTTGAAAACATTGTGGGAAAAGGAGAAAATGCTGGTAACCAGCATTTTCTCCTTTTCCCACAATGTTTTCTATCCTTCTCAAACCATATTTCAATTTTTTCAGTCATATTTATTTTGTCGTCTGCAAATGCTTTCAATTTAGACTAGACTATATTTTTTTCATTTGGTAAAGAGTTAAGGATTAAATAAAAATATCAAATATTTCTAAAGTCGATAATTTTGGCTTACAGATTAATTTAATAAGACCGACTTTAGACTATACAAAGTTCAAGATAAGAAGTCTTGAGCTTTTACATGTGTAGCAACCCTTTTTTGTGTCGCATTAAAATATATTTTAACTCTAAGGCTGCTAAGAGCGACTAACTGACCTTTTGCGGACAGTGTAGATCAAGATCAGACTACACAGAACGTGCAGTCTGATCTTGGATCCACACTATCGGATTGGGAGATAGTTTTTTTTCCCAAAAAGTAAGTTTGAAATCGCATTATTCGGGTTTTGACTATCGGCCTGAAAGTTTTATTTAATTTGTATGGCAGGATAAGGGTTAAAAAACAAAACCAGTGTTTGAAACTAAAGGCTTTCTATCGCTTTCAGCTCCACGGGCGAACACAGGAGTAAAATGGAGTTTCTGGGGACGGTATAGATCAACACAAGACTGTACAAGTTGGCTTCTTTACAAAAGAAGCCAGGAGAGGTCAGCATCAATGTTTTCAAACAGTTTATTGGCTTTTAATTTCAATATATTTTGGTACATGTAAACAAACAAGTGAAAAAGCCGCCGCGTAGAAACCTCTTATGCTTTACATGACGGTCATTTGACCTTCTTCCCGCGTTTTCAAGTCGCATGATCTTATCCAGCGGTCTGCTTTCTTTTTTTAACGAAATTCTTCTTATTTTTCCTTCTGCTTAGATTTATTTGCTTAATGAAAAATTACAATTATTTGAGAGGTCATTGCAACCATGGCAAATAAATATAACAAATCTTTTCTGAAATTCGTCATATAAAAATAAACCACGTCTATTTCCTGTTTCGGTTTTTTTATTTCGCTTTATTTACAAAACCATGACGAAACAGACTGTGTATCAGAACAATTTCGCAAGAAAAATGGATTTAGACAGCAAATTCTGTGGCAGTCTGCATTTTAAACTCACCACTATTGGAGAGGTCTGATGACCTCTCCAATAAGGTCGCACTGCTTTGCAGTCAATTCAATCAATTTAATTTGAAGTTATTTTTATCAGACAGACAGACAGACAGACAGACAGACAGACAAAATCTTTTAATGGCTCAAATTCAAAAAATGTATACACATGAGCACAATAGCATTATAGACAAATAACTAGCGCTTTTGATATGCCTATCCGGGCTTCTCCTGCGCTTATCAGTGCTTTTGATAAGTCCATATGTGCTTCCGTAACACGCTGCATGGTGAATATTGTCACTGAACTCAATTTGCGTCCCTAAAAGTTAATATCGTGGTCTACTTAGTGTGTCTTTATGAGTTCTTCAATTTTTTATGACCGTCAGCAAACATTCCCGAGTTTTTACGACATGGCCATTGAAAGATTTTGAAAACTTAGTAGGACAGGGAGAAAAAGCTGGTAACAAATATTTTCTCTTTTTCGCACGAAGTTTTCCATTCTTTCAGAGATAATTTTTCAGCCACATTTATTTTGTGCTCTGTACTGCTTCTTCTCGACTTACTGCTTCCTTTTGGACGAGTCAAATATTTTGATGTCTTGTAAAAAGTTAATTTGCGTCCCTAAGATTAAATACAGTGGTCATATTTGTGTTTTTTATGACTTCTTCATGTTTTATGGGGCTTTAAGTCTTAGACTGCTGAGCGCAACTAAAGTACCTTTTGCGGACAGTGTAGATCAAGATCAGACTGCACAGAACGTGCAGTCTGATCTTGGACCTACACTGTCCGATAGGGAGATAGTTTTCTCAAAAAAATAAATTTGGAATGTCATTAATTGGGTTTTTACTATCGGCTCGAAAGTTTCATTTAATTTATTTAGCAGCCTAAGGGTTAACTCTTTCAGGGCCAAATACTTGTATAAAACTCAACCTCTTTCGACGCCTGATAACACAATCCACGGAAACTCGGAAAGATTTTATACCTTACAAGATCGACTAAACAAGTGAACAGTATAGATCAAAGATCAGGCTGCAAGTTCTATACACTCTGATCTCGATCTATGCCATAGGCGAAAGACTCTGTTTTCGTCCATGGGTTTCGAGGGTTAAATTCCAGTTGTTAAAACAACTTAATTTTTCCTCACTGACAGGACAAATTTACATGTCGCAGATTTTTCAAAACATTACGACAATGGGAAAATTGCTTAAAATGTCAAACATGTAATTCAATATTTTATATTCTGAAGTTTTATGTCACAGCTGGAGAGTCTACCCTGTACTAAACAATCCAGTGTCCTTGCGAAAAAACAGGATTTAAAACATTTTAAAAACGAGAAAATGCTAGTGACCAGCAGTTTCTCTGTTTCCTACAATGTCTTCTTGCCTATTAATAAAATACTGTGAATACATGTACATGTATGTACGTGGGGTGATCAGAAAGACCGTGGACCACCTCGTTATTTTGAAAACTACTACACTTAGGATTACACAAATTTGCATAGATGAGCATTAATTATCTGGTAACTGACTCACGCTTTCAAATGTTGTCATATTAAAGTAGGTAAAGTATGACGTCATTTTAATGACGTCATATAATGCATTAGTGGTCCAAAATATCGGACGACGTTTTATTTGAACCGAGAGTAATCATAAAGTTTTGCGTCAAACTCGGAAAGTATTTATCGGAAATCAAAACCGATTTAGAAACAGTTTAAGGGGACTCTGCACTCAAGGAATCTGATATTCGTACATGGATCGGACCGGTTTAGACAAGGGTGCGATACTGTTAAAGATGACCCTAAATCTGGCCGTCCATCAACATCAGTCACAGACAAAATCATAACGGATGTAGAGCAGGATGTAAAACAAGAACGCTGAGATGCTGTCAGGAAAATAGCTGACACATTTGACATTTCATATATAAGTACTCAGGAGATTTTGACTGAGAGTCTTGGAATGTCGCGTGTTTGCACAATGTGGGTACCACGGCAACTGACGCCCGTGAAAATGGGAGTTAGGGTCGAAATCTGTTAAGAAATTTCAGAACGCATTAGTGTAGAGGGGTCAAACTTTACTGATCGTATTGTAACATGCGATGAAACATAGGTACACTTTACCGACACTGAATCTAAACGACAAAGCAGCGTATTTAAACATCCAACATCGCCTTCCGCTAGTAAAGCCAGCCTTTCTAAGTCACTTGGTAAAGTTATCTACATCCAGTATTTCTGTTCTCCTGTTTTTCTTCTTAATCATGTTGTATCTTTACATACTACAGTCAATTCTGAGTTTTATGCCCACATTATTCAAATAAATTTCACGAACACCATACGAAAAAAACAGCCAGAAGTCCTGCGGAGTGACGTCAATTTACACCAAGATAACGCCCTAGCTCACAAAGCCACACTTGTACTGGAAACTTTGCAAAAACTAAACAAAGAAACACTTGCCAACGCTCCTTATAATTTAGTCCTGACTCCATGTGACTTCTGACTAGTTCCTGTTTTGAAAGATTTTCTATGTGGCATACACTACGAGAACAGAGAGGAGCTAACCCTCGCTACGACCGGGTCCTTCATAGTAACGTCACGTGACGCGCTCCCACACGTGCTTCGCGCGTCAAAATCAAGAATGAATACATGCATAGAACTCAAAGGAGGTTACTTTCAAAAATAGTGAACACTCCAAGTTGTTTTTTATAACAATATTCAGATACCGGCACTGGTCCACGTTCTTTCTGATCACCCCTCGTACTTTGAGTTTGGACCAGTCTAAAATTGTGTTGTCTTGTAAAGAGTAAAATATATTTTACATAAAGTAACACAATTTTTGATTGTCTAAACTACATGTAAATGGTTTAACCGATCGAAAATTGTAGTACTTGTACTTCTAAATTCAAAATTTGACAAGGAATGCTGTTTAAAGTCGATAATGAATATGGACCTGTGTGAAAGTGTAAGATTTCGGTGTTAAAAAAAGGCATAGTCATTTCATAATAAGAAACTCCACCTAATTTTATGAGATTTCGTATGATGTCAATGTATTTATTTGCATTTTACAAACATGCATGATACAAACTATATATGACGTTCCCACACGCGTTTACAGAATCCCAGCGCAAAAGTTAAAATAGTTAAGAAATAGCTCAACTGGATACGTAATCCTGTTAAAGACCCAATAACGGTCAAAAGTCAACAATGCTTGTGTTAAAATGCATTTAAATTTAAATCATACCTTTTAAAAGTATGGAAATAATTGTGAAGATGACAATTTGTTATTGTAGGGCAGATCTAAGTGTCAGAAAACTGAATTTTAAAACCAGTTAAAATGTTCCTGGGTCGCGCTATCATTTGACTACTTTATATCTGATATTAAATTTCATTTTGCCGCCAAAGACTAATACTAACTACAGGGCCTTTACGGGGATACAATTTTTTTGCAATACCTATCTTGTTAACTAATGAAAAATGAACTATGATCTCTTTCTGTCTGTTCAAAACTTATAAACTGCCTCTGCAAACTTTCAATAACTGTGGTCGGTATATACCGATGTTTAAATTAAAAAGAATAAAATGTTACGAGATAGTTTACACCGTTTTATTTTAAGAAACATATACATGTACTAGTAAAATATCGTAAACATGCGGTATGGCTGTTTTCAATGTTGTTGCAACAAGTGCTCAGAAATAATGATTTATAGAATGGCCGTTTCGTTTTGTAAAGGCATATTTACGGTCAATTTCTGGCTGGAAAAGGGGGTCTCTTTACTGTTGTTTCAGCAAGTTCCGAGAAATAATGTTTTATGAAGCTGTGGTTAACTCTTTACCGAACAATCCCTGGTTTTCACGACTCTGTAAAAGAAGCCTTTTGAAAACATTGTGGGAAAAGGAGAAAATGCTGGTAACCAGCATTTTCTCTTTTTTCCACAATGTTTTCTACCCTTCCCAAAACAATTTTCAATTTTGTCGTCCGCTAATGCTTTCAATTTGGAACAGCCTAAAATTTTGTCGTTTGGTAAAGAGTTAATAAGTTTTCTTAACCCGTCTCCTTTTAAAAAAGTGAAATGAAACTTTCAGGCCGACAAGAAAAATGTTGCTATTTTAAGGTTAACTTTTTGGGGACAATATCTCCTTATCGGACAGTGTAGATCCAAGATCAGACTGCACGTTTTGTGCAGTCTGATCTTGATCTACACTGCCCGCAAAAGGCAGTTTAGCAGTCTATGTGTTAAGTATACATTTACTGTCTATTTCTAGCCAGAAAAAGGATTAATTCTCAACACATGATTTTGTAATTGCAGGGAGTCTTGTGTTTGATTCCGAAGCGACCTCCAACACCCTGAAAAAGAAGCTCGCAATGAACATACAGGTGGAGAAGTTCAAGGCCGCTGGTGCCCGTTACTTCAGAGCCCATCCCGTGTTCCTGAAATGTGCCGAGCAGGCAATCATGAAATTGCTGCAACAAGACATCGCGGTAATTGATTTTGTACTCAAAGTTGTTGCTAGTAACTCTCTCAGCGCCAAATATATGAGCCATGCTCTGGCAAAAGGGTGTTTAACGCATCTCCGTCATACATTCTACCAACCCAGTCATCACTTGATAATTGATCTATAAAATCTATAACCGTCTGAACCCGGAGGTAGAATGGTCCTTGGACATGCAGAAAATTGACCCATAGCAAAAAGTTTCGACACATGCGGACTGTGCGCCGGCTGACATGGGTCGATACTTTTTGCAGATGCATTAAACCCCCTTTTTTCACAGAGCGTCGCTCAGTTATAAAATTGACCTCTTCCAACGAATGAAAATACAGCCCATCGACACGCAGGAAGAATCTTATCTCATGGACTTGACTAGGCAAGAGGATGGTATAGATCCAAGATCAGACTGCACGTTCTGTGCAGTCTGATCTTGATCTATGCCGTCCGCAAAAGCCCTTGTATTCAACTTAGGTGCTGAAAAATTAAATCGCGAGTCTCATCACATTCACTATTTTTATCTTATTTGTCATTGCTTCGACCACATCTAACTATGATTAAAAACCTAGGGAAGCCTAGGTGTAGGTACAGGTGTAGCCCTGTACCATAAAATCCCGCCTAGGTGTAGGTACAGGTGTAGCCCTGTACCATAAAATCCCGCCCTGTACCATAAAATCCCGCCTAGGTGTAGGTACAGGTGTAGCCCTGTACCATAAAATCCCGTCTTTAGGGAGAATATCTACCTTCCAAATATAGATTACAATTTTTGGGTCACATTTACTATGTCGTCTGCAAATGCCTTCACTTTCGACAAGCCTAAAATTGTGTCGTTTGGTAAAGAGTTAAGCCTTTATCACAAGACCAAAATCTCAGACTTTTTCAAACGAAAAGCTTTTGTAGACAGATTAACTGTGCCTTAAATGACAATGTTTGTCATGGTAAATTTAGAAAACTTTATGGGAAAGGATGAAATGCTGCTGTACAATATTTTATCCATTTCCCACAATGTTTTTTTCCCAACGGGTCGAGAAAACACGGTACTGTTTGTCAAAGGATTACATACTGTTATATGAGACATGCTCTGTGAAAACGGGTTTTAATGCATCGATCCCAGCAGGCTGACCTAGGTCACATTCTGCTTTCGGTCAATTTTCTGCATGTCCATGGACAATTCTGACTTAATCATGGAGTACACTGGTCCTTTGACATGCAAAATTATGAATAGCATAGCAAAAAGTTTCGATCCAGATCAGCCTGACATGGGTCGATACTTTTTGCAGATGCATTTAACCCTCTTTTCACACAGCATGACTTATATATACTCGACTGCTATTGACGGCTGAAAAAACAGCGCACTGAATTATGTTTGTATCGAACTTAAACGCCGTTTTAACAGCTATATAAGGTCATATCATGGCGGCCATGCACCTACGCATGTGTTTCCTCGCTTTCTCACAGCAGTACTGACACAACTTTCTTTCGAGGCCGCTGACTACTTTCTCACGTGCACCAAAGTTGAGATGCGAAAAATTGGCAGAAAGAAAGTTTGCCGCAACCGGTCGTCGAACTCGCAACCACAGGATCACGAGTCAAATACGCTAACCGCTGAGTTTTCCGGGCCCAGTGCACAGAAAGTCGGGAAGAATTTCATCTCGTATGATGGTTGAGGAACCTCATCAGCACTCGTCACATAGGGTTACAACTGAGCTATAGTAGCTCGGCTTGAGGTTGTATTGGTCGTAGCATAACATAAATTTCTAAAAGTGGTCTTCATTTATCGTGAACCCTTTATTGCACTTGGGATGCTGCTGCTGATGATGATGAGATACGCCGTTAGAATGAAGTGTGTTTCATTCACTCGGGCATGAATAATGATCATCATCACCATCATCATTGTTATTTACAGGTTACTATTGTAAGGGGCTACATTACGGCTGATCAGTCAACCGGAAGTGATATAGACATGTTCCATCAGAGCGGAAGTGCGATGGAGCTGGGGATAGACGGAGATACGGGAAATGTTGAGGATATCGCAGCTGCAGTGTTGAAAAGTTGCCCGGCTATACTTGAGGTCAGTAGATGTGTGTAACAGTTCGAGAACAATGCATCATTCATTTCGAAATCAAACGTAATTTTTGGGACGGGCGTATTGTTTGTGGCGAAAAAATAAAAAAAAGTAAGCATCATGTCGGCTTGCTCGCGCGAAGCTACTGGTTGAAGTTTTAAGTAAGATTTTCGACAAGTATTAAAGCATCAGTAAATGTCGAAATCGAAAATCAGTCATAATAAGTACTTTGGTCCCTGTCATATTTAGCATTCTAAAAAAAAATTAATTTCAAAGAAGTGCGTCAGTACGTTTTTTTTCTCCGGCAAATGAGGTGTGGTTTGTTACCTTTTATCAGCTTCAAACTTTCTGGCCAGTAGGAGTAAGAAAAGGGGCAAGGGCTATATACCCATTAAAATATTTACTGTCCTCTTAAACCTAAAGTTATCTGTAAATTGTTGGATCCTGTTATAGGATCGGCACTTGAATATTCGGCAGAACTGTGGGGTTTTGCAACATCACAATTTATCGGAAATCGAACAAACTATTCATTACGCCCTACTTTTGATACCGATACGATTGCCCGCCGGACAGAGCTCCTTGCTAAAGGAATTAATAGAATGACTTCCTACCTCAACAAGTTTGTACAAGACAAACAATCCTTAGATTTATTTGAGTATTTATCGGCTTTCCATAAACGAAATTTTCATTCAATTTGTCGACTGTTAAAGTAACAACAAAACTTGTTACCTCTATCTGGAAGAAATGTGATGACATCAACAACATATATCTTGTTTCTTCGACACAAAACAGTTGGATAGTATAGATCCAAGATCAGACTGCACGTTTTGTGCAGTCTGATCTTGATCTACACTGTCCACTAAAGCGTCTCGAGTCGCGCTTAGCAGCCTAAGGGTTATGATTTGTAAGAACTTGTAGCCGTACATATTTCACTCATGTATTGGAATGCATGTTGTCAAACTTGAAAATCGTTATACTTGTACATTTGTAATAAAAGTAGAACCAAAAAATCGCTTCTTTTAATGATCCCGAGGAAAACGGCTTCTAGCAACTTCTTGGGAAAAGGAGAAAATGCTGGTAATCAGTATTTACTCCCGTTTCTCCTTTTCTGACAGCGTGTATGACCCTTTCAAAGATGAATTCCACCATTTGAGCTACAATTGATTTGTCATCTGCAAATTCTTTAATTTTTTATTGTAAGCCCTTTAAATTCTAACGTCTGCTAAAGAGTTAATGTAACTAGCGGCTGCACCTGAATTTCTCTTTTGATTGTAAAAGTCCGTATATGGTGGATTACCAGCGTATATTTTTCACTCTCTTTTTTTCTCTCTGCCCTTCCTATTTTTTTGTCTCTCCCTCTCTCTCTTGGACGTTTTTCACTTTCAACGTTTCTAGCACAACAGCTAGTGGCGAGTGGCTTCATAAGCAAAACCATAAAATAATGTAACAATAAAAGTAATATAACAATAAAAGGAACATTGCAACAGAGAGCTATTGTGAAGCAGAACTTACGGCACACATGTCACAGTCCTTTACAATAACGATCGAATATTTATGAGGCACTCGTACCGGAATGGGCGCATTAAGACGTTTGTTAATGTGACAGCTGGGTTTTATACCTTCTCAAATACACACGACATCTGGGAAAGGGGACTTTTGTCTGACTTGTTTTTGCATGGAAACAGAATTATTGTCTACATAGATTTCTATGGTGACCTTGTACAAAAACAAGCCAGATATGGTTGTCAATGAGACCTAGCTTTCGGCTCTTGAAATAAGGACGAGCTGCTTGAAATAATATTGACCGATAAAATACGTTTAAATATATTACATTAATTGAGCATAGTATGACAATGTCTGTTTCACGGTGGGAATAGAAAAAAGTTTGTCTGTCGCAAAAGTTTTGACCAAGATTACTCTCAAAATATCTATCCGTTTATTCCGTTCTGTGTACTGGATTGAAAATAAATTATGAAAAAAACTCGTAAAAAAAATAACGACTTTTCCATTACAGTTTTGAAATTGAGAAAAATATTGACAAAGACTGGGAGTCATGTTGGATTGGTAATACAGTTGGACACAGTGTCTGATATATCATGTTGTAGAGGGCGAAGTTTTGTAAAAATAAGATTTGTCCGTTCTGTTAGTTCAATTTAAGTTCACCAATACAGTTAAAAGCCAACAATATCTGCGTCTGCATGGGACCAAAGCAATGGGATTATAGTGAATCGTTAGACGTCAATGTGCAACCCCTGAATAACAGGGTAATGATCAACACAGTTGTATAATGATAATTCCATTTGTAAAACGAAATGATTCAATAACAAATCAACCTGTTCCAAACACATGACACATAATGTTGAATTTGCAGCTCTTTTACATCTATATTCAACTGCAAGTAAGACCCTAATGCGCGCGCCTGATTTCCCTGAAATTCTCATTAGATTTTTTCAAATACCTGCAAGTTCGTTGCAATCTACTAGTAACTTTTGATGCGATTTGTCCATAGAACAACTTGAATTACATCCAAGCGGAACTTTCCCTAGATTAATTTCAGAAGCGAACTGTAACGTATCACTACACTCTTACCGCATGGTCTCAATGTAGGGGTTGCAGTAGATTCTACAAGGTCAGTATCGTTATCTTTTTCAGCGTCAATAGTTAGATTTTGTCTTCTGTGGACGGCTCATAACACAATATGCTGAAAACGCAGAAGGACGGTTTGACTAAACAAGCGGACGGTATAGATCCAAGATCAGACTGCACGTTCTGTGCAGTCTGATCTTGATCTATACCGGCCACCAAAATTCCTGTTTTCACATATGACGCTGAAGGGGCTAAAACGGTATTTTCGCTATTATGTAATAACAAAATTCATCACCACTGATGACCAAAATAGAGAAATCACGAAAAGACAAACTGAAAAAAAAAAATGGTAAAATGAGTCAACCCTTTTAGAGTAGGCCAAATATAGACAAAAAGCACTCCAGTCGACAAATCTGAAAATTTGCACACTCCTGCTGCCATTTCCTTTCCGAATGCATAAAGTAGCGTCGAGGTCTTGGGTACCTTCCTCTAAACTGCGTACGCACGAAATTTGCGTACGCAGTTTAGATGAGCGAGCATCAAGTCTGAAAACACGTTTCACTGAACTGCATAACATTACGATTTGCGTAAATATTTACATAACTTTACGCCAGCTCATACCTTTGGGTAAAGCAGGGATCGTATGTGTGTATTCAATCCAAAAAAATTGCGTAAATCAACGTAGTTAAGTGAAAGGTACCTCTGATCTAAATCTAAAAATCGCAACAGAGATGATAATAACGATGCAGATGATGATGACCAAGGTAATCCTGAACCAGTGTACTGGTAATTCTATGACTTAGAAGAATATGATGGCAAGTTAAAAGTATTACTCGAACAAATTGACATGAAATGAATGACCTCTATTACCATATATTACACGCTTGAATTAGTGTCCAAACCTAGCTTCGGCTAGTGTCGACTGCATGCGAAACTATGTCAACGTTTTTCAACTCTTTATGCGGCTTATAGATTCATCGTGTCTTTAATGAATACATAAACTACTTTAAATAAACATGAATTTGTTGGTTTAAATTGGTAATACGTGGCAGGTGACATAGATCTAAGATGCACTTTCCTAGCAGTCTGATCTTGATCTATGTTATCCGCAAAAGCTTCTTATTTTGACTATGACACAGTAAGGGTCACCCCGACATTTACCGTTTACAAAATATCGTACTGTCCGATTATACCCGATGATATAAATATTCACTCTAATTATTCCTTGCATAAAGGTCAATTTCAGGTCAATTTATTCGAGTAATACTGTTTTGAAGCAATTAAAGAAAATTGATCCATGCTCAGTGAAAAGGGGCCATAATGCATCTTCAAAAGGTATCGTTCCATGTCAGCCTGCGCAGTCCGCGCAGGCTGACCTGGGTCGATAATGTTTGCTTTGATATTTTTTCTGCATGTCCAAGGATAATTCTACCTCAGGGTCCAACCAGTTGTTAGAAAAAATGAATTGTATGGATCCATAGTTACCGGTATGTGGTGACTTGCTTGATACAATAAAATACAGAGATGTATTTAACCCCGTTTTGTCAGAACATGGTTCATTTCGATTACTATAATAACCTTTCACTTGTCCCCTTTGTCAGAGCCTATTTCGGTTAGTATAAGCGAGGATCCAAATCTTCACGAAGTGTGTTGATCTAAAGCTGATATGGCCTGCAACACGCAAAAAGGGGCATCCAGAAATTTGCGTAAAGTGTCCCCTCAGATCAGCCTGCGCAATCCGCACAGGCTGATCCGAAACGCCACTTTCCGTTTTTATGTAATTTTCTGTTTTGCGCATGTCTACTGAAGGACAAAATCTAAGCTAGTCGTAAAGTGCCGTCTTGGATTAGCCTGCGCGGACTGCGCAGGCTGATCCGAGACGACACTTTACGCAAATGTCCGAATGCCCCTTTTCGCGTGTTGAAGGCCATATAGGGATCTGCTGAAAGAGCCATGCTCTGTGAAAAGGGGGGTTAACACATCTCCGTTTTCCATTATACCAACAATCGGCTGATTCATGAGGTAGACTGGTCTTTTGACATTCAGAACATTGACAAAGAGCAAAAGGTTTCGTCCCAGGTCAGCCTGCGCGGACTGCGCAAGCTGACCTGGGTCGAAACTTTTTGCACTTTCACTAAGCCAGCTTTTTACAGAGCATGACTAAAATGATTAGCGTGATTATCGAAACGACCACAAATATTTGTATTCTCGATTTTCTAACAAAAAAGTGGAGGCCTTCTGAAGCTACTGTAGTAATTAGCAAGAGAATCCGTAGAGAACTCAGAATGTCTCAACTATCTTACAAGAATTATGCCATTACTTACAGCGAGAACTTCGAGATCTAAGACTTGTGATTATGGCGGACAAGGTGCACTTTCACATGACGGAGCCAGACTCTCCGGGGCCGAGTTACAGCACTGACGGGTATACAGGAATTGCTGACCTTGACACTTGGGTACAGACTAAAATAAACGAAGGACTGGGTATGTTAATTGTTTTTAATCTATTAGCAAGGCTTGTAACATAAACGAAAATAGAATTTTCAGAAAGAAAAAAAGCGAAAAATTGCATTTCGGTGGCTGGATGGTGGTTTTCCAAAGATATCCCCTTGGTTTCTGAAGTGTCGCTGCCAGCACTTAAAACCT
Source organism: Hippopus hippopus (assembly GCA_946811185.2). Taxonomy (NCBI): domain Eukaryota; kingdom Metazoa; phylum Mollusca; class Bivalvia; order Cardiida; family Cardiidae; genus Hippopus; species Hippopus hippopus. The sequence continues at coordinate 22,905,003 of OX328096.1, forward strand.
GGAGCTCATTTCCTATTGAAACATGTTTGCAGCAGATACACTGTGGAAAGCAGAAAATTCTCGTTAAAAGCGCTTCTCGTTTGGTTTCCCGCTTTGGGACATTGATGTTTTATACCATTCTGGTCATAAATATATGAATGTAGACGTCACTAAACTTATGACAATAAAAAATTTCGTTCTTTGGTTCATCCGTTCTTTCGAACGTGCGTTTGTTCATTTGTGCGTTTGTTTGTTCTTTTTGCTCGTTCTAATACGAATTAATCATGCTTTAAATGTATTTATTTCTCAGAGCCGCTGGCTGCATCCACGTGTGAGAAATTTTCTGTCCTATACAGTGGAGATCACTACCCCCAAAACAACACACAGTATGAGGTTGTGGAAACTATAGATACCAGAATCACGCGGAACCTGACTAAAGACTTTCAAAGGTACATTGTAATTAGATTTAGACCTTTGTTTGTGAATGCACCATACCCAGGTACACAGTATCCTCCAGCCTCGTCTCACCTATCCATCCCAGTGTTTTTAGATCATTAATTAAATAGGAATTTTCGTGAACTGCATTCACTTTATAAAGACTTCCTTCGTTCGTCATCAGTTATGGCGGTATCGGCCGATTTCGATTCTTTATATTTTTCTTTTTTTAAAGAAAGGGGCCTCATAGATCTTTACTAAGTCATACGGACACTTGCTAAACAAAACTATCGCAGACAACCAGATATTATATTTTAAGGCAGTGAGGAGTCAATGAAACATGCTTGTTCTTTTTCGTATAATCAGTTGTTCTTGAGCTTCTATTATGTGGCATCGCGGTCAACTGATATTAAGAAAATACGATATTAATCTTTATTCTTGAGACTTAGCTAAGAAAACACTGTGGAAAATAGAGAAATTGCTCATTAAGAGCAATTTCTTTGTTTATCACAATGTTTTCAAAAGCCACTATACATGCAGATTGGATGTCTGTAGTAAGTAAATAGTTGACTTCTTGTGGTCTTCAATCATTACCTGTGGTCCTCAGTAAGCAGAAAAAGGAAATGGTGGCTCTCAGTTTACGGTGAAAGCTGAATTGCTCCAATTCGATGACAGCTTTAGTCAGGATGCCTCATAAAGTTACAGGTCAGCGTAGGCCAAAGAACAAACTGCATATTCATGATTTAGTCGAATAATGATCTACAGTAAGAGGCCAAAAATATCTGATCAAGTTTTGAATTATCATTGGCTTACATGCATTTTTTATCGGTGTGCAAAAAAATTTATTACGCTGCTTCTGATCATGCATTCATAAGGAAAACTGTGAGGATGAAAAGTTAGTTACTTGCGCTATTTACATTAATACGCTATTGTTCCTCGCCTGACATCAAAGATGAAGCTCTCTGAAACCTAGAAGTGTTATTTATCCGATAAAATTTTGGTGACGTCGCCATTGACCTTGATATTAAAAAAAGCCCGTTTTTCGAAAATTTTGATCACTTTTAAACGCTAACATATCATATTTTGTTCATATGAATGGAACATTACAACAGTCTTGCATTTCTGTGTGGTCGGATCTGGTCAAGTTGCCTGTTTAAAGACATGCGCACCCTTTTACGGGTACGCAATGAGACCAGGATCTGTATTCACCAAACATTCTTCAGAACATTCTTTGTCTTATTCTCCAGGATTTTCTAAATTTGAAAGTAACACACCTTCTGATTGGCTAAACCAAATTGGTTTAACAAATCACAAGTTGTGTTACATTCAAATTTAGAAAATTCTGGAGAATAAGACTGAAAATATTCTCGAGAATGGTGATGAATACGGACCCCGGTTTAACCACACAGAATTACAGACTGTTGCGATGTTCCTTCTATACCTTTGTTCAAAACGATTTACGACAAAGCAGATGACAAATAACAGACAACGTATTTATAATTAGACTAAAATGGGTTTTTAGTTAGTGCTGCTAAAGTCATTGCTGCGCATTTTCGGGGTTTGGTGGAAAGAGCCGAACGTGAATCCATAAAAGTTATTCGTAAACACGATAATCTTTGACACAGAGTACATGTGTAATGCGGAAAAACCTACATAGAATACATGCGTGACACGGAAAACGTACACAGTGTACATGCGTAATACGGAAAACCTATACAGAGTACTTGCATGATAGGGAAAACGTACACAGTATTGATTGTACGGTCAGGTGGCAGGGGACTTGGAAACTTGTTCACGGCTGTGGTGAATCATGTCGCCCCGAGCCGAGGTGGCGACATGATTCACCATAGCCGTGAACAAGTTTCCAAGTCCCCTGCCACCTGACCGTACAACGAATTTATTATACAGCAACGTTTTACCATTCTAACGTGTGTTAAGCGGAATTTACCTGTTTTTTTCTTTCAAAAATTGAGTACGCTGACGAAGTAGAATTTCCCTTCTGAGTGCCTCAATTCAATGAAAACTGACGTCACTGGGAACTGACGTCACTGAAACCTTGGTAAAACGTGGAGTTTGGTGCATAATCTTGATGTTAATCTTGATCAACGCCGCTATTTCGGATGTTGTGTTGAAAGTGTAGTCATGTATACGGGACTCCCGAAAGGGAAACTGCTTTTACGTTGGTTTTGCCAGTGTACATGATATATATGTTCGGGGCATATTATCCAATCAGATCACGAGAAATTTCTTTGCAGTATAATAAAGTAGGCTTACATGCGTAATACGGAAACTTACACAGAGTACATGCGTGATACGGAAAACGTATTTTTGTCTGTCTTATATGTTTTTTGGATAATATCCGTATTTCAGTCTTTGAGAAAATTTTTATCGAGACTGAAATTATACATTTCAATGTCAAATTTACTTTGCTTTATTTCAACTCAACCGTTTCATAACTACTGTTTCATATTTTTAACCCATAAAAAATAAAAGAAGTAAACTTGGAAATACATGTGTATGTACATCAATAGAGATTCAGAATGTGATGAAATATGGCAACTGACTGTATGTTGCTCACAAGCGCTCTCAAGCAATCGGAGGACCCATTAGAACCAATTCAACCCGAATTCAAAGCAACGGTAATGAATTCAATCACTTATGCAGCTGTTACCGGCATATAATAATAGCGACGTAAATAACGGTATCAAGTTTTGTTTGATACCGGACAAATTCACTCCTCTGATATTGACAACCATTGAAACGTTGTGTGCACATATCATATTCTTCGAAGATTGACCAGTCTGCTATGACGTATCACTATCCTTTACAGGATAACTATTAATACGCGGTGCACATACTCAAACTCTGCTGCTAAAACGTAGTGAGCGGATCCCCAGCTGGGCCAATTTCTTACGGAGGATTGATGGTAGTAATTACGACAGGATTCATTCACCTGTAACCGCTGATCACTTTTTGGATGATGGTTACTGTTAAAAGAAAACTCCAGGAAAGCATGGAAAGGTGCACTGGCCGCCTCAATAAGACTGACATGATTTTGAAAATGGCGTTAAACACAAATCAGAAATACGAATACCCACATCTATTAAAGATCTGTGTAATTAGAAAATATGTTATCACTGATCATTTTCATTTTGCAATGCCTGAATCACGGTAGAACAAAAATGCAAAACTTAAATACAAGTTGAAAAAAAAATATCTTTAAACAAAGATAGAAATAATTCCGTTTTTCACGACCCTGACAAAGGAAGCCTTTAAAAACATTGTCGAAAAAAAAAAGAGACTGCTGGTTGTCAGCATTTTCTCCTTTCGTGACAATCTTTTTCAAAGAAAAAGTGTCACAACCTCCATCACTTAGGCTACAATTGATCTGTCGCCTGCAAACGCTTAAATTGATACTGAAAAGCCTAAAGAATTTGGCTACTGGTAATCGAGAGAGTTTAAACATGTTGCAATAGTAAGAAATATATGCAAAATGGCCTTTCACAAGGTCTGCTTTTAAACTAACATGGTCAAAAACTTAGACCAAAGCCCTTGTACCACTATGTCCATCCTGTTTGTTGTCGTGTTGTTGAAATGGTGCATCTTTTCTCTTTAACACACAATCCCTTGTTTAGGCGACCCTTGGGAACAAAGCTTTTGAAAACATTGCGGGAAAAGGAGAAAATGCTTGTAACAAGCATTTTCTCCTTTTCCCACAATGTTTTCTATTCAATTAAAGACAAACCCTATCATTTCAGCCACATATAATTTGTCGCCTGGAAATGCTTTTAATCTGGACAATTTTTAACCCTTTATCTGCTATGTAACAAAAATGAAACTTTCAAGTTGATTTTAAAACCCCAAGTATTGCTATTTCAAAGTTATTTTTTGGGGAGAAATGTCACCTTATCGGACTTTGTAGATCAAAGATCAGACAGCACGTTCTGTACAGTCTGATCTTGATCCATATTGTCCGCAAAAGGTCCTTGAGTCTCACTTAGTAGCCTAGGGGTTAAATTTTGTTGTCTGGCAAAGAGTTAATGCACTGTTGACACAGACATCATGTAAAGGTGATTTTTGCTTATTTTTCTATTTATAGATTGATCCAGTACCAGGGAAGCGATATGGTTTTCGAGAACGCGGAAGGATATGCCGCATGGTGTGACGTACCCACTTCTCCTTGTCCAAGTATGTGCGCAGATAGTATTCAAGGAAACAGTATTTTTAACAGGTAAAATTGGAACTTTAAATGAGGGAAAAAAAATTCTCCTGTACATTTTCCCCTAGCATGAATTCTTTTTATCCATTGTTTCTCATTGACCTTAACCTTCGACCAATGTAACCAAGATTCATTTCAGTAATTTTTCTCAAGCCCTATAGTACTATATGTCCAGTAGAAATGAGCCATGCTCTGTGAAAAGGGGATCTGCATCTGCAAAAAGTATCCAGCAATGTCAGCCTGCGCAATCCGCGCATGCTGACAAGGATCTTAACTTTTTGCTATGTGTAAAATTTTTGCATGTTCAAGGACCATTCTACCCCTATATGCAGTCTTAATGCGAGATTGTCCGGAATGTTCGTAGATTACAAAAAAAAAAAACTATGTAGTTTTATAATAGACGGGTTATTTAGTGTATTTCATCCATATAAACGGCTGTTTGATTTGAAATAGACTTCGTCCATCGCTTAATTTTTCATTTCTTTGTGTATGCAAGTGTTTACGAACTTTTCGAACAACCCTCGCAGTAAATCAATGTAAATTACTGACTGTACGAGTATTTGATAATTAGACGACATTTAATGGGTGGGGATACCATACTTATCTGGAATTATCGGCCTAGAATCGTTTTCGACATTACACATCAACATATTAATTATAGATACACGGTCAAATTATATGTTATTACCTAGCGTAGCCTATTACACTAGTAAGAATTTGGTGACATAAATCCCCAGAGAAAAAGAGACAAAGCACTGTAGGGACTGTTATAATTTCTGGTTCGATCCGTCCAATACAGGCTGTGTTTAAGTGTTGTTAAACGCCATTTTCTTAAACAGCATAAAATTATATCACAAACAATAAACAGACAAGTTCAATTAAAGAGACAGCACAGCAGGTATTTTAAATTGCTTTTGCATAAATCGATTTAATAGAAAGAAATTTAAATGTTTCAGTCAGTCTTTCTAACTATAATTGGGCGTGTGAGACTACAAAATACATGTACAAATGAGCTTTAGATTTAAAAAGAAAAAGACATTTTTCGGCTCAGCATATATGCTTTACATTCCTCCACGGTGGACAAAAATTATTTATAGTACATTCGCGTCTTAATGCCTGTAGTTATACGTTTTCCTTGGGTTGTCAAAATTCGCTCGAAAAAAAAAACAAGGAAAAATCAAAGCACAGTAGGGACTGTTGTAATAACTGGCTCAAACAGTCAAACAGAAATATCCAATATTTAATGTTTAACGCTGTTTTCTCAAATCAGTATACCTACATCAAAGCTGTTTGTTTGACATGTGTTAAATGCCGTTTTAAATAATATATGACTGTGGTCAGTGCGCCTTTCCATGTGCTCCTAGTGTTCCCCATTTAGTTATACACCATCAATTTTCCTTCAACACAGTGCCCGCTTTCTCAAATAAATATTGTTAAAACAATATTTAGCGGTGAGAGAGGAATGCATCCTGTCCCGATTTCTTCGGCAAGTTCTTAAACTGTGCCTAAACTGGGACTGGCGACCACTTAACCCCTAGACTGCTTAGCGCGACTCACTGACCCTTTGCGGAAAGTGTAGATCAAGATCAGACTGCACAGAACGTGCAGTCTGATCTTTGATCTGCACTTTCCGATAAGGAGATATTATTCCCCAAAAAATCACTTTGTAATATTGTAATATTATTAATTTTTTACTATCGAACTGAAAATTTTATTTTAGTCATTTAGCAGGATAAGCGTTAATCATGAGTCCGGTTCTGGTTATCATTAGTCTATCTGTGCTAAGCCTAAACAGAAAAACAGCGTGGCTTTAGCTTATAACTGTGGGACATGTTTTCTCAAAACATTTTCATAATAAAATTCTTACATTTACAACCCTTGCCTGAAAATCTCGAGTTTTAGCGACCATAGAGAAGATTTCTAAATCATTGTGGGAAAAGGAGAAAATGCTGGTAACTATCAAATCTTTTCATTTAAGCTATATTTGATTTGAATTCATACAGGTATGAATTTTATCATTTGGCAAACAGTTCTGCCCCATCTACGTTAGCACTGAACTGTAGGTGCCTCTGCCTATGGAACAGAGAATAAGCTTGCAGATCATGGCGAAAATTACTTCTGAAAAGCCCACTAGTGGCCAATAGTAAATAACTCGGGAGCCAAAATGCGGGCAAATTTAATTTATACCATTTACAAGTAAGTATAGATATTATTATGAGTCTGATAATGTCTTATAGCACGATCTATCAAAGTTCCAGTCGCTGGCAGAAAAATAATTCGTAAATCTAGAAGGTTGCTAACTCTGACCCTTAAACTGCTAAGTAAATGAAAGGAAAATTTCAATTTAATAGTCAAAACCCAAATACTGCGATTTCAAAGTTAATTCCAGCTCAAAGAAAATGCCGTATCGGACAGTGTAGATCAAAGATCAGACTGCACATTCTGTGCAGTCTGATCTTTGATCTACACTGTCCGCAAAAGATCACTGAATCGCGCTTAACAGCATAAGGGTTAATTCTTATTTTACAATTTATTAAAGTACGGTCTGTCAAAATTCCATTTGCTGGCAGAAAACTGAATCTTAAAACTTAAAACTAACACATTGTAAGATTCATAATAGTATCGAGACTTGTCAATGGTATAAGATTGAATTTGTCTGCAATTTGACATCCGGATTGCGTACTTACAGTTGTTAGTATGCCTTTGCTGGTGCAAATATGCATTTGTAAAGTGAAAACTACAACGTTGAAAGTTCGTGAACAATGCAGCTATCTGTTTAACTCGATCAGTGCCCAAATTATTAAATGGACCTCCTTGACGACTGAAACACAAAAGACAATCGACTGAAGCTGGAAAGATTATTGTCATATAGACTTGACTAAACAAGCGAACGATATAGGTCATAGATCACACGGTAATTTCTGTGCAGTCTGATCTTGATCTATGTCGCCCGGATAAATCCGTACGGTTTCGAATATGGTGCTGAGACGGTTAACTTATACCCCTTACCTAAAAAAAACCTGTTGTAACGACCCTGAGGAAGAAGGTTTTTGAAAACATTGATGGAAAAAGGAGAAAATGCTGGTAACCAGCATTTTCTCCTTTTCCCACATTTTTTTCTTTCCTTTTAAAAACAAAACTCATTACCCAAACCACATTTTATTTGCCGTCTGCAAATGCTTTGAATTTTGACAAATTTAAAATTTGTCGTTTAGTAAAGTGTTAAACAATGTGGTCTGTTAGAACCACTTTTGTAATAAAACGGCTTTTTGTAATAAAATTTTCAACTTCGCCATATTCCTTCCGTATTCACCAAAGTGGTTCTAGCAGCGCTGCCCTAAATAACAAATATTGTCAGATCAATACAAGGAAGTTAAACTCATAGAGCGTTACTGACATATTTTCGACAAAAAACATAAATTTCGACAAAATAACATAAAGCGCGCGAAAACCGATAACCTTTACAACTGATATTAGTTCTTACAGAAAACATTATGAACTGTTATATATTAGAAATTAAACCCCCATATTTTATTGCATTCCAAGGCACTAAAATCAATAAGAAGCAAGAAATAAACTCCATGATTCTGTGTTCATACAACCCCACCTCTATGAGTAGCCCTATTGCTGTACATTATTGTTTTTCCATGCCCCGTGAGTTACGTTTTTTGAAACTATTGCGAGAAAAGAAGAACTTGCATGTTGCAAGTAACAAGCAATATCTTCTTTTCCTAGAACAATTTTCAGCTTTTAGATTGGAATATTTAGGGCTTTTGCCGATGTACATGTTCATGTATGAATATATAGCCCTTTTTTTTTACAGCTAAGCGTGACTCAATGCTTTCTTGGAGAGTGTAGATCAAGACCAGACTGTGCGGAAAGTGCAGTCTGATCTTGGATTTACATCGTCTGATTCCGTTGGGCTCTTCTCGTAGAATACATTATTTTGGTTTTCTGTAATCGGTTGGAAATTTTCAATTCGTTCACTTAAAGATTTCAGGTTGTTATTATTTTTTTACCAAAGGATCTTTTTTTGTAGACTTGTCAAAATTTAAAGGTAGATCTAGACTCCTTTTCAGGCAGTTTTTAACTCATTTCATCCTTATTTTATGAAACTATAATTATTCTTGTATCTTCATGCCATAGGTTGCCCCTGATGGCTTCAAGATTGCACAGATTATGACGGATAGAAAGCGCATTTCATCTTTTGGAGGTCCTCCAAACAATCGCTATTGTCGTTTCCGGTTTTAAATGAGGAAAAATCCTTTGTGTTTTTCCATCCCTTACACCATAATATTATATATTGGTAATTTGTCTATGTTTATACAGCGGAGCCTTCCACAGCGTTTTTTTCTCTTTGGCTGTAAGGATGTATCTTTAAAACATTTGCAGAAGAAACCTAAGATGCGATTAAATTGATCGGGTTTGTATTTCAAAGGGAGGAAACATTTTGGGAAGAGGAACATCGATGGATAATTACTTTAAGGTAGTACCCTCCTAATGGAAAACAGCTATTTCCACCATAATATTATCCTACAAAATTTGCTATGATTAAAAATGAGTATTATTGTACTACTTTAACCGAGCCACTTTTTCCTTTTTTTTTTCCTTGTTAAAATTATCATTCATAAATCTAAAACCGCTATATTCTCATTACAAAGGGAGATAATAATTATCTCCCTTTTCAGAAAACCAACAAAAGTATCCACAAATAATTTCAAGATAGACATCAAAGGTCGGTTAAAAATGTGCAAAAGTATTATATCAGTATAAATCCTTATTTATCAACTAACAAGAAATTTTATTCCATGTTGCACTAGAAGCGTTAGGGGGGTAATACCCTAATAAAAGTTTAGATTACGGAACAGAACAGGTTTAGATTACTATAAATTACTTTTCTCGAATAATGATCACCTAGGAAACAAACAGCATTTGACATTAATTGCAACCTTACGCCAATATTAACCCCTTAGGCTGCCAAGGACCTTTTGCGGACAGTGTAGATCAAGATCAGACTGCACAGAACGTGCAGTCTGATCTTGGATCTACACTGTCCGTTACGAAAATACTTTCCCCCAAAAATATAACTTTGAATTAACAATATCTAGGTTTTTACTATCAGCTTGAAAGTTTCATTTCTTTTATTTAGCACGCTAAGGGTTAACTTTTTCAGCGCTGTATATATAAACAAGATCTTTCGACGGATGGAAAAAAAAAACAATCCATAGAAGACAAGAAAGATTTGCACCTTACAGGCTTAACCAAACAATCGGACGGTATAGATCCAAGATAAGACTGCACGTTCTGTGCAGTCTGATCTTGATCTATGCCGCCCGCAAAAGTTCCTGTTTTCGCCCTTTGTGTTGGAAGGGTGGACAATGACAATTATGGTTAATTGCAACCTCAATCCAATATCATCTCCCTAAGCGCCAAATATATTTCAGCCATGCATGTGAAAAGGGGGCTCAATGCATCTGCAAAATCTATCGACCAGGTCAGCCTGCGCAGTTCTTGGAAGCTGACCTGGACCGAGACTTTTTGTTTCCGGTAAATTCTCTGCATGTCAGAGGACCAGTGTACTTAATGATTCAGTACGTTGTTATACAAAACGGATTGTATGGATCTATATTATTGTGACGACTTGCTTGGTACCATGCATCACGGAGATGCATTAAGCCCCCTTTTGCCAAAGCATGGCTGATATGAAGTCGACAGCTACAAATACTATATCCACTGTCACTCAGAAATGGCTTGCAACACACGAAAAGGGGAATTCGGACATTTGCGTAAAGTGTCGTCTCGAATCAGCCTGCGCAGTCCGCGCAGGCTAATCCGAGACGGCACTTTACGACTACATTGGATTTTGTGCTACAGTAGACTTACGCAAAACAGAAAATTGCATAAAAACGGAAAGTGTCGTTTCGGATGAGCCTGCGCGGACTGCGCGGGCTGATCCTGGACGACACTTAACGCAAATGTCCGAACGCCCCATTCGCGTGTTGCAGGCCATTAATAGTCTCATCTTACAGGCTTAACTAGACTAGGTGAGGGTATAGATCAAATATCAGGCCGCACGTTTTGTGCAGTCTGATATTTGATCCGTGCCGTCCACAAAAGCCAGTGTTGTCCCCAACGGCGATGGAAGCGTTGAGAATTTTTTTCATATTTTTTCAAAAGTTAGAAAATGGAGTTCAGTTGCAAATGAAGCGGTATTTTTGTCTTTGTTGGGGATGATCATTGATTTACATCATGGCAGGTGTGCATGCCAGGTCTGATAGCCCTGTCGGTAGTGCAGTGGATTTGTAGTCCATGGTCGCAAGTTCGATTACCAGCTCGGTTAAACTTTTGCCGAAGACTGAGGATAGTATTTGCGACAGGTTTCATCCTTTCTCAACACTTGTCATTGTTTGGTCGTTTACAAAATACATGCCTGATGGAAAGTAGCAAGTGGCTTGGACAGGATGAGGTGCGCAGTACTTGTAAAAGAAACATTATGAAAGTACAGATATATGCACTGGCTGCAGCGACGTGACTGAAATAATGTTGAACATGGCGTTATTCATCGGACAGGCAAAGCAAACCTTGAGTCACCTGTCGAACTGAAAGAGTTAAAAGGGACCTGACGAGGTCCCATTTGGTGACACTGGTCAAGGAAACTGTCCTTAGGCAAGCCAATGCAGGTCCCCACATAAAAAAGGAGTATTCGATTCCTTTTTGGCAAATGTCATAAAAAAGATGTCTGCTTCAATATTTTATCAGCCAATCTTAACACAAGGCTGTGTCCGAATAAATTAAGCAACATCGCCTGCCATGAGATAAACATAGATCTTGTCACAATGATTAAAGACTCGTTCAAAGAGACCTTTTAAAGAGTTCGATATCTAAATAATTCAAGAAACTCTTCGTTAAGTATCGACGACGAAATGCAAATTTCTAAGACTGGTACCAATAGAAAGCATTCACCGACAGCAAATTAAATATGGCCCAAATATCGATTATGTCTTTTAAAGGATAGAAAACATTGCGGGAATAGGAGAAAATGCTGTTTACCAGCATTTTCTCCTTTTCTCACTATGTTTTCAGAAGCTTTCTTTCAACACCGGATGGGTAAAGGAAGATCAAACAGTTCTCGTTGCGGATCGATAATCGCGGAATCAAAGCACCCTCAGTGTAATCTGTATAATCACATTTAGACTATTACGTCATCTAAATCAAACAAATTAAATAGAATCTGTTTGCACTCCTTCGTTGTGACTTCAAAGTCTCTTTTTTCATCTTTAAAAAAAACCAGAATCAATAAGACAGATCAGAACATTTATTGCTAGAACTTGAACTACATAGCAGTTTGTCGTTACAACACAAAATAGCGCACATGGATACCACAATGACATAATAAACTAGAGATAAAGTACCGAATTAAAATTATGATAGGTTTCATCTTAAATGCTAAGTGTTGATTTGATATGTGGAATTAACAAGAACAGATCAGAATATTTATTGCTAAAACTTGAACAACGTAGCAGTTCATCGTTACACTGCAAAATAGCACACATGTATACAACAATGACATGATAAACTAGAGATAAAGTATCAAGTTAGAAATATTATATGTTTCTTCTTAAATGCTAAGGTTTGATATGATTTGCGGAAATGACGTAATTTTGGTTATTTTATTCAAAATGAAATCGGAATTATTATAGTTAAATCTTCACTTATAGCTCTGCATGCTCGGCCGGGTAGCTCAGTGGTTAGCGTGTCTAACTCGTGATCTGGTGGTTGCGAGCTCTATACCCGGTTGAGGCAAACTTTCTTTCCGGCGAGTTTTCGCCACTCACCTCTGATGCATGTGAGAAAAGTAGTCAGTGGCTTGGAAATAAAGTTGTGTAAGTAATGGTGTCAGAAAGCCATGACACATGCCTAGGTGCACTGACTACCGTGATATGACTTAAGCTGTTAAAACGGCGTTAAACTCCAATACAATCAATCAACCAATCACATTCAATCATTCAATCAATCAATCAATCAATCAATATCTTTGCATGCCCGATCATGCTATAGAATGATGGTTCACGCACTAATTGAAGAACTTATGAATTACCTTGTATTTTTATTATATATTGTGAAACAAATTTGCATCAGACGGCATACCATGTAATAGCATGGGTATTATAGTGCGACTGATAATGTGTTTCCGAGCCCCGGTAGCTCAGTCGGTAGCGTGCAGGACTTGAGAACACGGGGTCCAGGGTTCAATCCCTGGCTACGACCCCTGGCTCGGCCAATTTCTTTCCGAGGATTGATGATAGTCACTGCGACAGGATTCATTCCTTTCCCACCGCTGACCATTGTTTCGACGATGATTATGTGGGAAAGCAGCCAGTGGATAGGAAAGAAAATTGTGCGAAGTACTGGTAAAAGAGATTCCAGGAACGCATGGATAGGTGCACTGGCCGCCGCGATATAACTGAAATAATGTTGAAAGCGGCGTTAAGCACCATACAATCAATCAGTCTGATAACGTGTTATAGTGCAATCTGTCAAAGTTACAGTCGCTACCAGATGTTAAAACTTCAATCGTTTTGAACAATTTTATTCTAGTTTTACAAAATATTTTTATATACCATAATCCCGACTCGTGGGAAGAATGGATTTTAAAAACATTATGGGAAAAGGAAAAATGCTGGTTACCAGCATTTTTTCCTTTTTCCACCACGTTTTCTAATCTTTTCAAAACAACTCAAATTAATTTCACCACATTTTAATATTGTTGTCTGCAAATGCTTTCAGTTTTTAGGAGACTGAAATCTGGTGCTGAGAGAGTTAAGGAAGTAATAAGAAAAGTGCATTTATTGGCCTGTAAAACTCTATTCTAACGTCAGTGACAGAATCGTGAAAAGAAATTCAATGGGCAATTTTCTAAAGCGGTGAAAATCAATTAAAACACAAATCATACATGCAGACGAAGACCCGTGGGAGAGACGGAAAAGCAGTTTTATAGGAATCGTGAAATAGCTTATGTCACTTTATAAGACAGAAAGACTGACACACGTGTGAATGTTTAAAATTTAGATAGCATTTTAAAATGAGCGCACATTTTCAGGTCATGATATAACAGAATCTATTTATGACCGTGTTTGAAATCGATTTCTTGCCCCGGTGAAGCCCGAATTTTTCGCGTGCGTTTTGTTCGTACGATGTTAAAACCGCTTTCAACAATTCATCTGTTACATTATGGCAAGAGCTTAATTATTTTTTTGTTTCCTGAGTTTCACTAGTATTAGGCTTGGATTTTGCCGTGTATACACTGCCCAAGGACACTCCCACGAGGGAGCCTATGAGTATCGTAGGCAGAACCTCTTGGCAACAAATGCAACATATTAACTATAAATATATAAATATTTATAAATACGTAAAACTGTGATGCAAACTGTGTACATTAAGATCAGGTTCAGGATCTTGCCAAAGCTGCACTGATAATGTGACGATTTTTTTTTTTTTACAGAAAATGTTTATTAATACTAGTTAATCTAGTAATTTACTCAATTTTTTGAATTTGCGACCTTTTTTTCCCTTTTATCACGAAACATGTATTACCTGTCAATAGCAAGCAGAACCTATCATTCATTCATTCATTCATTCATTCATTCATTCATTCATTCATTTATTCATTCATCCATTCATTCATTCATTCATTCATTTATTCATTCATCCATTCATTCATTCTTTCATTCATCTTTTTCAGATGCGCCGACAGAGTGATGTCACCCCGACTATTAGGTGTGCTGAAGAAAGTTGCGAAGAAGGTCAGGACAGTTCTGCAAGGTGAGTGTCGCAATTTAATATACAGAGAAAAATTCGATTGTTCGAATCCAAGAAAAGTTCGAAGGTTCGTTGTATATGAGTTTTTCGAAACAAAGGAGTTTCTTGGAAAGAACAAAATGGTCTCACCCATTACCTCATTAAACATTATTCGCTTAAAACGACTTTAAATGGGTTTAATTAATATGAATAAACCCTTTATCACATATTCTCTAATTATACAGGTCCTGTAAAAGAGAGCTTTTGAAAACAATGCGGAAAAAGGAGAAAATGTTGGTAACCAGCATTTTCTCCTTTTTCCACATTGTTTTCTAACCGTTCCAAATAATTTTCAACTTTTTACGCACATGTATTCGTCTTCTGTAAATTCTCCAAATATGGACAAGTCTAGAAAATGTTGTCGTTTGGCAAAGAATTAATGTTTGATTGAGGATAATCTCTTTACCAAACGACAAAATTTAAGGATTACGACCTCTAACTCATCATTTAATATCGTGTAATATCGACGTTTTCGTAAAGGCTATTCGGCCAATCTCGGCAGCTTCTGTCTTTTATTCTAACATGACACGTGAATTCGGCTCTATAAACACAGTGCAGCGAAAGCGTGATAAAATCTACGTCATTCTATACAGAGTGACGTCATTCTGTACGAAGTAAGTAAGTTATTCAATATAGGGTTAATTCATGTTTTTGAGGTCGTTAACATTCACAGAGGCCTGAAAAATGCTTTAACGCCCGAGTGCGAATATTAACGACCGAAAAAAACGTGAATTAATGCTATTATTGCATAATGTAAAGGTATTTTAGCAATAATTTGTAAAAATAGCAAAAATATTTCCATAGAAATGCAAATAAGCGAACTTCAAATGTACTGTACCTAAATGGGTCAAAACCGGAAGTCGGCGAAAAAGTTTTGGTTACGAGCGGTGAAGGGCCGTTAGTCCTGTATGCCAGTTTTGGTTCTCTCGTTGTAAATTTACTTCTAATGATTTTTAATACAAAGTGGTCTTATGTGGGATAAACTTGCACACGTTTGGACGATTACAACTAGGATGAATGAGTGGATATGAATTTCTGTAACTGAAAGACGTCAGAGGGATCGATCTACATCAGGGATCTTATATACAATATATAAGATCCCTGTCTACATCAAGCGAGGGAATTACCGATCACGTTAAAAAGTGGGTGGGATGTAGATGGTTTAGAGTACATTTCACGAGTGATTTTTTGTTCAGATCTCGATTAAACTGAGATCCTGTGCAAAATTTTGTTTGTGGTGTACTAATATCATCAAAGACAAGCCATGAAAAGGATCTAATATGGTTCAAGTTCCTACAGTTTGATGGTCGAGGTCTAGGGAAAATCTGACAAGAACAAACGTTGTTTACAAGGTAGGCCCGAATCGAGGATATTGATCGTACAAAGCCGGGCGTTAACGGCGCGTGAATTTACTGATTTATACACGTTTTCTCCCGTTAACGCCCGGTTTTTACCCGTTTATACATGCTTATAACGGCCCGAAAAGGCACATTTTATGCAATAATGAAATATAATCTGCATTTGCGTTTTTACTCTAAGTATGAACTTGTTTTTTCCTTTCGTTAAGAGTTGGTAATGTTAGAATCGAAATATTCTCCTTTCTATCGTGGTTTATCGTTCAATAAACCATGTTGCGAGTTATGAGGCGCAATGAATAAACCACATGGGCTATCGCCCTCGTGAATTATTTATTGTGCCTCATAACTCACATCTGTGGTTTATTGAACGATAAACCACGATAGAAAGAAGATTATTTCTTAAATATAAGACTTAGGGGCCGTAGACTCACTAACTCATCGGTAAATACCGTGTTACATCCACGTTTTTGTAAAGGCTATTCGGCCAATCTCGGCAGCTTCCGTCTTTTAATTTCAGAGTTAGGGGCCGTAGATCCTAAGACCTGTCCAGATTGAAAATATTTGAAGACGACAAGGAAAAAAAAAATATGACTCAAACTTGAAATTGTTGTTGGGAGGTTAGAAAGAAAATATTGTCGGAAAATGAGAAAATGCTGGTTATCAGCATTTTCTTATAGACCCTTCAATGTTTTCAAAACCTTTCTTCTCAAGTTTCGTTAAAACCAGTCGTTCGTTCGGTAAAGGCTTAAGGTTTAGTACGGGATTAAATATGGAACAGTCGAGGTTAAGTGAGAAACTGCTCATATTGAGCGTTTCCTGCTTCTTACACAATGTTTTTTTTTTCCACGCTGATCTGTTTTAATAGGGAAAAAGCCGTCTGTAGGATGTAATGGGTGTGAGAGTGAAAGCCCCCGCCCCCCCCCCCCCCCCAATCCCCCGCCGCGTGCTTTAGCCCTTAATCTGCTAAATATGTTAATTGAATCTTTTCAAGCCGATAATAAAGACCAAAATGTCATTTAACCCTTAGGCTGCTAAGCGCGACTCACTGACCCTTTGCGGACAGCGTAGATCAAGATCAGACTGCACGGAACGTGCAGTCTGATCTTTGATCTACGCTGTCCGATAACGACATTATTATCCCCCCAAAAATACCTTTGAAATACTATAGTAAACTTTCGGGTTTTTATTGTCGGCTAAAAAGTTTCATTTCACTTATTTGGCAGGATAAGGGTTAACAGTCTTTTCGAAGCGCTGTGTTTTTTGGCAACACACTTTAAAGGCCTAGCCAAGTACTATTGAAACCCAGGGCATACATGGATACATGAGCTATAGGCTTGATATGGTCGAAATAATGTTGAAAGCGGCGTAAGACACCAATCAATCAAGTAAGGTTAAACGCAGTCTTTCCTGTTTTCGAGATAGGTCCAGACTTGACATAGGTAACTTTTGCCTAAACTTTGCACCACCGCCGGGTGCCGATTGGTTTTTGCTTGTTTGCTTGCTTTTATAGTGTTTATTAAAGCCGTGTTCCTATTTCATCCATATCGAGGCGACCAGTACACCTATCTATCCTTTCCTTCTTTTACTAGTACTTTTCACAATATACTTCCAAAGCCACTGGCTACTTTTCCACATAACCACCGTCGGAACAATTATCAGCGGTGAGAGAGGAATGAATCCTGTAGTAGTGATTACCATCAATCATCGGAAAGAAATTCGCCGAGCTTGGGATCAAAAGCAGCGAATCCATGGTTTTAAGCCCCGCACGTTACCTACTTAGCTGTCGGGCTCGGCGCCGATTCCCAGTAGTTCAGCGGTAAAGCACATGGCCATCAATCCAAGGATTGCAGATTCGAATACCGCTCGGTCAAAACCTTTCCGAGGATATAGGTGATAATCTTTTCAACAAGTTTTATTCCTGCATCACTGTACAATTCTTAATTGATTTTGTGTACGTGAGAAAGCACACGGTGTGATGTGGGTAGTGCCGGTGAAGGGATTCCAGGACAGGCGCTCTGGCCCCCAGGATATAACTTAAATACTGTTGAAAGCGGCGTATAGCATCAAGTAAAAATACAATAGAGGAAAAGAAATCAAAGGTACCCCTTCCACCCCCGTATACTAATATATTATTCACCAATTTAAAGAACAGTCACATCCTGATGTCAAATTTAGAAAGTAACACAATTTATATGGTAAGCCAATCAGATATTGCGTTTACGAGGGGTGATCAGAAAGAACGTGGACCAGTGCCGCTATCTGAATATTGTTATAAAAAACAACTTGGAGTGTTCACTATTTTTGAAAGTAACCTCCTTTGAGTTCTATGCATGTATTCATTCTTGATTTCGACGCGCGAAGCACGTGTGGGAGCGGGTCACGTGACGTTACTATGAAGGACCCGGTCGTAGCCAGGATTAGCTCCTCTCTGCTCTCGTAGTGTATGCCACATAGAAAATCTTTCAAAACAGGAACTAGTCAGAGGTCACATGGAATCAGGACTAAATTATAAGGAGCGTTGGCAAGTGTTTCTTTGTTTAGTTTTTGCAAAGTTTCCAGTACAAGTGTGGCTTTGTGAGCTAGGGCGTTATCTTGGTGTAAATTGACGTCACTCCGCAGGACTTCTGGCTGTGTTTTTCGTATGGTGTTCGTGAAATTTATTTGAATAATGTGGGCATAAAACTCATAATTGACTGTAGTATGTAAAGATACAACATGATTTAGAAGAAAAACAGGAGAACAGAAATACTTGATGAAGATAACTTTACCAAGTGACTTAGAAAGGTTGGCTTTACTAGCGGAAGGCGATGTTGGATGTTTCAGTACGCTGCTTTGTCGTTTAGATTCAGTGTCGGTAAAGTGTACTTATGTTTCATCGCATGTTACAATACGATCAGTAAAGTTTGACCCCTCCACCCTAATGCGTTCTGAAATTTCTTTACAGATTTCGACCCTAACCCTCATTTTCTCGGGCGTCAGTTGCCGTGGTACCCACATTATGCAAACACGCGACATTCCAAGACTCTCAGTCAAAATCTCCTGAGTACTAATATATGAAATGTCAAATGTGTCAGCTATTTTCCTGACAGCATCTCGGCCATCTTGTTTTACATGCTGCTCTACATCCGTTATGATTTTGTCTGTGATTGATGTTGATGGACGGCCAGATTTAGGGTCATCTTTAACAGTATCGCACCCTTGTCAAAACCGGTCCGATCCATGTACGAATATCAGATTCCTTGGGTGCAGAGTCCCCTTAAACTGTTTTTAGGTCGGTTTTAATTTCCGATAAATACTTTCCGAGTTTGACGCAAAACTTTATCATTACTCTCGGCTCAAATAAAACGTCGTCCGATATTTTGGACCACTAATGCAGTATATGACGTCATTAAAATGACGTCATACTTTACCTACTTTAATATGACAACATTTGAAAGCGTGAGTCAGTTACCAGATAATTAATGCTCATCTATGCAAATTTGTGTAATCCTAAGTGTAGTAGTTTTCAAAATAACGAGGTGGTCCACGATCTTTCTGATCACCCCACGTATTTGAAATCTGAAAAGTTCGTGAGAATAAGAATAATGATGTACTTTAGAATGGATACTGAATACCGAATCAATTGGGTATGGAGATAGCCAGATGTCTAACAAGGATCGGTTGCATAGCTAAAAATCAACAAGAATTGGCTACATACATGCAGGCGAAAAACATAACGTTGAAATAAACAAAAATTGGCTGTGTTTGCTAGAAATAACGTCGATATCAAATCAGAAAAGTAATATTAGTATAACAATCATGTCGGAACCAACAAAAACCGACCATGGCCTATTAGCCAAGACTCATGTCGGAATCAACAGGACGTTGTTTGTATTTCACGTCAATTACGACAAAAATGACTCAACTGCGCCTCTCTCTGATAGATGTCTATTTAATTATTCCGATTGTATCGATTTGCAAAATTGCTTCGTAGACTTTACGATTATTGTAACACCCAAGAAGCTAACTTTATTTGTTTTAATTTTGAAAATTGTCTGTTTGCATGCTGTTTCACTGATAAGGTAATTGAATGGACGGATGGATGGATGGATGGATGGATGGATGGATGGATGGATGGATGGATCGATCGATCGTCCAGTCGTTCGATTGATCGTTCGATTGTTCGATCAATCGATCGATCAATCGATATTTCGATCAACTGATCGATTGATTCATCGATCGCTTTGGTGTTGGTTGGTGGTTTGATGGATTTATTTACGGGTAGATGGATGGTTTGATTGGTTGAATGGTGTTTTACGTCGCTTTCAAAAGTTTTACAGTCATACCACGGCGACAGCACACACTTATTCATATGTTTCCAAAGTTTCACCAATACTAGTACTTGGCTTATTTTGAAGTATCTCCCCGAGGACACCCCCGAAAAAAACTTTCACTGCTTTGTGTGAGGATCGAGCTGAGGACCAAAGGAGGGTAGCCTCAGTGTTGTCGGGTATCTAACAAGGGTCTGATAGGTACATGTATACACATTCAACAGACAGGTTAGACAGTATAGTTTTCCGAGCTTTCATGACCTCTGAGCTTTTGAAATGTTTTGTACCCTTTCAAAGACAATTTTTACCGTTTGAGCCATAAATTTGTCGTCTGCAAATGCTTTGGATTTGCACAAGTACAAAATGGTGTCGTTTGGGAAAGAGTTAAACTTAGCCGTTTCATCTGGAAGGTAACCAGTGCAGTCGAAAATTCAATTCTTATCAGACGACAAAATTTAAGATCCGCCCAAATTCAAAGCATTTGCAAACGACAACTTATGTGTGTCTCGAAGAATGGTATTTGTCTTTGAACGGGTGAAAAATGCGAGAAAAGGAGAAAATCATGGCGGTAACAAAAGACGAAAATGCAGTGACACAATGAGAAAATAACCGTTAGTCATTTGCACTTTTTTTTTCCAGAGCCAATTTCAAAAGTCTTTTTTTCTTCCTCAAAGTCCTTTAAACACGTGTTGTTTGGGACAGGGTTAATCGTGGTGAATTATGGTAGGAAAAACAATTAAATACAGAACACAGATAAATCAGAGCTGTATTGGGAAATCTGACATTAGTTTCCCTGCTAAGATTTAGGCATCGAAATAATTTTATATGTAATTAGCGGTGTTTCGAATAAGTATTAAATCTTCCTACATCAGTATCAGCCATGCTCTTGTAAAAGAGGATTTGACGTCCCTCCGTGATGCATTTTACCAAGGAAGTGATTATGTAATTATGGATCCATTAAAATCAATTTTTGTCTAAAAATCGGCTGTATCATGAGGTAGAATGGCCCTTGGATATGCGGGATGTTGACCAAAAGCAAAAAATTTCGACACAGGTCAGCCTGCGCAAACTGCGACCTGGGTCGATAATTTTGCAGATGCATTCGACCTCCTTTTCACAGAACATGTTTCAATATAATTTTGACCTCTTTCGACGACTCATACTATAATTCATTGAAACTCAGTAAGAATTTTATCTTATAGGCTTGACTAAACAGGCGGACGGTATAGACAAGATCAGACTGCATATTGTATGCAATCCGATCTTATATCTATACCGTCCGCAATTATTTCCTCTTATTTCGCCCATGACGCCGAAAAGATAAAAATTCAAGTGTAGAATAACTGGTAACGTTATTTTGTCTTTTAGATATAACGATGGTCACCTGGCCATAAAAACGAAAAAGAGAAAAATACCATCTCTTTTGTAATATATCGCTGTTCACCTAGCGATAACAATGAGAATAAATGTGAAGAAAAATAATGACCCCCCCCCTCCGCAAAAGAAACCACATAGATATAGAATATAAAGCATAAAAAACAAAAAGCTTACCTGTAAATTTAATCAAACACTGACTATTATCCATCGATCTTGGGGAAAAAAAATCAATCAATATCCACGCAGAGGCACATTGTTACTGCTAGGACTAATTCTAAACAAGCATGGGTGAATGTAGTTAGTTCCGATCAATAATTTTCCTTCTGTGATGACACCGTGATAAATACTTTTTGCCCTATACGAAACAATGTCGTGTTTTCACGATCCTGGTGCGAGAGACTTTTGAAAACATTGCGGGAAAAGGAGAAAATGCTAGTAACCAGCATTTTCTCCTTTTCCCACAATGTTTTCTGTATTTCAATACATCACGAACCTCATTTCATTATTGATGCCAATGCTTTCATTTGTCGTCATGTCTAAGATTTTGCCGTCTGGTAAAGGGTAAACAAATTTACCTAAATGACAAAAAATTTTCATTCGTCCAAATTGAAAGAATTTGCAGATGATAACTTTACTGTGGCTACAACGACGTGATTTGTTTTTTAAAGGGTATACAAAAAATCGTGGGAAAAGGAGAAAATGTTGGATTACGTGGTAAAGATTTAATCTACTATTTGATTTAAATGGAGATTTCCCGCCAATGGCAAAGAACTCAAATATTGCGATTTCGAAGTTGTTTTCGCCGGGGAAAAATGACCGTGTCGGAAGGTGTAGATCCAAGATTAGACTGCACATCCTTTGTAGTCTGATCTTGATCTACATTTTCCGCTAAAGGGTATTCAGTCGTGCTAAGCAGTCTATATTTTGTTCTTTCGTCTAAACAAGTTGGTCACACCTGCAGACAGCTTTCTTTCGGTCTTCAGTACTCCACTTTTGAAAACATTGTTGTCAAAAGATTACAAAACGACAAAATTTTAGACTTGTCTAAATTCAAAGAATTTGCAGACGACAAATCAGACTTAACTAAAATCATGAGATTTATCTTTAGTAAAGTAGAAAACGTGGTGAGATAAGGAGAAAATGCTGGTTACCAGCATTTTCACCTTTTCCCACGACGTTTTCATTCAACAGTTTTCTTCTTCAGAGTCGGTAAAAGTTGAGATTTTTCAGTAGATCTATACAGGTAAAAAGTTAAAGGAAGATTGCTTGTAACGAAGTAAGGATTTTAGGAATGAATGTTTCGGTAAAGTTTAGTGGAAGAAACCAACTTGCAGTCTGATCTTAATCTACACTACCCTGAAAAGTGTATTCATTTGCACTTACCAGTCTAAGGGTTTTTTTTTTTCCCCTCTTCGTGTAAACAAGGTGGTCACATGTGTTGATGATGTCCTACAGACGATTTTTCCTTGTTTTGAATACATTACTTTTGAAAACATTGTGGATAAAGAGAATCGCCCACTATAACTGTTTAGAATTAGACTTAGAATTAAGTTCAGAATGGTTGGTGAATACAGACTCGGATATCTGTCTTAGAAAAATAAAATTACAGGGATGGAATTTACTGTTTTGTCGTAGCTTTAGAAGCTAGCTTTTGGCCTACGTCTTTGTAGTAGACTCGAATGAGTAAATACACGTAGTAATTTGTAACTGGTCAAAAATGTGGACATGTTCAATTGGGCGTTTGCGGGTCTTTTTGGGGGCCTATCTGCGGATCCATTCTTGCCACCAATATACACTGTTTACCACTCTTAATCGTTACTCCTTGGCGCTAATGCAAACCCTAGCAATTGGATATAATAGGGAAGAATCCTTTTCTTGTATTAAATTTAACTGGGTTACCCAGTAACTCATTACTGTTTAATCTACATTACAGACAAATCATTTTTAGTAGCAAGTGCTCCTCTTCCAAACAATCAGTTGAATTAAACCCTAATCTTGAAAGATATATGTGAGCCATGCTCTTGCGAAAAGGGGCTTTGTGCATCTTTGTGCTGACCTGGGTCGATACCTTTCGCAAATGCACTAAGCGCCCTTTTCACAGATATATAACTGAAAAGTTCACTTTTAGAAATATTTCAACAATGAGGAATGTTACTTTTAGTTATTTCTCTTTGTATTGAAGTACAAAAGAGTTTCAATCATTCTTATTACAGTACCTCTAACGCCGTCTGTATATTTGAAAAAAGATATTCCGTGTTTCATCCATTCTAAAAGTCATTATAAATAAGAATATAAATGGATCAATGAACGTTGTCTTACCGGTTATTTAAGAGCGTCTGCGTTCGGCTTTGCTAAAATCAGATGATTAGCTATTCCTGGTACCTATCACAGTTAACATATACAAACAACTTGTACCATGGGCCGGGGGCCTGGACATTTGAGTTACTGAAAAGATCTAATACTACTAATAATGATAGTCATAGAGTATTGTCCGCGTTTAATGTCTCACGTCATATCATATCGCACATACGTTTGGACCGTGCTCTGTGAAAAACATGTAATGCATCTATTAATAGTATAGATTCATGTCAGCCTGTGCAGTCCGTGTAGGCTGCCATGGGTCGAAACTTTTTTTGTAAATTTTTTTGTATGTCCAAGGACCATTTTAACTCACCATTCAGTCAGTTGTCAGACAAAATTTATTTTATGGATCGATGATTATATGGCCCTGCAACACGCGAAAAGGGGCATTCGGACATATGCGTTAAGTGTCGTCTCGGATCAGCCTGCGCAGTCCGAGCGCAGGCTAATCCGAGACGGCACTTTACGACTACATTATATTTTGTGCTACAGTAGACTTGCGCAAAACAGAAAATTACATAAAAAACGGAAAGTGTCGTTTTCGGATTAGCATGCGCAGACTGTGCAGGCTGAATCCGAGACGACACTTTACGCAAATGTCCGAATGCCCTTTTCGCGTGTTGCAAGCCATATGATGTCTTGCTTGGTATAATGCATCACAGAGATGCATTTAGACCCCTTTTGCCAGAGCGTGGCTCATGTTGTAATTCGTTTCAATGCCCCCCCCCCCCCCCCCCCAAAAAAAAGGCATCAATATTTTGTCAGAATATTCATGGATTTTTTTTTTAATATGAGACAGACTATTACCGAGCTCTAACTGCACTTGTTTTTCAGTTCAGGTCTTGATCTCGCATGATCTGCACTGTCTGTTCCCGTCGCCCCCCCCCCCCCCCCCCCCCCCCCCCCGCCCCGTCTAAAACAGATCAAATGGACACTAGTATTATTGCTAATACAAAGACTCATGTTATCAGAATTTTCACAAGAAATGTGAGAGAGTATAACCAAGATCAGACTGCACTTTCTGTGCTGTCTGATCTTGAGCTCCTCTGTCTGAAAAAAAAACTGTAGCTGAGATGAGGTATGAGAATTTAATTCAATCTTTACCTGACAGAAAAATTTTAGACTTGCCTAAAGTGAAATTATATGCAGACGACAAATTTTAATGTGACTTGAAAGATATTCGTTCTCTTTGAAATGGTAGGAAAGAATTGTGGGAAAAGGAGAAAATCCAGCATCTTCGGGGTGGTCAAACTGTGAGATTGAAAGGTCAAAACCGGCTGTTCATGAAAACCATACTGCTTTGATAGATAATTAGGGTCCGGTTACACAGAATTTAAACAGTGTCATCTTAGGGTCAAGGGGCCGTCCTCATATACCGAAGGACAATTATTTATTGCGTACTTTTATTGTTTACCAATATAGCTGGAGGCTTTATAACTTATTGCAATGAAATAATTATTTAGAACTTGACCTTTTGTGTCATCTTCAAATGGTATTAAAGTTTGATGGGGGGAACATGTTTACAGATCACAGTTTTAAACCTTTATCACACAGTGACGCCTTTTAACGCCCCTGAAGAAGAGGCCTTTTGAAAACATTGTGGGAAAAGGAGAAAATGCTGGTAACCAGCATTTTCTCCTTTTCCCACAATGTTTTCTACTCTATCAAAGAAAAGTTGAGTCATTTGAGCCACTATGAAATTGTCGTCTGCAAATGCTTTCAATTTGGATAGGTCTTAAATTTTGCCGTGTGGTAAAGGGTTAAACCTTTAACATTAAATTACTGTATCAGTGCAGAGTTTATACCAAGTTTTTTTCACTTTCTCATAAGGGGGGGGGGGGAGGCATTTATTCACATTGTAATTATGAAGACAGCAATTTTACATTAATGTTTTATCTAATTAAATAACAGAAGCTCAAAGAACGGTCTTGCACAGTGACTCAATACATATGAGCCATGCTCTGGCAAAAGGAGACTTAATGCATCTCCGTGACGCATTCTACCAGACAAACCATCATATAGTTATGGACCCATAAAATCCATTTTGTCGAACGATCGACTTAATCATGAGGTAGAATGGTCCTTGGACATACCGAAAATTTTCAAAAAGCAAAAAGTATCGACCCATGTCAGCCTGCGCGGACTGCGCAGGCTGACCTGGGTCGACACATTTTGCAGATGCATTAAACCCTCTTTTCACAGAGCATGGCTCATATATGTATATGACACACGACAACATGGTAGCTTAGGCAAACAGATCATATGGTTACATCCAATGCAGTGTAGGTGGTAGCCTGGGTCCAGGCGGTAATAATTTAGTAATTACTCCATATCATGCTCTCGTAAATGGGGTTTGCTGTTGATCTTTGGCTCTATCTATTAATTTCTTCCGTTATCATTTTTGATATAGCACATCAAAATAGGACAAAAGGAAAAAATGAACGGACTGGAACCCAGGCTATGTAGGTGGTGATGATGATCTTTGATGAGATTTTCGTTAAAAAAAAAAGCACTTGCGAAACAAACTGTGTGTCAACGTCCCTTTCATATTGTGATCGAAGTTAGGATAGCTCTGCAATTATTTCCTGAAACAGGAGTGTTGGAACGAACTTGAGCGTACACCTAACTTTGGTGTGGAGATTGCGCAGCCTGATCTGGGTCGATACTTTTTGTAGATGCTTTAAACCCCCATTGCTGACATGTAACTGCAGATGACAAGTTCGAAATTAGTGCCAAGGAGCAGCAGTTTTCTGATAGGTTAGAAAACATTGTAGGAAAAGGAGAAAATGGTGATAGCAAGCATTTTATTCCTTTTCCTACACTGTTTTAAAAAGCCCTTTCCTTCTGGGGTCGTTAAAACACGAGATGTGCGGTAAACGGTTTATATGAACGATAGACCTGCTGTTCGCCCGATATAGACAGCGTCCGTTTGTATATTTTATTAAAATTCTGAATCTTCACAGAACGACAAAGTTTTGGATCTCTGATACTGAAAACATTTGCAGTAGACAGAGTGAACGTGGATTCGTCTTAAAAAGATAAGAAGACATTGTTGGAAAATGAGAAAAAGCAAGCTACTGTTAGTTTTTAAAACAGCGAGTACGTAATCGCTGTTTTAATAATATTGGTTTTGAACTGTTTGGATTATTTTCGATGCGCCTTTTGATAAGCACCCCCTGGCGACAAAAATTCATTGTCCACCTCGGTTTTTCAAATCCAATTTTACTCAGTGTGGGTTACCTTTGTTTAATGATCATGGCACCTTATCAGGTATTTTGACACAATCTTTCTCCTCAATTCATCCATTATGTGACAAATTGTTTCTATAAAACATGATCAATAGCAAAAATCCTGACCCACATAACCTTCGAATCCTACGGAAACAGCTCCCAGAGTAATCTCCCTGTAATGTTTACAATTATTATCGAAGTACAGTGAAACAGATTCCGACCCTTCAAACCTTTTTTCTTCGAAAGTAAGATTTGTATGCTAGCCTAGGCATAAAAGATCTTACAAAAACCATTTAAAAGTTAAGTTTGATTTACGACAGGTTATTGAATTTGAAATGTCCAAAATGTAAATTTTTGGAGATAAACAATAACACTTATCTTCAAAAATTACGACTTATAAAAATTGATCATTTGATACCAAAGTGCTTTGATCTAGTGGGCTAATCATCCGGCATATTCCTTTTTGCGTGCTATACATTGTTCGATAACTTTGTTAATTTTTTCACGATAGTGTAAAGGAGTAAAAAATGTTTTCACGATAGTGTAAAGGAGTAAAAAAAAAATCAAATTTAGTAAACCCTAGAGCGATTAGAAGTATAACATATGTGACTGACAGACTCTAGGGGGAAAGTAATTGCTCGCAGCACCCGGTATATACCGGTATTTTTAGGCCTATTATTTAAACTCCACTGCCATCGAAATTTTAACTGAACAACCGTTTTAGTGTTTCCAGTCAACGATACGAGTTCATTTGTCGAATTTTTCAACGATGATTCGTGCACGTAGGCGGGATTCGATACAAGGTACAAAATTGACACTATTTTTTTTTTTATTTTATGGATATATTCTTACCAAGTTTTCATTTGTTCAGGGTGTAGGACAACTCGCCCCAAGACAACTCGCCCCGCAAAAAGCTCGCCCCAAGACAACTCGTCCCACCTTCAGAGGACAACTCGCCCCAAATTCTTAAACAACTCGCCCCACTTCTATTTCTATTGTTAAATAAGATAGAAGTCTACAACTGTTATGACTTTTATTCTGTTTTTATAATTACTTTTGTGTATATTTAACTGTCCATTTTGAAACAGATTAGTGTCAGTTACAGGTAGGTTATTATTTTCATGAGTTTATAATCATTTCAAACCGAATTTTCATATACGGGATGTGAATTCTGGTATATTTTGTACATTTCCTTAAGTTGGGCAAGAATCTTCGAGTTCTGTGAACTTTTCCATGTTTTCATAAAATTGGGGCAACTTTTCTTCAGTATGGGGCGACTTGTCTTCTAAATGTTGCTTTATGGCAGATCAGGGATATAAGATCCCTGGGCAGATATGTGCCTTAATTTCATAAATGGCTAGAACTATTGATAAAACATCACAATTATATTTCAAAAATTTTAGTCACCATTATAAATAGACTATGAACATGTTTTTTTTTTATCATATATGTTTAAGGAATTAATACACAACCCTGAGTTTTAATGACCCTATGAACATAACCTTTTAAAAAAAATTGTAGTGGGAGAAAATGCCAGTAACCAGCCTTTACTCCTTTTTCCACATTGTTTTATACCTTATCAAAGGCAAATTTCACCACTTGTGCCAAGTGCAAATTGTCGACTGCAAATGCTCTCAATCTGGGAAAGTCTACATTCATGTCGTGGACAGTAAAAAGAGAAAAAAACATGTAGGTGAAATTTCTACTTTCAAAGTGGGTGTGACTTACCGGTACTTTCAGAACTGTACAATTGGTTAAAACAACACTGCCAATAATATTTTTATCGACTTTGGTATCAGTTTATCATTTGATAAGGGTTGACCGCTTGCAACTAAACTTGAGTACAGAATAAACAAGATTTTATATGGTGACTAACAGTGGAATTTGGGGACCTTTTTTAATCATGAAAAATTGACCATATCTTACTAAAAGTATAGGCTGTAAAATCTGACGTGGCAGGGCAGAGCTATGTTTTAGCTAGGGTTGACTATTGAGGCCAAAATCTACTATTGCGATAGTATTGACATTGGAAAAAATACTATTGCAATAGTACTGATATTGCCTGTTACTATTGCAATACTAATGCAATACTATTGGATGAATTGCAAGAGATGAATTTCACCAAATTACATCTTGAAACCATGTTTTAAACTAATACTTTCTCCGAGTAGTTTAAATTCTACTTGAGTATAGTTTTGAATAGCAAATAAAGGGGAAAATAGAGTTAAATGCAAGATGCTCAATAAATTTCAATGACAATTTTTTCTAAATGCAGATGGTTCACAAACAATTTAACATACCTAATTACTCTGAACTTTTGAAGAAGTCAACTTGTAAGTCTGATTGATATACAACAGCATGCAAAGCACAAAATGCTGACAAATGCTGGTGGTTCATAAACACACCAAATAAAAAGTAATTATAAAGCAACTTTAAACTTTTAAAGAAATCACCTTGTAAATGTGAGCCCTTAAGGTTTTTTTGAGTTGATAGAATTTATCTAATTTTACCCATAATCGGCCAATATATTCAGACAGAAAAAATAATTATTTTTGTATAGTCTCCAAATCTTTAGGAAATTATCATTCTGAAAAAAAAGGGGGTGGCCGAAATAATAGGTTTTACCTTGTTGTATGTGTATCCAAAAAGTGTGTTATTTTAAGATATTTGTATAAATTTTCTGCTTATGGTCATTAAAAAGCTGAAAAGACGATCTGAAGTGACTCTGATCGGACGATGTCAAAGAGACATTTTGTTGTGTCATGGGTTTCCGTGTTTTTTACTCCGATCAGTTTTTCATGTCTGTTAATTTCTGGCTAGGTATTTCCACATGATTTGACAAAAAGATTGTCAATGAGAGTAACAAGTAACTTCAAAACCTGTCATTTTTCACAAGAAAAGCGTATAATGGCCTTTTTTGTCCATGCATTTTCTTACGCGAAGTCTCGGGTGTAGCCAGAATTTGAAACGTGATTTACGCAATAATTTGCGCGAGTGGGAACATTGTTAAACAATATCTTACCTTTTTTAGGCCGAGAAAGGAGTAGCTTTCTAATACGAGTTAAGTCATAGTACAGAAGTGGATGGTATAGATCCAAGATCAGACAGCGTGTTCTGTTTAGTCTGATGTCTATCTACACCATCCGCCAACTTTGAAAATCGCCATCTTGCCATCAGCAGAGTAAATCAGAACGACCATGATGTAGATCTATATTAAAAGCCATCTGTCTACAAGATGCCTGTCGGCCTGTCGTGGGTACACAAATGTTTGCAGTAAAATTTGGATAAGGGGTATGACGTAGCACGCAAATCATTCGAAGCGACTGAGTTGTAACGCACCTGTTTAATTTAAAAATTAACCATATCTGAAACTTGTTGATTTGCCCTTTAAACTGGTCTGCTCGAAGAAACTTATATCTGGCTGCAGGTCGACCTCCAGTCAATTCAAAGTGACCATGCAATAAGCCTATTTCATGCACGATTTACTGTACACCAGCTGATAAAGCCTTTTTGCATTTAGTAATATAGCTGTTACAAGAACACGCCAGTCGTGTCACGTTTTGTGTAGTCAGCATAAAAAAGTGCGGCTGTTTTCTAAAAATTAACCTTGCAGCCGAAATAAAAGGAATGCATTCGAAATGGATTATTGATAAATAAAGAAAAGAAAGAACGAGGTTTAGTATTCATTTTTCATAGTAGATTTATTTATTGCTTATGGAGGGACAACACGCATGGTTATGGTTTTGGCGGCCTGTGTAGATTAAGATTAGACTGTAGGCAGACTGTTTGGTCTGATCTTTGATCTAAATCCACACTTTTCGCTTTGGTGAGAAGTTTTTAACAGAAACACCCTTAGTGTTGCAATTATTTTGGTCTAATTTCTGGACTTAAAATTACCGCTGAGTTAATCAGCTCTCGAAGGATTCGTTTTCGTAACGATGAACATTGCTATGCAGAAATGAATATTATGCAGCCGATCATTATTGAAAACATATTCCAAAAAATTACCCGTCAAATATTTTGGGAAATTAACTTTACGGAATGTCCGAATATTTAGGAAAACTTGCTTTTGGAAGTCTTCAGAGAAAGAATTAAAAAATAAATTATTTTTGTAAATAATTAAAAGTGTCCGAACTTTTAGGGCGTCAGAATACATTAGCGAATTGCAGTATTTTTTCTCTCTTTCTTGTTAGTGAAACTATCAAAACTATCGATATTTGAGGTAACTATCGACGATAGTTATCGATTTTCAACATAACAATCGATGCAGTAGCATCGACACGCTCACCATCGCGATCCATCGATAGTCCGATGTATCGTTACACCCCTAGTTTTAGCACATCACATTTTAGACTGACAATTAATTGGTAATATGGAAAGCAAAGGATTGATAAGTATTGTGTGTGCTTTGATTTACTACAAACAATTCCGGACTGGCTTGTGGCCATTAAATTAAAAGTAAACTACACAACTGATGTCAAAGGTTAGCCATGCCCCATTAGATCAAGTTGGTGTAAGTTATTTTTATTTTGTTTTGACTGCATCCCTTATCAACCTCTGAAAGAGACGCAGATATCCATTTCATGGATTTTCTTGCCAATCAATTCAAACTGTCGCAGCAAACAGAACAAAAACACCACATTGAGGTAATACATCCAAGGACCGAATTCTTTTGATCTGGATACCAAGGCTGCTATGGATAATATTTTCATTTATAACTACATTATTTATCAGACTTCTTATTCTAGACATGTCTTTGCAGATTCATTTTTGGCCAAAAAATCAAATGAATCCTCATTTAAGTTTTGAACTTTGTTGTCAATACATGAATCTAGAAAACATTGTTGGAAAAGGACACTGATTTCCTCTTACTTTCTAGAAAATGAAGGAAAAGTGCAATCATTTGATACAAGCTTAACTCTTTAATGTTCAACATCAGTGTAAACACCAAACCTTTTATCACACAATCCCAAATTTTTGTGACCGTAAGAAAGAATCCTTCTGAAACAATATGAGAAAAGGAGAAAATGCTGGTTACCAAAAAAAAAAAATCTAAATTCAATCAATTGAATCACATTTAATTTATTGCCTGCAAATGCCTCTATTTGGAAGTCTGTGAATTTGATACTGGAAAATTAAAGAAATTAATTGAAAGTTACAAAAAATAATCAGTGACTTACTTATTTGTCTACAAACTCTTGCCTTCCTTTTTTTCGAAATTGATATTACATTATTGTCTGCTAGATGGCATTCTTAAAATACACATCTATCTGATTTGGCATTCTGGGAACAGAACTGGACTGCTTTTCAAATGAGAACCGTAACTTTGAATTTCAGAATAAAATAAACGTTTACTAGTGCTATTTATTAAGCTATGATCAGCTAGCATGTAACCTATGCAAAGGCCATTTATTACAACAGCCGCTACAGGCTTGGGTAATAGCTTCAATATAAGCCCCACTTTTCCTTTGTACCTTGTATATGGGATGGGTGATGCGTCATAGCAAACACATTGAATCTTCGAAGAATATGACATGCGCAGAAGATTGATATGATGGATGCTCTGGTAAAAAGTGGTTAATTGCATCTACATGACACACTTTACCAAGCAATTCATCAATTTTTTATGGATTCATAACAAACAACTGAATTCTGAGGTATTCTGGTCTTTTGATAGTCAATGAATTGACCAAAGATAAAAAGTTTCAGCCCAGCTCAGCATGCGCCTGCTGAGCTGTGATACTTTTTGCAGATGCATTCAGCCCCCTTTTGACAGAGCATGGCTCATATAGCAAGTACTTTATGTATTTCAACCTTTTACCAACTAACAAAATTTTGGACTTGTCCAAATCAAAATTTTTATAGACAACAAATTAAATTTGGCTCAAATGGAGCCGTTTGTGAGTGACAGGGCAGAAAACTGTGTGTGAGGAGAAAGTGCTGTTTACCAGCATTCTCTCTTATTCTAACAATGCTTCACAAAGCCGTCTCTCTCAGTGTAGTTAAAAGTATGGGTTGTGTGGTAAGAGTTGAAGATTCAGTTTTATATTTCATAATATTTAGAATTAGAATTTTGTTGATCATCCAGTTTACCATTCTCTCTCCCTTAGTAAATAATTGATTTTTGATACACACTACAGTAGGCAATTGAATGTGACATGCTGGATGTCCTTGCCAGGATAGAACCTGTACTGAGTCAGTGTTCACCGAACCTGTTTAAATTATCAAAGTTATCTTGCCTGCCTTGATGATGATGGCTTTGTAGGATTAAGCTCCCTCCGTGCTCTAGGCATATATGATATGGACCATTAGAGAGAAAGAATCAGATACAAGGAAATCTGGGTACAAGCCCCTAGTTCTTCTTCGAATAGACCTCCTTGGGTCTTTAACGTGCCTGGTGTAAAGCACCGTTACACGCGAGGCTACCGGTGGTTTCCAAACCAGTTCATCTCTAGTTGGGTGGGAAACACAAGGTTTCAGAAAGGTCCTGGTTTGGCCGGGTATCAAACCTCGGGCCTCAGAATTGATAGTCCAGCGTTTTACCACTGCACTATCTGTCAACCCATCTTGCCTGCCTTGATTGATTGAATTTGCACTTATTTATCATCCCCACTGGTTGCCCATATGGGCGACTCCCCCAGAAGGCTGTTTAGTATTCTTACGGGGGATAGTACAGATACGGGACGAAACCCATCTTAAGTTACGCCTGGTTCTTTTATGTGCTCAATGTATAGCACCGTCACACGGGACCTTGATTTAACTTTTCATCCAAACTATTATTAATTTTAGATGGCCAGCCATGGGAATTGACCCACACCCTCAAGGGACTCGAAACAACATGTTCACAAGTCCTACGCTCTACCTATTGAGCTATGCGGGCTGGTCTTTTCTTGCTTGCCTTGGTTGATTGAATATGCGTTTATTTATCGTCACCACCGGTTTCCCATATGGGCGACACCCCCTGGAGGCTGTTAGTATTGTTACGGGGGATAGTGCAGATACAGGACGAAACCCATCTTAAGTTTTGCCTGGTTCTTTAACATGCTCGGTGTATAGCACCGTCACACGAGACCTCGGTTTAACGTCTCATCTGAAAGACTACTGGTAATTTTAGATGGCCAGCCATAGGGGCTGAACCCACATTCTCATGATCACAAGTTCTACGCTCTACCAACTGAGCTATGCAGGCTGGTCAAACGATTATTGGTCCTGTTGCAAAAGTTTAGTATGTGTTAAAAAATAAATGACTAGACTGGTGAATTTGAGGACGTTTTCTGTTATTTTCTTTGTAATCCCAACCTTACACTCTGCAAGAAAAGGCAAATGTAAATTGCAACTACACAATTAAGGCAAGCTATATATATGACCATAAGATCTCAAATGAGTTTGATTATGGGTCTAATCTGACCAGAACAACTGGAATTATTTTCCCTTGAAATAGAAAGTTGTTATAATAGTTCTTTGTCCGGAGCATAACTTTGTCATCTCCAGTCGGATTGACTTGAAACTTGGCACTTGGCATTTGTGTTTGTTGCAATAATACTGAGTGCAGTGCGAAAGAACCATAACTCTACCTTGTACTGTGTATGAGTTATTTCCCTCTGATCATCATTTTTACAGCATTTTCTGCTTCGTCATCTTTTGTCTGAAAATCTTCAAATTTGGTATGCATGATTGTTGAAAAATTACGAAGTGCAGCGCACAAGAACCATTAATCTTCCTAGCACAAATTTTGAGTTATTCACCCTTTGATATTCACTTTTGTAGTATTTCTTGCTTGTCCGGAGCAAAATTTTGTCGTCTTAAGTAGGAATGACTTGAAATATGGTTTGCTTATTTGCCTTTGGAAGTGCAGTGTGCAAGAATTGTAACTCTACTTCGTGCTGTCTTTGAGTTATTTCCCTTTGATTGTCATTTTAACATCATTTAGTGCTTGTCCGGAATATAACATTGTCATCTCAAGCCAGAACGACTTCAAACTTGGTATGCATGTTTGTTGAATATTATGGAGTGCACAAGAACAAAAACTCTACCTTGCGCGGATTTTGAGTAATTCCACTTTGATCTTCATTTTTACAGTATTTCTTTCTTGTCCGTAACAAAACTTCACCTTAAGTCAAATTGACTTGAGACTTGGTAAACATGTTTGTTGCATTACCTGCCCTTTGCAATTATTATACCTCCTAGACAACTGGCGGTGGGACAGGCGTATCTTGTGACAATTTGGAGCTCTTGTTTTGCTGTCATTTTGGCCTTGAACCTCGATATTTGGTATAAATCTTCATTGTAGACGTTTTCTGCTTAGTACTCAGGTGAGCGATATAGGTACATCATGGTCCTCTTGTTTCAGCTGTACTGGCTGAAATCCAGCAGATTTTATGTCATGGCGTGGTTTCCGTCATCCCTGTATTTGTCCATATTTCTTTTTCTTGTTTGAAAAGATTATTTAGTCTGCATTTATGGTCAGAATTTTGTGAAAGTTGCACAGTTTGTTTATTTCATGGATAGCTTCAATGCTATTGATTTTCAAAAAAAAAAACATCAAATTTGGCTGAATTCCAAACTATTGTTTTTGAGAAATTGTACTTCAATTTCTATTACTATAACTAATTTGCCATGCCTACTTTTACTGTCCTACTGTGTTCAAGCCCAGTTGCAAGAACATACCGAGCTAGCCCCCCATTTTTGTTTGTCTTTTTCCTTTTTGCATCATGAATTCATAATGTATGCTAGCGAAATAGCGAAATCACAACCAGCCGAGTGATTTCAGGCCCTCAAGGGCCTCTAGTTTTTTTGACTTTGAAGAGGCAGACATTTGAAATCATGGTATGAAAATGAGTAACTACTTTTTTTCTTGACAATTTTTTCAATCTACCAGCTAAGAATCTCATCAGCTAAGCCTCATATAATCAGCAGTGGGTCAAAACAGCGCTTAATTTACCTCTCCACCAGAAGACAAACCAATGGATCCTCAAATTTTAGAAAATTTGCTGATGTCATATTAAAGTTAGCTCAAGTTAAAGAATTTGTCTTTGAAAAGAAGCAAAATGTTGCAAGAACTGTATTTTCTCCATTCTCCAGTGTTTATTTCTAGGCAGATTCTTATATTATAAATTGTACTAGATGCTTTGAACTTGCACAAGTCTAATGATTTGTCTATTCGTTTGGTACGGTAGAATGAAATCTTAAAAAACAAAAAATGAACGACTGGATCTTGATAAGTAGTCAGGATAGATCTCCCAGTAGGTATTATTTAAACAAATGACCAATGTTCTGTTTTGTGTCTGTACCATCTGGGGTATGCAACTTTTTTTGCCAAATTCATATCAAGTATGTATTAAAAATAAAACCTCATATTGTTAAAAAATTTTGTAATAAACCTTATATGCAGAACATGAAAAATATATAGAGTATCTAGATAGAAAAATTCAGAACTAAAATATATCAGAAATCAATGCAAACGACTTTATTCTTGATCAACATTAATTACCTCCCTTTACTAAATACCGTTATTCCATTAAAACAATATTTGAAGGCGATAACTTAATCGTGTCTAATCCTAAATATTCTTAGCAATTATATTTTATGGAAAAAAAAAATGAAACGAGGGAAATTCTGAAAAAGGCTGAATTTTTTATTTATATGCAAATATGTTAGCACAATGTAAGAACAAATAGAATAATCTTAGATAATTTTGGTCGAAGCTCTAATAGTATCTAGAATTACTAATAGTCTCTCGGATGAGACGTTAAACCGAGGTCCCGTGTGATGATGCTATACACCAACCATGCAAAAGAAACAGGCGTAACTTAAGATGGGTTTCATCCTGTACCTACACTATCCCCCGTAGCAATTCTAACAGCCTTCAGGGGGCGTCGCCCATATGGGCAACTGGTGGCGACGATAAATAAATTCAATCACTATACATATAAATGCGTTCTCTTTCAAGCGTGTTGCACACCTAGGTATTAAACAATAATCTATGGCTGAGCCATAGAGTAAAGTACCCGCCTTTGATAAGTCATCACGCTGATGTCATTCTTCTTGGTTTACAGGTTACATTTCATATACCTTTGTTGGATTTCTTGGTCATATGATTGCCTATGACATGTTCAATATCAGTTGAAATATAGCAAGATTTCATATTTTTTTGTATCACGGTGAAAAAAAATGCAGCCGTTTCCTCAGAGCAGCACAGAGCAATTTAATCAATATTGTAATCGTCCTTCTTGTGTATTGCCATTTGCTCATAGTTTCAACTACAGTAATGTGGAAAAGCAGCTAGTGGCTTAGGAACACTATAATGCAAAAATTGTCTGAATGTACTTGTGTAAGTCAAACAGAAAATGATATGTACAGTTCGCAATTTCTTATTTAAAAAAACGTCACTTCAGATTACATTTTGGTTTGTTTGCAAGAGATAGTGTTTAACAGTTTTAGTAAATAAAATGAGATGAAAAATGTTGACTCTCTCTCTCTCTCCCTCTCTCTTCCTCTCTCTTTCGAAATGAGCATCAAGTGTGCAGCACCATTCAAACACAAAATTACCGGGCAGGCACCTGTTTTCTTTTTCAGATATTCATGCCTAACTATGTAGCATAGCGTTTTGTTCAGTTGGGATCAACATAAAATTCTTTTACTAGAAAAGAAACCAGGCCTGTCCGTTTTTAAAGTACTTGCAAGCAAACAATATTGCCCCCATGTTCTGATCTCCTCTGAAATAGTTAAGGTAGTACCCTCCTAATAATTACATCCCTTTTCAGGAAAACAAATGAATACTTTCAAGACAGTTATCAAAGGAATTTTTGGTTGGTTAAAAATGTTCAAAAGTATTATATCAGTATAAATCCTTATTTATCAACTAATAAGAAATTCTATTCCATGTTGCACTAGAAGCGTTGTGATAGTAATACCTTAAGAACAATATCAGAATATAAGAATTGCCAGCATTTTCTTCTTTCCTGCGTGTCTCCTTTTTAAGCTGTCTCCCTTGGGCAAGAGGAATATGAAATTTTATGATGAATTGTTTAAGACAATCAATCCTGAATACATTATCGCTTGAAACCTTCACTAAATAATTAATCGCCTGCTCGCTGTTTTTTCAGTACTGTCAGTACTTTGATTTTTTTTATATATTTTCCCGTAATGTTTTCAGAAGTCTTCTCTCCCAAGGTCTTAAAACATGGGATAATACGGTAAAGTGTTAACTTTAAACAAATTCAGTTCAATTGTTTCACTAAATGGTTTCGTGTTTAAACGACCCTAAAAGGGGTTTGAAAACATTGTGGGGGATAAGAGAAAATGCTGGAAACCGTTTCCAGCATTTTCTCTTTTTTCCCCACAATGTTTCTATCACTTCATTTACAAATCCCATCAGTTTAACGATTTGTCGTCTGCATATGGTTTCAATATAGACAGTTTCAAATGGTTTCAATATAGAGTTTCATTTAAAACTGTCGTCTGACGAAGAGTTCAAATAGGAGGAAGAACTGAACAATAGTAAGCAAAGTGACGTGTCAATAGGTTCATATGATAGCCATGCAGCAGCTGTCTCGTTGTTATTTTTTGACTCGAGACTGTTTTTTTTTTTTTTGTCTACGAAATTTGATATAATGCTTACAAGTTTGTCCATGAACTTTATTGATTTCGTAGAAACATGATTTTTTTTTCAATAATACATGTACTAGATCTGTTTTGATATCGCTGTTGTTATAAACAAGGTCTAGATCTACAATAATTGCGAAATTGATTTAAAAAAAAAAAATGTAGATCTACCAAAAAACGCTGGATGCTAAAATTGATTATTTCATTCTTTTGGTCAGAAATCACATAGTTGACTTCATTCATTACTATTTTTAGCCTGAAACAAATGGAAAACGTTGTTTATTCTAGATGTAAGATTGATATTCAATCTGTTTTTAAACACCAAAACACATGTAACGTGCCTTCACATGTAGTGAATTCACTTGCAATATATTCACTTACGTGTTCATTTAATGAAATATTCGATCCTACTGCAAAACAACACGCCCCTGTCAACCTATATACGTAGATCTATTTATCGAAATAAATGACGCAGAAGGTCGGAAATGATGATCAAGGCAATGCTATTGACCCTCTTCCAGACGACAAAAATGTTGACTTATTCGTATTGAAAGTATTTGCAGACGACAAATTAAGTGTAACTCAAATGAAAGGATTGATATCTGATAGGAGAGCGGAAAACGTAAGAAAATAAGAAAACGGGAAAATCTGATTACCATCAATTTCTCCTTTTCCCGCAATGTTTGCCTAAATCTTTCCTTTCCCTAGAGTTTTTATAACAAGTGACTGTGTGGTTAAGGGCTGACTTGCTTTTGACGGAACTGGAACTTAGCGCTTTTCATACAAGGTGCTGTCATTAGATCAAGACACAACCATTGATCCAGTTTCCATCCCCTCCTTTCGTCGTAGTGTTTTCTACATCCCCGAACAAGAACTGCAAAAAATTGAACGCTAAATCTCTAGTAAAATGGCTGCTCGTAACGAAATTTGTCCATTTTCTTAAAAAAGAAATTAAACCTTGTCATTTCAGACACGTTGCTAGTTTTGGAGGCCTGGGACGAGAGCTACGAAGATTACAACGATGGCGACAGTGGTTCAGACACTCTCCATTACGAAGGTAGAGCCGCTAAAATCAGCTGTGTTTCCGGACAGAGCACAAAGCTTGGTGACGTGGCTAAATATGCGGCATGCTTCGGTGCTGACTACGTTGAACACAGAGGTAACGTACATCTAGTCTTTTACTAGCCTTTTTTTTCCCCTTTCATTGAAAACGTCTACGAAGATTTTACTTAAGGCTTTCCTCCCCTGAAGCTTCTGGTCAAGATGGCATAATTTTTTTTTTTGTTGTTGTTAGACTATTGAGAATTTATAGTGATTCAATAATTCTAAACACTTTTAACCGCCCAGAATTTTTTAAAATATCTATCTAAAAAGTTTCTGTTCATACCTCTATTACTTTTTTGTAAAGGGAGGTAATAATAATCTCCCTCTGAATTGAGGATATAGTGATTTTTAGAATTGAAAATGATAATTCTATGAAGGCAAAACCTCCAAAAGTGGCTCGGTTAAGATGCCACAATAGTGAAGACTTTAATGATATCATATTTTCCACAGTAAAATTACAGTGGGAATAGATGTTCCGCTTCAGGGTAGGAATACCTTAAAAGAAACCGGTGACAGGTACCAACAAAATCTTACGACTACAAAAACTTACTCGTATCAATTTTCAAATCTATAATCCTCCTAGCGTTTTCGGCAATTTGGGTGCACTCTGCATGTTGCAAAATCTTCTTCAGGACAGTCTGGAGTCTTGACTGTACCTCCTTGACAATACGATCCTGACTTACTCTTTACCAAACGGCAAAATGTTACACTTGTCTGACTTGAAAGCATTTGTAGACGACAAAATAGATTTTCCTAAAATAATTGGATATGTGCTCGAGTGGGTAGAAAAGATTCTTTGAAAAAGAGAAAATGTTGACTACCAGTATTTTTTATTTGCTCTTTTTCCTCAATGTTTTAAAAGCCTTCTTTCACAGGGTTGTTAAAAATCAGGTCTTTTGGTATAATTGAAGTCGGACCAAGGCCGCAATTTGTTGCAACCAATATGTCAGACAGAGCAAAGAGCTCACGAGATACGCCAGTAAAGTAAGGTGACGGCACCCGGCTGGAGTACATGATGCACAGAAACATATTTAGATATGGCCTGCAACACGCGAAAAGAGGCATTCGGACATTTGCGTACAGTGTCGTCCCGGATCAGCCTGCGCACTCCGCGCAGGCTAATCCGAAACCACACTTTCCGTTTTTATGTAATTTTCTGTTTCGCGCGAGTCTACTGTGGGACAAAATCTGATGTAGTCGTAACGTGCCGCCTCGGATAAGCCTGCGCGAACTGCGCAGGCTGATCCGAGACGACACTTTACGCAATGTCCGAATGCCCCTTTTCGGGTGTTGCAGGCAATATTTGATTATGCAAAAAAATTTGTTAAGCATCGACTGATATACCAACACAAGCAGCCGAACACGTCTGCCTAGCTTCTCTCGTTTGCATTAATCAAAGGGGCGTAATTATGCTCGCCGTATTATTATCCACCTGCTTTTCACACTAGCATTATTTAATTCGAAATTGATTGGTAATTTTGAAAGTGACAATGAAATTTCGATGAGCTATAAACTGCGTCTTATTCAATATCCCATGAATTTTAGAAACTGTTTGTTAGTCAAAAAACACCTATTTTCAATCGGATTAATAATTTTGAAATACCCACAAATGAGCAATCATCACATTTTGTAGTCAAATGCTTCACAGCAAAATAGCTACTAGAATAGATTTATTCAGACGGTGTGGGTTCAAGATCAGACTGTGCAGTCTTGACCTTAGATCTTAAATGTCTGTCACCTGGTGCTTAACTCTCACAAATACCATCTTCAATTTAAGAAAAAAAAAAAAAAAATCGCCTTTAGACAGCAACAGAATCCGAATTTGTTTGGTTCGCAGAAATAGATAAAAGTGTACTTTTCCAAACGACGAAATTGTAAACTCGTTCAAATTCAAAGCAGTCGCAAACGACAAATCAAACGTGGCAATAATGATGCGATTTGTCTCGAAAAGGACAGAAAACAATGCGGGGAAAGGAGAAAATGCTGGTAACAAGCATTTCATCATTTTCCCACAATGTTTTCAAAGGCCTCCTTTCTCACGGACGTTAAATGATTGATTGATTGTATGGTGTAACGCGTTCTCAACTTTCAGTTATATTACGGCGGCCAGTGCACCTATCCATGCTTTCCACAATTTTTTTTTACCGGTAGTACGCCTGCTTTCCCGCAGGCTGACCTAGGTCGATACCTTTTGCTGTTGGTAAATTTTCTGCATGTCAAAGGACCGTTCTAACTCACGATTTAGTTGTTTTTTTATGTACAAAATAGATTTTATGGATCCAAAATTATATGATAATTTGCTTAGTACAGTGCAGATACATTAAGGTCTACAGCCCCTAACTTTCATGTTAAAAGACGGAAGCTGCCGAGATTGGCCGAATAGCCTTTACGAAAACGTAGATGTTACACGATATTTACCGATGAGTTCGTGAGTCTACGGCCCCTAACTCTCATATAAAAGACAGAAGCTGCCGAGATTGGCCGAAGAGCCTTTACGAAAACGTCGATGTTTCCCGATGAGTTGGGGGCCGTAGAACTTAAATCTCCTTTTGCCTGAACGATCGAATGGTTTCAGTCTGTAGAACAATACATCTTTATTTATTCATTGATGATTCAACATTGGCATCATCTCAAAGCAATTCATGGTTTATTTCTATTGTAGACAACTAAATCATAATCAGGTCCTTATTGAAAGCATTTATTGGGGATAACTTGCTCACACGACGTGATATACCTATGTGTTAGAAATGGTAGAAAACACTGTTAGAGAAATGAGACAATGCTGCTTACCAACATTTCTCCTTTTCCCACGATGTTTTCAGCATAAAATATGTAATGGCTTATTAAAAATTAATGAACATTTTAATGTTTACAGGGACTTATATTTACCTCAGTGTAAAACGTATGAAAGCTGGTGGCAGTAAAACGACATTTCCAAATATAGATCTACTGAGTGTGGAAGTACCGGAAGCTGTTGAAAGTCTCTATGCTCTTCCGTCAGTTTTCACTGAAGCTGATGCCGCATCCTATCCTCTTTTTGACAAAGACGGAAAGGTTCGTTTACCTATAGTTTATTATCATTTTCTACCAAACATATCGTTCAGCGTATTACTCTCACTTATCCGCGTGTGTATTTCTAAGGTCACAAGACAAAATTGACCAATTAAACTCCATATTATTGATAATGCATTTTCAGTAGGCAGTACATGTGACAAAAATCTGTATCAATTTTGTTTTAGGTGGGCACATAAATTGTGACTTTGGTCAGCATTCTATATTGCATTTTAGTCTCGTTCTAGATTTACAAAGTTATGCAGTTTCTGATATCAAATATTTCGTTACTTTGACGTTTAGAAAATTCTAGAGAGTTAGATTAATAATGCTATCAAGAGTAATTGGCACAGTATTATCCGTGTGTGTGTGTGTGGTTTTTTTTTTTTGTAACGTAAGACTGAATTGGCCAATAAAATTTTGTATCAGTTTTGTTATGGTGCTTTCGTTATTTCACTGATTATATTGGGCATAAAAAGCACTCGATCTATTTCAGGTTGACACAGCATTCGCAACTGGTATCACCCTCGGACAATTTGCATCAAAGGCCTATCGATACTTCCGGTTAAATCCAAAACTGGTCGAGTGTTATCGTGATGTCGTCTACAGCGAGAATCAAAGGAAACAAGATGGTGGTAATTTGACTTTTAAGTCTGTCACTGCGTGTCACTGCAAACAAAACAAGTTTTGAATTACTTTTAGATCTAAACAATAGATTTCTACTGTAACTCATCAAAGTTGTACTTTGTCGTCGGCTAAAGTACAACGCATACCCAAGCTCAGACTGCGTCGAGCCCGCAAGGTCGGTTGGTAACGTACAGAGCTCGAAACAACCAGGGGTCCCTGATTCGATTCCCAAGCTCATTTGTCCTGCTGAATAGTAATATTTAACGTGTCCAAAACGACATCTTGAGTTCTTTTACGGGTTCTCTACTGTTTCCACAACTATTTGTGCTGCTGAATAGTAATAATAAACGTGTCCAAGTCCACATTTTGAGTTTTCTATGGGTTCTCTAATGTTTCAACAATATTTTTATCGTTGAGAGCGGACCAAGAAAAGCCAGCCAGACTTGAATCCTTGCCCGGGCCCCCTGTCAGCTCAAATGGCATCTGATAGAGGCATATACCCAGAATAAGCGGATTACATAAAATATCAAGTAACAGATACCTGATATGGCTTGCAACACGTGAAAAGGAGCATTCGGACATTTGCGTAAAGTGTCGTCTCGGACCAGCCTGCGCAATACGCGCAGGCTAATCCGAGACGGCATATTACGGCTTCATTAGATTTTGTGCTGCAGTTGACTTGCGCAAAACGGAAAATTACATAAAAACGGAAAGTGTCGTTTCGGATTAGCCTGCGCGGACAGCGCAGGCTGATCCGACACGACACTTTACGCAAATGTCCGAATGCCCCTTTTCGCATATTGCAGGCCAATTATAATAGAAGTAATATTTAACCATTACCAAGCAATCCCGTGAATTAACGACCCTGGACAAAAAGGCTCATCAAAATGCTGGTAACCAGCATTTTCTGTTTTTCCCACAATGTTTTCTACTCTTTCAGGGACAACTCTCACTATTTTGGCAGAATTTAATATGTCGTTTGGAACGTTTTCAATATGGGCG
The DNA here is from genome assembly GCA_946811185.2 of Hippopus hippopus. Classification (NCBI taxonomy): domain Eukaryota; kingdom Metazoa; phylum Mollusca; class Bivalvia; order Cardiida; family Cardiidae; genus Hippopus; species Hippopus hippopus. The sequence continues at coordinate 22,949,518 of OX328096.1, forward strand.
AGCTTGAAATATTGTCGGTAAAGAGTTTATATGTATTCTTCAGCAAACGATCCTGTGTACAACCCTACTGAAGAAAGTCTTTGAAAACAAATATTTATAGACATAGAAAAAAGAACTTGTTTTTACATGCATGGAAACCATTGCAAGAAACACATCAGGTTTTTTTTTGTGATGGGAAATTGCTCCTTTTCCCAAAAAGTTTTCCATCAAGCTGCCATCTGCAAAGTCGTATGTATACAGTGATAGCTTAACTGTTTCTGCGCCAAATATACAAACTGGACGCTTTCCCGACAGCTAAGCATACAAATCACTGAACTCAGAAATATTGTTAATGTATAGGCTTGAATAAATAAGCGGACAGTATAGATCCAAGATCAGACTGCAAGTTCTGTGCAGCCTGGTCTTGATCTATGCTTTCCGCACAGGCTCTTGTCTTTGCCTACGGCGCCTAAAAGATTTTTTTTTTTCGTTTTATCATTATTCCGATAGATCCAGACATTGAAATCGAAATAGTCAGGGGATTCTTGACTAACAAAGAGAACAAAAATAAGATTGCCGCCTCGGACAAGCGATATAACACACATACTTTGGGGAAGGCCTTACAGTTACGTTATAAACCGGCTGTTCAATCCAGCGTCTATACCCCCTTCAGGTAAACACGGCTTGTTTTCACCTATAACTTGTGATAACTATACAACAATCTAAGTGCAGTTTGTTTATACATCGATTGAAAGTAAACCCGTTGTTTTGAAATTTAAAAGATATTACCGTTTTGACACCAAAATATAGAACTATCACTGTACTCGTAAAACTGCATGTTATTTGGTTTGAAACAATACTCAAAACCACAGTGTCATTTCAGGCGAGCTTCAATTTTGTGTGTGTGTGGTTTTTTTTCGATACGTAAACATCAGGGTCTGTACTCACCAACTACCATTAAGATTAATCCAAGTCTTCTATTCTCAAGAATATTTTAAATTTGAAAGTAACGCATCTTCTGATTGGCTTAACCAAATGGTATTATCAACAAGGTTGTGTTGCTCTATAAATTTAGAATAAGACTTAAAATGCCCTTAAAAACGGTGAATACGAACTCAGTTTATTTTACATTTCGAGACTAAATTACTGATTGGATGACTAGCACCAACATGGCGTTTCATAAGAAAGTAAGTTGAGTATGAGTCAATATGGTGAAAAAAGAACTTAAGCTACACGTACTAAAAAGTTCAGGCTTATTTAAATAATACATGTATGTCCTTTTTATTGATAAGTACAGTTTGTTTACATGTATATGCTTATTGTTTATATGCTTATTGGTCGTTTTTTGCGCGGAGGGATCCTGTAAGACTACAAGTCAATCAGTGTTTGTTTATTTGTTTGGTCGTTTTTAACAATTTAAGTAGTACAGTTGTACGTTTTTAAAGCAACGGAACACAGGCTATAGAATTATTTTGTCGTTGTGATTAATATTAGGTTGCTGAAGAAGACTATTGACAAATGTGCATACCGTTTCCATGAGGCCAAGATGTCGATGGGACTCGGATTGTATAATGACAGCATTTTTGTTGACATGAGACCGACTTTCACCGTCATGCGAGAGAGTTTTAACCATCTTCCAGCAGATTTTGACAGTGAAACCTTTGAAAACTACATTGAAGAGCGTTATGATTTGGCGAGAGGTATTTTTTTTTGTTTACTTATTTCTTAAACTTGTACGTTTTTTTTTTAATTTTGGTTAGATAAATAGAGGATATTTGTTTTTTACGGTGAAAGATCGAAATTTATTTCATCGAGTGAACTTCATCGGTAATATTTTCACGAGTTGCGCAGCCACGAGTGAAAATATTACCGATGATGTTCACGAGATGAAATAAATTTCGATCTTTCACCGTAAAAAACAAATATTCTATTTATTTCATGCTTTTAACCCTTTCTGCGGGGAACTTAATCAAAATCCAGCACAGTTCTTTTCGGTTATTCCCCGTGGCGTACCCTCTCTGCATAGCAACGCATTACAATATTACGTCAAGCGCGAGAAATGTAAGGTAAATTACGTCATATTTCCATCTGGTTGTGAGGCACGTGCATTTTACCTAGGTAACTAGTGCGCGGGAACAACTGTTTCCGCCTTCAACTGAAGAGTTAGAATATAAAAATCGGTATTTTTACTGGTCGTAACCATGAAATATCGAAAAGTATTTCACCGATATTTCTCGATAACCTACCGGAAAGCATGAAATAAATTGTTGTTGTTTTTTTTTTGCTTTCATTTGAGCCATACTCTAGCAAAGGGGGTTTTAATGTATTTCCGTGATGCAGAATAACAAGCAAGACATTGCATAATTATGGATCCATAAAATCCATTTAGTTTAACCCTTAGGCTGCTGATCGCGACTTGCTGACTTTTTGCGGACAGTGTAGATCAAGATCAGACTGCACAAAACGTGCAGTCTGATCTTGGATCTACACTGTCCGATAAGGAGATATTTTTCTTCAAAGAATGCATATGAAATAGCACCATTTGGGTTTTTCTATGGGCTTTAAAAGCTCCATTTAATCTATTCAGCTGGAGAATGGTTAACAATCGACTGACTCTCAAGGTACATTGGTCGTTTAACATGCAGAAAATTGACATACATATAGCTTAAACTTTCGACCCGGGTTAGCCTGGGCAGATTGCGCAGGCTTACCTGGGTCGATAGTTTTTGCAGATGCATTAAACACCCTTTCACAGAGCATGTCCAACTGTATTTTGAATACCGTGCCATGACAGACGCACTGGTTCATGCCCTTTCTGGGTTTTACCAGAAGTATAGGTAGGGGCTCAATAGTAGCTGTAGTCCTTGATTAATCCTTTACCAAACAATCCCTGGTTTTTACGGCCCACAGGAAGAAGCCATCTGAAAACATTGTGGGAAAAGGAGAAAATGCTGGTAACCACCATTTTCTCCTTTTCCCACAATGTTTTCTACTCTTCTAAAGTCAAGTTTCAATTTTTGAGTAACGTTTATTTTGTCGTCTGCAAATGCTTTCAATTTGAACAAGTCTAAAATTTTGTCGTTTGGTATAGAGTTAATCGTTTACCAACATTCCAGTGCTTAAGCGAACCTGGTGAAGGAGGTCTTTAAAAACATTGTGGGAAAAGGAGAAAATGCTGATTACCAGCTCCTTTTTCCCACTACTTTTCGAACATATCAGAGAACTTAAGCTCATCTATACTTTCTGCAAATTTGTCGTCTGCAGGCAGGTTTCAGTTTCGAAGCGTCTAAATTTATCGTTTCGGAAAAGGTTAAATAGGAAGGTAGATGACATAGAGATAGGAACAGGAGCGAAGTGATAAAGGCTAATTTATTGATTGATTGATTGTATGGTGTTTAACGCCGTTTTCAACATTATTTAAGTAATATCGTGGCGGCCAGTGCACCTATTCATGCTTTCCTGGAGTTCCTTTTACCAGTGCTCCGCGCAATATTTTTTTCCGAGCCACTGGCTGCTTTCCCACATAACCACTGTCAAAACAATGGTCAGCGGTGAGAGAGGAATGGATCCTGTCGCAATGACTATCATCAATCCTCGGAAAGAAATTGGCCAAGCAGGGAATCGAACCAGCGACTTCCTGTTCTCTAGTTCTGTATTCTACCGACTGAGCTACCGGGGCCTGGCTAAAGGCAAATTTAAACGGAATATTATTGTGTAATGACTGTACTTTGACTTATATTTGTTTCGAGCTGCGTGGGGAAATTTGATATCTCGCTAGACCGAAGGTCGAAAGAGATGTCAAAATTTCCCACGCAGAGAAAGCGAATGGAAGCACAGGGAAAGTTATACCTACTAAAGCATGAGATTCCCTGTATTGTATACTTTCATGGACGAATTTGAATAACAAAGGTATTGCAATTACCGACAGTCTGCACAGTCTGCGCAGGCTGACCTGGGCCGAAACTTTTTGCTTTGGCTAATTTTCTGCATGTCAAAGGACCAATCTATCTCATGATTCATTTGGTTGTTAGACAAAATGATTTTAATGGATCTATAATTATGTGATGACTTGCTTGATATCATGGAAAACGGAGATGCATTAAGTCCGCTTTTGCCAGACCATAGCTCAAATACGTGTTTTGCGGGTAAGAGCTTTTTTTTTTATGAATGTTCGATGAATATTATAACGTAATATTATGACCAATCATCAAATAAGAAACAGATTACGTCATCAAACCACATTTGAGGCCGTATTTGACAGTGTGTAGATATGGATTTCTTAGGTCTGTCTGATTGTATATCTGAGCTGAAAATTTATAGGTTAACTCCTATCCAGCTAAATAACTAAAATGAAATTTTCAATTCGATAGTAAAAACTCAAATATTGCTTTTTCAAAGTTATGTTTTGGGGAATAATATCTCCTTAACGGACAGTGTAGATCCAAGATCAGACTGCACTTTCTGTGCAGTCTGATCTTGATCTATACTGTCCGCTAAAGGTGAGTGAGCCGTGTTTAGCAGCCTAAAGTTTAATAATATTTTTTTCTCTCATTCTTTCTGTATTTTTTTTTCATTTTTCCTTGAGTAAGTTCAGTTTACACTAAAGCCGCCAAGCTCGATTTCGTCAATTCGGTTGACTACTGTAGATCAAGACTATACCGCAATTCGTGGACAGCACAGACTAGGATCAGACTCCACATTTTATGCCCTCAATTTTGTGAAATATTATGGCAAAGACCCGTTAAAAATTGATTTGTTCACTTTTTCTAACTAAGAAAGTCCATTTAATTCTTCTGACTCTGTAGCTCTGGCTTCCAGGCGTCCTTCTGGTTCTGCGCCTGTCGATGAAAGAAATATTTAATTAGAAGCCCGACATGTATTCTGACGCGTTTTTTATCTCCCTCGTATCTATCGACTTTTCTTAATGAACAAAGCTACTTTTTCAGTACCAAATCGATGAAGAAATTTTCATTATTTATGAAAAATGATAAGATCTCGTGGAAATTGATTATTTATTGTTTATTTTGGTAACGTAATTATGGCATCAAATTTTCATCTAAATACAGATACATGTATAGCACAAAATTTTTATTCTTCAGTTTTTATGATATTTAACCATTTACCAAACATTTCCGTGCTTTAATTACTCTGCTGAAGACATTGTGGCAAAAGAAGAAAATTCTAATTTAATACCAGCATGTTTGCATTTTCCCAAAATGTTGTCTACCCTTTCAAACTTCCGTCATTATAGGCACACTTAATTTGGTTTCTGCAAATGTTTTCAATGTGAACGAGTCTAAAATTGAAAAGCAAGTTATATTTTGACTAAACCTTCTTGAAATTTCTTTTTTCTTTTTGATAAAAGAATATGAGACAGAATCGTGACAAAATGCAAACCCACCTTTTCAAACCAATGAATCACTTATTTTTTTTACAATGTTTTCAAGAGCGGTCTGTTGCATGACGAAATATATCTTATGTAGAAGATGTAGGAGATAATGTGTCAAACAGAGACGATCAAAACGGTTACCGACAAAATTAGCCTTTTTTTAGATTTTAGTCAAGAAAGCAATATATATTACTTCTGCAACCTTCCCCCTAAAGAAAGAATAAATTAATTTAACCATTATCTGTATGGATCCATGACATATGAAAAAAGTATAATTGTATTGTTTGTGTCCAACAGACAGACGTATTGTAGACCCAGACGACTACACAACAGCATGTTTATTTCAAACGGCGCCAGCACCACAAAGTCCGGCATTTGTTCATCAACATTCCGAGGTTGTGAAACGAAAGCGGTACGTATGTATATATAATAAGGGGGTTATTTTACATGCTTAGGTACAATGTTATAATGCTATAAATCAAGCACTTTCGTATTGGCCGTTTTACAAGTCCGTGGTCTGCGGTATAAACCGCCGACCTCAGACCTGTAACTTGGTCTACACGAAATTACTCGATTGATGTCAACTCTATTAATTAACGGCCGGGACTTGTCGCCCAATTTGCATTTTATAATCGCCTAGTCCTTTTGGCCGAGTTTTTCTTCGTATTAGACGAGTTTCTTAGTACTGACCGAGTTTAGTACTGGTCGAGTTATTATCCCCCGCCGAAGGCGGAGGGATATAGTTTAAGCGTTGTCCCGGACGGACACACGGACGGACGGATGGAATTTCGTGAAACTTTATACGTGTGTACAATAACCTATTCCGCCGATATACTTTTTTTATATTCGATGCAAAATAGCCAACTGGGAGCGATTTTGAGTTACGCGGTCGCGTAAATTTTTGAAAAGGTCTTTTTCGGCAGGGGATATCATTTCAACGAAATTGCTTGTTCATTTAGCATTAAATGTACCGCTTCCGTCATATAAATGCTGTAACACAATTTGTAAATTAACATTAAAATTAACACTACTGATTGGATAATTTCATTTGGCACTGTTATTCGGCCGAGGACTATTGTATTGACCCTAGGCCAATACGACAGGCCAAATCAAAATAGCAGGGCCAATACATCAGGCCGAGGCTGAATAACGGGGTCAATTTTAAATCATCCGGTTGATGACACTTTATTTATTAATCACAAAGCTACCTTATATTTAACTTATTTACCTTCAAAATTCTAGTGACAACAGAGATCATTTCCTATAAACTACTGTTTATTAAGTTAAAAATGTCACCAACCAGCATATGGAAGATTCTCTCACCTTCAAATTTGTCTTATTTATTCTTTTTATTTATATAACGACAGAAGAAAACGACGTTCAGCCGAGGTTCAAGAGGGCTGTATACCGACTTCGGATACCAATTTCTGTCGCAAGCTGACGGATCACCTGGGTCAGGTCACAGCTAAGCTAACAACCATTCTGGACCGGAAACATTACACTCATAGGTCAAGGTCGGAGATATTGGAGGCTATGGATGGCTGTTTTGGAGTGTGTGGTACTTGTCTTGAAGGTAGGGTATTATTAATTGCAACATTAAGGGCTTCATTCCAGACGACTAAATTTAAGACTTAATTATTGAAAACATTTGCAGACATATAATACAAGTTAAATGTCGCTCAAATCACTTGATCTTTTTTTAAATGAGTGGTATGCTAAGAGGTCTTGCCGGTAACCAGTAAGATCTCATTTTCTCTCTTGAAATTTAATATTATTATTATTATTATTATTATTATTACTACTACTACTTCTACTACTACAATTAACAATCTGTTCCAGGTTCTTTCCCTTTCTTTCGTCCAATATTTTCACCATTAAGTCATATAAACGAACAGAAAACCTACACATGCAATATATTTTTGCACTTATAAAACTGCATGATAAGAAGCAAATACAGGATGTAAGGATACAAATGCCAAAGGAAAAGTACTCACAAAGGCAGTCGTTGTTTTAGTTTTTTACCGTTTTTTGAACAATTTCATGTGCCTTGTATTTGCTTCGAGCTGTGTGGAAAAACTTTGACATCTCCATTGACCTTCTGCCTTGAAAAACGTATGATCCGTGCTCTGGCAAAAGGGGGTTTAATGCATCTCCGTGATGCACCATACCAAGCATGACATCACATGATTATGGACCCATAAAACCCGTTTTGTCGAACCACCGACCGAATCATGAAGTGGAATGGTCCTTTGACATGTTAAAAATTAATCTATTAGAAAACGTTTTGATTCAGGTCAGCCTGCGCGGACTGCGCAGGCTATCCTGAGTCGATACTTTTTGCAGATGTTTACAGCCCCTTTTTCATAGGGCATGGTTCATAGGCCTACATATCAAATTTTCCAACGCAGCTCGAAGTAAATACAAGGGCCAGGAAAGTTACAACAACATAACATTCCGTATTCATTATTATATCATGAATATCAATTCTATCCTTCAGGTGATATATACGAGGAGAAAACCTACCACTGCAACAACTTCCTACACTGGGTCAACTGGACCTTGAGTAACAAGGACCCGGATGTGTCCAACTTCTTTGTCAGCATGACACAACATGCCTGTGAGGACAAACATGATTGTATTGAGAATTCGCCGTTGTTCTCTTTGATCGGTAAACCATTTAAACTCAACAAAACTTCTAAATTGCCACTTTTAAGCTGCACTTCCCCGTAGACCTCTTATTTGCATCTCTGTCCAGAAAACAGACACTTCATTTGGTTTGCTTTTTTGCAGAATAAGTAATCAGTGCCAAAACATACCTCAGCCTAAGTTTGATAAGAATTCACTGACTTGTTCTTGTTAAAGGGGCTTATTCAACATCCTTTCACTCAACATTGAAAATTTAAAAATCAAATTCTTGAAATCTTCATGCTCGTTTTCTCGGATCATATTTTTCTGTAAAAAATAATCTTCATGTTTTTCTCTTATTAACTACAAAACTTTAGCTATCTAAGCTTCTCTTTTTAATCTGTTTTGGCTGGATATCCTCTTTTTAAAAGACATGGCTTCTGTTAGCAGAATCGAGTCTTTTCGTTACTGTACCGTGGCTAACGTCAAGATATAAGTTACAATTTGTTTACATTTACCTGTCTATTACGGGGTCAATTTCAAGGAGAAACAAAAGTGGAGGTTTAAAAGTTTTGCTGAGTGCATTTCTTTATAAAAGAACATTATCAACATAATGAATAAGTATTGAAGGAATGAAGGGAATTTTTTTTTGTTTTCATGGAGGTATGAAAAAAAAAGCCTAATCACACTGTATGAAACCGCTTCGCGGTTTCATACAGTGTGATTAGGTTTTCTTTTTTCATACCTCCATGAAAACAAAAAAAAAAAAATTCTCTTCATTCCTCGTAATTCAATATCACAGACAACAAATATGCACTTAAATAATACTAACTGCTCTTTTTTTATAAATCCAACATTGCATATTTATTTACTGTCCTTTTCATTGATATTTCATAGCGCGGTAACTGCTCCTTCATGACGTAAAAATGACGTAATTCATGACGTCATTATAGTATTGAACATTTGCAGATTGAGTGGATTTATTATTAGAAGTTCAATACGCTAGAATTAAGTTGAAGATAAGATTGTTTAATCCCAGCAGAGTAACAATGAGTTTTCAGCTCTCTCTTTGAATTGACTGTTGGATTTTTTTTTTCAGTATTCAGAAAAAATAAATTCAGCTAGCAATTTGAACTTCGGACTCGATATAGAATCAGAACGAAAAACATTATGAAATCTGGTATACATGTTTGTTTACATTAGTTTGACTGCAAAAGTAGTTCCGGCACTGCTTATTTTTTTTTTTCATGGAGCTATGAAAAATATTTTTCAGCCAATCAGCACTCGCCAATGTTCATGAAAAAATATTGAATTATTAAGTTGTGAATCAGTCATGTGATCAAGAACCCAGGGCTCATATTCACAAACCGTTCTAAATTGCATTGCTAGCCTCATTCTAGACTAAGAAAGCAACGTAATTTCTATTTGGCTAAAACAAATGTCTGATTGGCTATTTAGTTTAGCCGTTCATAAAATGCGTTACTTTGAATTCAGAAAGTTCTCAAGAATGATTGGACTAAGAATGATTTTAAAAATGGTTTGTGAGTACGGGCCAAGGGGTGTTTAGTTTGAATGCAACTAGGCCAAGCTGAGTATGAAAATGTAATGATTGTCTTTGCGGCCAGGGTCTAAATTCCCCAACCATTCTTAGCTTCGTTTTAAGTCCTATTCTAGATTTAGATGGTAACGCTGCTTCTGAATGGCTAGACATATTGGTTAAGTCAACCAGAAGGCCTTACTTTCAAATTTAGTAAATTATTGAGAATAAGACTAAGAATGTTCTCAGAAAGGATCGGTGAATACGGACCCAGGGCTCATTCCTCCTTCGCTTTTCTTTTTTTTAATTTTATGTATGTCCAAGGACCACACTATCTCATGATCAAGTCTGTTGTTGGAAAAAAGGATTTTATGGATCCATAATTATGTGATTACTTGCAGAAGCATTGATTTTGTCAAATCATAGCTCATATGTTAAGATCGGATCAAAATGGGTAATCGCTCGTTTTGAGCAATTTCTCATTTTGTTACAATGTTTAAATCTTGTTTACTTCAAGACAAAATAAAAATTGTCTTTAGATCGTAGAAATTCAGTGGTGCAAAATGACAAATGATAATAAACATGATGAAGTCCAACACCTTGATTATCGTTCTTGCCATTTTTAGCGCCATCATATTGGAGGATTTTCCGTCCGGACCCGAAAAAAAGTGTAGAAGAATACGTATACTCGTCTGCACAAAACCCAAGCCCAGTGATGTCACTGTTGGAGGATATCTATGCAATACAGGCGAAGGGCCTGGTCAAATTCTGGGTTAAAGATGACACTGAAATGACGGCACTGAAAAGACAGCTTGAAGTAAGAAGGATTATCTTCTTGTTGTACAAGTTTTGGTTAGCATAATTATCTCCCTTTAATAAATGCAAATGAGGTAGGCTCGGCGAAGTGTTGAGCTGGCTTGTGTAGATATATATATATTAGCTGAAGCATTGAAGCCGTACTCTGTGAAAAGGGGGCTTAATGCATCTGCAAAAAGTATCGACCCAGACCTGGGCCGAAACTTTTTGCTATCCGTAAATTTTCTGCATGTCCAACGACCATTCTACCTCATAATTCAGTAGGTTGTAGGACAAAATGGATTTTTATGGATCTATGATCATGTGATGACTTGCGTGGTATAATGCATCACGGAGATGCATGAAGTGCCAAATCCAGGCACCTTTACAACGTTTGTTTCAATTTCTCGCTTACTGTTTGTTGCGACTGGCTGTTCGAAACAACAGGCATTAATGGATTTGAGCCATGCTCTGTGAAAAGGAGGCTTAATGCATCTCTTTGATGCATCGTTCCAAACAAGTCAACTATTCATAGGGAAATCCATCAACAAAGGCAGGTTATTCTCAAATCTTTTGACAAAGTTATTCCAAATTTTTAACTTAAAATTTTTACTGAAAAGTTAATTGCAGTCGAGTGTTTGCACCCGAATTCTCTGCACTTATTTATGAGATTTTGTAATGGTTTTGTTGCCAGGTTGTGATGCTCTACAACAAAGATGTGACTCAGATCGACGTGTATGTTGACCGGTACAAGAACACCAAGGATGCCGTCATTGGTATCATCGAAAAGGCAGCAAGAACCATGGTCAAACAGGGCTGTCCGGAGTACACGAGGGAGACTCTTACTCCGTACTCTGTACAAGAAGTCCCCGCAGGTAGGTTGTCTTGCTGAGTTATGTATATAGAGGTTGTGCTGCGTGCTTCAGCGGTTGAGGAGTTGGATAAGTAACCCATAGAGTCCCTAGGTTAATCCTCACACGTAGCACTGGGGCTTTTCGTAGGAGTGTCTTTTGGGCAATGTCCTTTCAAAGTTCCAGCGTAGTTCTGTAAAATCCTGGAAAAATATGAATAAGAGAGTTGTCGGAGTAATACGACTGAAATCATTTGAAAGTGACGTGTTACACCATTAATTCAATCATTATTTGTAAAGGAAGGTAATTAGAACTTTTACAGTGGAAAATGTAGCATCACTTAAACACATCGGTAAAATTATATCAGTTTTCTATTCTTTGCTCTTGTCAGTGTCGTTCTTCAGCTTCACAAGTACTAGTCTCAGCAGGACATTTGCAGTGCCTTGTATAGCGACACTACCATGTTACCATAGCCACCAGGGCAGTTTGAACCAGGATTCCATCATTACAAATCTGATGTCAAAGCCGCTGAACCAGTTTCAGATTTCAAATAGAGTGCATGTAGTTCTATCCATGTTCTTTGGATCTATTCATTATCCTGAATATAGGCCTATATTTCTGTCATGTTCTTTCAAAGCAGTAAACCGGTCTCTTGCATGAATATTTAGGTTTCGCATATACATCCAAGCTTTACACCTATGCAGTAATTCATGAATTGCAGTTATGCCAATGTAAAACAAGACAAATTTATGATGCATAGCATCATAGAAGCCGCAATCTTTTGGTGGACAATTTCAGAAATATTGACTCTCTTGAGAAATTGAGATTACATTTTTTGTATCTGTTTTTACCCCCACCCCCCACCAACGGGAAATCGTGACAAATGGTACTAAAATGCAAGGAAAAAAGAAACAGAAAATAATATGTACATGTATTCTAACTCTAAAAAAGAAAAAAAGAAGTTTAGAGAGGAATATTAAATAATCTTGTTATTATATTATTATTATTATTATTATTATTATTATAAAGTGATATTTATTTGGAAAAAAAAATGAAAAAAAAAAAAAAAAAAACACGTAAAAGCATCGGAATTTTTAAATTTCTACTCAAAATTTGAAAATGGAGAAATTGCGCATTCAAATACGGCATTTTCCATTTATTAAATGATTTTAGAATGGAAACTTCTGTAGCGGCATCAAAGGCAATACTACAGAATTATTTAAGTTACCAATTACTCAAAGTGATATTAAGATCGTTATTCACATATGATGTTTACATGTATTTACAATTTTTATCAGTGACCTCTTCTTTGTGTTTCATTTTTTTTACAACAAAAAAGAAGAAGAAGAAAAAAAAAGAAAATATTCAACAACTTTTTTTCTAAAAGATGATCTTCTTGCTTGTCAAAAAGTATCTTAGCATGCTTGTAACATAGTGAATCAAACATTTCTACTCTAGAAACAAAAACTTTTGCATGGCATCTCTAAAATTATTCTGATCATAGCCTGAACAGTTGGCACAAACCACGTTTCTTTTATTCCTGAAATGGCAGCCACACACACACACAAAAAAGATTTTTTTAAAGTCTTTAAATATCTGGATCTATTCAACCACAACATAATATCTATTACTATACATATTTCGTTTAATAAATAGTAGTTTGAACCATTTTCTGCATAGGCCTTGTGCATGCCTAGTGTAAAACTTCTAATGTAAATTTCAAGAGCTATTCTAAACCTTTGACCAGCAGCGACGTAAAAAGTTGTATATTCATAGTAATAGTTTCTGTAATAACTTTAACCCTTCGACTACACAACGAAATAAATACACTGAGTAAGGAAAACAAACAAGATTTTCTTTTATGTTTACGAAATATCTTATAGAATATTTTAAAAAATATATTACACGGGCTATCTGCTGTCTGATCTTCATCTATTTCTGTCATTTTCGAGCAGCTTCAATCCTTAGAGCACCAGGCACCACCATGATAATTACTGTAGTCAATGTACATCACGATCCATACATCATGTTTCAAGCAGGCCTGGTTTTAAGGGTTCTGTAGATCAGGACCATACCGTACAGCACGTACAGTCTGACCATAACAGCTTCGTCACACAATACAGTAAATGCTAAATTTCACAGGTCTCATAAGGTAGATGTTTCGTGTAACAAAAATCCAGTCGGCTAATGTGTAGACGAAGGGAAGAAAAAGGGTTATCTTTTCGCAAGTATTCTATAAATAGCTGATGTAGACGCCTCTTGTGTAGGGAGGTAACCAGTCTATACCTTGATCAAAGGTTAACCGCCGTTTTATCCTTTACAAATTAAAATTGGACGAAAAACTTGTACATAAAATTGCTTCTGATTATCATATTCTAAGATGCTTTCTGTATCATAATCATCATTATTTTGTTTTGTAAAAAAGTAGACAAATGCGAAAACCATTGAGAGGTGGGAAAGCTTGTGATAAATGGAAAGCATAACAACTTCGTTTGGGAAAATAGAAGGAATCCTACATGTTTGAAAACTTCGGGCAGGGATCTTATATGTGTATATACGATCCCTGCTTCGGGGGACTAGCCAATGAAAGGATGTTTATCTGTCTGTATTTTTCATTGTTATTTGGGAATGAACTATATATTGCAAGAAAACCAGGTTTGAATTTCATGTAGGTCTGTTGGAATATTTAAGAAAGAGTCATGTAGAGTAATTCTGTCACAACAGCACAACATTATTAGAAATTTTACAAAAATAATGACCTATCGAATAATTACTGATCATCTACATGGTAAGTAGTTTAGGTACATTCCTACTGGAAGCCGCTTTCGAGCGGCTTCCAAAAAAGCCAACATTCGTTGGTTTCTTGAGATAAGAATTTATAATTCTCGTTATAAACAGAAAACGTTGCAGAGCTCGACAGAGGCTGGCTGAATAATATGTTGTTCTAAACTTGCTTGACCTTTTGCCACAAAATCCCGCGATTACCTAGGAGGAGGGCTGCTAGAAACATCGTGGAAAAAGGAGAAAATGCTAGTTACCAGCATTGTCTCCGTTTTCCACAATGTTTAATACTCTGTAAAAGTCAGATTATGTCTATTGAACCACATTTGATTTGTCGTGAGAAATACATGTGCTTCCATTATGGATAAGTTTAGAATTTTGTCGTGTAGTAAATAGTTAGTAAAATTCTACCTCAAACGCCAATTATTTAAAGATTTCATATAAGCTGCTTTCTTGCAAAAGGAAGTTTAAAGCATCACCGTGATGCATTATACCAAGCGAGTCATCACACACTTATTTATCCATAAAATCCATCTTGTCTAACAACCGGCTAAATCCTGAGGTAGAACGGTCCTTTGACATACAGAATGTTTACAAATAGCAAAAAGTTTCGACCCATGTCAGCCTGCGCGGACTGCGCAGGCTGACATGAGTCTATACTTTTTCAGAGAGCATGGCTGATACATTTTTTATATGTTTTATCTGCCGAGCCCCGGTAGCTCAGTCGGTAGCGTGCAGGGCTTGAGAACACAGGGTCCAGGGTTCGATCCCTTGCTACGACCCCTGGCTCGGCCAATTTCTTTCCGAGGATTGATGATAGTCACTGCGACAGGATTCATTCCTCTCCCACCGCTGACAATTGTTTCGACGATGATTATGTGGGAAAGCAGCCATTGGCTTGGAAAGAAAATTGTGCGAAGTACTGGTAAAAGAGACTCCAGGAACGCATGGATAGGTGCACTGGCCGCCGCGATATAACTGAAATAATGTTGAAAACGGCGTTAAACACCATACAATCAATCAATCAATCATATTTTTTATCTTTTGATTTTTTATGATTTTTACATGTCTCCCTCGTTTAAAAATTGGTCTTTTTTTTCGTCTTTATCAGAGAAGAGAGCAAGATCAGCAGAGGCTGCCAACTCGCTGCGATACAAGCTGAGGGACGACAGACTTAATATTGATAAGAGATGGAGAATGGTCACATACGGATCTTTCTGAAGCTTTGAAATACCGCTGTCGAAAGAGCAGGAAAAGCAGAAATTCTCAACTGGACACTTAAATTCTTTTCTTAACTCTTTACAAAACGGAAAAAAAATAAACTTGTCCAAATTCAAAACATTCTCCAACCACTTCTTCACCCTTAGGCTTCTAAGCGGGACTCAACGACCTCTTGCGGACAATGAAGATCAAGATCAGACTGCACAGAACGTGCAGTCTGATCTTGGATCTACATTGTCCGATTAGGATATCTTTCCCCCAAGAAAATACTACCGGCTTGAAAGATTTATTTTACTAATGAAGCAGGATGAGGATAGCGTTACTTAAATCAAGAGTTTTTGTCTTTGAAAGGGTAGAAAAATCATTGTGGTAATAAGGAAAACAAGCTAGTTACCAGCAGCTTCTCCCTTTCTCTACAAGATGCTTTCAAAAGTCGTTTTTTCCATGGTCATGAAAACATGGGATTGTGAGGTAAAGGGTTGAACCTAAAAACTCATATGACAGTGTAGACTAAGCTCAACCTGGACAGAACGTGCAGTCTGATCTGGCATCTACACCGTCCGCTACTTTGTAACATGCTGTCGTCATAACAACGTAGTACTTTCACTATTTCCGCTGTTTTTTCCTGGAAAGACTAATTTCATTAATTCCACGGCGTAAAGGGTGAATATTTATTGATGTTAATGCTTACCGTACTTTTTTTTTTTTATTCTTTTTTTTAGTGTTAGCTCTGTTTTAACTTATTACCATTTATCAAAAAAACCCGTCTTGTGAACAGAACAGAACAGACATTTTATTTCATTACTTAGGCCTCCGGTCCATTATACAACAGACAACAATAATAATGTATCGAGCGAAATATATGGACGTAAATGTGTTAACTCTGCCAAACTACAAAATATGTAGACTTGTCTAAATTGAAAGCATTAGCTGACAACAATTCAGATATCACTCAAATGAACTTGTTTTTTAATATGATAGAAAACACGGTGAGAAAAGGAGAAAACGCTGGTTACCGGTGTTTTCTCCTTTCCCACAATGCCCTCAAAAGGCTTCCTGTAACGTAACAGAATATTATTTTGCTAAAAGTAAGATACACGTATGTCATTTTTCGCCATCGTACTCGCTCTAGATCTCTTAATGTTTTATGATTATTGTTGCTAATTTTTGGGACTATGTGCAACTGTATACATTGTCTGGAAACAAACGGTTTTTTTTCCTGCTCTGTTAAAAAAAAAAAAAACGGGGGGGGGGGGGGCGTGTCACTTGCGTGGAATAGATCAGACTGATGAGAACATGAAGTCAGATCTTCAATCTACATGTAATCTGCTCGATTATTTTACATTCTCTTGTTTAGAAAATACATTCTTAGCCCTTTACTTCCCGAAAAAAAATTTACACTATCCCAAACTGAAAGCATTTGCAGGTGACAAATTAAATGCTGCTCAAACTAAAAGATTTGTATTTTAAAGGATAGAAAACATTGAGGGAACAGAAGAAAATGCTGGATACCAGCATTTTCTTCTGTTCCCACAATGCTTTCAAAATCTATTCCTCCTCAGGGTCGTTGAAACACGAGATTGTTTGATAAAGGTGTAAAGGTTACAATTTCTGTGGACTATTTGAATTATCCTTCGGTGCCATGGTAAAAAAGTCCATTATGTTTGAGCATAGGCCTCTGAAACTCCATTGGTCTATCAAGGGATAACGAAATTTTCATTATCGGACAATGTTACTATAAATAGCACATTGGGGATTCCCTCTGTATCCTGTGGTTTGAGCTACGCTCTGGCAAAGGGTGGTTTAATATAATGCGTGATGCATTACATGCATACCAAGTAGGTCATTACATTATCATGGATCCACAAAGTCCATTTTGTCTAGCAACCGACTGAATCAAGGGGTATACTGGTCCTTCAACATGTTGAAAATTGACCATTAGCAAAAAATTATGGACCCATGTCAGCCTGCGCAGACTGCGCAGGTTGACCCGAGTCGATAATTTTTAAAAAAGCATTGAACCCCTTTTTCATAAAACATGACTCATTTTATTTAGCTGTGTTGGTGTTAATGATTATAATTCTGCTAATAAAGCTGTGTCTATTCCTATCTATTCCGGTCGTTAATGTGTTTCTATTTTGAGATTGTCCATTGACAGTTACTTCTCAATACCTAAAAAATGTTAAACGCCCAGTAGCGGCCAAAAGTAAACAATAAGCGTGTTAGAATGTATTTAAATTTGAATGATACCAATTAAAAGTATGGCAATTATGGTGAGGATGACAATCTGTTACTGTATGGTCAGTCCATGAGTTACTTGGTGGCAGAAAAAAATGAATTTAAATCTAGTTAAAGAGTTGCCAAGTCGGTCTATCTTTTGTTCACCTTTTACCTGATTCTAAAATTCATTTTTCTACCAGCGTCTAATGCTTTGTTATTAATAGTTAATGGTGAAATGGTGACTATTCAATTTCGGCTTTTAGGGGCACTTAGAATAAACATATCCACATTTTTTACCAATCACAAATTTCCCTATACTCATTTATTATCAGTATCAAACAGTAGGTAAAACGCCAGCACATTCAGCTGCGCCGAAAAAGCAGTGGGATTGGGAAATGATAATTAACAGTTAAACATACATCTTCACTCGTTTTCATCCAGTTTTTTAACCCTTTTTTATGAAACTATAATCACTCTTGTATCTTCATGCCAAATAATGCCCCTGATGGTTGCAAGGTTGCACAGATTACGGCAGATAGAAAATGCATTTCATTCTATTGCGGCTAGCCATAGACATAACAACCACAGTTTCCGGTTTAAATTGAAGACAAATCCCTACAGTTTCTGTACCCCATACACCTTATATTGATTTTTTATCTACGTTTAAACAGCTGACTAGATTATAACACCGTGAAGCTTTAACAGCGTTTGTTTACTCTGGCTGAAAAGATGTCTCTTTAAAACTCAGTTTTAACGTGTTTTTTTTATTGGCTATCAAATGCAAATGGCTGGTTTTTTTTAATTTGTACTTAAAAGCACATAGCCATTAAAAGAAATACCACTTATCCCTTTCAGCACCATAGGCGAAAACATGGGCTTTAGCGGATGGAATAGATCAAGATCAGACTGCGCAGAATGTGCAATCTGTTCTTGGATCTATGCCGTCCGCTCGCAAAGTAAAGCTTGTAAATATTTCAACGTAGGCTAATAATTCGAAGACCCACTTTTCATGGTTCGTTCGACCGTGTTAACTGATTTATCATCGCGAGAAAAGCATACTTTTCTGTATATTTTACATCGGAAGAATTGGGTGGGGAACTGACAGTGACCTTCGTTTCTTCTGCCTCGCCAGTTGAGTACAGTCGGTATTCCTTATATCAGTTCTTGGAGACGCAGACTGAACCCTTGAAATACGGTCTAACTTAGATTTCCTCGCAAAATGACCTTTAAAGCGGAACGTGTTCACGCAGTTTATGATTTCGCGCGGCACGGTGAAACTATCCAAATACTACTCAACTATTTCCTTCGTGAAGTAATAATATTCCTTCTTAGTGCTCCAGATTAAATTTCAAAAGGATAAACAAGCCCGGAAGAACGAACCTAGACGAACGAGCCCGGACGAACAAGCCCAGAGACGAATACGCCCGTTCCCATGCGCACTAGGTTGCGCAAAGAAACTACCGAAAACGCCCTTAATACTGTTCCACAAAGCCGCTTTTCAAGAATTTGAGTCCTTTGATTTCTCTAGGATTTGACCTGGCGACCTACAGTTTGACCAAACGTGACTTATTTTCAACATGTTCGAGATACTATCTGGTCAAGATTCACTAGCTTATGACAGAAAATATGGCCTCTAGAATTAACATAATCTTTATCTAATATCTACCCACCAAGATGATATAGCTATAACCAACTGATTATATAGGACGACATCGAACAGCATGAACACACTGTGGGAAAAGGAGAAAATGCTAGTCACCAGCATTTTTTCCTTTTCCGACAACTTTTCCTACGTTTTCAAAGGCATATCCATTCATTCGTAAAACATCTAATTTGTCGTCTGCAAATGCTTTCAATTTGGCCAGTCGGAAATTTGTTGACTTGGTACAGAGTTAACTAGCAAGTGGAAGTCTGTAAGAGGGACAAGTGGACAGAGAGAAAAACAATCCGCGCGGGCTGACCTGGGTCGAAACTTTTTGCTATTGGTCGATTTTCTACATGCCAAAGGACCAGTGTACCTCATGATTCAGTCAGTTGTTAGACTAAATGGATTTTATGGATCCAGTATTATGTGATGACTTGCTTTGTATAATGTATTACGGAGATGCATTGAACCCTGTTACTTGCCAGAGCATGGCTCATTTATTTGGCGCTTTGGCTTTTAATGCTGAAGCCCTTAATTTCGCCTGGCTATGCAGCTGTACTCGTTCATGGTTTTGAATGAAATGGTGGACTGTGTAGATTAAGATCAGACTACGCTCTACACAGTCCTAAAAAGCGACTCGTGCTGCCTTGAACGGCGAGAGAGTTAACCTTTTCAGCACCAAATGTATAAACTTCACTTCTTTCTACGGCTCAAAATTCAATGTAAATTTATAAAATCCAAGGCCAGATTCACGAAAAAACTTAAGTCTCTTATTTTGCTCAAGTCGGCTAACAGACTCATTTTCCAACTTAAGTTCACTTTGTTATTTCAGACGCATTTCACTAACATTAACAGACTTTAGAAACATTCTCGAAACCTAAACTGACACAGCGTTTCAGATTCAGCTCAGCAAAATAATGGACTTCAGTCATTTTAACAAGCTTAAGTCCATTATTTTGCTGAGTTGAGTTTTAAATGTTGTGTCAACTTAGGATTTAAGAATGTTTCTTCAGTTTGTTAATATTAGCAAAATCGGTTTCAAGTAACAAATTCAACTTAAGTCAGAAATGGGGTCCGTCAGCAGACTTGAGCAAACTAAGAGAGTTAAGTTTTTTCGTGAAACCTGGCCCTGGATCTTAATGGCTTGATAAAAAAGGCGGACGGTAAAGATCCAAGATCAGACTGCAAGTAATGTGCAGTCTGATCTTGATCTGTGCTGCACGCAAAAGCCCCTGTTTTCCCTAATGGTGCTGAAAGAGTAACAACTGTACCAGAAGTAAAAATCAAAGTACTGAAAGTACTGACAGACTAGCGAATTTGAAATAAGTGGCTATGGTAAATATAAAACTTGGTTGGTTTATACAAGATTAAAGAAAAATTGTCAAATTCTGTTATTGAGTCCGTTCTAGTTCCATCAGTTCATTCCGGTTATTAAGTCCAATCCGGTCTGATCCAGATCCGGTTCAATCTATTTACTTTTTACCCAAAGCTCTTGACTATTTACTTCTCAAAACAGTTTGTTAAACGCCCAGTAAAAGCCAAAATATCAAAGCAGGTGTCATAATACATTTGAATTTAAATCATACTATTTAAAAGTATGGAAAATATTGTGGAGATGACAGTCTGTTATCGTGTGGTAAGGCCATATGTGAGTCGCTGGCAGAAAAAAAAAGTTTCAAAATCAGGCAAAAAGTAAACAAAAGACACAGCTACCTGGCAGGTTTTAACCTAGTTTTGAAATTAATTTCTCTGTCAGCGACTATTACTTGGACCGACCGTACAATGACAGATTGTCATTTTCAAAATAGTTTCTATACTTATAAATGGTATGATATAAATTCAAATGCATTTAAACACCTGCTTTATTTACATTTGGCCTTTATTGCTACTTTAACTTTCTATTAAAAACAGATTATTTCGTTGAAATGATATCTCCCGCCTAAAAAGACCTCTTTTGATAAAAACATATAAGATGTATTGTGTTTTACATGTATACGTGGCCTTTTTGTTATTGGTCCACAATGAAATTATCCATTGAGCCCCCCTTTTTCCATAACATAGCATTTCATTTGATAATCAAAGCGTTGAAAACGCTGTAGTGATATTTGTCAAGGAAGCCATCGTGTTGAATTAATAATTTGAAAGAAAAAGAGAAATATTATTGAAATATTGGCTTGAAAGTCAACCTGCAAAGCAAATGAATACCTTTGTTGGTTGAAGGGAGAGTACTCATGACAAAGTTGGGATTATTTGTGTATTGGTGGTCTCCCTTTGATCATTAGGTTGAGTCAGGAGTAACGTCCCTTGACAGTAGGATGCATGATGTGTAGAGAGAGAAACCATGTGAATATATCGGATAAAATTAAGTTTGTATCTGAAAACTATGATTTTGAAATATCTTTGGCCGTTAACATTTAATTCCCAACACGACAATCAATTATTTCGATCTATAAATATTCATGCCCAATCAAATAGAGTAGCACGCAATCATTGGATGAACAAGCCATGGGACGAACTGGTTTTGGAACGAAAAAGCCCAGGACCAAGTGATCGGTAGACAAATTCTGTATCATTGCTCCAATGAGCGAGTGAAGCTATTTTCAATCAAAAATTAGTATTTCCAGGATCGATGGCCTCACTTAGTGTATTTTAACATGCCATTTCCAATTACATATCTGAGTGCTACCGAAAAACTCATTTGTCTGAGAAAAATTGAGTTTAATTGGGTTTATTTCCTTCGGCTTTGCACAAATTACGATACATGGTCTTCAAAATTCAATATTGAACTCATACAGGGTCCAAAAAATCCACTCGTCCGCTCGTATTTACGAGTAAGAAATGGATGAGGACGAGTGAAATATCACTCATACTCGTCCGGCAGGACGAGTGGTGAATAGGAGATAGTAAAACAAGTTTTTCAGATGAATTTTTAACTTACACGAGACAAAACGGCCATTCAGTTATTGAATAAGCAAATTAAGGGTATTCAGGAAATCAAATTTTGAAACAGAACATAAAACGTGCTGGTCCCCGCCCCAAATAAAGACCGGTTTCAAGTCAGCCGAATGATATAACCCGGGACCTTTCATTGCAAACAAAAATCTCATAATATGCTTCGGGTATACCTAATTCAATCTGACCGACTTTGCTAATTATTAAAACGAACGATATTAACATTAACGCAAATACTTTCCCGAAACCAGTTCGAAAAACTGTGTTGTTTTGGCTTTACTAATTTCTGTAAATTGACCGGATAACTGGTACCGGTTTTTAAAACCCGGTATTTAAGGTTCGTTGTAACGTTTCCGTTTCGTCTGAAAAAAAAAACCAAACCGTCAGAGTCCAATTATTGGAAGGGTTTTTCTCGGCGGACGAGTAAGGATCAAAGCAGGGCAAGTGTTTTTTCAAAGTCACTTGTCCTGCAGGACGAGTGCCTTTTCTGGAAATTTTTGGACCCTGTCATAGTGGTATTGTCTTCGACAAATACCACAAAAAGGAATAATTATTGTCTGTGGCTTATGATAAACAAGATAAACGTGCTGTTTCATAAAATATTGTCCTGTAGTTAAAGAGATATCAGTCCATAATGGAAATAAACATCAGGCCCCCTTTTTCGATGACACAGCATCAAATGGAAAAAAAATCGTTATCGGCGGACTATCGTAAGGAATACATGTATGAAGTTCTATCAATTTTCATCAAGGATTTTAAAAGATGTCTGTCCGGAGAGACGAACGGACAGATAGTGTAGATCAAGATCAGACTGCACAGACTGTACAGTCTGATCTTGGATCTACACTATCCGATAAAGGGATATTTTTCTCAAAAATGTAACTTTCAAATAGCAATATTCAGGTTTTTACCATCAGCTTGAAAGTTTTATTTAACTTTTTTTAGCAGGTTAAGGATGAAATTGGATTATATAGTTAATCAAAAGCACAAGATATAATAGTTAACTATTTAACTCTTTACAAAATGAAAAGTTTTACATCCCTCCAAATTCAAAGCTGTTCAAAACCATAAAGTTAAATGTGGCTCAATTGATGAAACCATATTCTAAAAGGGCTGAAAACAATATGGGAAAAGGAGAAAATGCTGGTAACCAGCATTTTCTCCTTTTCCCGCATTGTTTTCAAAGGGCTTCTTCCCTACTTTCGTGAAAACTCGGGATTGTGTGGTAAAGGGTTAATATACAAGACGTAACATAACAGTTTAACATATCAGTTTCACGTTCACAATGATTTAAATAATGAATGACTGAAGGATTGACAAGGGTTCCCCTATCCAGTGAGGGTTTGTGTAGCTGGGATTTGCTACAAGTTACCTGGAGGTATCTATTTTTAGATCCATTCATAATTTTTAGTATTGCTGTGTCATTATCTCCCGCTAGATGGCATTCTACAAATACACGTCTATCTAATTTGGGCATTCTGGGTACAGAACCAAACTACTTTTCAAACCAACAACCGTTACTTTGAATTTTAAAATGAAATAAACGTTTACTCAATAAAACGCTACCTGGTGCGATTCATTCAGCTATGATCGGCTAGCATGTAACCTATGCATCGGCCATTTATTAAAATAGCCCCTACATACTTGGGTAATAGGCTAATAGCTTCGGTATAAGCCCTACTTTTCCCAGGTATGCGGGGATGGGTGATGCGTCACAGCAGACAGGCACTCGTCACAACTCGGCCGATTCCGTACCTACATCTAACCTCGTCCGTATCAAGGAGATTTCCATTTTGAAATAAGAATCACGTGATTCTATATATAGCGCGCCACTGACAGTCGTTTAGCAACGACATAAACAACCTCGATGAAGTTATTCACATCTGTTTATCTGTCGGTAAAAATTTCAATCGAAATTGATAAACCACGTTAAATAATGAATGTACGAACTGTTTGTCAACTGAACTGAAATATGGTTAGAAAGGTTTCGATAGAAAATTGAAACTCAAGTTTTCTTTTTTAAGAGGAGCCTTACAATTTTCAGAACGGTTAACCGGCGTATTTCCGGGTATGTACCGATCTGGTGCATATCAATCCACCAGTTACAGCCGAGGGATATGATGGCTCCCATCACCCGAGGTGTGCCGAATGAGCAGACAGGTCGAATCTTCGAAGACTATGACATGCGCAGACAACGTTGCTGTGTAGGAATCAGTGATATGAGCCTGATTTGCATAGATCACTTAAGAATTTACATATAAGCAAACATCATATACATGTGTACCTTATCAATGACATCTTGTACAGTCTATTACTTTGTAAATCGACGTGTTCAAATCGGGATGGTAGAGATTCTGTGCTTTTTGTCAAAATTGTCATATATGATAGAATTAAGATTCCTAACAGTAATAAATTATTTTCTGTGAGGCAGTATTTGGCAACTGTGGGGTTTTTTGTTTACATTGAGTCTGGTTCAATCTGGATGTCTATAGACTAGCTTCGCTAGTCTAATAAAGTTCAAATCCCGTTCAAATGGAATACAGATCAAGACAGATAAATAATTGTAGCCCAAATGATGGGACTTGTCTTCTTTTAAAGGGAAACGTTGTAGTCCAAGAAGAAAACGCAGTTGATCAGCTTTTCTCCTTTTCTTGCCATGTTTTCAAAAACCTTCCCATAAATCGTAAAATGACTGGATCATAAAGAAAAGGTTTAATTTCTTACCATATAGTCCCGTTTTATCCCTTCACCCATCTTCGGTGACCCAGTTTCGATTCATTTTGTAGTGCATGGAAAGTAACGTAATGCTTCAAACCTGGGTTCCGAAGATGCCTTTCACCGCACATGCCCTGATTTTAACGACCCTGGCGAAGAGGACTTTGAAAACACTGTGGAAAAAGGAGGAAAAATGCTGAAAATGCAGCAATTTCTCCTTTTCCCACAATGCTTTCTGCTCTTTAAGAGACGAATTACATAAGAAAACAACACTGAGACGGACATTTTTAAAACGTTTTGGGAAAGAAGAAAATGGTAAATCTGTTTTCGATGCGTTCGTGGATACATGACATCTATAGGGTACACCTTGAACAATTTCGGAAAAGAAAACAAACTAATAATACTTTTTTTTTCTTATTTTTGTTCCGTAAACTAAGATTACATATTCTTTGTTACCATGTTAGGAAAAAATATGTCAAAGAATGTTTTGATTGTATAATGCTGAGATTGTGGACAAATATCAGCCTGTGGACGCGTGCAGTCTGATCTTGATCTACATAATCCGCTTCTCTAGTAGTAGTGTCACTAAACCTAACGAAATATGTTTTGTTGCAAGCAAACATAATAATTCTAATAGGATATGGATCACTACGAAGATGACAAAGAAGCAATGCTGGGAAAAAAAGAAGGGGTGAAAGGCAAAAACTGATAAAAAGTCAACAAAATACTTCGTATTGATATGGATCAATACGAAGATAACAAAGAAGCAATGCGGGGGGGAGGGGGGGGGGAAAAGCGGTAAAAGGCAAAAACTGATAAAAAGTCAGAATTAAGAAAAAAATACATATACATGTATATGTGAGCTATGCTCTGTGAAAGGGGGTTTAATGCATCTGCAAAAAGTATCGACCCAGATCAGCCTGCGCAGTCCGCGCAGGCTGACCTGGGCCGAAACTTTTTTGCTTTGGTCAGTTTTCTGTATGTCCAAGGACCATTCTACCTCAGGATTCAGTCATCTGTCAGAAGAAATGGATATACTGGATCCATGATTATGTGTGACGGCTTGCTTGGGCATAAAGCCCCCTTTTGCCACAGCATGGTTCAATTATATTTAAAAATAAGGAAAATAGTATAAAGTAAAAAAAAGGAAAACGAGTGGAGGAAGGATTGATAAAATTTGAATTAAAGTTGTATTTTTTAGTCTTTTACACAAAATAATCGAGCCATACTCAGTGACGAGGGGGATTAATGCGGCTGCAGAAAGTATCGACCCATGTCGCGCAGGTTGACATGGATCGAAAGTTTTTCTTTTGTGTAAACTTTCTGCTTGTCAAAAGACCGTTCTACATCTCGATTCAGTCGTTTGTAAGACAAAATGCGTTGTATTATACATAACGGAGAACCATTGAACCCTGTTTTGCCAGAGCATGGTTCATATAAATTTACATCTAAACGCAACTTTCTGCATGTATATCTTTATGTCATATCTCAAGCAAATGGAAAATCATCGAAAAATAAATGAGACCTGACACAAGAATGACCCCCGGCAAATTGTTTGATGAATAATCTTACGTGCATCACGCACAACATGTAGGGGAGATAACCTCCTCACCACCTGACCCTTTACCAAACAAAACCGTGTTTTAACCACCCTACGAGGAAGGCTTTTGAAATCATAGAGGGAAAAATTACTGGTAACAATCAGTTTCTCCCTTCCCCACAACGTTTTCTACCCTTTTATAGGCATATCTCATATCATACTTTGGGCAACATTTTGTTTGTCGTTTGCAAGTGTTTTCGTTGCAGATGAGTCTAAAATTCTGTCGTCTAGTAAAGGGTTAAATAGACATTTGTGTCTTGCATATTAAGAAGTTTTATTTCAGATCATGTTCAAAGTTCAAATGCAATGTATTATGTCGGCAGAACTGTAAAGAAGCTCCCCATACAAATAACGTTATACCTTTCGTGTGCTGTGCATGTCAAAAGACGGACGGACAAACAAATGGACAGACTGATTTAGTATAGAGCTCAATCCCCCCCCCCACCTCTCCCCCTCAAAAAAGAGAAAAAAGTCATGTGTGAGCGGCGCTCTGGCAAAAGGGGGTTTAATGCATCTTCATGATGCATTAAAT
This sequence comes from Hippopus hippopus, assembly GCA_946811185.2. NCBI lineage: Eukaryota > Metazoa > Mollusca > Bivalvia > Cardiida > Cardiidae > Hippopus > Hippopus hippopus. The sequence goes on from OX328096.1 coordinate 22,976,360, forward strand.
CAAGCACGTCATCATACATTCATGGATCCATAAATTCGTCGTCGCACAATGTGGATCCATTTTTGTCTACCAACTGGCAAAATTATGATGAGTTAGAATGGTCTTCTGACATGCAGAAAACTGACCAAAAGCAAAACGTTTCGGCTCAGGTCAGCCTGTGCTGGCTGCTGATGCTGGGTCGATACTATTTGCAGACGTATAAACCACTTTTTCACAGAGCATGGCTGTAAGTTTTGCTTTCAAATCTTTTCGAATCTCACTCCAAACTTCGGCAGGGTTATAACCGCTGTTGTCGGATAATTTCTTGGGTCACTCGATGGTAGATCACGTGTTGCTGGGGATAATACTTTGTATTTCGAAAATATACCCAAAACGAGGCGAAATATCTTCTCCAAAGCAATACTTGGTCCTTGACATTTGCGCATGCCAACACCGAAGTGAACAAGGCGCCTGCGCAAAGGATCTGTAACAGGTACGATATTGCTATCTCCATCTAAAAATCTCTCGGGTCTTAATGTCCAGGGTTCGTCCCAGAGTTCATCGTCGTGATGCATACCAAACAGGTTACCAAAAACTGTGCTTCCTTGAGGAAACAGGTAGCCGTCTACCTCGGTGTCTTCATTTACGTAATGTGGGACAGAAATATTGACAAGACTGAGGTACCGCATACATTCTAAAATAACGGCCATCGTATAGGGTACATCCTCCTCTCGGATATCTGTGACAGATTTCTGTGTAGGGATACGGCTCAGCTCTTCATGTATCTTGTCCTGCATCTCTTGGTCTTCAATGGCCTGGAGTAAAATATAGGCCACGTTCTCTGCCGTAGGGATGACAGCATTAAACAAAAGATCCATTGTGCACGCATTAAGATTTTGATCTGTAATCATACTGTCTTTGTCACTTGGGTTTTGGGCTGCAAGCATGTGCTGAAGAACCCCGTGTCCATGTGCTTCCTGTTGATTTGCACGTGCATCAGACACGATGGTTCCAACGAGCTGGTCTCGTGCTGCAATAAATCTGAGAACAGCTGACCTGATGGAGCCCGGTACATACCTGAGCCAGGGCATCTTGGTCAGCATGGAGGACTTTCCTCCCCGGAATAGGTTATTCATAGCATCAAGGTATTCCAGAACAACGTGCCCATGTTTGTCATCTGCTTCAATTCCCATTAGTTCCGTCGCATACTGTTTCGCTGCGGTTTCTGTAAGATACTCGACAATCGGAATATCATTATTCTTCTTCAGCGATTCCAAAAACTTATATAGTTCTTTCTCCCTCAGAGTCTTTACCACAGCATCATCTTCTATTGTCGATATTGCCTTCCATAAGACAGACTTCAAGGCGAGCTCTCTGTCGGTATAGTTTGAATCGAGATAACCGCTCCCTTCATATTTCAACCACTTCACATAGTTGTCAGGTCTGTAACATAACTGCTGCTGGGAGAATGCTTTCTCCATAAACGTGATATCATTGATCACAATAATCCGAGTAGAAAACACAGAAAACTGATAAAGACTGCCGTAAGTATTTTTCAGGTTGTCCAGCGTGACGTGAAGTTTGCCCGTGTCTACTTGCCCAAGGTTCCCAATTAAGGGCCAGCCCTTTGGACCAGGTATTTCTTTCGACATGATCGTTTCAGTTACAACCACAAAGTTCTGTTATATAACTTATATAACAAACCCGAACCTATACGCATGTACATGTATATGTAATCTCCTGTAGCAGATCCCTTCTTCCGGTGTATTTCTCCTGTTATCACTATTTATCATGTATGAAATATAATGTATGTAACTTGAGTTCACGTTGAATCTTTGGAGAGCTATTTTATACGCCGTTAACTTCTAGTGTGTTGCAGGAGTTCACGACTTATATCAACTCTTAAAATCAGCAAAAGAATACCACACGCCAACACGTTTTAACTCCTACTCATGTTTTAGGTCATTTACAGTGTAAAATAGGCACGTTTAGTTCTATCGATACGTAGCAAATATTTTACAAATACTCACAAACAGAACTGTTTAAAATAAGAACATACAACCGACGGATTTGTATAATTTGCTCATCTTTTACTGTTACACATCGAGTCACGATCAATTTAGAAAATGCGTCGTTTCAATTTTCCAACATCTGTTTACACACTCCATAAAGTACTTACAGTAGCTATGAATTCATGAATTTACAAACAGCCCAATCAAGTGGTGTGTTAAGCTTATCTTTTTACAGGTAACATGAGCTACCATTGTCAATATTGATCTATGCCGCGGAGAGCTTGTCTACCGAAAATGTTTTTGTAGGGCTTTCAAATGATATTTGTAAACGTGTTTGCTCCAGTAAGCTAACCCAATATCGCACAATCCCTCATTTTATTGACCCCGGAAGAAGACATGTTTTAAAACAGGAAAAGGAAAAATGCTGGAAACCACAATATTTTCTACCACTTGAAAGACAGACATTATCTTTTGAACTACATTTAACATGTCATCAGGAAATGCTTTTAATTTGGATGACTGTAAAATTTTGTCGTGAGGGGTAAATCACGCGTGGACATCAGTATGGGCGGGGCGGAGAAACGTTGATTGATTGAATGGTGTTTTACTCCGCTTTCAACATTATCTCAGACAAAAAAGATTCAGATAAGACTGGCATTTGTTTACAGTCTAGATCGTGACGAGATTATACAGGCCGTGTTGTTTGATCTTGGATCTTCGTTGTTCGCCGAGCCCGGTAGCAAGTCGGTGGCGCACAGGGACCGGAGGTCGCTGGTTCGAATCCTTAGGCCAATTGTTTTGGAATGACGATAGTTATTGCGACAGGATTCATTCTTGTCTCGCCGCTGATCATCCTTTCGACGATGGTTATGGGAAAAAGCAGCCAATGGTTTGGAAAGACTATTGTGCAAAGTACTGATAAAAGAAACTATAGGAAAGCATGAATTGGTGAACTGACCGCCGTAATGTAACTAGATAATGTTGAAATTGGCGTTAAACACCATACAAACAAACAAACTACAATATACATTGTCCCCTATTCAGTAAGATATTCAGGCAAGTATTCTGTTGTAATTTTTTTGGTTTATACATAACAAGATTTATATCCAAATGAGTGACATTAAACTCTTTACCAAACGAAAATACGAGTGGTGGACTCAACCGAATTTACAACATTTGCGCACGACAAATTAGATGTTACTGAAAGCATAAAATTGGTCTTTAAAAGGGTGTCAAAACATTGTTTGAAAAGAAGAAAATGCTGGTTACCAGCATTTTCTACTTTCTCACAGTGTTTTCAAAAGCCTTTTTTTTCCCTCAGGGTCGTTAAAATGAGGGATTATGTGGTAAAGGGTTAATGTAAGTTAACGAGAGATGGACTTCAGCTATCAGAGAAGTCTAAAAATACAGGCCCGATCGGGTAGCTCAATGGTTAGCGTATCTGATTCGTGACCTGGAGCCACGGTTGCGGGCTCGATACCCGGTCGCGGCAAACTTTCTTTCTGGCGATTTTTTCGCCTCTCACCTCTGATGCATGTGAGAAAAGTAGTCAGTGGCTTTGGAAAGAAAGTTGTGTCAGCACTGGTGTGGTGTGAGAATAGCCAGGAAATACACGGGTGCGTCACTGACCGCCATGATATTACCTAAGCTGTTAATATGGCGTAAAACTCCAATACAAAAACCAAAATCTAAAAGTATACAGGAGTCAAGGACAGTAACTCTAAAATCTACACTATAAAAGCTGTCATGGGTTATTTCCAATATTAGAATTATAAAGTCTCTGTTAATGAGGCGTTTTATTTTCTTGATTTGAAACAACTGTCAGCAGAGGCTTTGACATAGGCTATTTGTGTAGATAGTATATATGAGCCATACTCCATGAAAAGGGGGCTTAATGCATCTGCGAAAACTATCGACCCAGGTCAGCCTGCGCAGTCCGCGCAGGCTGACCTAGGCCGAAACTTTTCGCTATTAGTCAATTTCTTTATGTCTAAGGACCAGTCTACCCCATGTTTAAGTCGGTTGTTAACAAAGTGGTAGTTATGGATCCTTAAGTATGTAATGGCTTGCTTGGTACCATGGATCACGGAGACGCATTAAGCCCCCTTTCGCCAGAGCATGGCTCATATATATAGGAGTTAATGTTTCTCTGGCATCTTGTGAACTAGTATATAATTATACAAATTTTTTATGTGTAACTCTTTACAAAACTTCCTTCCTTCCTTCCTTCATCCCTTGCTTGCTTGCTTCCTTCCTTCCTTCTTATTTGCCACCCTGGACAAAAAGTGCAACTTTATCAAGTTTTATCTCTGTTTTCAACAACTGTTTTCATTCATGTTCTCAATTAAAAGCACTTGTTTTTCCCTAACTGTAAAACGCTTTGTATTGTTTTGATTAATACTGGAGCACAATAAAATGAAATTCTTTGTTGTTTAATAATTGGGTTAAAACAATCAATTTAACTTTTTACCAATCAACAAAATTCTAGACTTGTCTAAATTGATATTAAACCAAATTATTTTTAGGTAGGAATTCGGCAAAATTAATAATAACCTCTCTGCCTGTCTGTCACTTGGACAAAAAGTAACCGATCACTCAATGCACATCTATCTTATTCCATTTTTTTTCCCATGCAAATTCACATGAGGATAGGAGTGTCACCTATTTATGAACAGGTAAAAGCTTAATTTATTAGCTTTCAAGTACGACCTTGACCTACTAAATTTAATACTACTCATTTAGTAAAAAAAATTTCAAAAAATTTATCATTTGATCATCAAGTTTGACCTTGACCTTAAGATCTACCGGAAAAATGCTTCAGATGGCATATCTGCTTATGAAGGAGAACAATTGTGCAAATTTGATTTGAAATCCATCCATAAAAGTAGAAGTTATTACTCGGACAAAATATTTTAATGACAATCGTATAGTTTGACCTTCAAGTGTGACCTTGACCTTGGATCTACCTGAACAAATGTTTCAAATGGCACCTCTACGGGTAAATGAGAGCATTGGTGCAAAATAAGATTGAAATCCATATATAAAATGTGGAAGTAATGGCTCGGACAAGCTCTATGTATGACAGTTTTATCATTTGACTTTTTAATGTGACCTTGACCTTGTACATACCCACAAAATTGATACAATGAGCACTCTTACTCATGAAGTAGAACAGTTGTACCAAATTATTTTGAAATTCGTCCATAAATGTAGAAGTTATGACCCAGTAAAATCAGGGCAGATGCACACATGTACAACACAAATCTGATGTCGTGGCGTCTTTTGCTTGCCCCTACAAGTGGGCTCGGTATAGAAAAACAAGTGCCTGTGAAAGAGGGGAGCAACTTAGACTTAAAGTATAGCCTCTAGATTGCACACAAGGCTTTTCCAAGATTTATTCTGGTGACCTACTTTTTGATTTCAAACTTGTGTGAGAAATTATGAGAACTAACATTCTGACCAACTTCACAGAATGTGCAGTCTGATCTTGAATCTACATTGTCCAATAAAGAGATATCTTTCCCTGAAAAATACCTTTGAAATAGCAAAATTTTGGTTTTTACCATCAGTTTGAAAGTTTCATTTCACTTATCTAGCAGGATAAGGGTTAATTACTCCAAGGATAAACTTTAGTTGCTGGCAACATAACATATTTGACAGGAGCAAATGTACATCTGTTCCAACCTGACGGTTGTTTCAGCCAGAGTATGGTACAAAGTGGCAGACAGTTTTAAGTCCAAGATGACAGATCAGACTCTATACTTTCTGTGTATAGTCTGATCTTGATCTACACTGTTTGCAAAAGCAATGGAAGTTGTACTTATCACTCTGGAGGTTAACTTATTATGGCAATATCTGCTAAAATTCACAGGAGAAAAATTTGAAAATATCCTTAAAACCAACATGAAACTAGAACTTGTTTTTCTACAAAAAAACAGATGTCTCCCCCTTTTTGGTGTCAGAAGGATTAATAATCCATGATAAAGTTAATAACATTTTCTATTTTCCGAATTGGTTCGAAGATTTTCAGATACAAACCAGAGTTATGTTTCTTGTGCAAGACACATCGTCTCATTGTGGTTCAGAAATGTATGAAGTTTCATCAAAATATCTCAAACGGTTTTCAAGTTATAGAGCGGCCACTTAATTGTATGGAAAATGATCAAAGGGAAATAACTAAAAAAATATTCAAGCCAGAGTTATGGTTCTTGTGCATGACACAATATCTCATTGTGTTTTACAAATGTATGAAGCTTTATCAAGATATCTCTAACGGTTTTTGAGTTATAGAGCGGACACAAAATTGTACGTAAAATGAGTAAGGAAAATAATCAAAGGGAAATAACTCATAAAATATACAAGGCAGAGTTATGGTTTTTGTGCACGACACTTCATCTCATGGTGCTTTACAAATGTGTGAAGTTTTATCAAAATATCTTAAAAGGTTTTCGAGTTATAGAGTGGACACGATTTGTGACGGACTGACAGACAGACAGACGGACAGACAGGGAAAAACAATATGTCTCCCTACCCTGACGGGGGGAGACATAACGAGGTAAAGTACCCAAATACAGTTATGTGAAAACATTATATTCATGTGTAAATAATCCCCTATTTAAATGACTAAGAGGAAGAAGTCTTTTGAAAATATTGTGGGAAATGGAGAAAATGCTGATATCCAGCATTTTCTCCATTTCCCTCAATATTTTCATACACTATCATAGACAAATCTCAGCCTTCGTGGCAGGTTTAGTATTTGTGGCCTGTTTTCAGGCAAATCCTGCTTTTTGAGCCATTTTAATCGGCCATCTGCAGAAACTTTCAAAAGCTGACAAGCATTTGTTTCTCTCAGACAACATGGATCAAGATCAGACTTGATGCAAGGATACAGTTATCTTATATATAAACCGTCAGATTTTTTGTGAGACATGGATCCAAACTGTTTGGATACTTGTGGGACATCATGGTTAAAATGCAACATTTTGGTCTGTTCTGCTGTATATAAGGTCCATTTCAATAATTTGAGTCATGGTCTGTGAAAAGGGGGCTTAATACATCTATATTTACCCATATAAACATTCGCAGTCCGTGCAGACTGACATGGGACGATATTTAATTTTTAAATTTTGTAGTTTTTTCGATATATTTTGTTATTTGTAATTTTCATGCATGTCCACAGACCATTTTACCTCAATATTCTGTTGGTTGTCAAAATTAATTTTATTATTTCCTGATTACATGTATGTGATGTCTTGCATGATAGAATGCAATTACCAAGATGCATTAAACCCCCTTTTGCCAGAATATGGCTCCATTGTTTATTTGGTGTTAAATAACATTAAGAAATGTTTCAATAGTATTAGTCATGATAGGGCAACCAGTTCACCTGTCATTTCTTTCAATTCTGGTTGTTTAACTAGTACCGAGCAAAACTCACTTTCCAAGCCACTAGCTACTTTTCCAAACAACAAAACCCCGAAAAAGTAAAAATAAAATTCTGCAATGAGAGAAAGATGAATTCTGTTGCAACAATTTTCATCAGTCTTCAGAAAAACAGAGTTTAGCAGAGTCAAAATTTAAACTTGCTACCCCTGCACAAACAGCCCTGCATGTTATTGCTGAGCCATTGGGGCTTGGCTTCATTTCTCTACCAGTATTAATATTTTTTTCAAATGAGTCAAAAAACTGCAAGATGATCTCAGCTTCAAACTTGTGACCAAGATGGGTAGGAAACAAACCAAAGTAACAACTGAGTGTTCATTAATGTGATATTTTACTAATACAGCAACTCACAAACAAACAGGTTTGAAAATACAATGAGAAAGAAGGCAAGGATTATACACCATAAAATCTTGGTAATTTTAACCTAAAGCAAGTCAAACATATTTGAGCTATGCTCTGTGAAAAAGGGGTATAATGCATTGCAAAAAGTATCCACCAATGTCAGCCTTCACAAAATTAATAATCCTATGTTTTCACGACCCTGAGGAAGAAAGCTTTTGAAAACATTGTGGGCAAAGTAGAAATTGCTTGTTCAAAGCAATTTCTCCTTTTCCAACAATGTTTTCTAACCCATCAGAAAACTTCAGCTCATTTGTACCATTTTCAAATTTTTTGTCTGCAAATGTTTTCAATTTTGAAGTGTCCAAGGTTTTGTCGTTTGAGAAAGGGTTAAGAAAATAGGCATAAACCCTTCTAACACTTTACAATTCAATGCCACTGTTTTATGAACATGAGGATGGATTCTTTTTAAAATGCTGGTTACCAGCATTTTCCCCTTTTTTTAAGCACTTACTATCCTTTTAAAGATAAATTTCATTAATTGAGCCATAATTAAGTCAACTGCAAATTTTTTCAATTTCAATTGTTAGATAGTTTGGTAAGGAATTGAAATTTAAATCTAGGTCCTTCTAACAGCCAAACAACCAAGATTTTATGGCATCTCAATAACACAGACAATACTCTCCACAAAATATAAAATAGAATACAACAGTAAAGAACTATCAAGCGAGCAGATTAAATTATACAAAAATTATTATGAACCTAGTATAGTACAGACAGAAAGTACAAGACTTTATAATAAAAACTATATTTACATGATACATTTAGAAAATTTTACGAGACTAAAATATATCATATAATTTGCTACATAGTTACTGATAATTTCACAGTAATTTCAAGCATGGTTCAACTCTTTACCACACAAAAAAATTTCAGGCTTGTCCAGGAATTTATAGAGCACAATTCAAATGATAGTATTTGTCCTTGAGTGAGGAGAAAGCATTGTGGGAAAAAGAGAAAACGATGTTTACCAGGATTTTCTTCTTTTACCAAAATGTTTTGGAAATCCTTCTTTCTCCGAGTTAATAAACTTGGATCTGTGTGGTAAAAGGTTATAACAGAATATAGACGATTAGGAGAAAGTCATTAAAATGTACTGATCGTTAGAAAAAACTGCATCATAACCTTAATTGATGTTTTTGCTATTTGTTAGAGAGTTACCATCACCATTCCAAAGCTCTCCAATGAAAACGGTATAGATCTACAGTATTATAAGAGTCTGCTATCTGTGTGGTCAGGTCAGGTTGATTTGCATGGGTACAGAGATGCACTGGATTAGACAGATGGTCAAATCTGATGTGAAACTCTTTACACACAGTGAGACCTGTTCCAACCACACCAATATGCAGATGTTTGTAATGTTCCTTATATCATATATGGTACCTTCCCTTTATGACTGTAAAAAAACACTATCACAAAATAAATTGAATGAACAAAAATAAGAGAGCTGCACATTTTTAGGATTTAATGGAAAGAGCCAAACATGAATACATAGAAGTAGTCCATGAAAACATAGATAATCTACATAGAGTAAATGTGTGATACAAAAAACCTACAAAGAGTGTCATGCTTGATACTGGAAACATATTCTGGTCTGTTGTATAAATGTATGTGGTTTAGATAACACCTGTAGATCTATTCAGTCAGGTCATTTAAAGGTATATAATGATAATGACCATCAAAATGACTACATATATCAAGTGAGACAAAAATCTAAAAATTGCCAATATAACCTGCATATATTCTCTAATTGTATATGCTACAATTATAAGGATCCCGCAACATTTCATGTAAAATATTTTTTAATTAGTTCACCAATATACAGCAAGGCCTGTTTCACAAACAGCCAACATAAACATAGTACCCTCCATCAAAACCATATTCAGAAATTTACAAATTAATTTCATCTTGGCAAAAAGAAAATTTACCACAGTTCATGAATGTAATGCAAGCGGAAATACTGGTATCAAGTTATGGTCCATATTGAGTTTTTCTTGCAGTGCTGTAATAAAAAACACTTGACATACACATCAATTAAAGAGCCAAGCTCTGTAAAAAGGGCTGTTCAAAAAGGTTTACTACTGACTATAATAATTCCCTGTTTGTATAGAGAATGACCATCTTGTTAACTCTTTTACTCTTTACCACATAATGCCGACTTTTAACGACCCTGGGAAAAAAGCCTTTTGAAAACATTGTGGGAAAAGGAGAAAATGCTTTCAATTTGGACATGGCAAAAATTTTGTCGTCCGGTAAAGGGTTAACACACAGTCCAGAGCTTTTAAAAACATTGTGGGAAATGGAGTAAATGCCAGTAACCAGCATTCTCTCCTTTTCCCAAAAATGTTTTCTATTCTATCAAAGACAAACCTCATCATTTCAGCCACATAATTACAATATGTAGTCTGCAAGTGCTTTCAAAATATACAAAAAACTAAAATTTTTTTGTCAGGTATACAGGTAAGTCTTAAAAAGATTAACTTGTATACTGGAAGTTGCACGGCCCCTTTAATAACTTGCCAGAGATAAACATTATACAACAGTGTATGGTAAAAAAAAAAAAGCACATCGAAAACGATACAAGAAACCCACAGTCAAATATGTACACAATGAATTAACTATGACTATCAACACCCTACAACAAAAGCAACGCCTCAAACCTAAATACATGTGCAGGCATACAATTTGAAAAACTAGAACTGTCGCAGACCAACAAATACCCATTGGTTGCTTTGTCAGTGGCTCAGGAAAAAAATTCAAAGGATCTTAACTCCTGTAATAATGATTCAGTCATGATGAAAATTGCAGTCCTGGTACAAAGACTTCAATTAAAATTTAACCCAAATTAGGGGCCATGGTCGGAAAAGAAGAAGCCACAAAATAGATTAGCAGACTAACAGGAAAGACCATTCACAGCTATTCAACCTTTTATTTTGGTCTTAGAGGTATGCTTCTTGTCGAAATACTTGCCTAGAATTTATGCTACATGTATCTAAAAAAGTTCTGGACCAGTATTCACCAACCATTCTCAATTGTGTTCATAGTCTTGTTCTAGATCAAGAAAGTGACACAATTTCTGATTGGTTTAACCATTTTGGTTAAGCCAATCAGAAATTTTGACACTTTAACTCTCTACCAGATGACAAAATTTAAGACTTGTCCAACTTGAAAGCATTTGCAGACCAAAAATAAATGTGACTCAAACATTGAGATATGTCTCAGAAAGGGTAGAAAACATTGTGGGAAAAAGAGAAAATGCTGGTTCAAGAAATGCTCTCCTTTTCCCACAATTTTTTTTCAAAAGCATCATTCCTCAGGATCTTTAAAACTAAGGAATGTGTGGCAAAGGGTTAAATAAAAGTGCATGATAAAATATATTTACCAATGATATTCAATGACATCATAAAGGTCCAGTTGTCACAATTGTATAGATTTCATAATGCTTAAAAATATAAAAGAAAAATACTGTAAAAAAGCATAAATAAATGTTTCTCCTTTACGAAAATATACAAAACAGTAGCGTTTAACACAGAAAATGCATTTTCTAAAAAAAAAAAACCTAATAAATGTACATTGCACATATTACGATAAATAAAAAGATAAACTGAAAATCTTTATAATTATTTCCCTTTCGGCCAACACTCGACCATTTACTGTGGCCCATTTTATTTAAAAATATCTCATGACTATTCACTTACAATTCTGAGTTGAAACAACCCTGACAAAGAAAGCTATTGAAAACATTCTGGGAAAATTGGGAAAATGCATGTTACAAGCAACTTCTCAGTTTCCCATATTTTATAACTTTTCATAGACAGTTAATATAATTTGAGTCACATCAATTTTGATTGGTTGTCAGCAACTGCTTTTGATACAAATAAGTCTAAAACTTTGCCATTTTGTCAAGGATTTAGACAAATTGACTGCAAACAACTTAGAAAATCTGCATTGAAAATAGCCTTGTGAAACAGGGATATTCAACATAAACTGTAACCCTTAAACAAACAATCCCTTCCTTCCTTCCTTCCTTCCTTCCTTCCTTCCTTCCTTTGATGATCCTGAGAAAGAAAGCATTTATTTCCTTTACAAAACAACAAGTTTTGGACTGATCCTAATCCAAAGAATTTGCAAAGCACTTTTAAAATGTTGGTCAAATTGTGAGATTTGTATTTGATAAGGTAGAAGAAAATCTTGTGGGAAAAGAGAAAATGTTGGTGACCAGCAATTTCTCCTTTTCCCACAATAAATTCAAAACACTTCTCCACCAAGGTATTTATAACTCAGAATTATTCTGTGTTGTAAAGGGTTGAAATATTGTGCAAAAAGGAGGAAATGATGGTAACACATATTTTCTTTTTTCTCCATGTCATGGGCAAATCAAATCATAAATGTGACATTTCGTTTGTTGTCTGCAAATGCTTTCAATCTGGACTAGATCTAGTCTAAAATTTCACAATCTTGAAAAGAATTTATACGGACTTCCTGCTGTGTAGGTCATTTTCTTTCTAGGCAATGTGCCAAGCCCCAGTAGCACAGTTGGTAGCATACAGGACCTGAGAACATGGGGGAGGTAGTTTGAGTCCCCAGCTCAGCAATTTTTAAGTCATTACTACAAAATTTATCCCTTTCTCACTGCTGATCATTGTTTCGATGATAACTATATGGGAAAGCAGCCAGTGGCTTGGGAATAATATTGTGTGAAGTACTGGTAACAGAAATCCCAGGAAAGCCTGGTCAGGTGCACTGGTCACTGCAACATAACTGAAATAATATTGAAACAGTGTTAAACACCATACAACCAATTAATCAATCATTCTAGGCAATGCATACTTAAAATCAGCCTGGGTCCATGGCAAATAATTTCTTAACCCTTTACCATATAATCCTGGGTTTTAACAACCCTGCAGAATCTTTTGACAACATTGTAGGATTTAAAGGGTTAATCCTTGGCCCTAAAAGCAACGATGTATAAATGAGAAAGGCACCAAAGGACTTAACAAGTCCATGTTAAAAGATTACCCTCTTTGGAAAAAAAGCTACATATTTAAGAATAGGGCACCCTAATGGGATTCGTGTAACATCGCCTTTCATTGCATAAATCATACGGATTTGGCTAAGACTTGGGTATTGGCCGATCGATTACGGATTACCCGAGTCTTAGCCGAATCCGTACGTTTTTTCGGCGATGAAAGGTGATGTTACAAGAACCCCATTAAGGTGCCCTATCCTTAACAACTTACTTATGGACCAACTTTTTGCAATTCAACCAATTTCTTTCTCTCACTTTAATTCAAGTTACCTAATGGAAACTACTGTATTTATTTTTAGCTTGTTGTGGAGAAATCCAATTTCGAAGAATCTAATTTAATCAACTCTTTTCCACATGACAAAATTTTAGACTTGTCCAAAATTAAAACATTTTTACATATTACATATAAATATGGCTCAAAATTAATAAAGTAGATTGTTTTCAAAAAGGTAGAAAACGTTGCAGGAAAGGAGGAAAAGGCTGGTTACCAGCATCTGTTCCTTTTCCCACAATGTTTTCAAAAACCTTCTTCATCAAAATTCAGGTTATTGTGGTAAAGGGTAAAAAAGTTACAATAATGACTAAAGGGAAAGCATTTTGATATACATGTTACACTACACTACAAAACTGTGTAGTAGAAAGCTACAAGACTTGCTAAATATTTTGGCTGATAAGCCACAAAACTGATAAGCATCTGCAGGAGAAAAAGATCCTGGCTTCCAGCTACAGTAACTCATACCTCACATTCTCCCCTGTCATTTAACTCATTACCACACAATCCCCAGTTTCAACAACTTTAGCACTGGTAACCAGCATTTTCTCCTTTTCCCACAATGTTTTCTACCATATCAAAGACAAATTCCATCATTTGAGCCACACTTAAATTGACCTCTGCAAATGCTTTGAATTTTGACAAGTCTCAGATTTTGTTGTATGGGAAAGAGATAACTCATTACCAGATAGCACAATTTTTAGACTTGCCCAAATTGAAAGCAGACGACATATTAATTGTGCCTTCAACTTTGAAATTTGTCTCTGAATTGACAGAAGACCTTTTGGAAAAAGGAGCAGATGCTGATTATCAGAAATTCACCTTCTTCCCACAAGGTTTTCGAAACTTCTTATTCAGAGTCGTTAAAGTGTGGAACTCATGTGTTAAAGAGTCAGTGCATTATGCTGTGTAACTAATTTGTAGCAGACAACTTTGAATTTACCAACGGTAAATATGGATCTATTATATGAATATTAAGGTTAAATACATGAGTATAAATGAAAACATGGTGACAAAAGATAAAATAGTTTTTTACAAAGAATTTCTCCATCAGCAAAAATGTTAGAAAAACTTGTCTGCTGATGCTAGACAGAATTAAGAAAAAGTTGTCTGCAGGAAGAAATGAGTTGATACACATGTGGTGCTTACTTAACTCTTTACCAAACAATCCCTGGTTTTTACGACCCAGAGGAAGAAGCCTTCTGAAAACATTGTGGGAAAAGGAGAAAATGCTGGTTACCAGCATTTTCTCCTTTTCCCACAATGTTTTCTACTCTTCTAAAGTCGAGTTTCAATTTTTGAGTCACGTTTATTTTGTCGTCTGCAAATGCTTTCAATTTAGACAAGTCTAAAATTTTGTCGTTTGGTAAAGAGTTAACTCTTTACCAAACAACATGATTTTGGACTAGACCAAATTGAAAGCATCTGCAGACCAAAAATTAAATATAGCACAAATAATGATTTCTATCTTTGATGTGGTAGAAAATATTGTGGAAAAAAGGATAAAATGCTAGTTACAAGCTAGAAACAAAACATGCCCTCTCAGCCTGCCTGCCTGCCTCTCTCTCTTTCTCAACAAGTATTTTCTCATTTTCTTCCATACCCATCATGTATCTCTCTCTTTGTCTGTCTGTTTCTCTGCTGTCAGTCTGTCTCTCTCTGAGGACAGTTGCAGGTGACACAAAGGAGAAGAAACATTGTTCGAAAAGGAGCAATCAGTTGTGACCAGCATTTTTTTACTGCTTCTTAAAATGTTTTCTGCGCTTTTGACAAATCTTTTCATTTGAGTACCAAATGCTGCTTCAGGAAGCTATGAAATTCAATTTGTAATGGGTGGTAGCAAATGACATAAAACTCTGTAAAACTCCAAAGTAAACTCTGCAATGACAGCAATAGCCCTGCAAGACAGGGGTCCTTGGTTCAAGATGCCGACTGACCGAATGTTTTCCTTTTTGACAAGGAAATGGGTTAACTCTTTACCAAACAACAATGTTTTAGACTTCTCTAATTCTAGAGGATATGCAGACAACAAACTACATGTGGCTCAAATGGTGGAAATTTCTTTCAAAAAATAGAAACCATTGTAGGAAAAGGATGATAATGCCATTTCTCTAGCTGTTTTCAAAGGCCTTTTTCCTACGTGTTGTGAAAACTCTGGATTGTTTGGTAAAGGGTTAACTCTTAAGCAAATGACAGAATTTTAGACTGGTCCAAATTTAAAGCACTTGCAGACGTCAAAATAAATGTTACATGAAATTTGTATGTGTATGTGAAAGGGTAGAAAACATTTTTCAAGAGCCTTCTTCTTCAGGGTCGTGAAAACTTGGGACTGTGTGGTAAATGGTTAAAGCACTCTGGCACCAGTAAGGTATGTTTACAATGTATATCAATCAGCAGATTTCAAACATAACTATTTGTCATGTCAAAAACAATGAAGTGAAACTTTCAGCAAGCAAACTGAAAATGATTAACCCTTTACTCTAAAACTATGACTTTTTTTACACACCTGCAGTTGACAGCTTAAGAAAAAATTGTGGAAAAATAAGCAGTTGGTTTTAAAAAGGGTTGGATGCTTGAAATCTTACAAAAAATACTGAAAATTTGCCAATCAAATCAAAACACTGAGGTCACTGAAACATACAAAATGGCACCAGAAGTGCTGGAAACCATATCACCTGTTTACAAGTGAAGCAAATTCTATCTGAATACCATATTTTCCCCAAAATATGTATTACTGATAACTCTTCACTACACGAAAAAATTTTAGATTGGTTCAAATTGACTTCATTTGCAGTCAACAAATTAATTTGACTGAAAAAGTGAAATTTGCCTTTAAAAGGGTAGATGACATTCTGGGGGAAAGGAGAAAATGTTGGTTGAAAATCTTTTCAATAGCCTTTTTCCTCAAGGACATTCTCCTCAAAACTCGTGATTGCATGGTGCATTGTTAAATCTCATTGAAATGCTCACAATCAGCAATTTCTTCATTTGCTAAGAATGACACACATCAGTCCCTGATCACTTTAAGTGCTCATATCTTTTTGTAGTTGAACATATAAAAAAAAAAACAGGATGAAAATTGGGGGAGCTCTTCCTTCATCATCATTGCACTTGTCATACCACAAATATTGCGCCACCCTTCGATGTAAATTAAGAGTATCTGGGTTTCATAACATAGTATTTAACTCTATATTGAATGTTAAGATTGATCTACAAATGAAGGCAGTGATATTGCATACTTTGTCTTTCAATGCCTTTCAATGGTTTATGTCAATGAAGAAAAAATTATAAAAATCAGCAGTTCATCGAAAAAACATCTGACTTCCTTTTTAATTTTCCACTCTGACACAGCCCTATTAAGATCACGCAATCACAACAGAAGAATCAAAAGACAAGATCTCACAGTGGAAAAAAATGTCGAAAACTGTAGATCAAAATGTCCTATTAAATTCATCATGTGCAGTGGTTTTGCATAGTAAATTCCTTCATCATTTTGTTACTTTTAAGTATGCTCTAATCCGTTCTGCGACAGTAATAGCCTAGCACTTTACATTTTCCACACAAATGTTGAGGATGAACCTTGCTCTGGTCCGAAACATCAAGGCCATCTGGCTTCTCTAAGGGGCGCTGTAATGTTAAAAAAGATTTATAATTGAAAAAGAAGGTATGCAACAATCTATCACCAAAAAACTATCTGTCAGAGACACTATCTGTCAGAGATGCTTCCAAGTCTTAAAGAACTTTATAGTATTGTCTACAACACATTGTTTTATTCATAGTTTGCATCGATAATTGTGGCCTTTAGGGTCTTCACTAGCGAAAATCTTTCTATAGTTCGACCTTTGTAAGACTCTTTTTGATCTCACATGTTGCACCAACAAAGAGGGATACTGGACTCCAGGCAATGATATAAGCTCACCTTACAGTCCTTGTGCTCAGGATAGAAAAAATCAGGGAATTACTTAAACTGGAAGTTCTGAGTGTTTAGTGATTACAAGCAAAAGCTTCCAAAAACAACAATTTCTTTTGAAACTCATTTAGACCAGTTCCTCACAACAGGTTATCTTCTATTTACCTTTCTGTCAGCCATCAAAATACCCGCTTCCAAGCTTTGAAAAAATTCTTTTGTCTAATCCCATGTTTGAAACATCTTCTCTGATTGGCTGTATTAACAATATCGGAAACCAGATTCATCAGAAGATGCTATGAAAACAGTGTTAGCAGATCTCTCATTAGAGGATTGGGCACTGTACATAGCCAAATTGTATCCCCCCAAGAAAGGTCAGAGTTTACCTATGGAATTATTAGAAAACTGGCATACCTGTTTATGTGGGTAAACATTGACATGACATTTAATGCATTCCTGCCCCATGTTGGCCCAGCTGTTCCCTGACATCCATTTACGTTTACACTTTGGACACTTATATTCTCCGAAACATCTTTTCTTGCCTTGATAAGGTGTAAGTCCTTCCCCTTTTGGACGTGCCTGAAAGAACAAAAGCTATGTTAACCCTCTACCACATGCTCTTAAGTTTAATGACCCAAAAGAAGATTGCTTCTGAAAACATGAGCGGAAAAAGAGAAAGTGCTGGAGACCAGCATTTTCTTCTTTTCCCACAATGTTTTTTCCCCCTTCACAGACAAACTCCCATAAGTAAAGCTACATGTACATTTAATTTGTTGCCTGCAATTGTTTTCAAATCTGAAAAGTCTAGACTTGTGTTGTCTGTTTAACTGTTCGCCGAAAAAGATCCCTGTGATTTTACAAGCCTGTAGAAGGTTTTTGAAATCTGTGTGGAAAAAGGAGAAAGTGCTGGTAACCAGCGTATTTTTCTTTTCAAACAAAGTTTTGGCCACGAAGACCCTAGACTGCAAGATGGCAAGGAACAGCCTTCTGAAACTACTGAATATTGTTTTAATTTCCGTTATTCACCTTGTTACCCCAAGAAGACACAGACTTTTTACCAGCAGCCAGCTGTAAATTTGTTTCTGTTGGTCATGTTTTGCTTTTGTGCTGGGAGCCTTCATATGCCTTGCCAATAGTCACATACCAGTTTTCAGAATCATCCACAAAAGCTGTAACCACTCTGAACATCAAGTATGAATATCTGTTTAAAATCATCATTTTTGATTGGCTTGAACCATCTTCGGCTTTGCCCAAAGGTGCCGTAAAATAGTGTGGTGATGCAGAGTTGTTTATTGATGCATGTGTAACAAAAAGTGCATTTTCCAGTGGATCTATAGAATACCATCAATTTTATCACAACAACATAATATTCGATACAGATCTAAAAATAGTAACTGAAGTAACAAAATGTACGTAAGTTACAAACCTGTGGACAATCTTTTATGTAATGGCCCTTGGTAAAACACAGATGACATAGATACGTTGATGGTGGGCGTTTGCTGGGTTTTGGCATTGACAGACACAGGTCACTAAACTGGTCAGTAATATCATTGATACTGCCATATGGGGAAGCCTGGAATGGGTGCTGAAAATAAAAAAAAAAATATATGCAAAGAATTAATACTTGAAAGCATGGTACATGAAGTAATTTAAGATTTTCAGTGTATTTCTTTTGTAGACATCACAAAGCTTTGTTAGTTGTCTCATTCATCTGTGTTACTTGAGTTTTACCATGAGTATCATACACAATACTTTTCATTGCCACTGGCTACTTTCCAGCATAAACAATGTAAACAATGTTCAGAGGAAAATTAATCCTGTTACAATAAGTATCACTGAATCATCAGAGAAATTTGGCAAAGCATGAGATTTAGATGCAGAACACCTGGACCCAGTTTCAGGACAAAACTTAAGTCTCTTATTTTGCTCAGATCTCTAAACTGACTCACCGACTTAAGTTTGTTATTTGAGATGTATTTTGACAAACATTAAAAGACTTCAGTAGATCTAACATTCTTAAACTCTGAGCTGACACATTTCTCTCTAGCTCCATTAGTCAAATAAGGAGGCATGGATAGAGGGTCAGTTGCCACAATATATGTGGCAAAAACAGCACTAAATAAACACAATTGAATCAATTGAATGAATGGTGAATTAGGCCCCTGCTAACATTAATTAACCCTTTGGCCTTTACCACATCATCCCGAGTTTTAACAACCCTAAAGAAGAAAGCCTTTGAAAACATTTGGGGAAAAGGAGAAAATGCTGGTAACCAGCATTTTCTCCATTTCCCAAAATGTTTTCTACCCTTTCTAAGACAGTTTTCTCCATTTGAGCCACATTCAGATTGTCGTCTTCAAATGCTTTAAATTTGGACCAGTCTTACATTTTGTGGTTTGGTAAAGAGTTGAGGCAAATCACAGGGACAGCTCACATACTCATGTACGTCCTGGGTTTCATCTGCACTAGGCCAGGACTAACGTGTCTTGCCCAAGGGTATACTGACAAAACCATCAACTCAATCCAAACTTACTGGTACATGTCAAAGGGTCTGAAACATTTGGACAGTTGCTCAATAATTACTTAACCACTTACTTAATGACCTGGCAAGGTTTCAAGATTTATGGCGCCAATGTACATGCTGAAACTGCCCTAAATATCTCTATGTAACATTGCAAAGTTCGGTGTACTCTTACAGACTACCACTAATTACTAGCAGTATATCTCTTTACCAGATGACAAAACTTTGGGCTCTTTCAAATTGAAAGCATTTGCAGACAAGTTAAATGTAACTCAAATGATAATTTCTTTCTTTGATAGGTTAGAAAACATGGTGGGAAAAGGAGAAAATGCTTCTCCCTCAGGGTTGTTAAAACTTGGGATTGTCTGGTAAACGGTTAACTCTTTACCAGACCAAAATATTTCAGCCTTGTCCAATTTGAAAGCATTTGCAGTTGACATATAAATTGTGGCTCAAAATATGGGACTTGTCCTGGAAAGGGTAGAAAACATTGTGGGAAAAAGGAGAAAATGTTGGTTTCCAAAATTCTTTTCTTTTCACACAATGTTTTGAAAAGCCTTTTTTGCCAGCGATCTTAAAACCTAAGACTGTTTTGTACAGGGTAAGGAACAAAATTAATGTCTGACAAATTCTTTCTGGGTGCATAGGTGTCTTGACCTTTAGAAAAAGAAATAATTTTCATTCTGCAATTACCAGTAACCCCTTACCAAAGAATCCCCAGATATTATAGTCCTAGAACAGAGGACTTTTGAAAACATTGTGTAGCCAACTTTTTCTCATTTTCCCCCCATGCTTTCTACTTTTCTCAAAACTGCAATTTTTGAGTCACAATCATTATATCAACTGGAAATGCTTTCAGTTTGGACAAGTCTAAAATTCAGTTGTATAGTAAAGAATTAACTGCATTTCTAACAATGTCTGATTTTGATCGGTAAACATGTAACGGCCTAAAAATGCACCCCTATTTAAAATCAGTTCCAAGTTGTGATGAACCTGGCTTTTTGAAAGACAAATTGCATCATATAAGCCACTTTTATAAACAGCTGTAGTTCAAATCCCAAGCTGCTTGAAGGATTTCAAGGGAAACAAGGCGTTCTGTGCCATTGATTTAACCCTCTACTGCACAATGCCGACTTTTAACAACCCTGAGAAAAAAGGCTTTTAAAAACATTGTGGGAAAAGGAGGAAATGCTGGTTACCAGCATTTCCTCCTTTTCCCATAATGTTTTTTTCCCTATTAAAGACAAATTTTATGTTTTGAGTAGCATTTAATTTGTCATCTGCAAATGCTTTCAATTTGGACGAGGCTAAAATTTTGTCGTCTGGTAAAGAGTTAACAATTTAGCCCTATACCAGACAGTACAGTTTTCGACTTGTCCATACTGAAAGCAGTTGTAAATAGCAATTGTGGCTAATATGATATTTGGAAAACAATGTGGAAAAACGAAAAAATACTGATTATTTACATTTCCTCCTTAAAGATACATCTTCACTCGTTTTCATCAAGTTTTTTAACCGCTTTTTTCTTTATTTTATGAAACTATAATCACTCTTGTATCTTCATTCCAAATATTGCCCCTGATGGTTGCAAGGTTGCACAGATTACGGCAGATAGAAAATGCATTTCATTCTATTGCGGCTAGCCACAGCAATAACAACCACAGTTTCAGGTTTAAATCGAAGACAAATCCCTACAGTTTCTTTACCCCATACACCTTATATTGATTTTTTATCTACGTTTACACAGCTAACTAGGTCATAACACCATCAAGTTTTAAAAGCGTTTGTTTACTCTCTGGCTGTAAAGATGTCTCTTTAACCCACAATACTTTCAAAAGCATTTCTCAGACAAGAAATTTAATAAGCATTGTGACAAGTTGCTCAAAATGTTTCATGTCTCTGCTTGGTGCAATAAATCAACAACTATCTTTGGCACATGATTGAAAATGTTTCTGGATTAAGAACTGCAATAAGGAAATGACACATCAAATTGATCTCAATATGCATAATATTAATCATTTAAGCAGAGAACAGTTTTTAATTCAGAATTTTCTAAAAGTACATGTACTTTGAACTCATGCACTTTGAAATAATTTTTCTTATGCATTTAAGGTCTAACTCATCGGTAAACATCGACGTTTTCGTAAAGGCTATTTGGCCAATCTCAGCAGCTTCTGTCTTTTAACTCTTTACCACACAACCCCAAGTTTTAACGACCCTGAAAAAGAATGCTTTTGAAAATATTGTGGGAATAGGAGAAAATGCTGGTAACCAGCATTTTCTCCTTTTCCCACAATGTTTTGTACCCTATCAAAGACAGAAATCATCATTTGAGTTACTTCTAACTTGTTGTCTGTAAATGCTTTCAATTTGGTCCAGTCCAAAATGCTGTTGTTTGGTAAAGGGTTAATATGAGAGTTAGGGGCCATAGACTAACTAACTCATCAGTAAATATTGTGTAACATAGACTTTTTCGTAAAGGCTATTCAGCCAATCTCAGCAGCTTACGTCTTTTGATATGAGAGTTAGGGGCCGTAGACCTCAAAACCCAATCAATTTTTTTAGTATTGACTGAATTTCAAGGCATGGTGCATGCAATACCACAAGAGCAATAAGACAGCCATGATGGCCCTGTATCACTGGCTTACACTTCGCAAGCGGACCATTAGTGGCCTGAATGGTGATATCTTACCCTCTAAAATTTATATTCCATGGAAATGGGCCATGTTGTGGCAAAAGAGGTCCTAATGCATCTCCATGATGTAACCTATTATATCAAGCAACTCATCACATAGTCATTGATCCATAAAATCCATTACATTGAACAACCAACTGAATTATGAGGTAGAATGGTCCTTTGATATGCAGAAAATTAAAAAATAGCAAAAAGTTTCAACCCATGTCAGCCTGCGTAGACTGCACAGGTTGACATGGGTCAAGACTTTTTGCAGATGCATTTAAAACCTCCTTCTCACACAGCACGGCTAAAATCTTTATTAAGCAAATTTATCACAGACCATAACAATCATGTATTTCCATATAAAAAATAATGTCAAGGTTTATGAAAAGGTACTACACTAGGGCCATTTATGCCATACAGAATATCAATAAAATATAACCAAAGGTTTTTGACCAGAAGTTTTCCAAAGATTCATAGCTGACATAACATCTTAAAAATTTGGTATGCAAAAAAAGAACAATGCAAAATTTGCTCCATATTGGAATAAACATGTTTAAACATAACATAGACATTAAAAGAAATAAAATTCTAGCTGAAAACTGAACATTCACTTCCTGGAAACACTTGAATCATGTAAAGTATAATAATCAAAATATAAAAATTTAAATGTAATAATGAAGGGAGATAAACAGTTACAACATTTATCATATAGAGACCACAAGTTATTACCCTTTGACCATTATATTGATTTTTATTAAGAAAAGCTTGGCCAATTGCAGCTTTGTTTAACTCTTTACCACACAATCCCGAGTTTTAACGACCCTGAGGAAGGAGCCTTCTGAAAATATTTTGGGACAAGGAGAAAATGCTGGTTAGGTAACCAGCATTTTCTCCTTTTCCCACAATGTTTTCTAACCTATCAATAGTAAATCTCGTCATTTTGGCCACCTTTAATTTGTTGTCTGCAAATGTTTTCAATTTGGACCAGCCTAAAATTGTGTGGTTTGGTAAAGAGTTAAGGATCAAATTTCCATCAAGAAATTAAAAAATAAATAGTGAGCTGAGCCTGGTAGCACAGTCAGTAGTATACAAGACTTGAGAACATGGGAATTAGGTTCGAATCTCCAGCTTTGGCAATTTCTTTCCAAGGACTGAAGATAGTCATTGTGATAGGATTCATTCCTCTCTAACCACTGATCATTGTCTTGGTGATGGTTATGGGGGAAAGCAACCAGTAATTTGGTCAGAATATTATGCAATGGGAAAGAAACACCAAGAAAGCATGGATAGATAGTCTGCCTAGATGACTTGAAATAATGTTGAAAACAGAGGTAATGCAAAACAAATCCAAAATGATACATCCATTAGATCAGTTGTGCCATTTATGCACATTCAGCAAGAGTATTTTAAAAAGAACATGGTTATTTTTTTAAGTATTTTTCTATATTCCATTTTTCAATCTTTCAAATTCTTTCTTGGTCCTAGAAACCACAGTTTTAGATGGAATCTAATTCTTGAAGAAACTCTGCACTGAACCATGACAGGATAGTTTCTGTGAAACAAGCAGTCTTTTCAAAATCAGTTTGTAAGTTTCATCAGAGATGTTGAAAATAAAAGAAAAATGCACAGAGGAACAACAGATATTTGACCTAGACAAATGATCACTGGTCTTTGGCAAGCGTAGCCAAATTGGGGTAGTTGACATCTGACTGTCTCCCAGATATGTTCAGCAAAGTATGTATTACTAACATCTACCCCACAGATCTAGGCTAATCAGACCACATTAACTTCAAGCAAGATAACAAGGCCCAGCCCCGGTTGAGCAGTAAATGGCATACATGGCTTGAGACCAGGGGGTCGCTGGTTTAATCTCCAGTTTGGCCTATTTCTTTCCAAGGACTGATGATAGTCATTGCGACAGGATTCATATCTCTCTCACAGTCGATCACTGTTTCCGCAATGGTAATGTGGGAAAGCAGCCTGTGGCCTGGGAAGAATATTGTGTAAAGTAGTGGAAAAATAAACTCCAGAGAAGCATGGATAGATGCACTAGCCACCCCCAATATAACTGAAATGATGTTGAAAATGGCATTAAATACCATACACACAAACAAACCAGATGACATTATTTTGACCTGCCCATATTGTCAGCATTTGCTGGCCACAAGGTAAATGTTAGTCAAATGATGAGATTTGTCTTTGAAAGGTTTAAAAACATCGCTGGAAAAGAAGAAAATGCTGGTCACTAGCATATTCTCCTCTTCCCACCAAAAGGCTCCTATTCTCTATAGTTGTTAAATCTCAGGATTGTAGGGTAAAGGTTTACTCAAGCAGATGGATTTCCACAATACAAAGTTAATATGAGCCATGTTCTGGCAAAAGGGGGCTTCATGCATCTCCGTGATACAGTATACCAGCCCAAGTCATCACATAATTATGGATCCATAAGAGCCACTTTTTCAAATAACTGACTTAATCATGAGGTAGACTGGTCCTTTGACAAACAGAAAATTGACCAATAGCAAAAAGTTTCGGCCAAGGTCAGCCTGCGCAGGCTGACCTGGGTCGATACTTTTCGCAGATGCATTATGCCCTCTTTTCAGAGCATAAATCATTTGTTGTTTAATTGAATTGGTTGCATCTTACAATCAGTTTTATAATGAGAAATTTCTCTTAAAGCTACAGTGCTTTTCAAAAGAAATCTGCTTTAATGTAAAAAAAAATTTCATTATTCCATTGGGCCAGATGATAAAACATACTAAGGTAACTCTTTACCACATGTTTTAAAGACCCTTGAAAAAGGAAAACTTTTTGGGAAAAGGGGAAAATGGTGATAATCATCATTTTCTCCTTTTTTCACAATGTTTCATACCCACCCAAACAGATGTTCAAACATATGAGCTAGATCTTATTTGCCATTCTGCAAATACTTTTAAATTAGACAATCCAAAAATTGTTGTTTGGGAAAGTGTTAAGGGGCCAGAGAACAGAAATCTCAGCTGATAAGCCTTAATAATGATATGAAAACAGAGCTCCAGATAAGAGGGAGTGATGATATTCTAAATCCATTATTTCTTATTAAAACCCTATGTTGTGGGTACCCAATATTTTCAATTTTAAAATCAAAATCACTCCCTCTGCCTGGAGCTCTGGAAAAACATGACACGGAATCACATCTATTTTGTGTAGAGTAGTTATTTATGCTTGAATTCTTTTGTTCATGTGATACATGTACAAGTTTATCTATATCCAAGAGCTAATAGCAATAATTTTTCTTCCATGAAGTGTCAAAAAAACCTAGCTGTAATTTTCTGTCAAAAAAATGACCAAACAATCTGGAATTTCAAGTTTTCTCTGGTCCAGAGTGCCTCAGCAAAGCAAACAGTGTAGATTAGAGATCAGACAGCATGTTTTGTGCAGACTGATCTTGATTTATTCTGACTGCAAAGGCAACTAAAAAGTTGCATTACAGATTAAGGTATGTTAATCAGTTCTTATACTATTATATTTTTCCATGCTTTTTATTTTAACTAATTAATGTTGAGACGGTCCCCAGTCAATTATTATTATCAGTTGACTGTGTAGGTTTCCCTGCAAGAATTTCACATATGGTTCCCATCAGTGCTCTCATAACATGAGAATGACTCCACAGTCTTACACAGCCAGATGTATTTTTACCTTGGTTTCTTTTGTTACTGTAAATATTCTGTATATTTGATGTCAGCATCCTGTTTATTAGGCCAAACCAAGTAATATTTGTTATTTTCAGGTTACCTGTTTAGCTTTTTATGCACTCATTACCCTTGGGCTGACACATTTTTTATTTCGTCTTGTGGCAGACCACTTCAGGAAACATTGTGGTAAACAGAAGAAATAACTAACTTGACATAAGACCAAAATGTACTCAGTGTGTATACAAGATCTAATCTAATCTTTATCTACACACATTGCACATAGTACACAACAAAATTGCTCAAAAAATGCTAAAAGCTTTCTCATCATGCCTACATTATAGTTCTCCAGAAAATGTTGATCTAGATCAGACATCAAAGAAAACATGCAATGTAGATCTGGGTCCGTATTCACCATCCATTCTTACGAACATTCTTAGCCTAATGAGGGCCATTCTTCACTTATTTCCCTTGATTCCTCTCTAGCACTACATTGGTCCTGAAAAGGGGATTACTTGGTTTTTATCCTTGATTTTCTTGCACTGCACGGCTTGTTCTTGAGATAATATTTCAACTAAATCTAGTGAGATTGTTTTACAAATCAATATATACGTAGTTCCTAATGATTAACAACAGAATTTGATTTGAATTACATGGAGTCCTTACACATATATCATAAATCATATTATATTTATCGCAACATCCCCAAGGAAACCAAGGATGAAAACAGAGGAATCCAGGTGAAAGGACCAATCTGTTATTTGGTTACCCTTAGTCTTTATCTGGTAAGGGAGACAATTTAACTTGCAAGAATGGCCCTCATTCTCAAGAATTTTCAAAATTTAAAAGGAACACAACTTCTGATTGGCTAAACCAAATGGTTTAGCCAATCAGGAGTTGTGTTACTTTCTAAATCTAGAATGAGGCTTAGAATGAAATTGAAAATGGTTGGTAAATACAGACCCTGATCTCATAACCAGACCACAAAATAGCAAGTACATGTCGGTCTATTTTTCAAATTTGTATGCAATGTAACCGACTCTGAAATGACTGGATTTGTCTTAGAAAGGGTTAAAAAAACATTGAAAGAAAAGTAGACTGTGGTTGTTATCTTTTCCTCTTCCAGCTCTTCCCCCAGTGTTTTCAAGTCTTCCTCAGGATTATAAAACATGGGATTGTTTGGTAAAGGGTTAACCCTTTACCAAAGAGAAATATTCGACACTTAACCCTTTACAGCACAATGCCAACTTTTAACGACCCTTGGAAAGAAGCCTTTTGAAAACATTGTGGGAAAAGGAGAAAATGCTGGTAACCAGCATTTTCTCCTTTTCCCACAATGTTTTCTTCTCTATCAAAAAAGAATTACACCATTTGAGCCACATCGAAATAGCCGTCTGCAAATGCTTTCAATTTGGACAAGGCTAAAGTTTTGTCATCTGGTAAAGGGTTAAAGTCAAAGGCAATCTGCTGGTAACAAATTTAAATTTGATGCAAATGAACTTAACTTCTCTGAAAGGGTGGAAAACATTGTGTGAAATGGAGAAAATGCTGGTTACCTTTGCCTAAAACATTTTCAAAAAGCTTCTATGGGTTATTAAAACTAGACTCTGTTTTTAGTAAGAGGTTAAATCGACATTATCCACTATTTTATGAGATATTCAGAGTGCATGTTTTGCACTGTCTGATCTTGATTAACATTTTTTGTAAAGCCTCATTGACCCTTAAAGTGCAATCTGGTGTCTTAATCAGCAACCATTCTTAATTTCATTTTATGTCTTATTCTAGATTTAGAAAGTAATGCCACTTCTGATTGGCTCAAACATATGACTTAGCTAATAAGAAGATGTGTGCTACTTTCAAATTTAAAAAATTCTAAAGAATACCATTAAGACTAAAAATGTCCTTAACCACTGAAGTGCTGACTAAAACCTGAGGACATTTTCAATATAGAAATCAGGTCCATTCAACAACACTTTTCCCAGAATGACTCGGCATAGCAGGCAGTGTAGATCAGAGATCAGACTGCACATTTTGTGCTTCGAGATCTTGATCTACAATGGCGCAAAGGCAACTATACTTGTGAAAGACACTTTAGGGGTTAAGAATGGTTGGTGGATATGGACCCGTGCCTGATCTCTGGTGTCAACAACAGCAACCAAATCTAGGTGACAACACTTTGATCATTTACCGCACAATTCCAAGTTTTAGTGACCCAAAGGATGAGGACATTATAAAACATTGTGGGAAAGGAGAAAATTCTGGTTACAGGCACTTTCTTCTATTCCCAACAACATTTTTCTACCCTTTCGAAGACAAAATTGTCTAATGTTGTGCAAATACTTTGAATTTGGACCAGTCCAAAATGTTTTCTACCCCTTGAAAGGCAAGTTTCATACTTTGTGCAACATTTGTCATCTACAAATATTTTCAATTTGGATCTGTCCAAAATTCTACTGTCTGGTAAAGAGTTAGGGTTAAGTTGTGCTTTTAACTCTAAGAGCTTCACATCTCTGTTGTATGCATTACATGCACTTTTCTTTTGGAAGATTTCGTCCTCTTTCGTATAAAAATTAATATGCAGTACAGATATAAAAACAGGGGGGCTGGTATCATGCTTTTAGAGAGGAAAGATATACAATCCTATAATAAGAAACTCTTTCAGGATAGTATATCTTTCCTTATACTATAGGTCGAAGTTTGTCACAATACAACTATTGCCTGTGGTATTTAGACTGTTCCATCCACATTGCAGGAGACCTTGAAATCGAGGTATTGGTCATTGCGATCTTGATCGCTATCATATCGTAATCTTCTTGTTAGATCAAGAAAACATCATAAGCACAAGAACAACTGCCTGTTCTGAATAACTCCTCAAATTATAGCATTAATTACGTAATGTTATAGACTAATGTAAGTCTGTTAGCAGGGCAATGAGTCATACACCGAGATGTTGCATGTAGTTCAAGATTGTTTAGAATGAAGTGAAATAATATTGTGAATATTTGTGTAGATCTATCATGATTACATTTTTAGGAGATGCTAGATATACAAGTGCTACGTTTCCTGCTTTTATTAAATTATGATCTTTTACGTAATCAAATAACGCCATATACAGTAAAGGTTTTCATTGGGGAATTGATGAAAATGAGCATTCCTGAAAGCAAGGAATTGGAAGATCTTATACAACTTAACGATTCCAAGATAGTTTCGGACCGTGTCTTTATGTTCGTCGATCAAAGATCGAACAGCTTGCACTGTGCAAGCTGATCTTGCCCACATTGCCCGCAACACCAAGGGCAAGGAATGCAACCCTTTACTCCCAGCTTTGAGGGACCCAGAAAAAGAAGTTTTTGTAAGCATTTTCCAAACTGTTTTCTGCTCTTTGAAAAAAAAAAGGTTTCATATTTTGAGAAATATTTATGTTGTCGTATGCAACCGCTTTCAATTTGGACAAGTCTAAAATTTTGTCGCCTGTTCGACAGTTGTAACTACTTCACCTTTATATTAACCTGTATTTATGGCAGATTCTGATAGCAAGTAATCAGAAAGATTTTGAACTTTAATTTTGAGCCAAGTAGGAACGACGGCTTTTCAAGTATTCTGATAGAACTTTGTCCGTTGAAATTTTACATACCTGGGCGAAACTCATTGCACTAACACCATTTGGTGACCAAGGATCCGCTTGTCTTGGGTACTTCAACAAAGAGGAGACGGTGTTCACTGTATTCACGGCTTGGGTTGCGTTCGTTGACCAGGGATCGCTATACAGTGACGTGTTTCCATACGCCTGTCCGTCTCCTGCCACCGTCATGTAGACCCAGTTAAAAAGCGGCGTATTCGGGTACACGGCGGGGTTATCCAGAGCTAGAGAAGCCATTTTGTACATGAAAAAACAAGATAATCCACCACCACTACAAAGTACGACCTCCCTGCTCCTGGGAGCAAACACACACTGCACGTCTACCTCTCTACCTATTTCTGGAGAGATTCTGTTAACCCCAAACTTCAGCGCTGCCAATCAACACGTATACTTCGCCTATGAAGTAATTCCTGTGTACATTAGAACCGCCCTGAACACTAAACCCTTTAATAAGGCGTCTTTCACAACTTTTGGTCGCTTATGCGCCTAGTGTAGATCAAAGATCAGACTGCACAGAACGTGCAGTCTGATCTTTGACCTACACTGTCCGCTTACTTTAGAAATTCTGGACAAAAACAACCTTGACTTTGAAATTACTCGGGTCTTATTTCCAGGTTTAAAATGTCCATTGGGATTATTCGGCGCGCTAAGGTTTAAGTAGCCTCTTAGCACTATAGAAACACTTTTAGACGTTTTTGTTTTTCTGCTAATTACATTTAATTCAAGCCTTACGACTTTTTCAGTTATTGCAAACTACCTACATAATGCACTCTAGAGGAATATTTTGACAGAGTATCTCTTAAATAATTGGACAATATGGGTTCAAGATCAGACTACATGCACTACCTAGTCTGATCTCGTTCTGCACTATCCTCAAAAATGTAATGGATATTCTTTTATGCTTTACAAAACAATCATGCGGTTAGAATAACGACCCAGAGGAAAAAGCCTTCATAAAACATTGTGGGAACAGGAGAAAATGCGGATAACCAGCATTTTCTCCTTTTCCCACAACGTTTTCTGTCCAATCCAAGACAAGTTCTATCATTTTAGCCACAGTTGTCTGCAAATGCTTTCAATTTCGACTAATCTTTACTTTTACCGTTTGGTAAAGATTATTGAAATTTATACCATACTAACCCTTTGAGAGCCAAGAACAACTTCAAATGCATAATATTATGATGAGATTGTAGACGTAAGATCAAACTACACAGAATGTGCAGTCTGATCTTGTTCCAGCAGTTTTTGTAATGATTTCAGAAATTCTGACAAATGTGGCCGTGAATCTTCAATCTGTGCGATTTCTTTAACCTCTTACGAAACAATCTTGGCGTTTGACGACCCTGAGGAGGAAAACTTTTGAAACCATAGTGCGAAAAGGATAAGACGCTGGATACCTTTTACCGCTATGTTTCCTGTCCGTCAACAAACAAAACACGTGAGCCACATCTTATGTGTCGTCTGCAATCACTTTCAAACTGGACAAGTCTTTTTTGTCGCCTGTTAGCGGCTTGAAAAGGTCGGTTTATCTTGTAATGTAAGGATTGCAAGGCTATTATAGATTACCATTGTGCATGTAGTACTAAGTATGTTCAGTTAACTCGTTACCAAACGACAAAATTTTAGACTCGTTGAAATCCTTAGCATATCCAAGCGACAAATTAGATGTGACTCAAAAATGGAAATAATTTATTTTTAGGAAGGGTTGAAAACACTGCGGGAAAAGGAGAAAATGCTGGTAACCAGCATTTTCTCCTTTTCCCACAATGTTTTCAAAAGCCATCTCCATCAGGATCGTTAAAACTCGGGATTGTGCGGTAAAGGGTTAATTGAAGAAAGAAACAATGGATTACAACGGTATGTAAGTGCAGATACAAGTAGTATTTCTGGTTTTTTTTTTATCACCGAATCATTGCTAGTGATGATCATGGACTTGACTCATTAGGTACATGTATGTTTGACTGAATGGTATTTTTGCCGTTTTCAAAAGTATAATCAGTGAGTCATGCTCAAAAAAGCAGGTTTAATGCATCTTTGTAATGCACTACATAAAGCAAATTTTTGACTAAGATAGATATTGCATAAACCCCCTTTTTCACAGAGCATGGCTCTATTATCATATGCTATAAACGACTGCCATTTCTGTGACGTGTGTGTATCTAACCCTTGCTGGTCTTTTGCGGTAACATTTGCGGTCGAGCCGCCAGAGCCTTGATTACAAACCGGATACTTAAAACAAGACCCCCCCCCCCCAATCCGGCAAGGTGGAGAGGAAATAGAAAGAAATTGTAAGGAAGAGAGAAAAAGAAATATCCCGATGAAAGTAGAAAAAGCCTTAAGTACTTTTACAGTAATGAAAATGGATATAAAAGTTCTCCAGACTTTGCCTTTTTAACACTTCTTCCCCCCACTTCAAAAAAAAAAGAAAGTGTACCTTAGTGTACTTATTAGAGAAATGTCATCATTTACAAAAAATGAGCTATAATTTAATTTATATATAATTAGTTAAGCTACAATATTTAAGCTATAGGCCTAATATAGACAATTTTACATCTAACTTCGGATATTTAATACAGTTATACAGTTCTTTTCGATTACTTCCCGTGGAGTACCCCCTCCGCATAGCAACGCATTACAATATTACGTCAAGCGCGAGAAATGTAGGGTAACTTACGTCATATTGCCATCTGATTGAGAGGCACGCGTATTTTACCTAGGTAACTAGTGCGCGGGAATAACTGTTTCCGCCTTCAATTGAAGAGTTAGAATACAAATCGGTATCGTTGTCTGCGCATGTCATATTCTTCGAAGATTCGACCTGTCTGCTCATTCGGCACACCTCGGGTGATGGGAGCCCATTCGGCACACCTCGGGTGATGGGGTACGGAATCGGCCGAGTTGTGACGAGTGGATGGGAGCCATGTAGGTACGGAATCGGCCGAGTTGTGACGAGTGCTGTCTGCTATGACGCATCACCCATCCCCGAATACTTGGGAAAAGTAGGGCTTATACCGAAGCTATTAGCCTATTACCCAAGCATGTAGGGGCTGTTTTAATAAATGGCCGATGCATAGGTTACATGGTAGCCGATCATAGCTGAATGAATGGCACCAGGTAGCGTTTTATTGAGTATTTGAAATTTATTTCATTTTGAAATTCAAAGTGACGTTTGTTGTTTTGAAAAGTAGTCCGGTTCTGTACCCAGAATGCCCAAATTAGATACATGTAGATGTGTATTTGTAGAATGCCATCTAGCGGGAGATGATGAAATCGGTATTTTTCACTGGTCGTAACCATGAAATATAGATAGATATTTCGGCGTTATTTCTCGATAACCTACTGGAAAGCATGAAATGATTATTCATATTTCACAAGTATCTGTTCATAGTGGTCTGTTACGTTATAAAGAGGTATATGCGGCTTGATATCTTCCTGTCCAAGAATCTTTCTTTGAAAGTTTGAATATTGAGGGAATAGGAGGAAATACTGGTTACCAGCATTTTCTCCTTTTACCCTCATGCTTTCAAATACTTTCTTCCCCAGGGCTGTTAAATCACGGGATTGTTTGGTTTAAGGATCATCAACGCCAAACACAAAGGACAGTTCGAAATCTTAACCCTGTTAACTCTTGCCATGCCATAGACGACACTAGAAGCTTTTGTGGACAGTGTAGATCAAGATCAGACTGCACAGAGCGTGCAGTCTGATCTCTGATCTACACTGTCCACTGTTTTATTTTAGATTATAAACGAATCGTCTCTTTAACTTGTAGGTGAACTGTATTTGTAGCCATTGAGAAAATGCGATGTATTCATTCAGTAGTGAAAGAGTTAATTAGTTTAAGACATGTACACAATCACAATCATGTGTTTTCTTCTTTTATCGCATGAAATCTTGAAGCATAGGCGGACCCGTGCTGACATGCTCAATAAGGGTCCTTGGCTTTCTTTTATTTAGTATGCAGATATACTGACCATTCCATCTGGTGTTATCTCTGTATGGAACAAGGAGCAACTTTGTTTACCCGAATAGCAACCTACACGAACGTTTAACAAGAGGGCCATGATGGCCCTGTATCGCTCCACTGGCTTTTTAACCCTTTACCACACAGATCAAAGTGTTAATGACCTTTAAAGAGAAAGCTTTTGAAAACATTGTGGGAAAAGGACAACATGTTGTCAGCCAGTATTTTCTCCTTTTCCAACAATGTTTCCAACCCTATCAAAGACAGAAATAATCATTTAAGCTACATTCAATTTGTCTTTTGCGATGGCTTTAAACTTGGTGCAGTCAAAAAATTTGTCCTTTCTTAAAAAGTAAAATTAACGTATCATGCGCTTAAATGGCATTGCAGAGACATACAGCATAAAAAGTCTGTATGGTAGTAAACTTACTTGGAAAACATAACCTCCCCCCTGCCCAACAGAAAGAAAGTCATATCTTCCTAAGTGCAAAGATTGTCAGTGAATAAAAGCAGGTTTATTCATTGGCATGAAAGGTAACGTTCTGGAAAGAAAACTGAATGACAGAAACCTTACTTAAGTTTAATATTCCACTGATGTGAGCATAACTACTAGCATCAAAATAAATCACTCTCCCTGACAACAGAACATGTCCTATCCAAAAAACTTGAATATCAACATTAATCATGTATCATTGCAGTTTGATAATCAAGGGAAGCAAATAGTAACAAACTTTATCTTGTATAACAGGAGTTATTTCCCTTGATTACTATTTAAATTAAAGTCACTATATATAAGCCCATGTTAGGCAGCAGAACACAGTTTCGGTGTAAAATGTTGTAGGTACTTGGGACGTCACACCAAACTTTTCACTTAAACGTCAAAATAATCAACCTGAAATTATAAAAAGCACTTAAATGCAACAGCACAATCCTATTTCTTTAGATTTTATCAATAAATCATGTTCAACTTGTGAAATAGTAAAATTACTGATCAATATAGGCAAGTGGGATGGTCCGAAAAAAACTGACAAAATATGCCATTTTAGCCTATATTCCAAAATTCACAAAATGCAAACCCAGGAAGCTAGCCTGAAAATGCCAAGCTAAATTGAAACTCAAAACAACACATAATCTGGGGATAAAGTCCAAAATAGCACGTTTCCATGCCGTTTTTTCGCAATCTTTCATGCCCTTACCCCACCCTTATATTTGCCGCTAAAAATGGCTGCTAGCTCCATGACCCCTCAGATTCGCATTTGGGGTCAAACCTATAGAACAAAGAAGGAAAGGTCATGACCTCCTCTTTCGTAGAAAAATTAAATGCTTCTTTTCCTTAATCTAACACAATTCATGGGTGTAATAACTCTTCTTCTTATCAAAATTGCACTGAAAACCTACCTTTCTCAATTATTTCTAAATTTGACCATGGCCAATTCGAAACAAACTGTTTACAGGTGCCTTAACTTGTGATCCCTGGCACGGGGCCAATTTTGACCCCAGGGCTATAATATGAAGAGACTTCTTAGAGGTCCATTAGATAAAGCTACATGCCAATTTGGTAGCCGTGGGCCTTATGGTTTCAGACAAGAAAATTTTCAATATTTTTCGCTTTTGTTGCCATGGCAACCAGAGTTTTTGAAGGAATCAAATTCTTTCAAGAAATTCTGAAGAGGACCATGGCAGGACCATTTCTGTGAAGTTTCATCAAATTTGGATGTTTAGTTTCAGAGAAGAAGATGTTTGAAATAAGTTAACGCACGGACGGACGGACGCACACACGCACGGACGGACGGACGGATGCACAACAGACACCAGGCCATGACATAAGCCCGCTGGCCTTCGGCCAGTGGAGCTAAAAACCGTGACCATTAACACATTGCACTGAATGGCGTTTTATGCCACTTTAAACATTATTCCAGTCATATCACGGCGATAGCTCACATATTCTTGTTTTCCTGGGTTTTACCAGTAATAGGCTAGGGCTCTGAAGTGTGTTGTCCAAGGACACTCCTGCAAAAAACCCATTGAATCCAGTGTGGCTCGAACCCAGGTCCTCCAGGTTACGAGTTCCACACTTTACCACCGAGCCACGCAGGACCACTGACCATTAACACAAGTAGTCCGTCTTTTTTGGCGTGGCTGAAGGCTGTAGCATTTGACCTACTTCTTGGTCTTGATATACTAGCTCGGATGAATA
Source organism: Hippopus hippopus (assembly GCA_946811185.2). Lineage (NCBI taxonomy): Eukaryota > Metazoa > Mollusca > Bivalvia > Cardiida > Cardiidae > Hippopus > Hippopus hippopus. The sequence continues at coordinate 23,012,072 of OX328096.1, forward strand.
AATAGTGGTTTGAGATTGGTCAAAAATGCGATTATGTTTATTCTGCAGACCCTGCAGGCCTATTTGCGGGAAAATCTTTGACAACAATACATGTATATGCATAAGCAATTGATACCCGGTAGGCTTATTCGCACCATAGCAAATGAGTATGATAAGGGATCATCCTTGTTCTGTACTTATTGGTAATTTGAGCAATGCTTTGGGAAAAGGGGGTTTAATGGATCTCCATAATGCATTATAACAAGCAAGTCATCATTGTACCATGGATTCATGAAGTCCATTTTGTCTGAATTATGAGATACTCTGGTCCTATGACATGCAGAAGATTGACCTAAAGCAAAATTTTTTAACCCAGGTCAGCCTGTGCGGGTGCGCACAGGCTGACCCGAGTCGATACTTTTTGTAGACGCATTAAGCCCCTCTTTCACTGAACATAGTTAATTCATTTTAAAAGTGTTTGTCTAGAACCCGAGAAGCAGCTGCCCCTTTTTCTACACCTCTTATGCCGTCCGTCTATATGTAAAGGTAATTCATGATGACATCTGCTTCAGTTTTTTTCGTTAATAAATGATATGCTTGAACAGGATTCGGTTTCACGAATGTCAAATTCTGTTCTATAATTTTTGTCAACCTCTTGAACCACCCACATCACGGTGCGAGTACTGGTTAAGGTTTCCATGGTCTTTACTTACCAAGCATTCCGTTTTGTGTTATTCTTAAGTCTTATTCTACATTTAGAAAGTAACACAACTTCTTCTTGGCTAAACCAATTGGTTAAGCCAATCAGGAATTATTTTCAAATTTAACCCTTAAGCTGCTAAGCGCGACTCGCTGACCTTTTGCGGACAGTATAGATCAAGATCAGACTACACAGAACGTGCAGTCTGATCTTGGATCTACACTGTCCGAGAAGGAGATATTATTCCCCAAAACAATATTTTAAAATAGCAATATTTGGGTTTTTATGATCGAATTGAAAATTTCAATTTAATTATTTAGCAGGATAAGACCCAAAAATGTTCCCAAGAATACCGGGTTGGCGAATACGGAGCCAGGAAACATGGTCATATGACCCTTGTAACTCTTTCAGCGCCAAATATGAAAACCCGACCTCTTTCTGAAAATACATTTCCACTGAAAATCTGGCAGATTATCATTATATGCTTGACAAGCGGCCGGTAAGGATCAAGCTCAGACTGCACAGAACGTGCAGTCCGATCGTATAATCTATGCCGTCCGCAAAGGCCCGCATACATTGTGAGCTCTGTGAAAAATGGGATTAAATGCATCTGCAAAAAAGAATTGACCTAGGTCAGCCTGCGCAGTCTACTTTTTGCATGTCAAAGGACCAGTTTGCTTCATGATTCATTCGGTTCATAGACAAAATTGAGGAATTCATAATTATCTTAAAATATCGTTTCCTAATTTTTCGAAGACAAATTCCATCATTCGAGCAACATTTAATTTGTCGTCTGCAATTACTTATTTGTCGTCAGTCATTACCTACAATGTGGACAACTCGAGAGTGGTGTTGTCTGAGAAACTTGCTTTTTTTATCACCTAAAATGATAATCAAATGTGGATGCTAACAAAGAATACAGCAAGAACAAGAGAGAAAGGAAGAAAACGAAAAAGAAAAAACATTTTGGTTGACGTTTTAGCTGGGACAATGTAAGGAAGCAAGAAATGGCAAGCACCAATGAAAGAGCCTGCAAATGAACTTTTCAGTGACAATCCACTTAGATCTGCAGCCAGTAACCCTGAGATAATGGGGATTTTTTTCATCTATTTTGGACCTACGATGAATTTATCAATAAAAAAAAAAAATCAAGTCATGAAAGTTTCAAAATAAAGCATTTTATTTGGCAATCATGGATTTTTGCAATGAGTATTGATTCAAAATACATTATAAAATCATTTAGCAAGGCTACAGAATTAATACTTGTCCAATGTAACAGCTTCCCTGCTAAATCATGCTGTGGGCTAAAGATCCCTATGATGACAAACTGGCTTTCTTGTTTGCTATAGAATGTGTAATATGGGACATAAGTTAAAAGACAGTTCTTTTGGAAATAAGTAAATGGAGTCCCCCATCGTCTTGTTTCTAGTAATAAATTTCAACAGAGGCATTTAACCCTTTACTATACAATCCCATGTTTCAACGACCATGACAAAGAAACCTTTTGAAAACATTGTGGGTAAAGGAGAAAACGCTCAAGTAATGTTAAAAACAACAAACAAATAAATGCATTTTCTTCAGAGAGAGAAATGCTTTCCTTGGCATTTTTCTCCTATGTATCAAAATAGTACCAACCAGCAGTATGTAAACAAAGCCTGTTCATTATCCAGATAACCCTCTACCAAACAATCCCGAGTTTTACAGACCATGGAGGAGACAGATTTTGAAAACATTGTGGGGAAAGGAGAGAATGCTGGCAAGCAGCATTCTCTCCTTTCCCCACAATATTTTCTCTTCTTCCACAAACAACTTCCCATCATTTAAACCACATTTGTCATCTGCAAATGTTTTCAGTTAGGAGCAATCTAAAATTTTATTGTTTGGTAAAGAGTTAAACATATTTGTAAAAGGAACTGTTCACAATTTTAAAATTTATCAAAAATGTTGTGAATGCTTTAGTATCAAAAATACCTTAAATACATTATAAGACATTTTATGACAAGTGATGATAATAAAAAAAAACAACAACAAAAAATGAGTTGCTTGCTTGACATGTAGAAATCACAGAAGATTGATTATCGTCTATATAGAAAGAGCAGCTCATGGTTAAACTCAATGGATGATTAAAAAAACATATAGAAGTTTGTTCAGCTCTGTCAAATGTTGATTGCTTTGCCTCTAATTGTGTTGTTTCATGTTCTATTGGTTACCTGTGATGATACATTGAAACATCATATAACAGAAGCACAACTACAATGTTATGGTCAAGGGTGATTCACTTATAGAATATGATGTTGAAGTAACTTTTCTGGATCTTGTATTTACTTCGAGGTGCATGACAAAATTTGATATCTTGCAAGACATTTCGTCTAGTATGATGTTGAAATTTTCTTTCTCAGTGATAAGCTGTTTCCCAGGAAAGTTTCTGCAACATAATTCTCATTTTATTATATGCTTTTAAATTCTAACCACAAACTATTGCAATTATGAACAAATTAATTCTAAAATAGTACCAATTTAAAAACAAATACTGGTCAACTGGTGAAAACTTAACGGTACCTTGTCCTATCCATCAAAATGGTCTTACTTTATTTTATCATACATAAATGTGCGATTCACTTTTTCCGCAGGTATTCCAATTGTGCTATCAGAGTAGTGCTATCAGACTACCTGACAAAATAATACATGTATATTTGTTTGTGGGGGACAGAGGTGTAGTGGTAGTGTGTCGGCCTCTCTTACCAGAGGTTCTGTTTCTGAATCCCATGATAAGCTTGGTCAACTTAGGGAACTACCCACATCAAGGCTCATGTAGTGGTTAGTTAAAGTTCCGAGGGAGCCATCATTGAAATTGATTCATATAAGCTGTAAAAACTTACTTTGCAATCCATATAAAATAAGTATGAGCCAAGCTCTGTGAAAAAGGGGCTTAATGCATCTCCATGATGAATGATACCAAACAAGTCATCACATAATTAGGGATCCATTAAAGCTACTTCTTTAACAACCGACTTAATAAGGTAGACTGGTCCTTGGACATACAGAAAATTGACCAGTAGCAAAAAGTTTCGGCCCAGGGCAGCCTGCGTGGACTGCACAGGCTGACCTGGGTTGATACTTTTTGCAGATGCATTAAGCCCCCTTTTCACTGAGAATGGCTCATGTTTAATCTAACTAATATACTTACTATGTTTTATCTGGATTCAAGCTTTTTGCACTCATTGGAATTCTTTTCACTAAGGAAATACGACAGGCCTTCTATATGGGAAACCTTCGTAACACTGGTTTTATAAGTTTTACGGAATTGTGTTGCACTTTCATATTTGTTTATATTGTGTCTGAAATGTAAAATTATGTATGATGTCATTAGATACATACATGTACATGTAAGTATTGAACAAAGAAAGACTGTCACTCGCTAGTTACCAGCTGATCTATTTCTCTTTTTACCAATGTTTTCATATTTACTCAAGTACTATTATATTATCTTACTATATTAGTATTTACAAGGACTTTCTGATAACTGGGTTGTTAAACTCCCTTACAATAAATAAAAGAAGGAAAATATTTGAGTTTTGTGACACAATTTGAAAATCTTGGGGTCCCAATTCAAAGAAACAGAGGGTCAGGGAAAACCCAGTCAAATCTTTACCAACCAACAAAAATTTCAGTCTTGTCCGAATCGAAAGTATTTGCAGACAACAAATCAAATGTGGCTAAATTGATTGTATTCTTTTTAATGAGAGATTAGAAAACATTGTGGCAAAAGAAGAAAATGCTGGTTACCAGCATATTCACTTTTTCTAACAATGTTTTTAACCCTTTACCAAACAATCCCTGGTTTTTACGACCCAGAGGAAGAAGCCTTCTGAAAACACTATGGGAAAAGGAGAAAATGCTGGTAACCAGCATTTTCTCCTTTTCCCACAATGTTTTCTACTCTTCTAAAGTCAAGTTTCAATTTTTGAGTCAAGTTTTTTTTTTGTCGTCTGCAAGTGCTTTCAATTTGGACCAGTCTAAAATTTTGTTGTTCGGTAAAGAGTTAAAAGCCTTCTTCACCAAGGTTGTCAAAACTCAGGATCACGTGATAATTCATAACTGACAGAGATATCGTCGAGGACATCAGCTTCAAGTTATGTTCTCCAAGACAACAACTGCATTATTTTTGTGACTTACTTAAATGCTAGTTTTGGACGTTTCATCTGCATACACATTTTAAATGGAGTCTGATAAAAATCTACATATGTTTCAAAATCGATGAAGGCTTCCCCCTCTCCTGTCACCACAATACCGGATTGCCCAATGTCTGAGTCCAGTTTCATTGCACCTTCTATAATAACAGCTCCACTGAAAATAATAAACATTTAACACTTTACTAGACAACAAAATTGTAGACTTGTTCAAACTGAAAGCATTTTCAGATGAAAAATTGAATGTGGTTCAAATAATTGGAAAAAATCAGAAAATTTTTTGGGAAATCTAGGTCTAGCTTATGTTGTCAGACAAATTGGATTTTATGAATCCATAATAATTATGAGATGAGATGACTTGCTTGGTATTATGCATATCACAGGGATGCATTAAACCTGCTTTTCATAGAGTGCCACTCATATTTTAATTCTAAGATATATTTTATACATTTTCTCATTTTCTATCAATAGTTCCCCCCCCCCCCAAGGCAATTTTGCTTTGTATCATTAATTCAATTCAAACATATTCGCTTTACATCAATTGAGAAACAAGTTCTCGCAACTTATACTGATCTCTCTCCATTCTGCTTTCTGTAAATTGCACCAGTTCTTGCACTGAGTTTGTAGGCCAATGAAAAATCCCAAAGTTCTAAATATCATTAACAACTCTTACCTGTTTCTAATAAGAGATTCAGAGTTTCTGTTCCACAAACTAATGCTGACCATCCCTGTCAGATCAATGGAGACCACCCCTAACACTTGTAAATCTACTACAAGTCCATTAGCTAAATGAAACTTTTCACTGTGGTCTTGTAACAGAAAATTCACCTGAAACAGAGTATGTCTTCCATGAATGAAAAGAATTTGGCTCATCTATAATCAGTGCTTATAAAACCTTTTTCACTCTCAACTCAGTTCAGTATGAACTTTCATAGTTAGATCTATATGAATATAATTTGATACAACTTAAAATGTAAATTCTCAAGTTCTAGAGCAATTGCTTCCGTCCTCTCCTAAGATTTATGTCTCTTTTTCACATTCTCTTGTGATCGAAGAATTAATGTAATTCAGCAATGAACATGAACAAAGCTAAATATGGACTCAAGGTCGGTGCTTATAAAACTTTGTTCATGCTCAACTAAGATGAGCATGAAATTTCAAAATTATACAGAACTGATTTGATACACCTCACAGCAGCAACCTTTTAACTTTTTTAACTTCTCTCTCCCCCTTCTTTATAATTGAAAGTCTTTATTTCTCATTGTCATACTTGCAGAAGCACTAGTACAACTGAAAGTTGGAGCAAACACTCAGATGAGCATAACCTTAAGTTTAACCCTTCATCTGCTAAATAAATGACACCAAGATTTCCAATCAATAGTAGAAACCAAAATATTGTGGTTTCAAAGATGACTTCAATGAAAAAAAAATGTATACGACAGTGTAGATCCAAGATCAGACTGCACATACTGTGCAGTCTGATTTTGATCTACACTGTCTGCAAAAAGGTCTTTGAGTCGTGCTAAGCAGCCTAAGGGTTATTAAGCATTAGCTCTAATTACCTGCAAAGCGGACACTGGATCTGAGGGAGCATTCCAGACTGCAGACATAAGACTGCCAGATCCTCTAAAAAATTCCACAGGTGGTAAAAGTACATCAAGTATCTTGAGACCGAGTCCAGCCGTTGGCTCCTCCCCTCCTTCCTCCCCTGTCTCGCCAATTATTGATTCCAAACCAGCTGCATATATGCCAAACTGAAGTGACAATGTACAGTTTACCCTCAGCAGATTAACACACTCTTTTACCAGATGGGGTCGGTCGGTCATTAACCCGTACCAAACACCAAATTTGATACTTTTCCAAATTGAAAGCATCTTCAGACTCAAAAATATAAGTCAGTTCAAAAAAGCTGAAGTACTCTGACAGGCTGTCTTCACTAGGCTCGTTAAAATACAAGATTATTACGTAAAGGCTTAAAAGTATTACTGCAATAAATGAGGAGACCACAAAAAGATATAGTATCTGTTTTTGCCGGACTAAAATATGTATATTCTTACACTTATAAGTTTATAAGCCTCTTCTTTCAACCAGCTTTTTATCCTATTCCCACAATGTTTTACAAACTAGTTCTGGTGTCACCAACAGGGTCATTAGAACTCAGGATCGTGTGGTAAATGGTTAAAATAATTAGAAAAAAAAAAGAATGTTGCATATACTTACACTCAGTAATTTTTGAAGAGATTTTTTCCCAATAAGGTTAACATCCATTGCACTTTTTTTCAAAACTCCCGTTTTAGCCATCTCCATATAAAGTCCATAGGTGGCATTTGTATCTTGTGTTTCTGAAAAAGTTCGAGGGAATACATATTACCCCCCCAGAGGCTGCAGCAACTTGACTTGCACCACATGGGTTTTGGTTATAATGTGTTGCTTGTAAAAAGCAATTCAGCTCTTGTCACGATAATGTCTTGTGGTCATGAGAATGATTTTGTTTTGTATAGGCTTGAGTACACAAGCAAATGGTATAGATCAAACACCACACTGCATGTTCTACATGATCTTGATCTATGCAATCCTGAATACTGTATTTCTCCTAATAAAAGCTCCCAGGAGCTATGCAAAACATAGATCGGGAGCCTTTATTTTATACCCAATTTGCAAAGCAAAAAGTCTGTCCAATTTTGTATTTCTTTGTTTTTTAGTGATTGTTAAGAGGAAATATTAATCAAATTAGAGGAAATATTCATCAAATTCTTCAAATATTGTCATTTTAATCAACTAATGTACTTTAGGTTATCATGATTTAAGGGTTTTTTTCTGGGGGGAGCTACTATTAGGGAGGGCGCTTTTATTAGGAGAAATACAGTACCCGCTTTTTGCCTGTTGCACTTAAAAGTATTTTTTCACTGCCAATCTGTATGACCCTTTACCACACAATCTTGAGTTTTTATGACACTGACAGAGAAGGCTTTTTGAAAACATTGTGGGAAAAGGAGAAAATGCTGGTAATCAGCATTTTCTCCATTCCCCACAATGTTTTCTACTGTTTTAGAGACAAAGTCTATCATTTGAGCAACACTGAATTGTCATCTGCAAATGCTCTCAATTTGGGAAAGTCTAAAATTTTGTTATATGGTAAAGGGTTACCGGTAAGTAGAAAGAGAGGAAACAGATTTAATAATGAAAATGCTGCAAGAGTTTACCATTTATTCCCCCTTCACACATTGTTTTCCACAGTCTTTTTCAGAAATGTTTAAACAAAGGAATGTTTGGTAAAGCTTTAACCTTTTACCACACAATCCCACGTTTCAAAAATCCCGCGGAAGAAACTTTTTGAAAAGATTGTGGGAAAAGAAGAAATTGCTGGTAACCAAGATTTACTCCCTTTCTCAAAACATTTTTACCCTTTCAAGGACAAATTTCATCAAATGTTGTTGTCTGCAGTAAGTTTCAAATTGGACGAGTCTAAAATTTTGGCATCTGGTAAGGAATTAAGAGTGTTTAAAAAGATTATCTCTTTACCAAACAATGAAATTTTAAATTTGTCAGAATTGAAAGCTTTAGCAGACAACAAATTAGATGTTACTTATATAATTAAGTGTATCTGTGATAGTGGGAGAAAACATTTTGGGAAGAGGAGAAAATGCTAGTTTCTAATTAAGCCATGGACAAACATTTTGAAATAGAAGGAAAGGTATTTACTTACCTGCTAATAAACTACTAAATGCACTTGACTTTCCTTTTTGGCCCCAAATATTGTAGTTATTAACTCTGGATTCTTTTAAAACATTTTTCACAATATTTCTGTGGGAAAAAAGTACAAAGAAAAGAAACTGTTAGTCCTTTACTGTACAATGATAACCATGAGGAATAAGAATTTTGAAATATAGAAAAAGGACAAAATGCTGGTAATCCTTTTCCCACCATGTTTTCAAAGGTTTTTTTTTTTTCTTTCTCTGGGTCGTTAATAGTCGGGATTGTGTGGTAAAGGGTTAAGGTCATCAATATAATTTATATTATGAGTGACCTGCTCCCATAAATATGTACAAAATTTCATGAAGAATCGGTCTGCTATTTCTTATATATATTACCGATGATGTTCACTTGATGAAATAAATTTTGATCTTTCACTGTAAAAAACAAATATCCTCTATATGTCCCTCTGGGTGCATTTACTCTTTACTAAACTTCAAAGAATTTGCAGACAACAAAGTAAATGTGACTCAAAAATTTAAATTCCATAAAAACCATATATATATATAAAAAACACACATGCAATTTTAAACACACCTTGTATGTCTTCCTAATGACAATATGAGGTAATCTACATCTATAAGAGAGAGAGACAGACAGACAGACAGTGACAGAGAGACAGAAAGAGACATAGAGAGAGAGACAGATAGAGACAGGGAGAGAGAGAAAAGCAGAGAGAAAGAAAGAGGGGAAGAAAGAAAGTGAGAGTGTGTGTGTGTTTATTTGAGATGACAAGATAACTTACAACAAATTTGTATCATAATTCACCATATCTACTATTTTTCTCAATACAAAGGTAGATAACTCAAACTGATCTTGATTCCCCACTGCCTCCAAAAACAGATTTCTAACCAAGTCCTCTGTTGGTTTATTATTCAACAACACTTCTACAACAACAGCCCTCACAGAAGAATCATAAACTCTGTCTGTCTGATGATAAATGTTTAACAATCTTGCAATATCCTGAAAAGGAGAAATTCAAAAGATGAATTAACCTTTTACCACATATTTCCAAGTCTGTACGACCCTTGGGAAGAAGGCCCTTGGAAACATTGTGTACAATAGAGAAAATGCTGTTATCTAGCATTTTCTCTTTCTCCAAAATGTTTTCTTCCCACAGACAAATTGCATAATTTGAACCAAATCTGATCTGTTGTCTGCAAATGCTTTCAATATTGATGAGTCAAAACAATTTTTCATGTAGTAAAGGATTAATTCCTTACCAAAGGACAAATTTAAGACTTGTCTACATTGACAGCACTTGCAGATAACATATCAAATATGTCTCAAAAGACTGGATTTTGTCTATTAGATGGTTGGAAAGATTGTGGGAAAAGGAGAAAATGCTGATTACCTGCATTTTCTCCACAATGTTTTCGTAACACTCAGGATTGTCTGGAAAAGGGTTAATTAACTGCAGACAGCTTTTTCTTTGTCTTTTATTTAACAACTTTCCAAAAACATTTTGGAAACACTTTGGACTCAATGTTTTGTATTTACTTCTACACTATAAAACTTTATGACAATTATTCATATTTTTACACAGACAATTGAAAAGCTGTCTGCTGCAACATCAATTTTGTTTCAGGACAGTATGAATTTTACTAGTTGCACAGTCATATGTGGGAAATATTTTCAAAGTAAGACATTATTGCTCACAAAAAACTGTTAATGGACAGACAGACTGATGACCAGGTGCATAACGTAATTTATTTCATGCTTTCCGGTAGGTTATCGAGAAATATCGGTGAGATATTTTTCGATATTTCATGGTTACGACCAGTGAAAATACCGATTTTTATATTCTAACTCTTCATTTGAAGGCGGAAACAGTTGTTCCCGCGCACTAGTTACCTAGGTAAAATGCGCATGCCTCACAACCAGATGGAAATATGACGTAATTTACCTTACATTTCTCACGCTTGACGTAATATTGTAATGCGTTGCTATGCAGAGGGGGTACACCACTGGGAATAACCGAAAAGAACTGCACTGGATTTTGATTAAGTTCCCTCCAGAAAGGGTTAAAAACATGAAATAAATAGAATATTTGTTTTTTTCGTTGAAAGATCGAAATTTACTTCATCGAGTGAACATCGTCGGTAATATTTTCACGAGTGGCGCAGCCACTCGTGAAAATATTACTGATGATGTTCACTTGATGAAATAAATTTCGATCTTTCACTGTAAAAAACAAATATCCTCTATATGTCCCTCTGGGTGCATTTACTCTTTACTAAACTTCAAAGAATTTGCAGACAACAAAGTAAATGTGACTCAAAAATTTAAATTCCATAAAAACCATAGTGGAAAAAGTAGAACAAGCTGGTAACCAGCATTTTCTCCTTTTTTCTCACTATGTTTTCAAAAGGCTTTATCTCCAAGGTCATTAAAATTCATAATTGTGTGGTAAGGAGTTAAAACAATTTAGGGAGAACTTACCTCATCAGATGTAATTGGGATTCTTCTCAGTGCTTGAGCTGCTGTAAATCCAAGCATGGCACTTCCATTTAGACTTTCTATGGAGTCCAGGATAGCCCTTAGGAATTTCGGGTCTCCTGAGTTACCCATTGATCTGAGGCAGACTAGTTTACAGTCCTCTTCCTCACATTTAGACAGAGTTTCTAACATGTAACTTCTATAATTCTCAATAATCTGAAAACAAGAAATTCTTGGATATGATTGAAAAGACTAGAGAACCTAAATAATCATTTTCTAATGCCTTGCTTGTACAAACTATTTAAAAAAGGCTTATAAAAACATTGCGGGGTCAAAAGAGAAAAGCTGCCTGCCCGGATTTTCTATATTACCCACACCGTTTTCCAGTTTTTTTTTTTTAAATTTAACAAAGAGTGACCTTAGTAAATAGTAAAACTAGACTGCCTGATGATCAGAATAGTTTGCAGATTTAAACCTTTACCAAATGATTCTATGTCTTCAACGCCTTGAGGATGGAAGCTCCTGAAAATATTTATGAAATGCAGAAACTTCTGGTACCCAGTTATTTCACCTTTTTCCAAAATGTTTTCTTGTGCTTCAAACACAAATCCAGTTATTTGAGACACAATTTGTCATTTGTATAAGAGCCATGGTTTGGGAAACAGGGGTTTAAAGCATTTGTAAAAAGTATCGACCCACGTCAGCCTGCACAGTCTACACAAGCTTACCTGGGTCAAAACTTTTTGCTGTTGGTCAATTTTCTGCATACCAAAGGACTAGTCTACATAATGATTCAGTCATTTGTTACATTAAATGGATTTTATGGATCCATAATAATGTGATGACTTGCTTAGAATACAGGGATGCATGAAACCCCCTTTTGCCAGAGCATAGCTCATATTCTTTTAACCCTTTACCAAAGAATCCTGGAATCTTACTACCTCAAGAAAGAAAGCTTTGGAAAACATTGTGGTAAAAGGAGAAAATACTGGTAACCAGAATTTTCTTCTTTTTCCCACAATGTTTTCTACCCTCTCCAATACAAATTCAAGTATTTTGGCTATATCTAATTTGACATCTGCAATGGCTTTCATTTTGAACCAGTCTAAACTTTTGCTATCCGGTAAAGAGTTAATAGGAAAGGTCTAAAACTTTGCCATCTGGTAAGGAGTTATGGAAAGTATCTTACCTCATCTTGACACCTCTCCAGGTCCTGGCAGTACTTATATACAACAGCCCCAAGGGCTAGTGCCACACCTTCTCTCACCTGTGTACTGGGAACATTTTTCTTTAGAATATTCTGCAGAGGAGAAAAATAACATGAAAAAAACTATTTTGAGAATATGTTTGGACAAAGTCCTCTTTAACATTATCTACGCATTTTATATTGTTCAAAGATTCGACCAGTATGCTATGACGCATCACCCATCTCATATAAAGGGGAAAAGTAGGGCTTATATCGAAGCTATTACCTAAGCCTGTAGGGGCTGTTTTAAATGAATGGTCTGTGCATAGGTTACATGCTAGCTGATCATAGCTGAATGAATCGCATCGGGTAGTGTTTTATTGAGTAATCATTTATTTTATTTTGGAATTCAAAGTAACGGTTGTCGTTTTGAAAAGTAGTCTGGTTCTGTACCCAGAATGCCCAAATCAGATAAATGTGTATTTGAAGAATGCCATCTAGTGGAAGATAATGTCCTCTTTATGATAAAAAATATAGAGGAGAACAGCATACAAAAAGATCATTGGCCCTTAAGCGCAGACCTGAGTAAAGAGATCTGGGATTCATAAAGTTGTGGACTGGAAATGTGACCTACAGTGCACCCCCTAGGGTTGAGATTTGCCCCAGAGGCCTACTTTATGATCCAAAATGACCCATTGATGTCCCAGAGGCTTACTTTATGACCCAACATGACCCATTGATATACTCAGCTACGATTCCATCAAGACAAACATTCTGAGTAATTTTCATAGGTATTGCACTAAAATAATGGCCTGCAGAGTTTACTCAAGGTTTACAGAATTTGTCCCAATGACTTACATTTTGATCTGAAGTGACCTCTTGCAAACTGTTTTCAGATGTCATCAAGACAAACATTCTGACCGTGTTTCAAGAGTATCTGACTGAAAATGTGGTCTCTAGAGTACACAGAAGGTAAATGTTGATGACCACACGACACATGACGGACGACGCATGACAGACACCACAATCACAAAAGCTCACCCTGAGCACCTTGTGCTCAGGTGAGCTAAAAAGCATTTACAAATTACAAATCTGGTGTCACAAACGTGATGATATTCATCTCTTAAAGTGTAAAAATCATCATGGGGAAAAGTTGACAATGCTAGTTACCAGCATTTTCTTCTTTTCCCACAAAGTTTTCAAAGGTCTTTGTAAGGGTCGTTAAAACTTAGGTAAAGAATTTGGTAAAGAGTTACAGGAAAAGAAATTATCTAATGAAAAACAAAGAGGCAGTATTTGGTTGATGTAAGCATTTCTGTCTTTTCCCACAATGTTTGCAATAGCTACTTATGGCATAGTCATACATTTTGCATTCCAGCCATGACCTGTGAAAAGGGTGTTTAATGCATCTGCTAAAAGTATTGACCCAGGTCAGTATGTGCAGTGCGCGCAGGCTGACCTGAGTTGAAACTTTTTGCTATTATGAACTTTCGTGCTTGTTGAAGGACCACTCTGCCTAATGATTCAGTCTTTTGTTAGACAAAATGGATTTCATGGAACTATAATTATGTGATGACTTGTTTGGTATAACGCATCACAGAGATGCATTAAAACCTCTTTTTCCAGAGCATGGCTCATGTATATTTTACAATCTGCATTCAAATTACCAATAAATCTTTGATAAGAAACTCCCCAGGGTGAGTTGTAAATGCAGCTGCCAATAAGTAACGCAGTGGATAGGCTAAATTAGTTGTCTCTTCAAACTGTATCAAACTCATCATAGCCTGCTGGGCTGCGGGGGTTTGTGTTGCGACACCAATGTCAATCAACTGAGACCTAAAATTGGCAAGAAGATCTGAACCTATATTCATCATTCACAGTCTAATTCTGAAAATTGTCCAAATTTCAAAGTATACAATTTCTGATTTACTAAACCATTTGGTTGGTGAATATGGGCTGTGTATATTCTCATTTTTCCCAAAGTTAATTTGTAGTGAACAACTTTGAAAGTATCAGTGTAAAATACGAGTAACCAACCTTATCACAGTTTAAACATTAATACTTTAAAAATATATATAAAATATAGACAAACAAAATTAAACCAAGGTACATGTGAAAACAAAAACAGGTGAAAACCATGTAAACAAAGGAGTTGTTACAAATGATACTTTTGCTATGATGTATTCAACAAGAAAGTGGTAAAATAGGAAAAAATGGTTCCATAGTTAGCGTGTTTTACCCTTCACTACATAATCATGTTTTCATGACCTTGAAGAATAAAGTCTTTGAAAACATTGTGGGAAAAGGAGAAAATCCTGTTAGACCTACCAGCATTTTGTCCTTTTTCCACAATGTTTTCTATTCTTTTAACCCTTTACCACACGGCAAAATTTAAGACCTATCCAAATTGAAAGCATTTGCAGACGACAATTTCATAGTGGCTCAAATGATGCAACTTTTCTTTAATAGGGTAGAAAACTTCGTGGGAAAAAGAGAAAATGCTGGTTACCAGCATTTTCTCCTTTTCCCACAATGTTTTCAAAAGGCCTCTTCTTCAGGGGCGTTAAAAGGCGTCATTGTGTGGTAAAGGGTTAAACCCAATGTTCACCTTTTGAGCCTCATTCAATTTATTGTATGTTAATAATTTGGATATGGACAAGTCCACATCTTTGTCATCTGGTAAAGAGTTAATACTAGATATCATTTAAATCACTTACACTATACCACCACTATGAGGGCTGGTGAAAACATCCTCAATGGTCCCTTTACCTGTGTTTCGGAAGGCTTTTAACAGAGCTAGAAAAGCTTTTGCAGATTCAATAGTAGCCATCTTGTCTGCATCCAAGTTTTCATAGACAGCCTCTACAATATCCATTGGCTGAAGATAAAGATATTAAATACATATTAACCCTTTACCACACGATCCCAACTTTTAGCGACCTTGAGGAAAAAAGATGCTTATCAAAGCATTGTGGGAAAAGGAGGAAATGCTGGTCACCAGCATTTTCTCCTTTTTTCCACAATAGATTTTATCCTTTCTAAGGCAAATTTTATATTTTGAGTAATGTTTAATTTGTTGTCTGCAAATGCTTTCAATTTGACAAGGGTAAAATTTTGTCATCTGGCCTTTCACTCCAAAGGTTCTAGGTTCAAATCCAGTGATGAGTGGGGTCAATCTTCTGTTGTTTAGTAAAGACTTATGCAAGACTGATATGAAAAATGGACCTGTATCTTACCTTTTTACATGTCTTTGGAGTACAATGCTGAGTTTCTGGTGCACTAGGTAACAACATGTCAACTATAGGATAATTTGACCCTGAAATATAAATTTGAGAACAGTGCTTCACCAAGGATTTGAAAAAAGAAGTTGATTGACCTGTATGCTTTTAAAAAGGATTGGGAACTTAACCCTTTACTAAACAACAAAAGTTTAGAGTCATCAATAATGAAAGCATTTGAATAGGACAAAGACGTAGTGGCCTGACTTTGAAACGACAGAAATGGTTGTGAGAAAAGGAGAAAATGCTGGGTAACCAGCATTTTCTCCTTTTCCCTAAATAATTTCAAAAGCCTTCTTTCCAGGGTTGTTAATACATGGGATTGTTTGGTAAAGTGTTACAAGAAAAGTGGGCTCAAATTGGTTAGTAAATGTTCTGTGGTTGATACAGGTAATGCAAAACAAATACATTGTACTTTTTGGGTTTTAGTGGCAACATTTTTCAATACCATAAAAATCAGTTTTTAACCCTTAGGCTGCTAAACGCGACTCACTGACCTTTTGCGGACAATGCAGATCAAGATCAGACTGCACAGAACGTGCAGTCTGATATTTAATCTAAACTGTCCGATAAGGAGATATTTTCCCCAAAAAAGTAACTCTGAAATAGCAACCTTTGGATTTTTACTTCCCACTCGAAAGTATCACTTAAACCCTTTACCACACGACAAAATATAAGACCTATCCAAATTGAAAGCATTTGCAGAAAACAATTTCAAAGTGGCTCAAATGACACAACTTTTCTTTGATAGGGTAGAAAACTTTGTGGGAAAAGGAGAAAATGCTGGTTACCAGCATTTTCTCCTTTTCCCACAATGTTTTCAAAAGGCCTCTTCTTCAGGGGTGTCAAAAGGCGTCATTGTGTGGTAAAGGGTTAACTTATTCAGCAGGATAAGGGTTAAATTATCTAATTTAACCCTTTACCAAACGATAAATTTTAGACTGGTCCAAATTGAAAGCACTTGCAGATGACAAAATAAACGTAACTCAAAAATTGAAATTTGTTTCAAGCAGGGTAGAAAACATTGTGGGAAAAGGAGAAAATGCTGGTTACCAGCATTTTCTCCTTTTCCTACAATGTTTTCAAAAGGCTTCTATCTTAGGGTCGTAAAAACCAGGGATTGTTTGGTAAAGGGTTAAATCTAGAATACATGTATCTTCTATGAAATGCCAACTCAGTTAACCCTTTACCACACAATCCCGACTTTTATTAACCCTGAGAAAGAAGCCTATAGAAAACACTGTGGGAAAAGGAGAAAATGCTGGTAACCAGCATTTTCTCCTTTTCCTACAATATTTTCTACCCTATCAAAGTCAGAAATAATCATATTACCAAGATTTAATTTGTTGTCTGCAGATGTTTTGAATTTGGTCCAGTCCAAAAATTTGTCGTTTGGTAAAGAGTTAACACTGAATTCTGCTAGAAAATTATATCAAGACAATTTAACTATTGAAGTAACCACATTTTAACTCTTAACCAGACCACACAATCAAAGCTCTAGCCAAACTGAAAGCAGTTTACAGACAACAAATTAAATTTGATTCAAATCTCGTCTTTGGAAGGGTATAAAACAGTATGAGAGGTAGAGAATACCGTGGGAAAACAAGATAATGCTGGTAACCCACAATTTTTTCAAAAGCCTTTTTCGTCCGGGTCATTAAAATGTGATCATTTGGTAAAGGGTAAAAAAACGCAGAGAATGTGAGTTTGAAGTCTATCAAAATATCAGAAATACTTTATTTGGTTGATATATACAGACCTTGTTTTAAAGTGTCTATAACATCATCTACATCTCTACCTGGGATTAGATCAGACTCCTTCACTGGTTCTGAACTTAGGAATGTTAATCTCTGTCTGAAAATACAGACAAAACATACAGGAATAGTTCACTGTCTCTATGATTGGAAGCAAAACCTCCTTCCCCAAAAACGTTTTTAGAAGCTGTGTGCTACAGGGGCATAAAACATTTTATTTGTTCTGAACTCAGGAATGTACGTCTCCATCTGTCAGTTTCTTTCTGAGGGTTGATGATAGTCACTGCTACAAGATTCATTCCTCTCTCACGGCTGATCATTCTTTCAACTAAGCTTATGTGGGAAAGCAGCAAGTGGCTTGGGAAAAATGTTGTGCATAGTACATGTACTGGTAAAAGGAATTCCAGGAAAGCATAGATAGGTGCACTGGCCACAGCTATACAACTGAAATAATGTTGAAAATGGTGTTTAATACCATACAAACATATAATGATCTCTTTACCAAATGACAATTATTTAGACTTTACAAAATTAACCCTTTACCACACGGCAAAATTTAAGACCTATCCAAATTAAGAGCATTTGCAGATGACAATTTCATAGTGGCTCAAATGACGCAACTTTTCTTTGATAGGTTAGAAAAATTTGTGGGAAAAAGAGAAAATGCTGGTTACCAGCATTTTCTCCTTTTCCCACAATGTTTTCAAAAGGCCTCTTCTACAGGGTCGTTAAAAGGCGTCATTGTGTGGTAAAGGGTTAAAAGCATTTGCAGATGACAAATCAAAGGTGGCTCTAATGACTGAACTTGTCTTTGATAGCACAGAAAACAATGTTTTCAAAAGCCTTTTCCTAAACTCTTTAAAATTTTGGATTGTTTGGTAAAAAGCTAAACTAAAGAAACTTACACTGAGATGACCATGGTGTTCAGGGTGGATTTCATGTTGAGTGATGCAACATGCTTATCTGAACCCATCATGGATTTAATAATATCATTCTCTATCTGATATGTAAATGTAGATGTGCTGCTGGAACTTACACCAAACACCTGCAACATGACAGGAAATAATTAACACTTTACCTTGACCTTCATTTGTACCAGACGACATTTGAAAAGTTAGCCATCAACCATGGTAAGATATAGGTAATCTCCTTAAAACAAAGGATTTTATAATGATGAAATTTGAAGAAAAATAACGAATGAGGGAGAATTTAGATAAGATAGAGAAGTTTATATGAATGTTTTGCATATCTGCATTTAGATGGGAAAAATAATGGATGTCATTCTTGCTAACTTTACCAATTGTATGATATCAGATATTCTACTATTGAAAAGCTAAAAAAAGACCTATTGAGTCATAAATATTTATATCAACACAGTGCTACCTTAAAGGTCCACAAACTGCCAAATGTAAACAATTCAGGGATAAAATTGCTGGCAAATTCAATTCATACCATTGAAAATAATGTGTTCCAGTGTATTCTGTCAAAGTAGCAGACGCAGGCAAAAATGTATTGTAAAACAAGAACAGCAGTTGCCAACTTTTGGGCTAGTTCTACAATACATTATTCTGCCAGCATCTGGAACTTTCTGTCATTCTAGCCACATTTAACTTTTTGATCTGCAAACGCTTTCAATATGGCCATTATGGGCACATCTAAAACTTTGTGTAACGTTATTTGTCTTTAACCACTATACTATAAATCTCTAATAACTTTTCTTATTCATTTTATACAAAGGTTGTTTGTAACAAAGTTATTTCAGAATGTAAAAGAGGTAACCTTCATCTCATACATTTTGTATCTCACAAAAAACCCGATTGTACAAATCATACCTGATTTTCATTTACATGTTGACCAGCAATCTCTAAATTTTTACAGTCAGACTTCTGCTTGATAATGGTTGGTCCTGAAATTTTATATGTTGCTGAGCATTCACCTGATACATCCAGCTGAAATATATTGAAAAACAAACATGTATTTTATTGATCTGGATTTCTGTAAAATTCTGTAAAAGTCTTGTTTTTACAATCCTGAGTTTACATTAAGACCTTACGAAATGAACAACAAAAATTGACTCTTTATCAAACCACTAGATTTTCGATTTGTCCAAAGTAGATGCATTTGTAGACAACAAGTAACAATTGTGTGTATATGTGACTCAAATGAAGGGATTTGTCATTGAAAGAGAGGAAAAAGATTGTCAGAAAAGGAAAAAATACTGATCACCTGCACTTTCTTATTTTCCCACACTGTTTTCAAAAGCCCCCTTCCTTGAGGTTGGCAGATTGAGCATGGACGCCTTACAAAGCTAAAAACAAAGAAATTCTGGTAACAAGCCTTTTCTACTTTTCTTGCAATGTTTTCTTCCCTATCAATGATACATGTCACCATTTCAATAACATAATTTGTTGTCTGCAAATGCTTTCAAAATTGACACATCTAAATTTTTTGTTGTCTGGCAAAGATTTTACCCTTTTCCAAACAATCCCCTGTTTTAACAACCTTAACTCTTTACTAAACGACAGAATTTTGGACTAGTCCAAATTGAAAGCATTTGCTGAAGACAAAATAAATATGAATCAAAAATGAAATTTGATTTAGGAACGGTAGAAAACATTGTGGGAAAAGGAGAAAATGCTGGCTACCAGCATTTTCTCCTTTTCCCACAATGTTTTCAAAAGCTTTCTTTCTCAGAGTCATTGACAGTCGGGATTGACTTAAGAAAAAAGGCTTTGAAAACCATTATGGGAAAAAGAGAAAAATGCTAGTAACCAGCATGTTCTTGTTTTTGCAAAATGCTTTCTAACTTTTGAAAGACAAACCCCATCATTTGAGCTGCATTCCAGTTATCTTTTGCAAGTATTTTCAGTTTGTACAAGTCTAAAATTTTGTCAACTGGTAAAGATTTAAAACCAAAAAGATCCATCATGAATATTGGAACCAGAAAAGTGAGATCTTCTTACCTCTACTCTCTCTCCAGCTTCTGTCTGCATTTGAAACATAGACACAATGCCTTTTTTGATGTTTGCACAGAATATGGAATCATTTTCTATGGCATACACTTGTCCGACAACCCCATCTTGGTATTCGAAGTACACAGGGAACTTGACAATATCTTCAAGACGACCTTCCATCCCATTTCTGTGGTGACTTGTCAATATTCCTGATGAAATCTTGAAGCAAAGAAGGTATTTATCTAAATTATTTTCTAATACAGTTGTATTTTTTCGTCGTTTTTTGAGGGTTTCAAAATATATGAGCCATGTTCTGGCAAGGGGGGGCTTAATGGATTTCTGTGATTCATTATACCAAGCAAGTCATCACATAATTATTGATCAATAAATTCATTTTGTCTATAAATCAACTGGATTAGGATATAAAATGGTCCTTTGCCATGCAGAATATTAACCAATAGCAAAAAAGTTTTTTGAAGATGCATTAAGCCTTCCTTTTCATAGAGCATGGCTTAATTATCATAGTGTTTTTTCACTCAACTGTCTCAATATCCAATTTTATGCCTGCTTCGTTTCTTATTTATGTCTGTTTGACCTTTGACTGTACAAATATAGTTTTTACACCCTCTGCAAGTGACAGCTTTGAGAAATATTGTGAGAAAAGGCAAAATGCCTGCAACAAGCACTGCCCTTCCTCCCATTATACATGTATTTCTCATTTTGTTGAAAACCCCCCCCCCCCATCTAACTTTCCTGCAATAGTGTGCTCTCTCAGTAATTCAACCCTTGTAGTTTTAACTCTTTACCAAACAAAAAAATTTTAGGCTTGTCCTAATTGAAAGCATTTGCAGACAACAAAATAAATGTGACTCAAGAGTAGAATTTAGCTTTTGAATGGGAAGAAAAGCTTCTGGGAAAAGGAGAAAATGCTTGTCACCAGTATTTTCTACTTTTCCCACAAGTGTTTCAAAAGTTCTCTTCTTTAGGTTCATTAAAGCACAGGATTATTTGGTAAAATTGATGAAACAGAATTTCTCAGCCAGTAATTTCAAAGCTTTTTTTGTCAGAGTATCTGTCAGAGGAGCATGTTCTATGCAGTCTGATCTTAATCTACATTGTCCACACTGTTGCACAGTTAAATCCATGTTCAATGCTACAAGGGTTAAAATTTTTGAGGGAGCTCAAAAACTAGCCTGTGCAGTGAAGTGTAATAGGTTGAAAATTCACATGACAGTGTAACGTGGAACCAATCCAAGCACTAACCACAATGCATGTTTCTTAACTATCACAGAGAGAATTAGTGAAATACACCAAAGTGCATGACTGTACAAGCTAGCTCTACAGCAAAGCTGGTTTTAATTACTTAGATATCTAACCGCTCACCGTGATGTTACTTTTGCCTTCGAGAAGTCTCGATCCCAAGACTAATACACAAATAAACCAGGGGAATATATGAGGGTAAGACAATTCCAGTCTGGCAATTGTCATAATCCCACTTCTGCCACCAACTGTAACATGAAACAGCTTGGTCACCCATCCAGGCACTAAGAGAACAAAGCTCTACCCCTACTCCACTGTCTTTCACCCATAAAATCCTATAATAATACATAAAATGAATGTTTTGCACCTGCAATTTGATCAGCTGTGTCCCTGATGTTGCAAACACTGGTGTCAAGCTAAACTCAAATGTCAGCCGTAAACCAACATCTTGCTGCGGTTTCGTCTCCTTAGGTGACAATTTATCGTTGAACAAAACCTCAGTATCATATGTATATTTGTATGTCTTCCCATATTCATAGTTTAGACAGTCTACCCCTGAAAGAACAGGACATTAATTGAAATGTTAACCCTTTTCCAAATGACAATTTTTAGACTCTTCGAAATTGAAAGTATATGCAGACAACAACTTTGAAAGTAGTACAAGTTCTCTGACAGGAAAGAAAACATTGTGTGAAAAGCAGAAAATGCTGGTTACCAGCAATTTCTCCTATTCCTACAATGTTTTCAAAAGCTTTACTCATCAGGGTTGTTAAATTCCTCTCCCACCGCTGACCATTGTTTCGACGATGGTTATGTGGGAAAGCAGCCAGTGGCTTGGAAAGAAAATTGTGCGGAGTACTGGTAAATGAGACTCCAGGACAGCATGGATAGGCGCACTGGCCGCCACGATATAACTGTAATAATGTTGAAAACGGCGTTAAACACCATACAATCAATCAGGGTTGTTAAAACATGGGATGATTAGGTCAAGGGTTAACCCAAAGAGCTCAAAAGAAAACCTGATAGGTCTGTTCAGTTTAAAAGTAGATCTAATACCCAAATAGATACTATTTGAAGGTTACTTTTGTCCACAAAGTCAAACCATAGTGGGTAATGTACATGCAATGATAAGACTACATGTTGAATTGAAAAAGTGTTAAAAGATGCCTTATAACTCTTTACCAAACAGCCCTGACTTAACTCTTTACCACACCAAAAAATCTAAGACTTGCATAATTTTCAATTGATGGAAAATATCTTTGAAAGGGTAGAAAACACTGTAGGAAAAAAATCAAAATGCTGATTAACAGCATTTTCCATTTTTCCCACAATGTTTTCAAGGGGCTTCTTCTTCAGCGTCTTTTAAACGGGGAATGGTGTAGGAAAGAGTTAAAGGAGGCTATAATCCATTTGGTAAAATTGTGTTACTTTCAAATTTAGAAAATTCTTGCAAATAAGATTGATAGTATTTTAAGAATGTTGGTGAATATGGACTATGGGCTCATAAAAATAAGACAAGAGTCCTCAATCGCAACACTATCATCTAGTTATTTACCAATCAAAATTGTACCTTTTACTCAGAATATAACAGTGAAGTTTTTGTACCTTAGTGTGTATACTTATAATGAAATACCAGTGATTTACAAGGAACTTTGATTCTGGGCAAAATTCTAAATAGACCCTTTAACTCTTTACCGAACAACAACATTTTAGGCTTGTTTAAATTGAAAGCATTTTGAAGAAAACACATTAAGGTAAAGGGCACCCTAATGGGATTAGTATAACATCGCCTTTCATCACCGAAAAAACGTACGGATTTGGCTAAGACTCAGGCAATCCGTAATCGATTGGCCTATAGACGCCTGTTTCCCGCCTCGTTTAAGGATTACCCGAGTCCTAGCCGAATCCGTACGATTATGGCAATGAAAGGCGATGTTACACGAATCCCATTAGGATGCCCTATCATAAAAAATGACTCGAAAATTGAAGTTTGTTCTGATGAGGATAGAAAACGCTGTTGGACAACAAAAATTGCTGGTTACCAGCCTTTTCTCCTTCTCTGACCATGTTTTCCATGCTTTTTTCCTAAGGGTTGTTCGAAGTCAGGATTGTGTGGTAAAGGGTTGAGCACCCTGAGGAAGAACTGGTTTTAAAACATCATGGGAAAATGAGAAACCCCAGTTAATCAGAATTTTTTCTTTTTCCAACAATGATTTGTACCCTTTCAAAGATAATTTCCATCATACAAAAAAAATTATTTCTGTAGGTTATGAATGAGTGTGATGTTCAGATATGAAAATATTTGACAAGCAAGGTCTCAGTTTAATCCTTTACTATACAATTCAAAATTTTAACGACCCAGACTGGCGGTGATTTTCGAAAACATTATGGGAAAAGGAGAAAATGTTTTGTACTCTTCCAGAGACAAATTTCATGATCTGAGCCACATTCAATTCTACACTGCTTTGAAATTAGACTGGGCTAAAATTCTGTTGTCTGGTAAAGAGTTAATTATCTTTCTTTTATCAGCTTTAACACATGTAATGAAATATCTGTATCTTCAATGTCACCTTTTGCCCTCATGAATACCCTTTCATCTTCTGAAGATAGCCTAGGTAACCAGCATGATAAAAGGAAAGAAAAGAGGCAATTCCTCTGTTATGCGTAATTTTTTGTTGGCTGTCTTTATATGCACTTAGTAGGATAAAAATGTCATCACTTTTCCTTTCCAAACATGTGCTACAGTTATGAGGCTATGAGTGAACTCTCCCCTGCATAGACCAAAACTATAACAAATATCACAGAATGATGATAATCTATTAATTAGGTAATTTTGTATTGGCTGAGTTGCAATTCCCAGGTCTGTGGTATTAGCCCAAGGCCACAGCTAATACTGCAGATTGAGGATTGTGCCTTGGCAATACATAAAAACACTGTGTTGATCAGTCCCAATCTTATTCATTAAGTGCTGCAATTTGTGTGGTCCATTTTGGATTTGACACTGGCCAAGTTATATTGGCTGAGTTTTTTCTTGTATTAGCTAGGTTTTTCTTGTATTGGCCAAGTTTGCTGATATTGGTCCAGTTTGTCATGAATTTGGTACTGAATGAACTGTTTTTTTCCATATAGATGCAATGGTACATTTTATTACCAGTAACCATTTACCAAACAAGCCCAGGTTTTAACAACTCTGAGAAAGAAGCCTTTTGAAAACATTGTTTGAAAAGGATAAATGCTGGTAACTAGCATTTTCTCTTTTTCTAAAATTTCATTGAAGAATCCAAGCATTTGAGCAACATAAAATTTGTCCTCTGCAAATGCTTTCAATTTGGACAAGTCTAAGTTTTTATTGTGTGGTAAAAAGTTAAGTTATAATACAGAGTGATGTTTGGGGTTTTTTTGCTGGCTTGGCTTACTGTTATCACTAGCTAGCTTGTTTTGAAGCAACACCTCTTGGTATTTGACTACTTAAAGATAAATAAATTGATTGATTGATTGATTGATTGATTGCACAGTGTTAAACGTTGTTGTCAACATTATCTCAGTTATATCATGGCAGCCAGAACACCTATCCATGCTTCTCTTCATTTTCTTGAAACAGTACTTGAACAATATTCTTCCCAAGCCACTCACTGCTTCCGTACATAACCATAGTTGGAACAGTTACCAGTGGTGAGAGAGTGTGACTGAATCCCTTAGCAATGACTGTCCTTAATCCTTGGAAAGAATTTGGCATACCTGAAGATCTGTCCTCTGCAAATGCTTGCAATTTCATCACTAAAATTTTGCTATTTGGTAAATAGTAAAGAAGCCGGAACAGCTTCAAGGTGAAGTCTGCACCAGACATAATCATGTTGAATCATAAATTTGCAGATGACAAGAGAAATGTGCCTCATTATTCTGTGATTTGTTAAAGGTTGAAAAATACTTTGAAACTAAGAGAAAATGGTAGTAAACAGTATTATACTCTTTTTCCACATTGTTTTAAAAAGTCTTCTTCCTTCAAGTTCTCATACCAACTAATTGTTTGGCAACCATTACCATTTTACTATACCGTCTTAATGACCCTGAGAAAGAGGCCCTTTTGAAAACATTGAGGGAAAAGGAGAAAATACTGGTTACCAGCATTTTCTCATTTTCCCAAAAACTCTTCCAATCTTTCAAAGACAATCTCTATTTTAATCACAATGCTTTGAATTTGGACTTGCCTAAAATTTTGCTGTTAGGTAAAGAGAAAAACATACAATGGGAAGGGAGAACTTGTTTAGGAAATTTTAGCCATTGTTTGGCAGAAAAAAAAACAGGCCATTGGCTGTTTAACATTTAACCCTTTACTGCATGTGAAAATTTCAGAATTGTCTATATTAAAGAAATTTACAGACAATTTAACTATTTGTCAACTGATAGTATTTGTCCTTGAATATGTAGAAACACTGTGGGAGAAGGAGAAAATGTTGTTTACGAGCACTTTCTCCATTTCAACAATGTTTTCAATAGCCTTCTTTTGCAGGGTCGTTGAAACTCAGGATTGTGTGGTAAAGGGTTCACAATCTAAAGGTTCAGTTTGGCATTCCCTTTCGTAACTATCCCAGAAACATTTAGCTCTTATGAAATAAATCCTATTGCAATGACTAACGTAAATCCTCAGAAGGAAATTTGCCAAGCTGGGGGTTTAAACCATTGACCCCAATGGTTTCAAGTCCCAAAGAAGGGAGAGTTAGTACCTGAGAGCCTGTTGATTAAAGTCAGTCAGGGGTAAGAAAATGGAGAGGATTTCAATCAAAGTAAGCCATGGAATACTTACAGCTGTTTTTGTGATCAGTGTTGACTAGTGTATTGACCAAGATCAGACTGTCCTGAATATGTTATCTGCTCATGATCCATAAATTGTTACAATTACCTAAAAGCCTGCTCTGCCTTGAAATATAAAACCCTTTAACAAACAGTCCGAGTTTCAATGACCCTGGCAAAGTGGCCATTAGAAAAACACTATGGGAAGAGGAAAATATGCTGGTAAACAGCGTTTTCTCCTTTTCCCATATGGTTTTCCGTTTCTTTGAAAACAATCTCATTATGTGAGCCACATTTGTCATCTAGAAATTGTGTCCATATGGACTTGTCTGAACTTTTTTAGTTTGGTAAAGGGTTAACTTTTCTTTGAAAACAATCTCATTATGTGAGCCACATTTGTCATCTAGAAATTGTGTCCATATGGACTTGTCTGAACTTTTTTAGTTTGGTAAAGGGTTAACTTTTACTACACAATCCCAAATTTTAACGACCCTGGGAAAGAAGCCCTTTGAAAACATTGCAGGAAAAGGAGAAACTGCTGGTTACCAGCAGTATCTCCTTTTCCCACAATGTTTTCTATCTGATCTAAGAAAAATTGACCCATTTGGGCCACATTGAAATTGTCGTCTGCATATGCTCTCAATTTGGAAAAGGCTAAAATTTTGTCATCTGGTAAAGGGTTAAAATACATGAGCCATTTTTACCAAACTTGAAAAGTTTATTTTGTTACATAGCGTTTCAGAGACCAGTCGATGACCAATCCTTATATAAATACAACACAATACAAAGAGTATTTCACTTGCCTTTGTAACCAGCGTAGATCAAGATCAAACTGCACCAAACCTGCAGTCTACTCTCTGATCTCTAAATTCTGCCTAGTTAAAACTTTCTAAACAAAAGCAACCTTGAAATCAAATTTATTTGGATTTTATGTCTAGACTGAAAACTTCCTTTTTAGGAGCTGACCCATTATGCCAAAAAACACATGCTGGTAAACAGCATTTTCTCCTTTTTCAACGATGTTTTCTACTCTTTCAGAAAGAAATCCCATCAGTCGTATTGGAATTATTTTATCAGCTGCAAATGCTTTCAAAACTGTACACATCTGAAATTTTGTCATTGGGTAAAAATTTAGCTCTTCATCAAACAAAACTTTACACAGTTACACTTGTCCAAATTGAAAACATTTTCATACAACAAATTAAAACTTGTCAAAACTACGATTTCCAAGTTTGAAAGGGTATAATACATTGTGGGAAAAGGAAAAACAATGCTGGTCTCCAGCATTTTCTCCTTTTCCTACAGTCTCTTCATTTGAAGCCTTCTCAGAGTCATTAAAACTTGGGATTGTGTGGTAAAGGGTTAACCCTTTACCATACAACAAAATTTAAAGTAGTCCAAAGTCAAAGCATTTGCAGCCATCAAATCAAATATAGCTCAAATAATGTAACTTGCCTTAATACAGTAGAAAACATTGTGGGAAAAGGAGAAAATGCTGGTAACCAGCATTTTCTCCTTTTCCCACAATGTTGTCAAAAGCTTTCTTGCTCAGTATTGTTAAAACTCGGCATTATGTGGTAAAGGGATAAATAAGGATAGATCTAGATTTTATCAACATGAACAAGAAGAAAAAAAATATACTATATATACACATCATGCATACAATTGAGAAACTTGTGGCAATTGGAGAAATCCTTTGATAAAAGCCTTTTGCCTGCATGTTTTTCAAATTGTCTACCATACAGACAAAAAGGATCTTCATGCAGGTGGCCAGTGCTAACAAAGGTGATAAGAAATATTTTGTACAAACCATTAATTAGTGATAGGGCCACAATAAGAAATGTGATATAAAACACTAGTTTTGGCTGACAATCCATGTCGAGTTGATATCCCTTTCCTTTTTCTTTCAACAGCAGGTCGATCAATGTTCACTCCAGATAAAAATGGACGGATATTCAGCTTGTACAGTCACAAGTCCAAGGTCCAGTGTGGTTCAAGTACTTACACGTTGCCGATTTTATCTAATCACTTTGCGATGATGTGTCCATATCAGCTCGCACACCCTCACCGTGTTTATTTACTCACAATGTGTAGATATGCGCTGCATACGCGTACTGGCGTACATATGTAGCGTTCAGCATCTGGAGCAATGTTGAGAGCCTCGACTTGGTTTTACCGCCACAATTTGGGAAAATATAACTTAGGATAGTACAGTCTATATCTTTTCTATCAAATAGCCCAATACTTGCGCCTATGCTGTCGTGGCTGGGCTCAACTTTCAGTTTGTTTTCATCAGAGAAGCAAAGTACACGGAGATGGATTAAAGTTCTACCGTCACTTTGATCAACTTCGCTAATTGCAGTTTGATTAGAGCAGACGATAAGTCTAAGCGAGATATCTACATTTTTATCCCGAAGAAACAACTTCGATCCACGTTGCTCTGATCTAGATTTATACATGTCTTTGTAGTCAACATGTATATTAAAATCTATTTTAAAATCGATTTGAAAGAAAATTTCTCAATGGTTCTTATCGACAGGAACCAGGCCTGATCAGTTTGTCCCGTGCAGATCCCGGTACTGCAGAAATAGTGCAAGCTGATTGGCTAGCGTATGTTGACGGGTCATTTCAGAATATTGGAGTACGACGCCAGTACACACATCAACGGTGCACACATGTTTCCAATGTCTGAACCGGTGCAAAGGCCCAAGTGTTTCCTGACGCTCTAGATGCAGGTCCCATGTATTACCGACCCTGAGAAAGAAGGGTTTAAATTTGAAAAACATTGAGGGAATAGGAGAAAATGCTAGCTACCAGCATTTTCTCCTTTTCCCACAGTTTTCAGGTATTATCCAAGACAAAAATTATCGTTAGCTATTTTGAATTTGCTGGCTGCAAGGACATTATTGCTGTTTACGTTTCTTTCCACATCGCACCACGACAATGGGAGACAGCGGTCTTGTGGCAGCGCGATGGCCTCCCACACCAAAGGTTCTTGGGTTCGAATCCCGATATGAGCTGGGTCAACCATTGGAACCACCCTCATCACGGCATGAGTATTAAGTCTTGTTAAGGTCCCCAGGAGGCAATCATCGAGAGAGATTATAAGTCGTAAGACCCTTCTTTCACGGTCGATGTAGGCTACAATAAATATGAACGACGCTCTGGCAAAAGGGGTTTATAATGCATCTCTGTGGTGCATAATAGATCTACCAACCAGGTCATCCGATAGATATGAGCCATGCTCTGGCAAAAGGGGGATTAATGCAACTCTGTAATTTATCATATCAAGCAAGCCATCACATACTTATGGATCCATAACAGCCACTATTTTAACAACCCGACCGAATCATGAGGTAGACTGGTCCTTGGACATACAGAAAATCGACCAACAGGGAAAAGTTTCGGCGCAGGTCAGCCTGCGCGGACTGCGCAGACTGACCTGGGTCGATACTTTTCGCAGATGCATGAAGTCCCTTTTTCACAGAGCATGACTCATATATAATACTGAATCCATAAAATTCATTTTGTCAAACAAACGACTTATTCATGACGTAACTGGTTCTTGGGCATGCAGAAATTTACAAATAGCTAAAGCTAGGTTTCGACCAATCATACGGTCAGCCTGCGCAGAGTGCGCAAGCTGACATGAGTTGATACTTTTTGCAATTGCATTAACCCCCTTTTCACAGAGCACGACTCATATTTTCATACTTACAGCACGACGACGTCTCCCATTCCTGTTTTATGGCTTTCACCAGTAGATCTTGATCTAGTACGCGCAGGTTCACGAGTGCCTTGCTGTATTCAGACGGTAAAAACAATTAGTGCCACAGATGAGGATGAGTCAACGTAAATTTTCATAGGGAATTAGTGCCGCGTAGGACCCATCTCGATTGTCAGTTGCGAGGTCTCATGTTTGTTTAATGTGTCAAATAAAAACATGGTACACATCAGTCTGAGAGTGAAAGATTCAAATACATAATTACATTATTTCAAGACTGTTTTGTCATGATGATCTCAACAGATCAGCGTAGATTAAGATCACAATACATCTTCTGTGCAGTCTAACCTTGGTCATCATTGTCTACAAAAACAACTACAGTCCAACCTGCATAAACTCTTTATGG
This sequence comes from Hippopus hippopus, assembly GCA_946811185.2. NCBI lineage: Eukaryota > Metazoa > Mollusca > Bivalvia > Cardiida > Cardiidae > Hippopus > Hippopus hippopus. The sequence continues at coordinate 23,042,486 of OX328096.1, forward strand.
AAAGACAAAATTTTAGAACAAGTCCAAATCGAAAGTATTTGCAGATGACTTAATCAAACGTGGTTCAAATCAGAAAATTTGTCTCTGATAGAATAAAAAAACATTCGTTACCAGCATTTTCTCCTCTGCCTTCAATGTTTTCAAAAGCCTTTTTTTAATAGGATCATCCTAACTCGAGATTGTGTAGTAAAGAAGCACCTAAAGGATACTCAAAATGAGCTTGCACATGTCAGGTACTTGTATAATGTTTTACAATATTTGCCTTTGCTGGGAACTGGTATTATGCTTGCGTAACTCCTTACCAAACAACAAAATTTTAGACAGGTCCAAATTGAAAACATTTGCAGATAAAAACTTAAATGTAGGTAAAATGATGGAATTTGTCTTTGAAAGGCTAGAGAATTTTGTGGTAAAAGGAGAGAATGCTGCATACCAGCATTTTCTCCTTTTTCCACAATAATTTCAAAAGCCTTTGTTCTCAAGGTCGTTAAAATTCTGGATTGTAAGGTAAAGGGACAGAAACCATGATGAGAAAAGAAAATTCTGGTTATCAGCATTTACTCCTTTTCCCCATCATATTTCCCTGAAGCATTTTTTTCTAGGTCATCTCCTCTTTAACATACAATCCCAAGTTTTTATTACCCTAAGGAATAATCCTTTCGAAAAACAATGTGGGAAAAGGAGAAAATGCTGGTAACCAGCATTTTCTCCTTTTTCCACAATGTTTTTCTACCCTTTCAAAGACAATTTTCACAGTTTGAGTCAGTCAAAACTTGTTTTCTACACATGCTTTGAAGTTGGACAAGTCAGAAACTTTGTCGCTTGGTAAAGAGTTAAACAACAGGATTTAGTAGTACAGGGCTTAGGATGCTTAATCTCATCTGCAGGAAACTGGCCAAGTTTACAATGATCCCATGTTATGGACAAAATGGTGCAGGCACTAAGAAATCAGAAATAACAACTTTACATAAATGAAATTTATTTCGATAAATTGGCATTATTAACACGTGAAATGACATCTGATCTAAATAAATATTATGTTTCAGTAAAAATTTTAGTCAGAAACGCAAGCAGTCCAAAGGAACACTTAACATGTATAATCAGTAACAACACATTTATAAACAGCCTGTCCTTTATCCTATACCACACAATCCCAAATTTTAACAACTTCATGAAAAGAACTTTTGAGAACATCGTGGGAAAATGAGAAAATGCTGGTAACCAGGATTTCCTAATAATATTTACCACCCTTTAAAAGACAAATTTCATGATTTGAGCCGTATCCAATTCATCATCTGGAAATTCTTTCGATTTGGTTAGGTCTAAAATTCTGTCGTCTGGTGAAACATTTCACCAGACGACAAATTTAAGCTTCCTCAATATTGCTACCAAAAAGATGAAAAACTGAATTTGGCTAAAATGATGGGATTTGTCTTTGAAAGGGTAGAAAATAGAGTGGTAAAAGTTGATAATGCTGCTCACCAGCATTTATCTATAAGCTACTTTTCCACCAGTATTTTCAAAAGGAATTTTCTTCTGACTTGTAGTAAGACGGAATCATTTGGTAAAGGACTAGTCACAAATACTGCAGGAAACTTATCACACATGACATTATTTTTGACTGACAATAATCCCTTAACTCTTAACCACACAGTCAAAAAATTTGGACTCGCCTAAATTACAAGCATTTGCAGACGACAATTCATATGTGGCTCAAAGGATAATGTCTGTCTTGGAAATGGTAGACAACATTGTGGGAGAAAGAGAAAACTCTGGTTACCATCATTTTCTCCTTTTCCCACAGTGTTTTCAGATGTCTTCATAGGGTCATTAGAACTTGGGATTATGTGGTAAAAAGTTAAAGAAAAGGAATAGCCTCTGAAATCTTTGAACGCTAAAGCCAAAATACATATTCAGGCTATAAATACAACCCAAGGAATTGCAACTTGAAGCTTGTTTCAGTCTAGAATGTCCTAGCAAAGTGGACAGCATAGATCAGAGATAAGACTGTATGTTTTGTGTAGTCTGATCATGACCTATACTGGCTGTAAAAGCAACAAAATGGTTGTGAAAGGCGCTTTAAGGGTTAACAAAATTTCAGAGCTTACTTTGAGACGATCAGAGAGAGAGAAAGAGAGAGAGCAACAACTGCATAGCAGCTATATAAATGAAAAAGGCAGTCTTAGTCTAGATGCCAAACAACTATTACAACTTAAGACGAAATTGTCATAAAGACTCAGACAATGTAGATCAAGGATCAGACTGCATGTTCTGATCTTGATCCACACTATGTAAAATCAAAGTTATGCCCAGCACTCTATAATGAATTCTTTAAAAATTAACTCTTTACTAGACAGCCAAATTTTAGACTTGACCATATGGACAGCTTTTAGAGATGACCAAATAAATGTCACACAAATGATGGGGTTTGTCTTTACAAGGATAGAAAACCTTGAGAGAAAATGAAAAATATGTATTGTAATGAAAACCATTCATAAACATAACCTTTCAGTAAGATTTTGTCAAATTCTTAATTCATCCTTGAACATAACAGCACTGAAATTATTAAAAACATACTCCTTCAAAAAATTCTTATTAATTTGCAAAAACTGCTATGGTAGAACCTTAAGTTAATAACCCATTACCATAAAGTCTGTCTATATACCTGGAAATTTAGAACTGAAAAAGCACATCTTGGTCTCTTTGTCATGTTAAAATATCAAATTTCATTAATAAGGAACCCCATAAGTTAATACTTTGAGTGATAAGCACCTCTTTTATTGCTTAAGTGAACAGTATACATCAAGATCAGACTGCACAAAGCTTCTGCAGTCTGATCTTCAATATCATCTTTCTTGTAAATTACACGATGCTCTGGCCCAAGAAGCTCTGAAATCACAAGTCGAAGTCATTTTCATATCCTGTTTTATTCATTTGAATCTTTACTACACAATTCCGAGTTTTAAGGACCCTAAGAAAGAAGCCTTTTGAAAATGTTTTCTACCCTATCAATCACAAATTCCATCATTTCAACTACATTCAAACTGTCGTCTGCAAATGCTTTCAAATTGAACAAGTCAACATTTTTTTCATTTGGAACGGAGTTAATACTCTAAGGGGTAATGCAACCTCTGAGTGATTCTACCTTATTACATAATGGTCATGAACCTAATCTAAAATGGAAGATTTGAGATTTACAATGACAAAAATATTCTTTATACAAAATGTTGAATTTTTGCCTAGTATTTGTATGCATGTGCTATTCAAGCAACCACTTACGAGTTTATTGAAACATCCTGAACACATTTTCAGAGTTCAGTCACTTCGTTTCCTATTTACACAGATAAAATAAACAGTATGTTGTATTTCTATGACTATGTATGACTTATGGATGTACAGTCAGTGGCTGTAAATATTTCACCAAAGTCCGAATCCTCATTGACTTACATGTATTTCCAACTTTACTTCTTAATTCATTGTAGCTTAAAAACTGAAGCTATACGTATGAAACTTATATAAAAATAACGCTAACCGAATTATACAATGAAATATATATTTTCAGACTCAATAAAATTTAACATCATATAAATGCAGCTGTTTCAAAAGTGATCAATATTTTCAAAAAAACGGTATTTTACATTGACGCCAATGGTAACATCACCAAAATTTAGCAGAAAAATAACACTACTGTGATTTAGAGAGCTACAACTTTTGATGTCAAGCGACAAACGCTAATAACAAATTTGTGTCAATAGCTCCAGTAACCTTGCTTTCTACCAGTAGAAGCAGTGTAATGTATTTTCTCGCACACTGAAAAATACATGTAACTCAATAGAAATTTGGAATTTGATGAAGTACTTATGGCCACTTACTGTACAATATGACAACACTGATATCACAATTTATTCTGTCACTCAAAACAGCGAGTTACATATTATCTTTGAAAAGCACTAAAAACAGTTATTCCAGTTTGTATCATATCATCTTAACTGCCATGATGCACTCACTAACAGAACCCAATCATCTCTTTTAACCCCTTTGTACACAATCTCGAGGTTTAACAACCCTGAAGAGAAGGCTGTTGAAAATATTCTGGGAAAAGGAGAAAATGCTGGTAACCAGCATTTCATCCTTTTCCCACAATGTTTTCTACCCTTTCAAAGACTAATTCCATTGCATAAGCCACATTTACTTTGTCGCCTGCAAATGCCTTCAATATGGAGGAGTATAAAAAATTGTTGTCTTATAAAGGGTTAGGACAACTTCACTCTTTACCATACAACTTGACTCTGGATTAGTCAAAATTGAAAGCATTTGCAGGTAACAAATCAGTATGGCTCAAATCATATGGGCTGTTGATGAAATTTTCAAAATTCTTTTATGAAAAGGAGAAAATGCTGGTGACCAGCATTTTCTTCTGTTCACACAATATTTTGAAAGGGCTTCAACCTCACGTAATTCAAACTTGGGATTGTGTGGTAAAGGTTCAGAAATGTCAATTGAGCCCAATATGAAACATATGTCTGTTCAGGCTATTTATAGACCCACAATAGGCATCACAAAAAGTTACATAGGTGACAAACATTTGAAGGAAAGGAACTTATCAAATTTCATCAGTGTAGAAAATTATACGGGAACAAGAGCAATTGCTTTTTCATAAGCTATCTTCCGTAGGGTCTGTATGTCATTGAATTGCTTGGTAAAGGATCAACGCCTTTGCTGCCATGCAAGTAAAGTTGCCGTCATTGGAGGTCTTAAAGTACATTAAAACTGCACTTGCTGGTAAATTTGGTCCTAACTTAGCATCAAGTAGTGGGTGGTGTAGATCCAAGATCAGACTGCATGTTCTGTTTAGTCTGATATTGATCTTGGCCATTCAAAACAGTAAAAGTGTTAACAGAAGAGCTTCACTTTTCACAATAGTTTTAGTTAAGTAAGTTTCTGATTTCTTTATGTATGTGACATAGAAAGTCCACGTATGAGGCACTGCCATTAGCCCCCTTATCCTCCACCAGAAAATGACTAAACCAGGGTTCCAGCTTATCTCTTTGTCGAACGATTGTCAGCTGTAAAAAACAAAATATAGGCCATTATTCACTCATTGATCATTTAACTGTTTACCAAATAACAAAATTATAGACTCAGCCAACTTGAAAGCATTTGCAGATAAATTGAATATGACTAAATGATGAGATTTGTCTTAAGAAGTTTAGAAAACTTTGTAGAAAGAAGAGAAAATACTGATTACCAGCATTTTCTCTTTTTCCAACAACATTTTCAAAGAGTTTTTCCTTGGGGTTGTTAAAACTCCAAATCGTTTACTACAGACTTAACGGAATTTAAGTTGCTGCAACATATGTTGATCAAGATCAAACTACACATATTATACAGTGTGACCAAGTGTAAAAGATTCTGGCAAAAGCAGATTTGAAGTTACGATGTACAGGTCTTCTCCTCCCAGTCCAAACTTTGATTTATTTACAGCTCTGAGGACAAAAAAATTTGTAAACCATAAATTAAATGTGGAACAAATGTTGGGATATATTACATAGAATACAAAAAAAAAAAAAAAAAAGAAAATATTGTAAGAAAAGTAGAAAATGCTGGTTACAACCATTTTCTCCTTTTCTCACAATATTTTCAGAAACCTTCATCTTAAAGATTAAGAGGTAAATAGTAAAAAATATTGTGGGGTAGGGAGCAATTACTTGTAACAAATACATTCTCTGCCATGCCATTTTACCTACCATGATCTCAATAACTGTCCACTGCAGGAGTATTCAAAGCTGTCATTATGTACTCATTGGTTAAAAAAATTTGTGCCTTCAGCATTAGCATATTTAGCTCATATTTAGCAAACAATGAGATTGTAGACTTGTTGAAACTGAAATCTTTTGCAGATGACAAATCATATGCGACTCAAGTTGTATAATTAGTGTCTCAGAGTTTTGAAAACATTGTTGGAAAAGGAGAAAATGCTGGTTACCAGCATTTTCTCCTTTCCCCACAATGTTTTCAAAAGCCATTTTTTCCAGGCTCGTTAAAAGTTGGAACAGTGTGGTAAAGGCTTAACTCTAAGGGTTTACCTTCATATATCTGTTTCTGTTTTCTCTCACTTTTCTAATCACCTCTCTGACACAATGTGAGGTCTCATTGTCCAAATCCAATAAAGAGCTCTGAAATGTAAGTATCATGATATGCATACCTATCTACACTATATCTATACATTTTTTCTGCAAGAGAAATATTTTGCTTTTACTTTAAAACTTTGGCACATCTTTGACTGCAGGTTTTCTTTTCCTATGTAGGTTAATTCCTGAATTATAATTATCCAAAAAAGACAAGTCCTACCTTTCATACACTACTGTTTGAAACCTATTTGAAAAGGAAGAAACTGCTTGTAATGCAGACTTTCCTTCCCCCTGCCCCAACATGACACTAGATCAAGATAGGTCGAGTAGGTTTAGAGATATGTATGAAATGTTGATGATGGATGACGCTAGATGCCAGATCTTACGCTAGAATATAAGCTCACCTGTGGGCCTTTGGTTCAGTTGAGCTAACAAATCTTGCTCGTTCTCCACAATGTAATAGATAATTGGCAATTTACTTAATTGTCTACACTAACTAATACTTCTATATGAGCACAGCTCTCTAGCAATTCATATTTTCATCCTATGAGAAGAGTCAGTTTATAGACAAAAACATACCTTGTCAATGTCAATCTGGGCAGCACTCTGCACTCCGAACACATTCTGAATCCATTCAGGGTCTGCATTATGACCTATCCACAAGAACATTGACACTCCATTCTCTGTAAAAAATAACATGATAGAGTCATTCACAGCATAGCAATATACTGTAGTTTTACATCTCTCAAAAGCTCTACAAACATTATGGAAAAAACGGAGCAAAATCTTTGTTTTAATCTGCTTATCCTATGTTTCTACAATATAAGAATTATAAAGAATTTTTTCCTTTCCTCAAAATATGTTTATTAACCCTTTACCACACAACCCTGTATTCAAACGACCCTGATGAAGACAGCTTTTGAAAACATGGTGATAACCAATCTTTTCTTCTTTACCCCTAATGTTTTCTACCTTTTCATAATTGAGCCAAATTTAATTTGTCTTTCAAAGGAGACAAGTCTAAAAATTTTGTCATGTTGTACAGAGTAAAATTAATATTCCTTGTATTCTTCTTCAGAATAATTAAAGGAGCCTTTGAGGTAATGAATTAGCCACACATATTTTGGAAATGGATCCTAGCTTAAACTAAATGAATATTGGTATCATGATGGTTAGTTTAGAACTGATAAGAGATAACTTCTGTACATGGCTTCATATAACAACCTTATCAATCAATCACCTTTCCTACGACCCTAAGAAAGAAGCCTTTTGAAAACATTGTAGGAAAAGGAGAAAATGCTGGTAACCAGCATTTATTCCTTTTCCCGCAATGTTTTCTACCCTATCAAAGATAAATCACATCATTTGAGTCACTTTGAAATTGTCGTCTGCAAATGCTTTCAATTTTAACGGGTCTAGAATTTGTCATGTGGTAAAGAGTTAAAGGAAGCAATATACACCCTTTTCTCTGAAAGGGGGTGGAGGGGTTATTGAAAATTGAATTTTATCAAAAACCAGTACTAGTATCTTACCCAGTAAATAGACACCATCATCTTCTAATCTCTCTGCTGAACACCTGATGGCTGATGGCATTTCATTGGATTTGGGGTCAAGACCATGCTGGAATAGGAGTGATAAAAAATAGCTTCTACAGTAAAGTACAAGTGCAGTAGAAGATTAGTATGGACACTTCTACATATCTCATTTGTTACATAACATGATAGTTACAAAGAAACAAAAAAGCAAGGCTGAAAATAAAATGTGAAAATAAACATCATTCAGATGTAACTTTTCTTTTATAGGAGCATCTATACTTTAAGAACTATTCTCAGTGTACACTTTACAATAATTGATAAAGACTTTGCTCCTGACTTGTCTTAACATACATTCTCTCTCTCTCTCTCTCTCTCTCTCTCTCTCTCTCTCTCTCGATACAGAAATAAATACATAAATAAAGGACAATGCTACAGGATAAACTTGAAAGCATGAAAAAAAAAAAAAACAGATCCTTAAAGATTTAATAGATACACACCAATGGGATGAGTCTTGGGTAGAAGAAAGCTGCTGATGACTTGACATCCATGGAGTTAATAAGGTGCATCAGGTAACTGCGGTCATCTGTAGAAATTTCCTGACCTGCATTGAGTAAAGAAAAATGAGCTTGAGTTTTGAATTTCATAGCAGGACAATGATACAAAATCCTATCCCATCAAATTTTACTGAAAAAATACTACTAATAGTTCTTTATCAAACAATCCAGAGTTTTGCTAACCCTGAAGAAGTGACTTTGGAAAACATTATCTAACTTATGTAATGATTTTCTCCTTTCCAGAAAGTTTTCTGCCTTTTCAAAGACAATTTTTATCATTTGAGTCCAATTTAATTGTTGTGTGCTAACTTTTTTCAATTAGAACAGGTCTAAATTGTAAATTTCCATTGTATGGTATAGAGTTAACAAATCAGTACCTACCTCCCTGTACACCATCGCTCTTGATGACACAGTTACCATACAACGGTAACAGTTTCAAACATTCTGGTAAAATCAACTGACCCATGGAAGAGGATGGACTTGCACAATTCTTTCTATAACACGCTAGAATATTGGCGACTTGATTCATAATGTGTTCTCTTGTTTCTCTTGGATTCTTGTTCAGAATATTTCTTACAGCTGAAAAAACATTAACCCAATCAATTTTTGTCTTGCAGAAAACATTCAAAAATATTTAAGCAAAAAGAGAAACTGCTACCAACATTATAAGCTATAGCCTATGTTATGATAGGGAAACAAAAAAAGTATTCCCATCCCTGACTTGTGCAACTTGTCTAAAAAAATATATGAGCTGGTAAATTGTCAGATAATACTTGTCTTTGAGGGAGACCATAATATTGCATACTTTCTCTACAGCAAGTAACTTTGCTTATCATCTGCCTTCTTTTCAGCTGTGTATTTCACAATACTTAACTATAGCAGGGTAAGGGTGTATTAAAACAATATGAGTGGTTCTCTGGCAAAAGGGGATTTAATGGATCTCCATAAGGCATCAAACCAAGCAAATCATCATACAATTATGAGTCCATAAAATCCACTTTCTCCAAGAATCCTCTGAATTGTGAAATAGAATTGTCCTTGGACATGTAGAAAATTCATAAATAGAAAAAAGGTTTTGACCCATGTTAGCCTACATGCACTGCATAGGCCAACATGCGTCAATATATTTTGTAGGTGCATTAAACCCCCTTTTCACGGGGCATGGCTCAAATGTATTGTTGTTAAATTTAAAGCAATTGAAGTACGCTCAAACAACACAAGCTTTAGCAATTAAGGTTATGCCCCGTCAAGTATAACATTTATCTCAAAACTGTCTGTCAAAAAGTTAGAGGAAATGAAATTCATTATCTCAGATATATAATTCTTTACTTACCATATTTTGACATAAAGTTAATAGCTGTATCCAATTCACAATTTCTGAATAAGTCAGCAAGTTGTGTACAACAATTAAGAGACAAATTGTGAATTCTAAGTCTCCTTTGACCACTGATACTTGTAAAAAGAACTGCCACTTGTACAAAAGCTCCTTCCGATTCATTTAGTTTATCGTCATGTTTAATCTCAACACAAATTGCCTGGTTACTGTCTATAGCACACATTTCAACATCTGTTGTATTTGACATGTAGAAGTTTCCAAGGAAGTCCACAGGTCTGATACCTTTGCGAAACAAAACAATGATAAATAAGATGCCTATGAGGTTTCTTCCAACAAATTAAACCTGTACTATTTTGGTTATTTCAAGAACTTACGGTAATAAGAGCAAATTACAACAAACATATAAAAGAAAAAATAGTATTGTTTTAACAACATCGTACAGTTATGGAATAAATAGGTAACACAACCAAAATTGCAAATACATGTAATAATTATGATCTGTTCCAAGTTTTCATCAAAGTGGTGCAATATACTAGAAGCCTTTCCTCCTCTCCCATAGTCCACTGATTTTGATCAGTAACAGGTAAGAAAGATATTTGCCAGCAATAATTTTTCTACATGTAATTACATTTACATGTAGTAACCTTTATGACATAAAAATGCGATGTTTTTCTTTCAATTTCAAACATACAAAATGAAGTAACAGACTCTTTACCTAACAATAATATGTTTTAATGACACTGAGAAAAGATGCTTTTAGAGATAGAGAAAAAGGGGAGAATAATCTAGTACCCTTCTGTCCATCTATGTTTTAACCCTTTACCACACTACAGAAAGAGCAGACTTGTTCAAATTTAAAACATTTGCAGACAACAATTTAAGTGTGACTCAAATAATGGAAGTTGTCTTTGATATGACAGAAAAAATTGTGGGAAAAATCCATCTTTTGAGCCACATTTTATTTGTCATATGTCTTTCAATATGGACAAATGAAAACATTTTTTAATGTGATTTAACTCTTTTGATGACAAATCTCTTCATTTGAGCTACATTCAGTTTATCGACTGCAAATGCCTCCATTACAGACAAGTATAAAACTATGTCATCTGCTCAGGAGATAAGAGATATATAGGACCTGACATGAGTTGGTGTTTGAGATAAAATTTTATCAAACTCGTCTAGATAAAATGTTATTTAGCTCACCTTGGCGAGCTAAATAACATTTTATCTAGAAGAGTTTAATAAAATTTTATCTCAAACACCAACTCATGTCAGATTCTTTTTATCACATAATGATATTTCACAGATTATATAGCTCAGAAGACGCAAAACCACCTATACATTAACCCTCAGTAAATCCAATAAAACCTGTTCACGTCTGTGAAATATGTACAAAATGACGTCAAAAATGATGTCACACAATTGTGATATAAAACGTGTATAAGATAAGAAAATTCGTAATGGGTATATTACACTGAAAACAAGGGAGGTTATGTCATAAAAAGTAAATCATACAAAAAGGAAGAAAAAATGTCAGACTGAGAACAGCTTACCTTGATTAGTTCTGACTCTAACAATTGCATCAAATGCTCTTTGACTCTGTATATTGTTCTTGAAGTCTTCCATAAACCTATCACCGTCAAGGTCAGCCTGAAATTTTATTTTGAACATTTTAACCAGCTAAATAGATCTTTCTTTCATCATGCAGCTGACTGATTTTGAAATCATTGAGGCAGTAAGAGAGATTGCTCTTGATACTCAATTTTTCCTGCAGCCAAAGTTTTGTGTGAACTGCCTTAGATAAGTAAAATATTGAGGAAAAATGACAAAATACTTGTAACCAGCATTTTCTCTTTTTCAAACATTGATTTCAAAAGTTTTCTTCTTAAAGGTTGTGAAAACACAGGATTATTTGAAGGTTAACTTGTGATAAAACCAAATTTCCAAATAACATCATTATAATTTTTTTTCCAGCACCATGACAATTCAGTATGATACCCCAACATCTTGAATCTATTCTTTTTTAAATTTCTTTAATAATGACCTATGCTATGTGTGCCTACAATTCTAGTTATTGTTCTAGTTCTAAATTCAACAGCTTATCATCTGGTTGACTCTGGCAAAACAGATCAGTTAATCAGATGTTTAGTCTTTAAATTCGGAATAAAAATAGACCAGAATGGTTTGTTATTATTAAAACCAAGGTTATAAATATTCTTCTTCTAAAGTACTTGACTATCTATCTGAATGGAAAAAAAAACAGTATTTATTAGGACTTAAATTCAATTTTGAATGGTTGATGAATACTGCAAAAGGTAGGAGAATCAAACATGAACAAATTATTCACTTCAAGATATTTAAACAACATAGGACAAAGTCACCCATGCAACATACCTGAAAATAACTGTATTTATACATGTTTCCTGAAGTAAGTCGACAGATATCCGAAATCGTGGCCACATCACAGTAGGAGTTTGGAAACAAGAAGATATCTACACTGCAACCAACAGCCACACATTCTTGGGCAAGCTGACTGTAAAACTTCGACTGAGCTGTTAAAATTGACTGAAAAAGAGACAAAATGAAGATAAAGACAACCTGAATACTTTAACTCAACAGTTGTCTGGACAAGGATTTCTGAGCAACAAGGCTACAATGGCAATGAAATAAAGCTACATTGCACTGAAAGTATATCACAGACAACAAGCCATGACCACAGTAGCCTTTTGTATTAGTACCCTTTTTATTTTTAAAGCTGTTCTCAACAACCACTTTGAATTATATCATCAGCAACACTCTTTTTAAGCCATGGGCTGCTTACCGCATAAAAATGCCAAAACTATGTTCAGCTGAGAAAGAAGATTAAATCCTGTTACACAGACTATCACAAAGTTCGGCTGAGAGAGAAGATTAAATCCTGTTACACAGACTATCACCTAGAATATCACGGACCTGGATTGCCAAAACAATGAAAATTGCTGTATTATCATTCCTGACAGTTGAATTAAAAAGAAAGAGCCAGTACGCCTGACTTTTTCACCAGAATTAAAAAATCTCTAACAACTAATTATAAAACTACAATCTAAATCTTAATTCCTATTGCCAAAGCTTTTCATTTTTTTATCTCATGTTATAAATAACAACTGGACTAAACATCAAAAAATAAATGTCACATATATGTTAATCCAACCAGTACTATCAACTTTCAGGTCAAATGCATACCAAATGAAGACCACCGTTTAAATTGACCATTTATTCTGAGGTATCACTGTCATGAGAAAAAAAATCCATGGCTTTACAATTGGAAATATGTCATTAGAAATCAATCGGAGAGAAAACTGAAAACATAGGGGACTTAGGGAAAACTCATATTCTGACACCAAATTTACAACATACAAAGAAGGATGTCAACTTTGTCAGCTGGCTGTATGTATACCTTTTCTTTATCTGTTCCAAGAAGTTTTCTGTCGTCCCTATTCTTTAGTTTTCCTGGTGCCTCTGCTATAGGTAGTGAAGTATGGAAGATATAAAGTTTTCCTGTTCTATCTGATGACTTCAATGCATCCAGGCCTGCCTGAATGACGGGTCCAAGGACAACTTCTGTCTCTCTTGATTCACTAAACATTGTAGGTATCTGGGCCAACAAACTGAAATAAAGTGCAATTATGGTATTGAAAATGTAACAAATTTTGTCAAACATTTGTTTTTTTATTTTTTCCAGTGTTTCCTTAGTGTTCACACTGAGATGCATGCAATAAAGTAGAATTTTAAAGAATTAATAAAAAGTATAAAATGCTATAGAGCATCTGAAAAAACATGATTTTGTTCTGAAAATTTCAAAAATAATCTTTACAAAATGTTACTCTAAAATAGCCTGCAAACATGGTATCCAAACTACATGTATGATATTGGCAGAATATATATAAGGTTGAAAACAAAGCAGATAACTGCTTTTCTATTACTTGTTGTGTAATTGTCACTTTGTGTGTTTTTTTTCTTTTTTCATTAGGTAGGTTTCTGTCCTGTAATTTTGGGGTCATAAGTTCCAGTTCCCTTGACAACAATTTTTTCATTTTTCCCTTACACTAAGGATAAACAGTCATGATTTAATGTTTTACTTTATCAATTCTTAATATCTTTGAAAAGAAATTTTTTATGAAAAAAGTCAGCTCCAGGCTCCAGCTAAATCTAAATAAACATGAAGGGGAGGAGGGGGGGAATTAGAGGCTTGGTGACATTACAATAACTTGCATCAAACTATTGCTTACCTGTGCTAATTAACCCTTATGTCGCTTAGTGTGACTTAGGGACCTTTTGTGGACAGTGTAAATCAAGATCAGACTGCACAGAATGTGCAGTCTGATCTTGGATCTACACTGTCCAATAAGAAGATATTCTCTCCCAAAATTAACTTTGAAATAGCAACATTTGGGTTTGTACTATCAACTTAAAAGGTATCATTTAATTTATTCAGCAGCATAAGGGTTAAAGTTCATGTTGGTACTTAATCATTTTGATCTAAAAAGCCATATATTGTCCAACATGATGGGCATCCAGAGGCTAATTTTGATGATCTAACAATGGTTCCCGTAAAGCGATCTGCATCAACATTCCTGATTTTAATTCTGTTTTATTCTCACCTATCTATAACTGCTTCTGACTCTGCTAACTTGACCAGAAAACCATCCAGTAAAGGAACAAACATGTCATCTACATCTGATACTACCAACATTTGGGGCTGAGCAAGGGCTCCCTAAAACAAATGTTTAACCATGAGAGTGTCTGTAACATATGTAATTGCTTTGCAGATAGTGTAGATCAAAATCAGGCTGCACAGAGAAGGCACATAAAATTTCTTCAGGCAGGATTAATCAAATAAATCTTTGAAACTGATTATCCACACAAACATTCAGTGATTAATTCACTTAAATCTTTACCAAAAGGCAAAATTTTGGACAGGACCAAATTGGAAGCATTTGCAGACGACAAATTAAATCTAGCTTGAACAGTGATTTTTATTATACTGCAAAGAAATTTCTCGTGATCTGATTGGATAATCTGCCCCGAACATATATATCATGTACACTGGCAAAACCAACGTAAAAGCAGTTTCCCTTTCGGGAGCCCTGTATACACGACTACACTTTCAACACAACATCCAAAATGGTGGCATCGATCAAGATTATGCACCAAAGTGCACTTTTTACCAAGGTTTCAGTGACGTCAGTTCCCAGTGACATCAGTTTTCATTGAATTGGGGCACTCAGAAGGGAAATTCTACTTTGTCAGCGTACTCAATTTTTGAAACCAAAAAACAGGTAAATTTCGCTTCATACACGTTGGAATGGTAAAACTTTGCAGTATAATAAATTCGTTGTACGGTCTTCGGCTTGGGACGACATGATTCACCACAGCCGTGAACAAGTTTTCAAGTCCCCTGCCACCTGACCGTACAACTAATTTTTCTCCTTTTCCCACAATGTGTTTGAAAGCCTTCTCTTTCAGGGTTGTTAAAACTTGGGATTGTGTGGCAAAGAGTTAAGTGGGTCAAAAATAACACTTAACAAAACACATAGCAGTGCACTTAGCAATACACATATATAGCAGTGAAGGCTAAAGATAAGTCTGTATCATTGCTACATAATCTATAAAAGCAGTCTCTGGTATATCTCTCAGCTACATAAGGGTACAGTGAAACAAATATTTCTTACCTTTACATTATAAAAGTGAATTTCTTTTGAGTAAGTCGCAAAACCAACTCTTATTTCTGACTCTTCAGCACCTGTTTCTCTGTAAAGACAAAAGGAAATTAGTTCTGTGATTAGACAGACAAACTTTTCTGTTCGCATAATTTACTAAAAGTATACCATCAAATAACGAGTGACTTAAATTCGCAAACATTTCCGTGCGCAAAATATCTTTAATCGATAATTCGCAAATTTTTTGACGTGCGTATATATCCACGTATACAGTACTCAATCAACCAAATACTTTAAACATAGTGATTTGATGCTCCTGTAGTTGATGTGTTGGAAAACACTAAGGAAAAAGGGGCAATTACTTTTTGCTACAAGCAATTTTCCTTCCTGAAAATGTTTTCCATCTCTTTGAAAAACAGATATACGGTCTTTGCCTAAGATAGTTTGTGCTAATGTAGGTGCAGTCTGATTTTGGACCTACAACATCTCCTCTGTGAAGCTATTTTGGAAAAAAAAAACCATTAAAATGGCAACATATAAGTCTATACTTCTTGATAAAAGCTTCACTTTTTTTTTGAAACTCAATGCTTCCTTAACTCTTTCCCTACTTAAGACAACACAAGAAACTTTTGTTGAAAGTGTAGTTCAAGATCAGACTGCACAGAATGTGCAGTCTGATCTCTGATCTACACTGTCCTCTTCTTTTATTTTAAGTTAAGACTAAACAGCCTCTTCATCTTGCAGTGGAATTGTGTTTGTAGCTGTTGAAAAAGTGAAATTTACTTATTTAGTAGAGAAAGAGTTAAGTTTGGGCTCATTCAAAATTATAGAATCAGAAAGGAACAGTTAAAACACACCACACATAATTCAAATTTGAACACTGAATCCGAGATGAAAAGATAACAATTAGAATATTGCTCACAATAAGGAATTTTTCCACCTGCAACAATGTGGTTCAACCTCAAGATTATTGGTCAATAATTAATTCTCTACTGGACAACAATAGTGAGCCAATAGCACTATTCAAACGGTGACTATACGTTCAAAAGATTACTTAATTACCGGTAAATGGAATATTTTTCCAAGCAAACATCTCTTTTGTCTCTCAACAGAATACATATCAAAAACAAAGTGGCTAAGGGAGAAACTGTTAATAACAAGCTCCATTAGCCAATTGTTTTCACTTGCTTTAATGTACTAGACCAATAAATTCATATTTGTACTTTCTTTACAAACATTTGTGCCATGCTCTGTGAAAAGAGGGCTAAATGCATCTCCATGATGCATCATACCTATACGTCATCAATAAAATCGATTTTGGCTAACAACTGACTGAATCCTGAGGTAGAGTGGTTCTTGGCCAAAGGCCATGCAAAAAATTGACCAAACACAAAGGGTCTCCACACAGGTAAGCCTGGCCGACTGTGCAGGCTGACCTGGGCGAAACTTTTTGATGATCCATTAAACCCCCTTTTCACAGAGCATGGCTCAAATTTAAAGGAATAAGTTAAAGAATTCATGTGTATCCTTGCCTGAGGGACAAAAAGTAAGTTTTGAGTAATTTTGTGCTTATAAAACCAGTAACAAACATGTAATATAATTACACCTACTTTGGCAAATTGACTAAAACATCTTTTTTCAACCGGGCACAAATAAGATCTACTAAGCCACTTTTTATGCTATTGTATGAAACGTCTATCATGAAGATAAATGCTGGAGCTTTGGGTAATACACCATTCTGAAATATAAGAAACAGTGTCATTTAACTAATTACCACATTACAAAATTTTAAGCTGTGCCAAATATAAAGCATTTCAGTAAGACAAAGTAACTATGACTCAAAAACTGAAATTTATCTTTGGAAGGGATGTAGAAAATATTGTGGGAAAAGGTGAAAATCCTGGTTACAAAGTTATTGTGACTCAGGAAGTAAAATTTGTCTATTGAAGTGAAGAAAACATGTGGGAAGAGGACAAAATGCTGATTATCAGCCTTCCACTTCAGAGAGGTTCAACCTCAAGATTGTTTAGTCAATAATTAACTCTTCACCAGACAACCGGATTATAGACCTGTCCAAAATGCAAACATTTGCAGAAGACATATAAAATTAGCATCAAATAATGAGATTTATTTGTGAAAGGTTGGAAAGGTTGGATAGGAGAAAATGCTGGTTACCATTTTTTTCTCTCCTTTTCCCACAATGTTTTCAAAAACCTTCTATTTTCAAAAAAACTTCATGTTGTTAAACCTTGAGATTATTGGGTTAACCCTTTACCACACAATCCCAACTTTTAACAACTTTAAGGAAGATGACTTTTGAAAACATTGTGGGAAAAGAAGAAAATGCTGGTAACCACACACAAAAAAAATGTAGACTTGTCCAATTTCAAAACATTTGCAGACAACAACTCAAATTTTGGCTCAAATTATGGAATTCTTTATCGATAGGGTAGAAAACATGGTTGGAAAAGGAGAAAATGCTGGTAACCAGCATTTTCTCCTTTTCCCACAATGTTTTCTACCCTATTGAAGACAGAAATCCTCATTTTAGCAACAGTTAATTTTTCATCTGCAAAAGCTTTCAACTTGGTCCAGTCCAAAGTTTTGGTGTTTGACAAAGAGTTAATAGTTGAGTCACAAGCTATACAGAAGAATAAAAGGACTGATACAAACATAATGATAGTGATGTGTACAACTTACTTTGCAGTAATCTTTTGTTGCAGCATATTCATAAGACCCCAAACACAACTCTGGCCTGTCATAACTGTCCACTCTACGACCAGTATGGTCCAAATGTGCAAAATACTCATTGGGTACTGTAAGGTACAAACACTGGTTACAGACTAAAGTTCTCCCAAATCTTTGTATATATCTCTTTGCCAGACAAAAAAGATTTAGACTAGTCTACAAGAAAAGCATTTGCATCTGATAGATTAATTTTGGCTGAAATGATGGATTTGTCTTTGAAAGGATAAACTAGAGCTGACACTGAATGTGACTTAATACCCCCGCCAGCGCTTCGACAGAAACAGATAATTATTTGTACACAGACAGACACACGGATGGACACACGGACGGACAAACAGGCTGATTCCAGTATACCCCTGAAAACATTCGTTTTGCGGGGGTATAAGAACATTGTGGTTAAAGTAGAAAATGCTGGTTACAAGCCTTTTTGTCACAAAGCGGAAAAAAGCTGGTTATCAGCAATTCTTTTCTTAGTACATTACTGGCAAGTCTTCTATTTGGTACACGGTAAATTATGAATTAATTATTTAACATCAGCCTATGATTATGGTGTTAATAGAAATATTCTAAATCATTGATATATTTCCTTGAAAAAGTTGGGGAAAAAAAAAAAAATGCAAAAACCGGGCTTGAACTGAAATTTATGATCTATTAAATTGAGCCATGCTCTGTGAGAAGGGGGCTTAATGCATCTCAAAAAAAAAAAAAGTATTGACCCAGGTCAGTTTTTCGTTAACGGTAAATTTTCTGTATGTCAAAGGACCAATCTACCTCATGATTCAGTTGGTTGTTGGACAAACTGGACTTTATGGATCCATGGTCATGTGATGACTTGCTTGGTATCATGCATCACAGAGATGCACTAAGTCCCCTTTTGCCAGAGCATGGCTTATTTAGTTGTCATTTTAAACAATGAGCTATCTAACTGGCTGAGACAAAACATCTCAGTCAGATGGTTTTTTTTTTAGTTATCAACTGCATGAAACAAGACGTCAGAGAAGTGCAATGTGTAAAACTTCTTACCATCTGTAGCAGCTCCACAGAATACACACTGAAACCTCCTTCCTCCATCTATAAACATCATGTGGGGGTTCATATAGGCTTTACACCTTTTACAGCGGACAGGTCCAAGCTCTCCAAGGTTAACAATAGGTGGTAGATTCTACAAATCAAGAAAAAGTTAATTCAATTTTTACTAATATCTTCATGTCATAGCGTATAGTAATATTGAAATCAAGGGACTTCATATAGGCTTCACATCTTTATCAGTATATAGGTCTTATGTCTGTTTGTTTGTATGGTGTTTAAGGCAGTTTTCAACTTAATTCAACTATAATGCAGCAACCAGTGCACCTATCCATGCTTTCCTGGAGTTACTTTAACCAGTACTTTGCACAAGATTTGTCCCAATCCACTGGCTGCTTTTATACATAACCATCATTGAGAGAAGAATGAATCATGTTCCAGTTACTATCATCAATCCCTAGAAAGAATTCGACCGAGCTGAGAGATTGGACCAGCAAACACCCTGGTCTCAAGTCCTGGGTCATGTATGTATGTCCATGGGCAAGGTACTGCATATCCCCAGCCTATAATTGGTAATTTCTCGGAATAGATATAAATAATTAAGCTTTGGCTTTGATTATACAGACATTATTGTAATGACAGTGTAAAACTCAATTCATGAAAAGAATTCATATTTCAGATGAGCCAATCTGAAAAAAAAAAAAAAAGCCACTCACTTCTTCATCCTGTAGTTTAGCAAAAGGTGATATAGTCAGACTGAAGGGTATATAACTGTTTTTCAGCATGTCTGATGTACATGGTACATTGTACATTGATGATCTTATAAATGCTGGGTTGCTATTGCCTGCAAAATGTAACAATTGATTTCAGTCACATATCCTCTCTTGCTCTCAGTATGATATACCCATTATGATTTTTATCATCTAAACATGCTTGAGATGAGCATTGTGTGACTTCATTTGTAACATCAAATTACTAATGAGACCGGTTTTACAAATGGAAATTATGTGTGCATAGATGGTTCTGCCTCTTCTGACCTACAATTTGTGAAATTGTTATGTGATTAAAACAATTGGATATTTGACATCTGACATATAAAATTTTAATAAACTGATCTACAGAAATGTTATTAAGCTTGCCAGAAGCTCGCTTAACACTGATCTAGACTTGTTTAATAAAACAGTCTCTACCGTATGCTAGATTTGTATGTTTGGAGTATAACACCTTACCAGAAGACAAAACTTTATCTTTTTCCAAATGGAAGGCGTTGGAAGACGAAAAATGAAATTTAATTCAACACATAAAATTGTTTTTCAAAGGATACAAAACATTGAGGGACAAGGAGTAAATGCTGGTTATCAGAATTTTCTCCATTTCCAACCATGTTTCAAAAGATTTTTTTTCCCCAGGGTCGTGAAGTTTAGCGATTGTCTAGTAAAGGGTCCACTCATAACCAGACAACATTTTAGACTACCCCATAATTTGCATGTAATAATGAAAAGCTTGGTAATTTCACCTTGATCCTGTGTTATAAAAGGTGTTGTCACTAGCGGTGGGACTGTGCCTTTACCAGCTGTACTGAATATTCCACTTCTATTTCTAATGTCATCATCCATCACTTGTATCTGAAATCAGAAACATCTTCTAAGTCTTTCACCCTTTACCACACAATGACGCCTTTTAACGCCCCTGAAGAAGAGGCCTTTTGAAAACATTGTGGGAAAAGGAGAAAATGCTGGTAACCAGCATTTTTCTCCTTTTCCCACAAAGTTTTCTGCCCTATCAAAGAAAAGTTGCATCATCTGAGCCACTATGAAATTGTCATCTGCAAATGCTTTCAATTTGGATAGGTCTTAAAATTTGCCGTGTGGTAAAGGGTTAACAAACCTTTTAACTCTTTACCAAACCTTCTAACTCTTTACCTCTTTACCACACAACAAAATTTTGTACTTGCACATATAAAAGCTTCTGTGGACAACAAAATAAGTATGACTCAAACTGCAATTGGTCTTTGGAAGGGTAGAAAAATCGTAGGAAAAGGAGACAATGCTGGTTACCAGCATTGTCTGCTTTTCACACAATGTTTTCAAAAGCCTTCTCCCTCCCTCAGAATCGTTAAAACACAGGATTGTCTACAAAGGATTAACATTCAGGCAAACAGATTAAAATTTACACATATAAGTTAACAGATTAATCCTCAAAGCATCTTTTACAGCTTTAGTTGCCTCTGCCACCAGCAGCACAAACTGTGCAGTCTTATCTTTGATCTGTCAAGCCTGAATTTGCTGGTATATTCTGCACAAAAATAACCCTAAAATTGCTGGGTTTTTTTTAAAGACTTAATGTTTTAAAAAACACTCACCGGACTAGGCATTTGATCTGGATCCAAGCGTCTTTGCTGTGGAGGTTGCATGGCTGGGCCAGGCTGCATACCTGGACGATTTGGTTGTCCTCCTGCAAAACCCTGATTACCAGGTGGGTAACCCCCTATTTGACTTGTTGGAGGAAATCCATGACCTGGTGGTGGGGGACCATAGCCTGTCAAAAATAAACGGAGAGATCATTCACTACATCATCTGTTTTTCCCAACCTTTTGTCACACAGACCTAAGGTTTAATGACCCTGAAAGGAGAAGACTTTTGAAAACATAGTGGGAAAAGGAGACAATGCTGGTGACCAGCATTTTTTCCTTTTCTCACAATATTTTCTACCCTACTAAAAATTTTTGTTTGTTCGAATTACTTTCAAATTTTTCATCTGCAGATGCTTTCAATATGGACAAGTCTAGAATATACAGTGTGGTAAAGAGCTAAACTTGTACCAACAATCCCATATTGTACAACACTAAAGGAAAGGGCCATGGATAACAATGTGAGAGGAGAAAATGCTGCATCATTATCTACATTTTTTTCACTTTCAAACAATGTTTTTATCCCTTCAACGGCCAAATCCCTTCATTTCAGTCATAGTTTCTTTGTTGTCTTCAAATGCTTTCACAATGAATGAGCCTAAAATTGTGATGTTTGGTGTAGAGATTATTAAAAAAAACTTTTATATTCATCCTAAGGTTTCGCTATGGATAATTTGTACAAATGCCTTCAACATGCACAGCTAATTTTTCATTCCAAAAGTTTTAGCTTCATTGAACATGTTTGAAGAGCTATATGGCTTGCAACACGCGAAAAGGGGCATTTGGACATTTGTGTAAAGTGTCGTCTCAGATCAGCCTGTGCAGTCCGCGCAGGCTAATCCGAGACGGCATTTTACGTCAATATTAGATTTTGTCCTACAGTAGACTTGCGTGAAACAGAAAATCACACACGATTGGAAAGTGCTGTCTTGGATCAGCCTGCACAGACTGCGCAGGCTGATCCGGGACAACACTTTACGCAAATGTCCGAATGTCACTTTTTGCGTCTTGCAGGCCATATAGAATTCTATGAATTAATCCTTCACAACACAATCCTGAGTTTCGACAACCCTGATGAAGAAACCTCTTGAAAACATTGTGGGAAAAGGAGAAAATGCTGGAAACAGCATTTTTCTCTTCTTTCCTCAATGTTTTCTACCAATCCATGGACAATTTTCCACCTTGAGACACATATATCTTATCAAATGCTTTGAATTTGGACAAGTATAAAATCCTGTTGTTATTGATAGAACTGGTCATATTCCATGTTTTGATCTGCTTTTTTATTCTGTAGAGACTCAAGAACTCATATTCCAAGTGTTGATTTTCAATTTTATACAAAGGTTTTCAACATCCTGGAAGTTTACAGTTTATTTTTTCCTATACGCTTTTTTTTTTTACTTGAGTTTAATGTTCAAACAGTCCTACTAATCATCGATTGCACAGTTGTAGTGTTAACTTGTTTAAAAATCACATATTGTTTATGATATGAGTATGACTCTAACAAAATTATCCCATCTTGATCACTAGATATCAACCCAAGCATCTCAAATACAACAGCTGGCAATAAACAATAAATTGTAAATACCCGGATGTTTGGCATCTTTTTCAGCAATAAGTGACCAACCCCTGATTACCGCACAAAAGCAAAATTAACTCTTTAATATATCAATACAATGGTCATTTGCAAAGTAATGTTACAACCTAATCAATAAACACAATCATATAACACTAGTCAATAGATTAACAATACAGACCGATCATTGATTGTCAATTCCATCAGACCTAAGAATATTCGTACAAGTAGTACAGCCTACAGTTCGCAATTAGACACATGAAAATTAGCTGGTCATACTAAGTTGTGAAAATTGACTGGTCATTTAAAAGGTTTAAAATCTATAGGTAATTTCACACTGATGCTGAAAATGCTTTGTGTAATGTTGGGAAGCTGGGTTCTCGTATTTCCAAGTTTGTTATCATTGAACATGAAGACGGAAAAATTCTGTTCTTGCAAAAATTGTTCATAATAGTGGGTTGCTCATATTGTCTGGGTGGTCGTGAGTACAGCTTTTACTGTAACTTATAACCATCTTAAATCAACTTGAAGTAGGCAACTTTGAAACCATTCATGTACACTTTAGTTTACTAAAATGAGTTCAGGCTATATACAAGTGAAAACATTATGATACAGGGAGACACTGGTTTTTTATTCTCATTTTTTTTTCAAGGGTGGTAAATAATTATCAGCAAATCTAGTAGAATTACCTGGTGAATTAGGTCCAGGAGCATGTGGTGGCCCAGGATATCCTGGTTGTGGTTGCCTCATATCCATCCCAGTTGGGGCTGTCATTCCATACTGTGACCCTGGGGAAGGGGGCATTCCTCCTGTTCCTACACTTGTAGGTGGTGGACCCATACTGGGTGGTTGGGCTCCAAAATTTCCAGATGGTTGTGGATTAAAATTACTGGTTGGGGGCTGATTGTATGAACTACCAGGGGCCTGATAAGCACCACTAGTGGGGGGGCCAAAATTGTTTGGGGGCGGTGCCTGTCCATACATGCTTGTGTTCGGTTGGTTGAACTGACTGATAGGAGGTTGCTGTCCCACATTTGAAGATGGGGGTTGATACATGTTTGATGGTTGTTGATGGTTTAGACTAGTGTTTGGTTGGTTGTAGGAACTCGTGGGGGGTGCTCCCATACTTGCTGGAGGTAGACCTGAGCTGACTGGTGTGGCCATTGAATTAGGAACAGCACCAGGTGGGCCCATTAAATGGGGCGGTCTCATTCCCATATTCTGTGGTGGTTTACCCATAGAAGGTCCTGATACAGGCTGATTCATTCCACTTGAGCCACCCATTGGTCCTCTAGGTTCTTGTGGTACAGCGCTGAATCCAGTGCCCATACTTGATGGGGGATTTCCTCCCTAAAAATAAATTCTGAATTTTACTTTGATATGTTAAAGCAAATTATCAAACTCTTGATTATTTGTCTTGAGTAATTCATGCTTTTTACAACCCAGAGAGTAGGAGCATGAGAAACTGTAGGTTACCAGCATTTTCTTTTTTCTTTCAGCAATGTTTACTACCCTTTATTGTTAAACTGTATTGTTTGAGCAAACATTTATGCTGTTTTCTTTAAAACTTTTCCATAGAGATTTTCCATATGGTCTGAATCTAAAGCTGAGTATAAGATCATATCTAAAATGTTTAGTTAAGCTTGTTTCGAAAGCACTGAAATATAGATTAACCCTTTACAATGCTGATTTTAACAACCTTGAAAAAGACAGCTTTTGAAAACATTCTGGAAAAAGAAGAAAATGCTAGTTTTTTACTATTTCAAAGACAAATTCAATCTTTCGAGCAGCACATTCAATTTGGATCGGTCTTAAATGTTCTCGTTTGGTAAAGAGTCTTTCAGCTTCAAATATATCAACCTGACCTGTTTTGACAGCTGAAAATGCAATCCACCCTAATTACTATGGGGACTGTATAGATCCAAGACCAGACTTCATGTTCTGTGCAGTCTGATCTTGATCTATGCCATCCACATAAGCCGCTGTATTACTTTATTGCCGTGGAAGGGTTAAGGCCACACAACAGTAGTACATCTCTAATTGTGGCTGCCTTACACATACCCAAATATAGGGGACAGTATGTGATTATTTCATACTAAATAGTGGCATTTGAATTAGATCAGGTTCTTAAATATGCTGTACACATGCTTACGTGAAACTCTAGGTTTAACAATAATTTATGGTATATCCACCTTGATTTCACAGAAAATTAAAAAATCTTGAGAATAAGGAGTAAATTGAGAAACTTAAACAGGTATTCAAAAGTCAACCGATTTACTTTCAATTAGGGCTCCTCATGATTTTTTTTCTTCTAATATGGAAATCACTCTTGGAAAAATAGGAATTCCTCCTTTTTCCACAGTGATTGAAAAAATAGCCTCGGCAAAGGCATATGGATGGTTCAGGAGCAAGAGAATTTGTAAAACTGTCTCTAAGAGCTTTTTTAAACTTACCATTGATACTGGAGCACTGCTTCTTGGAGGCCCACTTCCCATACTTAAGCCACCCATCTGATTGGAAAGCTTTGAAAAGGAAGGACAATTGTCTGAGTGGTGTTGGGTTTACTTTCAACAATATTTCACAACAGCTCATAAATTTATGTCTTTCCTAGACTCACAAGTGCTAGGCTTTAGCTTTCCACACTGCAGTGCCTTGCAAAAGGACACTCCCACATGACCAATGCCTTTTATAGAATCAATCTAGGGTTTTTTCATCTTACCCTTTACCAGACAGTCCTGTGTTTTAATGATCCTGGAAAATAAGATGTTTGAAAACATTGTGGAACAAGAGCGGCAAATTGTCGCAAGATACGCCCGTCCCATTGCCAGTTGTCGAGGGGGGACAATAATCGTAAAGGGCAGGTAGAGGAAAATAGTAGTGCAGCAGAAATCATGTAAGTAATTGAAACAGGCATGAATGTCTCCTCTAATGTTAAGGAAACATGCATATAAAGTTTCAGGTCATTCCAACATGAAAAGACAAAGTTATATTGTAGAGAAGCATAAAAAGCTGTAAAAAAAAAAAATAATAATTAATAGGGAATAATTCCAAAAGGGCATTAGGTAAGGTTACAGCTCCAGTGAATTGCACTTTTCGTAACTGCAACAAACATGTTTACCAAGTCTCAAGTCAATTTGACTTGAGGTGACAAAGTTCCGTTTCGAACAAGCAAGAAATACTGTAAAAATGAAGATCAAAGTGGAATTACTCAAAATCTGCGCTAGGTAAACATGCAACAAACATGCATACCAAGTTTGAAGTCATTCTGACTTCAGATGACAAAATTATACTCCGGACAAGCACTAAATGCTGTAAAAATGATGATCAAAGGGAAATAACTCAAAGACAGCACAAGGTAGAGTTACAGTTCTTGCACATTGCACTTACAAATATTGCAACAAACAAGCATGCCATATTTCAAGTCATTCCTACTTAAGATGAGCAAGTTTTGCTCCCAACAAGCAAGAAATGCTATAAAAATGAAGATCAAAGGGGGAATAACTCAAAATTCGTGCTAGGAAGAGTTATGGTTCTTGTGCACTGCACTCCGTAATTTTCAACAAACATGCATACCAAATTTGAAGATGTTCAGACTAAAAATGACAAAGTTATATTCCGGACAAGCAGAAAATGCTGTAAAAATGATCAAAGGGGAATAACTCAAAGACAGCACGAGGTAGAGTTATGGTTCTTTCGCATTGCACTCTGTATTATTGCAACAAACACAAACACCAAGTTTTAAGTCAATCGGACTGGAGATGACAAAGTTATGCTCCGGATAAGCAGAAAAGGCTGTAAAAATGACGATCAAAGGGAAATAACTCAGAGACAGCATGAGGTAGAGTTATGGTTCTTTTGCACTGCACTCCGTATTATTGCAACAAACACAAATGCCAAGTTTCAAGTCAATCGGACTGGAGATGACAAAGTTATGCTCCGGACAAAGAACTGGACACCGCCCGGACGCCATGGGTGATCCCATAATACGTTCCGTCTTCGACGGGCGTATAAAAAGGAGAAAATGCTGATAAACAGCATTTTCTCCCTTTACCACAATGGTTTCAAACTGGTAAAGAAATTTTCCATTGTTTGCGTCATATTTCATTTCTCCTCTGCAAGTGCTTTAAATTTAGAGCAGTGTAAAATTTTGTCATATTGCAAGACCTAAAGCTCAATTCCTGAATCACAGGGCAGGTAGGACCAAAGGAAAACGACACAGATGTTTAGTGATTCGAGTGGTAAATATAAGTATGAATATACACTTAAGATACAAAAAGTTTGTCCTGTACTAAATCCCAGCACTTTCGTGTACTACACCTTTTCCCCTATGACAATAAGTGAAGGTTTCTCTAAATGAACTGACTTTTGTGTCTTTAAGTTGGAATCACATCTTTGTCACTATGAGAACGAGAGGGAGGAAAAAAAATAATAAAAATACAGAGAAACATTTAAAAACTATGATTAATGTGTATCAAAATGATAAGAAAAAGTGTTTAATTGTTTGTTTATATGGTGTATAAAGCAGCTTTCAACAAGGTATATTGTGGCAGCCAGTGCACCTGTCCATGTGTTCCTAAAGTTTCCTTTTACCAGTAGTCCAAACAGTATTCTTCCAAACCACTGGCTGCTTTCCAACAGAAAAATCATGGAAACAGTGATCTGCTGTGCAATAGAAATCCACTATCATCAATTCTCAGAATGAAACTGGCTGAGCTGGGGATCTGAACCAGCAACCGCCTGATTTCAAGTCCTGTACCCTATTAACTAAACTACAGGGCTCATCATGTGTTTAATACTATCTTTCTGAAATGGCGGAGGAAAATTTATTGTGAAAGGAAATTTCCTAACACTATGAATATTTTTTTCTACATTTGCAACAATGTTTGCAGAAGTTCTCACCAGTTGCATCAAAACATACATAAATGAGATATGCAACCACGACAAATCTGTTGATTCCAGAATCAGTAATTTTCTGAAGAATGCACAGACTTCACACTCATTGTATGTGTATCTATTTTTGTCACTTACCTGGTGTGTTGAGACATTGGGTCCTGGAGGGCCAGGTATCCCTTGATGACCAGGGGGTACTGGACCACTATTTGGCATTCCCATAGGCCTGAAATATCAGAAATAAAGCTTACAAAATAAATATCTCGGAAATTTGTATACCTTTTAAAATGTGTATAACCCTGTGCATGCCCTAAAATTTTGTTGTTTTTTTTAAAGAGTGAAGTAGTTGTTAAAGCATTTTTTTAAAGAATGAAGTAGTTGTTAAAGCAATCTAATAATTCTAAGTCTCAAGGATTAAGCCTTTTCCAAACATTTCTGAGTTTTAACAACCCTCAGGAACAAGGCTTTTGAACAAATTGTGAACAATTCTCATAACCCTATGAACAACAAATCCCATCATTTAAGTCATATTTCCTTCTTTGTCTGCCAGTGTCTGTTAACTTGGACATATCTACTATTTTGTTGCTTGGCAAATAGGCTTGCTTCTATGCCTACATCATCATAAATATCTGTGAAACAGGTGGACTCAGAAATGCAAAAGTTTACAAATTCAACCCAATCACATGTAGGCCATTTACAAACTACAAAGCACTGACAATGATACAAAGCATAACAATTAAAAGAAAAGATAGTGCTTTTTTTTTTCCTGAAGTAACATAGAACCGATCCCTGAAAAAGGAGCATTTGCATGTAACAAGCAATTCCTTCTCTCCCAAAATAAAAGCTGTCCTCTGTAGAGGTATGAAAAGTCTGATTGACTAATTGAATGGTGTATTACACTGCTTTCACTATATTGTTAGTCAAATCACTCTGACCGACAGCTGCCTTATTCATGTGTGTCCAGGGTTTCATCATTACTTTTTTAGGACTCTGAAGGGTCTTTCCGAAAGCCATTCCCAAGACAAGCCAGGTGCTTCCTGTGAAGCTCAAACCTAAGGCCTACAGGTTACAAGTCCTACATTTACTACTGGGCCACACAGGACCCCTATAAATAGTCTTACTCATACAATACATGGGTATACAATTTATTTTGGTTTACAAAAAAGGTTAACAAGTGAAAATCATGTGAAGACTTACCTTGGTGCACCATACTGCATATCACCCTGTGCTCCATACCCTTGACTTGGTGGCACCTGAAAACTAGCTCTAGGTCCATTTTGTATAGGGGGTTGCTTGGGAGGACCAGGAAACTGTCCAGGACCTATCAAAGAGAAGACATAATTGTTATATTTATCTTGCATGTTAATTACCTCTTTACCAATCAATTCCCTTTTTTAATGACTCCAATATCAAAAGGCTTTTGAAAACATTGTGGAAAAATTAGAAATGTTGGTTACCAGCATTTTCTCCATTTCCTACAATGATTTCTACTCTTCCAAGGAGAAATTTTATTATTTCAGCCACATCAGCCTTCAGTTAGCAAATGCAATCCATATGGACGAATCTAATTTTTTATCTGCCAAGGAGTCAAGCTATTTTCAACCATATTTCATTTATATCCAGGCAGCTAGAGCACCTATCAATGGCCCCTAATTTAGGTTATGTAGTAATCTCGAGGTCATGAGTTTGACTACTAGCTATCCAAATCTGCCAGAGCCCCTTTCAAGGTTCCATGATTGATATTGTGACAAAGACTCATTCCTCTCTTACTGCCTGGGTCCTGCATGGCTCACTCGAAGTATGGAAGTGTCTTTGGGCAACACACTTCAGAGCCCTTTATATAATATATATGAGCTGTTGCCCTGATATGACTGAAATAATGTTGAAAGCATGAAACATTATTCATTTAATTATCAATCTCTTACTGCCAATCATTGTTTCAACAATGTGTGAGAAAGTGGAAAGGAAAGGGTGTGGTGAATAGTATAACTTATGGACTTCATAAATCTACAAAACTTAAGTCTCTAAATGCAGACATAATTATGACACATACTATCTTCAAAAATTAATCTGAACCATCTCTTGAAGTTATATACACAGTATAATCTTTATTAAGTCTTCACCAAATGGGAAAAAATGTAGACTTGCCCAAATTGAAAGCATTTGCTGACAACAACTTAAATCTAAATGTGACTCAAATGATGGAATTTGTCTTTAATAGGTGAGAAAACATTGTGGGAAAAGGAGAAAATGCTAGTTACCAGCATTTACTACTTTTCTCACAATGATTTCCATAGGCTTTTCCACAGTTCCGTTAAAAGTTGGAATTGTGTGATATAGGGTCAATAAAAAGTCATTGAAAGTTTTCACTTCATAATGTTACCTAACTGAAAATATATATGTGTGATCAAGGCTTTTCAAATTACTCTTTTTAAGTATAGTTCCGTATTGCAAGATATTTATGTACCAACTTGTTGATTCAATAATAACGGTATCAAACTCAACAAAATGATATATAGAATATTGCTGTGGGAATTTCAATTTCAACATGTATCCTAAATTTTCAAACCGCCTTACTTACCTGGTGCTGGTTGGCCATTGTACATGCCTGTACCGGGGGGACCTGGCTGTCGAGGTGGTCCATACCCTTGGGTAGGTCCCTGTCCATACTGGCCAGGAAATTGGGGATTCATCATCAGGTGGATGACACACTAACCTGGTAAAATATTGAAAATACGTGTTATAATAAGTTTAGCCATCTCACATAGTACCTACCCTTCTTGTGCTGGGTATCAATTTTATTTCTAGTCAAATGTAAGTATTTGGACCTTCTGTACCTTCGATACTCCCCTATAACATTTCATACAAAGATTGTTTTAACTTTAACCCTTTCCCGTTTTCAAATTTAAGACTCTCCCAAAGTTAAAGTATCTGCAGCCAACAAATCTGAAAGTGGTAAAAATGAACTTAAGTTTTTTGACAGGGTATCTAGAAAGTATTGTGTGAATAGGAGAAGATGCTGGTCACCAGCATATTCTTTATTTACCATAACAGTTCAAAAATGCCTCTTCTTAAGGGTCTAAAAACCATAGGTCTGTTTGGTCAAGGGTTAAATAAGATATCACGATGATTTTATTTCAGTCATATCCTGATGACAGCTCACTTATCATGACCTTCCTGAGTTTCAGCTATACTTGGCCAAGGCTCTGTAGTGCTTTGTTCAAGGATACTCTAAAAAGATCAGCACTGACCCCAAGGGAAGAAAATTCTTGAAAAAATGTGGCACAAGAACTATCACTGGCACTTACTTCCATGGCATTCACAACAGAAATTTTATCATTTGAGCTTTCACCACTTCGCCTGAAAATGTTTTTAATGAGGATAAGTCAACAATTCTGTCCTCTGATATAGAGTTTACACTTTGACTTGAAAACCATTGAAATCCTGTACGGGAGTTAAACGTGTCGAAGGACTGCTTCAACGGATAAACAGTTCTTGTGAATTTATACATAACAATAATTGATAATCAAAATTTTCAGGTACCCAGGACGTGATTGAGTATCCTTACCTGTCTTTTGATTTATATAATCCGCTGGTTTATTCAGAACTAGGGTTTGTTTACACTGTTTCTAAAAAGTGAATGACAGCTGAGGAAGACACCGGCAGCCGATAGGATCAAAAAGCTGATTATGAACAACAAAAAATGACAAATCGAAAGACTAACCATGAAATCTACAGACTCTCGCAATGTTGTAATGAACACAGGGTTAAATGGATAGCGTATAAAACTGAATTTACGAAATATACGACAAGCAAATATACGAATTCACTGCCACGTCCAGAAATGTTACTTCCGCTGACGCATGCGCATTCCTTGCCACGTCAAATTAGAAGTGCAGTTTGATCGACGTGTACCTCATGACGAGCATATTCAGTTTCTATATATTGCGTGACTTTCTGTGTTAACTAGATATTAAAACTTCTGATAGCTCTAGGGAAATACCACAAGAAAATCCTCTTTTCGTAACAGTTTTAATTTTGAAGTAGATCTAGTGTTATTTCGAACACGACTGAGATCTATGATGAGACAAGGGCAAAGTAAACGCTCATGAATTTACTTGAAATATTGATATGAATTCAACAAGTCTTTTAAACCGTTACCACAGAATCTCGGGTTTTCACGACCCTGACTGATGAAGAAAGCATTTAAAGTCATTATGGAAAAACGAGAAAATGCTGGAAACTCCGTTTGTCCCACAAATTTTCTACCCTAGTCCGAAAATCCCGTCACATCTAAATTGTCGTCTGCAATTGCTCTCGGTTTGGACAACTCCAATTTTTTGACGTTATATAAAGAGTGAAATAGTATATCTGGGTTACTGTAGGCCTACGTATTATTAATGGTTGGGGTAGATCAATGATCATCTGGAGCCCAAGTTCGATGGGCCACAAGTTGGATGAGGGGAGACCGGGGATAGATGTTACACTGCAAATGATTAGTTCATTCCGTCAAATATGACATCACATTTGGCATGAGCATGATGATTTTGATAGCGGCCATTTCTTAATATACGAGCATGTAAAACCGATGTAATGCTGGTCAATGTTTCGATGCTGGTTATGTGGGAAAGCAGCCAGTAGCTTAGGATGATATTGTGCGAGGAACTGGTAAAAAGAAACTTCAGGAAAGCATGGATAGGTGCAATGCCCGCCGCGATATATCCAAAATCATGTTGGTAACGGCCTTGAAGACCATACAGTCAATCAAATCAACCGACAAAAAAAATTAACCTGAACAATGATTATTGGCTGAAATAGGTCAGGTCTAAACTTTCGATACTTAGGTCTATAACGTTAGTATGGTAAATTGATTTTCACATTTCTCCGGAAAATTCAAGGTTGACTTAACTCTAAACCAGACGAAGGAATTGTTAATTTGTCAAAATTTAAAGCATTTGCAGAAGAAAAATCACATAAGGTTCAAAGAATGAGATTTGTCTATATAAGGGGCAAAAAGTATTGTAGGAAAGGGAGAAAATGCTGAACACCAGCATTTTCTTCGTGTCTAACAATATTTTCAAAAGCCTTCTGAGCTCAGGTCGTTAAAAGTCGGGATTGTGTGGTAAAGGGCCAAGTTTGCAATATTGGAAGCCAAGTACAAGGCATCATGAGCTCGTACCTGACGACATGTTTTTTTCCCTGTTCCAATTGAAAGCATCAGCAGACGAAAAATTATATGTGGCGCTAATGATGAGATTTGTCTTTGAAAGGCTAGAAAACATTGTAGGAAAAGGAGAAAGTGCTGAATACCCGTATGCTATCCTTTTCCCACAATGTCATGTTTTTCTCCAGGGTCTATAGAAGATGGGGTTATATTGTAAAAGATGTAATGTATTCTTTTTCTGTTAGTTTGTAACAAGTTTAATTTTATAAATATTTTATTCGGTTATGAACAATAGAGAAATTACAACATATAAGTGAAAAGAAATATCTTTAAAAAAAGATAGACGGCAAAAATATGCCTGCAAATGGTAAGGGCACTTAATAAAATGAACATGTCTACATTTTTCACCAATCACAAATTTCTATTTATTCATTTTTATCAGTACCAGAAAATAGGTCAAAAGCCAGCACATTCAGCAACGCCGAAGAAAGATAACAGGAAAAACTACGAGGCTTGTAGGATTCTTCTAAAAATCAAAGCGTTGAGAACGCTGATGTGGCATTTGTCAAGGAAGCCACTGTGTAGAATTAATAATTTGAAAACAGGAGGGCCATGATGGCCCTGGATCGCTCACCTGAGTCAATAGGCGAAATTCACTCCACGTGCGTAATTCAATTTCTGACCAATTGTCTGGTCAATTGAGCTTAAAATGTGGCCTCTGGAGCGTCCACAAGGAATTTCCTGAAATTGACCTAGTGACCTAATTTATCACCCGATGTGACCCAATTTAGAACTCGTCAAAACATTTATCAAGACAAACATTCTGAACAGTTTTCAAGTTAATTCAGCAATAAACGTGGCCTCTAGAGTGCCCACAAGGTGTTTCTTAAATTTGACCAAGTGACCTAGTTCATGACCCCAGGTGACCCAATTCCAAACTCACCCAATATTTCATCAAGACAAACATTCTGACCAATTTTCAAGTCATTTGAGCAAAAAATATGGCCTCTAGAGTGCCCACAAAGTATTAGTTTAATTTAACCTTGAGACCTAGTTTATGACCCCAGGTGACCCAATTTTGAACTGACTGAACACGTTGTGCTCAGGTGGGCTAACAAACTTAGAACAGGTTCACTACATACCAAATAACAAAGCTCTATGCTTTCCAGTTTTAGAAAAGAAGAATTTTAAAGTTTTCCTTCTTTGTTCCTTTGTTCGAACTTGTGACCCCCGGGGCAGGGCCAGTTTTGACCTCAGCGGCATCACTGAACAAACTTGGTAGAGGTCCACTAGGAATTGCTACATACCAAATATCAAAGCTCCACACCTTCCAGTTTTAGGGAAGGAGAATTTTAAAGTTTTCCTTCTTTGTTCCTATGTTCGAAATTGTGACCCCTGGGGCGGGGCCAGTTTTGACCCCAGGGGCATCATATGAACAAAATTGGTAGAGGTCCACTAGGAGATGCTAGATGCCAAATATCACAGCTCCATGCCTTCCAGTTTCAGAGAAGAAGAATTTTAAAGTTTTCTTTCTTTGTTCCTATGTTCGAACTTGTGACCCCCGGGGCGGGGCCAGTTTTGACCCCAGGGGCATCATATGAACAAACTTGGTAGAGGTCCACTAGGAGATGCTACATACCAAATATCAAAGCTCTACGCCTTCTAATGTCAGAGAAGAAGATTTTCAAAGATTTTGCTATTTTTTTCCTTTCTGTTGCCATAGCAACCAGAGTTAAGGGTGGAATTCAATCTCTTGAACAACTTTGGTAGAGCTTCACCCAAGGAACATCCCTGCCAAATTTCACCAAGATTGGCCCAGCGGTTTAGGAGGAGAAGATGTTTAAAGGAATTGTGGACAGACGGACAGATGGACGCCGGACAATGACCGATCACAATACCTCACCTTAGCACTTCGTGCTCAGGTGAGCTAAAAAAAAAAAGAGAAATATTATTTAAATATTAACTTGAAAATCAACCTCCTAAGCAAATTAATACGTCTCTTTGGTTAAAGGGAGATTACTGGTGCCTAAGTTTGCGTTATTTGTGTATTGGTGGTCTCCCTTTGATCTTTCAAGAGTAGTCAGGAGTAACATCCCTTGACGGAAGGATGCACGATGGGTAGAGAGAGAAGCCATGTAAATATATTGAATTCAATTAAGTTTATATCTGAATACTATGATTTTGAGATATCTTTGGCCGTCAGGACCTAATTCCCAACATTACAATAAAGTTTTCTTCCTGTAAATATTCATGCACAATCAAATGAGTAGCGTGCAATCATGGGACGAACAAGCCCAGAGACGAACTGGTTTTGGAACGAACAACCCCGGAAGCAAAGCGGTCAGAAGACAAATTTTGTGCATATCATTGCGCCAATAGAAGGCTATGAAGAGGTGAAGCTATTTTTACTCAAAAAGAAGTATTTCCACGATCGACAGCCTTTTGCAGTTTATTTCAATACGCCATTTCCAATTATATATCTGAGTGCTATTGAAAAACTAATTTGTCTTGAAAAATTGAGTTTAATTGGGTTTACTTCCTTCGGTTTTGGACAAAATACCATACATGGTCTTCAAAATTCAATATTGAACATCTATTATTGATCTCATAGTGGCATTGTCTTCGACAAATGCCACAAAAAACCCACTGAGCCCAGTGACGGAACGGTTGTCTAAAGCGGTTCATATCAAAGAAAAATAAAGTCTTTCAAATCCAGCGTAAGTGAAGTGCTTTTACCACACAATCCGGTGTTTTTAATGTACGTAGGGAAAACTTTATGGGAAAAGTAAAAAAATGCTGGTAACCAGCATTTTCTTCTTTCCCCACCATGTTTTCTACCCTTCCAAAGGCAAATTACATATTTTGAGTCACACTTGAATTTGCCGTCTGCAAATGCTGTCAGTTTGGACCAGACTAAAGTTTTTTCGTTTGGTGAAGAGTGAACAAACAAGTTTACGGAGAAGCCTTAAAGAAGCAGATTATTTCAACACCCACTCCTCCGGCCCCCCCCCCCCCCCCCCCAGCGTTTCAGGAAAGTAAAATACGTATGCTTACTTTGTAAAAATGAGATTCTAGATCAAAAGCATTTCGTCAGATTAGTTTCGAAATATAGGTCACTTTGCATCCAAGATTACACTACAAATGAAAGCCTGAACCTGATCCACACTGCTCGGAAAGCAAAATGGAGACTTTTAGGGGTTAGTTTAAACACCCTTTGCCAGATAATTCCGAGTTTAAACGACCCTTGAAAAGGTGACCTGTAAATGTGGGATACGGAGAAAATGATGGTTTCCAGAATTTCCACTCATTTCGACGGCTTAAAATACAATCCACAGAAACCAAGAAGGATTTTTATTTTACAGACTTAATTAAACAAGTAGACCGTAAGGATTCAAGATCAGACTGCACAAAACATACTGTCTGATCTTGATTTATACCGTCTGCAAAAGCCTCTGTATATGTCTCTGGCATTGATGAAGTTATTGGAGAGGTCATTAGACCTGTCCAACAGTGGTGAGTTTAAAAGGCAGACTGCCACAGAATTTGCTGTCTAAATCCATTTTTCTTGCGAAATTGTTCTGATACACAGTCTGTTTCGTCATGGTTTTGTAAATAAAGCCGAATCAAAAAACCGAAACAGGAAATAGACGTGGTTTATTTTTATATGACGAATTTCAGAAAAGATTTGTTATATTAATTTGCCATGGCTGCAAATGACCTTTCAAATAATTGTAATTTTTCATTAAGCAAATAAATCTAAGCAGAAGAAAAAACTGAGAAGAATTTCGTTAAAAAAGAGAAAAAAGACCGCTGGACAAGATCATGCGACTTGAAAAGGCGCAAGAAGGTCAAATGACCGTCATGTAAAGCATTTGAGGTTTCTACGCGGCGGCCTTTTTACTTGTTTGTTTACATGTACCAAAATATATTGAAGTTAAAAGCCAATAAACTGTTTGAAAACATTGATGCTGACCTCTCCTGGCTTCTTTTGTAAAGAAGCCAACTCTTAGAACTAAATACATTCAAGAAAATTCCCAGCCAATAGTAATTATAGGCATACCTCCAATACTGCGATTATAAATCTCTTTCTTCGAAAAATAATTCTCGCTATATCGGAAAGTGTTGATTTAGGATCAGACTGCGCGTTCTTGGTCTAAGTTGACCGCAAAAGCGCATTCAGACGCGCTTGGCAGTTTAAGGCTTAATTATCACCGTAATAATACTGGCCTGCAACACGTGAAAAGGGGCATTCAGACATTTGCGTAAAGTGTCGTCTTGGATCAGCCTGCGCAGTCCGCGCAGGCTGATCCGAGACGGCACTTTACGACTACAATAGATTTTGTCCTACGGTAGACTTGCACAAAACAGAAAATTACATAAGAACGACGCTTTACGCAAATGTCCGAATGCCCCTTTTCGCGTGTTGCAGGCCATAATGATTTTTAAGAGGAGGAAATCTATTCCAGACTACAAGTTGCAGATGATACTGTACATATACGAACAGCTTGAATGTAACTGTGTAACTGTGTCGAGAAAAAGCAAAATTACAAGGACCATAATGAACCATGAAAAAAAAAGAGTTCCTTCTTATACTATACCACTTTTGCCAACAGCTGTTCACCTATTAACTCATTACCAGATTTAGACTCGTCCATATTAATATCATTTGCAGATGACTGATAAAATGTGGCAGAAATGACGAGATTCGTCTTCGAAAGGAAAGAAAACATTGTGGGACAAAGAAGAAAATGCTGGTAACCTGGTTTCTTCTTTTTCTAGGATGTTTAAATATTCTTTCCCCCCCCCTCGGGTCCAATGAAATTCGGGAAAGTTAAGTAAAGGGTCAAAGCAGGTTGCTTCATATATATTCATCGAAGGATCGATTATTTTTAGGACTGAATTCGAATGAACATGTTAGCTCAAGACTTTCTGAAGATACACGTTTTTGTATCCTTCGACAGACCTTTTTCGAAAAAACTGTAGCGAGAGGGGCATTTGCTCATCATATATTTCAGTAGTTCCCCGGCAGTTGCAATTACCATTGATTTCATTTTCTTGTGTGCCTCCGATAACAATGAAAATGTAAACTTGACACGTGACTCCTCTAGACGACTTTTAACCCATATCCCGTTGAGTAAGTTACAATCAAACTTTCAAGGCGACAGTAAAAACCGAAGTTTTTGAATTTCAAAGGTATTTTTGGGGGAAAGATACCTCCTTATCGGACAGTGTAGACCTTTTGTGCAGTCTAATCGTGATCTACACTGTCCCCAAAAGGTCAGCGAGTCGCACTTAGCAGCCTAAGGGTTAACGACTAGCAACAAGACAGTTTTTGAAAACATTTCGTGGAAAAGTATAGAGGAAATAGGTCTTCACGCTTTACCAAACCATCCCATGTTTTAACGACCCTAAAGGAAACGGTTTTTGAAAACAGTGTGGAAAAAGGAGAAAATGCTGATAATCAGCATTTTCTCCTTTTTCCACAATGTTTTCCAGCCTTCAAAAAGCAAGTTTCTGTTTTTGAGACATGTTGTTTTGTCGCCTGTAAAGGCTTTCAAATTGGACTTTTTAAAGAGTTGATGGGTAGTTGACCCTTTTTTCCACTATATTACCACATGCTTGCATGTACCAAACTTTAGCTACAAAATTTTAAAGCAGCATTTTGTGATGATGACCAGTGTCAGTGGAATTAACATAAGTATAAGATACATATAGTATGATATATAATGAACATAATTCAACAGTATGTGAAGTTTTGCCTACAGTTCCATCTTATTTTCTTTTAAGAAGTTTCACCTTTTTCCATTTTTAGCAGTTGTTATTTCAATGCATCACGTATTTTTACAAGCATTGTCAATTCTTGTTCAAAATCAAAATTAAGCCTTAACCTGCTAAATAAGTGAAATGGAAATTTCGAGTCTATAGTAAAAGCCAAAATTTTGCCATTTTAATGGTATTTTTCAGGAGAAAAATCTCTGCATCGGATAGTGTAGATCGAAGATCAGACTGCACACTCTGTGCAGTCTGATCTTTATCTACACTGTCCGCAAAAGATCAATGAGTCGCGCTTAGCAGCCTAAGGGTAAAGAACAGATACAATATGGTTTTGAACTGTTTCGCAAAAATGTACGAAATCGAGTATTTTTCCTGTCGTTTCCTTAACTTTTCATAACTCGTTTGTGTGGGAATGGGGTCTAACATGGCTCAGTGGAGAAGGGTACGGCTCCTAATCAGGGGACCTAGGGTTCGAGCCTCCCTGGGAGCACTAGGTTTTTTTGTTGGAGTGTCCTTGGGCAAGACATTTTATAGCCCGATACCCAAGTACTGGTGAAACACAGGACATCAATGAATACTGAATACTAGTATGTGAGCTGTCACCGTGATATGACTGAAATAATGTTGAAAACGACGTAAAATAAAACTCAATCAAACAATCAATTGTCTGGAAAAAAAAAGATGTCAATTAGAATAAATGAAAGAAATGACTAGATTGTTTCGGTATCATAACTATTAATAATAAAAGTGATTAGATCAGGTAACAAAAAGATTATTCAAATTTGTTTATTTTCATCTGAGACACCCCTCATTACCTCGACGGAGAAGAAAAGGAAAAATTATAACAAGTATCGAATGGGTGACAAAGAACCGCTGCTTTGAAAACTGGTTATGGCATAGAATTAGTAGAGATTTTCATTATTTTGTGATCTCAAATAAAAACATGCCCTTCAACCCTTAGGCTGTTAAGCGCGACTCATGGCGCTTTTGCGGCCAGTATAGATCAAAATCAGACTTCACTGAACGTGCAGTCTGATCTTTAATTTACACTTTCCGACAAAGAGATATCTTTCCCCCCCCCCCCAAAAAAAAAACCCAAAACATTTTAAATAACAAAATTTGGGTTGTCACTAATGGCCTGAAAGTTTAATTTCACTGATTTAGCAGGATAAGGGTTGATGAGAACTATTGTACGACCAATACGGATTTCAACCCTTCACCTGCTAAATAACTGTTGTAAAACGAAACTTTCAAGTCAATAGTGAAAACCTATATATAGCTATTTCAAAGTTACTTGCTGGGGACAAATATCTCATTATCGGACAGTGTAGATCCAAGATCAGACTGCACATTCTGTGCAGTCTGATCTTGATCTAAACTGTCCGCTATAGGTCCTCGAGTTGCACTTAGCAGCCCTAGGGTTAAACTTAATCATTTGCCATTTGTTTTTGTTTTTTTATTAGCGAGTTCGTATCCATTATTTTTTTCAGGGTAGATTTGAAGTCGGCTGTTGTTTTCTCCACGTTGTCAGAGGTAAGAAGCTTCTTGATGTCATTCGCTATCTCACTGACAGGTTCATCTAGTTTGCTACTATCTTCAACACCTTCCGTGTCCTTCTTAGAACTTGGTCCTTTCTCTGACGGTGTTAGCGGTTCTTTTTTGTAATCTGTTTTCGTCTCATGTTCGACTGCAGCTTTTGGATTTTGTGCTGTAACCTCACTGTTTGCGTCCTGTTTTGATGGCAGTATGCTTTCCGTATTTGCGTTTATTTCGGTCTTTGATTTTGTGTTAACTGTTGGCTTGACATCTGTTTTGTCCATTGGTCCAATGTTAGAAGACTTCTCCGGTTTAACCACTTGTTTT
This sequence comes from Hippopus hippopus, assembly GCA_946811185.2. Taxonomy (NCBI): domain Eukaryota; kingdom Metazoa; phylum Mollusca; class Bivalvia; order Cardiida; family Cardiidae; genus Hippopus; species Hippopus hippopus. The sequence goes on from OX328096.1 coordinate 23,083,193, forward strand.
GTCTCGGCAGTTGTTTTAGAATTCTTCTTCTGTGGTACACTTGATGCTTTAACCCTTGACTGTCTTGTAGTTTTCTGTTTGCTTTGTTCATTGTCTACAACAGGCGACGTCTGTGGAGGAACTCCCGTTATTGGACCTGTTTTTAACTGAAAAACGCGCACAACATTCGACATGTTGGAAGTTACTATCAGTTTCAGATGTTTTTTGTCAAAACAAATTGAACTTGGACGTCGAACACCGTCTTCGTATGTCAGAATTGTATTTAATGAGAATAAGCTAAATTTTTGTAAGATGGCCTGGCTCTTACCGCAACACACCAAAATGTTGTCATGCGTGTCTAACGTGATACCACAGGGCCAGGAAAATTCTTTTTTCGAAATAACCGATACAACATCGTTTCTTTGAGTGATCGTAATTATTCCCCTTTGACCGTCTGTTACATGGTAAAATTTTCCACCAGATGACACTGATATGGCGATTGGACAAGAAAATACTCTCTGATTTGAATTATTTGTCACCACTGTTTTCACGAGCGAGCCAGCTACGGTGTAAATCTTCACTGTTCCAAAATTTTCGTTTTTAAACCCTCCACATACAACATAAATGTATCCGTTATTACATGTTATACCCCGACAACTCTCTCCAAGCACAAGCTTTCTAGACAAGGACATTGCTTTGTCCAGTCTTATGAACTGCAATGTTTGTTGCGGGGTCAGTGTCACTGCAGCCTCCTGTGGGTTTATTCCACAAATACCCAATGGGTTTCCGGGAACTTCACAAATATCGGTTATGTTAAACTTTTCATTCAATCGCTTAACCTTCAAATTGTCCCAGTCAGTCAGCAGTATGTCGCCGTTGTCAAGTAGACAGCTTCCATAAATGTCACATGACTTCTTGTCAGATATATGAGAGACGTTATAGGTTTCCATTGAAGTCGATATGTATGGTCGCTGTTGATGTGCAAACATACCGAGTAACTTTAAACTTGTCAACCATGTCAAAATTTTGTCGTCCGGAAAGAATCTGAGATACTCATCGGTTTCCGTTAGTTTTGTCAGGTGAACAATTTCATTCACAAATTTTAATGTCTGTTTTGCTCTCTGTATTCCTACAAAAATAATGGATGGCTTCTCAACAGGATCATTTTTGCTTAACTGAAGCATTGATGTAAATGCATCTAAACTGTTTATAGTATTGCTACATATTTTCATATCGTGTTCTAACTGCTGCAAAGAGCGCCCATATTCGGATTCAAGCTCTTGTTCTGTGTCCTTTTCCATTTGGTCCAAGATCTTGTCTATTTTCTTTCTAAACTCCTTAATAGTTGCAGCAGTTTTATCTTTTTCCTTTATTAATGTAGAAACTTTCGTTGATGACTGCTTCTTTAACGCTTCCATTTCTGCCTTAGCTGCAGTTATTCTTATTTTGATGTCTTTATACTCTTCACTGTCAGCTATTCCTTTAGCAGATTCAGCTATCATCCTGGTACTTGTACAATACCTGCAAGTAGATGTACGGTTGACGGTAGTCGATTGATAACCCGTTACCAAACTATCACAAGTTTTAATAACCCTGAGGAAGTGGCCTTTTGAAAACACAGAATGAAGAGGAGTAAATCCTGGTAACCAGCATTTTATCCTTTTTCTACAGTCTTTTAACCTTTCAAAACAAAATACAAATGTTTAAGTCATACTTGATTTGTCATCTTCAATTTTTTTCCTATGTGGACAAGCCTGTTTTTTTTTTTTTTGCTTTGGTAAAGAGTTTAGGGACGATTCAATGTTATGACAAGAATGCTATACTTTGATGCATAAAAGAGACAATTAGCATTTCATTTCAGCAAGTTTCGTTACTTCAGCTGAGTACCAGTGCTTGTTCCAACCCAGCAATATTAGTTTTTTTTTTTTAGGTTTATAGGCCTATAGTGATTGCTGCACCCCAGCCCAATGCTGTTGCCTGTGAAACGTCTTGCTGGCCTTTCGTAACACCAATCTATCCCAAGTTTACGTGATTATTGCCGACATTAGAATATACCAACATTTTCACAGAACATGGCTTATTTCATTGGTTGATCTCCAGCATTTTAGTAGTGGTTTTGTTTCAGCATTTTTGCAAAACACTGATGTGCCTCTGTTGTAATATATCTGGCGAATATTACCAACTTTGTCCTTTTTTCTCAAGTGTAGTCGTCTTGTGACAGTATGAAAATATTCATGATACATGACATGTGTGATGAGAAAGTAAGCTTTGTGTTACATTTGTCACAATCTCAACAATATGAAACAAGCATATGAACAAAAGATGTTGACAATAGCACTAATAAGCCTTTGAACCTTGTCTGGTGAGGGATATGATTACAGTTTAACCCGTAGGCTGCTAAGAGCGACCCAAGGACCTTTTGCGGACAGTGTAGATCAAGATCAGACTGCACAGAACGTGCAGTCTGATCCTGGATCTACACTATCCGATAAGGAGATATCTTTCTAAAAAAATACTTTTGAAATAGCCAAATTGGGGTTTTTACTATCGGCCTGAAAGTTTCATTTCACTTATTTAGCAGGATAAAGGGTTAAGCACTTGCCCTTAAAATAAACGAAATCACTACCCATCGCGTCGCCTCTTGAACAGATATGGTACCGGTTTATCGAGAAGTATTGCACATAGTTATTGAATTAACTTTACACCTTTAACAAACAATCTCGAGTTTCAACGACCCTGAAAAAGGGGCTTTAACAAATCTTGTGGAAAAGGGAGAAAACGTTCGTAACCAGTATAAAAAGCATTTGCAGCCGACAAATCAAATGTCACCCAAAACATAAAACATGTCTATCAAAGGGTAGAAAACATTGTGGGAAAAGGAGAAAATGCTGATAAGTAGAACTTTCTTACCTTCCACAGTGTTTTCCAAAAATAGTCATTCTCGAGGTCGTCAAAAGTCGGGATTGCTTCGTAAGGAGTTAATATAGATGCCAGATCTTGAATGGCGTTTATAAAACTACTAGAACAACTGCAAGTATTACAGGACTTTTTGGTAGAAGAACATGTTTAACAATTTAAAAATTTTTAAAAGTAAAGGAGGTTTCATCCGATTTTATAGCAACGATATACGTCGTTAAAGGAGTCCTCAATGGCTCAGTGGTTACAACAGGCGTGTTAGGAATTGGGTTTGCGATCAGGTGATCTCGGTTCATTCGCCGTTAAATGATGTTGGTATAGTGAGTGACAACGCACCGCACAGTCACAGTATTGGTGAACCTTGGGAGATAGATGAGTAAGTGAGCTGGCGCCGTGATATGACTGAAAAGTGTTGAGCACAGCGGAAAATCCATTTAATCATATAGTCTACACCTTTAGATCTGGACCACTTTGATTTCGTTTATGAAGTGGCTCTTTACCAGACGACAAAATTTTAGACTTTTCCAATTTGAAAGCATTTGCAGACAGCAGATTCAATGTTGCTGTAATAATGATTTCTGTCTTTGAAATGGTAACAAATTCGTAGGAAACGGAGTAAATGCTTTTCCTCGAACGTTTTCAAAAACCATCTTTCTCAGGGTCGTCAAAACTTGGGATTGTGTGGTAAAGGGTTAAAAGTTCGTTGGCAACCGACGATGATCCGATGGTTCCTTAGAAATTCCTGGACTCTTTGTGGATCAACAATAGTAAAGCGATTTGAAAATTGAAAACATACTTATGATTTACAGCAATACACGCTCCACACCAAATCTCGTTATGCTGGCCACAATACATATCCACTAATCGTCCGGGATGGTCCGGGCACTCAAGCGGGTTTATCGTTACCGTAGTATCGTTCTCGGCTTTTCTCGCGGATTTACCGAGAATCTGATGGTTCTTCATGGCGGGAAATTTCTTATGAACATTAACGCATTGTTCGCACAAGTTCTCGCCACAGTCCATGCAGTAGTTTGTGGCCACAGTGATCGAACCTTCTACCTTACAAGGTGCACATCGATATGTATCCGTCTCCACATCATCGTTGCTCGATGCCTTGGACTTTCTAGAGACAGCTGATTTACCCGTGCGTCCGGAAGTTCCCCTTGTAGCCGCTGATCTGGTACTTGAGGATGATTTCATTCTGTTACTCATGGCTGATTAGTTTTATTCCCAAAGTATCACCTCTTAAGGTATCTGTTACGTATTTCTGAATTATTATGAACACCTCATGTGAAATAGAGCAAGCTTTTCAAATTGCTTCCATTTAAATATCCGCTTCGTCGAATAGTGGCTTTCCGAATTCAACAGCACTCTATTACGTTGTAATTGTATCTTTATTGTCGACAGATTGGATCGTTTAACTCTCTACTAAACGACAAAATGTTGGGCTTGTCCAAATTAAAAGTACTTGCAGATGACTCAAAATTTTACTTTTTGGGGTGAAGGATAGGAAACACAGTGGGAAAAGGAGGAAATGCTAGTTATCAGCATTTTCTCCCTTTACCACAATGTTTTCAAATATATGTTTTCTTTAGGGTCATTGTAACTCGGGATTGGTTTGAAGAGTTAACTCTTTCTGCGCCAATTGCATAAACTTGGCCTCTTTCGACAGCTAAAAATACAATCCGCTGAAACTCAGTAAGATTTATTATATGTATGTATAAATACACATGCGGACGGTAAGGATCAAGATCAGACAGCACGATCTGTGCAGGATGATTTTGATCTATACCGTCCGCTAAAAGCCCTCTTGTTTTCTCCTATGGCGTTACGATGGATTAACTGTTTACATGTAACTGCTGAAATATAATTTGCATGAGAAGCCTTTGAAATTATTCTCGTCAAATACAGAAATCAACATGTTTTAAGGTTTAATCCGCGAATACATGTGAAATCGCTGGAAGGGAGGGGGCGGGCAAATAGAGATTTTCTCATTACGAACATTTTCTCCTTTTGCCACAATATTTTCTAAAACGGTCTGCAGTAAAACACAGAAATAATCGTCAGCAGACGGTAAGGAGTTATACACAAGACAATGTTCGTTGTCTGTAACTGACATACTGTGTCGCGAAATAAAGATTGAAAATAAAAGGAACCTTTCAACCATTGAAGATTTCTAATAAGAAAACTTTTACCAGTGACTCCATACATATGACTTTTCACGCCTCTGCAGTTTATAGCTTTGGTTTTTTTCTTATGGTTTTTAACGCAGTTTTTAACATAAATTGAGTTACATCGCGGCGGACAGTCCACCTATTCATGCTTTCCTGGAGATTTCTTTTTCACCATTACCTCGCACTTTATTTTTCCTAAGCCACTGGCTGCTTTTCCTCATAAGCATCGTCGAAACAATGAGAGAGGAATGATCCTGTGGCAATGACTACCACCAAACCTCGGGAAGAAATTCGCCGAGCCGGGGATTTGAACCAGCGACCCCCTATTTTCAAGTCTTGTGCGCCACCGACAGCGCTACTGGGCTCAGCTGATCGCTTTGGACAGAACTGTGTGGAAACAGAGCTCTTGCTTCTAATACGCTCATCATGCTCCGTTTCCCACATTAATTTTTTTTTTCCCTGAAAATATTGCTTTTCGTTATCTACAACTGTTTGTTCTTCCTGTAACTGAAATTCTTTAATAGGTCGTGGCAGGTTTAGAATTAGGCAATACAGTAATGATTTAAACTTTTTTTTTTAATATTTAAACTTTAATTTCAGTGCCATATAGCATATTTTCTTCTAGTTACTGTTTCTTTCTTATGTCAGGAATTTTGGTCTAGTTTATATAGTGTATTTTATTCGCCGAGTCTTTTCCAAAGGAGAGTATTTATTTCTTTATCAAACAACAGAACTTTTTGTCTTGTCCAAATTAAAAGCATTTGCAGACGACAAACATATATATTCCTCAAAATTTGAAAGTAAAACATATTGTGGAAAGAGAAGAAAATGCTGGTTAGCAGCATTTTCTCCTCCTTTTTCAACAATGTTTTCAAAAGTTTTCCTGTTTAGGTTCATTAAAACTCGGGGTTGTAAGGTAAAAGGTAAAGACTTGTCTTTACTTAAGGATTACGACCCCTAACTCATCGGTAAATATCGTGTAACATCGACGTTTTCGTAAAGGCTATTCGACCAATTTCGGCAGCTTCCGTCTTTTAATATGAGAGTTAGAGGCTGTAGACTCACAAACTCATCGATAAATATCGTGTAACATCGACGTTTTCGTAAACGCTATTCGACCAATTTCGGCAGCTTCCGTCTTTTAATATGAGAGGTAGAGGCCGTAGACTCACAAACTCATCGGTAAATATCGTGTAACATCGACGTTTTCGTAAAGGCTATTCGGCCAATCTCGGCAGCTTCCGTCTTTTGATATGAGAGTTAGGGCCCGTAGACCTTAAAGCAATTGCAGGCCGCAAATTCAACTTAACCTTGTTATTGATGGGATTTGTCTCTGATACGATAAAACACATTAGTTCTTAGCATTTTTCCAATGTCCTACATTGCTCTCAAGAGCCTGCATCTGCAAGGTTGCAAAAAATACTGAATGGTTTGGTAAAGGGTCAATTCTCAACCAAATGTCAAATTTTTTAGACTTGTCCAAATTCAAAGAATTCGCAGAAGACACATTCTATGTAATTAAAGGTCGTTCAAACACGGGATGAAGGGTTAATCTGCATTTTTTTTTTTCCTCAGGCAAATGGTAAAAATGAATAAATGTGTTCGGTTAGAATAGGACAACGCAATATCAATGCTATTATTCCAAAGACGTGTCATAATACATTTGACTATGAAGAACAAAGATCAGATTACAATGTTCTACATTCTTTACAGTCTAATCCAGATCTACACAAACAACTACTGTTGTTGACATTTAAATTCTTTGGAAAGAAACAAAAAGAAAAAAGATTTTGTCTAGGTTGAAAGCATTTGGCTGACGAGAAATTCAAAATGGCTAAAATATCGAAATTTGTCCTTGAGAGGGTTGAAAACACATTGTTTGAAAAGAAGAAAATGCTAGTAATCAGATACAATGTTTCCTATCATTAAAGAGACAAATCTCATCGAATAAGTTACACTGGTTTATTGTCCTCAAATGCTTCGAAATTGGTAATGTAAAAATGTCGTCGTTTTGGTAAGAAACTACTTCAACTTATTATGTCATACGTATGTCCTGGGCTTCAGACACTCTGCTTAATCATTCTTTCGAGACGACTAAATTTTAGACTTGTCCAAATTGAAGGCATTTGCAGACCAATTAAAAGTCTCTCAACAGACGAAATCTGCTTATGAAAAGAGAAACCCTTGTGAGAAAAACAGAAAATGCTGTTTACTAGCATTTTCTCATTCTCTTGAACTTAATCATCTTTTAATACAGATATGCGCGCTAAATGACCAAAGCTGTCTATGAGCTATAAAACAACATTCATTCCTTTTCTTACAATGATTTCAAAAGACTTCTTTCTCAGGGTCGTCAAAAGTCGAGATTGTTTCATAAAGAGGTAAACAGCGCCGAGTCCAACACTATAAAATTTCGACGCCAAGTGCTTTTACAGAGAAGATAATATCCAAGCCTACTTATGTTACTGGAAGTTGAAAAAAAAAAGAGATAACTTTATAAAGGTTCGTAGGGCATGCATCAACACCAACTTAAACGCATGTCTTGCGGAGCTTTCGTCACTTGAATCAACCCCAATTCGTTTGAAAGAAATCAAATAAAACCGGATGAAGATCTCCTAAAAATGGTGCAAAGACTTTGAATATCATACAGACAAGGCCCAGCGCAGGTAATGTTTTGTTCAGTCCTCTGAAAGTCATTGGAAATCGGAAAAGAGCACAATTGTACTTACATAAAACCTACCGGCTATTTAATCAAAAGAGAGAGAGAGAGAGAGAGAGAGAGAGAGAGAGAGAGAGAGAGAGAGAGAGAGAGAGAGAGAGAGAGAGAGAGAGAGAGAGAGAGCGCCTTTGAACCTTATGATCATATTTTCACAACTCAGAACCTTATGATCATATTTTCACAACTCAGAAGATAATAAAGTTCATTATGAAGTCTACTCCATTTGAACTTCCTGATCGACTAGAACAACAGCATCGTTATATCGATGCATTTAAGCTTCAATATTTTCTCTCAGACTTTTTAAGATATTCCATAACCCAGTACGATAAAATATAACCTTACAAACCAAACAATGGGTAGGTTTTTGAAACATTGTGGGGAAAAAGAGCAAGAGTTTCTAACACGCCTTGGCATGTAATTCAACAAGAGTTATCTATCATTAGCACAAAAGCAACATCAGTTATGACTATGACGTCCACGAAAAAAAAAAAGGAAACTTTGTTAACTCATTACCAGACGACAAAATTTTAGATAGGCCCATTTTCGAAACATTTGCAGAAGATGAATCAAACTTGGCTCAACTGCTAAGATTTACCTGTGTAAGGGTAAAAAGGTTGTGGTAAAAGGAGAAAATGCTGGTCACCAGACATTTTCTCCTTTTCCATAATGTTTACAAAAGCCTTCTCCATCAGAGTAGTTAAACGCGTGAGTGAGTGGAAAAGTTGACGATTTAGAGATTTCAAGGTCTCGTAGCCAAGAGGTCGATAAGGCGCATGCCACGATTATTCTAAAACCAATAAACTTAACAAGTCTTGGTGCTATTTAACTCTATGACGTAATTTATGTCTACTTTGACCCTTAACCTCTGACAGTTCATCTTGTGGAAGGTATGTCAATGGAGTACAAACGGTGAGATGATTACAGTCTTTCATTGCAAATATGATTTTGGAGGAACTTGTGACATATGATATACACAAAGGAGCTTTGACGCCATCTTTGTTTTTCAGTATAATTCCAAGCTGGGTGCCATCTCTTATCTGCCATATATCGTTAGACTCATGTCCAGTAACAAATAACTGACGTTTGTCATCCTCGCAAATTCCCAACGGAGAGAGTAAGGCTTTATCGGAGAAATCTGGTAAAAGTTCTCCAGACTGTTTCATCGAAATAATTCCCCTCTTCTTGTCAGTTATATGAATATTTCCAGTCATTTTTGATACACAAATGCCGACCGGTGTCGTAAAAAGAACATTTCCAAAATTGTCACGCTCAATCGAACGCATGATCTCGCCAGTCATGCTATAAATTCTTACATGGCCTTGACACTCACCCTCCAGACCTCCGCACACGACATAAACCTCTCCTTCGAAACTAGAGAGCCCACGACAGGGTTCTCCAACGTCGATTGAGTTGATGAGTGATATTTGTGGATCTAAACTGACGAACTGAACGACCTTCTCCTCAGGTAGACTCACAACAGCAGAGCTCCTGTCCAAGGAAGACACACCATAAGGACTATTAGGTAAGTCCATGTGATCTATATATTTAAAATCTTTTTCGAAAAGCTTAAGTCTTTTATTGCTGAAATCTGATAAAAGGAAGCGTCCGTCCGCCAGATCTGCTATTTCATTTACGATACATTTCTTCGTATCCTTTTCAATGGCTACAGAAGCGGTTTCAGTGGTGTACTTATACAGGAAATGACCGAAGGATTGGTATCCCTCATCTAACCACCCATCCAGTCTAGTGTCCAAACAGAACTTTATCCGTTCATCTCCTAGTTTTTTGGACACGTTTTGCATGAGTTCGTTTGCGTAAACTATTCTTGGATTTGCTCTTTTCATATATACAAACATGTTGAAGTCAGCATTGGTATCTGTAGGTTTTAAATCCATGACTTCCTCAATTTCCTCAAGGTCAAGTGCAGCCTTTTTACACTCTGTTACATCATTTTCTATTTCTGCAGAATTCTTCTCATAAACCTGATTGAGTTGTCTTATAGTCTCTTCTTCTATTTGATTTAGTTTATCCTCAATACGCTTCCGAAATGCTTTTATGGCACCGAAAGCTTCATCTTTTCTTTTGACCAGGGATTCCATGTTTTTATCTACTTTCACTTGCATAGCATCTACCTCCTTTTTCAACTTTCGAACGTTCACTCGTAGGTCTTTGCATTCTTTTGTCCTTGTGATACTTTTACAGCACTCTTTTATGAAGGATACGCTTTCACAAGATCTGAAACACATCGATTAGAATACATATCGCATTTTAGTGCGTGAGCAATGGAACATGTTAGAAAATGGTAATCTAGTAGTTGTAAGCAAGTGTATTTTAGGCATGTAGATGTACTTCACAAAAAATGCTGCGTGTAAATACAATCCCTGGCCGTTCATACAGCATGTTGAACGTGAATCGTGATATGATTACAAACACTTACAACAAATAAATTACCATACAAGAAGAGACAAACAATAAATAATTCAAACAGCATTGCTTGAAAAACCAACATTGCATAAACGAACGTTCTAAAGAGAGAGAGACAAAAAAAAGCTACATGTCTCTCCTGTGTGACGCACGGTTTCAGTATTAATGCATTTTCTTTTCATTATTTTCAAAGTCTAATGAAAACCTCATCCTTTTTTGTTTTAGTTTGGGTCCCCAAATTATGATGGAATTAGTGCACATATTTATTTCCCCATTTCTGCTGTTTGTTAGTAATTTAGATTAGGCTACCTCCAACACTTGCCACGATGCAACCACTGACAGAGGGTGAAAGCGTTTACTAATTACCGGTATATACCAAATGAATGATGATGTATGTTCTAGTAGAAAGATTCAGAAAAACCGTGATCAATAACGCAAGAAGATTTAAGGAAAAATATTCATGTTGTAGATGGGAAAAAAGTCAAACTATTTATTCTTTTAATATGCTGATCAATGTTGTCCAGAAAATTGCATCTAGAAAATGTACCTGTGATTGACGGCCATGCAGACTACGCACCAGACACTGTCATGGTGTTTACAGAACATCTCTACCTGTTTTCCAGGGTGACTGTCACATTCTAGCAATCTCAGTTGACTGCTTTTTTCTTCATTGTCTGATTTCATGGTACTACCTCTTCGTCGACTTGCCTTTCCTAGGATTGTGTGTGTCTTCATGGTAGGAAATTTCCTATGTTGCTGCACACATTCAGCGCAGATATTTTCGGCGCATTCCGAGCAGTAGTTAGTAGATTCCACAGAAATTCCTTCACTTGCACACGCCTCACATGGAAACTCCATCTTTTCTTTTTTGTTTTCCACGGACTCTTCCTTGGACAAAGCCTGTGCTTGAGTATCATTGACATTTTGTTTTACGTCTTTTGTGTCGTCCGACTCGTTTGTCGCTGCATCCTTTTTCACTTTTATACCACTTTTTTCTGCTTTTAATTCCGTAGTCTTTGAGTCTGTCTTAGGCTTACGTTCACTTGCTTTGAACTTTTCCTTTCTTGGAGAAATATTCTTCGGTTTGACATCCTTTTGCTCTTTGATATTCCCGTCTTTGTCTCTTTTACTCTCACTCGTGCTGATTTTGTCGTCCGTTTTGCCAACACCCGCCATTGTTTTTTACTATGTAATGTATTATAAACACTGGCCCGCAGACATTTTAAGTATATAGTGAATGGTTTAATGGTATTTCTTTGTATAGCAGCTTATGCATGAATGAGTTAATATTGCCTTTTGTCTGGTATGGCTTTTTTACAAGTCACTCGTCAACTCAATTATGCTTATATACACGTATTTTTACCTGCCGAGCCCCAGCAGTGCATTTGGCGGCCTGTAAGACTTGAGAATTGGGGGTCCCTGGTTCGAATCCCCAGCTCGGCCAATTTTTTTCCGAGGATTGATGATAGTCATTGCGACAGGATCTCTCACCGCTGATCATTGTTTCGCCGATGCTTATGTTGGAAAGCAACCAGTGACTTGACAATCAATTATGCTAGCGATCATGCTGGCGATCATGCAAGTAATCATGCTAGCAAGTAAGCAATCAATCGCGAATAATCGCAATCTATCAATCGATCGATCGATCAATCAATCAATCAATCAATCAATCAGATTTACCTTGATACTGTATTTTTTCCCTCTTCGTTCTGCTAACAAAAGAGATCAGGTCAAAGTTTTATTGCTCGAAACAAGATTTATTTAACTATATCTAAGCCGAGCCTGTCATTGCGACAGGATTTATTCCTCTCTCTCCGCTGATCATTGTTTCGACGATGGTTATGTGGAAAAGCAGCCAGTGGCTTGGAAAGAATATTGTGCGAAATACTGGCAAAAGATCTCCAGGAAAGCATGGATAGCTGCACTGGTCGCCGCGTTATAACTGAAATAATGTTGAAAACGGCGTAAAACACCATGCTATAATAATTACTGTATCATAACTTTAGCATGCCGAGGTAAGTGGGCAAATAAGCTGTTTGCGAACACTGTAGATTAATATTATACAGCAGAGAAAGTACGGTTTTACCTTTTATTTCCAGTAATTGTAATGAATAAAAGAAATTGACGCTAAAACAGACTTTGAAAGTACACATGAGGCATGCTCTGGCAAACATGGGGCTCAATGCATCTCCGTTATCCGTGATATCAAGCAAGTCATCACATAATTATGGATCCATAAAATCCATTTTGTATAAAACCCGACTGAATCGTTAGGTAAACTGGTCCTTTGATATGTAGAAAATTGACCAATAGCAAAAAGTTTCGGCCCAGGTCAGCCTGAGCGGACTGCCCAGGCTGACCTAGGTCGATACTTTTTTGCAGATTCAATTAGCCACCTTTTCACATATGGCTCAAATATATTTTGGCAAGCAGTTTCTCCTTTTTCTGCTATTGAAACAGAGTGGCCATGCAGGCCTTACAATGACCACCTTCAAAATTTTCTACAGCAAATTTATTGCAGAAAGTTATGAGAAATTATGTATATAGAGGATCTTACATGAGTGTTTATGTATTATTATTTTTATCAAACGAGTTGACGAAAATTGTATGACGCGAGCCTTGGCGAGCGTTAAATACATTTTAGTCAACGAGTTTGATAAAAATGATTATACATAAACACGAATGTGAGATTCTATTTATCACATAAAACGAACGACAGAGAGAAAAATATTCTGCATCATCACCTTTAGCCTCTATACCGTTCACGGGTCCATGTTTACAGTTGTAGTTTGGTTTCAAATGTGTACATACACAAGTAGATAGTTCTTTGACATTTACACCGAAATAAGAATGAAATAGTTTATAGAGGGGTTAATTCCACCTATTCCCGCAATAATATTGATTCTAAGAGACTTTCGCTGCATTTCTTGGTTTTTATCAAACATGAAAATCAAAAACCTTCCACGCGGATACGTCTTTGCAACAATGACGTCATTTTTCCATGAAACGGCGTAGCAGTACAAAGTCCCGCGCATGCAGTGGTTGGTTTCTCTGGCTCCACGCGCTCATGAATGAAAATTGATCAGAACCGGGACCCAAAAAACGATAATACACTAGTGTATTATCAAAAATAAGTCATGGGTTTAATACACTGCCGGAGGAGGTTTTATGTGATAAATAAAATTTTCATGATACAATTACAGTACACGAGAGTGGGTATATTACCTAATCCTTTCAAAACACTGGGGGAAAAGGAGAAAATGCTGGTAACCAGTATTTTCTCCTTTTGCAACAATGTAAACTATCTTTTAATAACAAAGCTGCCTAAATTTTCAACAACTTACATGTCGTCTGCAATTGCCCTAAATTTGGGCAAGTCTCAATTTGTTGGAGTGCTAACCCTTTTACAAAAACAACCCCGTGTTTTAAGGAGGAATAAGGTATTTGAAAACATTGTGGGAAAAAGGAGAAAATGCTTATAACAAGCATTTTCTTCTTTAGTCGCTTTTTTTTATGGTTTCAAAGACAAATTTTATCACTTGAGCCACATTTGATGTACAGTCTGCAAAAGCTTTTGATTTGGACACCTCCAAAATTCTATTGTCCGGTAAACAATTAGCTATACGGCAAGAACCCATTAGTTACATGAGCATACGAGTACAACGTGCTTGATCGTTTTGGTTGGGTTGAATGTTTTCCGCTGGGGAACTTTCAAAGCCCCTGTGATTGATGGAAGTTTAAACTTTGCAGTACATAGGAAGTGTTTATTTCTCATTTTAACTTTTTCTTTAGCTTTTTAGTTTTTTTTTTTTAAATAACCGATTACCAACCAATACAGAGTTTCAATGACCCTGACAGAGAAAGCTTTTGAGAACATTGTTAGAAAAGGAGAAAATGCAGGTAACCTGCATTTTCTCCTGTTCTCACAATGTTTTTTTTTTTTTTGCAAAGACAAATCTCATAATATGAAAAGAAACTTACAGTCTGCAAATGCTCTCATTTGAGACGTGTCCAAGATTTTGTTGTTTGGTAACTTTGAAGAGCAAGAGTCAGTTTTTGATAGGCGTAGGGAAGCAGGGGCCAGGCGTTTTGATATAGTTTAGTATAGTCTATTATAGCACGCTCTTGACCGATCGAATTCCAGATTCAATTTAATCAACTTAATGTATGTTTTTTTTTCTTTGAAAAACCTTACATAATCTAACCCCCATGTTGTATATTGTATACCTGGGTGAAATAAAGATATGTTCTGTTCTGTTCTGATTTTGGTGGAGAGCAAAATGTTATTTGTACTCCCCTTCCCAATTTTAACGTTGTGTCTTTTTTTTTTTTAGTGTATTCTGCACTGAAACATCCGTCAATGATTGGCAAAGGGTCTGTAAAAATGTTGTGCCGCCCGCCACACGTTGTAAACTTTCCTACGCGTTTGAATTTTAAGACTTTTTTTTTTAATCTCCCCCTTTTTTTTTAAGTTTAGCTTACTTTTCTTTCTAACCTTTATCAATACTATTTTTCTTACATCAATTGCTGCGCGTCCCAAATTCTTAGAAAAAAAAACAAAACCTTTCTTCTTTATTTAAAATACAGTTTAAGAATGAAGGGGTATTGTAAAAGATCTTAAATTTACTAAATAATGCATAAAAGCTTTAAAAGATATCGTTCTTAAGTGGTATCTCATTACATTTACGAACTCCAGGGTAGCTCAGATGATGTCTGTACTTTTCAAGACCAAGCATCTTAATTATATAGACAGGAAGTCTCAATCGTTCAAACGCCTTTTCCAGAAAACGTATTAGAACGTGTATTGAATTTAAACAAGCTGAAAAATTGAGAACCCTATGTAGTCTGTTTGAACATCGATCGAAGGACTGTCTTTAAGTTCTAGATAAAACCTTCTTATAAAGATATTTGTGCAATGCTCTTGCAAAAGGGGGCTTAATGCATCTCTGCAATGCATCATACCAAGCAAGTCGTCACATAATCATGGATCTTTGATAAACTTTTCTCTGCAAAACATCTACATGTCCTTCTGACAGATGTATACAAAAAGAAAGAAACCCGCAATTGTACGGTAAGTACAACATACAGTGTACGCAACATTTATTCATAATCTGTCCCAAACAAGACATTTCACACTATTAAAACACACAAATGACAATAAAGTAACATTAGGATTAGCATTCACCAACCATTTTAAGTGTCAACCAGTAAGATGACTAGAATTGGAATTCAACTAATCAGATTTAACGTTACAATACGACCCGAGCTTTCTTCAATTTTTACCAGACGACAAAATTTTACTCATATCCAAATTCAAAGAATTTGCAGACGACAAAGTAAACGTGATTCAATAGTAATCTGCATATTAACGTGAAAAAAGCACTGCGGGAAAAAGAGGAAATGCTAGTTGCGAGCCAAGTTTCATCTTTCCCCTCAAACATTTTAAAGCCTTCTTATTCATTCTCATTAAAGCTCGGGATTGTGTTGTAAGAGGTTGAACCCTTACCCTTCCAAATTAAGATTGTTGACGATTACAAAAATAAATTTGTTATATTATTTGACACTGCATTGGGTTTACACAATTGAATCCATTGAAAAAGCGACGGAGAGTGTAAAGCAAGATCAGGCTGCAGGTACGTGCAGCCTGGGCTTGCTTTATACATTCTGCAAAATACACAAATGGCTGCATGCGGCAGGATAAGTGTTAAATTTGAATTCAAAGATCGTAACTATACTGGACACTAGAGTATTCTTTGGGCTTGGCCAGATTTTTCAAAGTTTCATTTTCTAGGGAGCCCAAACAAGTCTTCCGGCGTGTCATCATAATTGAAGAGAAGGAAGTCCGCTGAGTACAAAGTGCGAAGTCGTATTTTATCAGACAATGGTACCATTCTCCAGTTATTTTGAAAAGCTTCTTCTTTCATCTTTCGTCTGTCTATTGACCTTGAATTTGCCCTTGATACACGTGCAAGTTGCAGAACTCGTGTAAACGTCACTCTTGAGTCTTTCACTCTGTCAAGTTTAAGGGTGTCGTTACCTATTAGTCCCCTAAGTTTTAGTTTATTCCATGCTCTTTGCAAGGCGTCGTAAAAAGACATACAGCGAATATATTTCTGTCTGAATGTAAAAGGTTGTTTTAAAGTATCTCTTATTGCATCATCGGCCGCTAGATCGTGTCCCCTAGTTTCCAAAAGTTCCAGTGTTTTGTTTAATTTCAGCTTCCTAAGGATGAACAACGAATCTTCATCAAAGTTTTCCATTCTTCCGATAAAATCATATTTGATTTTACATGTCTGACAGTTTCTTTCCATAGGAATGAAATGTGGGTCAACTTTGTAGTTGTGTTCTAATGAGAATATAACATATTTGATAAATTCTGTAAAAGTCACGTCATGTCCACAAATTCTGGATTTCTTGTTAATGTTTGGTCGATTCAGTCGAATAGCACTTTCGCCTATGGCTTTCCAAAAGAGAGGATTTGGCGCTAAAAGTTTGTCTACATATGTGGAATATAATCGGGAATAAGGATTTCGAGTGAATAAAAATTTAAAACTTTTCGATCTCTTGTTCGCATCATTTATACCGAACACAGATGCTTTGTATTCTTTGTCAAACGCTATGTCAAATGGATTTTTAAGATGGCGGTATTCTCTCTCGCGTTGTATCATAAAGACCCTCCGCCAGAAAGTAGTACCTACTTTGTAAATAGGACAGTACATGACGTCATCATTTAAACTCCACCTTACTGAAACTGGACTTGGTTTGGAGCTGTTATGAGAGTTTCTAGTCAAGTTTGTGCAGTATAATACCCTGGCTGCTCTATGCTGACCTGTGGCGGTGTTGTTATCGTTTTCATTTATTATCTGGAAAAAAAGTGAAATTAAGTTTCCTCTCGTACTAGGTGCTGATGATTTTTTCGACGATAGTTATGTGGGAAAGCAGACAATGACTTGGGAAGAATATTGTGCGAACAGCTGGTAAAATAAACCTAGCGAAAGCATGAATAGGTACCTGTCCGCCGTGATATAACTGAAACAATGTTGAAAACGACGTTAAACACCAGACAAATAGCGTAAAAAGTGCTGAAAATTCACCCATTAAATATACAGTATATTAAGTTTATGTTTCAAATGATATGAAATATTTGAAACTTTTCAAATATTCAAATCTGCAGAAAGTATTGACCCAGGTCAGCCTGCGCTGTCCGTGCAGTTTGACGTGCTTCTAAACTTTTTGCTCTTGGTCAATTTAATTTTCTGCATGTCAAAGGACCAGCGCACCTGATTCAGTCTGTTGTTATACAAATGGATTTTATGGATCCATAGTACTGTGATGACTTGCTTGGTATATACAGTACGGAGATGCATTTAACTCCCATTTCCCAGAGCATGGCTCTTTTGGCCTGCAACATGCGAAAAGGGGCATTCGGACATTTGCGTAAAGTGTCGTCTCGGATCAGCCTGCGCAGGCCGCGCAGGCTATAATCCGAGACAGCACTTTACGTCAATATTAGATTTTGTCCTACATTAGACTTGCATGAAACAGAAAATCACACATGATCGGAGAGTGTCGTCTCGGATCAGCCTGCGCAGACTGCGCAGGCTGATCCGGGACGACACTTTACGCAAATGTCCGAATGCCCCTTTTCGCGTGTTGCAGGCCAATTATAATACTCAGCTTTGCTCTTGCAAAAAAGCGGGCTTAATTCATCTCCGCAATGCATGATCACCACAGTATTATGGATCCATAAAAATCCATTTTGTACAACAGCCGACTAAATGATGAGGTACACTGGTTCTTTGAAATGAAGAAAATTGACCAATAGCAAAAAGTTTCGGACTGCGCAGACTGACCTTGGTCGTTACTTTTTGCAGATGCACTAAGTCCCCGTTTCAAGAGCATGGCTCATATATACCTTGCAAAACGCGAAAAAGGGCATTCGGACATTTGCGTAATGTGTCGTCTCGGATCAGCCTGCGCAGTCCGCACAGGCTAATCCGAGACGGCACTTTACGACTACATTAGATTTTGTGCTACAGTAGACTTGCGCGATACAGAAAATTGTATTAGAACGGAAAGTGTAGTCTCGGATTAGTCTGCACGGACTGCGCAGGCTGATCCGAGATGACACTTTACGCAAATGTCCGAATGTCCCTTTTCGCGTGTTGCAAGCCATTTTATGTGTGTGTGTGTTTCTGACAGAACAGTGATAAATACGTTACGAAATACATACCTGATTGTAGCTCCCATTAACCTGATTCAGATTCCTCTGTCTAAATAACCCCCTGGAAAGTTTTCTTCGTTTGAAATCCAAATTGAACCCTGAAATTAAAAAAAAAAGATACATCGGTCACTAGTCACTCCTTCAGAATCGCAACTGTTAATTGCTTCAATTATCAGTTATTGAAACATACCAGTGTCCGTATTCCCCCACCTTTCTTAAGAGCATTATTACTCTTATTATCAAGAATTTTCAAAATTTGAACGTAACACAACCTCTGATTGGCTAAACCATTTGGTTAAGCCAATCAGAAGTTGTGTTACGTTTAAATTTAGAAGAATTGTGGGTGAAAACGGACCCGGTACTTCAACGTATCCGTCAATCCTATGGCTGCTATGTGCGATTCAGTGCACTTTGGCGCATAGAATGTCTGTTAATTTCATAGAGAAATCTGAGTCAGCAACGTTTTAGAAATGAAGTGCAAGATTTTATAGCTTTGACCAATTACGGCAGTATTTGCTTATCTCAAACGGGTCCAATATCAGAAAATTCATAATGGCTTTATCACACGGAAAATAAGGTTAGTTATGTAATTAAAATCTCTTTCTGGGATTCAATGGATTTTATTTTCAGAGATAGAAAAATGTCGAGTTTTTATTTAATGCTTTCCGGTAGGTTATCGAGAAGTATCGGTGAAATATTTTTCGATATTTCATGGATACGACCAGTGAAAATACCGATTTTTATATTCTAACTCTTCAATTGAAAGCGGAAACAATTGTTTCCGCGCACTAGTTACCTAGGTAAAATGCGCGTGCCTCACAACCAGATAGAAATATGACGTAATTTACCTTACATTTCTCGCGCTTAACGTAATATTGTAATGCGTTGCTATGCGGAGGGGGTACGCCACGGGGAATAACCGAAAACAATTGTACTGGATTTTGATTAAGTTCCCCCAGAAAGGGTTAAAAGCATGAAATAAATAGAATATTTGATTTTTTCGGTGAAAGATCGAAATTTATTTCATCGAGTGAACATCATCGGTAATATTTTCACTCGTAGTTGCGCCACTCGTGAAAATATTACCGATGATGTTCACTCGATGAAATAAATTTCGATCTTTCACCGTAAAAAGTAAATATCCTCTATATATATTTGGCGTTGAGAGCTAAGAATTAGATCTGGGTCGGTATTCACCAACCATTCTTAAAAACTGTCTTTGTCTTATTCTCCATGGTTTTTATTATTTGAAAGTAACTCAGCATCTGATAGGCTAAACCAGGTGGTTTAGCTAATCAGAAGTTGTGTTACTTTGAAATTTAGAAAAATTCTGGAGAATAAGACTGAGAACATTCTTATGACTGGTTAATGAATACAAACCCTGAAATTTGAAAGAATGGTATTTAAACTGCCCTTAGATATTGCTTTCCTCCAAGACGCTTTTGAAATACTTTATATACTCTATTTATTTTATAATGCTCGTTCCGACTGCTCTCAAAGCTTCTTCTATCTTCATTGGGCATCAGAGTATTGCCATAGACGCCTTACGAATTATTTATTTGGACCATGCTCTGTGAAAAGGTCGTTTAATGCATCTGCAAAAAGCATGGACCCACATCAGCTTGCAGAGTCCGCGAGGGTTAATGTAGATCAAAATTGTTTGATACTGGTTAATTTTTCTGAATATCAAAGCACCATTCTATATCACGGTTTAAGACAAAACGGGGCCCATATTCACCAACCATTCTTAAGAACATTCTCAGTCTTATTCTCCAAGTTTTTCCAAACTTGAAAGTAACACAACTTCTGATTGGCTAAACCGAATGGTTTAGCCAATCAGAAGTTGTGATACTTTCAAAGTTAGAAAATTATAGAGAAAAAGACTAAGAATGTTCTTAAGAATGGTTGGTGAATACGGGCCCAGGATCCGTATTATTCGACGACTTGCATGAAAAAAAATTTTTTGAATCTATTTCATCTTCTTTAGATGCTTAGCGAATAAGCATTTCATTGACGGCGTTATATTGCCCCTGCAGCTGATCTCTTTGAAGGAGATACTATAAACAACCCATTTTTTTATCGATAAATAAATCGCACTACTTATTTAACTGTCTGTCCGTCTATCCTTCCGTCCGTCCATCCGCCTGCCCTGCCTGTCTGTTTGTCTTTTGTACATCCGCTCATTCAGGCACTCTTCACCCTTCCATTTATATTCTTATTATAACGTTACACTCACTTTAAATCGTGCCTTTGAGAGGCATTGTACTAATTATTCTTTTTTACTTTACAGAGAATGAATAAATCAGCACGCAGTAAAAATGTATATAAATGATCATTTAGTTTACTTCTAAAATTGTTTAGCACGGGGTATTGAAAATACATGTAGCTTCATAGGAGGAAAATATACGGTTTTCCACTGCCAAAATGTATCGATTCAGAGCGCTCTATGACATGATCGATGCTGCAAATCCTTTCCAAAACAATCCAGACGACTACAAAGAAAGAAAGGCTTTTAAAAAGATTGTGGAAAAAGGAGAAAATGCTGGTAACCAGCATTTTCTCCTTTTCCCACAATGTTTTCTATCTTTTTTTTTTTTAAACGGATTCAATTATTTGAGTCACATATATAATGTCGTCAGCAAATAGTTTCAAATTCGACAAGTTCACACTTTTATCGTCTGGTAAAGGGTTTTATGGAGCCTCTTTATGGAAATCGGAATGATATTCCGCCTTGATGCATTATTAGATCTTTGGGGGAAAAAGGCAGACGAATCAGTTTTACTAACGCCATTACCTCACAGTCCCGAGTTCTAATGACCCTGAGAAGTAGCCGTTTGAAAACATCGTGGAAAAAAAGATAGTTTAGCCATTCAGATGTTGTGTTACTTTATTTGGTTTAGCCAATCAGAAGTTGTGTTACTTTCAAGATTTAGATCAGAGTAAAGCTGCAAGTTCGAATCGTTTGTTAATATTGGCCCTGGCATCCTCTACGTAAAAAGCTGATCATGGTCAGCATGCACGTTCGTGCAGTCTGGTCTTGACCGAATTATCTGATATCTAGTTAATTGTTTAAACAACTTTTTACCAAAGAAGCCATTGTTTTCCAGCCTGCTTCGGAAAATAAAAGGTGATTGTTTCCGTCGATTACACTACGCAGGAGGTGTATTTCTTCTGATGAAGTGTTTCTTACTATGCTGGCAACGCTACTGAAGGCCTCTTAAAGACAAGAAGCTTCCTAGATCTAAAACGAAAAGTCAGGAAAAATTAAATCAATTATAATTCTTCACGGGTCTTCTCTCATTTTGTAATTAGAGAATTATCTTGAAATATGCAGAGAAAAAAAATAGTGGCTGCGTAAGGCCGACTTTTCGACATTGAGGCAAAGAGAGCTCTCGGGATCAAAGTACTGAGAAGACGTTTAGGCTCGCAATCAGGTCGGCATTCACCATACATTCTTAACCCTTAGCCTGCTAAATAAAAGAAATGAAACTTTCAAGCCGATAGTAAAAACCCAAATATTAGTTTTTTAAAAGGTATTTTTTCTAGGATTGATATCTCCTTATCGGACAGTGTAGATTCTAGATCAGACTGCACGTTCTGTGCAGTCTGATCTTGATCTAGGCTGTCCGCAAAAGATTAGTAAGTAGCACTTTGCACCCAAAGGTTCAATAGCATTCTTAGTATAATTCTCATTAATTTTCAAAATTTGAAAGTAACACAATTTCTGATTGGCTAAACAAAAGTAACGTAATCAGGTATTGCTTTACTGTCTAGATACAGAATACGACACGGAATTCAGTGTTGAATGTTTGGTTCAAACGGCTCAAAGAAGCTTTTCTTGAAAATTCGTCGAAAGAATTTGACTCAGTTCAATTACTTCGCGTTTTTTACAGCTGATTTAATTTTAGAATGATGTCGGAAAGTTAAAAAATAGTTTCTGTCTTCACCGGGCTTGAGACAAAGCAATGGAGATCAAACGTGCGTATTCATGAAAGGCTTTCAAAGATGCCCCCACCGGGAAGCTTTCCTGCAAACTTCGACTGAGGAAATTAGGTAACCCTTAAAGCTCCTTGCACCACTATAGTTGCCTTTACGGCCAGTGTAGATCAAGATCAGGCTGCACAAAACGTGCAGCCTGATCTTTGATCTACACTGTCCGCTTTTCTGAAATACTGTGGACTACAGCAACCTTGAAATTAAGATTAATTGATTCTTACTTCTATACTGAAACTATATTTTCGGTTTATTCGTCGCCTTAGCTCTTGACCAGATAACAAATTTTTAGTCTGGTCTAAATTCAACGCACTTGTCTAGAAAGTAAGTGTGAATAAAAAATTAAAATTTCTTTATGGTTGGGTAGAAAACATTGTGGGAAAAAGAGAAAACGCTGGTTACCAGCGTTTTCTCCTTATCCCACAATGTTTCCAAAAGGTTTTCTTCTTCAGGGTCGTTGAAACTCGAGATTGTGTGGTAAAGAGTCAAGGGTTAAATTACTTTACAGTGTTCTGTTTTCGCGATATAATTTTAACATCCTCTTAGATACTCATAAAACCTTTTGTATTCTGTGTATAGCGGTGACATTGGTTTATTAGAACTGTCGGCTTTGACCGGAAAAAATCTGTTTGATATCAGAGTACGCTATATAGCAAACATAGCTGAAAGCAGCTGTGGTGAAGTGACTGAAACTGAAATTTAATTAAAACCTCAATTATACGAATGCGCTTTTATCAGAATAAATACGATTATTCGTAGCCTTGGCTGAAACAGTTATGCCATTGGAACATTGGTAAGTGCTATATATCACACACAAAGACTCTACAGAGGCCCAGCCTAGTACTGATATAACCCATGCATACCTAAATAGAGAGATGTGCCGTGACATGACTGAAATGATGTTGAAAGTGCCGTAAAGCATCATTCAATCAATCAACATATTTAGCAGGATAAACTGTTTAAGATACACCCTTACATCTAGAGTGAAAAAACGCTGTTTAAACTTGAAAGTGTTTAGAATAGCTCAATAGCTTAGCTGTGTAAACATAGATAAATTATCAATATATATGGTGAAAGGGACAGAATAACACAAGGGATTTGTACCCATTTAAAACCGGAAACGACAACAGCGATTGGTTAGAAGGCCTCCAAATCATGAAATGCATTTTTTATCCGTCGAACGCGTGCGATCTTGCAGCCATCTGGGGAAACATTTGGCATGGAGTCAAAAGAATGGTTACAGTTTCATAAAATACGGATAAAATCGGTTAGAAACTGCCTGAAAACGAGAATAGATGTACCTTTAATCACTAAACAGGAAGACTTTTTGAGATCAAAGTACCCACGGGACGCAAAAGCCCCCAAATAATACGGAAACTTTCCTACAATAGTCCACAGACAAAATTAAGTCAATTCAATTACTTTACGGTTCTCCGAAATTGATGAAATTGAGAATTATGTTAGAATTCCAGGAGACGATAGCTCCTTGTCTGCGTGTAGTGACGACATTGATTTTTTTATCCCTTTACCAGACGACAAAATTTTAGACTTGTCCATAGTCAAAGACAAATTCAGTTTAGCTCAAATAATGGTATTCGTCTGTGACAGGATAGAAAACATTGTTGGAAAAGGAGAAAATGCTGGTTACCAGCATTTTCTCCTTTTCCCATAATGTTTTCAAAAGCCGTTCTGCCAGGGCTTAGAAAGTCGGGATTGTTTGGAAAAGGGTTTACACTGTCTGCTCAGAAGGGACATAAATCTCTTTGATATAAAGTTGACGGCATTAAGCCCATCTAGAAGTGTTTGTGTTGGAGAGTAGACATTTGTTACAGAATAGTCTCTATCACTCGACGTTGTGGAAATTTGACTATATTAGCTCATTTGAAATACTACAAGGAGACGAGAGTGATTTTGAATAACTGGTGTAGGAGAAGTTTTAGTTATGATTGATCGTGTGGGCAAATAGTAATTTGAAACCCTATTCTCCAGAGAGAGACAAAGAGAGAGAGAGAGAGAGAGAGAGAGAGAGAGAGAGGGAGAGAGAGAGAGAGAGAGAGGGAGGGAGGAGAGAGAGAGAGTGAGAGAGGGAAAGAGAGAGAGGGGAAAAGAAAGAAAGATAGTAAGGAAGGAAGGAAGGAAGAAAGATAGGGGGGGAAGGAAGGAGGGAAGGAAGAAAGGCAGGCAGGCAGGGAGGGAAGGAAGAATGGAAGAAAGAAAGAAAGAAAGAAAGAAACAAACAAACAAACAAAGAAAAATCGCTTAAAAAGCTTTTTCGCCAGCGTGTCTGGCTTAAAGCGCTTTATTCAAATGTCTCTACGTGACACAGCTTATTGACAAAGCATGACATTATTTATAATGCATGTTATTTATCATTAAGAACAAGAAAAATAAGGTGTACATTCCATGAACAAAAATCCTAGACCAATTGTAACTGTCGTGTGCATCATCTATAATGTGAATAACCTTGAATATATTGTATTATTGCACACAATAACCATAAATCCATCGAAATATAAGTGCACCGCCAGTTGAGACAGGATAACAAAGGACAATTAAGACAATTTGTATACCTTTAAACTATTTTCTTGTCACGCCGTCGGAACAACTGAAGTTTATTAAAGGGGGATATTCAGATCTTTTATAATCTCACCAAACTTAATAATGATTCACCAATGAATTAAGTAATAACGGTAAATCATCAGAATTTCACAAAGGTTTGTTGGAATGTCACGTGAATAATAACTAGACCTTGAGCCACCAAAAGGCCCCTCTCCCCCCCCCCCTCCCACCCCTGCGGGGGGGGGGGGGGATTTTCGGCACTATTATTTTCTGAAACCCCTAGGTCTCCTGAGCACTTTGTCAAAGTCTGCCACCTGGCGAGCGGGGCTTTTGCGAGTCATAGAGGTCAAAGGCCATCAAGTGTACTGTTGCATACGAGATACCAGTGAATAGCTGTTCAGGTTAAATTTTCATTTCATTTTCTACATTTAATATGTCAGAAACATGTTCAGATGGGATTATACACTCATATCTATAGTCAAAACATCTGTTTTATAGAAATAGAAGCAATTTCGTTTGAATCAAAGTACTGAGAGAACTGTTCTTGGCCATGTTTGTGCGCACTAAATGGCTGGTACCCAAAAATGTATCCAAAGTATACAAATTCATCAATTATGATCTTGGTGATACAGAAAAGATACCATGACAAACATTGAGCCTTACCATTATAATTTATCCTATCTATAAGCTGTGTTAGCGAAGAAAATCAGAGTATTAATAGTGACAAATGTTGAGGTTTTTTTTTTTAAGTCTTATGACATTTGCTGGAATTAAAGATATTTCTTGCTGTAGACCCATAAGAACTCATTGACATCAGGATTGTATTTATCACTTCCATAATCAACAGTGATGTATTGTATTAAACCCAGTGAATAAAGTTGTTTAGATCTTTTTCTTAATGGTGGCCCTTCATAAGGTTCGAGACTAATATGAAGTTGCCTTTCACTGAAATGAAAACAATGATGTTTACAACAGATCATTCCATGCTATATGAAAGTCTATCCACTATCACCCATGGACCACACTCATGAAGTCAACATTGTTATCGTCTTTCTCATTGCTTGGTTAGAATATATTTCACTATGCTAACTAAATCACCGCTATGATTTATACTCTATATAATTTATACACGTATTGCATGTCTATGACATGAGGAAGTACCCAGTAAACATTGTGAAAATTCAATAAAATTTCTGTTCTGTTCACAATTTGACATTTTTACCACAATTGAAAAACGTCAAAATGTGTACACGCAAAGAGGGCTTGCATAAAACCATTTTTGAAACACTCGGCGGTTTTCTATTCTCTAAATGATTCCAAGGTAGCATTTTGCAAAGCAGGATATACTTTTGTCGAACTACAGAGACTTCCCTTCACAGCACAGACTTTGCGAATGAGAAATCAGGTCAGAAAAGAAGAAACTGTCTCCCCATTAGATCACTGATCATTTCTTCCTACAGATGGGCAATTATTGGTGCTTCAGTTATATGGAATAGCGCAGTAAAATGAAATCTATCATTTTTTAATATGAGAAACAATATCCTAGAATAACAATAAGCCCATGATTGTGATACCAAATGAAAAAAAAATGTTCATCTGTTCATGCACTATAATACAATTATGATGATATTGAACGAGGTGGAGCTAAGCATAGTCTAAGTATATTGTAGCAGCCATTTTCTTTTTGTCATAAGACAGGTACCTTCATATATATGTAGGATACATGTAGAAAGATGTAAAAATCAAAAATCATGCATAGGCCTTTTGCTTATAGCAGAAATAAGGAGAGTCACTAATCATCTATAAAATAAGGTAAATGATAACTGGCCAGCTAAAATATCAAAAAAGCTTCTGTCCCTGTTAAATGTGTACAATATCAAACAAAAAAAACTAAAAAAATGGAAGTTTTGAATTTACACAGATGATAAATAAGTAAACTACAATGTAAATGAGTAAAAGAAGACATAGCCTCAAAGCTATGCAAGCAGAAAGCAAGAAGTTATACATATGTAAGAACAAGATAATCTGAGCAATAAAAGGATTGCTATGTAAATGATGATAAATGATGATAATTTGCATGACCTTTACGCCAAAAAAATATGTTAATGACAAGAAAATTAACAGTGCATTGTAACACACAGAATGACCTTCATTTCAAAGTTAACATATAAGGGAACAAAATGGATAAAAGAATAAAAAAAAAAAAAAGAAAAAAACAAGACTTAAGCGTATTATATCAAACCCAATGCATTTCATTTCCAACATTTATCCTTGGCCTTCTTTTATAGTCATGGCACGATGCTTCATATTATTTCCTTGTTTCTTCATGCCAAGCAGTTAACCTGACATAATTCTGAACAGGTAAGAACGGAAAAACAACAACCACAGTTTTCATAACAAAAACATAAAACCACAAATATGGCTAGTAAGCATGAGAATGATGATGGTGAGGGTTTTACTGAGCAAATACAAACATGAATGAGCTCTCATTCACTATAACACTACTGTCCTCTGTAAATGAATACTGACCAACAATGTGAGATAACAGGTGCATCTGCCCTATTGAAATATCAAATCCAAAGGAGGAATTCGATTCATCTTGGTAACTCACATAGCTAGTAAATCACCCGATTACTTAATTGATGTGTGTAAAAAGTGGCACAAGATTAACTAGGAATAATATATCTCTGATTTTGGGCAGTTAACTCTTTAGGCGCCAAATATCAAATGTCCACCTCTTTCGATGCCTGGAAATAGACTCCACTGATACTCAGAAAGAGTTTTATCATATTAGGCTTGACCAAACAAGTGGACAACAGAGATCCAAGATCAGACTGCATGTTCTGTGTAGTCTGATCTTGATCTATGTCGTCCGCAAAGGCCTCTGTTTTCACCTATAGCACTGAAAGGGTTAAACTCATGCATTTGTATCCTGTATTTAACTCTGAAGGTGAATGTGGCAGTAGGTCATACCTTTACTGCTTCGTCATGGCAAGTTCAAATTTTAGTACTTTGATATCACTGTCTGAGAGAACTTAATTGATAAACTAACAAGAGAAGGCACCGTAGATAGCATATGCAATATCTTCTTATTAAATCAGATCAATATATATTTTACTTTTAAACTTTTTGGTCCGTTTTTTAGATGCAAGAGTTAAATGGTACACAATGTATCAGTAACTTCAGTACTTTGATTTACACTAAGAGTTTCTGTTTACTATAATGAGTATAATTATTAAGACCATGAAAATAAGCATACCAATAAATTTTAGATTTTTTTTTAATCTAAAATAAAGAGATGAACCAGAAAGTTGTTGAATCCTCAGCAACTGATATAAAAAATCAAAAAGTACATTAATGAACTTTGTTTATAAGTGCTCCCATTTTATCCATGAAAATGACAAATTGATATACAATAAATCTGAAAATGCCGTTTTGGTAGTTTGTAGGATGCATTCAAGGCATCTGTGATCAATAAAATGTGCTTTATCTGAAAAACATCCCTGTATTTCTCAGATTATGATTTGTTGGAAGCTTGACTCATAAAAAATAGTGCTGTCAGTGCTTTGATTTGCATTAAATGTTCATTTTTTTTGATAGAAATGCATAGAATTAAGCTTATTACATTACCTGAGATCATTTGGGACTTCACAAGGTATAAAATTTCCAAAGAAGTGTCAATCGAGGATCAACTAATAAGGTTAGGGTTAGAGGTGCACCTGATGACCTTTGCAGAAAATTGACCTTTGACCTCTATAACTCTCCAAAAGCCCCAATCGCCAGGTGGCAGACTTTGGGAATGTGCTCATGAGACCTTGGGGCTCAAGAAAATCATAGTCCAGAAAATTTCCCCTAGGGGAAGGGGAGCAAACACCCTGCTGGCTCATAGTCTAAACCCGTATCAAGTCGTTGTCTGCGCATGTCACGGAATTTTGGGACAACCCTCGTATTTCGAAGATGGACCTGTCTGCTATAACGCACCACTATCCTGTTCAGGATAGATATTAAAATTAAACGATTCTGCTGCAAAAAAAGTAGCAAGTAAAAACTGACTATTTATGAGTGTGTGCAAAAATTAAGCCTGTTTTTCGCTTTAAATTTCTTATAGAAATAAATATAATGAAACGTTTTAAATAATAGCATTGTTTACTGCAAATCTTTGTATACAGTATCTTATATAGACATGGTGAAAAACCGGGATTTGTGCAACAGACTAGAAAACAAAAACAATGACCCTCACCAAGCTGGGCTTATACAAGGGCTATTTTTCAAGCTTATTGGGGCTGTGTTTATAAATGACAAGTGCATAGGTTATATGCTCGCTAACCATGGCTAGATGAATCGTACCCGTTACCAGATAGCGTTTTAATGCGTAAATATTTATATTCCTTTGAAATTCGCTGCATAGATTTCGGTCTTGAAAAGGAGAACAGTTTTCTGCCCAAAATGCCCAAATCAGATAGGTATGTATAAAAAATGTCCCTTAGCGGAAGATAATGGCATCAAGTATGTGTGATTGTATTCAAATAAGTACGATGATCTCATATAAATAGACGGAGCTACCTATTGCTAAGCGACCAAACCATTATTAAAGCGCCAAATTTGCGCCTTTCAATGCAAGTTATTCCAATTTCTTGACGTTTGCAGAAAAAAGACTATTTTTGTAGTATCTATCAATGTTTAAAAAAGTCCAATAGAAAAGCTAATAAGGCCCCTTTAAATCCTTACCAGATAACGAAATTTTAGACAAATCCATACGGAAAGACTTGCTTTACGACACTTCTCCTTTTCAGTCAGTGTTTTTAAAAACCTTCTTCCTCCTGGTTGTTAAAACTAGTGACTCTTTATTGAAAGATTAAACTAATTTTGTATTGCGTCATCGGAACCCTTGGAGTCGATTAATTATCTCGAAGTTCACGATGCTCATGACCTAGTAACATTTAATCATCACGGTGCATAGGGAAAATAAGGCTTTTCTGACAAGGACATCTCTCAAAAGCTAAGACAGTGTCGATCAATGATCAGGCGGCATTTTCTGTCCGCTATACTGTCAATAAAAGCATACAGTTAATGAACCGTGCTGTGTGAAAAAGGGGGCCTAATTCATTTGCAAAAAGTATTGACCCATGTCAGCCTGCGCAGTCCGCGCATGCTGACATGGGCCGATACTTTTTGCCTTTGGTAAATTTTCTACATGTCAATGGACCAGTCTGCCTCATGATTCAGTAAGTTGATCTACAAAATGGATTTTATGGATCCACAATTATGAAATGACTTGCTTGGTATAATGTATTACGGGGATGCATTAAGTCCCCCATTGTCAGAGCATGCTAAGCTTTAGATATGATATCTAGTGGATGCTTAGATAAATTACAAAATCAACAGCAAGTCTTATTTTCTACAAAATAACGGTCAATGTAGGTCAATGCTCAGACTGCACTCTGTGTGCAGTGTAATCTTGATTTGCATTGTCCGCAAATGCAACTTGAGTTTTCTACTGCCTGCCAAGAAAAGTTCGAGATAATATACAGCGGATGTTTGGATAAATTACAAAATCAATAGCAATTCAATTGTTATCCTACTTCAGTCCAATCTTCTTAGTCACAATGCATAAGAACAATCAGATAACAATACAATCATATCTGGGTCTCTGTTCTCCAGAATTTTCTAAATGTGAAAGTAACACAACTTCTGATTGGCTAAACCATTTGGTTTAGCCAATCAGAGGTCGAGTTGCTTTCAAGTTAAAAAAAAATTCGACATAAAGACTAAGAATGTTTTTCAGAAAGGTTGGTGTATACGGACTTTGGTGTCATTTGGTAAGAATTTAATCGATTACATAATCAACTATGCATGGACTATTTTTGACCTTACCAGAATCTATTAGAAATTACACAAAGGACTTGGAAATAGAACTTGTACCAGTAAAGCCGATCGAAGTATCTTGGTCGGTAATAAGGAGGGTTTGAAACCACGGCGTCGCTGGCTGAATTACTAACTCGGCAAAATTCTTCCTAGGCTTGAAGATAGTAATTGCGACACCGGGATTCATTCTTATCTCTACGGTGAACATTGTTTCGTTAAGGTTTAGATGGGAAAGGAGCCAGGCGCTTCAAAAGAATGTTGTGTGAAGTAGCCTACTGTTAAAAGAAAATAAAGGAAAACACGAACAGAGGCAGTGGCCGCCACGATATCCCTGAAATAATGTTACAATCGGCGTTGCACACAAAACAAACAATTGTACTTGATACAGGGAATGAATATCATGAGGGTTATCGAGCAATGATTTCTAGATAGACTCAAATGGTCATGTTCAGTTAAACATACATCTTCACTCGTTTTCATCCAGTTTTTTAACCGTTTTTTTTTTTTTACTTTATTCTATGAAACTATAATCACTCTTGTATCTTCATGCCAAATATTGCCCCTGATGGTTGCAAGGTTGCACAGATTACGTCAGATAGAAAATGCATTTCATTCTATTGCGGCTAGCCATAGACATAACAACCACAGTTTCCGGTTTAAATCGAAGACAAATGCCTACAGTTTCTTTACCCCATACACCTTATATTGATTTTTTAATCTACGTTTACACAGCTGACTAGATTATAACACCGTCAAGTTTTAACAGCGTTTGTTTACTCTCTGGCTGTAAAGATGTCTCTTGAACAAAAAGACTTTTATCATAATTACAGCCTCCCTTGTTTTTGGTGTAATACAGTCATTGCGAATTTTTGTACCTAACGCAGGTTTGAGATAAGAAAAAAGTGGCGTATTTGGTTAAAGCAGTGGGTACAATCATACGACTAATTTCTGAAACATTATTGACCCAGATTTTTCTCGGAAATAAACTATCAAAATGTATGATAGTGGCTAAGCAGTGCATTTTATCATCTTTGGACTCAAAACATAATCATTATTATTAGGCAAATTTCTTTGAAACTACTGTTTGTCCGTGATGTTCAAACCTGTCAAAGAAGCGAATTTGCTTCATGTAAATTTCAGTACACATGTACAAGTAGCCCTATATTTTGATACAACATTAACTACAACTCTTGAGATACAGTTATGTTATAAAGAATCTGACATTAGTTGCTTTTTGAGATAATATATATAGGATCTGACATGAGTTGATGTTTGAGATGAAAATTCTATTAAACGAGTCTTCAAAAATACTATTAAGCAGGCCTTTGGCGAGCTTAATAATTTTTTTTTGTGGATTAGTTTAATAATTTTTTACCTCATAAGCCAACGAATCTCAGATTCTTATCACATAGCCGTATTACAAGAATTGTAGTCAATAATGTGTTAAAACATAGGCATACATGTAGAATGTGTGATGAAATTTACATGAAGCCTAGTCGCTTTTTTGACAGGTACATTACGAAAGAAAAATAGTTCCGAAGAAACTTGTATATATTGATTTTGTTTTGAATCTAAAAGTGACTAAATTAGCAACTTTATCATGACTACGAATTTTGTCCGTTAATTTCACTCAGGAACCTAGGTCAGCAGTGTTTTAGAAATTGAGATGTATAATTACAGAGTGTTAAACAAATACGGCACTATTTTCTTATCATACACGTGTGTGAGACAAGAAAATTCATAATGGCTGTATTACATTGAAAACAAGGGGAGTTATGTGATAAAAAAAAAATATCATCATTAAAAAGAAAACGTTCGAAAAAGGCTCGCTTAATGATTTTTTTTTCATACTCGTTTGGTAAAATTTTATCTCAAATACTAGTATATGCCAACTCGTGTCAGATCCTACATGAACACTGTCTATATTTACAGACATATTCAAAATTCTCAGCCCACAGACCCACTGAATCTATTAGCCCTAAAACTGCTAAGCGCGACTCAAGGACCTTTTGCGGACAGTGTAGATCAAGATCAGACTGCACAGAACGTGCAGTCTGATCTTGGATCTACACTGTCCGATAAGGAGATATCTTTCCCCCACAAAATACCTTTTAAATAGCAAAATTTGGGTATTTACTGTCGGCTTGAAAATTTCTTTTCACTTATTTAGCAGGATAAGAGTTAATAACTGAAAGTTGTAAGGTTGTTTATATGATCAGGATGCAATAGATCAATATATGATGCATATTGATTAACATTGCTTTTATTTATAATTACGAATCGAATTCTAGATACTAACGTTGCCAACATTTATTTCAGTAAACTTTTTGGACACTTTCAATGGTCTAATATTCAGTTTGTGTACATTTGATTTATAGATAAATGAGCTAAGCTTTGGCAAAAGGGGGCTAAATGCTTTTTCCGTGATACATTATACCATGCAAGTCATCACTTAATTATGGATGCATTATATCCATTTTCTCAAAAAAAAAAAAAAAAAAATCAGTGAATCATGAGGTAAAATTGTGTTTGAACATGCAGAAAATTGACCAAAAGCAAAAAAGTTACGGCCCAAGTCAGTCTGCGCGGACTGCGCAGGCTGACCTAGATTGATACTTTTTACAGATGCATTAAGCCCTCTTTTCACAAAGCTTGGCTCATAAACATGTTTCAGGAAGCTGTCTTGATGAATGACATACAAAGTGGTACTTATACAGTAATGGATAAAATACTTTACCCTTTACTCAACAACCACGTGTTTCAACCACCTCAACTTATGAAAATTTTATGGAAAAAAATACTAGTGACCGGCAATTTCTTCATTTCCATGAAATTTTTCTTCCCGTTCAAAGGGAAATTAACTTCCAATACTTTTAAATTGGAATAATCTAGAGTTAAGTCTATTAATTTAGCAGGTAAAACAGAGTCTTCCAAACGTTTAAGGTTCAATAATGTAACAAATTTGAATCGTATCTGTTTTCATGAATCAAACAAGATATATACATAACGTCTATCGTAAAAAGCTTCGAATGCAGATTTTATAACAGATGCAGAAGTTCTTGTACCTCATGTGACTATGGTGGCATAGAAGTGCCACCACTTACCCGATAATTATGCAAATATTTTCCTGAAAATAATAGCGAATGTCGTATTACTTTGAATGTATCCATATATATATTATTGCATAAAATAAATGAGCCTTGCTCTGTGAAAAGGGGGCTTAATGCATCTGCTAAAAGTATCGATTCGGGTCAGCCTGTGCTGTCCATGCAATCTGACCTGAGTCGAACGCTTAGCTCGTAATCAACTTTTTATATGTCCAAGGACTATTCTACCTCATGATTTAGTCAGTTGTTGGACAAAATAGATTTTTATGGATCCATTTTTATAGGATGACTTGCTTAGTATTATGTCTTTCGTAGATATATTAAACCCCTTTTTGCCTGTGCATTGCTCATATATTTTTCTATTTTATCATGGTGCTAGATAATCAACTTAACTTGCATTCTTTTATATTGCCCTAAACTGGCACCTCTTACTAAATTTAACGACAAAAGAAATCTGTTAAAACAGTGGTGGCATATCTCGGAACCCATTTGTACATATTGTTATAATCCTGGCCTGCAACACGCGAAAAGGGGCACTCGGACATTTGCGTAAAGTGTCGTCTCGGATTAGCCTGCGCAGTCCGCGCAGGCTAATCCGAAACGACACTTTCCGTTTTTATGTAATTTTCCGTTTTGCACAAGTCTACTGTAGCACAAAATCTAATGTAGTCGTAAAATGCTTTCTCGGATTAGCCTACGCGGACTGCACAGGCTGATCCGTGACGACAATTTACGAAAATGTCCGAATGCACCTTTTCGCGTTTTGCAAGCCATATATCAAGGTTGTAGTTAGGAGCACTAACAGGGAAAACGTATCAGCGCTGCTCTAGCAAATAGGGCTAAATACATCTCCGAGATGCATTATACTAAGCAAATAATCACATAATTATGGATCCATGAAATCTTTTTTGAATAATAATCGGCTGAATTCTGAGGAAGACTAGTGCTAATTGAACAAGCAGAAAATTTACCCACCAGTATAGCATAAAGTTTCAGCCCAGGTTAGCCTGGGTTCCAGCCCGATCATTTTTCCTTTGATAGAATCGGACGTTACTATGTCAAAAATGAGGAAGCGATAAACCGTTTTGCCACAGATCTGTATGGACCGTGAAAGTAGACCGCGATATGGAGTGATTAAAAGATTATTACCGCCTGTACACAGGCTAGCCCAGGTCAGCCTGTGCGAAATGAGCAGGCTGACCTGGGTAAATGTTTTTTTTTTAGATACATTAAACCTCTTTTTCACAGAGTATTGCCCATTTTTAAGTTATTTATCTTGTATCATGATAAAATAAAAAATACTGTGATTTTTTTTTTCAAATAACGCAAAATCCGACACAATGTTAGTGAAAATTTCCGCTATCATTATCTTGCAAATAGTGGCAATTATGTGGCAGATTTCTGCCACCATAAATAACAGATGCGCGTATAATTTCAGAATTGGCTGCCTGTAATACGGCAGTCACGCTCTGTTTCTTTCCAGAAAAGTTTTGCTTTTCTTTTTCACAAGAAGACATAATAAAATGCTTTTCTTTTAAAAGCTTCTGGAAACAAAAATCAACGATGTTCAAATGATAGGAACTGACTTTGATAGGATAGAAGACATTGTTGGAAAAATGAGAAAATGCCAATAATGTATTAGAATTTTCTCCTGTTACCAAGTTTTCTGCATTCTTCTTATTCAGGGTTGTAAATTACGAGGTGTTCTGCAAAAAAGTCGATTAAGACTATGCGAGTATACAAGTATAACATGTATTTTCACCTTTGTTTTTTCTCTGTTTCTGTGGTTTCGGAGGCAGCATACCAATACACATTTCAAAACTTAGTGCAGAAAGCTTAGAATACCTCTGAAAACTGAGTTGTGGTATTTATCTGTTTGCTTAAATGGCGTTTAACGCCGTTTTCAACATCATATCAGATATATCGCTGAAGCAAGTCCATGGTTTCCTGAAGTTTCTTTCACCAGTACTTTGAACCAAGCCTTGCAAGTGTAATAGAAAATAGTGTGGAAAAGGAGAAAATGCTGGTAACCAGCATTTCTCCTTTTCCCACAATGTTTTCAAAAGCCTCTTTCATCAGGGTCTTTAAAAACAACGGGTTTGCTTATTTAAGGACAGAACGTTGAAGAATAACCTCCAGTGCCCCCTTTGAACTGTAACACGATTCTGAGGAATGCATGTAAGATTGGAACATGTGTTTTCTCCATCAAGACATTTGTGGGAAGTACTGAGTCACTCTGTGAAATTCTAGTCACATCAGCCTAATTCATGAGTCACTTTTTGTAAAGTCTTTTGTTACACCAGCCAAATTTTATATATAGTGGAATACCACTATGTGATATAAACTAAGTACTACAAATTGTGTGAGATTGATCGAATTTGCGTTTATCTATCGTCGCCAACGGTTGCCCATATCGCCGACGCCCCCTGAAGGCTGTTAGTATTGTTACGGGGGATAGTGCAGATACAGGAAAAAACCCATTCTAAGTTATGCCGTGTACGGGACCTCGGTTTAACGTCTCATCCGAAAGACTATTAGTAATTGTTTAGATGGCCAGCCGTGGGAATCGAACCTACACACTCAAGTGACCCGAAATCATGTTCACGAGTTTTATGCTCTATCAACTGAGCTATGCAGGCTGGTCTAAACTGAGTGAGCCTGGCACTGTGGCGTAGTCAGTGGCGTATAGGACTTGAAACCAGGAGGTTGCCGGTTCGAATCCCCAGCTCGGCCACTTTTCTCTCCGTGGACTGACGATAGTCACTGTGGTAGGACTCATTCCTTTCACCGCTGATCATTGTTTCGATGGTGGTTTTGTGGGAAAGCAGCTTGATGCTTTGGGTGAAATTTGTACAAATTACTCTGCTACAAAATGAAATTTGTTCATTATGAGCAATACCTTCATCTTCCACACAGTTTACAAAATGTCTGCTTCAGCTGTCCAAAATGTGTTCATAACCTGGGCAAGGTCATGTGATTAAATTAGACAATTGTACGCATCGATCAAGACTGGGACATTATACGAGTGTACATGTGTATAAATAGTATTGAAAGTACAAAGAGCCAGGTTTTTCGTTTATCCATTACCATCTACAGGCTACTTATTTCGTCTTGCAGCAGATCACTTTAGGAAACATTGTGGCTGAAGGGGAAATTGCTCTTTAATGTTTTAACGTATGGTAGCATATTAATCGCTAGCCAAAAGCTCGGTCGGTACCGCACAGGGCTTTATACCAAGGGGTCGCCGGTTCAATGCCCGAACTCGACCAAAGTCTGTCCAAAGAATGATGATAGTTATTGCGACAGAATTCATTCATCTCTCTCTTATGTGCAAAAGCAGCAAGTGGCTTGGAAAGAATGTCGTGGGAAGAGCTGGTAAGAGAGAGAGAGAGAGAGAGAGAGACAGACAGACAGACAGACAGACAGACAGACAGACAGCTGGTCCGTAGAGCGCCCAATAAATGAGATGAACATTTTCACTTAAAATCAGGAAGCTAGATATCACAACTTCAAATTCATTTTTGATAGAATATTACCAAAAACAACGGGCGGGTTGATCCAAGATCAGACAGCACAAATTATGAGGTCTTATCTTAATGTACACTGTCTACAATATGATTACAGTTGTGATAGACATTCTGAGGGTAAACTTATAAAAACAATATAATCTTTTTTCCAGACAAGTTTATTAAATTTTCTCGAAACTTAATGATACTCAGATGCTTTCCATTATAACGTTATCACTGTATCTGACAGATAAAAAGCTCAAATTATTTCCTAAAAAAAATAAAACATACATTTACATGTAAAATTTTCCATAAATGAGACCGGCTCAATCCTTTGACGGTAATGCATGCACTAGATAAAAAGTAGGCTAAAAAAAGCTCAAATATGGCTACTACATCTAGTTGCTCATTCGTCAAACAGTAAAACACATCATTTAAAAAAAATCAGATTATCTGATCACCGATTTAAAAATTAAACTAGCAGGGAAATTTAGATTAGACATTTAAATCTGGATCTAGACAAGGCGTAGGAATTAGTTGCTCATAATGCTTATCTCAAACATGTGTTAGATAAGAAAACTTCAAATAGATATGTCATGCTCTGACAAAAGGGGGCTTAATGCATCGCCGTGATGCAGGATACCAAGCAAGTAATCACATGGACATGAATCCGTGAAATCCGTTTTGTTTAACAATCAACAGAATCATGGGGTAGACTGGGCCTTTGACAGACAGAAAATTGACCAATAGCGAAAAGTTTCGGCCCAGGTCAGCCTACACGGACTGTGCAGGCTGACCTGGGTCGATACTTTTCGCAGACGCATTAAGCCCCCTTTTCACAGAGCATGACTCAAATACATGTACCGGTAATACACTTAAAACGAGTGTAGTTATGTGATAAAAAGATACTTTTGAATATTTTTAGAATACTTTGAAATAAATCAGTTGGATATCTATAGGCACCAGCCCAAAAAGTTTTGTGTTCACTGCCCAGTTTGACTAGAATATGCATTTTTCACAAAAGATAGCTCAAGGTCTTAAATCATATTGCATTGTTTTTCTGAAGTCCAGCTTTGACCCACTCTTTCAACGCTATTACACATGTCATCCCCGGCAAGGAAAACTGGGATTTTGTTGGAAACCGGTGTAAAACACAAAAATAAATAGCGCACATAAGTATGTTACGTAAGTATAAAATATGATATTGAGTCATGCTCTGTGAAAAGGTGGCCTAATGCATTCGCAAAAAGTATCGACCATCGCCAGCCTGCGCAATTCGCGCAGGTTGGCTTTGGCCGAAACTTTTTGCTATAAGTAGAATTTTTGCGTGTAAAAGGACCATTCTATCAAGGTTTGGGCGGTTCTAAGCAAAATGGATTCATATTTTGACACAACTTCATTGGTATAATACATTACGAAGATGCACTAACCCATTACCATACAATCCCGTGTTTTAACGATCCTGGGGAAAAGGGCATTTGAAAACATCGTGAGAATAGGAGAAATTGAAACTAACTAGCTTTTTATCCTTTTCCCACGATGCCCTTACCCTTTCAATTTAGAAAATCATCTGTTGAGCCACAGTTTACTTTTCATCTACAAATGTGGACTGGTATAAATTGTCTTTCGGTATTTAAAGAGTTACCCGCCCCATTTTGCCCTGATTGCCGCTCATTGTGTCGCCGCAGAGGCAGCGGCACTATATATAAATTGTATAAATTGTATTCGCCTATGCGTTTTTGCGTGGCATTTTTGTTTAGGAGTAAAACTGTTTCAACAAAAGTTTATAAAGATAACTTAGTAGGGCACTGGACACAACAACTGATAGAAACAAGTAGCAAAGCTGTTGGTTTGTCAATAAAAATACAGTAGAGGGTCAAATATGGTCATTTTCACTCTATTTTCAGTGTAGCAAAAAAGCCAATGGTTTGACACCTAATTAGAAGCAATTTTCTATCCTCGCTGCTAACACGATAAAGGCGGTTACAGACAATTTTCATCAGGGCTGTGAAGTGTTTTCGGCCTTACAATTAGCGGCGACCTTGATACTATGCATCAATATTTTCTTGCATATCTGTGTGAGGTCGATGCTAGCAGAGTGTATTTATTTAAAATCTGCACTTATTTTTACCGGCGATTTCGGCAATATATATATAAAGATGTAATCTGACGTACTCGTTGATTGTTTGGTGTTTAACGCCGTTTCCAATATTATTTCAGTTATATCGCGGCGGCCAGTGCACCTGTCCATGCTTTCCTGGAGTCTCTTTTACCAGTACTCCGCACAATTTTCTTTCAAAGCCACTGGCTGCTTTCCTACATAACCTTCGTCGAGACAATGGTCAGCGGTTGGAGAGGAATGAATCCTGTCGCAATGACTTTCATCAATCCTCGGAAAGAAATTGGCCAAGTCAGGGATCGAACCCACGACCCCCTGTTCTCAAATCCTGCACGCTACCACCTGAGCTACCGGGGCTCGGCTGACGTACTCGTAATGTCCCTTTCAAGACGAAAATTAATCTTACATGCTGCAGTAGTCCAAGTTTTTTGTGCTGTGCTTACAAACATTCAATTTATGACAAGCACTCTTCTACCATTTCTTTGACCAAGCCTCCAACCTCAAGTAGACGGATTAGTATCATTTTATCCAAGCAGGTGCGTAGCCATTCACAAGCCTTGAAGCTCTGTCTTCAGTACATAAACCATGCTCTGGTAAAAAGGGGCTTAATGCATCTCCGTAATGCACTATTTTCTCTAACATTCGACGGAGTCATGACGTAAACTGGTCCTTGGACATGCAGAAAAATGAACAATAGCAAAAAGTTTGCAGATGTATTAAGCTCCCTTTTCAAAGCTCTAGCATGGTTCCTATATTTTTGCAAGTATGAACAAAATAGCCCAATGAGCCGAAGAGCTGAACCCTTTAGCACCCAATCCTTTATTTGAATGAGCTTGATAAAAAAAGGCTTTTGAAAATATGGTGTGAAAAGGAGAAAATGCTGTTAACCAGCATTTTCTCCTTTTCTGACCATGTTTTCTACTCTTTAAAATCCCAATCCTATTAATTGAATCACATTGTAGTTTGTCGTCAGTAAATGCTTTAAATTTGAACAAGTTACAAACCTCGGCCTTGGCCTTGGTAATTGGCTTCATCTGTGCTACGTTCTTGGCAACACCCCTGCCTACAAAAACCACACAAAAAGCAATATCTCGCGCTAGATGGCATTCTACAAATACACATCTATCTAATTTAGGCATTCTGGGTACAGAACCGGACTACTTTTCAAAACGATAACCGTTACTTTGAATTTCAAAATAAAATAAACGTTTATTCAATAAAACGCTACCTGGTG
The DNA here is from genome assembly GCA_946811185.2 of Hippopus hippopus. Classification (NCBI taxonomy): domain Eukaryota; kingdom Metazoa; phylum Mollusca; class Bivalvia; order Cardiida; family Cardiidae; genus Hippopus; species Hippopus hippopus. The sequence goes on from OX328096.1 coordinate 23,124,012, forward strand.
CGATTCATTCAGCTACGATTAGCTAGCATGTAAGCTATGCACCTGTCATTTACTAGTATTAAAACAGCCCCTATAGGCTTGGGTAATAGCTTCGGTATAAGCCCTACTTTTCCCAAGTATATGGGATGGGTGATGCGTCATAGCAGACAGGTCGAATCTTCGAAGAATATGACATGCGCAGACAACGCACAAAAGGTGTCGTTGAAAGACGGGGTTGCTTGATAAAGAGTTACTATGGTATCAAAGAGAAAAGACGACCGCTGTAAATGGACGGACAATCTGATCTTGGTCTACTTTTGTGCATGGTGCTTAAGCGATTATATGACGGAGAAGAGTATATAAGTTGGCATGGTCGACGTAGGGAACATAACACTTCGTTTTGGACTATTCTAAATCCACTTGTTTCCATGCGGAGAGGGAAAGGAATCGAGCATAACTTGCATATACCGCCAGCTTCGATGGTGCCTCACTCGTAACGAAGTAATTACAATTTTTCCGCCAGCCACTACGTTGTAAAGGTTTGGCATCTGATATTACATCAAATGCATATCTAAGAGCGAAAATGTATACAGCTTTTCAACTTCAACTTGATCCTCTACCACAAAGTCCCGTGTTAACGACCCCGAGGTAGATTTTTGAAAGCATTGTATAAAAAGAAGAGAAAAAAAAAAACCCTAATAAATCTCATCATTTGAGCCCATTTTTATTTGTTGTCTGCAAATGCTTTTCGTCTGGTAAATAGTGAGCCTTTTCCCACTCAATCCCGGGTTTGGGAAATATTGCGACAAAAAGGAGAAAATGCTGGTAACTAGCATTTTCTCTTTTCCCCATTACGTTTTCTACGCTTCTAATGGGAAGATTAAGTTTTTGGGCCACGTTTAATTTGTCGTCTGCAATTGCTTTCAATTTGAAACCGTGTGAAATTTTGTCGTCTGCTAAAGAGTTAAGGGTGCTTGTTAACGAGGTTCTCATTTTTCGCGTTGTATCGCCGGTGACTCTATTCTTACGTGCCAATTAATTTGACACAGAATTTGGCGTTAATATTTTATTACAGTGCACAATTGAGGCATCGAAAAACGGTAAGCTTAACTTTAAATGCACAAAAATGGTAGAGATAAGCTTCAGAAAAAAGAAAGTGTGGGTAAAGGGAGCAACTGCTTGTTACAGAGCAATAAATCCTTTTCCCACAATGGTTTCCGGCGTTTTGTTGAAAACGGTCATTTCCTATCTTTCCAATATTTGTCATCTGAGTCATTTGTGAAGGTTTTGGAGGGTCTAAAGTTCTAAACAGAAAGAGAAAATTTCGGCCCGTGTTCGTCAACCATTCTAAATTGCAATCGCAGTCATATTCTATATAACGAAGTATTTGAAAATTCTGATTGGCTAAATCCTTTTAGCGGCGCTCTGGCATAATGGGGTCTAATGCATTTCCATGATGCATTATACCGAGCAAGTCATCATGCAAATGTGGATCCATAAAATCTATTTTGACCGACGACTTACTGAATCATGAGGTTGATGCAGAAAACTGACTAATAGCTGAACGTTTCGACCCTGTGCTGACTGCGCAGGCTGGCATGGGTCGATAATTCTTTTACAAATCCCTTTTTCACAGTGCAGAACTCATTTAGTGTAAGAAGTTAGAAAATGCGTTACTTTGAAATCTAGAAAAGCTTTGAGAGAAATACACTAATGATTGGTTATTAAGAGCCAAGATTTACTTTCTGAATTTCAAAGTGACGCGATTTCCGATTGGGTAAACCAAATGGTTTAGCCAATCAGATATTGCGTTCCTTTTTTTTTCTTTATCTAGAACAAGACTAAGACTGTATGATGAATTGGGGCCAATATGTTCCCTTTTTATTTGGAACTGTTTGTCTGAAGTATTTTCACTTTAAACATAAACAGACTTGACCTGCCATGGGAACGGTTGAAGAAAAAGATGGAAAACTGAGATAAGGAACTGAGATAAGGAAAATGCACGAAGTTCCTTTATTCCTTTGTAACTACTACCTTTACCTTTACCAAACAATCCCGGGTTTTAACGACCACGTGGAAGAAGCCTCTTGAAAACATTGTGGAAAAAAGAGAAAATGCTGAAAAAAAAAACCCCAACATTTTCTCCCTTTCCCACAATGTTTTCTACTTTATCGCATAGCAATCCCATCATTTAAGTCACATTTTATTTGTCGTCTGCAGAGGCTTTGAATCTGAAACAGTCCAAAATTTTGTCGTTTGGTAAAGCGTTAAACCTTTACCAGAACAGTCCTTAGTTTTAATGAACCTGAGTTGGCATGCTTTCGAAAACATTGTGAAATACAGAGAAAACGCTAATAATCAGCATCTTCTCCTTTTCCCACAATGATTCTTCTTTTCTAAATTTCAGGTATTTTGTCACGTTAAATATGTCGTCTGCAATTGTTTTCGATTTGGTTAAGCCTACAATTTTGTCGTCTTGTAAAGCGTTAACCGTTTACCGCACAATGAACCTGGAAAAAAAAAGCCTTTTGAAAACATTGAGGTAAAAGGAGAAAATGCTGGTAATCAGCATTTTCTCCTTTCCCGACAATGTTTTCTATCCTATCCAAGAATAATTGCACCATTTGAGCCACATTGAAATTGTCGTCTGCAAATGCTTTCAGTTTGAATAAGCCTAACATTTTGTCCTCTGGTACATGTATTTTGGTCCTTTTAGTATGACCATTGCATGCTGACCTGCTTTCTCTTAGCGCTTTATCAAACAATCTCGCATTCTAATGATCCAAGGGAAAAGGACTGTAGAAGCATTGTGGGAAAATGATATTCAACAAACTGCCGGTATTTGTTCTTTTCATTTTCCACGATCGTTTCTATCCTTTTAAAGACAAAATCCACCGATGGAGCCATTTTTAGTTCGTACGTCTGCGGGCGCTTTCAAAAGAAATAAGTCTAAGGCTTCGTCGTCTAGTTTCAAGCACTTTAGACCACTTTTGTGATGTTTATATAATGTACGGACCTTTAAACAAAAGCGCCTCGCCGAGAATGAAGATTGATTGAATGGTGTTTTACGTCACTTTCAACATTATTTCGTCATAGTACGGCGACAGCTCACATATTCATGTACATTTCCTGGGTTTCACCAGTACTAGGCTAAGGCTCTGAAGTGTCTTGCCCAAAGACACACCAAGGAAAAACCCAGTGGATCCAGTGCGGCTCGAACCCGGGGCCCCCAGGTCACGAGTCCAACACTTTACCACCGAGCCACGCAGGATCCCGAGATAAAAGAAAGACTGGTCATGAATGCGAGGAACTGACAGCATACAACCAATCAGATTGATTAAATGGTGTTTTCTGTCGCTTTCAGCATTACTTTAATTATATCACGTCGACAGCTCCCTTTTTCATGTATGTCCTGGGCCTAACAAGCACTAAGTCGGGACTCTGAAGTTTCTTGCCTAAGGATACTTCCATTTTATAAAGTCAATCTGTAAATAATTAGTGTATTTATGTTCTTGAAAAAATTACGCGAACATTTGTATGTAATTACTATTTAAACGATGCTCTATGTAGATTTTACGGTATATAAGACGACGAAATTTTAGACCTGGCTGAATTGAAAGAATTACCAGAAAACACATCAAATGAAACTCAAATGATGTAATTTTTGAAAGGGAAGAAAACATTGCGGGAAAAGTAGAAAACGCTGGTTACCAGCATTTTCTCTTTTTCCCCACATTGTTTTCAAAAGCCTTCTTCCCCAGTTCCGTTTCAAACCAGGCTTGTGTTGTAAATGGATGGTCTTCACAAAATTGTAAATTATCAGTATCAGTCTGTTTGTTTGTTTAAAGAACAGCTGATTGACTGATTGAATTAGAGTTTAACGCAGTTTTAACAGCTTGGGTCATATCACGGCGGTCAGTGCACCTACGCATGTGTTTCTCGGGTCTCTCACACCAGTACTGAAGCATATTTTTTTCGAAGTCACTGACTACTTTTCTCACATGCATCAGAGTCGAGAGGCAAAAAATTGGGGGATAGAAAGTTTGCATCAACCGAGTATTGAACTAACAGCCACCAGGTCGCGAGTCGGATGCGCTAGCTACTGAGCTACCCGGCCTGGCTTTAAAAACAGGACTGCAGTAGTTATGATTGTTTCAATGAGCAGTCAGAACCGCTGCTACACTATTGTCTAACGACATACTTCTTTCAGTAAATTCTTTGATACTATTCATTAAGTATTATTTAACCGTTCACCTACTAAAGATCAAACTTTCAAGTCGACAGTAAAAACCTACATGTTGCTATTTCAAAGTTATTTTTCAGCGAAAAAATATATCCTAATCAGACAGTGTAGATCCAAGATCAGACTGCACATTCTGTGCAGTCTGATCTTGAACTACACCGTCCGCAAAAGGTCCTTGAGTCGCGCTTGGCAGCCTAGGGGTTAAAGTAATTCTGTATTAGCGGAAACATATGAGCCATGCTCTGTGAAAAGGGGGGTTAATGCATTTGCAAAAAGTTTCGACCCATGTCAGCCTGCCCAGTCCGCGCAGGATGACATGGGCCGAAACTTTTTGCTATCTTTGAATTTTCTACATGTCAAAGGACCAGTCTACCTCATGATTCAGTTGTTTGTCAAACAAAATAGATTTTAGGGGGTCCATGATTAGGTGATGACTTGCTTGGTAGCATGCATCATGGAGATGCATTAAGCTCCCTTTTGCCAGAGCATGGCTTTTATTCAGTTAAAAAAAAAACTATATTTTTCTTACGACAATATAACAGAATAACAGAATAACTGATGAAATGCATATTAACGAAAGATAAGTTAACTTCATTTCAATTACTTATCGTCAAATTCGGTGAAAATGAAACAAAAAGAAAATCACTCACCCTGATGTAGACAGGCAATCAGCAATAATCCAACGACAATTGTCAAAAAAAATTTGGTTTTAAGCACGTTTCTTATTACGAAGAGATAGCATCTTCGTTTTCTCCCCATCCCGCAACGATACTTGTCCCTGACTGACGGAAACGACGTATGCGTTCAGTGGTTTACCGTTTCTTTGTTATCAATTACCAATACATTTCGCTGCTACAACTGGCGAGGGCTGATAAAAAAGTGCGGAGTTCTATTTTCAAACAATTGACAACAGAATTCGGTTTGCAGCACGTTTCTTGGTTTAGTTTCAACATATTTTTCTCAATGTAATGTTTACATACATGTTGATATAAAAATTCTAGTTACACGAAAAGGATTGGAATGAAAGCTGTAAGCTTATGAAGTTCCTCTCCTATTAGTCACGTCATCGTCAGTTTTTTAACAGTAACAGAAACTGAAACAAAATGTGGTCAACTGTATACATTACATGCTCTGTGTGTGTGTTGGGCGGGTTTGACAGGCTTGAAGGCATTTCATCTAAAAGTGAACTCTAGAAAGCATTCAAACGCCAGATCATCGAATTAAATGTTCTTAATTATATGGTGGCATATTTCTGCCGCGAGATACGAGATAGCTATTGCAATAATTTAAGAGAACTATCGTGATAAAACAAAGTTTCCTGGAAATATTATCTAGATAATAATAATTTTCACGATAAAAATATCGCGATAATTCTAACTGTTATCATGACTTTTTTTGCTTTCGGGCCCACAACTGACATTCACGGTATTTATAATTAGATACGGTTTCGGAACATCTTCGTCTACAACGTTATGAATTTGCCCTTTCCCTAAATTGTTTAAAAATTGTTCGTAGGAGGCGTTTCGAGTCGTCTTTGTGATTTTACAGACTTTTGTTTATTTCGGGTCTTGTCAAAATTTACCAATGAACCTACAACTGATAATAATTCGAATTTCTACTTACTGCAATCTTGTGAAGTCAAAAACTACCGAGTTCATCCAAATGGTGAATTTTCTATTTATAGATATCGAGAAACGGATAGAACTGTCACGATAATTTTATCCCGAATGTCAGCTTCGTGCACCATTGAGAAATTTTGAGTTAAAATATTAAGTTTATCGTGATATTTTTTTCAGGAAACTTTTCACTATCTCGATAAAATTTTCAGGAAACTTGAAGTTATCGCGATAGTTTACTAAAATTATCATGATAGCTATCTCGTATCTCGTGGCAGAAATATGCCACCATATAATTGCCCTTTTTTTTTTTTCCAATTAAAGATGAACAAAAAGATTTTGTTTTCCAAAGCGTTTCCTATTGTGACAAGTAAATGGCTATTCATGTGTGGAGGGTAAAGGCACCGGATCGGACCCAATAACCGGACTGGAGCGGGCTCAAACGGATCGGTCTTAATAACCGGATTTACTCAAATTAACAAAACGGTTCGACCTTTTCCATTTTGTATAGACTAGCAAAGTTTCATCTTTCCCAAGTCCGCTTCTTCCACAGTCGCTAGTTTGTCATTACCTTGTTCTTCCCAAGCCTCTGGTTGCTTTCCCGCATGGCTATCGTCCCAACAATGGTCTGCTATGAGAGAGGAATAAATCCTGTCGCAATAACTACCATCAATCTACGGAAAGAAACTCGCCGAGCTGGGGATTCGAACCTGCAACTCCCTGGTTTCAAATCGTGTACGCCACCGACTGCGCCGCCTTGGCTCGGCCTTGCAAACTTACTCGTAAGCATGATAATCAATACGACTTCAGGTCATATAGGCTATACATCACGAACGCATGTTAAAAAAGTAAATTGTTGCGAAAATAGACCATGCTCTATGAAAAGGGGGTTTAATGCATCTGCAAAAAAGTATCGACCAAGTCAGCCTGCGCAGTCCGCACAGGCTGACATGTGCCGAAAATATTTGCTTTTGGTAAATTCTCTGTTTGGCCGAGGACCACTCTACTCAAGGATTCAGTCGGTTGCCACATAAAAGGGATTTTGATGATCCATGATTTTGTGATGGCTTGCTTGGTATAATGCAGCACGGAGATGCATTAAGCCCCCTTTTGCCAGAGCATGGATCATTACATGTGTTTTAGTTGAGGTCTGCTATAAGACGAAAACTGTAGTCTGCAAGCTGTATCCTTTACCAAACAATCCCGAATCTTAAGGACCATTGGGAAAGAAGACTTATGAAAACATTGTGGAAAACGTAGAAAATGCTGGTAACCAGCATTTTCTTCTTTTCCCACAATGTTTTCTATACTTTGACAGAAAAATTTCATGCTTTGTGTGGAACTGATTTTGTCGTCTGCATATGCTTTGAATTTAGACTTCGCTAAATTTTGTCGTATTGTACAGAGGTAAGTTTTGATCAGCGTCATAAATAAGACGCTCGTAATAACAACACTTTTAAATAGCTCTAAACATAGTCGTTTATTTGCATATTCGTTCACTTTAACTCTTTACCGGCATACGACAAAATTTCAGATTTGTCCAATTTTAAAGAAATTGCAGACGACAAAGTGAATGTCTCATAAAATCTGAAATTTGTCCATAGAAAGATAGAAAACATTGTGGGAAAAGGAGAAAATGCTGGTTATTCTTTTAACAATGTCTTCAAAATCCTTATCGGTTAAGATCTTCAAAAATCGGGATTGTGTGGCAAAGGGTTAAATTATCTCTAACGCAAGACATTCATCTAATAATAGGCCTAATTTGACGACACCAATTAAAATATAGAACGACTAATCAATCATGGTGTGATATTTTGCTTCATTGTTCTAGTGACGTTGTTTAAAAGTTAAAGGCCCAGTAAAGGCCAAAATATCAAAGCAGGTGTCATAATACATTTAAATTTAAATCATACCATTGAAAAGTATAGAAAATATTGTGGAGATCACAGTAAGTTATCGTGTGGTCGGGCCATTTGTTAGTCGCTGGCAGAAAAAAAGAATTTTAAAATCAGATAAAAAGTAAACAAAAGACACAGCTACCTGGCAGGTTTTAAGCTAGTTTTTAAATTAATTTCTCTGTCAGCGACTAACACTTGGACCGACCGTACAATGAAAGATTGTCATCTTTACAATAATTTCCATACTTTTAAATGGTATGATATAAATTCAAATGCATTTAAACATCCGCTTTGTTTACATTTGGCCTTTATTGTCACTTTAACATAGCAAAGAACATTTCGAGACCATCTTATTCGTACAGCTGTAATCAAATTTCGGGTCACGGTAGTGTAATGGTAGAACGTCAGCATTAATCTCACAACAGAAGCTCAATTCCCGTGATGAGCTGGGTCAAAGTTTGGCACTACCCTCTTCGTTGACAGGGCAATGATTTATTTTTTAGCAAGGTTGAAGGAAGACCGATTGATCTTAGCTATAAAGAGTTTCAAAATCGATCAAAGATGAAAGAGCGGCGATCTGGCAAAAGGAGGCTTAATGTATCTCCCCGATGAATTTTAGGCCTACCAAGCAAATCATCAAAATGACCATTGATTCATAAAATCTATTTTGTCTGAAAACCGACGGAATCTGGAGGTAGAATGGTCCTTTGACATGCAGAAAATTTAACGATAGAAAAAAACGCCCTCTTTTTACAGAGGATGGCTCAAACACTAGTTAACCTTTTACTAACTAATACAGTTGCAGTCACGAGTCGGCTATTTTCACATTCGGCAAACCTCGTGTGATCCGTTGATCAAATCCCTCGACTGTATTACGAAGACCGATGCTACCTACACGGTACATTTCTTCACCGGAAATAGACCGTCATGCAATATCTATATAGTTTTGAATCGCCAACATTTTTAGATAAATGCAACCATGTGTTGCTTATCTCTTTATCTTCTAATACAATTTAACTGGTGATTAATTATACAGAGCATTCAACGAGCCATGTTCACTCATCAATTTCATTTACGAATTTGCCTCGTCATTGTCAATAGGTGAGCGGTCAATATTGCTCGAATATCAAAATAGCTTTCAACATTTTGTTCAGCAACAAGAAATGAGAAAATGCTGGTGATTTTCCTCCTTTTTCTGACCTTTTCACATCAAAAGCCTACTTTCTCAGCGTCGTTAAAATTCGCCATTGATCGGTAAAGGGTTTAACAACCCTGAATAAAAGGGTACTCGATTCAAACATAGAGGGAAACCAATAAAATTTTGGCAACAAGCTTTTTACCCTTTTCCCACAGTGTTTTCAATCCATTCAACGACAAACCCCATCATTCACGCCACATTTAACTTGTCGTCTGCAAATGCTTTGAATTTCGACTAGTTTAACATTTTGTTGTCCGGTAAACTGTTAAAGAGTTGGTAAGTGTCGAAACTGGGATGTCATTGTGTGTCATAAGTATTATTTTCTCGCTTTAGAAATGTTCATAGGTTTTATTATCAAATTACCCGCTGTAGAGATTTGTTGTCCCGAAGCGACGCCATGCATTATTGATAAGTTTCAACCACTCACAACGCCAAAGTTAGTGTAACCAATAATAAGTACTAGACTGCTGACACCCTTAGCCATTATACTGAAACGTCCCCATTTTATCACTTGTATATACACAAAAATTTATGAAACAACAACAAAGGACGGGTACTATAGTTTAACTGAGATTGTGTGTCACATTGCAGGTTTTACCGTTTGGACTTTTGATAAGACAGGTATAAAAGGGCGGTTAAAAATTGCTATAAACGATATACTAGTATCACATTCCAGAATATTTCTATACAACTATTCTGAATTCAAGAACACCCCTCCCGTGTTATTACACTTACTAGTGACTTTCTTTATATACATCAAGTGACACAATATCGCCGTTAAAGTATATGAACTTTGAAGCTATGTTATAAGTATATAAAATGAATGCAATTTATCGTTTTAAAGATTCATTCAAGTAATATTTTATCAGTTTCTACCGGAAAACAAACTGTTTGAACCTTACCAAGAGACACGCAATCGCCGTTATACTATCTATACCTCATGCAGGTGCATACCAGGAATGAAGTACAGATAAAGCGCAATTTATTCTAAATTTTCTTCTTTCATTTTTTCTTTCTTTCTTTCGTCGTTTTTTCTCTAGCAAAATAGATGTTAGCACCTTAAGGAGCCAACCACATCTTTGTCATTTTTTAGACAATGTAAATCAAGACCATACTGTATCTTATGGACATTGAAGATCAAAATCATACAGCACAGAACGTGTGGCCTAACCCTTTATCTACATTTTCCGCTATTTAGTTTTGATTTTCTGGCAAAAGCCATTTTTGAAATTAGGAAGATTTGGTCTCTTTTCCATTTAGAAAGCGCATTTAATATAATATGATGCTTTTGTGGTAAATGTTGAAGCCCGGGCTTCTGCCTAGCTATGTGCCTGTCATGGAACAAAACTTGGCTGCAGCCAACTTAAAAAAATTATGTGGCTTACTAAATATAGATTATCAACATGAACTAAAGTTTAATACGTACATGCATGTGTGCGGAAGCGGCCTACGAATAAATATGCTCGACGAAACAAACGGACAATATAGACCAAAGATCAGCCTGATCTTGGATCTATACCATCTGCAGAAGTCCACATTTTCGGTTATTGTGCTGAAAGGGTAGGCCTAAACGCTTAAAACCAAACAATCCCGAGTTCTAACGATACTAAGAAATATGTCTATTGAAAACAATGCGAAAAGGAAACTGTGCTGGTAACCAGCATTTTCTCCTTTCCCCACAATCTTTTCAACCATGTAACCGACAAATCTCTCAGTTGAGCCACCTGTGATATGTAGTCTGCAAATCATATAACATGCGTTGGCCAAAAGACAGGGCCAAATTGACGGTTGTCAATTTGGCCCTGTCTTTTGGCCAACGCATGTTATAGGTTAGCTTGTCTTTAGTTGATAATAGACATTTATTCAAGATAACCCTTTCAGCGCTACAACCGAAAACTGGGGCTTCCGTCGGAAAGCATAGATCCAATATCAGACTGCACAGGAACGTGAAGTCTGATCTGGGATTTATACGGTCCGCTTGTTTAGTCAAGCCTCTAAGATAAAAAATCTTGCTGAGATTGGTTGCATTTTATTTTTAGCCCTTTCAAGAGGTCGAACACATATGAGCCATCCTCTGGCAAAAGGGGGTTTAATGCATCTCCGTAATGCATGATATCGAGCAAGTCATCACATGATTAGGAATCCATAAAAGTCCATTATGTCTAACAATCGACTTTATTATAAGATAGACCAGTCCTTTGACATACAGAAAATTGACCTATAGCGAAAAGTTTCGATCTAGGTCAGCCTGCGCAGTCCGCGCAGGCTGACCTGAATCGATACTTTCGCAGATTCATTAAGCCCCCTTTTCACAGAGTGAGGCTCGTATATTTGGCGCTGAAAAAGTTAATTATTCATCCCACATTGAAGTAAATATTTTAGTCTTCACAAGATCGCGATTAAAGCATTTTTGCTGGCCTCTTTTCCGTACTGGCAAGTCGCTTGTATAAATAGGCCGTCTCTGTTAATATAGAATCAATTTTAGATAGTAAACCGTTTACAAATGACACTTGATTTTTATCAGAATAATGAAATTGAATTGCAATTAAAGTTGCTTTCATTTAGAAGAAAAAGTAAAATACTTTTTATGTGTTAACTAGACATGCAGTCTAATCCCAGTTAGGCCAATCTAAATTTTCATATATAACATTCAAAATGGGTAGAAGAACGCAAAAATAAAAACTGAGCAAGGGAAGTAACTTTTAGAGATTTCGTCACTTGAACATCGTAAGTTACATCCCTTGGTATTGTTTGATTCAATCGTCAAATAATTACTTTCCAAATGGGTGTTTTTAGCCTATTATTTCTGAAATCAACGAACTGTAAGCAATCAGGCAAACACTCTTGAAAGGCTTAGTAATGTTGTCATTTTGATGTAACGTATAAACTTTACGCTGGTTTAATACGAACTTCTCTTTTTTAAAGGAATTTTAAAAACAAATCTGTTTTGATGCAATTACGCATGGCAATAATATTCTTATTGCGTGTACATACAGGTGATAGAAGTTTTTCATTCTTTCTTTTTCTCATGCACTAAACAAAAAATTGCTTGGAACATCAAAAGTAATACAAATCTGTCAAGAGAGCTCAAAATGAAAGTGAAAGTCGAAATTGCTAACTAATCCGCGTGGCCATTCATTTTGGTATTATATCGATATATTGATGACATAGTTTATTTACAACCAGATGAAGTCGAAACTTTAAGATATGGATAATTTATTTATTTTTTACAATTTATAAACAGTAAACATTCCTTCCCGAATAATCAGAGGAAGAACTATTTTCTGTATACAGTTACCAGGAAGTTGGCGGAGAAAGCGTCATCTAAGTCGTAATTCGGCTCAAGCTAGCGTCAATCACGTTGTGCTAACGAGTTAACATTTACAATCGATTAGAGGGCTTTTTAAGGTTGACTAAGGTTTAATAGTGACGCTGTGGGACAGCTTTGAAATGCAGCGAAACATGTGATACATTATAAGGTTGTAACAGGATTAAATTGTTATTTTAGTCACGAAAAAGTGGTTCAAATATGCGAACCCCGACATCCGATTCTGTTGGTGGAGGACCTCTCGTACATGGTCAAGGAAAAAGAGCAGTGACACTTTTAACAGAAGGAGGATGTTTTTATCCAATTATATCTCCGTATTCGTACACAGATAGACAATTAAGGGTAAGATCGGCTCCACAAAATGCGGGCAGAATTCGGGGGACTCGACCTATGCACCGAACGACTTTGGTCATTGCCAAGCCTCCGTGGACATCTAGCACTTCATATATAACCACGACGAAACAGGTGTGTCATTTCTTTTCTAGATAATGTATCATAGTAATTATCCAATCCATTACCTCACAAAACACCACCATTGACATTGCCTTAGCGGACAACTGAACACATGGAGGGAAAAGGAGCCATTGCAGTCCCTACCAATTACATGTACCTGTCTCCTACAATACCTTCATATTGTATTGAAAAGATTTAATTTTGTTCCTTCATGAAAATGTGCAAAACATACCAACATTAACTGGTGAACACATCAGATGCCAATAACAGATTGATTTTCCTTCTATTTATCATTGCAACCGGTTGCCAATATGGCCAAAGCCCTCAGAAGGCTGTTGCTTTACGGTACCTGTTGCTTATGTTAAAGGGGATAGGGTAAGATACAGGATTAAACCTATCGTTAAGTTATGCCTGGTTCTTTAACATGCTTGGTGTATAGCACCATCACACGGGACCTCGGTTAAACATCTCATTCAAAAGAGTATTAGTATTCTTAGATGGCCATGTGTGGGGCTTGAAACTACATCCTCAAGTGGCCTGAGACTTAATGTGTACAGGTTCTATACTCTACCATGTGAGAGCTATTTGGGCTGGTCTAGATTACAGACCTAGGCATCCACTCTAGTGTTTCAATGTTCTAACCACAGCACAGTCTGCACAGGATTGAAATTTTTTGCTATCAGTAAATTTTCTGCTTGTCAAATGACCATTCAACTTCATGATTCAGCTAGTTTTTCAAACAGAATGGATCCATATTATGCAATTATTTGCATGATACAGTGCTTTAGGGTAATACATTAACCTTTAACCAGACAAGAAGATTTTAGACCTGTCCAAATTGAAATCACTTGCAGACGATATATTGAAGGTTTGCTCATATGATAGCATTTGTTTTAGTAAAGACAGAAAATATCGTGAAAAATGAGAAAATGCTTGTTTCCCACATTTCCTCGTTGTACCACAATGTTTTCAAGAGCCTTTTTCCTCAGGGTTGATAAAACTCGGGATTGTTTGATAAAGGATACAAATACCCTGTTCCCAGAGCACTGCTCATGTTTCTCTTTAATTTGTACTATCTGCATGCAGTAATTTTATGAAGGCCTGAAATAGGCTTTTGAGGTCAGAGGTTAAAAAACAACCAATTTGGCAAGTTTTTGAGAAAATCTCAACATAAATTGAAATTCTTATTTGTCTTCAAAAATATTTTTAAAACTAAGTTAGACAGACAGAATTTTTATGTCAAAAACATGAGATTTGTCCCATTTTTCTAAAATGTTTTCTGCAAAGTCACTTATAGATCATTTTATTGTGGAGCTGCAGTCATTATCTAACCTTTAACCATACAATTCTGAGTTTAAATGACCCTCAGGATACGCCTGTTGAAAACATTACTGAAAAAGGAGACAAGCTGGTAAACAGCTTTTTTTTCCCTTTTCCCACATTGTCTTATATCCTTTTAATGATAATTTCTGCCCTTTAAGCCACATTTGATTTGTCAACTGCAAATCCTTCCAATTTGGACAGGTCACAAGTTTTGTCCTTTGGTAAAGGCTTAACAAGGAATTTATAGTCTTTACCAAATGGCAAAATTATAGACCTGTCCAAAGTGAAAGCATCTGCATACGGCAGAATAAACTTGACTCAAAAATTGAAATTTGTTTTGAGAAGGGTAGAAAGCATTGTGGGAAAAGGAGAAAATGCTGGATACCAGCATTTTCTCCTTTTTCCACAGTGTTTTCAAAAGCTCCTTTCATTAGGGTCGTTAAACTCGGGATTGTGTGGCAAAGGGCTAAACATGCTACATACAAAGTTGCATGGATACATGTAGCTCAGTAGGGTCACTGGACTATGGCTATTAACTTTTGACTGTCCGAGATTCAAACCTTCATCATCTTTGTAAAGAGATAAGATTCTTATATCATCACACAGAAAACTTAGATCCATTATCGAATACATGTGTACAGATTTTTTTGGATATGCACTTGGCAGCTTTTAGTAACATTGAGGGAAAAGGAGAAATCACTTGTTTAAGGCAAATGCTTCTTTTCAACAGTATTTCTCTAAAATGTTAAACAACAATATTTTCCTGTCTCTGTCTCTGACATTGGAGATTGTAGATTCGAATCACATGATGAATATGCCATATCACTGCATGTGTACTGGTTAGGTTTCATTGAAGAAATCAGCAAGAGGTATGGATGAAAGATGCAGAATCAGTGTGAAATGAAAAGGCTTTACCTTATACCAAACAAAAAATTTACGCTCAACAACATTCACAGCATTAGCAGACAACTAACTCAATCAAGGTCATTATGTGATATCTGTCTTTAAAATTATAGAAAACATTGTGGGAAAGGGGAGAAAAAGTATCGTAGTTGAGAACAAGTATGTGTACATTGGTTAACTTCCTATCCTAAACTGAAGGGTAAAATATTAAAAACTGTTCATAACAATGAATACACTCTAAAAGTGTCACAAAACAATTCACTGGATTATATTGAGAGATTTTCTAAAGCTTCTATTCAGGGTTTAACCATTAGAGCCTTACATGTTGAAATGGACTTTTTTCAATGAGAAAAAGACTAAAATGTGACAATTTCAAGGCTGCCTTTGCTTGAATATTTTAGAAAGGTGCATACAACAAAAATCCAAGATCAGACTGCAAGCTGCCTGTTCTTGATTTAACTCTTTACTAAATGACAAAATTTTAGACTTGTTAAAATTAACAGCATTTGCAGACAACAACATAAATGTGACTCAAAATTTAACATTTGTTTTGGGAAGGGCAGAAAACATTGAGGGAAAAGGAGAAAATGCTGGTTACCAGCATTTTCTTCTTTTCCCACAATGTTTCCAAAAGACTTCATCCCCAGGATCGTTAAATGCCGGGATTGTGTGGTAAAGGGTAAAACTGCGCCTGATAAGTGCCTGAAACATATTTACTATGACAGACTATCAAAACATCCCTGAAAGACATGGGTATTAAAAGGTGAATTAAGTCTGGACACTTTATGTAAAAATATTTTTGCAAATGGAGAAAATGCTTGTTTGCTTCTATTGGTGCACTGTTTTGGAACTGTTTTGCAGTATGTAAAAAAAGATATTCTGCAGTCGGTAAAGTGTTAACTCTTTACCAGACGACAAAAGTTGAGACTTATCCAATTTGAAAGTATTTTAAAACAAGAAATGGAATGTGACTCAAAAACACAAATTTGTCCTTGGAATGATTGATAACATTGTGGGAATAGCAGAAAATGTAGGTAACCAGCATTTACTCCTTTTCTCACAATATTTTCAAAGGCCTTCTTCATCAGAGTCGTTAAAACACAGGATTGTATGGTAAAGAGTTACAGATTAAGTTGTAACCTTTGAATTTGAATAGAAATAATAAGAGGGCTTAACACTTTTCTTGTACGCATTAATTTTACCATGTCAATTATAAAGAACCATAATTCATGTGTGAAATGAAATCAAACAAACTTTTGCTGAAAATTATGTCCTTTCTTTAACTCCTTCACTGCCAACGTTGCCTTGCATAGCTTTTGCGGTTGGTGTAGATCAAGATCAGACTGCACAAAACATGCAGTGTGATCTTGGATGTACACTGTCCATCACCTGATGCTAATCCTTGACCAAAATTAGTGTAAAGATCATGAAAATATTGTGATAGGCCAAAAGAAAAGTCAAATTTATTTAGTTGGTAGCAAAAGAGTTAATGTTAAGTTATTCCCCTCTGAGACACACTTGCAGTACATGACTTCCAAAACATCCTAATGATGTAATGTAAAATTAGTTTGAATTTAAAATATAATTGAAGACCTTGTTTCGAAAGGAGAGTTTGCTTGTTACTAGTAATTGCTTGTTACTAGTAACATCTCTTTTTCTACAGTTTTTTTAAGACTGTTTCCCAAAAAATGGCTCGACATGTGACTATGAGGTGTAATAGGAAGCTATTCAGTTTTTTTTTAATCAAACAAAGCTGCTTAAATGTTTTATCATATATATTTCGCAGGGGCATAGCTAGCCCAAAATAAAGTACACAGACGTAATATCTAAGGTACCACCTGAGGTGCAAAGCACCGAGAGTGGGGAAGGTGCTGGAGGGAGGATTTCCCAGAGGATTTCTTAACTCTTTACCACACAACAAAATTTTATCCTTGTCCAAATTGAAAGCATGTGCAGACGACAATTTCAGTGTGGCTCAAATGGTGGAATCTTGCTCTGATAGGTTAGAAAACATTGTGGGAAAAGGAGAAAATGCTGGTTACCAGCATTTTCTCCTTTTCCCACAATGTTTTCAAAAGGCCTCTTCTACAGGGTCGTGAAAACCAGGGATTGTTTGGTAAAGGGTTAAAGGAATTATTGATAGTGGAAAAACTTGCTGGCAATTTTCTGTTAGAAGACTTTTAAAAATGATTTAAGTAAATGGAGAGACCATCATTGTAATGACCATTTTCATGATTTTGTGCAACTTGAGAACAGGGGGTCATGGGTTCGAACCCTTGCTCGGCCAATTTCTTTCCAAGGATAGATGATAGTCATTGCGATAGGATTCATTCCTTTTCCACCGGTGACCATTGTCTCGACGATGGTTATGTGGGAAAGCAGCCAGTGGCTTGGAAAGAAAATTGTGCAGAGTACTGGTAAAAGAGACTCCAGGAAAGCATGAATAGGTGCACTGGCCGCTGCGATGTAACTGAAATAATGTTGAAAATGGCGTTAAAAACCATACAATCATTCAAACATGATTTGGTGCAGTTTTGAACACAGTCCTAAACAATCCTGTGTTTTTGTGACTGGCATAGTGTGCCGAACTCATGTGGCTGTTTGATTCAGTTCATATGGCATGTGTACGATCGGATTTTTTCCTTTTATTTATATTTTGTCCGAATATAAGTGGTGCAGGGTCGTAATACTAAACAGTAAATTTTGATCTGTTACAATGTTAGCTATAATGACAGAATTTGCTTGGATTCCTAGCAATGCTTGCCCAAAAATGTTTTGTAATAGGCTTGAACATTGCCATTACCAGTATCGGTTGGTTTTGAAACCAACTAAATATATTTGAAAGCCCTGTAGCTCAAAAGCTCAAGGTCATTTAAACTAAGGATTGTTTTGTAAATAGTTCAACCCTTTATTGGACAATCACATGTTTTTATAACCCCCAGGAAGGAGGGCCTATGAGAGCATTGTGGGAACTGGAGAAAATGTTAGTAACCAGCGAATTCCAACAATGTTTTCCACTCTATCAATGACAAATCCAATCATTTGAACCAGATTTTATTTTGTCCTCTGTAAAATGCTTTTAGTTCAAACAAGCCTAAGATTTTGTCACCTGGTAAAGACTTAACAATTAAAAAATCTGTTGAAAACAGGGCAAAACACCATTCAGGCAAAAGTCAGACTTTGTAAATCTGGTTCAGTAAATATCGAACCGAGATAATTACCAAATATTTGACACCTTAGGTAATTAGCTGTCTTTACATTGAATGTATGTTTAATGATCCGAAACTAAATAGACTGAAATTCCAATTTAACCCTTGAAGAACAGAACCCATATTTAATAGCATATGCAGACACTGTAGATTAAGATTAGGCTGTACAGAACACACACTCTGAAAAGCCAAGCAAACTTTAGCTCATTCGCTTCCTGTTACAATTAGCTGGAGACAACTATTAAAACTAGGCTGTAGAAATTCAATATATGGTAGATTACAAACATGTCATAATACATGTGAAATGGAAAATATTGTGGCTCTTGCTAACAAAAGTTTTTCTTTCCACCTAATGTAGATCAACTCTATATCACATAACAGAATTTTATACTTGTCCAAACTAATAACATTCTGTGCTGTCTGATCTGCACCTCAACCCTTCACCACACAATCCTGTCTTTTAACAACACAGAGGAAGAAGGCTTTTGAAAACAGTGTGGAAACCAGAGAAAAAGCTGGAAACCAGCAATTTCTCCTTTCCCACAATTTTTTCTAACCTTTTGAAGACAAATCCAATCATTTCACCACATTTAATTTGTCATCTGCAGATACCTTCAGTATAGACTATACTAAAATTTTTCAGGGTCCGTATTCACCAACCATTCCTAAGAATTTTCTAAGTCGACTTACTCTTCAAAATTTTCTAAATTTGAAAGTAACGCAACTTTTGATTGGCTAAACCATTTGGTTTAGCCAATCAGAGGTTGCATTGGTTCCAAATTAGAAAATTCCAGAAAATAACCCTAAGAAGGTTCTTAAGAATGGTTGGTGAATACTGACCCTCATGTTGTAAAGATCAAAGTAATCATTAACAAAATGATTTCATGTTTACATTATCCTGACAAAGAAGGCTTTTGAAAACATGAAAAAAGAGAAAATGGCAATAACTAGTTTTTTTTCCCTTTCCGACAATGTTGTAAACCTGCGCAAAGACATATTCAATAATTTAAGCCACACTTAATTTGTCATTTGCAAACATATCAAATATGTCAGAGTCTAAAGCTATTGTTCTCTAATAAAAATCCAAGGTGTTGATTTTGTAATTCAAAAAATCCTGGGATCCTGCATGGCTTAGTGGTACAGTGTAGGACTCGTAACCTTGAGGCCTTGGCTTTGAGCCTGACTGGAAGCATGAAATGTCCCTGGGTATAGCCTGGTAGTGATGGAATTGTGAAAAAATGAAAAAATATAATAACAAGTGAACTGTTGCTGCGATATGACTGAAGTATTGTTTTAGCCATGTGAAACCTTATTCAAATACACATGGGGCATGCTCTGTGAAAAGGAGGTTCAAGGCATCAGCTAAAGACACACTGGATCCATAATAATGTGATGACTTGCTTGGTACAATGCATTATGGAGATGCATGAAACCCCCTCTGACAGAGTACCACTCATACATTATTTGAAAACTCAGTTGGTAAAGTATACAGGTTGGAACCAGGGGGTCACCGGTACAAATCCCACACTCGACTAATTTCTTTCTGAGGATTAACCCTTTACCAAACAATCCCTGGTTTTTACGACCCCAAGATAGAAGCCTTTTGAAAACATTGTGGGAAAAGGAGAAAATGCTGGTAACCAGCATTTTCTCCTTTTCCCAAAATGTTTTCTACCCTGGTGGAAACAAATTTCAATTTTTGAGTAACGTTTGTCGTCTGCAAATGCTTTCAATTTGGACCAGTCTAAAATTTTGTTGTTTGGTAAAGAGTTAATGAAAGTAATTGCCACAGGATTCATTCCTTTCATTCTGTTGATCATTGTTTTTAAGATGGTTGTATGGGAAGGAAGCCAGTGGCTTGAAAAGAATGTTCTGCAAAGTACTTGTACAAGAAAGTCCATGAAAGCATGGACAGGTGCAATTGCAGCAACAAAATAACTGAAATAATGTTGAAAAATGCCACTAAACTACAAACAAAGAAATAATTAATCATCTTTGTACCGGAAAGTGGAAAGTTTAGAGCCATGACGGCTCAGTTTGCAAAGCAGTTTTAAAAGCAATCTGCAGTGCATGTGCCTAAGTAACTACATGTACATGTATGTCTACATATATGTAGGTTTATGATTTTATGGCCCATGTTTTAATATTAACCTGTCTTTGTATTGTTTTGGCAAAATTTCCCATGTCATAGTTTGCGGTATTAAATCTTTAAACTGGCAAGAGAATATGACATTGATATGAAATAAAACATTCGAAACACTAGTTAGCTCTTTACTACACGGTCCCGACTTTTAACGACCCTAAGGAAGAAGCCTTTTGAAAACATTGTGAGAAAAGGAGAAAATGCTGGTAACCAGCATTTTCTCCTTTTCCCACGATGTTTTCTGCTCTATCAAGGAAAAATTGTGTCATTTTTGCCACCTTTAATTTGTTGTCTGCAATTGCTTTCAATTTGAACAAGTCCAAAATTTTGTCGTTTCGTAATGAGTTAAAGTCATGGAAATACATTTCAGGTAAGACTTTACTTTTTACCTCACAACAAAAATTTCGAACTTATCCGAATTCAAATCATTGCCGAAATTCGAAATGTGGCTTAATTGGTGGAAATTGCATTTGAAAAGTTAGAAAACATGTATACTTAAGAATTTTGTTTATGATTTATAAGATTTATTAAACTTTTGTTTTTCATATTTCAACCCCCCAAAGATTTGATATAACTGTAACATAATGACAAACTATCACTGTCCGACATTTAGATGCCAGGGTAATAACAATATATTTCTGCTTTTGTATAAGACAAACTGACTAGCGAAATGACAAATTTACAATCACCTGTGACAAATCTCATACAAAATTTGTGGCCATCCAAGTTGCATGAAGTTGATGTTTAAATATGGACACTAAAAGAGAGTGTGTCATCTCGCTAATAGTGGACAGATATGCAGTTTTGTATGGTGACTTTGATGTCTTTTTCAACATTATTTCAGTTATATCATAGTGACAAATTCACCTATCCATGCTTTCCTGGAGTTTATTTTACCAGTACTAAAACCACGCCACTTGCTGCTTTTCTACATGAGTAGCTTTGAAACAATTATCAATATTGTGAGAGAGGAATGAATCCTGTCCAAATTAGTATTATCAATCCTTGGAAAGAAATTTGCCAAGCAGGGGATTGAAACCCAGGTTTTAAGTCCTGTGCACTACCAACTGCCCTTCTGGACTGCAAAATTTAATAGTTGGATTGCAAGTTCAGGTACAGGAAACAGGAAGACTTGATGGATTGCTGTATTTTGCTTTTTTAAATTTTTTTTGAAAGGTCTCTGGAGAGTCTATACCATAGTAGGTTAAATTCAAACTTATGTTATAAAAATACTTCTAAAGTAATTGGCTGAAAGTTTGTTTCACATGATAATAGCTTAAGTTTTCATAATAAAACAGTGATAGAAGTTTGAATTTTTGGTGTTAAGCATTTCGTTGAACATACTTTGCAAACAAAGTTCAGGTGTAGATCATTGTTAACAGGGGCTGAAGGACTCTCAGTTATGATAAAGTAGTAGTTCTTGCTGATAAATATTTGACCTTCTATCCGATATAGGGCTTATCATACACATGATAATGTTTGTCTGTCATACCTCTTGAGTCTGAAAGAGGAAGAGGGTTCAAATGGAAAAAGCATCAATTTCCTACAATATTTCAATATTGTTAACCTTTTCCTGCACAGTTCCTGAGGATTAAAAGGACAGAGAGAAAGAAGCCTTTTAAAAGCATTGTGGGAAAAGGTGAAAATGCTGGTTACCAGCATTTTCTCCTTTTTCCACCATGTTTTCTATCTATTCAAGGACAAATATTTTGTTTGAAAAACATTTGAACTGTCATCTGTAAATTCTTTCAGTATGGACAAGTGTAAAGTTTTGTAGTGTTGGAAGGGATTAAAGCATGAAATTTTCCTTTCAATCCAATACATCTCCTTTTCGTTGCACGTGAATTTAAGTTACTAGGAAATCCATCCAATACTTAACCCATAGAGGACCAAAGTAACCCAACAGAAATTTTCAGTCTAGAAATTTTTAGACCCATCTAATTGCATTTTTATGGTTTCATTTGTCTGTAGTGTTCTAGCAAAGTGGAAAAAGTAGATCCAAGATCAGACTGCACAGCTTGTACAATTTGATCTAGATCTATATGTAGATTGACTGCAAAGGCAACTGTAGTTGTGAAAGACAGTTAACCCTTTACCACAAGAGCAAAATATAGACTTTTCCAAA
Organism: Hippopus hippopus; assembly: GCA_946811185.2. Lineage (NCBI taxonomy): Eukaryota > Metazoa > Mollusca > Bivalvia > Cardiida > Cardiidae > Hippopus > Hippopus hippopus. Next base: position 23,146,430 of record OX328096.1, read on the forward strand.
TTCAAAGCATTAATTTTGCAGATGACAAAATGTGATTCAAATGATGGAATTTGTCCTTGCAAGGGTAGAAAACAATGGGTAAAATAGTGGACAGTGTGCATCCAGAATCACACTGTACAGTCTGTGCAGAATGATGTTATTCTACAGTATCCACAAACAGCAATCTGGTCATAATCTTCATTTACAGAAAAAAAAAAAGATGTACTAGAGCTTGCCAAAGTTTAAGAATCAACCAAATTTAAAGCATAAATTTCAGATGGCAGATTCGGCATAGCTGAAAAGATTTTTTTTAAATGGTAGAAAACGCTGTGGGAAAAGATGAAAATGCTGGTAACCAGGATTTTCTCTTTTTTTCCTACAATGTTTTCATAAGCATCTTCTTTGGGGTCACTGGAACATGGGATTTTTTGCTGAAGAGTTAAGGTGGAAAAGGAGCAGGGTGACAATCACAATAGAAATTCAAATAGTTTTCAAGTATTGTAGTTATCTATAATGATCACATATTTGATATTTATACGGTATCTTTGTTTAAATACAGTAGCACTATTGATCCCCTTGTTATGTCTGTATATATACCCAGAGAATTATGGGATTTTGAAGGAAGACAAATATTTGCAAACAGACATACTGAGCTACCACCAACGGTTTTCCCTACATCAGTCTGTCTTTGGAGTCTATCTCTTAAAGCGCCGTTCACGACTTTCATTGCCTTTGCGGCCAGTGCAGACAAAGATCAGACTGCACAAAATGTGCAGTCTGATCTTTGATCTGCACTGTCCACTTTTTTTTTTACATTTATATAATGGACAAATTTGACCCTGATATTGCAAAAATTTGGCTCTTATTACAGGACAAAAAATGGCTCCTTGGTATTTGGACCTCTGTGCGTTAACCCTTAACAAAGCACTTCTCAAAGCATTCTCACATCGTCCAATAATTAATGTTTTCTACCCTTTCAATGACATTTTCTATCATTTGAGCAACATTTAAAATAATGTCTAAAACTGCTTTCAGGTTGAATAAGTCTCAAATTTTGTTGCCCTGTGAAGAGTTAAGTGCTTTCTTTTGAGGACTTTTTGTAGTTGCAGTTTTTAAATTAAAAAAATGTTACTAATGCCAAGTTTACATTCGGCCTGCAATCAGCTTATGGCAACCAAATGATGCATGGGTCCATTTTCCAGCCATCTGTAAGTGCTTTCAATATGGAGGGTCTGAAATTTTGTGGTTTGGTAAAGGGTTATAAAAAAGTTTTGTGATCTCATCTTTTTTAGCCTATTCAATTTCAGAGGAGAGCTCTTGGATTACATCTTCAACTAAGGGCTAATCTACCTGTGACAGGTGGATTATCTCAAAATGCATGACACACTTTACTTGCTGTTTGAGACAACAAAGATCTGTCAGATAATGCACTAAACTTACAGTTTAACTCTTTCACTATTGAATAAATAAATTGCATTTGGCTACAAATCTTAGAGTTCTGCAACAAATTTAAGAGATGGATCATTCGTAATCTAGAGTTACGCAGTGGACAGTGTAGATCAAAGATCAGACTGCACGTCCTGTGCAGTCTGATCTTGATCTACACTGTCCACAAAAGCTTCTGGTGTTGTCTATGGTATGGAAAGAGTTAAGCTTTGTTCTGCAAAATCCCGTATTTTGTCACCATTCTGACAAAGAAAAAAAGGACCTCCATGATTGCAATATTTCAATTTGTTTCCTGACTGAAATGTTTATCATACATTTTTAGGTCTTGCAAGTATCAGAGGCCTTCCTTATGGAACTTCTATTAGAACACTTCAGAACATAAAAAAATATATATATTATGTAATAATACAAAAACTATATTTATTTTCTGTTTTTCTCTTCAGGCATTTTGCTTTTATTTCAACCAGCTTTCAGTCAATCAATCAATAAATCAAACTAGATGTCATCATTAGAAAAATGTCACAGATGTTGCATGTTCATTTTACCTTTCTGTGAAATCTTAATTCTGTTATCTGTATATATCAACTCTTCTAAAACGCATTCCTAGATTTATTCTTGATTCAGAAAGTGACAAAATTTTTCATTGGCATAACCATTTGGTCCGTCAGAAAGTTTATCCAATCAGAAATTTTGATATTTTAAAACATAGAGAATTCATGACAATTAGACAAAGAATTTTCAATTAAATGGTAAGTGAAAATATGTCCAGGCCATGCCATAACATAGTCAGTATGACTTAGTTTGGTTGCTCCCTGGCATACAAGGATTGTTGTCTGCGTGTGTCATATTTTTCGAAGATTATACCTGTCTGCTATGATGCAGCAAAAAGGGGGCTTAATGTATTATTTCATTATGGACCGATAACAGAAAGGCCACATATACATGCAAAACACAATACCTCTCATATGTTTGTATCAAAAAAGGTCTTTTTCGAGGGGGGATATCATTTCAACGAAGTAATTTGTTCTATTTTGAAATTCGAAGTAATGGTTGCTGTTTTGAAAAGAAGTCCGGTTCTGTGTACACAGAATGCCCAAATCAGATAGGTATGTATTTGAAAAAGTCCACCAGCGGAAGATAATGGTACAAGGCTTTAATGGTTTTTAGGTTTGGAGTCCTGTATTTAATGTTGTATATTTTCTCTGTATTAGCCCTATCAGTTATTTCTACATGATGTTAAATTATAAAAAGTCAAAATTCTACAAAAAAAGACATGTCTAGTAAAAACAAGTTGTTGGTTACTTTAAGACTAATATTGAAGTTTTTAGGGCACTATACATACTCTAAATGCATATTATTTATGTCAATCATTCAAACTGCACATAATGGGTTTTTCTCTCTCATATTGAAAATTGAGATTTGTACAATTGAAAGCTACTGTGTTTCATAGCTTCCATTCTCTACACTGAAATGCATAATGGCAGAGAAGTATCTATTGATGCAGACGTCATCCATGACTCCCTGCTGAGATTTTTCATTGTTATCTCTCACTTATTTATATTGAATTTTTTCAATAAATGGAATCTCATTACATTGATTTATGGACTGATTGATTTTTTGTTTGTAACCCATTTGCTGTATGTGAAGGAAGTTATTAGTTTTCAGTGGAGAGGAGACTTAGATATATTTTTTTCCTAAATGCTAGGGACTGAGAAAACAGACCAAAATCATAATGGATTATCAAATCATATCAATTGTATTTTTATCGATTAAAATTGGTTACTAATCAAAAATTCTTCTCAAAGATTCAAGATCTGTTAAGCCTTATGTATCAAGTTAATTTCTATCTAATTATGTATTGGTTAGAGAAAAAAACACCCTCTTAGGAAACAACCAGTATTTCATTTGGTATAATGAGTTAATCTGTAAACCCAATGCCATAAAACTAACAGGACCAAAGCTTACTCTGAAACTGGATTATTAACATGTACATGTTACTGTTATGAATAGACCGAGCAAAAATAATGAAAGATTATTGTTGTTGTATCTTCATGTGATGCAGACATGGTGGTAACTGTAAGAAATGAGCAGGAATGCAACAAACATTCAGTTTAAAAAGTAAGCATTCATTAAAACCTGCTTTTAGCAAATAGATGTGTAGAAAGCTGCATTAGACATAGAGATGTGCAGAAAGCTGCTAAAGACATAGAAATGCATAGAAAAATGTGTCAGCCATTGCACTAAATGTGCAAAGCACTGCAATGACTACATGTATAGACAGCCAACACAGTGTAACTGTAGTTGAGTTGGGTCTGTACATGGACAGAATTAAAGAGCTACAGTCAGTCTGGCTTGTGTGCCAATGTACTCCCAAACACAGCCAGACAGCAACATATTACTAGACAATCAAAGTACATATTGCTGTTAGAATTGAAAAGACAATGAGCAGGAAATTTATCAAATAATCGAGAGAGATTAGTGCAAGTTGTAAGAACTTGTTTCTCAATCGATGTAAAATAAATACATGTAACCCTTTACCACACAATCCCTGGTTTTTACGACCCTGAGATAGAAACCTTTTGAAAACATTGTGGGAAAAGGAGAAAATGCTGGTAACCAGCATTTTCTCCTTTTCCCACAATGTTTTCTATCCTGCTGGAAACAAATTTCAATTTTTTAGTTACGTTTATTTTGTCGTCTGCAAGTGCTTTCAATTTGGACCAGTCTAAAATTTTGTCGTTTGGTAAAGAGTTAAACTAAACAAAAGATATTCTTTCACTAGATGGTAAGAATTAAGTTACAGTTTTACCAAGAAAAGTTCCCTTTTGTGATGTTTTTCCATGTAAAATATCAATCCAAGTTCAGCATAAATTCCTTTACCAAACAATCAAGTTTTGCTAACCCTCCTGAAGAAAGCCCTTGAAAATGTGGGAAAAGGAGAAAGTGCTAGTTACCGGTGTTTTCTCAATTTCCCACAGTGTTTTTTACCATTTCAAAGACAGACATCATCTTTCAAGTGAAACTAAATTTGTCGACTTCAAATGGTTTGAATTTAGTTGAGTCTAAAAAATTTCTCATTTGGTAAAGAGTTAATACTTTGTCTTCCATTAAACTTTGATTTCTACTGTTTGCTGTTTTGATCAACTTTGTCTCCACACACTGTAATTTTGTCTAAAATGATAGGTATATTTTGAAGTGAACAAATGGAGCAGATGATTTCAAAGCTAGCTGTCTGTTGGTAGTAGAGTGCATAGTAAGAAGTGAAGTAGCAAAGGGAAATTACTCTGCTTGTTGTAAAATTTATAATTACATTATACCCTCCCTTGAAATAATTGAGAAACTGATGCCTCTTGCTTACTTTTTTATTAGGTATTCAACAGTATTACAGTTGTCGTATACTGGTCTGTCCCACAGATAGATATAAAATATATATCAGAGTTGCCAGAACACTCATCCATTTGTTGCGAATATCTCCTTTTCCAACACAGTATTTTACCTTTTCAGAAGTAAATTCCATCATTTGAGTGGCATTTAATCTGCTATGTGCAAATTTGCTTTGAATTTGGATCATAAAGTATAAAAATGTTGTCATTTGGTAAGGAGTCAAAAAAGCAGGATAAATTTTTATTTTGTAATGGCTTTGAAACGGTTTGCATTCCGATCTTGTTAAAGATCTAGTATGCTTTCATAATTACGTATTTTAGTTAAAGAATTAGAGTTCTGAATGAGTGAAATAGACCTAATTTTAGTTAGGAAAAAAAAGTGAAGTTGTTGCTATTTAAATGTTGTTTTGGCCAGAGTGATTATTTGACAGGTAGCAGACAGTGTAGAGAAAAGATCAGACTGCACATTCTATGAAGTCTGTTCTTGACTTAGTGCAAAGTAACTACATCCAGGTTCATTGCTTTCAAGTTTAACTCTCCAAATGACAAAATTTTAAACTTGACAACTTGAAAGCATTGACAGGCAATATGTTCAGTATCACAAAAATTATAAGACTTGTGTTTGTAAGGATAGGAAACATTATGGGAATGGAGAAAATGCTGGGTACAAGCTTTTTTTTCCTATTCCTACAGTGTTTTCAAAATCTATTTTACTCAGCAAGGTCAAAACAGGGGATATTGGGATAAAGGGTTAAGAATTCGAAAATTAATGGTCTGCTTTTTGTGAAGATCAAAACATATATTATGTACTGATTTTTGTTTAATATCAACAAGAGTTAGATAATATATTTTTGTTAGTTACGATTCTTCATAATCTTTTGTGTACATTTTTGAACCATTATGTACTTCAATAATCTATTATTCCAACAACTAGTTTTTAAGTTTTCCTTTAACCCTTTACCAAACAATCCCTGGTTTTTACGACCCTGATATAGAAGCCTTTTGAAAACATTGTGGGAAAAGGAGAAAATGCTGGTAACCAGCATTTTCTCCTTTTCCCACAATGTTTTCTACCCTGCTGAAAACAAATTTCAATTTTTGAGTTATGTTTATTTTGTTGTCTGCAAGTGCTTTCAATTTGGACCAGTCTAAAATTTTGTCGTTTGGTAAAGAGTTAACCCTTTACCACACGACAAAATTATAGACAGATCCAAATTAGAAGCATTTCCAGTGGACATGGTAAATGTTGCTTATGTAATGGGATTTGTCTTTAAAAGAAAAGAAAACATTGTGGGAAAAGAAGAAAATGCTGGTTACCAGCATTTTCTCCTTCTCTTACAGTGTTTTCAAAAGCTTTCTTTCTAAAGGTCGTTAAAACTTTGGATTGTGTGGTAAAGGGTTAAATCTTTACCAGACAACAAAATTTTGGACTTGTCCATACCCAAAGCATTTGCAGATGAAAAATTAAAAATGGCCCAAATGATGAAACTTGTCCTTGATAGGGTAGAAAACAATGTGGGAAAAGGAGAAAATGCTGGTTACCAGCATTTTTTCCTTTTCCCACAGTGTTTTCAAAAGCCTTCTTCAAACTTACCAGATGACAGAGTTTAAGACTTGTCCGACTTAACCATTGCCAAACAATTCCAAGTTCTAACAACCCAGAAGAAGACAGCTTTTAAAAACATTGTGGGAAAAAAAAAAGCTGGTAACAAGCATTTTCTCCTTTCCCGTAATGTTTTCTACCCTTTCCAAATCAAAATTTTATATTCTGAGCCACATTTAGTCATAAGCAAATGCTTTCTATTTGGAAAAGTTTGAAAATTTGCACTCTTGTTAAAAAGTTGTAGGCATTTGCAGATAACAGATCAAATATGGCTCAAATTAATATGGGATTTGTGTTTGAAAAGAAATAACAGATAACCAGATTATAGGAAAAAAGATCATTTTCTCCTTTTCATACATTTGTTTCTAAAATGCCTCCTTCCTCAGGGTCATTTAAATTTGGGATTTGTTGTAAAGGGTGAATTTTTACTCTGTCACTTTGGCTTCAAACATGACCTCCCAGTTGGATTCTTTTCATCTTACTGCAGATAATGTTGAAAAAATAAAAAAAAAATGTGGTAACAAAATACCTGCAAATGCATTGTGTTCTATATGCTTCTTGTATCAAACTCAGCCCTATAGCTCAGTTGGAAATATGCCAAGCCCCAATAGCGAAGTTGGGAGTGCACAGGACTTGAGAACAGGGAATTGCTGCTTCAAATCCCCAGCTTGACAAATTTCCTCCCAAGGACTGATAACAGTTATTGAGACAGGATTCATTCCTCTCTTACCGCTGATCATTGTTTTGAAGATGGTCATGTTTGAAAGTAGCCAGTGGCTTTGGAAGAATATTGTGTGAAGTACTAGTGAAAGAAACTCCAGGAAAGCACAGATAGGAGCACTAACTGCCGCGATATAACTGAAATCATGTCAAAAACAGTGTTAAACACCATACAATGAATTAATCAATCAGTTGGTAATATACAAGGCTTGAAACCGTGCGGTTGATACATGTATTTTGTTTTCCAAACTTGGCTAATTCTTACTGAAGATTGATGATAGTCATAGCAAAAAGAAGTTGATTCTTTCTCACTGCTGAACATAATGTTTTGACAATGTTTATGTGGGAAAGCAGCCATTGCCTTGGAAAGAATGTTGTGCTAAGTGCACGCAGCCCACCACAATATAACTGAAATGATGTTGAAAATACTATCAAAAACACCAAAGAAGCAAACAAACAACAATAAAATGACACCACAGAGCTGAAGCCAATAGCTGCCTTAACTTTTTACCAAACAACAAAATTTTAGACAAATTCAAAGCGTTTGCAGATGACAAATTAGAGATGACTTATATGGCTAAATTAATCCTTCAAAGAGTAGAAAACATTGTGGGACATGGAGAAAATGCTGGTTACCAGCACTTTCTCCTTTTCCGACAATGTTTTCAAAAGGCCTCTTTCTAAGGGTGGCATTAAAACCCAGGATTGTTTGGTAAAGCGTTAAAAGACATAAAGGGTTACTGGTAAGTATTTCGAAAGGAGACTTATATACAAACACAATAATACCTGGAGACAATGAGATCAAACATTTCAACAAGATTAACCACTCTACTATTGAAAAAGAATTATTTATAATCTATTGGTGACCTAGCATGACAAAAGTCAGATTTGCCTTCTCTTATAGTGTCCCTCATAAAGGACTGCTGTCTGGTAATGGGCATAGCACTGAAAGGCCCCAGCCTTGCACTGGCCAAACCCAGGAAGGGCATACATTGTTGAGCTGTCACTATGATATACCAGTAAGTAAAATGCTGCTAAACCTGGCCGTAACTCTGAACTATAGCCGAGCCTGGTTGCTCAGTCGGTAACATACAGGGATTGAAACTAGGGGGGTCACTCAGGTTGAATCCCCCAGCTCCGCATATTTCTGAGGATTGATGATAATCATTGCGACAGGATTCATACCTTTCTCACTACTGATCATTGTTTTGACAATAGTTGTGTGGGGAAGCAGCCAGTGGCTTGGTAAGAATGTTACTATTCTATTCCAATGGCAGCATAACGTAATTGTTAGAATTTATCTTTGAAAGGGTGAAAACATTCTGGGAAAAGGAGAACACAATGTTAACTAGCATTTTCACTTTTTCCCACAATGTTTCCAAAAGTCCTCTTTTTCAGGTTCATTAAAACACAGGATTGTGTGGTAAAAGATTAAAATCTTAATTCTGCCTTTTCAATTAGCCAAACAGCCCAATTATTGCTATTTCAGTCAGCTTGTTCCTGCCAGAATGTGTAACACAGTAGCAGACAGTGTAGATCTAAGATTAGACTGCAAGTTCTGTACAGTCTGATCTTGATCTACACCGTCAGTCATAGTGACTTGAGTCAGTTGCACAGACCACAGATGAAAAAAAAAAAAGAAAAACAAATATGCCCTTTCGTCATCTTTTGCCGGCTATCGATTTATTGATCTCAGCTCCCTTATTAATGTCTTTTCCTAGGTTTCAGCTCTGGACCTTTGGAATCAGCTTACTAAAAGTTTTAGAGTGCAAATTATTGTGGACTTTACACCTATATTTCAGATTTATGAATTTTCTGAAATTGTTTTACTAATTTTTGTAACATTTGTTTTATGCATATTTCCATAACTCTTCAATTGAAGGCAGAAACAGTAGTTCCCATGCACTTGGTACCCAAGAAAATAGTGCATACCGCACAACTGGAGAGAAATATGATGTAATTTATGGGCATTTACACTACATTTCACACACTTTATGTCATCTCATATGTCAGCCATTTCTGTTGATTATGGATACAATATGTGTTAAGAAAAAATATTTTGTCAAAGAACAAAATTGATAATTACTGTGGATTGGTGTAAGGATAATTCTGATGTTTTTTCTCAAGTTTCTTTCTCTTTTACCATGCAATACAAAAAAATATGTTTCCACATTTCAGCCTATGTACTAACTTAAGAATGATTTTCTTGTACGAAGAGTTACACAAAACTTTCACTCAAACTTAGCTGTGAAAATTTTTAAAAATGGCAAAACTTATCATTCGCAAAAATTGTTAGACTTCATAAGATTTTTTTTTCTAGTAAAATAGTCCCAGGTTCTGTAGTGCCTCACAAAAGAACACTCTTGAATGACTAAATGCTGCCAGTGTGGATTCAACCAGGATTTTGTTAACTTTTTTTACCACACAACAAAATTTTAGACTGATCCAATTTGAAAGCATTTGCAGATGACAAAATATATATAAACATGAATGAAAAATGTAAATTTGTGTTGGAAAGGGTAGAAAACATTGTGGTCACTAGCGTTTTCTCCTTTCCCCCCCCATAATGTTGTTGAAAGGCTTCTTTCGAAGGTCATTAAAAGTCTGGATTGTGTGGTAAAGGGTTAATAACAAATCCAAAACCTTAGCTATTTACCAGAAATCCTAGATTTATCCAAATTGAAAGCATTTGAAGATAACAAACTAAATACTGTTCATTTGATGTAATTTGTCTAAGAAAGAGTGGAAACATTATGGGAAAAGGAGAAAATGCTGGTTACTGGCAGTTTTTCAAAAGACTTTTCCCTCAGTGCCTTTAAAACCCATGATTGTTTGGTAAAGGTCATAATTAGGAAAAAAGATAACACAGAGAAAGAGTTAAATTGGCATTTTCATGGGCCAATGGATTGGTCCTGGATAATGACAAGAGAAAACTTGAACCAGTATTTATTTATATACTAAACATATCTATACATACATGTATTTATATTTTAAATTACCTTTATCGGAAATTTTAGACAGGTATTTTGACAGTTTTAATTAATTTGATTGTAATCAGTTGTAGATCTAGTTGTTTGAAGTAGTTTATAAAAAAATGATTTTTTGCTGAATTAATTAAACTACACAAAAATGTTTAACAAGATATTCATTCATAATCTAAAACCAATTAAATTTATAAAAAATCATGACAAAATTCTTTGAACTCTTTACTCTCCTAAACATTTTTGTTGATACTTGTACACTTTTGTGGTTCTCATTCTAGTTCAACAGTACAGGAGGCCTTCCCAGAAGCTACCGGTACTTGACCAAAATAAATAAAATCTTCTTATTAAAATTATGCTGCCATTGGAATAGAATGGAAATGTGTTTGAATAGTCCAGGTCATAAAAGCTTTTTCATTATGGGCCCAAGGTCTTCGTATTATGGGAAATGGACACCTGACTCTCTCAGATGAGAAATTTGCTGGCTGGATGTACTAGAATTGAATACAAATGTGTTTAACTCTTTACCAAATGACAAAATTTAAGACTGGTTCAAATTCAAAGCATTTGCAGACGACAAAATTTACATGGTTCAAAAAATGAAATTTGTTTTGGGAAGGGTAGAAAACATTGTGGGAAAAGGAGAAAATGCTGGTTACCAGCATTTTCTCCTTTTCCCACAATGTTTTCAAAAGGCTTTTTCTTCAAGGTCGTTAAAACTCGGGATTGTGTGGTAAAGAGTTAAATAGTCTAGTTCATACAACCTTTTTCACCAGGAGCCCAGGACCCTCAATATTTAGAAAATGGACACCTTAAAACTCTCTGAGAAACTTGTCAGATGCAATTTCAACCAGCCCGCCCGGGTGGCTCAGTGGTGAGCGTGTCGGACTCATGACCTGGTGGTTGTGAGTTTGATACCCGGTTTAGGCGAACTTTCTCTCCGGCGTATTTTTGCCTCTCACTTCTGCTGAAGCATGTGAGAAAAGTAGTCAGTGGCTTTGGAAAGAAAGTTGTGTTAGTACTGGTGTGAGAAAGCCAGGAAACATATGTGCGTCACCGACCGCCATGATATGACCTTAGCTGTTAAAGTGGCGTTAAACCCCAATACAACCAACCAACCAGCAATTTCAACTGTGAAACTGAAAGTATTGGGCTTAGGAAAAAAGTCTTTACCAATTTTGAGATTGGATAAATGAAAAAATAAAAATTCTGAATGCAAACCAAGTTTCTTGGACAACTTTAGATATTCTGAAAATATGCAAAATTGTTGAAATGTTCTGTAAACAGTTTTGAAATTCCCAGAAATACCTTACTTATATCCAAAATACTTTATTACAATTTAAACTCAGAAAAGCACTCTTTTTACCGTCAAACTTAGGATTCTGTGTGGCTCAGTGGTAAAGTGTGGAATCCCTGGAGTTGAGCCTCACTGGAAGCTCTTGAATTTTCATGGGAGTGTCCATGGGCAAGACACTTCAGAGCTCTAGCCTAGTAAGTACTGGAAAATCAGTACATGTGCATGAATATGTAAGCTGTCACAATCATATGACTGAAATACTGATGAAAGTGGTGTAAAAAAACAATCAATTAACCAATACTGGTATACTTAATTTGATGTGAGGCTTTAGTTTATCTTATCTTTATGAGTGATTTTATTGTCATTTTCAGAATTTCAGTGGAAGTAAAGTTTTAAATCCTGTAAGAAGACCACCATTGTGTCCCTCCATGCACAAGTCACAGATCAAACTGACCCATCCCCCTGAGGGGACTCAGATGGGGCCTGAATGGAATACTCATTACACCAGCACTTTCATGGAGAAAGATATTATACCTGTAAGTAAAATGTTTAACCTTTTACCACACATTGACGCCTTTTGATGCCCCTGAAGAAGAGGCCTTTTGAAAACATTGTGGGAAAAGGAGAAAATGCTGGTAACCAGCATTTTCTCCTTTTCCCACAAAGTTTTCTACCCTATCAAAGAAAAGTTGCATCATTTGAGCCACTGTGAAATTGTCTTCTGCAAATACTTTCAATTTGGATAGGTCTTAAATTTTGCTGTGTGGTAAAGAGTTAAGCACTTGAAATATTGAATTGCTGCAGAAGATGGGCATTAATCTTTTACTAAACTACAAAATTGTAAACTTCCAAAACCAAAGCATTTGCAGAAGACAAGTTTAACCCTTTACCACACAATCCCATCTTTTAACAGCACTGAGAAGGAAAGCTTCTGAAAACTCTATGGGAAAGGAGGTGGTAACCAGCATTTTTTCCTTTTCCCACAATGTTTTTTACCCTTCCATAAACAAATTTCAGTTTTTCAGTAACATTTATTTGTTCGTCTGCAATTGCTTTCAATTTGGACAAGACCAAGGTTTTGTTGCTTGGTTAACCCTTTCCCAAACAACCCCTTGTCTTTACGTGGCTGCAGTACAAGTCTTTTGAAAACACTGAGGGAAAAGGAGAAATTGCATGCAAGGAGCAATTTCTCCTTTTCCCACAGTGTTTTCTACCCTTTTGGAGAACTTTCCGCCATTTTCATCAAATTCAAAATTGTCGTCTGCAAACTCTTTCAGTTTGGAAGAATCTAAAACTTGTCATTTGGGAAAGGGTTAAAAGAGTTAAATATGATTCACGTTATGTAAATTGTATATTGTAGGGTAGAAAATATTGTTGGAAATGGAGAAAATGCTGCTGGTTACCAGCATTTTCTTCTATTCCATCAATTCTTTCAAAAACCTTTTTTCCTAGGGGCCATTAAAACATGGGAGTTTTTGGTAAAAGGCTGTAGTCTGGGCTCACATATACCGTCTATTCTTACTTAGTGTTAATCGAATTTGATCAAAAAGCCATCTGATTGCTTGAAGCAGAGTTCCTAAGCCAATCAGTCGGCTATTACAGAAATAGAATTGAATTTTACGCTTAAAGTGCTAGATTAACTCGGCAAACACTTTCAGTCTAGAATACATTCCCTAGTACTAAAGTCCAATATTGTGTTTACCTTTGCAGTGACTGGGAAAGGCTTGCGCCATGCGCCATAGTCACATTAAAATCCAAAATGTCACATCGTTTTTGCCAATGAGTGCGCCCTTGTCCCATTCAATTTTCGATGTCGTAAAAATACGAAATTTAGTCAGACGAATCTCCTTTGATCGGCGCCGAGTAGACGCTCTATAAAATGAGTAGCTATGTGCGTGTGACGTCATGTTTTCAATCATAAAACGCTTATTGAATATTGAACCTATTTTGTCGTCTTGATGAAGCTACCCTGACTTTGCCGTAAAATTCAAATTCAACAACTACCTAAGCATTAGAATATACCACCGAAAATTTAAAATTGCATGAAGGTCAGGGCTCCATCAGTAATTTCTTTCCCACAATGATCGTTTATTAACAGACTCATACAGACGATCCTAGCGAGAATCAGAGCAACTCTCAGATCACATCTCTCTCCGAGCCTATCCCAAGCATATCCATGGACATGCAGCAAACGTTTATCAGTGTATATCATGCTGATTGAGAAGGCCATTTTTTTTCATCGTGAATTAGATAGGTAACATTCTCAATCAGCTTATGGTCTAATAGTATTTATGTTCCCTGCTACCCCAATTGATAAGTTCATTTCAACCATCATGCTATAATACTGCTAAAAGAAATAAAAAGAACATAATTATATGTAAAGAATGATAATGAGAAAAAAAGTTTTGTTTTTTTTTTCTTTAATGAAATGAAAATAACAATGAAAGGGGGTGAAGGTCAGACCTTTGTCTTATGGAACAATGAAAGGGGGGTGAAGGTTAGGCCTTTGTCTTTTGGTGTCATCCTTATATTTCCATAATAACCAAGTAATTTTGACCCTTGATCATTTCTCTTTGACGCTTGGAAATTTCATTTTGACTCTTGAAAATTTCAGCCCAAGATTCAATGACTCTTGGGATTCAGGACCTAATGAGAACCCAGATGACTATGTTTGATTCCAAGCATTAAATATAGAACCAGCATAAGCATTTAGCTACATTTTGACTTGCATTGGGATAGTACTATTATTTAAAGAAATAAATGAAAGCAATTAAAAGATTTTGTGTTTTTTTCTTAAATTGTCACATTGGTTTTCCTGGAGGAAGGGACATTGTCCCATTGAAAATAATTCTTTCCCAATCACTGCCTTTGTACAAATTTCTCAGCAAAACTGATGGTTTAAATTGAAGATCAGACTGCATATTTTGTGAAGTCTGATCTTGATCTCACTAGCATCAAGCGCAACAATTACATCGAAAAGGGCTTTATGGAATACAGGGATCTAATATACAAAAATCCCTGTGGAATATAATGATTTGTGAATATTGTCATGAGGGTTAGCTCATTATATCCTGCAGCTAAGTTTTGTTTCTTGCAGCAGGTCTACTGCTGTCAGTTCAAACTTATCTTTTTACATTGATTGTGAAGTTCTCACACGTTCAAACAACCTATAATTATTAGTTGCTCTTGATGATTGCTTCCCTTAGAAGGTTGACCCCACACATCATAGAAATATTTGTCTATTAAAAAATTGTATCAAGGTAATGGATCTAACTCTTTTGAATTCCATTGTTTTTTTAGCTTGCCTGGACAAAGTTCAGGAGGAGCTATTGCACTACCCTCAGCGCCAGCCTTGGTGTCGGCATTGGCATGAGCATATGTACAGGTCCAAAGTTCCTTTCAGCAATACACTTGCCCATGCCCATGATCCTAAGGTCAAGGTCTGAGACTTTGATATTTTGCATAAAAGTTTTCTTTTAAGTTTTTTTTAAAGAACTCATATTTTTTAAGACCAAATGATTGCAACCACAAACAATCAATTTTTTCAGGTGAGCTGTGCTGTCTGTTGACAGCTCTGGTTTTCTCAACATTTTACCAAACATTCCAGCATCTTAATGACCCTGCAAAAGAAGGCTTTTGAAATAATTGTATGTAAAGAAAAAAAATGGTTACCTTTTCCCAAGTTTTCTTTTTTTTCTAGAAGTATAATTCCACGTCTAATTCTTACATCCATTTTGTGCTCTGCAATTTTATAATGCTGTTAATTCAGGTAAGTCTATAATTTTGCAATAGGTAAAGAGTTAGTCCTTTTCCAGGCAATCCCAAGTTTTGACAGCCAAAAAAGTAGGACTTTTGAAAACAGTGTAAGAAAAGGAAAAATTGCCCGTAAGCCAGCATTTTCTCCCCTTCCCCCAAATTTTTTTTGCTCTTTCCAAAACTAAATGCAAGTTTTTGGTCACATTTATTTTGTTGTCTGTAAATATTTTCAGTTGGGATAAGTTTAAAGTTTTTTGGTAAGGACTTATAGTTGAACTGATTTATGTGAAAGAAATATCTTCACCTTTTCAGTATAATTCTCTGCTTCAAAAAGTTTTCTGAATGAAATATATTTACATTTAATTTACATTTAATTAGAGACTAACTAAAGGCTTCTCTCAAATAGTCTTTAAAAAAGGAATTTTGAGCATGGATATTAATTCATTTTACAAAACACAAAATATGTACTCTCCAACTACTGTTTTCAGTCTGTTAACCCTTTACTGAACAACAAACTTTTTCAAAGGTAAAATTGTTAGCATAAATTGCAGATGACTAATCATATGTGGTTCAAATGTTAGGGTTTGTTCAAAGGCCATAAAACACTGTGGAAAGACAGAGAAAATGCTTGATTATGTGTTAAAGGGTTTAACCCTTTACCACACAATGATGACTTTTAACACCCCTGATAGAGAAGGCTTTTGAAAACATTTTGGGAAAAGGAGAAAATGCTGGTTATCAGCATTTTCTCCTTTTCCCGCAATGTTTTCTACCCTATCAATGAAAAATAATTTCATATGATCCACATTGAAACTGTCATCTGCAAATGCTTTCAATTCGGACAGGTCTAAAAATTTGTCATGTGGTAAATGCAGATGAATTCAAAATGGTGTTGTCAGAGTATAGGGTTAGAAATAAGCCAAGTGGAATTATTTAGTCATTAGAAATGACCCTGGTATTGTATTTGCAAGACTTTTTTGGTCATAATATAACATAAAACAATGGACTGTATAGATCAAAGATCCATGCAGGCTGATCTTAATCTGCAATGGCCACAAGAATAAGTGCAATCATATAAAGCACCAAGAGAATAAGTTATTTGCCATACTTGCTTAGCTCATGTAAATGACTTGTGTTCTTCCGTATTTATAAACTCTTTCAGCCTTTTTTCAATGAAGCATTTCAGTAACTGAAGGGTTTATGAAGTAAATACAAAAAAAGGAAGAGATTGTATTACTTAGATTTCATTTGAATATTAATTTTTGGAGTACTTAAACAGTGAACGGATCAACATGGCAAGTCAAATATTAATCTTTTGAATTTATATGTTCTTGATTTAATCCTTTACCACACAATCCCAAGTTTTAACGACTCTGAAGAAGAAGGCTTTTGAAAACATTGTGGGAAAAGGAGAAAATGCTGGTGACCAGCATTTTCTCCTTTTCCCACAATGTTTTGTACCCTTCCCAAAACAAATTTCAGTTTTTGAGTCGCATAAATTTTTTCGTCTGCAAATGCTTCTAATTTGGACTAGTCTAAAATTATGTCGTTTGGTAAAGAGTTAAAGTCTTTTTAAAGTAGAGGAGACTGATGTGATAAGTAGATTTATACAAGCAATAAAGTAAAAAAAGGATCAAAATAGTTATTGGTTTGTGGGATTTTTTTTGTTATATGTTTTTTCATTCTTTTATTCAGGTTTTCAAGCCTTTTTTTTTTTCCGTTTCAGTTTTGTCGTCAAAAATGGAATTAGTTGTTCTATTATAATGTTTCTAAGGAAAAGGCAGAATAAAATTTGTGATCATTTGTAGTGCCTTTTAACTCCTCACCAAACAACAAAAGTTTACACTTGTCCAAATGGAAAGCATTTGCAGATGACACATTGAGTGTGATTCAAAAAATGAAATTTGTTTTTGGAAGGGTGGCAAACATTGCTGGTTACAAGCATTTTCTCTTTTTTCCTAAATTGTACTTAAAAGCCTTTTTCCTCAGGGTCGTTAAAACCTGTGTGGTAAAAAGATAATTATGGAATGTTAGAGCATTCAACACTCATGTGGTTGTGATTATTTTAGTTGTTTTTCAGGAACCTTTCAGTGTTTAACACTGGAGGATTTATAATTGTTTTTGTTGTAAATTTTGGGTGATCTGTGAATCTTTTTTCTGAAAAAAAATTTGAAATGTTTATTCAGCAGTCCCCTGCTGAATAATTTTCTGCACACATTTATGGCACCGTTTGATTTGGATTAACTTGTTATCTTGAAATATGTATCTTATTGAAATTTTCACTCTTCAACAAAATGAAAAACAACGAGGAAAAATAGGCAATTGCTGACCAAGTTACAATTCATTATTTCTCTTCATATTGAGCCACAAAAGAGTTTCAATATTCATATTCCAGTACCTCCTATGCCATCTATCTTTTTTAAGGGTTTGTCTCGTTCTCTATACTTTCAGGCCAACCGATTACATTTAACTTCCCTAGTCAACAGAATAGATCAACAAGAAGGTGCTGATATGAAGGAGACAATCAAAATGGACAATAACTCTCCAAATTATTTTACCCAATATACAAGAATCCATGGTAAACTAGGCACCCTGTTGGATCAAGGCGTGTCCAGAGATTACCCTGTCAGAATGCAATATAATATTTTAACAGGTATGTGGTCATCTAATTTAGATTAATCCATTACCAAATGACAAAATTTTAGACAGGTCCCAAATTGAAAGCATTTGCAGATGACAACTTATAATGTGGTTCAAATGATGTAATTTGTGTCTGAAAGAGAGAAAACATTGTGGGGGGAAAAGGAGAAAATGCTGATTACCAGCATTTTCTCCTTTTTCCCCCACAATGCTTTTAAAACCGTCTTCATCAGGGTCGTTAAGACTCAGAATTGTGTGGTGAAGGGTTAACCCCTAAATCCCTTGAATCGACCTAATTTGCTTTTTGGGGACAATGCAGATCAAGATTAGACAGCATAGAACATGCAGTCTGATCTTGATCTGCTCTGTCAGCTTCTTTGTTGCATATTCCAGTGGAAATTACCAGCATTTTCTCTTATTCTGCAATGTTTCCTAACTTATCAAAGATATCTTTCATCATTTGGGCCACATTTAAACTTTTGTCTTCAAATGCTTTCATTATGGACAAGTCTACATTTTTGTCATGTGATAAAGAGTTAACATTAACTCAAATGTTTAACTGGTCCATTTTTAAAACATTAATTTGCAGACTACAAATTTGAATGAGACTCAAATGGCTAATTTTGTCTTTGAAAGGGAAGATAACATTGTGAAAAAAATGGAGAAAATGCTGGTTACCAGCATTTTCTCCTTTTTCCACAATATTTTCTAGAGCCTAATTTTCCTCAAGGTTGTTAAAACATAAGGTCATTTTAGTGGAAGGTTAAGAGAATCTTCATTTTATCAAGTAATAATTCAATATTAGTTTTTTTCATGAACATTGGCTGATTGGCTGAAAAATTTTTTTCATAGCTCCATGAAAAAAAAAATTCAGCAGTGCCGGAACTACTTTTGCAGTCAAACTAATGTAAACAAACATGTATACGAGATTTCATAATGTTTTTCGTTCTGATTTAATATCGAGTCCGAAGTTCAAATTGCTAGCTGATTTTATTTTTTCTGAATACTGAAAAAAAAATCCAACAGTAAATTCAAAGAGAGAGCTGAAAACTCATTGTTACTCTGCTGGGTTTAAACAATCTTATTTTCAACTTAATTCTACCGTATTGAACTTCTAGTAATAAATCCACTCAGTCTGCAAATGTTCAATACTATAATGATGTCATGAATTACGTCATTTTTACGTCATGAAGGAGCAGTTTTACCGGGCTATGAAATATCAATGAAAAGGACAGTAAATAAATACGCAATGTTGGATTTACAAAAAAACAGCAGTTAGTATTATTTAAGTACATATTTGTTGTCTGTGATATTGAATTATAAGGAATGAAGAGAATTTTTTTCGTTTTCATGGAGGTATGAAAAAAAAACCTAATCACACTTTTGTATGAAACTGCTTCGCAGTTTCATACAGTGTGATTAGGTTTTTTTTTCATACCTCCATGAAAACGAAAAAAATTCTCTTCACTCCTTAAGTAAAACTGGTTAGGAACATTGTCTCTTTTTTATCCATGATGATGTCAAAGTTTGAAACTGGATAATGTTGGGTTTAAAAAAGGTCATTTAAGGTCAAATGAATGAAATGTTTTGTTCATACTCAAGGTGCCACATTCTTTCAATCTGTTCTCAACTAATCCATCTAAGGATAATTGTATAATGCATACCGGTAGAACAGATTCAAAGATGAACTATTCTGGGTTGAAAACTAGGTCAAATAAGCAAATATCAGTAAATATATTGTCCTCCGCTTTGTATAAGACTTTGTCACAGAGAAAGACCAAATTTCTAGTGGCATACAGATAAACAGACTGTGTGCAAAGCCCCTAAAAAATTCAGAACAGTTGTATAACACTGGTAGCGTGTGAGGGCAAGGATCAATGTAACCAGTTTTTAAACACTTCAGTAGTGTTTGAGCTTAAAAATATGCAAAAAAAGTTGTGAAAAACAAAATTAACCCTTTATCAAACAATCCCTGGTTTTTACAACCCAGAGGAAGAAAGCCTTTTGAAAACATTGTGGGAAAAGGAGAAAATGCTGGTAACCAGCATTTTCTCCTTTTCCCACGATGTTTTGTACCCTTCTCAAAACAATCTTCAATTTTTCAGTCACATTAATTTTGTCGTCTGCAAATGCTTTCAATTTGGACGAGTCTAAAATTTTGTCATTTGGTAAAGAGTTAACCGAAAGTAAAATACATATCTTCAGATCTTCACACCTAAAATATGTGTAAAATTTCGAAAGGAATGGCATATTTAGCATGTAGGAAGAGAAACTGTTGCACATGCAAGGTATCCACCATACACTTTGATAATGTTTGAACCCAAAAAAATGACCGTTAAAAATGTGAAAAATAATAATATATTTATTTGTCTTGAAGTGGTTTTATGTTTTGATATGATAATTTTGCTTTCATATATCAAATTTATATATCATTTTGGTATAATTGAGACTATCTTGGTTGAATATTTTAAATATCTTGATAGTGTTTTTATATCTTGAATATTTTCTGCTATGGCATTCCATGCCATACATGTAATACATGTATATGAAGACTGACTGATAAGTTGTGAGCCTTGTATTGATTTAGCAGGGATGTCCTTTTTCAGATCTACTATTCCCTGACTATTCAAGGCTGTATACCCGAAGACTTGTGTCATTTGGTCAGTTTATGTCAAAGAGGTAGCACTCTAAAGTAAACAAGGCAAATGAGTTTTGCAAAATGAACAAAATTGCTGAACGAACAATGATTCAGTATTTGCATAAAAAGAAGGGTGATGGAATTTAAACGTGGCAGGCAGAATCTTGAAGATGACGCTTGCCCTGGAAGGCCAGTTTCACTGTTGCAACTCCAGAAATGGTCAATAAAGTCCATTACTTTTTTATGGCTGACAGGCAAGTTACAGAGACATATAGCCAGTACAGTTGGGATTTCACAGGAAAGAGTTCATTCCATTCTTACAGAAGATCTTGCTGAGAAAGCTCTCAGCCCATTGGGTACCAAGATTTCTGACAGTTGATCAGAAGCATATGAGGCAGACTTTGTTTCATGCTAATCTGAACCTTATAGAGGCTGATCCTGCTAACTTTTTGCAGAGATTTATGACTATGGATGAAACCAGGGTCCATCATTTCACCCTAGAAGGCAAACCATGGAAGAACCCTGTTTCACCCCTGCCAAAGACTGTTACATCAGCAGGAAAGATTATGGCCTAGTTTTTCTGGGATGCTGATGGTATTCTGATGGTACATTATCTGCAAAAGGGACAAACAAACAATGGCACATATTATGCATCACTTCTAAAGCAGTTTAGAGAAAATATTAAGCTCAAACACTGTGGAAAACTTGTTAAAAAACTAAAAGGTTTCATTTTCTACCAGGACAGTGCCCCTGTTCACAAGTCTGTCATTGCCAGGGCTGCCATTAAGGATTGTGGCTTTGAATTGATTGAGCATTTGCCTTATTTGTCCAATCTTGCTCCATCAGACTTTCATCTTTCCACAAAATTGAAAATAGCCGTTTTTGCTACCCACTTTGAGTGAGATGGTGATATCAAACATACAGTCCAGGAATTTCTGACTGGTCAAGAAAAGGACTTCTTTGAAAGTGGCATTGAGGCCTGTGAACATTGCGTGCAAATGTGTATAGATGCTGAAGGGTTTATGTTGAAAAATAATGCGATATTTCTTCCAAAACACAAATCTTACATATGAGGCTCACAACTTACAGATCAGCCCTTTTACACTCTGATAGTGTTTTAGCTGGAAAAAATCGGCCATTCAAAAAATGAAAAAAAGAGGGATGATAATTAATCTCAAGACTATACAAAAGTCACATGCATATCCTCAAATTAAGCTTAAAACACATGTAAAGTTTCAAAAGGAATAGCATAAAACTGTATGCATGATACATGTATATACATGCCAAATACCATGTCCCCTGTTTATCTTTGGAAAAGTGGGAGACAGTAAAGAGCAAGAAATGTTAATTGTCCCTGTTAATAGCCACATCCAGTCTTCATGAAACTTTGCCAGAGTGTTTGTCTCTGTGACAACCAAGTAAAAGTACTTAATTGGTGGGCTCAATCATTATGTGATGAAAGCTTTTTTTTAAGACTTTTAGTGAGGCCAGAGCTTCACAAAATCTCAATGAAACTTTGTCAGAATGTTAGGGTCTTTGATGTTTAGGTTTAATCTGCAGCTATTTTTCTGTTTTTTAGCTCCACTGGCCGAAGGCCAGCGGGCTTATGTCATGGCCTGTTGTCCGTCGTCCGTCCGTCCGTCCGTCCGTGCGTCCGTCCGTCCGTCCGTGCGTTAACTTTTTTTTAAAACGTCTTCTTCTCTGAAACTACCCATCCAATTTTGATGAAACTTCACAGAAATGATCCTGCCATGGTCCTCTTCAGAATTTCTTGAAAGAATTTAATTCCTTCAAAAACTCTGGTTGCCATGGCAACAAAACTGAAAAATTTTGAAAATCTTTGAAAATCTTCTTGTCTGAAACCGTAAGGCCAAGGGCTACCAAATTTGGCATGTAGCTTTATCTAGTGGACCTCTACCAAGTTTCTTCAATTTATAGCCCTGGGGTCAAAATTGGCCCCGTCCCGGGGGTCACAAGTTTTACATGGGCTTATTTAGGGAGAACTTTAAAATTCCTCTTCTACCTAGCCATAGGGCCTAGAGCTACCAAATTTGGCATGTAGCTTTATCTAGTGGACCTCTGCCAAGATTGTTCAAATTATAGCCCTGGGGTCAAATTAGGCCCTGCCCGGGGGTAACAAGTTTTACATGGGCTTATATAGGGAGAACTTTAAAATTCTTCTTTGACCTAGCCATGGGGCCTAGGGCGACCAAATTTGGCATGTAGCTTTATCTAGTGGACCTGTACCAAGGGTGTCCAAATTATAGCCGAGGGTCAAATTTGACTTCGCCCCGGGGGGTAACATGTTTTACATGGGCGGGCTTATATAGGAAAATCTTTCGCATCTAGCTATAAGGGCTAGGGCTATCAAATTTTGCATTTAGCTTTATCTAGGGGGTCTCTATCAAGGGTGCCCAAATTATAGCCCAGGGGGTCAAATGTAGCCCCACCCCAGGGGGTCACAAGTTCTACATGGTCTTATATAAGGAAACTTTAATAATCTACTTGTACATAGCCATATTTAGGCCTAGGGCTACCAAATTTTGCATGTAACTTTATATAATTAGCCTCTACCAAGAGGGCCCAAATTTTAACTTTGGGGGTCAAGTTTGACTCCACACCAGGGGTCACAAGTTTTACATTGGCTTTTATAGTGAAAACTTGATAAACCTGTGTCATGGATCACATATTTTACAGGGCCTTTTATTCAGCAAACTTGTTTTACATGACTTTTTATTGGGCAAGATTAAAAAATCTTTTTGTTTATAACCACACATTCTAGTTTCATATTGTAGGTCTGGGGTCAAAATTGCCTTCATTCCAGGGATCACAAGTTTAACATGGGCTTCAAAATATTGTCACTTCAATTTAAACATTAATCAAGGGAAATAACTCTTTTCATGAAAGATAAAGTTCGTTACTATTTACCTCCCTTGATTATCAAGCTGCAGTGATACATGATTGGTGCTAGACAAGTTTTTTAGCTTCACTGGCCGAAGGCCAGCAGGCTTATGTTATGGCCCGTTGTCCGTTGTGCGTCCATCCGTATGTTAACTTTTTAGCTCACTTGAGCACAACGTGCTCAAGGGGAGCTTTTAGGATCACCTGGTGTCCGTCGTGCGTCGTGTGTCGTCAACAATTCTTTAAACATCAACTCCTCCTAAACCACTGGGCGGATTTGGACCAAACTTGGCTGGAATGTTCCTTGGAAGGTCCTCTTTAAAAACTGTTCACAGAATTTGATTCCATCAAAAACTCTGGTTGCCATTGCAACCAAATGGAATTTTTTAGGGAATTCTTTAAAAATCTTCTCCTCTGAAACCACGGGTCAGATTTTGAAATAATTTCACAGATATGCTCCTTGGGTGACCCTTTTTAAAAATTGTTCGTAAAATTTTGATCCGTCAAAAAATGTGGCTCTGGTGAATGGGGGCTTCTTGCACCATATAGAAATGAAGGAATTCTTCAAAATTCTTCTTCTCTGAAACCGCTGGTCAGATTTCGAAATAATTTCACAGGATTGTTCCTTGGGTGACCCTTTTCAAAAACTGTTCGTAAAATTTTGATCCGTCAAAAAACGTTTGGCTTGTAGTGTTTTTACTTAATAGCCAGTGGAGCGATACAGGGCCATCATGGCCCTCTTGTTTTTTTTTCTGGTGAAGGTAAACCATAATCTGACAAAGGAACGTGAATGAAAAAGAAAGTGAAATGGAGACAATTATTTAATAAGAGATGGATTTAAGGTTATTAAAAAATCTGCATTCTCATTTATCCACCTGAAGTACTTCAGTAAATATCACCTGTCACACTGTTTGCACATGGTTGACAGATTATATCATGGTTACCATAATTATTAATCCTTCACCGTAAAATGCCGACTAAAATTAACGACCATGGGAAAGAAGCCTTTTGAAAACATTGTTGGAAAAGGAGAAAATGGTGGTAACCAGCATTTTCTCCTTTTCCCACAATGTTTTCTACCCTATCGAAGAAAAATTGTACCATTTAAGCCACATTGAAATTTTCGTCTGCAACTGCTTTCAATTTGGACAAGGCTAAAATTTTGTCATCTGGTAAAGGGTTAAGGTAATATATGACAGGGTCATTTTTCAGTCAGTGGAAAAGCTGGAACATTTTGCGGTATGAAGGTGGAATTGGCCAGACTTACAAAAGCATAAAATAGTTAAAAGCTGCTGTCATACAGCACATTCTGTTTGGTATCAACAGTGCCCCTGATCTTTTATAAAACATTGCATGTTTTTATTGCCCTGAGGTAAAATGCATTTGAAAACAACGGGAGAAAAGGAGGAGATGCTGGTATCCAGCATTTTCCCTCCTTCCCCATAATGTTTTTTACCCTTTCAAAGATAAAAATGTTTAATTTATCATCTGCAAAAGTAATGCTTTCACTTGGAAAAGGCTGTAGCTTTTTCGAGTTGTTAAGATTATGCTTGGAGACTGTATTGGCAATGTGACTTACACATTGCTGCCTTATCTTGCCGCAAACCACCTTTGAAAATATTTTGATAAAATAAAAAAATTATTCAACAAGGAGCAGTAATTCTATTTACTAACACTTTACATACATTTGTGTTCGTTTGGTTTACCCTTCACCAAACAGTCCTCTGTTTTAATGAACCTGCTAAAGAAGGCTTCTGTAAACAATGTTCGGAA
Source organism: Hippopus hippopus (assembly GCA_946811185.2). Classification (NCBI taxonomy): domain Eukaryota; kingdom Metazoa; phylum Mollusca; class Bivalvia; order Cardiida; family Cardiidae; genus Hippopus; species Hippopus hippopus. The sequence continues at coordinate 23,171,547 of OX328096.1, forward strand.
AGGAGAAAATGCTGGTATGTTACCAGCACTTTCTCCTTTTCCCTCAATATTTCAAAAAGCCTTCGCTGTTAAGGTTGTTAAGATTTGGGCTGGTTTGGTACAGGGTTAACCCTTTACCACACAATGACGCCTTTTAACGCCCCAGAAAAAGAGGCGTTTTGAAAACATTGTGGGAAAAGGAGAAAATGCTGGTAACCAGCATTTTCTCCTTTTCCCACAAAGTTTTCTACCCTATCAAAGAAAAGTTGCGTCATTTGAGCCACTATGAAATTGTCGTCTGCAAATGCTTTCAATTTGGATAGGTCTTAAATTTTGCCCTGTGGTAAAGGGTTAAATGTCTTTCCAAGAAGACGACCTTGTAGTCACCATTGTAATATTGGTAACCAAACATCATTTTGGGTTTACTGCATAAAAACAAATGAAACCATTAACTGAAGCAAAAGCAAATAAAAAGATATCTCCATCTGCTACAATGCTTATGCAAATTTATCTGCAGGATGACAAAAAAAAGTATGCAGACGAAAACTTATTCAATGCGATAGATCTACCCCCTAAGAAGAGTTTAAATATTTGTTGATCATTCAGACTGACAGGTCGGCAAATACTAGATATAAATGCTCATGCTGGCTGCAATTTGTCTCAATAGATAACTTATCTTTTTTTTCTGTTCACTTTACAATATTGTCAAAGATTAACCATTTGCACAGCAATCACATGTCTTTTATGGCCCAGAGGAGGAGGTCTTTTGAAAACATTGTGGGTATCCAGATACAAAACTGCACTAATGTCTTGAAAGTAGTAATTTTAACATCATAACTGTTAAGTTTTTAAATAAAGTGGCACTTGCTTTTTATTATCTCAACATTTGCAAGTGAATAAATCCTCAGCAAGTATCACCATCAGTATACAGGTATAGATATTTGACCAAATAGCAGGGTACCATATATTTTTTATGTTATCTGTCAGTTGGTCATAGTGACTGTGCCACTTGCCAAGCCAGGGACTACCAGTACTTTACAATAAGCATCTCAATAAAGGAATGAAAGTATCATCAGTGAACACTTTTGCTGAAGGTTAAATATCTGGAAATAGCTTCAGGATGTGAATATGCTTCTTTTTTTGTTTTCTTTCATGTAAAAACAGAGAAATATTTGTCTTCTTTCCCCATTGACCTTCTTCTGTGGGTAAACATCATTCACAACATCATTATTGCAGCCGCATATCCAGTATAAGAACCCTTTACATAGGCCTTCAATTTTTCTCATAGTGAAAAAGATGTCTATATGTGTGAGATATAGTTGGATATGGGTTTTAATTTGAGAAGCAGGATACATAAAAAAGATGGTAGCTTTCTTGAATCAGGTAAGTTTCTCTGGCTCGGCTCAGGAATTTCATCCGATTCACCTTCAGCTCACTGGATAAAACTACACCTTGTCAGATTAACTTTCATAATCCAAGACAGCAACCATCTGTTCTGTATCACTACCTCTTGAATCAAACTGGCAAAATACTCAGGTAATGACTTTTAAAACAGCTTTGTAAAATATTGATGATCAACCTGAATAAAGCTTGTAAATTAACTTACTTTATTTACAGGGGAAACAGTTGGTCCAGCCTGGAGAGAGGAGAACAAGAGAATATCCGGGGATAAGCTGATGCATGGTCTGAGACGTGAACAGACGACCATTCTCGGCTGAACTTTGCCAGGGCTTTATAGACTACCAGTCTTTCTAGCATAATACTCTTTGATCAGTTTACGGATGTGTGAAACAAAGGGACATAATTCTTACCAGGCATTTATGTGATAAAGTTGTTATGTACCTTGTTTGTTTGAACCCTTCACTGTACAAGCTTTCTTCAAAAGAAATATAGTATAAAAGACACAATATAAAAATGCATGAAGGATATAGGAAATATATATATTTTTGAATGATACAGAAAACATTTGTAGAAATGGAGCAATAATTTTAATAAATTTTAACAAACAATTTTGGATTTTTCTACAAAGTGTTTATAGGGTTGTCTCCTGAAGGAGAGTTAAAAGATTTACTCTGAGTCAACCCTTTACCAAACAATCCGGGGTTATAATGGCCCTTGGAAAAAAGCCATTTGAAAACATTGTGGGAAAAGGAGAAAATGCTGCAAACCAGCATTTTCTCCTTTTCCTACAAACTTTTCTACTCTATCAAGGACAAATTCCACCTTTTGAGCCATCTCAAATTTGTCATCTGCAAATGCTTTCAATTTGGACCAGTCTAAAATTTTGTTGTTTGGTAAAGAGTTAAGGGAACCAATGTATTAAAAAATGGTTGAAAACAAGCCATCTGCAGGGATGAATTTCCCTCTTTACCAAATGACAAAATTTTAGACAGGTCTAATTCAAAAGCAGTTGCAGACAACACACTAACTGTGGTTCAAAGGAAGGGATTTGTCTTTTAAAGCGTATAAAACATGGTTGGAAACTGTAAAAATGCTGATTAGCAACATTTTCTGAAATTCTCACAATGTTTTCAAAAGCCTGCTTCTCTGATAGTCATTGCGACAGGATTCGATCATCTCTCACTGTTGATCATCGTTTCAACGATGGTTATTTCAACGATGGTTATGTGGGAAAGCAGCCAGTGGCTTGGAAAGAATATTGAGCAGAGTACTGGTAAAGGAAACTCCAGGAAATCATGGATAGGTGCATTGGCCACCGCAATATAACTGAAATTATGTTGAAAACGGGGTTAAACACTATACAATCAATCAATCTTCTTGGTTGTTGAAACCAGGGATTGTATGGTAAAGAGTTTGAGACCCTATTCAGCATTTCTCTGTTTTGATGAATTTGCTCAAAATTTATTTTACAGCATAATATCTTGACCCTTTCAATGCTACTAACAACAAGTTGATATTACAGACAGCCTGGATCAAGATCAGTCTTCATAAAACTTACAGTCTGATCTTGGATCTGCTCCATTGGCTTTTTTGTTGTGAAGTATGGTGAAAAAAATTTGTGTGTATAGCACTCATATAAGTATTATGTGTGTATATAAATCCTAAATACTTCTTGAGAAAAAGTATTACATCTTCATAGTTGGCAAAAAATACTGCAATATTTTCACCTGTTTTTTGGCCAGAACATTACAAATACAGTGGACAGTGTCAATCTAAGATCAGACTGCTGGTTATCAGGGACAGGATTTACCAACAACAATTTTAAATTGCACTTTTAGTCTGATTCTAGATTTAAGAAGTAATGCAATTTTTGGTTTACCAAATCATTTGTCAAAGCCAATGCTGTCTGATGACAATTCTTGTTTTTTGTTATTGTTTTCTTTTAAATTCTATGTGAACTTGCCTTGATTGCAGTTGCCCTTTGTTTTGTTTGTTGTTTATGCAATCAAATAGTGAAGACAATTCTAAGTGTTGTTTATTTTCTAACATCAATAAAAGAAAGAGAGTGAATGCAAGTCCAGTACTTTTTGTCATGTTTATAAATAACTATAATGCTTAACTCTTTACCAAACAACAAAATTTTGGACCAAAGTGAAAGCATTTGCAGACGACAAATCAAATACAGTTTAAATGGTGTTTTCAATATTTGATAGGGTAGAAAACATTGTGGGAAAAGGAGAAAATGCTGGTTACCAGCAATTTCTCCTGTTCCCACAATGTTTTCAAAAGTCCTGTTCTTTAGGGTCATTAAAACTTGGGATTGTGTAGTAAAGAGTTAAATCCTTATAGGGTGCCAATTACAAATTTTGTTGATTTTGTGGACATTGAAGATATATTTTATATAGACTGCAAGAAAAAGGCTTGAAACTGCCTAACATGCATTAGATATGCAACATGCATCAGATATGCAAGTACTGAACACAGAGCATCTTGTTTATTTATCACAGAAGAGGTGAATCAAACTGCATTGCTGTAAAAGCTAGCTGTACAATAAGGTTGGTCAACTCTTTACCAAACAACAAAATGGAAGAATTATCCAAATTGAAAGCATTTGCAGATGTCAAACTAAACATGTCTTAAATGATGGAAAGGGCAGAAAACATTGTTAGAAAAGGAGAAAATGCTGTTTACCAGCATTTTTTCCTTTTCTCATAATGTTTTTGAAAGCCTTCTTGTTCAGGGTCATTAAAACTTGGGATGGTTTGGTAAAGGGTTAAGGGTTGAATAAAGGATTAGACTCCAAATCACACTACTTGACAACTGCGCAATAATCAGGCCTTTCTGGCGAAATGAAATGAATAACTTACAGCCATGTCATCAACACATAGGATAACTCTTGATCACTGTTGTGCATTGTTGCATTCTTGAATCACCCAACTGACCCTTCTCTTAACAGTCCCAAGCTTTAATGACCCTGTGGAAAAAGGCTTTTGAAATCGATGTCAAAAAGGGAGAAAATGCTGGAAAGCAGCATTTATTCCTTTTTCTCAAAGTTTTATGCCCTTCCAAGGTAAAATATTAGTTTTTGACCCTCATTTAAATTGTCGTCTGCAAATTCTTTCAATTTGGATTTGTCTAAAATTTCGTCTTTTGATCAAGATTTAACTCTGATTGATTTAATCTGCATTCAGTTATCGTCACCACCAGTTGGCCATATGGGTGACTCTCCCTGAAGGCTGTTAGTTTTTGTTATGTGGGATAGTGCAAGATACAGTACGAAACCCATCCTAAGCTATGCCTGGTTAGAGCTCTAAAGTGCACTGTGTATAACACCATCACATGGGACCTCGGTATAACATCTCATCCGAAAGATTATTAGTAATTTTAGATTGCCAGCTATGGGGCTTGAACCCACACCGTCAAGTGACCCAAGACTTGATGTTTACACTTAAGTCCTACGATCTACCAATTGAGCTATGTGGGTTGGTCTCTACCGCTACCAAGTAAATAAATAGACAGCACTTTTACAATGGCTACAGGTACAGTTCTGTTGAAAGATAAGGAGGCTGTTCAGCCATAGTAAAGATTAACTCTTTACCAAACGACAATATTATATATTGTACAAATTGAAAGCATTTGCAGACGACTAAAAAAATGTGACTCAAAAATTGATATTTGATTTTGGGAAGTGATGAAAACATTGTGGGAAAAGACGAAAATGCTGGTTACCAGCATTTTCTCTTTTTCCTACAATGATTTCAAAATGTTTCTTTCTCAGGATCATTCAAAGTTAGGATTTAGTGGTAAATAGTAAAAGCAATGGACAGTGCAGATCATAAATTATCAGACTGCATTTGATGACTCATTCAGCATGAACATATACCTCTTCACCAAATGACAAAATTTAAGATGCAAAAATTTTAAGCCTTTACAGCTGGCAAATTGAATGCGAATCAAATGATGGAGTTTATCAGTTATAGGGTTAAAAAACATTGTGGGAAAAGGAGAAATTACTGGTAACCAGCATTTTCTCCTTTTCCCACAATATTTTCAAATTGCCTCTTACAATGGGTCATAAAAGCTTGAGGTGGTTTCATTTGACCCTTACTTACAATCCCAACTATTAACGTCCCAGGGAAAGAGAGCCATTTGGAAACAGTGTGGGAAAAGGAGAAGATACTGGTTACCAGCATTTTCTCCTTTTCCCACAATGTTTTCTATCCTATCGCAGACCATTTATTCCATCACTTGAGTCACATTTAATTTTTCGTCTGCAAATGATCTTAATTTGGAAAAGTCTAAATTCTGGTCGTATTGTAAAGAGTTAACCCTTTCCCACACAGCAAGATTTTAGTTTTGTAAAAAGCCCAAAGCATTTGCAGTCAATAAATTAAGTGTGGGTCAAATTATAGAAGTTTCCTTTGATAGAAGAGAAAACATTGTGGGAAAAGGAGAAAATGCTGGTGACCAGCATTTTCTCCTTTTCCCACAATGTTTTCAAAAGGCCTCTTCTTTCAGGGTCGTTAAAATTTGGGATTGTTAGGTTAATATTATTTTGAAATAATCACCAACAGGTCAGCAATGTGCGTCATCTATACAATCTTGACTCTTTCAACACCAACTGCAACTTACTGTTGCTTTTTTTGACTGTGTAGATGAAGATCAGACTCCCTAGAATATTCAGTCAGATCTTCAATCTACAGTAATAGAAAACTTGCAATATTTTCTGACCATAACACAGGATTGATTCTTTGATTTTTTCTATAGACAGAATTTATCCATTTTGTTTAGGGTTCTGTGTTCCTCTCTGAGTGAAGAGTATTATCATTTCTTTTTATCAAATTACCCCAACCCTATCACTTAAAGAACACATGTACTTAATTTTAAGCACACTGAGGAAGAAAGTTCTCAAAAACATTGTAGGAAAGGAGATACTACTGGTAACCATAATTTTTCTTCTTTTCTAACAAAGTTTTCTACCATTTCAAGGACAAATATTGTTACTGGAACTATATTTTGTTATCTGAAAATGCTTTGAATTTAGAGCAGTCTAATATTTCGTAGTGTGGTAAAAAGATAAAACATAAGAAAAGTTAACCCTTTACCAAACAATCCTGTGTTTAAACGACGCTGGAGAAGAAAGCTCTTGAAACTATTGTGTCAAAAGGAGAAAATGATGGTGACCAGCATTTTCTCCTTTTCCCACAATGTTTTCAAAAGCCTTCTTACAAAAGGGACCGAACGGTAAAAGGTTAAGAGATTCTCAGTAAGATACTAAAGATGCACAGGTATTGCAATTTTAGGGTTGTTTTGTCAGAATATCTAGAAAAGAAATGTGCATGTTCTGTGCAGTCTGATCTGAATGTATATGTAGTTTGTGATTCATAGGGACCCCCTGAATTTTGAAATATCTTAAAATATGATATACCTATTGTACTGAAAATTTGCATAGTTAATAATATTACCTTTACCAACTCTGAGTGAAATTTTTCAGAATTTTTGGTAACTTAGTTTGACTTTTTTGCATTCAATGTCGGAGACTTGCATGCACTTGTTTGTTTACACTTTGTTTTCTTTTCCATTCCCAACCATAGATGCTTTCCTGAAACCGAGTCAAACTTTGGCTCATATCATGTGATATGGCATACAGCAATAAAATAAAGAAGGGTGAATTGTTTGAACTGGTTTAGTTTCATAAACAAGCTCCAAAGTATTGTTGTAGATAAATTTTTACTGTCAAAAGGACACAGTGTCTTGAAGATTACCACCCTATGAGTGTGACCAAAATACAGTTGAGCTAATTTTGGGAAAACTGAAAAAATCATAGCGAAAAACAATTCAAAACAAACCATGAAAGACCATGGAGTCTAAGTGCCAGTTGGGTTATATAAATTGAAAATAAAATTGAGACCAAATATTGGAGAACAGATACCATTATAACAGAACATTGGACAAATCATGTTAGACTTCAAAGATCTGTATGAAAATGACAAAAGAGATATCTAAGGTAAGGCAAAGAACTATATTATTTGTACAAAAAACAATTTCAGGGCCTCATATTTAACTAAAGTGAGGTACTGAAGTCATGCACTTGTCCAGATATGCTTGCTGTTCTGGTCACTGTGCGAAACCGTCGGAGAAAGTTAAACTTCAGAACAAAGAATTAACACTGCTGGAATAGGCAAAATGCTCTTGCGGAAGAAAAATTCTAGTTTTCACTTTGAGAGTTGGTAAGGTCATTTAAAAGACTGAAAAGTTTCATAAAAATTGACACAGGACTTTTCAGGATATTTCAAAATTCAGAGGTCCCTATGAACTTCAAACTACCTATACACTGCCCACACAAGCAACTAAATTCAGGTTTAGAGCTTCAACCTTTACCTAATGGTCCTTTATATTAACCCTTTACCAGACGATAAAATTTTATCCTTGTCCAAATTGAAAGTATTTGCAGACGACAATTTCATAGTGGCTCAAATGGTACAATTTTTCTTTGACAGGGTAGAAAACATTGTGGGAAAAGGAGAAAATGCTGGTTACCAGCATTTTCTCCTTTTCCCACAATGTTTTCAAAATGCTTCTTTCCAGGGTTGTTAAAAGTTGGGATTGTGCGGTAAAGAGTTAAACATCCTGAGGAAGATGGCTTCTGCCAAGATTTAATTTTTGCTTTTTATTCCAGAATGTTTTCTACCATTTTACTATTTTAAAGTAGAAGTCATCATTTGATCTATATTGAATTTGTTGACCGGAAATACTCTAGAAATACTTACAATTTGGACAAGCCTACAATTTTGTTGTGACTATGGTGGCTTTTGCAAATATTTGGAAAAGAAGACAATGCTGGTAACCTGCATTTCGTCCTTATTTCCAGTATGTTTTTTTCTACCCTGTAGTGACAAAGATAAATCCTGTTATCTATCTGCTATTGAAATTGATAAGTCAAAACTTTGCCAACTAGTTCAGAGTTAACATGAGATATCACCAGTAAAATTAGGAAAGGCCAGTAGATAAGAGGTCTTCATTTACGCAATTAACTCTTCATAAGACATCAAAATTTTAGACTAGTTCAAAATCAAAGCATTTTGAACATGACAAGTGTAACTCAAATAATGGAAACTGGCCCAGAAAGAGTAGAAAACAGTTGTGGGAAAAGGAGAAAATGCTGCTTCCGAAAATGGTTTCAAAACCTGTTTTCCTCAGGGTCGTTAAATCATGTGATTATTTGGTAAAGATTTAAGTCACCTGATTCATTAATTAGGGTCAAATGATTAGTTTATCTTTGGCCTATATGTATATATATGGATGTGCTTTTGTGTCTGTTATCATTTACTAGGCATTGTTTTGAAATATTACGTGATCAACTGGTTACAAAACAGACTTTAAAATATCTCAGTGACAATTAAAAGCTTTATATTAAAAAGACAAGCAGTAGATTTCTTTCAACACCAGATTAGATTACCGGAAGTTTAACCAGGTAAGAGATGCTTTTAATTCCTTTCAGTACAAGTGGAGCCATAGAGTTCACCCTTTACTAAACAATCTTGTGTTTTCACGACCCTGAGGAAGAGGCCTTTAGGAAAAATTGCGGGAAAAGGAAAAAATGCTGGTAACCAGTCAGTAAAAGTTGGGATTGTGTGGTAAAAGATGAAACTTCTGAACATAACTTTTCAACTACTAGTATACATGTAACATGTAACTATATATGGAAAAAAATGCTCTTTGTTTGAGGTGGTTTCCTCAATTGTCGCTTTGGGAGCTGTCTGTATTTGACAAATACTTTGCTTTTTTTTTCAGATTTTATTGTGCATATTGTGTAGTATATCCAAAATAGTATCCTAGCAACGTTTCAAAGTACGAAGTAACAATGACTCACGGGTGTGGTGCTATATCATCAGGAGGTGGGGGTGGAGGTTTCAGCAGCAGAGGCATTTCAACGGTGACAATAGCTGGTGCGTACGCCAGTTCTAGAAGGCGCAATTCAAGAAACAATGATGAAAATGGTTTGGAGTGTTGTTGTGCCCTCTGTTGGTTGTTGGCATTTTTATTCTGTTTTACAAAAATGAGTCCAAAGACAAGAATTGTGCTTACATGGGTATGGATCACAGCTATTGCCTTAACAAGTGGATTCTTAGTCGCAGAAAATTACTTTCAGGACCAAACTTTGAGTGATTCACCTTGGGATATGCGGCAATTAAAGAGAGTGTCTACACCATTTTGTTCCAGCATGTCCATTACAGCTTCTTCTGAAATAGATGTGTACCTTTTGCCATCCTCACCAAAGATTGTGTCGGGCTCACTGAGAAAAAATGTCTTCCAGGCATCTTCTTATATTGCTTACAACCATTATGAATACTGGGGTTTTTACTTTATCAAGGGATCTTCTGTCGATGTAAAGCTCTCATCTCAGGACAACCTGCTTGATTTTTATGTGATCAAAGGAAAGTCTAACCTGAACAAATGGTTAGATAACTCAGATTGTTCTGACTGCTATCGGAACTTTACGGAGGTGCTGTTAGGAACTTACGGGTACTCAGTTACTTTCAATTTCAGTGAAACTGATCAATACTATTTCCTGTTTGCGAACACTTACTATGTCAACACAGGAGCCTTCATTAACGTACAATTCTTCCTTACAAGGACATATTATGATGTCACGGATGGATTACACATATGCACAAGGTCTGCTTCATGTAAGGTTGACCTGAGCATTGGTGGTTCTTCAAACATTATAATCGAAATTCCAAAACTGAGTCCAGATGACCTCAGTGTAACTGTTGAGTGTGATACAAGAGTATACATGTATGTGCTTCTTTTTGGGATGGCTCCAATGTTTGCTGGTGTTTGTATATCACTTGGAATCTATAAATATTCTAAACGTGGAACAACAACAGCTGCACGAAGGCGAGGTCGGTCTGACAGCCAAGTTTATACACTATCTCGAGATGAACTTAATTCTGGTGCTAATGTGAACTATGGACTGAGACCACCCAGCTATGTGCAAGACCCTCCGACATACGAAGAATCAGTCAATAAACCATAGTTATACTATTTTCCTTCTTGTTTTTGAAAATATATACTCAGTGCCACACAGTCCCGAATTTTAGTGATCCTGAGGAAGTAAACTTTTGAAAACCTTATGAGAAAGGGAGAAAATGCTGGTAACCAGCATTTTCTCATTTAACCACTAAGTTTTCTACTCTTTTACAGACAATTACAACCATTTCAGCTATATTTAATTGGTCATCTGCAAATATTTTCAATATGGACAAGTCTAAAATTTTATCATTTGGTAAATACTTAAAAAGTCTTTCTAACTCTTTACCAGAATGCCACAAATAAAGTTGTGTATACTGAAATCATAATGCAGACAACAAATTCAGTGTGGTTCAAAGAATTGCATTTGTCTTTGAAAGGGTAGGTGGGACAAGGCAGCTATACTGGTAGCAGGAATTTTCTTCTATTCTCACGTTTAGAAAACGCCCTTTTCTTCAGGGTTGTTATAACACATAATAATTTGGTATTGAGTTAAATAATAACTGTTCTATTTCCTTCATGAACAAATATGATCAAATTTACTCTGTTATGTTAATTTTCTAAGTTTTTCCTTTATTAAATCATGTGACCAGCTCAAAGTAAATGTTTTAAACTTCACTGTTACAGCACTGAACCAGACTGTAATTGCCTTAATGGGTATCTACTGAAGATTAGAACTGGATCAATTAAATTACCCTTATGATCCTTGTTAGTTTAAATCTTTACCAAATGACAAAATTTTGGACTTGTTGAATTTGAAAGCATTTGCAGATGACAAAATGTTTTTTGAATGTTTGAATTTGTAGAATTTATAGAAAGGGTAGAAAACATAGTTGGAGAAGGAGAAAATGTTGGTTACTAGCATCTTCTCCTTTTCCTTCAGTGTTTTCAAACTCTGGGTTATTAAAACACAGGATTGCTTGGTAAAGGGTTAACCTCACCCCTTTACCGAACAATTCCAGGTTTCATAGACCCCTATAAAGGTTGTTGAAAACATTTGGAAAAAGAAGTAAATGTTGGTTACCATCATTTTTCCTTTCCCAACAATGTTTTCTGCCCTTTCATTATGGATTCCATCATTTGAGCCACTTTCAGTTCGACCTCTACAACTACTTCAAATCTTTACAAACAATAAAACTTAACCCTTTACCACACGGCAAAATTTAAGACCTATCCAAATTGAAAGCATTTACAGACGACAATTTCATAGTGGCTCAAATGACGCAACTTTTCTTTGATAGGGTAGAAAACTTTGTGGGAAAAGGAGAAAATGCTGGTTACCAGCATTTTCTCCTTTTCCCACAATGTTTTCCAAAGGCTTCTTTCTCAGGGTCGTCAAAAGTAGGGATTGTGTGGTAATGGGTTAATTAAGACAGGTCTGAATTGAAGACCTTTGCAGACAACAAACCGAATGTGTTTCAAATTGTTGCCTTTGTCTTTGAAAGGGGAAGAAAACATTGTGGGAAAAGACTAAAATGCTTGTAACAAGCAGTTATTTTTCTCTTTTCCTCACAATGTTTTCAAAAACCTTCTTCCTCAGAGCTAGTTGTTATAACTTAGGATTGTGTGGTAAAGGGTCAAAAAAGAGATAAGTACAAATATGTTGTCATGTGGTAGAGTTAAATTGGTATTAACATTCTTATAAACTCTATGTTGCCTAGCTTAAGTTTAGAAACCCGATCATGTCTGCCTAGTATTGTGATCGACCAGCCCGCATAGCTCAGTTGGTAGAGCGTAAGACTCGTGATCAAGAGGGCGTGGGTTCGATTCCCACGGCTGGCCATCTAAAATTACTAATAGTCTTTCGGATGAGACGTTAAACCGAGGTCCCGTGTGACGGTGCTATACACCGAGCACGTTAAAGAACCAGGCGAAACTTTGGATGGGTTTCGTCCTGTATCGGCACTATCCCCCGTAACAATACCAACAGCCTTCAGGGGGCGTCGCCCATATGGGAAACCGGTGGCGACGATAAATAAACGCAAATTCAATCAATAGTATTGTGATCAACCCGCCAGTTTAACTCTTTACCAAATGACAGAATTTAGACTGCTCCAAATTGAAAGCATTTGCAGACGATAAATTAAAGGTGGCCCTAATGACGAAATGTGTCCTTGATAGGGTAGAAAACATTGTGGGAACAGGAGAAAATGCTGGTTATATTTTCTCTTTTTCCCCCTATGTTTTCAAAAGGCTTCTTTCCCAGGGTCATTAAAGCTTGGTATTGTGTGGTAAAGGGTTAAATCTTAAATCTAATTTTAGTCTAAATTTTTATTTTCTGGCAAAGGATTAAATTAACATGTCTGTACATCCCATTATGAGGTCATCAACCTTTCTTTACTGCAGATCTATCTAGGTCATGCTGGAGAAAAGTAAGATGGACTCTAATTAGACACTGGATAATTGTGGTGTCTGTTTCTGATTAGACACTGTATAATTGTGGTGTCTGATTCAAGTCTACAATATTTGCCACAGTCAGTCTCTTTAAGCAATTCACATTAGGAATTTCCCCTGAAAATCTTTTTTTTTTCTGCTTTTGTAGCTGACAACATCTAAATACATTTTGGCAGAAAAGGATTACTGCTTTATACAAGTTTGTTAAACGTAATAATGAAAGTACTAAAGGTGATGGTAGAAATTTGCTAGTAAATATGTTTTGACAGTGGACCATTTCATTAAAAAAATTCATTCATCTGATGGTTGACAACATTTTTTCCTGAGACTGATAGCATTACATGTACATGTATTTCAATAACTATTTTCCATAAAGTGGTGTATCTAAGCATCTTGCATGCAGTTTTAGATGTTAGTAAAGTAATTTTGGGTGTAATGACAGTGGGTTGGGTTTTTTTTCGAGTATTTGTTTAGGGGATGTTTCTCTTACTTATTCATCTGCGATGTAGACTAGGCCATTTCAAAGCTGGGAAGCTGAGAAATGAGGCCAATTTCATATTTCGAGCTAATTCTATGACATTTAACTCTTAAGTTCATTGTTTGTTTAATTGGCTTGCACAGTTTTTCAATCTGCTTTTGATTGATTGATTGTATGGTGTTTAACGCTGTTTTCAACATTATTTATATCGCGGCGGCCAGTGCACCTATCCATGCTTTCTTGGAGTCTCTTTTACCAGTACTCCGCACAATTTTCTTTCCAAGCCACTGGCTGCTTTCCCACATAATCATCATCGAAACAATGGTCAGCGGTGGGAGAGGAATGAATCCTGTCGCAGTGACTATCATCAATCCTCGGAAAGAAATTGGCCGCGCCAGGGTTCATAGCCAGGGATCGAACCCTGGACCCCGTGTTCTCAAGTCCTGCATGCTACCAACTGAACTACAGGGGCTCGACTTTCAATCTGCATGTTACTTTCACATATCAAATGATACAGATGTGTCAATTCATTGAACTATGAGGGTCTATTTTCCTTGAAACAGTGGAGTGATTCATTATCACAGGACTTCAGTTTGACGCTTCACAAGGTGAGACCTGAAAGGTCATCACCGTTTAAAAATGTTCCCACATAACTTAAGTCTCAATTTACATGTATGTAAATTATTCATTGATTTATGTTGATTATCCACATGTCATGACAATTTCTTCAACTCTTAGCTTCAGTTATCTTTCAGAAGGAAGTGAGTTGACAATTTACCAAATATTCTGATACCAGATGACAAAATTTTGGACTTGTCCAAATCAAAAGCGTTTGCAGATGGCAAATTAGGTTAAGCTGAAATTGTTGAAATTGTTTTAGAAAGGGATGAAAAAATTGTGGGAAAAGGAGAAAATTTTGGTTACCTACATTTTCTCCTTTTCCAAAAATGTTTTCAAAAGCCTTCTTCCTAAAGGTTGTTAAAAAGTAGGATTGGTGGTAAGGGTTAACAATACTGATGAAAATGCTTTTCCCATCTTTTCTACCTTTTAAAAGATAAATCCCATCATCTGGGCCAGAGTTGAGTTAATCCATCAATCATTAAATTATGGTCATAATCCTTCAGATTATCATTAAGATATCAGTGCTGATGCAAGCATTCAATGACCCAGAGCATATATCCAGGTCATTGAATGCTTGCATCTGCACTGAAATCTTGATGACCACCGGAAAGATCATGATCATACTTTAATGAAGGATGGATTGCGTTAAAATCAAGAAGTAATAAATCACTGGTAACACATAGGGCCAATATCCAAGGGTTATGAATTGCTCAGCAAAATTTCTTCCGTCGGATTATTCACAGTCATTGTGATTGAAATTCATTTCTCTACTACTGCCCAAACATTGGTTTGACTTTATCTACATGGGAAAGCAACTGTGGATTAAAAAAAGTGTTTTGTGTTTTATTAATACAGCAATAAAAGCTCACATAGATACGTTCACTAGCCGTGAAAAAAATGAACATTACCTGATAACTGACAAAACAAGTGGAACAAATAAATAAAAGCCAATTCTTTTAAAAGTTTCAATTTTTAATAATAAGTCACACCCTCTTCCTATATGACATTATTTACCAAAACATCTTGCAGTCAAAAGTGTAAAATTCTCTCCATTAATGTGCTGAATCTGGCTTTAGTTTGTTTTGCAGACAGAATGGCTTAAAGATCACACTGTACTGAATGTTCAAAATGATCTTGGATCTAGCATGTCAGCTACTTTGCCAGATATTCTTACGAAAACATTCTTAAGATTCCACTATCTGCATCTTTTGTAAAACCTGAAAGTGTCCCATTCGTTTATGTAGGACTATCAGGGTTAAAATGATTCAACACACATATATGAGCCATGCTCTGGCAAAAGGGGGCTTAATGCATCTCCGTTATGCATGATACCAAGCATCTCATCACAGTATTATACATCTCTTAAGATCCGTTTTGTATAACAACTTACTGAATTATGAGGTACACTGGTCCTTCGACATGCAGAAAATTGACAAATAGCGAAAAGTTTCGGCCAAGGTCAGCCTGCGCGGAATGCGCAGGCTGACCTTGGTCGATGCTTTTCGCAAATGCATTGAGCCCCCTTTTCACAGGGCATGGCTCAATATATATTGTGTAAAACCTGGAGTTTGTGAACAACAATCACTAATACAATAAATACAGTCAACAGTCCTATGATTCATACTTAACTGCTGTTGAAAACATTGTTCAACACAAATCAAAAATAAATATAAAATTTCATTCAAATAACAAACTGTTTATTGTCACCATTACATGCTCTTTTACCATAATATTTCATCTACTAGCAATTTAGTACCGGTACAAATTTTTAGCCTACTACCTCCTAAAACAACCTTGATGAAAGTCATTGCGACAGGGTCCATTCCTCTCTCACCCCTGATCACAGTATTGACAATAGTTATGTAGGAAAGCAGCCAGTGGCTTAGGAAGAAAATTGTGCGCAGTAATTTGGAAAGAAACCTCTGGAAATTATGGATAGGTGCAATGGCCAACGTGATATAATTGAAATAATTTCAAAAACAGTGTTGAACATTATATGATCAATCAATCACTCTTGAAACAATTTTGTGGCTGACTACGTTGTAAACCTCCAAGTACAATATAGATGATCAACCAAGTCTCTTCACCCTTTACCATAAAATCCAGAGTTTAAAAAAACATGAGAAAGAGGCAATCTGAAAACATTTAGGGAAAAGGAGAAAATGCTGGGAACCAGTATTTTCTCCTTTTCCCTAGATGTTTTCTACCCTATCACAGACATGTCCATCTTTAGAGTCACATTCTGTATATTGTCTGCAAATTCTTTCAGTATGGACAAGTCTAGGATTTTTGCCCTTTGGTGAAGAGTCAAACAAATGACAAAAACTTGTACTTCTCCAAGCAGACAGCATCTGCAGATGACGTATCAAATTTTGTGCAAGTGATGACATTTATATATGAACGGGGAGAAAACATTGCAGGAAAAGGAGAAAATGCTGGTTACCAGCATTTTCTCTTGTTACGGTTTTCAAAACGTCTCTTCTTCACAGTTGTTAACACGCATGTTGATTGGTACCTGTTCCCACAATGTTTTCAAATCATCTCTTCTTCAGGGTTATTAAAACACGCGTTGATTGGTAAAGGCTTGAAAACATTAACAAAAGTGACATGATTCTGGCAAAAGGAAAAACTGATAGTTGTGAGCTATTAATCCTTTTGTCACAATGTTTCCAATGGTGGTTTGTGTGAAATTTTTTCAGGTTTGCAGCTGACACCTTTAAGACAAATAGAGGTACATGCACATGTTTAAAATTGAAGAAGAAAGGAGAAAGTTAATGAGCAAATTTTCCTTTTGCTTCAATGTTTTCTATAACTGCCCCTGTTAGAGGTAGTAGTAACCTGCAGGAAGGAAATGTGCCATGTCAGCATGATTCAACAAAAAATAGATTTCTAGTAAAATCCGTAATCTGGGTAAAAATCTCTGATAGAATAACACAATACAGTCAGTAGAAGCACACTTGATTTGCCTTTTTAACTGTGATACAAACTGGTAAAATAAAACTATTTAACTTATGACCATCTGATTTTCCACACTATCACAGTGATGATAATGATGATCACATAAAATTATGATGATGATGATGATGATGAATACAAACTCAAAATTTGTGGTGTGCATGAAATTTATGACATTAACACGTTACAACCTTTTGTACTTCTGCATTAAGTCTTTACCAGATGCCAAAATTTTAGACTTGTCCAGATTAACCCCGAGTTTTAACAACCCTGAGAAAGAAAGCTTTTGAAAACATTGTAGGAAAAGGAGAAGATGCTGGTAACCAGCATTTTCTCCTTTTCCCACAATGTTTTCTTACCCTTCATAGACCAATTTATCGTTTTTGCCACATTTATCATTTTGTCCACAAATGGTTTCAATTTGGACCAGTCTAAAATTATGTCATGTGGAAAAGAATTAAAAGAATTGCATGACTTGTAAATTTCATCTGGCATGTCCTATAGGCTACCACTGGTGAAGTTCCTCCTTTTAACAAGGAAAACACTCAGTATAATTTAACACTTTACCACACAACCTTGTGTTTTAACAACCTTGTGGAAGACAGCTTTTTAAAACACTGTGAAACAAGAGCTTCGCAGAGCGGCGCATATACACCCGAAGGGGCTTGTCAGTGAAATGGGTTAAAATGAAGGATGTACTGTAAAAGAACAAGACACTGGACAGTTAGGGATCACTTATGAGACCATAGAGTTATTTGTTCTTGTGCACTGCACTTCTCCTCAATGTGATCTATGCACCTGTGAAGTATCATTTTTACACCTCTAATAGTTTTTGAGTTATGCTCCTGACAAAATTTTAAGAAAAAAATAAACAGGAAATAACTCCTAAATTATGGGGCCAAAACTTATGGTTCTTGTACACCGCACTTCTCAATGTCATCTATCACCCTGTGAAGTTTCAGGTTTATATCTCATGTAGTTTTCAGGTTATGCCCTAGACAAAATTTGAGTAAGAAAAAAACAAAGGGCAATAACTCCTAAATTATACAATCAAGAGTTATGTTTCCTGTGCAATGCACTTCACCTTGATGAGATCTATCCACCTATGAAGTATCATGTTTACACCTAAAATAATTTTTGAGTTATGCTCCTGAAAAAATTTAAGTATAAAAAATAACCAAGGGCAATAACTCCTAAACTATGGGGCTGAAAGTTATGGTTCTTGTACACTGCACTTCTCCTCATGTCATCTATCAACCTGTGAAGTTTCATGTTTATATCTCATGTAGTCTTCAAGTTATGCGCTAGACAAAATTTAAGTAAGAAAAATAACGAAGGGCAAAAATTCCTTAATTATGCAATTAAGAGTTATGTTTCCTGTGCACTGCACTTCTCGATGAGATCTATCCACCTATGAAGTATCATGTTTACACCTCTAATAGTTTTTGAGTTATGCTCCTGACAAAATTTAAGTATAAAAAATAACAAAGCGCAATAACTCTAGAACGCCTAAACCCATCCAAATGTAAAAAGTCACATGCACAACTACACATCATAGAGATTCATTGTGGTAAGTTTCAACTTATTCCAATGGAAACTGTAGGAGGAGTTGCGCACACAAAAAATTGCTAACGGGCGAAGGGACGGACAGACGGATGGACTGACACATAATACGACCCTTCGGGCATATAAAAAGGAGAAAATGCTGGTAACCAGCATTTTCTCATTTTTCCACAATGCTTTCAACCTTTTCTCAGACACCTTTCTCAATTTCAAACCACATTCAATTTGTGGTATGCAAATGCTTTCAATTTGGACAAGTGTAAAATTTTGTTGCCCCTTAAAGATTAAATGCAATTCGTTAAAAGAATAGGATTATACTCTGCTATTGCTTACATGTGGCACAGCAAAGGACAACTAAGTAAATTGAATGAAATATCAGTTTGGAAAGGTCTTGAATTATATCAGTAAATTATAAAATCTTCAATGATTTGCACAGAACTGGGGGAAAAATACCTTTGGAAATCTTTTTCTTTGTCATTAATCTCTTGAATATTTTGTGATAAATTTCACATACAAGTAGGAACTTTCATCGACTCATAGCTGACACATCTGACACAAATCAATAGACATCTCAAGGTATTTTTTAACAAACTGCTTACAGAAATAACCAGGAAGCCTTTAATACTTCTCAATACATCATGGTGCCACCACCAGTGATGAGCTGTTATAGACATTGCTGATGTTGTAAAACAAGTTTTGAAAAATCATTGGTTATGATGATGATTCTCCTTCAGCTGCTTGTGATGATGATGAGGAGGTTGATGATTTCTCAATCTTTTGCTGTTTAATCCATTCATCAATTTTTGTTTTAAGGTCAACAGCAGGCTCTACCATCTCTAAAGTTAATGGCTGTCTATTGAAAGGGTCCGTCTGGTCACTAGAAACAATTAGATAAATGATTGGCACTCTGGAAAAACACCTTAAATGAAAAAATGTTAAGACTTGCTGGAAAGCATTTGCAGATAACAAATTCAAAGTTACTCAAAACCTTAATTTTTTCATTAAAAGTTAAGAAAACCTTGTGGGAAAAGGAGAAAATGCTGGTCACCAGCATTTTCTCTTTTTCCCACAGTGTTTTCAAAAGGCTTTTTCCCCACAGTGTTTGTCCCTTGGAAAAGGTTAATGCATCTTTGAAATATATTTTTCCAAACAAGTTGATACTGTTTGTCTAGACTGTCAACAGACCAGTTGAACCATGAGGTATAAAGGTCCTTTGAGGTGTAGAATACTTACCAATGGCAAGAAAGTATACACCCTGGTCAGCCTGCACAGACTGCGCAGCCTGACCAGGGAAGATACTTTTTGCAGGTGCAGGAAAACCCCTTTTGACAAAGCTTTACGCAAATGTTTTATGCATAGCAATATAATGGCACATAAAAATATTCCTTAATGTGGTGTCTCAAATGCAATCAAAATCTGCCCTATATTAAACCTCACAAAAATGTCTCCAATACCACAAACAAGTAATAAGTTTGAAATAACTATGTCCTTTTTTGTGGGAAATACATTTGTATATCATTTGGTCCTATATCTATGATCTATCCTACAATTGCGACTGCTTCCCACAAACATTCCATTTACTCTTTTCATGAACATAAGAGAAAATATATCAATTTCAACTAAACTATGACTTATTTGTATTGGGGGTTTAATGCTGTTTTAACAGCTTAGTTCATATCACCGTGGACAGTGCACCTACGTATGTGTTTCCTCACAGAAGTACTGACACAACTTTTTTTCCAAGTCACTGACTAATTTTCTCACATGCATCAGTGGTGAGAGGTGAAAAATCGCCAGAAAGAAAGTTTGCCTCTTTGAATTCGCAACCATCAGGCACAACGTTTTTAAAAGATTTGACCACGAAAACATGTCTGAGATATCATCAGGACAAACATTTTGACTACCTTTCATTAGTATTGCACTGAAAATATGGCCTCTAGAGTAGGCAGAGGATTTTCCAAAAATCTGACCTGGTTTCCTGTTGTTTACCAGACCCGACACATTTTTAACCTCTTCTAGAATATCATTAGAACAAATATTCTGACCAAGTTTCATGAGTATCGGACTGAAAATTTGGCCTCTAGAGCGTACGCAAGATTTTTCAAAGATTTGACCAGGTGAGCTAGTTTTGGACCCAATGTGACCCTTTTCAAACTTGTCCCAGACATAATTTTTTTCTACGATTTGACCTGGTGACTTAGTATTTGACCTGACATGAACCTTTTTCGATCTAGTCAGAGATATTGTCAAGACTAGCATTCTGACCACCTTTCATAAGTAATGAATTGAAAATTGACCTCTAGAGTGTACACAAGTCTTCTTAAAGATTTGTCCCTTCAAACCATTTTTAAACCCCACTCAGATATTATTAAGACAATCATTCAGACCAACTTTCATGGGTATTGGACTAAAAATGTGGCCTCTAGCGTGTACACAAGATGTTTAAAAAGTTTGACCTTGTGACCTATTTTTGAACTAACATGACACATTTTTTAATTTGTCCAAGATACTATCTAGACAAAGATTCTGGCCAAGTTTCAAGAAAATTGGACTGAAAATGTAGTAGCTGAAATTATAACATACACAAGTTACAAGTTTTTCTGATTAAAAAAGCAAGGACATTTACCGTTTTTATTTTTCCTTATTGTTTAGAGTTATAAATACTATAAGTGTGGAAATTTTAAGAAAAATCTGACCTTTAGAAAGTATTTATTTATTAAAGATTAACCCTTAATTTGGTCAAATTATCTCCCTTTTTAACCCAATGGTCTATATGTAACATGCAATTTGTACATTTTCCATGCTCAAAACCAGGCTTTTATATATTTTTTGTGCAAAACTAAATGAAGTTTCATTAAAATGATGTATATTTGTATATTCTTCTGGTAATTTTCCTGTTTAACTGACATTTTAAAGGACAAGTGTAAAGGTAAATTTCTCAGAAACAAGCACACTGACCAACAACTTTTTTCACTATAATCTCCTAGAGATATGATGAGCTTTGTATGTGCAAAGTTTTAAAAAAAATCTGTCCGTTAGAAAAATATGTGATATGTGTCGTTAATGACACATTCAAGATGACGGATCGTTAATGACACATTCAGGATGACAGATGATGCATCCAGACACAGCACAATCACGAAAGATAATCTTAAGCACTTTCTGCTTAGGTGAGCTATACAGGACAACTATTTAAAAGACAACACAATATTGTCTTTATGCAGTATGGAAAATACTTGGCAATAAGCATTCGCTCCTTTTATCGCAATGTCCTCAAAAGCTGCCAAAAGAAGGGCAGTGAAGAAGTCTTCTATGCATGGCAATGGTAAACTGTTTTGTCTTGACTTACTCTTCATGTACAAAACTAGTAAAACAATAAAGGAGACAAACAGGTCCACATCTTTCACTTCTAGGACCTGTATTCACCAACCATTCTTAATTTTGTTCTTAAGTCTTATTCTAGATTTAGAAATTAACATAACTTTTTTCTGACTGGCTAACCATTTGGTTCAGCCAATCAGAAGTTGTGTTACTTTCAAATTGAGAAAATTCTTGAAAATAAGACTATGAATGTTCTTAAGAATAATTGATAAATACGGACCCAGAACTTGTTACAGCTTTCCTACCTTAACATATGTCTTGATATCACAGCTCTGTCCATAATTTTTCCTGATGTTGGAAGTAAGACAGGGTCCTTCATTAAAGTACCCATGATGGGATCCAAAAATTCCTCCGGGGCATCTGCAAGTATTTCCTCTTCCTCCTGTTGAGCTTTACCTATTGCCTGGGATGGAATATGTTAAACCCTTTACAAAATATTTATGTGTTTAACAATCCTGAAGAAGAAGGCTTTAAAAATATTGGGGAAAAGAAAACAAGAGCACCGCATGCGGGTGCCAAAGCTTTGCTGCAAGTGCTTGATTTATAGTAAAATTTGTAAGTCGAAAAAGGGGCATAACTGTGTCAAAATATTTTGATAATTACCTTCCCCTATTGTATAAGTTCCCTTTTGATAGTTAACAACTTGTCCAAGTTAGAAGTAAATATCTTCAGTAATAACAGTGATATTACAAAAAGTCAAAGTCTCTGCACAAAAAGCACAAACCATTTTCCAGCAACATAAATGTTAAAGATCTGGAACAAAAACTGACTAATACAAACCCTACTTTAAAGTGAATATTCAACTCATCTAAGCATAACACTTACCATCAAAATAAATCACTCTCACTGAGAACTGAACATTTTTTATCAAAAAATTTGAATACCTAACAACAAGCATGTAACAGCGCAGTCTAATGATCGATGGAGGTAAAATAGTAACAAACTACATATATCTGTTATATGAATCAAAAATTAATCCATTACAATGCCAGAGGCATTTACAATGTAAATGAGACCTATGATGACAATCCCTTTTGACCCAACTTAAAAAAAAAAAACTTATTCATCCTCAGTAGAGGCCTCCCACCCCCAACCTCCATCCCTTGGAAATTTAAACAACCAAACTTAAAAGCTACCAAAAGGTTTGAAATACATACACTTATCTTGTTCTGCAGAGACTCGAAGTCAGATACATGGGATGGGTGGCTGCCAATCCTCTGTAACACTCCCACAGCCTTGGGCATGAGGTCATCAGAGTATGATCTGCCATCTCCACAAACTGCTTTACAGAAACTGTCATCCTCTCCCAAATGTAAGTAAATCTTTGAGATGTCTGACACAAGTTCTTGAGGTTTGAATTCATATTCGTTTTTATCCTTAACTTTCAGATCTCGCTGCTTTGGTCCAACCTGTAAGTGAGTAAAGAAAGTATTTTGAGCATCAATTGATAGGTTTTTAGTTATTTTGTAAGATGTATGTGATAGAATAATGTGAAAATATAACTTGCCCATTATGAGATTACATGTATTTCCCTTTTTCCACTATGATTCTAGAATTAGTTAACCCTGTACCACACAATCATGTGTCTTATTGACTTTTGGGTAGAATGCTCTTGAAAGCATTGTGGAAAAAGGAGAAAATGCTGGTCACCAGCATATTCTCCATTTCCTCAAATATTTTATATCTGTCCAAAGACATTTTATTTTATCTCAGCAACATTTTACTTGTTGTCTGCCAATTCTCTCAAATTGAACAAATTCGCTTGATTGTATCTTATGGTGTTTAACGCCATTATTAAACGTTATTTCAGTTATATCGCGCCGGCCAGTGCACCTATCCATGCTTTCCTGGAGTTTCTTTTACCAGTACTCCGCACTATATTTTTTCCAAGCCACTGACTGCTTTCCCATATAACTATTGATGAAACAATGGTAAGCGGTGAGAGAGAAATGAACCCTGTCATAATGCCTATCATCAATTCTCAGAAAGAAATTGAGCTGGGGATCGAACCAACGACCACCTGTTCTCAAGTCCTGTACGCTACCAATGGAGCTACCAGGGCTCTGCTGGACAAATCTAATTTTATTGTTTGGTAAAGGATTAAATGCAAGACATAAAAGGCTGTTTGCTGCAGTTTATGTGTCAAAGGGAGAAAATGAATCTGACTTCAAGTACAAACTAGATGTAAAAGAAAGTAGTTGAGCATTGCTGCTATCCTGTCCACCATGACTTCATGACAAAATATAGATTTAATGACATCTGTCAGTATCTGCAGTGTGTAAATTGTCTTATTCCCCATGACGTTGTGATATCGTGCCATGTTCCCTATTTGCCGCATGTTTGCATCAAATTCCTGTTTCTGTCTTGCATTCATATTGGCCCATTCTGGACCATCCTTAATTAGTTGCTTTTCTTTCAGCTGTTTCATAAACTGAAAAACAGATAAAAATCATTGTAAAAAGGTCCTTTCTCTGTTTATATCCTTCAGATGCCAAGTAATGAAAACCATCACTGAGCAAAGACCTACCAGGGAAAATTATACAAAGGTCAAACACTTGATCCTTAAAGCGTCTTTCACAATTAACTACAGTTGCATTTGTGGCCAGTGTAGATCAAGATCAGAATGAACAAAAAAGTGCAGTTTGATCTTTGACCTACACTGTCTACTTTGCAGAGACATTCTAGTCAAGGCAACCTTAAAAATGTGTCTTATTTCTTAAATGAAAATGCTTGATGGGTTCTTCGGTGATCTTAGGATTAAAGAAAAGATCTTTTACCAGAGTATATGAAGCAGACTGTTGGAAAGGAGTAATTGCCACCCATGCAGGCTAGTTTAAGAAATACCAGGGACTAGTACAAATGAGACAATGAAGAAACGTTTGATGAAAAGATCATGTTTTTTATTTAAAATAGACAGCATTGAACAGTAACTTCTTGCAACTAGCAATTGGAACTTTTCTAGCTATGTTACCATGTGTTTTTACAAAAAAAAAAAAAACTCATTCATACTAAAAGCATTTGTAGACAACAAATTGAATTTGGCTCAAATTATGGGATTTGTCTGTAAAAGTGTTGAAAACCATTGAGGGAAGAGAAGAGAATGCTAATTACCAGCACTTTCTCCTATTTCCCACATCCTTTTCAAAAGCTTTCATCATTGGGAGTCGTTAAAACTTGGGACTGAGTGGCAAAAGGGTTAACCCTTTATGACACACTTCTGTGTTTAAAAAGGACCTGAGAAAGAAAGCTTCTGAAAATCTTGTGGGAAAAAGAGAAAAAACTACCCTTTTCCTATTCCAACAATGTTTTTGACCCTATCAAGGACAAGACTAATCATTTTAGCCACATCTTAAATGCCATCTGCAAATTCTTTCAATACAATCCAATCTATAATTTTGTTGTTTGGTAAAGAGTTCAACCTTCAATCAACTTGATCATTTTTTTTTTGAAAGAATACTTTTAAAGTCACCTGTTGAAAGCTTTGTTCAACTGATGATCTGTTTCAGGAGGTACTGGTCATGACATCAATAGTTTGAGACAGCATAGGCATACTATTTTCAGCCTATCTTTGAAAAAATTTCAGTAAAAATATTTAATCCTTTTACCAAGCAATCCTATATTTTAATGGCCGTGATGAAAATCCTTTTTGAAAATATCGTAGGAAAGTGAGAAAATGCTGGTTACCAGCATTTCCTCACAATGTTTTCTATCCTATAAAGACAATTTCCATCATTTGAGCTATATTTAATTTGACATTTGCAAATGCTTTCAGTTTGTACTAGTCTAAATTGTGTTGTCTGGTAAAGAGTTAACTCAGGACAGACTTTTACATTACATTTACCATAAACAAGATCATTCTGTATTATATTTTTAAACTGATTGCATCAATTTTTTTCTATATACATGTAATACTGATGAATAAAAAAATGTCTGACCCTTTAAAACACAATCCCAAATTTTAACAATCCTAATGGAGAAAGCTTTCAAAAACATTGAAGGTAAAGCAGAAAATGCTCCTTTTCCAACAATGTTTTCTACCTTATCAAAGACAGAAATCATCAGTAATTTTGAGCCATAGTATTCTACAAATGCTTTCAATTCAGTTGGGTCCAAAATTTTCAAGTTTGGTAAAGAGTTAAATTAAAACCAGGAGCTAAATACATGATGCTGCTAAAACATAACTTACATCCAAAGCTTCGTCAAGTAAGAAAATGGCATCATTGATAAGAAGATTTATAAATCTCAGAAACAAAGGAGGATCTGCATTTTCAATATTTCTTAAAGCATCTGCTGCCAGTCTCTGTAATGATAGCATGAAAATATAAGAGGAATATCATTCCTTTATATCCTTAACATGTCCGTTATTGGCTTTGTTAGCAAAATGAATCTGCAATGAGACTACATGCATACAAGGAAAACAAGAAAACCAAGGTGGTCCTATATAATAATATTACGTTAATTTTTGAAAAAAAAAGTTTAAGACTCACGCAACTGCCCACACAATTTCAAAGCAAGAGGTAATCCCGCTCTAGGATGACAGGAGGCATGTGACTTTCAGGGCCTGCTTTGACACCAAGTGACAATTTTAAAATCTCTGAGAAAGAGCTGGTCAATGACACTAATGACACATTTATACTAGTATTCTCTAGGGTTTTACAGGACGCAGATTTCTGCATCCATATACGCCTAAATATTAAACTGTATATATGTTTTTCAGCAGCATGCATTCTACAGACACATAAACATTAATTCAAAATCTGCATAAAAAGTCTTGAATAAAACAAAAATTCTCTTGATGGCCTTTTCTTTGAAAATTTTATCTACTGCACTGCAGTCAACACAATGCAATCACAGTATCATGGACATTAGGGTTATATTTGATATGCGATCTTTGGTACTTCACGTTTACTCTAAACAGCTGTCTCAAATAAAGTGCCTCGGCACAATCACCAGTCATTAAAGATAGAAAAAAAGCCATTATTTTCATGTATTAGATTTTTTACGTCATTTATCTTCGATTTAATGGTATTAATATTCAACCACATAACTTTTATAGCGCACTTATTTTACAAAGCTCTTTGGAAGAAATGGAGTAGCAAATCAAGTATGACCTGCATTTAAATTCAGAGTTTTCACATTTCTTCCTTGCCTGGCCGGGTAGCTCAGTGGTTAGCGTATCTGACTCGTGACCTGGAGGTTGCGGGTTTGATACCCGGTTGCGGCGAACTTTCTTTCCTGCGATTCTTTGCCTCTCATCTCTGATGCATGTGAGAAAAGTAGTCAGTGGCTTTGGAAAGAAAGTTGTGTCAATGTTGGTGTGAGAAAGCCAGGAAACACATGGGTGCATCACTGACCACCATTACATGACCTAAGCTGTTAAAATGGCATTTGAACTCCAGTACAAAAAGCATTTCTTCCTAGTACACAAAATTGTTAGCAGACGCAGAAAAATCATGTCTGAACAATTGGATCTAACAATGTGATATGGGACCCCTAAAATTTAGGCCTGGAACCTAATTTTTTCAAGGTCGAGTCCAGTGGACACCCAATTTTCAAAAGCTCTGTAATACACTGATTCTTCATTTACATTGAGGATAAACCTTTACCTGAATTGCTTCTTTATGCAAATCCTTCTCCCATATGTAATGTAACACTTGATACATGGGTCTTCTGTAGTTAAATTTCTGCTCAAACTGGACACTTTGTCCTGTCATCTCTATCGTCACAAATACATTGAGGAGTTGCTCTGACAGGTGTGCCATCAAATGATGTTTCTCAAATACCATTTCTCTGTAATACCTAAATACACAAAATGTAAGATTATGCCTTTTAAGGATTTTACTGTTCTTTTTGTATTACTAGTGTGACATGGGTCCAAACTTTTTGTTACTTTTTGTTAAATTTTCTGCTTGTCCAAGGATCATTCAACCATACAACTCAGTTGTTATACAAAATGGATTCTTCTGATCCCTAATTATGTGGGATATTGCTTCATGAAGATGCACTAAACCTCCTTTTCCAAGAGCGTGGCTCATATTCATCTGGTCATTTGTGGCAAGGAAAATGGTAAAATCAGTCTCACAGACATAAACAGTATTCCTTTTTGAGACTATCTAGAACATGGATTTTGTAGCAAGAATGCTGCAAACCTTGCATAAAACTTCTTTTCCCAAAGTATTTTAAAACACTGTATACCAAATTGGCATAAAAAGTCATATATGTTTGATATTCCATTAGAGGAACAACAAGAATCCTGGATGCAGGTGCTTTTTAACTCTTTACCAAATGATAAAACTTGAAATTTAAAGTATTTGCAGGCAACTAAACAAGTATGACTTGAAACTTGAACTTTGTTTTTGAGAGAAGAAAGGAAGAAAATACTGCCTGTGGGAAGGGAAGAAATTACTGGTTACCTGCATTTCTCATTTTTCCATAGTACTTTCAAATGGTTTTTCTCTAGGGTCATCAAAACTTAGAATTGTTTGGTTAGTGGTTAAGTGAAAGTTAAAAAAAGGGGCATATCTATCAAAAAATGTTTTGAGGGTTATCTGCCCTTCTGCTGTGGGTTCCTTTTTCATAATTAATACTATCAGAGATGTGAAAAAGGTCACAATTTTTGCACAACGATGTGTACTCACATGATAACAGGGTAATCACAACAGCTTGATGTTTGCTTTGAAATCAGCCAAATTACAAAATGAAATTACAGTCTTTCATACCTAGACAGTATCCCCTGTTGAGACTGTCTGGAATCTGGATTTTGAGGAAGCAGGGCTGCTAATGTTTCTGCTAACTCGGCCCTCAAATGTGGATTCTTCATTCTTTCTGGGCTTCCCATAAATACCATGATCAAGGTCATAAAGTGTTCTAATCTGTTACCACTGGACTGAAATTCGTAAAGTCAATGAATGGATGTTGCTTTAACCATTACCAAACAATCCCGAGATTTCTGTTCTCAGCTGTTGCCTTGTTATTGCTGTTGCTTTCAATTTGGAAGATTCCACAATTTG
Source organism: Hippopus hippopus (assembly GCA_946811185.2). Lineage (NCBI taxonomy): Eukaryota > Metazoa > Mollusca > Bivalvia > Cardiida > Cardiidae > Hippopus > Hippopus hippopus. The sequence continues at coordinate 23,200,362 of OX328096.1, forward strand.
TCATATGGAAGGGTAAAGGGTTGAATAACCTTTTCTGTCAACATACATTATTCGTTTACCAAATGATGAAATCTAAGAAAGACTTTCCGAAATAGAATACATTCTGACCAATATTCATGAGCATCTGACTAAAAATGTGGTCCCTAGAGTCCACACAAGGTTTTTCTACGACTTTTCCTGGTGACCTCCTTTTTGACCCGAAGTGACCCAATTTCAAACTTGTTCGAAATATTCTACAGACAAACATTCCAACTAATTTTTATGAGTACCCGACTGAAAATATTGCCTCTATAGTGCATGCAAAGTAATTGTTGACAACCGCACAATAGACAACACACGACAGATGCTGTACAAAGCAGGATCACAAAAGCTCACCATGAGCACTTTGTGCTCAGGTGAGCTAAAATCAGACAATGCCTTAATATTACCTTAGGCATGTTAAAAGTTCATCTATACTCTGTGCAATGTTTTCTATTTTGAAAAACTGCTGGGTGATGTACTATTGCAAACTGTGACTCCTGATCACGGTTTACACTTTCTACAAAATCAACTGAAGTTAAGCTCGTATTTCCATTATTATTCAGTTAAAAAAAAAAAATATCTTCATACATGTATGTTATGTGTTGAAAACTTTCATAACATCTATAATTATGCTGGCTTTCAGTTAAAAAACCCACTAGAACTTAAGTTTCGTGTATGGCTTGTTCTATGTTGTCTGTAAATGGAAATATGATATGGTCCATACTTAAGTTTTTCGTACAGAAATTGTTTGTAAATAAGTAATGACATACAGACAAATCATGGTATACCATCACCATTGTTCACATTGAGCATTTCGCACACAGTTGAGCAAATAAGATGATTCACAAATAAGAAGTACCTCAAACATTTCATCTTTGAACCTGTGTAGAAACATTGTGAAATCTGTAACATTTCCCATGATAAATTCTGGGACACATGTCAAGCACAGGGGCACTGCCTCTGGGAGAGGAAATTTGATTGGCTCAAATTTTGTGACACTGTCATTGTTTGCTACTTGTACCAGCCAAGTAGAAGTGGCAATATGAAAATTCATGGCCGCTTCGAGCATCTGGGGTTCTGTAAGGGCTGCCTTTATACTCAGAAAGAGTGTCATTCCTGCAAGTCAACAAAGAAAAAATATATGGCTTCCTGAGAGTTTTATACAGAATTTCTAACTCTTTACCAGACAACACAAACAGTACATAATAAGTGCTCCAATAATGGAATTCGTCTTTGAAAGGGTATCACCATTGTAGAAAAAGGAAAAAAAATGCTGGTTACCATTTTCAGCGATACTTTTCAAAAGGCTTTTACTTTAGGTTCATTTAACCCTTTACCACACAACCAATTTTAGACCTGTCCGAATTGAAAGCATTTGCAGAGGACAGTTTCAATGTGGATCATATGAAATGATTTTTCTTTGATAGGGTAGAAAACATTGTGGGAAAAGGAGAAAATGCTGGTTACCAGCATTTTCTCCTTTTCCCACAATGTTTTCAAAAGCCTTCTCTATCAGGGGTGTCAAAAGTCGTCATTGTGTGGTAAAGGGTTAAAATGGGATTGTTCAGAAAAGGGTTAAACTTGACAGCTATGATGGTCCTGAAATTACATTGTATCTGAGATGCAAGGTCTATAACTCTATGGAAAATATGCACACCTGAGCTATGATGAGGTTTTTCTTTTTTTGACCCAAGGGTTGTAATATGAGCAAACTTGATGTATAGGATCTGACATAAGTTGAAATTTGAAAACGAATTCTATTAAACAAGTCTACACAAATGTTAAGTGTTATTTAGCAAGCCTTGGGCAAAACGGGATTTAATGCATCTCAATGATCTATTATACCAAGCAAGTTATCACATAATTATGGATCAATCAAACTGATTTTGTCTCAAAACTAACTGAATCATAAGGAAAACTGGTCCTCTGACAAGCAGAATATTGACCAAAAGCATAAAGTTTTGACCATGGTCAGCCTGCACCGACTGCACAGGCTGACCTGGACTGATACATTTAGCAGATGCCGAAAAAAACCCTATTCACAGAGCGTGGCTCATAGTTACATTCACTTAACTCTTTACCACACAATCCCAAGTTTTGGCAACCCTAAAAGCAAAGGCATTTGAAAACATAGTGGGAAAAGGAGAAGATGCTGTTTACCAGCATCTTTTCCTTTTCCCACAATGTTTTCTACCCTTTAATAAAAAATCTCATCATTTGAGCCACATTTATTTTGTCGTCTGCAAAGGCTTTCAATTTGGTTCTGTTCAAAATTTTGTCGTCTGGTAAAGAGTTAACAAAACTTATATACCTTTTTCCATTTGTATTTTAAATGACCTCAAGGGTTCCACATCTTCACTGGGATACTGTGGCCTCATCTCCATGTAGGCTTGCTGTATGCGGTGTAGTTCCTGATTGATCTTTATAAACTTGTCATGCACGGCATGAAAACCCTGATTGATAGCCTGGTGACATAGGAAGAAACATTCTGTTATAAAAGTGTAGGTGTCGTCTGATGGCATAGGAGATCTACCTTCCAACGGAATTAAACAGGTCTCCTTGCTTAAACCTGAAATGGAAATATGAAAACCTCTGCTTTACTAATGAACCCTTTAACACACAATTCTGGGTTTTATTGACCCTAAGGAAAACACTTTTAAAAACATTGTGGGAAAAGGAGAAAATGCAGGTAACCAGCATTTTCTCCTTTTCCCACAATGTTTTCTACCCTATTAGAGACAAATTCCACCATATGAGCTGTATCTAACTTGTTGCCTGCAAAGGCTTCTAATTTGGAGCAGTCCTAAAATTTTGTCGTGTGGTAAAGGGTTAAATCTTTACTCCTTACCAGTCCACAAAGTTTCATACCAGTCCACTTTGAAAGCATTTGTAGACAACAAATGTGGCTCAAATGCTGGAACTTGTCTATCAAAAACGGAATACATTTTGGGAAAAGGAGAAAATGCTGGTTACCAGTATTTTCTCCTTTTCCCACAAAAGTTTTTAAGAGCCTTATTTCTCACAGTCGTTAAAAATTTGGACTCTGTAATGAAGGGTTAACAAAGTACACACTACACACAACTTGTTGAGATTTGGCTGCAGACCAGCTGACCCTTCAAACTTTATGGTAAGAAGAGAAATTACCCCTAATGAGTAATTTCTCCATTTGCATCAATGTTTTTGCATGTATTTAGGTCTTAAACCTGAATTAAATTTGATTGAAATCAAAGATAATCATGTTGAATAAGATATGCAAATATGTAACAAGCTTTTCATATCAAATATATAAGAGACATTTTCAAAATTGTTCTGGATAGATGTGGAGTGGTGATGTGGTAAAGAGTTAAAGAATTCAGAAGGCTAGAAAATTGGTATTCTCTGCCAGAATCTAAATTATATATACATGTACTTATATTACTTGTTAAAATTTCTGATGAAGACAAAATGATTTTAGAACAGTAATAATCCTACTGAAGCTGAAAGTTTGACTTACAATATGAGGAATATAAAGTTAGAGTCTACAGTGAGGTTGGGAGAATTAATCATGACAAGGCTGCTAAATCATCATCATTTCTCCCAGCCTCGTAAGGCAACATTGATAATTTTAGACAGAGCATGGCTCACATAAATGCGGACCAGAAATTACCTTCAGCATGTATTGACCTCTGTTTACTGTCGGCATCATCAGCAGCAATGGCATTTACGTAACTACACCGTATTTTAAGCAGTTTTGGTGAGCAAGGTTCAGAGAAGGGCTGACACAGCTTTAACATGACTGAACAAAGATTCAAGCTGAAACCATCTGTACAGTACATCTGGTTAAAAACTTGGGGAGCTTGGGTGGACCATATCTTGGCTCTTCCTGTAACAGAACAGAACAATATTAATCCTTTTATACATAATCTCGAGTTATAGCCACCCTAAAAAAAGAAACCTTCTGGTAACCACCATTTTCTCCTTTTCCCACAAAGTTTTCTACCATTCAGAGACAAATTCAAACATTTAAGTCATACTTCAATTGTTGTACACAAATGCTTTAAATTTTAAATTTGGATAAGTCTACATTTTTGTATTAAGGTAAAGAGTAAATTAGAGGAAATGATTATGAACAATTGATAGGGGTTAGGCAAAGCAGTGTGCTAGACTGTCTTAGCCAATCAGGTGGCTTGTCTTGGAATTAAGAATTTCAACAATGTTTGAACCATGATCTGTGAAAAGGGAGTTAAATCAATGCATGTGCAGAAAGTATTGACCCATGTCAGCCTTTGAAGTCACACAAACTGACTTGGATCAAAACTTTTTTGCTATTTGTAAATTTTTAGCATGTCAAATGACCATTCTGCCATGTGATTCAGTTGGATTATATGGATCCATAATTATGTGATGACTTGCTTGGTACAATGTATCATGGAGATGCATTAAACCCCCTTTTGCCAGAGCATGGCTTATTTAGAATGGCTGGTTCACAGATGTATCTGGTTTTAAACATACATGGCTAAGCCCTGGTAGCTCAGTGTAATGCCCAGGGCTAGTGCTCCTGGGATCTGTCAGTAAGAATCTCTGATTTGCTGAAACTATGTAGGAAGATTGATGAAAGACATTGCCACATGATTCAGCCCTGTCACACTGCTAAACACTGTTTCATCTTTGTTCATGGGGGAAAGCAGCTGAAGGCATATCGAGTGTTGTGCATAGTACTGGTAGAGACCAGGAACACTCAGGTAGGTGCAATGGCTGCCAAATTTTAGCTGATTTACTGTTAAACAAGAGGGCCATGATGGCCCTGAAGTCGCTCACCTGAGTCTTTTGACCAAACATGACCCATTTTTAATCTCTTTCGAGATATTATGACAAACATTATATCAAGCTTTCATAATTATTGGACTGAAATTTTGGCCTCTAGCTTGTACATAAGCTTTTTCTAGAATTTCTCTCAGTGACCTACTTTTTAGCCAAACATAGCCCATTTTCCCATTGTAGATATCATCAAGACAAACATTCTGACCAACTTCCAAGAGTTGTGGACTGAAAATGTGGCCTCTAGAGTGTACACAAGGTTTTTCTAAGATTTGACCTAGTGACCTAGTTTTTGACCCCACATGACCCATTTTTGAACTTGTCTGAGATATTATCAAGACAAACATTCTGACCAAGTTTCATGAGTATCGGACTGAAAATGTGGCCTCTAGAGCATACACAAGGTTTTTCTAAGATTTGACCTAGTGATCTAGTTTTTGACCCGACATGACCCATTTTCGAACTCATCTGAGATATCATCAAGACAAACATTCTGACCAAGTTTCATGAGTATCGGACTGAAAATGTGGCCTGTAGAGCGTACACAAGGTAAAAGTTGATGACGCACGAAGTACGACGGACGACGGACACAGCACGATCACAAAAGCTCACCTTGAGCACTTCATGCTCAGGTGAGCTAAAAAGGGTGTTTACCCTTTACCACCCAATCCAGAGTCTTAACAAATCAGAAAAAGATTGATTGATTGATTGTATTGGAGTTTAAAGAGGCCCTTATACTCATTTTCAGCAAGTTTTAACTCATTTTGTCTTTATTTTATCAAACTATAGTCATTCTCATATCTTCATGCCAAATATTGCGCCTCACGGTTGCAAGGTTGCTTAGATGACGGTCGATAGAAAATGCATTTCGCTGAGTTGCGGCCTTCCATGTAAACAGACTCGTCGTTTCCAGTGTTTGAATCAAAGATTTCGATATGTCCGTTATACACTCGGGTAGATTCGTATGATGATCATGCATTCTGTCACGTGACTATATTTGACCTTCGCCCTGTGTCTAATGAGGTAAACGAAGGAAAATGGAGGCTTCTCTGTTGCAGCCTCGATTTTCAGACGAAGGTCGCGGCCTATATATGCAAATTACACCGTATCCGACTCTAGGCGGAAACCAACGATAAATTTCCATGACGCACTGCCATTGTTTACAGCTCTGATCGTCAGCCAGTTTTCTTCTGACCAATGCTTGGTTTCTAATACAAATCTCTGCGTTTCTTTTTTTCAAGTACACCATATATGTCAGTAATTTATCTATGTTTACACAAAGGACTGATTTCTGTACCATTCTAAATTGTTTGAAATTTAACAGCATTTTTGCTCACCGGCTGTAGACGGGCATCTTTAAAGCCATTTTAACAGCTAGGGTCATATCCTGGCTGTCAGTGCACCTATGCATGTGTTTCCTGGCTTTCTCACACCAGTACTCACACAACTTTCTTCCAAGTCATTGACTGCTTTCCTCACATGTATCACAGGTGGTTACCAGCACTTTCTCCTTTGCCCACAATGTTTCTATCCATTCGAGGACAAATACTATCATCTAAAAAATATTTGAATAGCCCTCTGTAAATTCCTACAATAGGGACAAGTCTAAAACTTTGCCATTTGGTAAAGAGTAAAATATCAAACAAACAATACTAATCTGTCATGACCTCTTTGTTGGAACATACAACAGCAAATTAAACATAAGCCATGCTCTGTGAAAAGGGGTCTTAATGCATCTGCAGAAAGTATCAACCCAGGTCAGCCTGCACAGTCTGCGCAGGCTGACCTGGGCCGAAACTTTTTGCTATTCGTCAATTTTCTGCATGTTCAGTTAAAGGATTATTCTACTTCCATTTTCAGTTGATTTCTGAACAGAATGTATTTCAAGGGTCCATGATTATGCAATGACTTAGTTTAAACTTACTCATTTTACATGGACTGAGAAACAGGTTCTAACAACTTAAACTAAACTCTCTCGATTCCGCTTCCTGGGAACTACACCAGTACTCGCGCCATTAGTGTGGGCCAGTGAACAATCCCAAAGTTGATACCCGCCCTTGGGACTTTATGGTTACTAGGCAGATGCTCTGCCTCAGAACCAAGGACAAAACTGCAATAACTTGCTTCATACACTGCATTGCGGAGATGCATTAAGGCCCCTTTTGCCTGAGCACAGCTCATATGATGGACATGAATTGATTCTCACCTGAGTTTGCATGTATGCATTTACCAAGCCATGTCATCACCTTGTGTCTGGTATTTGCTGACAATTTTATGATTCCAAAAAGTATTTCATACACACCGTTGGCTAGACCTGATAAAGGCTGTAATTGACATATCATTTCAATGTTAACTTTTTATCAAATGACAAAATTTTACCACATGACAAAAATGTAGACTTCTCCAAAATGGAAGTATTTGCATATGACAATTCAAATGTTGCTCAAAGCATTTCTCCTTTTCCCACAATGTTTTCAAAAGGCTTCCTTTTCAGAGTCAGTAAAACTCTGGATTCTGTGGTAAAGGGTTAAGATAATGCACTGGCTTAGTACAATTCAGTGAGTCTGTTTGGAAATTCAATATAGGCTTGCTTAATGCAGGTTGACTGCTTATAGAGTTGGTAATTGGGAAATTTTTGCTGCATTTTCCAGGATGGTCATTAGGAAACATTTTACTGTATTTTTCCAAATATTAGTGAAGTTAGATTTATTACCAGCCATATATTTTTCTCAGCAATACTATGCTCCTGTCTCGTAGTTGATGATGGATTCTGGAAAAACTCATGGGGCTTTTCATGTACAGGGATACAGTTTAGCTGTAGAATTTCACCAAGTAGAGTCCTCTCAAAATCTTTGCCTTTTGTCCAATCAGCTGGTGCATTGTACTCCATAAATACCTGGAAGGTAAAATCAAATATGTATGTGAAAAAAGTTTTTTTTAACTCTAATTGGACTGTCATGAACAGTAACTTTATCAAACAATTCTGGGTTTTAATGACCTTCACAGAGGATTTTGAAAGCATTGTGGGAAAGGAAAAAACACTGGTAACCTACCCTTTCTCCTTTTTCCATATTTTTCTTATCCTTTCAAAGCCAAAACCTATCATTTCAGTAAAAATGCCCTTGTCATTGCAAATGCTTTCATATGGACAAGTCTAAAATTTTGTCATACAGTTAAAGGGGGTTATTCGGATTTTTATAATTTCAAAGAACTTCAAAAATTATCAATCACTACATTAAGTAAAGGTAACCTGCATTATCTCCTTTTCCTACAGTGTTTTGTACTCTTCCAAAACCAATTCTTGTCTTATTTTTGAGTTAAATTTACTTTGTCGTTTTCCGATGTTTACAATTTGGACAAGTCTAATATTTTGTTGTTTGGTAAAGAGTTAATACTATGTAAAGTACAATTCGAGCAATTTGGCTCACCTGAGCGAGAGATTCTGTCTTTGTGAAGAAAAGCACAACATTCAACCAGCTGTTAACTTCTGGGTGATTCAATGTGAAATCCTTTCTAAATCTTTCTTTTATCACATCTAATATTGGTGTAAATACTGTTAACAGTGAGCCATCTTCTTGACTGTTTTCAATTTCTGTTGAAACTTTGGTGAAAAATTCTTCCACAGCTCCATTATCTATTATGAAAAAAGTTATCAATCAAATAGTTCCCTTCTAAAGTATATCTTTATGTCATAAATTCCCTTGCTATGTAAAATAGCCATTACAAATTTTCTAATCTTACCTTTCAGATAAGATTTTGTGAATTTAGGCTTCTTACAGATATCTAGTAATTTTTAAAGTATATCTTTAGATACAAGTTTATCTTCAGATACATTTATGTGATAAAAACAATTTGATATTCAATGATTTTCGAGTAAAATTTTATCAAACTCTTCAAAGACCTGGAAACCGGCATTTTCTCTCTTTACCACAATGTTTTCTACCCGGTCAGAAAACTTTGTTCATTTGTAATATTTCAGAATTTTGTCATTTGCATATGCTTTTATTTCTGAAGGGTCTAAAATTTGATAATATTTGGGAAAGGGTTGACTCTTCACCAAACAACAAAATTTTAGACTTGTCCAAATTGAAAGCATTTGCAGGTGACCACGTGAATTTAACTCAAAACTTGAAGTTTGTTTTAAGAAGGATAAAAACATTGTGGGAAAACGAGAAAATGCTGGGTTCCAGCCTTTTCTCTTTTTCCACAAGGTTTTCAAAAGCTGACATTTTCAGTCATCAAAAGTCGGGATGTAAAGGGTTAATAAATACACACCTGAGAGAAAGCCAGAATTTTCCAGGTACAAGTCTATAAATTGTTTCTCTAGTTCTTGTCCCTCATACAGATCTGGCTGCTGCAAGCAAGTTTTGGTGTTCAACAGAATAACCTTGTAACATTCTTCTAGTTCCTTTTTATGTTCCTTGTGCTGAAAATATCAAACAAACTGATGCATTAGACTATACATATATATCTAAAAAAAATGGAGTAAATGAAATTTGATATTTTTTAGCAATCTTCATTCAATGTGAATAATTACTTGTTATGTCCAATAAACTGAAGGCAAAAATCATCAAAAAGAAAATAAACCTTAGAAATGTTGTGGGCCAACACCAGTTGCCTTGTCACCAGATCAGGGAAAAAAAGTTAAAAAGGCCATGACTCCTGATTGTATGGTGTTTAACATAGTTTTCCAAATTATTTCAGTTATACGTCAACCACCAATATACCTATATATCCATGCTTTCCTGGAGTTTCTTTTACCAGTACTTTTCACAATATTCTTCCCAAGCCACTGCCTGCTTTCCCACATAAACACCATCAAAACAATGTTCAGCGATGAGACACCTATGAATTTTGTTGCAATCGCTATCATCAATCCTTGGAAAGGAAGCGTCCAAGCCTGGGATTCAAACCAAAAATCCCCGGGTTTCAAATATCAGGTTAAGGCTACCCATGACTCATTACTATAGTAATGCCTTTTTTCAAACACTTTTCAAAACACACCAAGATTGGAAGCAGTTTCAGACAAAACACACGAATTATTTGATACAGAGGTAAGCAATCTTTGTTTAACTCTTTACCAAACGACAAAATTTTAGACTGGTCCAAATTAAAAGCACTTGCAGACGACAAAATAAACTTAACTCAAAAATTGAAATTTGTTTCCAGCAGGGTAGAAAACATTGTGGGAAAAGGAGAAAATGTTGGTTACCAGCATTTTCTCTTTTTCCCCACAATGTTTTCAAAAGGCTTCTATCTCAGGGTCATAAAAACCAGAAATTGTTTGGTAAAGGGTTAACCATTAAACAAATAGTCCTGTGTTTTAACGACCCTGAGAAAAGAGGCTTTCGAAAATACTGAGAGAAAATGAGAAAATGCTGCTTAATTTTCAACAATGTTTCATGTCCTCTTAGAAACAAATTCCAAAATTTGTCTGTTACTTGGATTTTCCTGTGCAAATGCTTTCAATTTTGACAAGTCATTAATGTTGTCGTCTTTTAATGAGTTACAGCATAACATTTCTAACAAAGCTTCTGTTGAAGAAGCACAGAGAGATTTTGGCTATGAGGTAGGGGTAAAAAGAAATGTTTCAAAAAAAAAATAGAATCGTGCCAGCAGTAACCCTTAGTAACGCTGATACGCTTCCACATGTAGACAACTGTTATGAAAACACTATGGCAAAGTGATCTGCTTTTGCCATGAAGTTTTCATATACATAAGCTTAATGTTCATTTCCCTTTTTTCCCAGGATATTCTACAAGCTGTATGCTGTAAAGCAGTTTATGAGGAAAGTAACTTTTTCACCTGATCAGTCTGTGATAGTGATCCACACCTCTCATAGCACTGAAACAAATATCTGAGTACTTGGGGCTCTCCTGCCACACTGCTTTGAGGTAATTTTGTAGACCTGGTGCACAACACCTCAGACTGTGGGTTTTGCATCAAAAGCCTTTCAAACACAGCCTGATAAAAATATAAAATCTTGCATGTATTGCATTCCCATCAATAGTTAAAATCTGTAAATAACCTGAAGAAGGTGTAAGCCACAATACAGTACTGACAAAGAATTTTAATTCTTTACCTCACTACAAAATTTCAGGTTGATCCAAATTAAAAGGAAGTGGAGACAACAAACTTACTGAGGCTCAACCAGTGGGATTTGTTTCTGAAAAATGGAGAAAATAGTGCAGGAAAAGGAGAAAATGCTGTTTACCAGCATTTTCTCCTTTTCCCACTATGTTTTCAAGAGGCCATTTTCTCAGGGTTGTTAAAACTTGGGATTGTGTGTTATAGGGTTAAATGCAAGCCATATGTGTTGTTAATTTTTTTTCCCATTTATTTGCCAACAGTCAAAAGTACAGCCCAATAATGTCCTCATATCTGTTGAATAGTACTTGTGGAATCTGCTGTATCAATAACTAGCTGATGATTGCTGTCTTAAAGGAACCCACTTAATCCTTACCAGACAATCCCGCATTTTTATGACTCTTTTGACAAAGGCTTTCAAAAACATTGTTAGAAAAAGAGAAAATGCTGGTAACCAGCATTTTCTCCTTTTTCAACAATATTTTCTAACCTTTCAAAGACAAATCCCTTCAAATGAGCCACTTTTAATTTGCTTTATGTTGGCAACTTTTGTCCTAGTTTAACACCATATTTTTCCGCCAGCAACTATAACTTTTTAGATTTGGCAACTAGTGGGCCTTAAACAAACAGCAAAATTGCTACTAATACACATTTTCTGTCTTTGCTTCCTTAAAAAAATGTTTGGACAGTGTGGAATACATTAACAAAAAGGCCATCTAAAATAGTGAACAAACAGCCTAGACTGCTAAAAGTTTTACCTGTTGTAATGTATCAATGTCAAGCCATGTTTGTCCATCCATATTTTCTGCCAAACCCGACATAAACACACAAAATTCAGGACGATCATATTCATCACTCACTTCTAGAAAATACATCTTACAATATGGCATGCAACATGCGAAAAGGGGGCATTCGCACATTTGCCCAATCCGTGCAGGCTAATCCGAAACGAAACTTTCCGTTTTTATGCAATTTTCTGTTTTGCGCATGTCTACTGAAGGACAAAATATAATGTAGTCCTAAAATACCGTCTTGGATCAGCCTGCGCGGACTGCGCAGGCTAATCCGAGACAACACTTTACGCAAATGTCTAAATGCCCCTTTTCACATGTTGCAAGCCATCTATAATCCAAACTCTGTGAAAAGAGGAGTTTAATGCATTTGCAAAAAGTATCCACCCATGTCAGCCTGTGCCGACTGCCATGTAAATTTTCTGCATGTCCAAGGACCATTCTACCACGTCATTTTGTTAGATAAAATGGATTTTAGGAATCCATAAATATGTGATGACTTGCTTGATATAATGCATCATGAAAAATGATTAAATACCCATTTGCCAGCGTGCCTATCATATGTATATGTCAGGTCACAAGTTAATTTCTTTATTTTACTGCTTCATTTTTTACTACATGACAAAATATAAGACTAGTCCTAATTAAAAGCTATTGCAGACAACATATGAAATGTGGCTCAAAGGGTGAGATTCTGTCTGAGAAAAAGAAGAAAACATTTTGGGAAAAGGAGAAAACGCTGGTTACCAGAATTTTCTACTTTTTCCACAATGTTTTCAAAAGCCCTTTTCATCAAATCAGTAAAACCTGATTGTGTGGTAACACCTGAAATGGGACCATCCATACAGTGATTTTAACATGGTCATTTGTCAAGTCCACCTGTCTACTAAATTACCACTGGCAGGCATATATTTTGGTCTGAGACACTTTTGAAAACATTGTTTCAAAGGGAGAAATTGCTGGCTGCAAAAGGAGTATTGTTCAGTTGGTGTTAAGCTCACCATCTATCATCCTTCTGTGTGGAAAGTACATAAAAAATTGTCATATTTCTGTGTTTATCAGGGAAACCTGCTAGTGGCTTGAAAAGTGTAAATTGTGTTTTTCTGATCAAAGAAACTCCAGAAATGCACAATCAGTTGCTTTGGCTGCCAAGATATAAATGAAATACATGTACAGTCAAACTTATCCTTGAGGCTGCTTGAAATCAAGCAACCAAATGCATTCAGATACTACTGTTTTGGTTCTACATTTCTTCAGTAACCATATAATCCCGAGTTTTAACGACCCTGAAATAGAGAACTTATGGTTAATCAACTTGAAGCCCCAATATGTAACCAAAAGTTAACAATGTGGATGTTAAAATGCATTTTGAATTTCAATCATAACTTTGAAAAGTATGTACAGTATTGTGAAGATGACAATCTGTTATTCTACAGTCTGTCAACGTGCTAGGCACTGGCAGAGGAAAAAAATTCTAGAATCAGGTAAAAAGTAAACAAATGATAGAGCCACCTGGCAATTTCTGACCTACTTTCAAACTTCATTTTTCTGCAGACCACTTTCACTTAGACCGACTGTACCTTAACAGATTGTTATCTCCACAATAATATCCATACTTTTAAATGGTATGATATAAATTCAAAAGCATTCCAACACCACAGCGTTTACTTTTGGTCAATGTTGGGACTTTAATTGAACTTGCGTAACCAACAGTTGGAGGAGGCCACTATTCTTACTTCCCTTGTGTGCTGGTCTTGAAATACCGGTTTGACTGTGCTTTTGAAATAAGCACCAACTTATCAACCAACTAACCTACTTACCATTATCTAGTGTGATCAGGAATACATTTTCTAACAGGTGACTGACAGAGGTTTTAATCCTTGTTAACTCCTTCACTTCTTCCTCATTCAGGGAGTGCAGAGGGCCTTCTTGAACGTCATAGTCTTCTATAACTGTAAAGAGGTCAACAAGTATGCGAGTTGTATTCTGTGGATAGGGGGGGTTTAACCCTTTACCACACAATGACACCTTTTAACGCCCCTGAAAAAGAGGCCTTTTGAAAACATTGTGGGAAAAGGAGAAAACGCTGGTAACCAGCATTTTCTCCTTTTCCCACAAAGTTTTCTACCCTATCAAAGAAAAGTTGCGTCATTTGAGCCACTATGAAATTGTTGTCTGCAAATGCTTTCAATTTGGATAGGTCTTAAATTTTGCTGTGTGGTAAAGGGTTAATGCATTTGCAAAAAGTATTAACCCAGGTCAACTTGTGCAGTCTGCAGACTGTTGGTCAATTTTCTGCATGTTATAGGATCATTGTACCTCAGGTTCAGCTAGTTGTTACAAAAAATTAATTTTAAGGATCCACAAGCATGTGATGACTCGCTTGGTGTAATGAATCACGGACATGCATTAAACCCCCTTATGCCAGAGTATGGCTCATGTATGTGTTTCTGTTACAATGCAAACAATAGACTACATATTAACTCCATGTCTTAACCCTATACCACATTTAATGACTCTGAGGCAAGGTTTTTGAGAAACATTGTGGAAATGGAGAAAAATCTGGTGATCAACATTCTGCATGAATATCTACATGAAGAAAAAAGTTAACCTTTCACTACACAATCCCGACTTTTAACATTGCTGAGAAAGACAGCTTTTGAAAATTTAAGGGAAAAGGAGAAAATGCTGGTAACCATCATTTTTCCTTTTTCAGACAATGTTTTCCATACTATCAGAGAACAGATTCTGTCATTTGAGCCACCTTTCTGTCTGCAAATGCTTTCAATTTGGAAAAGTCTAGAAGTTTGTCACTTTGTAAAGAGTTAAGGCATGGATTTATCAACCATTCCTGAGAACATTCTTAGTCTTATTCATCAAGATTTTCTATATTTGAAAGTAGCACAACATTTGATTGGCTAAGCCAATTAGAAAATTCTGGAGAATAAAACTAAGAATGTTGTTAAGAATGGTTGGTGAATTCAGGCCCAGAAGATTTCCTAAACTGTCCTTACCCGACTTCAGCTGTCCTTGTTTACTTGCAAACAATTGTGCCTGGTCTACACTTGGAAACAGGGCAGCAAAAGGATTGTTTTCTATGCCACGGTCTGCCATACCTGTCAACGCAATAAAAAGATGAGAATAGAAAGTGATACAAAACTAAAACAATTGCAGACATTCCAATATCCAGAAATATGGGGGATGAAAATATGCTAATATCATTAGTGCCTCTGCCAACCTTACATTTCAGGTACTGGGTATTCATTTGAATTGGCTTAGTGTTCTTCCTGAGTAGAATACATATGATACTACTAGTGGCCTACTGTCACCCCATATGACTTGGCCCATTACCCAACAACTGGGTCTTTTTCTATAGGTGACATGCACATCAAAGATGCATACATGTACAATGGCTGAAAGATGACCGATAGGATTTTAAAATGTTCAGAGGCATGTAAAGAATGGCTGCTTCACAAGTGAGCCATGAAACAATCACATAAATAACATAGGAGCTTGAGGTGGAAGGTAGAGTATTATTATAGCCTTATTTGTTACCATGATGTACTTTTGACTTTTAACCCTATACCATACAATACTGACTTTAAACAACCAGGAGGGAAAAGGCTTTTGGAAACATTTTAGGACAAGGAGAAAATGCTGGTAGCCAACATTTTCTCTATTTCCAAAAAAATCTTCTGCTCTATGAAAGTGTAACGGAAGTGATTTACTACCCGTATTAAAAACCTATTTTTCCATGCCCCATACACACGTTTTGTTTTCAATCTGACTAATTGTCTGTTCGTTTTAAATTATGATCAGTATAGAACGTATTGTCCATTTCAATGAAATCTACAAAATTTGTTTTGGGGCAAAGTACATGTGACAAGTCACTCTCAAATTTAATTCTCTAAACCTGAGCACTTGAATCATAATGTGGATCTCAGAGTTCCCGATCGTGCAAAATCATATGTGAAACACCTTTAAATGAAATAAAAAGCGTACAAAATGACAAACCTGTACTTGAAATAACGCACAAAAAATATGGACGACGATCGAAAAAAAATAGAAGTTGCTAGATCTAGCATAGAAAAACGTAAAAGCGATTTTCGAAAAATGTAAAATCAGAAAAGTTTGGGATTTCCAGCTTTTTATTTTTAGAACATTTACATGGTCGGCGTACTCGGTCTTTATTGTTGTGATCAATAATTGCAGACTGGGACTTGTTTGTTTCCAAAAAATATCCATAATTCAGCTGTTCTTTCTTTAACACTGTCTATGAAAAAGTGTTTTGTTGACATCAACATCTTTTGTCTGTAAACTAACTATGGGAATGGCTCAGAAACGCTGTACTTTGGAAGCTTTTGGATTTCAGAATTCGGGTTCCTGTAAGAAAGGCCAAATGAAACGACAGAAACTGAAGAGGATAATAGTGCCGCAGATGAAAGAAAGGTTATTCAGAAACCGACAGCAAAAAAACTGTTCCAAAATAAATGGCTGTCCAAGTTCTTGTAGAGAAAGAGGCATTTAAGAAAACAATTTAGAGTTGTACTACTTTTTCTGAATTTGTACCCCCATTTTTTTTTCTTATACCCCCATTTTTCAATTGTAGGGGGTACAAAACCCCCAAATAAAAATTTCAGTGGGAACACTGAAGTCTCATAATATGTGCCATATAAATATTGATGTCTGCAAGTGCTTTCAAATTGGACCCGTCTAAAATATTGTTGTTTGGGAAAGAGTAAAGGGATCGCCGAATGTAACAGGTACATTTTGGTGTTATCTGTCACTAGGGTAAGGGAAATTGTGATTACCCTTTGTTTCGTTCGTGATTTTGGGTGGGTTTGGCATTTCTGTTTAGCCGAGGGTAATCGAGGCATTGCATTCCTTGTGTTTCTTTATATATAGGGGAGTACTTTTTTCATATTTAATCATACATTTTGATTATAGAATGTCAAATTCCTGTGGTTTGAGCAATATTTTGTTTATTCTCTGTAACTACTTTGACAACAGACAAGTCCAAATTTTGTCGTGCAATATAAAGTTATAGCCACGACATGTAGTTTCACGGTACATATTGCTTCGAGGTAATCGGTATTTTTCCGTCATAACAAAAATCGGCACCCTCTAGCCGCTTGCCTAGTCTCTATTTTGATTGTAAATACCTTGACTCGAACATTTCCTTACCTCAGTCAACTTCAAATTCCAAAATAGAAGTTTAGAATGGAAGAAAAATACACTGGAAGTGAAGACGATGTCATCGGCACCTACATGCTTAACACCATTTACCCCACCCTCTAAAATCCTTCATTAC
Organism: Hippopus hippopus; assembly: GCA_946811185.2. Lineage (NCBI taxonomy): Eukaryota > Metazoa > Mollusca > Bivalvia > Cardiida > Cardiidae > Hippopus > Hippopus hippopus. Next base: position 23,217,369 of record OX328096.1, read on the forward strand.
ACGCAGTTTTACTTAAAAACATACACGATGATGTATTTAGATCATCTGCTAAGTCATGTGACAATATTTTCAAATCATGTGACTGCAAATTGGCGCCTAATATATCCAGTTGTATTGATTTTTTTACGAAAACAATCTAAGTCACATGAATCAATTTCAGAATGGCACCGGGATAGTGGTGAAGGTCAAGGTTGATTTTCTTTCAAATGTTTGGATGAAACTGAATGATATTTTCTATGACGCTAAGTAAAAGATGAAATTAGAAAATTATTTGGTGATTTATTCTATACTCTGTAAAAATTTTGACTTTTTCTTGATCGGACCGTAACTACCCGTAGTACCGTGAACCAACAAACCGCAAGGCTAAAACGAAGAATCATAAAACGCAACTATCCTGAATCGGACGAACAAGCCCAGGTACGAATTACCAGTCTAAAAGTGAGACTAAGAGAAACAAAATAAGGCATCGTCTAGTATTTTTGAATAGCGTTTAGACTACCTTGTCGATTTTATACCAGAACTTTATGTTGATAATTCTCAAAATACATGATACTGTGTGTAGAACATATAACCGATAACATCGAAAGACGTCAAAAACCTTTCACTTTATTGCTCCACGTACTATTATACTCGGAATGACTCTTTGATTAACCATAATCAGTAACACTTAATTACGCACATGTCTTTATCCAAGAAATTGAGAATTGTTGCGGAAGTAGCAGGTTCTAGTTTTATTTTGACTGAAGTGTGCATTAACAGTAAAAAGTGCATATTTAATTGTAAAGCTTCCTACAGTTTGAAATTTCGATTTGCATAGGATATTTTCATTTTCCTCTAGGTCTAAGGTCTCTGTTAAAGTAAACCTAAACCTGTAACGATTTCAAAATATTAAGCATTCAAAGGGCTGAAGGTACTGAACACAATAGACCAAGTATCTTAGTTTATCCAGGGATCGTATAGATCTATATAGTAAATATCTCTGCTTTATCCGATCCATGCATGCATGCATACGAATCTATCCCGACTCGACAAGCTATATCATCACGTAAGAGTGAAGTTTGGTGTCTCTTTACTTTTTTTTTTAAAGAAGAAGGGCTACATCTTTTTTTTTTTTTACCCTTTACCAGGGACAGTATTCATATATACGATACCCTGGGCCTTTACCGAACAATCCTGAGTTTCAGCGAATCTGGAAAAAAAAAAAAACTTTGTCGAAAACAGATGAAATGCTGGTGACCAGTATCTTCTTCTCCTCACACGTTTTATACCCCATCATAGTCTGATTCTATCATTCTAGCCACCAGTAATTTACGTCTACAAATCATTGAGCTTGAAATCATCCTTTATCCTGTCATACGTGACTTTACAATGTATGGATGAATTTGGCAGTAAGTGTAGACTTAGGTATGTACAATGTAATCTTGACCTACACTCTGCGTCGGTTAATTTCAAACTTTGGGCGCCAAACATAATCCGGCGACGGAGAAAAATTCAGTCGCTGGAGCTGGACTTGAAAAACTCTCCTTGAGGAACCCCTCGCTTGCCGTGTGGGTACTACATGCCTTTTTGAAACTCTTTACCAAACGACCAAATTTTAGACAGGTGTAAATTGAAAGCATTTCCAGATGACAAGTTAAAGTTGGCACGAACGTTTAGATTTATCATGAATATAGAACAGGTAGAAAACATATTGCAGGAAGTGTAGAAAATGCTGGATACTGATCATTTTCCCCACAATGTTTTCAAAAGCATTCTCTCCAAGGGTCATTATCACATGGGAATTTTTGACAAAGGGTTAAGTTTAGGCTTATTCATTCAACATTGATTGTGAGACAAGTCTTCACAGTTGACACTTTTCTTTTTTTTTTGATTGTGAGACAATTAAGTTTTCACAGTTGACACCAATCACTCTTGATGATTACTTCGAGTGAACTTGTTCTTGCGCCGTGATGTGGGGTAGCCACCGTAGCCTAATTCCAACAGTTGATTCGCTTGTCGTGAGATATGACGTTACAGATAAACTGCTTCATCTGTCAGGGGATTGTGTGGTAGAGGATTTAGGTTTTATTTATTCAAGATGAAAATGTATGATTTATGACATAACTAAATTTAGGAGGCGTGACTGTTTTGAAAATATTTAGCTTAAAGATATTTCAGGCATCAGTTATGCAATGTGCGTTGTCTGCGCATGTCATATTCTTCGAAGATTCGACCTATCTGCTATGACGCATCACCCATCCTATATACTAGGGAAAAGTAGGACTTACACCGACGCTATTATCCAGGCCTCTAGGGGGCTGTTTTACTAAATGGCCGGTGCATAGGTTACATGCTAGTTGATCATAGCTGAATAAATCGCACCAGGTAGCGTTTTATTGAGTAAACGTTTATTTTATTTTGAAATTTAAAGTAACGGTTATCGTTTTGAAAGTAGTCCGGCTCTGTACCCAGAATGCACAAATTAGATAGATGTGTATTTGTAAAATGCCATCTAGCGGGAGATAATGCTATGTTTGTCCATTGATCTTCGGTAATATAATAATATCTATAAAAACGTGTACCACCTCCCCTCAATTTTAACGTCTGTGTGCTGCTAATTTTCAATCCATGTCGTGTAGCTGACGTTTAAGACAGCAGTGTTGCCGAAGTTTTAATGTTGACAGCAATGCCATAATATGGTTTACTGAATATGTGTTAAAACTTCTGACTCGTTTTACCTTTTCACTTTGTCAGAATAATTATACATGTATTAAGATACTGAAAAGTTCTGGAAAGAGTAAAACTATGATCAGTATTACATTAGGTAAAAATTGCTTTGCCTACCTTTGTGTGAACATTTTACATCCATAACTGTATGACAGATTTATATTGTTTACCTTTTGTGTGTTATATTGCAGACAGATGGTAACATTCTACTATAATAATAAGATTTTCAAACAAGTATATAAAATGATGGACATACATTTCCTTTAGAACTCTGATAATCTCAGCCTTACTATACTCAGTTCCATAAATAAGTGTGCACTTAATTTTCTTTTATTTCTCGTTGCAAAAGTACTCAAAGACTAAGGTAATATTAAGATTAGGTTTTGGCCACCGCTCTTCGTTCAGGAATGGAATAACATTCCTGATGCAATGATTTTACGTTATGTAAGGTCTATGCGACGTCAAATAATTGCCTTTATCGACAGCAGAGGTGGCCATACAAGATATTGATTGAAAAATTACAAGAAAAACCTAACCTTAGTCTTTGAGTACTTTTGCAACTTTGGTTTTAGTACCACCTTCATTTAAACTGCAAAAACCTAACTTAAACTTTCTGTTAGTCAAAATCTGACTAGCCTGGCATTTTCTACAGACTCGGAACTAAAGTATAATACCAAATTTGTTGGTCTTCAGTAAAACATGCGACGAGAAATAAAAGAAAATTAAGTGCACACTTACTTATGGAACTGAGTATAGTAACACTTGTCATACCGTGATGTTATAGATTTCATTAATTGCTCGTTCCTATCAACAAATCATAGACATCTATTTTCTTCATGTATACTTGTAACCAACTCATATTCTGTATTTAAATTTAGACCATTCCATTTTGTTTTACAGCTTTATGTTTTGTGTATTTGGCCATTTTTCTTACGATTATCAGCCGTTTTTATCATTTTTTTCTGGCATATCTTCATTTTTCCTTTTCATTGGCGTGGAGTGTCTGGTGATATTTGTTGAATTGATAGATAGTGTAATTGTAGGAGATTGTAAGAAATGTGGATTTGGACATGTGTTGTATTGCTGCATGCTGTTCCTGTACTTAGTATGTGCGGTAACACGATAAATTGTAGATTTCAAAGGTTTGCATGTAGCCAGCCAACATACTGTTCACATCTACTTCCACACGACTATTACACTATGTTTTCTATTCCCATTATTAGCTTGTAAAAAATACTTCCAGTTTTAGTCCTCCAGTTAAACACTCCACACCAATCTGCTTATTTTTCCTGTTCTATTTTTTTCCCACGGTTTTCCCTCAGTACCTATCAAAATACTGTCATTTTTTTCTTGCGTTATACATGATAATTAACCAGTAATTGTGTACCTGGAGTTTGGAGAAGAACCATATAAGACTTGCTTTCGTTCTAATCCATTTCGTCAGTTATTTTTGTTATTCTATTGATTTGTCTTTAAATGCTTGTAATTAATTGATGAATAAAACATGTTTAAACTCATTACGTAACAAAAGTACTCGTATACATTTACCAAAAGCTCCCAAAGTTTCTCATGATTTGTTTAAATGGAAGGCTGAAGTGTGTGTCACTCTCTTCTTGTGATCACAAAAATCAATGTATTCTAATTACGTCTCTTCTTGAATCATGATAAATACTTTTACTCTTGGTGAAAATATCACAATATACCTATTCTTTATGCTAAGAAAAGTTTCAAATGATAAAAAATATTTTCATAATATGTCTTTTCACTCAATGAAGCCACAATACATGTGGATGCATAGATACAATACAATGTGTTTTATTGAAACCACAATATTTGGCTTTTTTCTATTGGGTTGAAATTTCCATTTAATTTATTTAGCAGTCCGATTACCAGAAGGCAAAATTTGAGAGTTATCCAAATTGAAAGCATTTGCAGTTGACAAATTAAATATAACTCATAATACGAAATCCGTCTATAGATCACAGGTTACGAACAATTTTTCCACAATTTTTTCAAAACCTGTCTCCTTGGAAGGCGTTAAAAGTCTTGATTGTGTGGTAAAGGGTTAAGGGTTAAAGGTTAAGACAACAACAAGAAACAGGTATCTATGTGTGTAACAGGGGAAAAGGGGGATAATAAGACAAACTCATTACTTCCTCTTAAGTTCAAGGTAGAGGTTGTCCGACATACTAAAATAGTATTGACTGCGTGTTGGACTTAACATCGCAACCTGCAAGCGCCATGGAACTAGAACCGTTAAACAAAGACGAGAAACCCAATGATGAATTTTATATAAATAAATACGAGGAAACAAACGCAGAGAACGATAAACAATCGAGTGATAAACGTGACAGCTGGGGTAGTAGGTTCGAGTTTTTGCTGGCAATTATTGGATTTACAGTTGGGATCGGAAGTATATGGCGATTTCCGATCCTTTGTGCTCGAAATGGAGGCGGTGCTTTTCTCATTCCGTTTTTCTTTTTTCTGTTTACCTGTGGAGGACCCTTATACTATATCGAAGTCAGCTTAGGACAGTTTATTGGAAAAAGTGCAGGGCTAGCTTTTGAACTATGTCCATTATTCAAAGGTAGGGACAAAAATTAACTATTTACTAAATGGTAAACTTTTACACTTGTTCTTATTAAACTTTAACTTGTAAATATATAAAATGAAATTTTCAAAGTGAATTTTCAAGTAAACCCCCCCCCTTTTTTTTTCAAATGCATATTTTGGGGATGAAATATCTCCATATCGGACAGAGTAGATCCAAGATCAGACTGCACGTTCTGTGCAGTCTGATCTTTGCCTTCACTGTCCGCAAAAGGTCCGTGAGTCGCGTCTAGCATTCTAAGGGTCGAAAGCTGTTGCATACAATTTTAGCTCAAATCACGAGATTTTTCTTTGATATTTAATAGAGTGGATTATGGGGAAGGAGAAAATGCTGATTATAAGAATTTTCTCCATTTCTAGCAATATCTTTAAAAAGCTTTCTCCCCCCCCCCCCCTCCCCCGGGACCAGCCTGCATAGCTCAGTTGTTAGAGTGTAGGACTCGTGATCATGAGGGTGTGGGCTCGATTCCCGCGGCTGGCCATCTAAAATTTCTAATAGTCTTTCGGATAAGACGTTAAACCGAGGTCCAGTGTGACGGTACTATACACCGAGCACGTTAAAGAACCAGGCGTAACTTAGGATTGGTTTCGTCCTGTATCTGCACTATCCCCCGTAACAATACTAACAGCCTTCAGCGGGCGTCGCCCATATGGGAAACCGGTGGCGACGATAAATGAACGCAAATTCAATCAATCCCCCCCCCCCCGCCCCCGGGTTGGTTAAACATGGGATTGTTTGGTAAAAGGCCCAATAGCGGAAAAAATGTAGGTATTTAAATGCATTTCAGTTTCAATCATACCATTTAAAAGTAAGGAAAATATTGTGAAGATGACAACCTGTTATTGTATGGTCGGTGCAAGTGTTAGTCGCTGGCAGAAAAATGAATTTTAAAATCAGGTAAAAAGTAAACAAAAGATACATGTAGAGTGACCAAACAACTTTCAGCCTATTTTTGCAGTAAATTTCACTGCCAGCGACTAACACTTGGACGTTCCGCACAATAACAGATTGTCATCTTCACAATAATTTTCATACTTTTAAATGGTATGTTTTAAATTCAAACGCATTTTAACACCCGGTTGGTTTAATTTTGGCAGCTTTTGTTACTTTAAGGATTAAATCAATAGTTACCGCCTGCAGACGGCTATATTCTGTCTTGCACAATTCCATTTTTTAAATCATCGTGGTAACTAGATGAAATGTTCGTAACCAACAACATCATCATCTATCACAATGTTAAAAAGAAAAAAATGTACAAAACCAATATTCATGTTTACCTTGATTCAAGGCCATATGTTACAAATTTATTTCAGGAGGCCATAGGTTATGTGTTGCTTTTCAACCAGTATGTGTATTTTTCGGCGTAGCTAAATGAGCTGGCTTTTGACCTACTTTTTGGTATTATTTTCGAACGAATAAATAGAAACCTACGATTGGTCAAAAATACAGACATGTTTATTTTACGGGTCCCTGCAGACCTTTTGGCGGGCAAATTTACGCTGTTTATCTTTTTTTAAAGATATTTCTTGTTTTCGCGTAGCTGTATTAGCTGGCTTATGGCGTGGTATAAGTCACGAATGAGTAAATAGGTAATTGCGATTGGTTAAAAAAAGTGTACACGTTTATTCTGTGGGCCTTTGCGGGCCTGTGCGCAGGCCCATGTTTGACACCAAGGTTTGCGGCACTAATTCATACCTTAGTTATTAGAGACTGGACTATTTAGAATATCTGGCAATTCAATATGAGTCGTGCTCTGTGAAAAGGGGGCTTAATGCACCTGCAAAAAGTATCGACCGAGGTCAGCCTTCGCAGTCTTTAATTTGTTGTCTGCAAATGCTTTCAATTTGAACGAGGCTAAAGTTTTGTCGTACGGTAAAGCGCTACGCATGTTCTAATCCGTAGTCTGCTCTATACGATTATGTTAATGTTTTTCTTTATTCGAATTTGAAACCAAAGGTCGCCGGTTCTTGTCCCCAGCTGGTCCAAAATCTTTCCAAAGGTTTGGTGACAGTCATTGCGACAGGATTCTTTCTTCTTTCACCGCCGATCTTTTTTTCAGAGATATCGTTGTATCACTAGGATTGATATCAATTGGTTGAAACTTTAATATTTAAAAAAAAGAGATATCTGAGCTTTTTTTTTTTTCAAAAATGCAAGGGACTCTGCATAGCTCAGTGGTTCAGACATCGACTACATGGAATCCCGGTCCGATCTCACCCGGGGCACTAGTTACGACGGAGTTTGTGGTCCTTGAGATATCCCATGTATTGCACCACAGGCAGACGTGTGTTTAACCTAAAAGCGATTTCATAAGTATAATTGCATTTGTGGCCAGAGTAGATGAAGATCAAACTGCACAAAACGTGCAGTCTGATCTTCATCTACTCTGTCCGCATTGCTGGACAGGAGCAGCCTTTAAATTTAAATTATTTAAGTCCCTTTTCTAGATAGAGAATTTCTGTTGAGTTTATGCGGCGCTCTAATTGTATATCGCCTCTCGGTACTTGTCGTCTGAAATATTTGAGTCTCGCTCAGAAAAAAAGGGGGTTTAAGCCGTCTCCGTGACGCATTGTACCAGGCAAGTCATCATATAATTCTGGATCCATAAAATCCATTTTGTCTTAGAACCAACTGAATCATGAGGTAGACTCGTCCTTGGAAATGCAGAAAATTGACCATCAGCTAAAAGTTTCAACCCTGGTCAGCCTGCGCGCAGTCCGCGCAGGCTGACCCTGACCTGATTCGATATTTTGTGTAGATGAATTAAACCCCTTTTTCACAGTACAAGGTGAGCATTTTACCGCCACACCGGCACAAAATTCTTGACAAGAGAGAGAGAGAGAGAGAGAGAGAGAGAGAGAGAGAGAGAGAGAGAGAGAAAGGAGATTTTCAACAGTTTTTCTAGAGCGGTAATAAGAAAGTGAGTGTGGATCGTTGAATGTCTATATGCGAAAAAGTGTAACTGTACCACACTATCGGGGACCAAAGCAACCAGTCAAAAGGTACAAGCGCATGTAAGTGCGAAGCCTCAGATGATTGCCGAAGTAGATGAAATCAGAGAAAGAAATTTGAACGAAAAGAAAAAGATATGAGCTGCACTCTGAATAAAGGGAGTTTAATGCATTTCCGTGATGAATTATAAAAAGGAAGTCATCCATAAAATCCGTTTAGTCTAGAAACTTACTTATCTTGGTATAATACATCTAGGAGATGCCTTTTACCGAGAAAGTCATCCATAGCATCCATTGAGTCAGCAACCGACAGAATCATAGGGTAGACTTATCCTTTGACGTGCAGAAAATTGACAGAACAAAACAGAACATTTAGTGATCGACTTGTACAATCGTACATCGTCATTATAAAGAACATTATATACATAGGTATTTTATACTACAACAAGAATTAATACATACTTATTTCTAAATAAGTAAAATCGAAATGAATAAGTCATGAAATGAGGCTGAATTTACGTTAGTAATAACAAAAGTTTCGACCAAGGTTAGCCCCGCGCGGAATGCGCAGGCTGACCTCTGTCGATACTTTTTTGCTGATGTATTAGTCTCCTTTTTACAGAGCATGACTCAAACATGTTTTTTTTTACCATAATCAATTTTATATTTGCATATTTCAGCTTGCTTATCAGTTTACAATAACATATGTTTTGAAACAATGACAAGATCCTTTCCTGTGGTTTTTGTTGTTGTTTTTTTCAAAATGCCAACATGGATTCCGTTATTAGACTTCGGTAGCACATTTTTGTGACCACAGTTTTTTTTTTTCTTATACAAGTTTTTAAGTGTTACACCTGCTTGAACCATGGGGGCTTATCAGTGTACCATTTTTTAACTCATTACCAAACAATACCGAGTTTTAGCGATCCTAGGAAAGAATACTTTTGAAAACATTTTGGGAAAAAGGAGAAAATGCTGGTAACCAGCATTTTCTCCTTGTCCCACAATGTTTTCTCCCCTTTCAGAGGCAAATTCTACAGCTTGAAGCTCATTTTATTTTGTCGTCTACAAATTCTTTAGATTTGGACAACTGAAACATTTTGTCGCATAGGAAAGAGTTAATGTCGGTAATGTCGCATTTTCATGGCCCGGATTCACCAACCACTCTTTATTGCTCTCTTAGTCTTTTCCAAAAATTAAGTTCTTTCTAACAAAAAATCCTATTGGCTGAACCACTTAATTTAGCCATTCAGAAACTAGGCTACTAAATTAGATTTTAAGAACTGAATGAATTAGACTAACAGTTTGATTTAGAATGGTTGGGGAAACAGACCCAGTTTTCCCGGGTTCGTAGTCATGAACTATTCTAAGTTTCATTCATTGTCTGTTGGTTTAGGCAGTCAGAATTTGTTTTACTTTCAAATTTAGAAAGTTCTTGAGAATAAGACTAAGAATGTTCTTAAGAGTGGTTGACGAATACTAACCTTGGTCTAATGAGATACGCACCTCTTTACACACGCAACTCGACCTGATCCGACCATACAGAAATGCTAACTATTGTAATCTGTGAATGCACATGCCAAAAGTATCGACCCATGTTAGCCTCCGCAGTTCGCGTTGGCTGACATAGATCAAAAGTTTTTGCTGTTTGTAAATTTTATGCTTATCCAAGGACCATTCTACCTTCAGATTTAGTCAATTGTTTGACAAGGTAGATTTTATGGATCCATTATCATGTGATGATTGGCCTGGTATGATGCATCACGGAGACGTATAAAAACCTCTGTTGCCAGAGCATGGATCATTTATATAAAGCAAAGTAGCTGACGAGACTATAACCAGTTTCAGATAAAGTTATTTACTCCTACTATTCAAACTCCCTTCGTGCAAGACAGATCAAAGTTTTTTATCGTTAAGGTACTAGTACTCAATTTGAGTTTAAGCTGTTGCTGTTTTTAAACATGTTCATACGACCCTATATCATGACATCTTTGAGGCAGAAGGCATCTGACAGCTACAAAAGCTATAAGTATTGTACATTGTTAAACCACCAGGACTCATCATTATCATCATTATAACTGGCCTGCAACACGTGAAAAGGAGCATTTGGACATTTGCGTAAAGTGTCGTCCCGAATCAGCCTGCGCAGTCAGCGCAGACTAATCCGAAACGACACTTTCCGTTTTTATGTAATTTTCTGTTTTGCGCAAGTCTACTATAGGAGAAAATCTAATGTAGTCGTAAAGTGCCGTCTCGGATTAGCCTGCGCGGACTGCGCAGGCTGATCCGAGACGACACCTTACGCCAATGTCCGAATACCCCTTTTCGCGTGTTGCAGGCCAACATACGAGGGCTGACTGGTAAGTCCTGAGCCTCATATTTAACCTTTATTCTGCTAAATAAGTGAAAAGAAACTTTCGAACCGAAAATAAAAACCAAAATATTGCTATTTCAAGGGTAATTTTTTTCGGAAAAATGTCCTTATCGGACAATCTAGATCAAAGATCAGACGGCACGTTCTGTGCAGTCTGATCTTGATCAACACTGTTCGCAAAAGGTCAGTGAGTCGCACTTAGCAGCCTATGAGTTAACGATTTGACTTTTGGCGGACATATTGGATTATTTTTCAGCACAATCCCCTTCAGTATCTATACACTTTTGCCAGCGGTGTTTAACAATACATTTATACTTGTTTTAAGCCAGTATTTCACCCATTTCGTCTTTATTTTATCAAACTATAATCATTCTTATATCTTCTCACCAAATGTTGTCCCTGACAGATGCAAGGTTCCATAGATTACGACCGATAGAAAATGCATTTCATTTTCTTGGGACCATCAAAGAAATCACTGTTGTGACGTTTCCGGTTTTAAATCGAAGATTTCCAATATGTGTATTTATCAAGGCTTACACCATATGTACCAGTAAATCATCCATGTTTACTCAGCTGACTAAATTTTGAACCATTTTACAATCCATCAAGTTTTTGCAGCATTTTTTATCTCTGGCTGTAAGGATGTATCTTTTAGGATTTCAATGCAACTTTGAAATAAATACTTTTCTTGACCGTTCATAATGTCCTCTACCGCATGTATGACGTCATCTTCTGACCGAAAGTGGGTACCGGAAATGGCTTTTTACAATTTGGGAAATAGATGAAAGTCTGGTGAAGTGAGATCAGTAGAATGAGCCTGATGCTCAATCAATTCAAAGCCACAATCGTCCATGGCAGACATCGCAATGACAGACTTGTGAACAAGGGCATTGTCCTGGTAGGAACAACACATCTTTACAGAGTTTTCTGCAGCGCTTGAGTTTAATACTTTCTCTTAACTGCCTAGAAATGACTCATGTTCAGTATCCCTGAAAATCGAGGCAATAACCTTTCCAGCTGATGGAACAGCGTTTGCCTTCTTTGGCAGGGTAGGCCAGGGTGCTGCCATTGTTTAGACGGTCCTTTTGCATCTGGAGTGAAATGATGGATTTTCCATCAATTGTCACAATTCTCTGCAGAAAGTTAGCATGATCTGCCTCTACAAGGTTCAGATTAGCACGCGACAAAGTTCGCCTGGTGTGCCGCTGGTCAAATGTCAGTAGTCTTGGTACTTAACGGGCTGAGAGCTTTCTCCTTGCAAGATCTTCCATAAGACGAGAATGTACTCTTCCCTGTGGAATACCAACTTAACTGGCTTAATATCGCTCCTTAATTTGCCTATCAGCCATAAAAATATTATGTACTTTATTGACAATTTCTAGGGTTGCAACAGTGACAGACCTTCCAGGACGGTCGTCATCCTCAAGGCGCTACCTGCCACGCTTAAATTCCGTCACCCACCTTTTCACGATAGCATATGAAAGGGCATCATTCCTGTGTTGCTACCATATCAATATAGAATCCCTAGGTAATAGACATTTCTTACGAAATGAATCATTGCTCTTTCAGCGATTTTGTCCATTTTGCAAAAGTCACTTGCAGGCCTTGTTTATTTTAGAATGCTACTTCTTTGATATAAACTGACCAAATGACACCAGTCTTCGAGTACACATCCTTAAATAGTCGGGGAATGGTAGGGACCCTAAAAAAGGACATCCCTGCTTAACCCCCTCAATAAGAGATTCACAACTTATCAATCAGCCCTCTAAATAACGGCAACAACTTGAGCTTTTTAAGCATTCTGTCTTCAAAGGGGTACAAAGTCAAGCATACATTTTGACCGGACAAGGTTTTCATGCTGTGCTCTGAACTTTTGCCTTGCCTGAACAAGGCCCACAGTTTTGATTGTTTTGTTTTGAAAACTGATACTGCAAAAAGTCATCTCTTGAAATATGTAGTTGGAAAAGGACACATGGAGAGTTACGAGTACCTTGCATACTCTTAGACTTTGAATTGGGAACACGTGACATTATACTGTCAGGCAACGATTATACTGTAGATTGATACATACAAATGAAAGGAATCACTACAGCTGGTAAAAGAGACCAACGTGTTTTAAGGTCTACGGCCCCTAACTCATCTGTAAACATCGACGTTTTCGTAAAGGCTATTCGGCCAATCTCGGCAGCTTCCGTCTTTTAATATGAGAGTTAGGGGCCGTAGACTCACTAACTCATCGGTAAATATCGTGTAACATCGACGTTTTCGTAAAGGCTATTTGGCCAATCTCGGCAGCTTCCGCCATTTAATATGAGAGTTAGGGGCCGTAGACCTTAAGTTATTTTTTTCTGTATTTTGGCCATGGTAACTTTGATAATCATGGACAGGGAAGGATATTGATCGATTGCTCTTTTCTGGAAGCTTGATCTTAACTCTTTCGGCTTTATCAAAGAAACGAACGGTATAGATCCAAGATCAGACTGCACGTTCTGTGCAGTCTGATCTTCATCTGCGCCGTCCGCAAAAGTCCTTGTTTTCGTCTACAGCGCTGAAAGGGTTAGATATACGCTAATGATAACGCTACGTGCCCAGGGGGTACAGTAGAAGTGAAGCCCGTGCCACAGTTGCGCCCTTCCAAGGCCGTTTTCCAGGCTACCACCTGGTTACTCTGTGTAGGCAAGAACCCTCTATACAACTAACAGTACCTTCCAACGTTTAATAAAGCGTCCTTCTAAAATACAAATTAACCATGCCGTGGCAAAAAGGGGTTGAATACATCTCTATGATGCTTTATACAAAGCAAGTAATCACATAATTATGGCCGTATAAGATCCATTTTGTCGAACAACAAACTGAATCTTGAGGAAGAATGGTCCATTGACAGGCAAATAATTGACATATAGCTAAAGTTTCGGCTCGTGTCAGCCTGCGCGTCCTGCGCAGGCTGACATAGGTCGATACTTTTTGCAGATGTATTAAACCCCTTTTTCTCAGAACATGGCTCATATAAAATAGCATACGGTTTGATCCGCCGTAACTCAAACACTGTGACGAACTTTCAACTTGTTTACAGTCCAATTATATCTTCATCACCTCTTTCTCCGGACGACAAAATTTACTAGGGGTCCATATTCAAAGCATTTCCAGGCGACATATCAAATGTGGTTAGAATGACGGGGTTTTGTCACTGAACGGATAGATAAACTTGTGGGAAACGCTGGTTACCAGCAGTTTCTCCTTTTTCCACAATGGTAATGTTATGAAACTTCTTTCCATCGGGGTAGTTTTGCAAAGGGTTAAAGTACATTCACTAGTTACCTCCTGTAGACAAGACTTCATGTCTTGCAGCAGACACTTTTAAAAAACAGTGAAAAGCAAGCAAGGAATTTCGGTTGTAAAAAGCAGTTTCTTCTTTAACCACAGTGTTTTCCATTGCATTCGTGTATTTAACCTTGTTTAATGCTTGTCATCGATGTTTTACAAGGATTTATTCAAAGTTGTCTGCTGCAAATTTAGTTCCCGGTGTTGATAAGTTAAATATGGTAAACAAATCGAACATTCAGTTATGGTCAGTCAGCCATTACCCCTCAACCTGCTAAATAAATTCGATGAAACTTTTAAGCCGATAGTAAAAACGCGAATGATGTTACTTAAACTTCATGATTTGGAGAAAAATATTTCCTCATCGGACAGTGTAGATCCAAGATCAGACTGCACGTTCTGTGCAGTCTGATCTTGATCTACACTGTCCGCAAATGGTCAGTTAGTCGCGCTTAGCATCCTAAGTGATAAGACAAATGAGGCTTCAAGCCGTGTTTATAAACAAATAACTAAATTTAAAAGGTGTTTTTTATTTGTTTCACAGCAACGAAGGTCGACTTGTTCTTCTGGCCAAAGTCCACAACCGACTGACAACCCCCTGGTATGAAACAAATTTACAGCAGACATCAACCAAATGATGATTATCCATGTTATAAACAAGAAAGATCGTTTTAATCTCATAACATAACAAGAACGCGATCTCTGAAAAGTAGACGGCATAAGAGGTACTAGAATATTGAAACTATTGTGGTTCACAAATGAAGAGAAACAATGAAATGTATACCTAACTACATCAGCAATTTTCTCCTCCTTTTTTTTCTCCGAATTGTTTTGCAAAGTATTGGAAAGTGAAAAGGATTAGACCCTATCATATCCATTCGCTAAGGTGTGATAAAGCGCAATAGGATATCGAGTAGCGTTACATGTAGCAACCCCTTTCAACTGGTGTCATAAATGTGCCCGCAAATAGGCTTGCAGGGGAGGGGGGTGGGTGGGGGACAGACCGCCGCATAAATATGTCCACATTTTTTGACCAATACCAAATGACAATTTATTCATTCGAGTGTACTAATATGAAAAAGTAGGTCAAAGGCCAGCGTATTCACCCACGACGAAAAAAAAAAACTGTATTACTCTCAGATGATCATTTTAGCATTTGTTGACATACACAATGTAACAAAACAAACATAAAAGGTAAGACACGATAAACGCATTCTATCATTACGGCAAACGAGTCACTTCAGCATAAAATGGCGCAGTTTTGTAGTCCGATAGTATCACCACTGCGCTATGACGACTACTTCACGAACAATTTCAACATTGAAACATAAACAGTGCAACAGGCATTTCTGAAGAAATGAATACCGGTTTCCCCTATTATTATGAAATCGGCCGACCGTAAAAAGACATTATTTTCATCTGAAAGTAATACATTATATTTGAGTCACAACAACAACGGTGCCTTTTTATTATTTTTCTGTCCATAGATCACAAAGGTACTCACTATCATCTGGCGTGAAACATATGCAAATCTAAATGATGATCATCCTATTATATGAAAAGGGGGGGGGTGCTTATGCATGTCTATGATGCATTACAACAAGCAAGTCATTACATAATTATGTATGCATAAAATCCATTTAGTCTAACATCGACTGGATCTGGAGGTAGAATCGTCCTTTGACATGCAGAAAAAAAAAATTACAAGTAGCAAAATATTTCTACTCTTGTCATCCTGTGCGGACTGCACAGGCTGAAACGAATTGGTACTCTTTGCAGGTCTATGCATTAACCCTTTACCGCACAATGTCTACATTTAACGACCCTGGGTAAGAAGCCTTCTGAAAACATTGTGGGAAAAGGAGAAAATGCTGGTAACCAGCATTTTCTCCTTTTCCCACAATGTTTTCTACCCTATAAAAAAAAAAAAAAAAAATTGCACCATTTGAGCCACATTAAGATTATCGTCTGCAAATGCTTTCAGTTTGGACAAGTCTAAAATTTTGTTGTGCAGTAAAGAGTTAAACCCCTTTTCACAGAGATTGATGGATTGATTGTATGGTGTTTAACGCCGTTTTCAACATTATTTCAGTTATATCGCGGCGGCCAGTGCACCTATCCATGCTTTCCTGGAGTCTCTTTTACCAGTACTCCGCACAATTTTCTTTCCAAGCCACTGGCTGTTTTCCCACATAACCATCATCGAAACAGCGGTGGGAGAGGAATGAATCCTGTCACAATGACTATCACCATTCCTCGGAAAGGGATTGTCCGAGCCAGGGATGGAGCCCATGACACCTTGTTCTCAAGTCCTGCGCGCTACCGACTGAGCTACCGGGGCTCGGCCCTTTTCACAGAGCATGGTTTTATATAAGAATATATTCGAAATCGTCTGTTACTTCTATACTGAACGACAAAATGTTAGGTTTGTCTAAATTGATACATTTTGCAGGCGATAGTGAAAAACAGTCTCTAATGATTTGATGTGCCGTTGGAAGGCTAGAAAACATTGTGGAAAAAGAAGAAAAATCCTGTCTGCAGTATTTTCTTCTTTTCCTACGATGTTTTCAAAAGCTGTCTTCTTCAGGGTCTTTAAAACTCGGGATTTTTTGGTAAAGGGTTAAAATGTTTTATAGAAATGATAAAGTAATGTGTACTGTGGCAGAAATAGCAACGGAACAGTTCTTTGGCGTGCATCTGATACTATTGACTGAAACCTGTGACATACTCCGAAGGATTCGTGAAGATCTACTAAGTCAACCCGCGATTCTTTTTTTTTTTTTTTTTGGAAACATGCATACGACTAGGACCCCCGACATGTAAATGAACCAAAATGGAACAGATCTATATTGAATAACATTCCAACGATCACTTGATATTCTCTTTCCCAAGTCTTCATGATCATTTTTGACCATGGACCAATGAGGTAATTCAACGACTGTATCATATTCTGTTTAAAGACATGAAAAGGAATTTGTTTGCTGTGATTATTTTATTGTGAAAAATGAACTTAGCCGAACTCTTTTTGGGCTTCTCTACAGCTTCGCCAGCGGCTAACTGGGCATTTAGAATTGTTATAGTTATTGTCATATATGGCTACTCCCAAGAAATTGTTTTGCTGCGCGTTGGAAATCAAGGCACTGAAAGTACTGAAAGACTAGCGAATATGAAATGAGTGGCATCGGTAAAAATAAAATTTGGTTGATCTATGCAAGATTGAAAAAAAAAAGGTTCAATCAGGTTATTAAGTTCAATCTAGTCCAATCTGGATTTTAAGTCTGATCCAGTTCGGCCAGATCTAATCCGGTAAGTTCGATTTGGTCAGCTCCAGTGACTTTACCCACCTCTCATAGCTATTTACTCGTCCCAACAAAAAAAAAAATGTTGATCTTTAATTGAGAAAAGCATATGAAGAACATATAGACTAAGATATTTATTATGAATTGTTGATGTTCATAAAAAGAATTGGTCTGCTTCAGAATGAAAAAAAAATCGTGGCTGGTATCTCTTTACCGGAGGGCGATATTTTAGACCTGTCATTCACAGCAGTTGCAGACAACACCATTTTGACTCAAACGTCTTTAATCCTTTACCAGACAATGCCAAGCTATAATGATCATTAAGAATGTAACTTCAATCAAACAAGCAAATAATGACCTTTTATCCTATTTTCAGGAGTGGGATTCTTGATGGTGCTGATTTCTTTTGACGTCATGTGGTACTATGTGACTATTATGGGATGGATTCAGTATTATTTTGTGATGTCCTTCTCGGCTACTCTGCCTTGGACAGTCTGTGGTCAATGGTGGAATACCGATTCGTGCACAAGTAAGAAAGTACACAAATATGTTTTACAGTCAAATTATGATTGGCTTGAAGCTTTTTCTCCTTCCTGTTGTTTAGCCCTTAAGAACACAATCCCGACTTCAAACGATTCTAAGCAAAAAGGCACCGTTGGAAAGGGAGAAGTACACGTTTTTGAGAGAGAGAGAGAGGAGAGAGAGAGAGAGAGAGAGAGAGAGAGAGAGAGAGAGAGAGAGAGGGGGGTTAATTTACGAATCAAAACCTATCAAAAGA
This sequence comes from Hippopus hippopus, assembly GCA_946811185.2. NCBI lineage: Eukaryota > Metazoa > Mollusca > Bivalvia > Cardiida > Cardiidae > Hippopus > Hippopus hippopus. The sequence continues at coordinate 23,235,409 of OX328096.1, forward strand.
GGGTTTTGAAATTGCTTTTTTGACAACAGACTTCGGTAGACTACACTTCCGGTCAAATATCGATATTCGGGACTCTAGCCTCCTTTTGAAAAATCCATATTGGACTCTTGTCTCGTTCTGAAAAATCCATATTGGACTCTACAATATGGAATAAGATATTCTGTACTCACGTGGTAGTATTAGAGCGATTTCATTGGACGTTAAATTGTAGGTGTGAAATAATGAGCCATATATATATATGCTTTGTTAATAGGGGATCCACTTTCAGATACATCAATTTTAGCAGCAACCGCTCCTTTGCCAACCATACTTTGGATTAAAATCTAATGTTGAAATATATATGAGCCGTGCTCTGTGAAAAGGGGGCTTAATGCATCTGCGAAAAGTATCGACCCAGGTCAGCCGGCGCAGTCCGCGCAGGCTGACCTGGGCCGAAACTTTTCGCTATCGGTCAATTTTCTGTATGTCCAAGGACCAGTCTACCTCGGGATTGAGTGGGTTGTTAAAAAACGGTGGCTATTATGGGTCCATAAGTATGTGATGGTTTGCTTGGTACCATGGATTACGGAGATGCATTAAGCCCCCTTTTCACGAAGCGTGGCTCATATTTAATTGAAAATTTAACTTTTCAAAAATATGCAAAGCAATGCAGATATAGAGGCATTAGCTGGCGACGTTACTTTTCACCATTTCTCCTCATATTGAATTACAAAGAAGTTTCAGTATTCATATTCCCAGTACCTCTTCAGTCGTCTATTTTTTTTTTCAAAGATCTTTCTTGTTTTTAATTTTAGGTAAGTGGTGTGTGCTATCGTATCTATTGTTAAGCTTGAAAACTTTTTGCTGAATTGTCATTGAACTACTGACCCCAGTATTTAACCAAGTTGAGGGGGTAATTGGCTACGGTCAGTTAGACAGAGTAATATTTTATATATCAGCGGCTACGGTCAGCTATAGAGAGTAATATGTATTTCATATCTGAACTGCGCTCAGGGAGAAGGGGGCTTAAGTGTACCTTCGTTTTACATTATACCAGGCATCGTCGCATAATATGGACAACTTACTTCTAAATTCCAGGCAAATAATGAGGTAGAATGGTCCTTTCAACAGCATTTTCTCCTGTTCCCACAATCTTTTCAAAAGGCTCTTTTCTCAGGGTCGTTACAACTCGTGATTGTTTAGTAAAGGGTTAAATGGTGCTGCTTTCAAGCGTAATTCAGTCATTTAACCCTTTACCATGCATAAAATAATAGGAATAATGATTAAGGGAAAAATAAGGACTAAGATACCGAGATTAAACAGCACGCACGTTCATCAGGTAGATCCTGGTTTATTCCCACCGAAGAAAAAACGTATCCCACGATCGGATACGGAAAGATCAAGAAAAAGATGGTATATGATTGTACTCTACGCGATCATATGGGAAAAGTTAATGCAAAAATCAACATCCGGGCGATCTATACTTTCTCAAGATCAAGAAGATGTTATCTTACTCAGCACAAGGCGATCATATAGCAAAAAGTTAATGCATCTGTAATGAAATTCGGGTGATTTACCCACATTACACTTTTTTCAAAACTCCCCACTTTTTAACATAAATCATTTTGTCTATTTTGAAAGCAAATCGCACGATTCTGTTTTTGACGACCAATTCATCATCGAATTCGACGGAACACAACGGTACAACGCCGAACCCGTCATTTTATTCATCGCCTGTACAAGAGTTCTGGATGTGAGTATCACTTAAACCCTTTATCACACAATCCCGGGTTTTAACGACCCTGATAGGGAAAGCTTTTGAAAACATCGTGGGAAAAGGAGAAAATGCTGGTAACCAGCATTTTCTCCTTTTCCCACGATGTTTTCTACTCTGTTAAAGACAAATCCTATCATTTGAACGATATCCAATTTATCGCCTGCAAATGCTTTCAATTTAGGCCAGTCTAACATTTTGTTGTTTGGTAAAGAATTGAACTCTTTTCCTTCTTACTCTCATACCGACTTTTTTTGGAAACGTCCGAACCACGTAGATTTTGAAACATAGTGATGACTGAAGAATTTGTTTGTTTTCATCATTTTGTTTTTGCTAAAATGATTTTCGTTAACTTCTCTACCAGAAGAGTTACTTGACCAGTGTGTCTATTCTATTATTGTATGCACGCCACATAGTGGAGGAAGAAAAAAAAAAAAAAAACGTTTGAATGCTTTACCGCACAATCCCGATTTTAACGACCTTGTGTGGTGTCCGTGGTTGACGTGATGTCCGTGGTTATGAGGTAGATTTTCAGCCTCGTAACTATAAGGTCCCGAGTTCGATACCAGGGAGTTGTTGTCAACTTTGGTGCTATTCACTGGCCCACAGTGAGTACTGGTGTAGTTCCAAGGAAGCAGAATCGAGAAAGATAAGTAAAATTTGCAAGAACTTGTTTTTCAATCGATGTAAAATAGATATGTTTAAACTAAACGACCTTGAAGAAAAGGGCCTTTGAAAACGCTGTGGAAAAAGGAGAAAATATCGGTAACCAGCACTTCCTCCTTTCCCAACAATGTTTTCTACCCTTATATTGGCAAATTTGAATTTCGGGGTCACATCTAATTAATTCATTATAAACCAGTCTAAAATTTTGTCGTGTGGTGAGGAGTTAAACATTTGATTCATCCATTAGGCATAATGTTCTACGTAAGTCAGACGGTTTAGAGGACATGGGATCGATACAGTGGCATCTGGTTGTCAGTAACTTTGTGGCCTGGATCTTGATTGTTCTGGCTTTATGGAAAGGCGTGAAGTCACTTGGAAAGGTAAATATTCGTTTCTACTTTATTTAGAAAACATTAGGATATGAGCCAAGCTCTGTGTAAAGAAGGCTTAATACATCTGCAAAAAGTATCGGCCTAGGTCAGCCTGCGCAGTCCGCGCAGGCTAACCTGGGTCGAAACTTTTTGCTTTTGGTAAATTTTCTGCATGTCCAAGGACCATTCTACCATGGATTTTATGGATCCATAGTTATGGATAGCTGACCTGTGCCGAAACTTTTTGCTATTGGTCAATTTTCTTCATGTCAATGGACCAGTCTACCTGCAGATCCAGTCGGTTGGTAAACAAAATGGAATTTATAGATTCATAATTATGTGATGACTCGCTTGGTATCATACATTACGGAGATGCGTTGAGTCCCCTTTTGTCAGAGCATGGCTCAAGATTATTTTTCGTAAAATTTCCCTTTTCTATTCGACTGGGTTTTGTGCTTTACTCGTTCTTAAACATTAACTCCTGCACAAAAACATTTGCTTTTCTACAGATCAACATCAAAACCTTTAGCATAGTAATAATAACAATGATAATAAGGATAATAATTATTAACCATCATCATCTTCGACCAGTCCGCATAGCTCAGTTGGTAGAACGTAAGACTCGTGAACTTGAGAGTGTGGGTTCGATCCCCACGGCTGGCCATCTAAAATTACTAATAGTCTTTCAGATGAGACGTTAAACCGAGGTCCCGTGTGACGGTGCTATACACCGAGCACGTTAAAGAACCAGGCGAAACTTAGGATGGGTTTCGTCCTGTATCTGCACTATTCCCCGTAACAATACTAACAGCCTTCAGGGGGCGTCGCCCATATGGGCAACCGGTGGCGACGATAAATAAACGCAAATTCAATCAAACCATCATCATCGTGCTCGACGTCTGTAAGGTATTTGTTTCCGAAAGTAAGGACTTTTTTCTCTATGACAGGTTGTATATGTTACTGCCACAGCCCCATACGTTCTCCTCACGATTCTACTTATCCGTGGGTTGACTTTAGACGGTGCCGTGGATGGTGTTGTGTGGTATTTAACACCGGACTTTGAAAAACTTGCTTCCCCACAGGTAACAAACATTTTAAAAGACAGAAAAGTTCGTGGAACATCCAAAAGTGTGTGACAAAATTTGTAGGACTTGCGTTACAATCGATGGAAGATAAATATGAACCATGCCCTGGTATGAGGGGTTTAAATGCATCTGCATGCTGCATTATCTAAAGAAAGTCATCACAGAGTTGTGGTAAAATCCACTTCCTCTAACAACCAGCCTACTCCTGACGTAGAATGGAACTTAGACGTGTAGAAAATAATTTACCAACAGCAAAAAGTTTCGACACAGGTCAACCTGCGCGGACTGCGCAGGCTGACACGAGTCGATATATTTTGCAAATGCATTAAACCCCCGTTTCACAGAACATGGGTTATGTGTTTAAAAGCCGTTAGAAACAGATTGATGCCGCTTATTCAAACTGGTGGTTACTCAAAGTCAGTCCTGTCTGAGAAACCAGTTATGTTAAGCAACTAGGGTATATTGGCATTTAAGATTAGTTCTTCAATGTTAAAAAAAAAGTCGGTATATATACACCGAAGCAAGGACTCAGTTTCTGTTATTATAGAATATTTGCTTGCTAAATTCAGAACAGGTTTCATCATGAATCAATTTTACCTTATTGAAAGTATATTTTCAGGCCTAAGATCTATGAAAACTATATGTATTACAAATTACATAAAGGAATAGGGAAAAGAAAAAAAATTTGCGAGAGAGAGAGAGGTAAATAAGGATACATGTATAATTAGTCATTTTCTTCAAAAACGGGGCTTAAATGCATTTGCAAAAAGTATCGACCCAGGTCAGCCTGCGCACTCCGCGCAGGCTAACCTGGGTCGAAACTTTTTGCTTTTGGTAAATTTTCTGCATGTCCACGGACTATTCTACCATGGATTTTATGGATCCAAAGTTATGTGATGTAATGCATCACGGAGATAGATTTAACCCCCTCTTCCCAGAGCATGGCTTTATTGTTATATCTATGTCAAACAACGATCGTATTCAATCTGAAGTATCCACGAATATTCTCATCTAACCAAGAATGTTTGTATGCTTTCATGTGTCAAAATGCCTTCTTTACAGTGGGAAAACCGAAGTTTTTTTTTAAATACAGGTTAATACTACGAGGCAAAATAGTCATGCACCGCAAAGTATTCCTTAAATAGCTGCAGTGAAAGATATAGATTATTCAAATGTGCAATAATCCGAAACTATTGTTTAATTCAAAGTGTCAGCAAAACGCACCTATCTTTGGAAGGCTATGCAACAGCAGTTTTGAATACTCATATATGCAACGGTCCTCCACACTTTACGATGAGAGAATACATTATGGTAATGAATACGGATACAATGAATGTACATTGCTTTCTTGACGGACTTGCTTTACTGTTTATTGAGGCATGCGGGCGATGCCTGTTATGCAGGAGTGTCCTTTGGAAAACCACTGCAAAGCCCTACACCGAGCACAGACATACATGCAAATAAGTGAGCTTATGTCGTGATATAGTTAAAGTTGTTGGAGGCGGTAAATAAACTACAGAAACCCTTGAAACTGAAGTTTCTGCTGATGTGTTGATAATCTGTATCTAAAAATCTGGTAATTCGAAATAACTTTATGTCTCCATTTCATATTCGAATAGAAGACACTATTGCAAAAAGGAAAATGCAAACTCAGACATTACTGCATTTGAAGAAATTGCTTATATCAAGCAGTACCTCCATTTGTCCAGGTTTTATACACTACTATGCTCAGGGTAGGATCTGAAAGAGTAAGAAAGGACATATTTAACCATATCTTCTTTCGACCATTTATTTTAGTTCTTTCCAGGCTGAGATTGAAATGATAGTTAGGGAAGTTAACAACGACTCTGCTCATTTGTGGGTGCAGAGTGGGATATGAAGACACCAGCTAAAATAGTACATTTATTTACAATAACTCTGGTTGAATGGGAGAATGGTACTATAAAATGACCTAAGCAACTGCTACCATTTTTGTTGGGAATACCCATCTCATCGGCCGGTAAATGAGATCTGTGTACATTGAATACATGAGATAGAACTATACGATACTCTCCAAATGAAAACATTGGAAATTGAACAAGAAAAAGCAAACATGGGAGAAGAAAAATCTTCTAGAGCTGGATAAAACAACTTTAACATTAAAAGGAAATATGAGAATTTCGTGAAAAAAAACCTCTTTAAAAATGTAGCGATATTTGACATGTAAAATGATGGAGATCTTTGAAACAAAACTTTGGAAAAGCAGCCAAAATGTTTCTGTATCTTTCGTTTGCCTTAAAGTTTTAGGTCAGCAGGTTGCTTAGGTATTTTTTGAGTATGAGGGGAAAAAAAGATGAAATAGTTTATGTCGTGGTATTTCGAACTTTTCTGTACTGTACTCGTAGAATAAGTGTGAGTTGCCTATGAGTGAAACGAAATGAGCATTTAAAAGTTTTCTAACAGGACAGGGTCGAACTTCGAGAATTCAGCCGTTTCAACTTTACAATTACCCTACACACTAAGACAGCCTGTAAAAATTTGGGTAATTGTTGAATCAGAACCAATATTAAACATGCACAGTCATCAAATACATGAGTATGGGAGCGGCTTTAGTTCATTACCGTGATACATTATACCAGACAAGTCACCACATATTATTTTATAGATCCAGGCCGACCTGGGTCGCTAGACATTCTTTGTAGGTGCATTAAAACCCCTTTTTCACAGAACATGACTCATGCAATTATTACAGCGACACACAAAATCAAACTAAACAATTTTTCTTTACTATAGGAATCAGAATCAATTCTTTTTCATACGAGTACAAGAAAATGACGTAGTTTGATTAACCTAGTAAATTTCATAAAGTTGACGATTATAGTGCTGCATGGGTTAGATGGACTTTTCGAGTTGTAAAACAGACCGAAAGACAACAACTTTTTGTAACTTAATAGAGAACAGCAGCCCTAGGACCAAAGGCTTCGACAAATTTGATTTGGTAGTATGAAAAAGTGTGTAGATAACTGTTTCACTTCAAAATCTTAGTAATTGTATTAGGTATGAGACTAGGAATAAAGATTTAAACAACTAATTAAATCAATTTAAATTTAATAAACACCCTGTCTACTAAGGAGATGGGCACTTTCTGTCCTGTCTACAAATACTAAAGTGTTGCGCTTTTCCTCCTTCGCGTGATTATTTGGTAATTATTTGGCCATCTAATCTCTACAGATCAAGAATATGTTAAGAGTAACGGTATAAATTGGAGACGGTTTTAGTAGTCGTGCCCTTTTGTTAGGCAAATACAATACATACATTTGTTAATATTTAAAATCAATATCGATGTCCTCTTTTGTTTGCGTTGGTTTCGTAGAATATTTTTATATTTAATTTTGTAACCAGTTGGTACTTAAAGAGGAGCATGGTTCATTAATACATGCATCAGGTGTGCCATCGTTTCTTCCTTAAGATTGAAGATGAATAACTATCATGGCAGTTGTTTTGATAATGGTTATCAAAAACGACTTAATGAAATCGAGGAAGGTAAGTCTGAAACCATAACCATTTTTTTTTTCGGTAATCAAAATGTAATACCTACTGCTGTCACGGTATATAGCATTAAATGCAAAGTGAATCACACAATATTTTGAACATCTTTTGAAAATTCGGTGTGCACTTTTTCTGTGTTTGAAATATTTACAAAACCCCAAATTTCACATTTATACATCAAGATAAGTGAAATAGTGTCGTCAAATAACTCAATCTTGTAAGTATATGGCAAATCTAGATTTCTAAATTTAACTGATAACCGAACAACGCGCTCTTTTATCCAATTTTCCTTACAATCAATTATTTTCTGTTTTTGATCTGTCCCTGTTTCTTATATGCCTAATAATGATATCATTATATAACAATTAATTTTAAGCTTCCATGTCTGACAATAAATTGAGAAAAGTTGAAGAGCAATTGATTAAGATTTTTTGGTTAGACTAATTGTATGCTGGACGTAAAATTAATTTCTTGAGAAAGGTCAATCGATTTCATTTAAAGATAAAAGGAACTGGAGACAGATTCTCTCGCAATCCCATAAAATGTAGAAAATAATAACAACATTACGAATACTATTCATCAGACATCTTATGGTCGGCAGATTTTCTATCGCAGCTACAAGTATCCTAGTTGTAGAGTCAAATTCTATTGTAACCGAGGCATTAGAAATGTAATTATGTATGAAAAAAATTGACATGATGACAACACAGGTTTTTTATGTTTAGGAAGTACATTTTTAGAACACTTTTTCTATTACGTACCTTTCTAATTTTATCCGACTATCTAGCATTTATTTTGTAACCAAGAGCCATTTTTCATGTAAAAGAGCAGCGCATTTCAATGTAGTCTTGACATTGTTTTTTGTAGGTTTGGCTAGAAGCCGCCATACAAGTATTTTACTCGCTCGGGCCGACCTATGGAGGGGTAATTACCATGGCGAGTCATAACAGATTTCACCAGAAATCTATTTTGTAGGTCAACTTTGTTTTAAATTGTTTAACCAGTTACAATCATACAGATAAGACTGTCAATGGTTCTGCTGTAATTGCTTGTATGCCATACCAGTCGAAAAACACTTTCGTACTCTTTAGATGTTCATTAATCACGAAACTTGTGACTATCTTTTTCAGATATCAGGAAAATAAGCTTTTACGAAATGAAATATGGAAAAATCAAAATAATTCGATCCTTTCATATATTTTGCAATGCCCAATTAGTTTTCGTGCCGACCGTGAAACTTCCAGAGAAAGGTGAATTTAAATGGTTTTCAGTGATAGCTATCCATCTACTTCTTAGTTTAGAGCCCAAGTCGAGACGTCTATTTTCACTCCGCCTTAATTTGCTACTTTTTCTCAAATGTAGTATAATTATCAACTTTGGTCGTAACGATTAACCAGATTTTGACATAAATGTAATTCTTAAGGAGTTTCTTTGGCTGACAGTGGACATCAAAATTAGACTGCACAGATATTGGTATCTTATTTTATATCTACATATTCCGACATTCGGTAAGAAGCTCTGCGCAAACGGCTTTATATAACAGGGCAGTTCTGTCAGTTCTGTTAGACGTAGCATGCCATAAAGTTTTTAAGCCGAAAGGGTTGAAAAAAGAATGAGCGCAAATGACAGTTTGTACGAGCAATTTGTATGCTTATATTTTTCTTGCTACGTAAGTAGGTGAGGTCGACATTTATGTTGCTGTTGACGTCATCTAGAGTCATTAGTTTTGGAGTGCAGTGTACATTTCCCATTTATTACTTCATGAACTTAAAGTTTCAACTTTTGGATACTTGTCACGCCCAGCAAAAACCTTCGGCCTTAGATTTAATCATTATTTGCTAGATTTTATCAAATTTCATAACTGGTCACATTCGTGGTCAATCCATATTTTACCTTACCATTACCTGCTACAGCTGCAACATTGTTAGGACTTATACATACTTATTTCAATAAGAGATTTCTCAAATGATGTAGACGAAATGGTCACGTTTTTTTTTTACTTTGTTTTACATTTATTTTAAGATTCGAGTAGGATGTCCGTCACCAGTAAAGCTTTGGGGGTAGTTTTCAAACTTAGTTAAAAAAGGCTAACGATGGAAACTAGTAGGATTAATATTAAGTATGTGAACCCCAGTGTGATATGGGTTGCAACACGCCAAAAGGGGCATTCGGACATTTGCGTAAAGTGTTGTCTCGGATTAGCCTGCGCAGTCCGCGCAGGCTAATCCGAGACGGCACTTTACGACTACATTAGATTTTTTGCTACAGTAGACCTGTGTGAAACAGAAAATTACATAAAAACGGAAAGTGTCATTTCGGATTAGCCTGCGCGGACTGCGCAGGCTGATCCGAGACTACACTTTACGCAAATGTCCCATTGCCCCTTTTCACGTGTTGCAACCCAATTATAATCTCCCCATGCTCCCTATCAGGTTCCTGATCATACACGGAGTGTTGTTCCACGCTTGGATAGTCATAGCACCAGTTCACGGGTACTTCTCACCGGAGGGATCGGTTGGTTCAACATTATTTCAGTTATATCACGGCGACAGCTCACATATTCATGTATTTCGTGGGTTCCACCAGTACTAGGCTACCTAGGGCTCTGAAGTGTTTTGCCCAAGGACACTCTTACGAAAAACCAAGTCGATTAAGCGAGGCTCGAGCCCGGGGTCTACAGGTCACGAGTCCTACCCTTTACAACAGAGCCGCGCAGGACCCCCATCGGAGGGAACTGCAAATTTGCGACTCATTCCATATGCGAAAGAATGAAAGTCATTGTATCTGAATGAATAAACCCATCATCCACTTCACAATCATACAATCTCACCTTGATGTCAAGATTCTCAGCTGGATACGGCTAGGCAGTCATTGTAACCTGTCAAGAACGATGAGATCTGTCAATCACAGCTGATTCCACTGCAGACCATCATGGGTCCACTTCAATAGCTGTCATGTTCAACCGTATCGGCTGCAAGGAATCTAATCGAGGACCTTCGTCACACTTTAGCAAGTCTCTCTGTATAGTCTAATCAGTACATGGATGAATATTTGATTGACTGAATTGTTTTTTAAGGGCGTTTTTAACATTATTTCAGTAATATCACTTCGACAGCTCATTTTTCATGTTTGTCCCTGGTTTCACCAGTACTAGGCTAGGTTACCTAGGGCTCTGAACATGGCCGAATTTATAAAAAGGACAGGTCCCCTTTCATTCTGGTCCAGCCACACGGTCCACGACCCGGCAGTGGTTTCGAGAAAGCGGCATGCATATACTGTATAAAATCGTCTTGATCAAAGGTCGTGAAACCTTGTTCAAATGGTTTTCTAGGACACGCTGACCCCTGATGCATCTTGCAGTTCGTTACGTAGCTTTGAGGCTGTCGAAAAACGGTTTGTGCGAGCCTGGATGATCAGAAACCATCTTCAGCTTGAGAGCTTACTCTTACTCTTACTCTGCTACAACGTCACAGGTGTGACTTCGTCAAAGAATAGAGAGACAAAGTTCTTTTTACCGACTTCATTAAGCCAATACACTGTATGGGTTAAGAATGATTTTTAAAAATATTATAAGGTTGTCTTTTATTTCTTTAGGGAGACAAGCATTTGTGTTGTTTCTGATGGTTTCACGGCCTTCTATGCTGGACTCGTTGTGTTCACTTCATTGGGTTTCATGGCAAAGGAATCTGGATCTACTATAGAAGAAGTCGCCCAGTCGTCAGGTATAGTTCAGGTTTATACATATATTTATTTAGAATCATGTGTAATACTTCATATATATCATTCGTACACCGATTTTCTTCCCTTGGGTAAAGCAGATACGGTTTGTATTAACACTTTAAAGTAGCACCTTGTAGTAGATGGAAACACCTTGTGACAAACAAAATTTCTTATTGCTACAATATTTTTAATGTATGTGGGTTATGCTCTGTGAAAAGGGGGCTCTGTCCATCTGCAAAAGTATCGATCCATGTCAGCCTGAGCAGCAGTCTGCGGAGGCTGAAATGGGTCGATTTTCTTTTTGCTATTAGTCAGCATGTCCAAGGACTAATGCTCCCGAATGCGATTTTAGTGTTTAACAGGTCGCATATAGAGACGATCGCAAAAAAAAATAAATAAATAAAAAGGGAGAAACTCTGCACTAATTTTGAGCTCGCCTTTAAATTTTCACATTTTCATTTTCACAAGTTGTTGTCAAAAATAAAATTTGAACAAACCTGTTTCGTGCGTATTCAATAACCCTTCGTATCATTTACCAATATGTTCAAGTTGAACGCTGAGAAAAGAAGTTTTAATTCGTCGTGTACTCGAGATGTTTACGTTTTCCGGAATAAACACAAAATTGCTGCCAAACACATTAAATTTCGTTAGTTTTCTGTCGAGGTTTACATGTTATAAACGACTATTTAAAGCTCTTTAGGTAATGAAACGTTTGATATTTTGTCCTTGGTCATGTGTGTCACTCAAAATGTATTGCATTTTGCTGCAACACAGATCAAAACGAATAGAAAGCCAGTACAGCGCTAAAGCTTTTCTCCTGAAAAGTTCACGGTGGACCTCGGGCAGTACGATGCACAATAAACATCCAAACTTGAAAAGAGGCATTGTAAACATCTCATTATCGAGACCATTCTACCTCAGGATTCAGCTGGTTGTTAGATAAAATGGATTTTGTGGATTCATAGTTACTAGTATTTGATAGCTTGCTTGGTATATTGCACCATGGAGATGTATTTAACCCCATTTTGGCTCATCTATTAATTCAGTTTTTTGCGTCATGTTAATCATGTTTTTTTACAAGGATGCTTTTTAGCCATCCAGTGCAAATTCGTGAACAATAGGTAACAAATCATGGTGCACCGACCGTTATCAAGCATAATCCTACAACAAGAAGAAAGTTTAAACTGCTTGTGTTTTAAATTTCATTGCCTTTTGGTTCTGTTTGTATTGTTATTTTTTTAATGGTTTATACCGCTACAGTATTTCAGTGATATCACGTTGACAGCTCTTTTGTTCATGTTTTTCTATGGTTTCACCACTTCTTAATGATGTTGGGCTTCGAAACGCTCTGTCTAACTACAATACTGTGTAACCTTCTCCTCCAGCGGGAAGTTTCTCGCGTGAAAATCTTTTATGCAAACATTAAGTGAGGCATGCTCTGATGTCAAAGGACCATTCTACATAATGATTCAGGCAGAATTGATTCATGTTATGCGACAGTTTGCTCAGTACAATGCATTACGAAGATCCAATAAACCCCTATATCATGGAGTGTCGCATGTTTATTTCAGGACCTGGCCTTGCATTTGTCGCTTACCCAGAGGCTCTAAGTCGACTTCCAATACCTCAGTTTTGGGCCGTGTTGTTTTTCTTGACGCTGATCACAGTTGTGTTTGATAGTGCTGTAGGTATACAATCCTCGTACCTCATTCTTCCGCCTTTGCGTTCTATATAGAAGGATAAAAGCGTTTAAAAATTGAATTAGACACAATTTGATTAGAAAACATTAGTCATTTACAACTGTAAATGCTAGAAAAATTATGTACCTGATCATGCACACAGTAGCTCTTCGTAAACAGTGTTTCCCATTTCATTCAAACAAAACATTTTCCTGATATACATATTCTACCTTTGTTCCACTCGTAACATTACTATAGTGAGTGTCCAACTGCAGTCTTGGACGCAGTAACTGATACCTGCTTGGTCACTCTCGTGTTTAGGACAGTCAAAAGCTATTGGATAATTCTTCACAAAATGTTACAAATTCTGAGTCTGTAGAAATCTTCAAGATAAATCTTCCGAATGATTTCATAATACTGAGGATTTTAGTAAGTGGTGGGTCTAGTTCTAGAGATAGTATCGTGAGTAGGTAAAGTGCCAATTTAGACCAGCAGTGTATTAATTAGTATTTAAGGATATCTGAAATAATATGAATTTTACATGACGCGTTTCTTTTTATTATCTAGCCGTCTAGTATCTTCAGACCTGCATTCGACTCATTGTGTAACACCGTTAAAAACGCCTTTTTGTAGAAAAGTAATGGTTTATAATTCATGTTATAATCTTTTTCAGTTTGGAATGTTTGAGACAGTCACTGGCACCATTCAGGATCTGTTTCCAAAACAGTTGAATCGACATAAGTTTGCCGTTCCTGTTGCAACCGCAGTAGTGTTATTCCTGCTGAGTTTACCTTTAAGCACTGAAGTAGGTGTAATTTACAGAATGATCTTCCCGCAATTTAAAATCTTGCCTTTTCAAACCACGATTACGAGAAGATTGCTAGAATCTCGACTGTCTAAAACACACACACAGATGCAAGAGATCTACTGTCCACGCTAGGATTTTGAAAATCTGGCGAGGGTTGTTTAACTGTTGCATGCGTGTATGTACAATTACATTTTTAAGAAAGCTTTTTGAAGACCTCGTGAAGTTTGCTAAAATGTCGCATGTACGCGGACATAATTAGGGTTTCGAGAAAGGTATATATAATGGATCGCAAAATTCGAGATTTGAATGCTAAAACACAAGCATATTGTTTATCTCAACACGTTCAATCACCTAGAATGACTGACTGCAACATTTCATGGTGTAGAATAGGAGTTTGATTCCTACATAATTAATTTAACCAATACTTGTTCCACCTGTTCACTTGGACAAGTCACTCCAGTCTTTATGGTACATCTTTACCTGTCATTGTTGTTTTCCAGGGCGGTATTTACTTGTTCCAGCTGTCAGACTGGTATATCTCGGCTTTCGCGTTGTTACTTGGATCTGCACTGGAGGGCATAGTGGTCTGTTGGATTTATGGTAATTATTACATATCACATTTATAATATTCTATATAGTAACTCCTGTCGGAGTACTTCTCATGCCTTGCCCCTGGATTTCATCTTACAGCGATAGCCACATTGAATTAGGTAAGGTGCTATAGAAGTCCAACCTAGTATAGGGTCCGTATTCAACGTGCTAAATCGCATTCTTAGTCCTATACTATATTCAGAAAGTAACGTAACTTCTGATTGTCTAAACCATTGGGTTTAGCCAATTAGAAATTGAGTTTCTTTGAATGTTGGTTAATATGGGCTGTTTACGAGGTTGGACCTCTGCGATATCTCATGTAATTCAATGCCAATCGCCGCCAACGGGATAAGAACAAGACTTTTCCTGATTAGAAATCCAATGCTTTCACCACCAAGTCACGTGGAACACCCTCTCCATTTTGAGTGTTCGGTTGTTAACTCTTTCCGAGCTAAGTCTGTATCGCGCAGTACTTGAAACCGTTGTGTATGGGGGGGGGGGGGGGGGGGGGGGGGGGGGAGGGGGGTCGGTGGTTCCAACCCCTCGCTCGGCCAATTTCTTCCGAATATCTTTGTTAGTTATTGCGATAAGATTGAGACCTCTTCCACCGCTGCTTGTTGTAACGACGATGATTATTGAGGAAAACAGCCAGTGGGTAAAGAAGGAAAATATGCGAAGTCTTGGGAAAACGAAACTCAGAGAAAGCATGGATAGGTGCACTGGCTGCCGTGAAATAACATAAATAATAATGTTCAAACTCTTAAGTCTTTACTACACAAAAAAAATTCAAACCTGTCCAGATCCAAAACACATGCAGACACTATATTAAATGTGGCTGTACAGATGGAATTAGTCTTTGAACGGCTAGACGGTTACTACCATTTTCTCCTTTTTCAAAGCTTTGATCCGTCATACATCCATCCATCGGTCGGTCGGTCGGTCAGTCAGTCAATCAATCAGTCGATCAATCAGTCAATCAATCAATCTATCGACAGTTGTACCACTAACGATGTCAAATGGCCTATCGAAGCTGCTTCTGCGGACGTTGTGGATCAAATGTGCAGCCTATTACTTTTTACCACAAGAAAAAGCTTCAAACATGTCAAAGTTAGAAGCATTTGCAGAGAACGTGTAAGATACGACTTAAATGGTTGGACTTTGATTGGGCTTTACAAGACTAGAAAATATTGTGAGAAAAGCAGAAAATGCTGGTTACCAGCATTTTCTGCTTTTCTCACAATGTTTTCAAAGGCTTTCTTTTTCAGGGTCGTTGAAACTAGGAATTGTATGGTATAAGGTTGATTTAGCTCTTTACTGCCCTACATAAAAGATATACTTTGGTCTACAAAGCAGTGAACTTAGAAATTGTTATTTTTGTAGAACTGAGACATTGATAACAGCCAGTTTGCATGCACTTATCATGGCTTCAACAGTTGTGCTCGACGGACATAATTGAATCACTTACCGATATAAGGGCATTGTCTGACATGACAAGCTATATCTATTGGTTATCTGGCATGAATACTGGCGAGCCGAGTCCCGTATCTCAGTCGATGGACTAGGGGATCGATGGTTCGAGTCCTCAGCTCGGCGATTCTCTCGAGGACAGACGATAGTCATTGTCACAGGATTCATTCTTCTTTCACCGCTGATCATTGTTTCGTCGATGTTAATATGGGAAAAAAAGCTTGTGGGCTGTGAAATGTATTGTGCGAAGTACTGGTTAAAGAAACTCCTGGAAAGCGTGGATAGATGCACTGGCCGCTGCGATATAACCGAAAAAATGTTGAAAAAGGCGTTAAAAACCATATAAGAAAATAACAAAACCCTTCCGAGTATTAACAATATTGATAAAGATAGATACTAAAAACTTTCTGGGAAAACGAGAAAATGTTTGTAAACAGCAATTTTTCCTCTACCACAATGTTTTTTTATTCTTTAAGAAACTGGAATTACATCGTTTCAGGCTGCAAGTTCTTTCAATTTGGGAGAGTCCAAAATTTATTGTCTGGTAAAGAGTTAATTAATTACCCCTAACATATTTGCAATAAATGACTTTGATAACATACATGTAAATAAGGATGATTGAAAAGTTTATCTATGAAACGTGAAAACAGTGAAAAAAGATAAATAGTAAAGATATTAATAATAGTAAAATGATAGACGTCGATCATATGGCAGCGGTTCTTAACGTAAACGATGTCTCTTTTTATACATGTCTACAAGTATCTATTGATTTGAAACAGATACTAAAGCAATGATTCGTAGATCGTTTTGCCATAGATATTTAACTTTCGAAACGCTTCTATTCATAATTGCTAATCATATTGGTAGAGATTTGAACCTAGTGACATACTCCTTTCCATAGGTGCTGATCGTATGGGTAGCGATATAGAATTGGTAAAATGCTTCTTTTCAAAAGAAAAAAACAATGCCTATCGTTTTTGTCAGAGACATAGAAATTACGACATTCCTGTTTTAAAAGTTGTTAATTTTGCCACAGATATTAAACTGACGAAATGCTTTGTCGGAGATAAAGAACTTATGACATGCTTCTTTTATCAATGCTGATCGTTTTGCCATATATATAAATATAGAACATACGACCAGTCTCTCTGGCCTAATGAGCGCATATCGTTTTTATAGAGATATAGCACTTACGAAATGCATCTGTTTCTGGCTGCTGATCGTGTTTGCCAGAGTTATTGAACATAAATGATGATCTTTCTCTCTTACTTCATACGTGCTAATTGCTTTACCAGAGATATAAAACTTATGATATTCATCTGTTTATATGTGATGATGATTTTGCCAAAGATATCAGTGAATTTATGACTCCTTCCCTCTACCTTCATGAGTGCTTATTGTTTTGCCAGATATATATAGAACTTATGATATTTCTATGTTCATAGGTGCTGATCGTTTTGCCAGAGGTATAGAACTTAGATATCCCTCTGTTCACAGGTGCTGATTGTTTTACCAGAGATATAGAACTTAAATATCCTTCTGTTCACAGATGCCGATCGTTTTGCCAGAGATATAGAACTTCGTTATGCCTCTGTTCACAGGTGCTGATCGTTTTGCCGAAGATATATAACTTAGATATCCCTATGTTCACCTGTGCAGATCGTTTTGCCAGAGATATAGAACTTAGATGTCCCTCTGTCACAGGTGCTGATCGTTTTGCCAGAGATATGGAACCTATGATATTTCTTTGTTCTTAGGTGTTGATCGTTTTGCCAGTGATATGGAACCTATGATATTTCTTTGTTCTTAGGTGTTGATCGTTTTGAAAGAGATATTGAACTTGTAATATTCGTCTGTTAACAAATGTTGATCCTTTCGCCAGAGATATAGAACTTGTGATATTCGTCTGGTAACAAATATTGATCGTTTCGCCAGAGATATAGAACTTGTGATATTCGTCTGTTAACAAATGTAGATCGTTTCGCCAGAAATATAGAACTTGTGATATTCGTCTGTTAACAAATGTTGATCGTTTCGCCAGAGATATAGAACTTGTGATATTCGTCTGGTAACAAATGTAGATCGTTTCGCCAGAGATATAGAACTTGTGATATTCGTCTGTTAACAAATATTGATCGTTTCGCAAGAGATACAGAACTTGTGCTATTCGTCTGTTAACAAATATTGATCGTTTTGCAAGAGATAAAGAACTTGTGCTATTCTTCTGTTAACAAATATTGATCGTTTTGCAAGAGATAAAGAACTTGTACTATTCTTCTGTTAACAAATATTGATCGTTTTGCAAGAGATAAAGAACTTGTTCTATTCTTCTGTTAACAAATATTGATCGTTTTGCAAGAGATAAAGAACTTGTTCTATTCTTCAGTTAACAAATATTGATCGTTTTGCAAGAGATACAGAACTTATGCTATTCGTCTGTTAACAAATATTGATCGTTTTGCAAGAGATACAGAACTTATGCTATTCGTCTGTTAACAAATATTGATCGTTTTGCAAGAGATACAGAACTTATGCTATTCGTCTGTTAACAAATACTGATCGTTTTGCAAGAGATATACTAGTAGAACTTATGATATTCGTCTGTTAACAGGTGCTGATCGTTTTGCACGAGATATTGAACTTATGACCGGCAGGAAGTCTTCTGTAATGTTGAGAGTGTTTTGGTGTATCATCATGACAGGATCCCTAACTGTAAGTACTGTAATTATGACACACTAGCCATACTGGTATGCTTTAATTTGTACAACACATCAATATATCCAAAACCCTTTACCAAACGACAAAATTTTAGACTTGTCCAAATTGAAAGCATATGCAGACGACAAAATAAACGTGAGTAAAAAATTGAAACTTGACTTCAGAAGAGTAGAAAACATTGTGGGAAAAGGAGAAAATGCTGGTTACCAGCATTTTCTCCTTTTCTCACAATGTTTTCAGAAGGCTTCTTCCACTGGGTCGTAAAAACCAGGGATTGATTGGTAAAGGGTTAACCCTTCACCATGAAGTCCAGTGCTATACCGACTCTGAAGAAGAAGCCTTTGGAAAACATTGAGGAAAAAGGATAAAATGCTGGTAACCAGCATTTTCTTCTTTTCCAACAATGTTTCCGAATCTTTCATAGAAAAATCAAATAATTTGAGCCAAATTCTATTCATTGTCTGTAAATGCGTAATGTGGACACAATGAAAATGTTATCGTCTAGGGCTGAAAAGCAAAAGAAAATTGAGGCAGACATTTTTGAGAACACTCACACTGTCAAAAACTTGTTTACAGTTATTCTACCAAAGACAAGTGTTTATATCTCCACTGGCCAAAGGCCGGGAATTACAACATGGCACTGCGTCCGTCGTGCGTCTATCAACTGTCCATCCGTGTGTTCAATTTTTACCAAACTACAGAAATTATCCCTCTGTGATTCTATTCAAAGAATTTAATTCTGGTAAAAACTCTGGTTTGCATGGCAATGGAACTGATACGTAATGAAAATCTTCTTGTCCGAAACCATAAGACCTATTGCGACCAAATTTGGCAGTGTAGCTTCATCTATTGGACATGATAAAATGACGAAATAGAATCGAATATAGCCTCGGGGTCAAAATGTACACCACCCCAAGGGTCGCAAGTTCTACATGGATTTATGTAAGGAAAAATGAAGAACCGTTTTGCTCCAAAAACACTGAGGCCTAGGGCTAGTAGATTTTTCATGTTGCTTAATCTAGTGGACCTCTACCGAGTTTGTTCAAATTATAGGCCTTGTTTAAGAACTGGCCCCTCCCCAGCGGCCAGAAGTTTAACGATAGGCTTTGTAGCGAGAACTTTAAAAAATCTTCTTGTTTCTAACCATAAATTCTACTGCTACCAAATTTGGTACATAGCTTCATCTGGTGGATGACTACCAAGTTTGTTCAAAATTTTGACCTTGGGTCAAAACTGGCCCCGCCCTTGGGCATACGTTTTACAGAGGCTTTCTATTGCAAGAAAAGTTGAAATATCTTCGTTTTATAACCATGTAGCATAGACCTGTATTATTTGGTATGTAGCTTCATTTATTGGACCTCTAGTTATGGCCGTTGAGTCAAAATTGCCCTACCCGGGGGGGGTCACAACTTTCATATCGGCTTTTAATAGAGAAAATTTTGAATATATAAATATGATTTTTCCCAAATCATTTGGCTTATCATTGTATCTTTAGTATGTATTATGATATTGGGGACTTCTACCAAGGTTGTCCGCTTTATTGCCCTGGGGGTTAAAAGAAGGTCCCATTACAGGAGGTGGGGTGTCAGAAATTGTTCTGTGATGGGCAGTTAAGGGCTAGTCTTGCCTATTGTTAGAAAACCTCTCGTAGAAATACTCTTTGTCAAAGTTCATTGAGATATTTGGTCAGACCAACACAAGATTAAAACTGCTGGTATTCATTAAAGTCATCTTGGTCGAATGATTTTTTCTAGGCTATTCAAAATAGATTTCTAACAGGTTGATGACTGTCGATGCCAATTACGTGTACGACATTATATGTATTCGGCAGTGGAGCGCCACAAGGTCATCACGACTCTCTTGTTTATATGACTTATACAAGCAACCTGCACTTCTCATTGATTTGAATTTACGAAGGATGACTGTAGTATGAAACGTGACCTTACTACTAAACGTGACCCTTGTTCAACGTTGGGAGGGAGGAGGTCGCGATACACTTAACACTTTACCAGACGACAAAATTTTAATATTGTCCAATTTTGAGAGTATTTGCTGACGACAAAATAAATGTGGCTCAAATGTTGGAATTTGTCTTTCGAAACAGTAGAAAACCATGTGGGATAGGGAGAAAATCTGGTTACCATATGTCCTTCGGGATCGTTTTAACGCAGGTTTATTGTTAAAAGGATAGTCTACCAAAAGTCAACAGTTTAATGATCTCAACAAAAAACATGTAGGTACACACGTGATCTAACCCATCCTTTGCCCTTCATCACCATGTCTATCTCAATGTCATCCCAACATTGTATTGCAGCAGGTCATTTTAACCCTTAACCTGCTAAATAAGTAAAATGAAACTTTTAAGCCGCCAGAAAAAAAAAGCCAAAATTTTGGTATTCCAAACATTTTAGGGAGGATAAATATCTTCTTATCGGACAGTGTAGATCAAAGATCAGACTGCACATTTTGTGCAGTCTGATCTTGATCTACACTGTCTGCAAAAAGGTCTCTAAGTCGCGCTCTGGACCCTGAGGGTTACAAGATGGGGGAGAAAGGCTGAGCGAGCAACGAGCATTTTTTAAGTGTAAATGGAGGATAGATATCTATTTTTTTCGGTGAAAGATCGAAATTTATTTCATCGTGTGAAAATCATCGGTAATGTTTTCACGAGTGCCGCTATCTAGAAATCGTTAATAATCTCACCAATCCTTACCGACACAATTGTGTGACATCTTGATCACGCTAAGCATTCCGACGATTTTTAAGATTGCTCCGTTTAACATTTCATTTGTACACTTTATGAATGACAATACGTATGCAAAGCAGCATGGTCAATAATGGTTTGACACAAATTTTATTTCCAATGTATTTTACTGGGAAATCGACTACAGGGAATAAAAGTCAACAGAAGGCTCTGGAGAGAAAATTGCCAGAGTGAGCAACATAATATCGGGTATGAAACCTAGCTGAGAGCGTTGATCCACACAAGAAAACGGCACTGTTTTGCAGTGTATGACTCTTTCGGGAGCATGAGTACTGTTTAAACAATACAGCTGACTAAGCAGCAACAGTTTTCTGTACTGTAACTCCGATTCAAGAAGCATGACACCAACTAGACCAAGGCAGATGTTTCGTGTAAACAGTAAGTTTCTGTATGAATCTGAGGCAAATTTTAATTACTCAGTCAGTGCTTAATTAAGTACTAGTGGTTGAGCTAACCTCATACCCCTGTCCGGCCCTTAGTGGAACAAGGCGACATGAAAATAAAACTTCTATTTCGATTTAATCCTTTTCCCATACCATAAAAAATCAAAAGCATACGCAATCCACAATTTAAATGTAGCTCAAAAGAAAATATCTGTCTTTGACAATGAGGAAAACGTTGTGGGAAAAGGAGAAAATGCTGGTAACCAGCATTTTCTCCTTTTCCCACATTGTTTTCGAAAGCCTCTTTCCTCGGGATCGTTAGAACTCAGGATTGTGTGGTAAATGGTTGAAACGAGATTGAAACGGAACTCCATGATTGTATTTCAGGTTGGGTTTTTCATCACAATCGCCACATACAAAATCATTGACTACGGGGACGGTTATGTATTTCCATCTTACGCTGTAAATATCGGCCTGTTCATGTCGGTCATCCCAATAGTGCCTGTGCCAGCTTGTATGATATACGCCATCTTGAAAACTGAAGGGACGCTACTCCAGGTAACTTTATCAAGCTTGTTTTGTACTATTTTCTTCTCTTTTCTCCTCATTTAATTTTGATCTGATGTGATTTGCACAAATACAATAAAAAGAGCTACGCTGAATGAAAAGGTGGTTTGATGTACCATATCGACCAAGGTCAGCCTGCACAGTCCACACAGGCTGACCTGTGTTGAAATTTTTTGAATGTTTTTGTATGTCTAAGGTCCATTCTACCGCATTATTTAATTGGTTGTTAAACAAAGTGAATTTCATGGATCGATAAATATGTGACGATTCGCTTGGTATAATGCATCACGGAGATCAATTAAACACCCTTTTCGCAGAGCACGGCTCAGAATCAAGGTGATCTTGATCTTGATTACGATTTGTAGCTCAGTCTGTCGTCCGGATAGTGTCCGTCCGTGATACTCAGTATCGTCAAAAACTAGAGGGACGTTACCCTAGGTAGCTAGATCACGACTTTTTTTGTCATGATTACTTCTCTTCTCTCACTTGTGTTCTTTTTCTGAGAAATCGTCTGCGTGTCTACATAGTGATGGGTACTGGTAACGTGTAGACAAGCTGACCCCAAACATTGTACTATTGATACTGAACTCTTAAGCTGCTAAGCGCGACTCACCGACCCTTTGTGGATAATGTAGGTCAGGATCAGACTGCACAGAATGTGCAGTCTGATCTTGGATCTACATTGTCCGAGAAGGAGATATTATTCCCCAAAACATATTTTTGAAATAGCAATATTAAGGTTTTTACTATCGAACTGAAAAACTTGGTTTAGTTATTCAGCGGAATAAGGATTAAGGAAATATAACTGAGTGAGATGTAGCCGTGATATAACTGAAATACTACTGACAAAGACGAATACCACCTTTTTTTCTGTCTTATTTCTATTATCTCTCAAATGTTTTTTGAAAGCATCAAAACATATAATAATTAAAATGGGCGAATTATCAATTTGTATCCCAGATGTTTTTTTTTTTCAATCGTTTAGCCAATTCAAAGTTAGGAACAAACGTAAGCATCTCTGGCCTGCTAACGCTCTGAATTTAGAGGAGTATAAAATTATACCATTCGATAAAAAAACTTTTCGACATTTAAGTACAATAAAACTTTCTATAAGCCGAGCTCATTTGAACCGCGCTCTGACAAAAGAGGGCTTAATGCATCTCCGTGTTGTATTATACCAAGCAAGCCATCATATAATTATGGATCTATAAAATCCAATTAGTCCAACAATCAACTGGATATGGAGGTAGACTAGACCTTTATCATGCAGAAAATTTACAAATAGCAAAAAGGATCGACCCATGTCAGCCTTTGCGGACTGCGCACGCTGACATGGGTCGATCTTTTTGCAGATGCATTTAGCCTTCTTTTCACAGAGCATAGTTCATTTGCATATAATGCGCAATGCATAAAAGATTAGGGCATAAACCATGACAAAAATTTCGAGCCATTCTCTGGCAGAAAGAGGTTTAAAGCATCTCCGTGTTGCATTATACCAAACAAGTAATCACATAATTATGGACTGAACCAACTGAATCCTGAGATAGACCGGTCCTTAGACATGCATAAAATTTACAAAAAGCAAAAAGTGTCGACTCATGTCAGCCTGCGCGGACAGCACAGGCTGACATAAGTCGACACTTTTTGCAGATGCATTAAACCCCCTTTTCACACAGCATGGCTCATTTATAGGAATCCATATTTTACAGAGACTGCAAACATTACTCAGACCCTCTGAGGACTGGAAACCATTTGACGAGAGAGCCCAAGGGATTTACAAGCTCCGGCCCTATGTGTATGAAAAGACACTGGTCAGGAGAATAAAAATGAACATTTTAGGAGATAAGGATACGGCCTGGTTTTAGGATTGTGATTGGCCTTGGTCTTTGAGACCTTTACAACACAATCAGGAGTTTTAACGACCTTTCGAAAGAAAGCTTTTGAAAACATTGTGGGAAAAGGAGAAAATGCTGGTAACCAGCATTTTCTCCTTTTCCCACATTGTTTTCTTCTTAATTAAAGGCAAGTTTCATCATTTGAACCACCCTTGATTTGTCGACAAAATTTTGTCATGTGGTAAAGAGTTAAACAATTATTGTACTTGCCCTTTTGACTTCAAAAAAGACTGCTAACACTTAAAGGCTCAATAGCGGCCAAAAAATCAATGCAGTTGTTAAAATGCATTTACATTCAAGTAATAACATCTAAAAGTATGGAAAATATTGTGAAGATGACCATCTGTTATTGTGTGGTCGGTCCAAGTGTTAGTCGCTAGCAAAAAAAGTGAAATTTAAAATCAGACAAAAAGTAAGCACAAGATAGAGTGACCTGGCAGGTTTTAACCTAGTACTGAAATGAATTTTTCTGCCAACGACTAACACTTGGACGGACTGCACAAAAAAAAAAAAGATTGTCATCTTCACAATAATTTCAATACTTTTTAAATGGTATGATTTAAATGCATTTTAATACCGGCTTTGTTTACTTTTGGCAGCTATTTTTACTTTAAGTAGTTGCAGAGAATTACTTGTAATTTATGGATAAACATTGAAACAAAAATATAAATTGCTTGCCACGAGCAATTTCTTCTATCGCAACCATGTTTTCAAAAAGTGGTCAACTCAGGACGCAAAAAGGCTCTTGCGGGAGGTTAACGAGTTTGACGATGCTAGGAAAGACGGAGAGAAGTCTATTTCAACTATATCGGTTTTATAATGGAGCTACGCTCTGTGAAAAGGGGGCTTAATGCATCTGCGAAAAGTATCGACTCAGGTCAGCCTGCGCAGTTCGCGCAGGCTGACCTAGGCCGAAACTTTTTGCTATCGGTCAATTTTCTGTATAGCCAAGGCCGAGTCTACCTCATGATTGAGTTGAATGTTAAAAAATGTGGTTATTATGGATGCATAGGTATGTGATTGCTTGCTTTGGTTCGAGGGGTGATCAGAAAGAACGCGGACCAGTGCCTTTATCGGAATATTGTTATAAAAAGCAACTTGGAATGTTTACTGTTTTTCAAAGTAACCTCCTTTGTGTTCTATGCACTTATTCATTCTTGATTCCCATGCGCGAAACACGTGCGCGAGCCCGTCACGTGACATCACTCTCAACGACCCGGTCATGGCATGGGTTAGCTCCTCTCTGCTCTCGTAGCGCGTGCCACGTAGAGAATCTTTCAAAACAGGAAATAGCCAAAAGTCGCATGGGGCCAGGTCTGGACTATAGGCAGGATGGTCTAATGTTTCTATGTTTAGTTTTTTCAAAACTTCCTGTACAAGTTTGGCTTTGTGAGCGGGAGCATTATCTTGATGTAAAATGACGCCTCTCCATAGAAGTTCCGGCTGTTTTTTTCGGATGGCCTGTATTAAATTCATTCGAATAATGCTGGCATAATACTCAGTATTGACTGTAGTATGTATAGGTACAACATGATTTAGAAGAAAACGTTGAGAAGAGAAAAACATGATGCACATAACTTTACCAACAGACTTAGAAAGTTTGGCTTTAACAGGGGACGGCGATGTTGGATGTTTCCATACACTGCTTTGTTGTTTAGATTCGGGCTCGTAAAAGTGTACCCATGTTTCATCGCATGTCACAATACGATCAGTTAAGTTTGATCCTTCTTTCCTAATGCGTTCTAAAATTTCAGAACAAATTTCGACCCTAACCCCCATTTGCTCGGGCGTCAGTAGCCGAGGCACCCACCTTGCACAAACACGCGACATTCCAAGTTTGTCAGTTAAAATCTCCTGTGCACTTCCATAGGAAATGCTAAATGTGTCAGCTATTTCCCTGACAGTAACTCGACGATCTTGCTTTACATGCTGGTGCACATCCGCGATAGTTTTGTCCGTTACTGATGTTGATGGACGGCCAGATTTAGGGTCATTTTCAACGGTTTCGCGTCCTTCTCTAAATCGTCCAATCCATTTACAAATACTGGTTTTCTTAAGTGCTGAGTCGCCATAAACTTTATCTAAATCGGCCTTAATTTCCGATGAAGACTTTCCGAGTTTAACGTAAAACTTTATAATTACTCTCTGCTCAAATAAAACGTCATCCGACATTGTGAACCGCTAACGCAGTATGTGATGTCATTGAAATGACGTCACTCTTTTCTTATTTGCCTATGACGTCATTTAAACGCTTGAGTAAGTAACCAGGTAATTAATGTTCATCTGTGCAAATTTTTGTTATCTTAAGTAAAGTAGTTTTTGAAATAATCGGGTGGTCCGCGTTCTTTCTGATCACCCCACGTATCATGTACCGCGGACATGCATTAAGCCCCCTTTTGCCAGAGCACGGCTCATATGTTATCTTGTCGAAAAGCAGATCGATTTTTTTTCCACGACAAAATCAAAAATAACTGAGCGGCGCTCTGACAAAAGGGGGTTTAATGTATCTCTTTGATACATTATATAGAGTTTATTTCATCAGCTTGTGGTTAATATGGGGAAATATTTGCCGAAAAAGGGAAAGGTATGCGAAAATAACGATGTGCCGTAAGGCACGAGTTATTTTCGCGGACCTTTCCCTTTTGAGGCAAATATTTCCCCATATTAACCACAAGCTGATGAAATAAATTATATATTATATTTCCTCTGATTATTTTGTCAACGAATGCCACTTTTAAAACTTAAAAACTTAAAAAACTTAAAAAAGTAGTTCCAGATTTTCGGCAGGAGGAAAATATTCACTGTGACGGGGAAATAATTCCCCCCAGCTTAAATTACGACATTTCTTTACCCATAACATTTCTAAAAATAGACACATGAAATATAATATACCAAGCTTATCATCATGTAATTATTGATCCATAAAATCCATTTTGTCCAAAAACCGACTAAACCATGAGGTAGACTTGTCCTTTGACATGCATAAAATTTACCAATACCATGAAGTTTCGAGCCAGGTCAGCCTTCGCAGTCCATCGGGCTGATTATGCTGGGTCGATAAGTTTTGCAGATGTATTAAATCTCCTTTTCACAGAGCGAGGCTCATATATCAATGCACGTGTAGCATGTTTTCTATGTTAGAAAGCCGAGATAGCCATTTTATGGGATTGTACGATTTTATTTAGATTTTTGTATAACAAAGGGGCACGTATGAGGTCATTATCATTATGCAGATCTTTTATTAAACTAGTAAAACATTATCAACGACGTTTTACTCTGATTATTCTCTCTGTGTCTGTCTTTCCGTTGGTCTATCTGTTTGCGTGCCTGTCTGTATCTCTCTTTCTTTTGTCATCCTATACTTACAACCAAAGGTGATAGTTGCGTCATTGAAAAATTTGAAGAGTCTTTCTATATAGAAATACACATTTCAAATTTTTCAATGACGCAACCGTCACCTTTGGTTACAACATCTGAAGATACTGTAATTAGTAGAATTAACAAACCCATTTTGGCGTCGAGATTGTTGCCGACTGTGTGGCCTGATCATGGTTGTAAATTGTTCTGAGTTTTGAGAAATTTCATATATACCTGCTCTGAAACCCTGAAAATAAAGCGTCTTGTTTAGCTTTAACTAGGCAAAGAGTTGAATCGTCATACAGCATTTCTTTTCCAGTAAAGGGGCCCCTTAAAAATAACTTAATTCATCCATATAGACAGTAGCATCGGAACTGGACCGGTCAAAATTTGCCCTTGGGATCAAATGCTTGTAAAGATATCATATATTGTAACGCACCATTAAACAAATCGTTACTTGTTTATCTACCTTCTGCTTCAACAAACCGATTCAAAAGAGCGAGCTAGAAATGTCAAACGAGGTGAAATAAACAAGTTAGGAACGGATCCATAAATAGTAGAGATAGCTGAACCGGGCCCTATTATTTGTAATCGAGTATCGGTCATTCATTGGGTCGAGTCCTTGAGCACTCGGAGGATGTCAAAGTCTTGTTACGTCTCAAAGTGAAAATAAAGAAATGGTCTGCAGGTACTATACAATGATAACGAGGACCGGAATCAGAAAGTATCAAAAACGGCATAGAATACCACAGGCTGAACCCTTATCCTGCTAAACAAGTTAAATAAAACTTTCAAGCCGATAGTAAAAATCCGAGTAATGTTATTTCAAACTTATTTTTTGGAGATAAATATCTCCTTATCGGACAGTGTAGATCCAAGATCAGACTGCACATTTTGTGCAGTCTGATCTTGATCTACATTGTCCTCAAAAGGTCAGTGAGTCGCGCTTAGCAGCCTAAGGGTTAAAAGAGTGTTGAGTAGGTTAATTGCGTTAAACCCAGACGCACAAGCCCAAGTTCCAACCATGTCAATGTAAAACCCGTCAGACGCAGTAAGAACTTGTCCGACGTAAAAGAAATGGATTAAAAAACGAAAAGAACGTACTCCAATTTTTATGGTCCCGGCTGACGTGGGCGAAGTTAGAACATTTTCAAAAAAAGAACGTAGTGGTGAAGTGAGGAGATTTATCAAAGACTTGCCAGCAACGACATTTACGTAGCACCAACGGCTCGCGAACCTAACATGGTCTTTTTTGACCTAGTACAAACCTAGGATAGACGTAAAAGATTACACTTTTTTTGCGAGAAGACTGCTATTAAATAGAGAAAGTAGCGAGCTTTGATTCGAAATTTATAAGATCATGAAGGGCGCAGAGAAAACGTTATAAATGCAGAGTTTGCGCGTGGTGTGATCTGTCCGGTCTTAGACAGAACGTAGTAAAAACGACAAGGGGCATTGCACGTGCTTGATCAAGAGTGACACAAAACTCGCCAGAGGACTAGTATCCTGTCATAGGATGTACGGCCCAAGTCATACTCTAACAGAGATCACAAAGACCTAAATGCGTTGTAAAAAAGTGACAAACGCAGGGAGAAAGGGAAGAAATGCTGAAAAATGCAGAGTTCAAGTTGGTTCTACGTCTGCTTTATGCCCCTGCCAGGGTGTCATCGTATTTTGCAAATCCCAGCCATGTTTTGCCGCACTTTTGATCAATCACGTACTTCATCATCTGCGTTTTTACTTCGTTCTTTCTAAGACCTCTTAGATCACACTATGCATTTGTTGCGCGTTTTACAAGTTCTCATTACTCTCTTCTTATATTATAAATTCAAGTCCACACACACTGCGTACTCATTCGTTCTGCAAGTTTTCTTGACAGAACAGTGCAAAACATCATCTCCATATCATGTTTGAACCACGTCAGAGAAGACCACATTAGGTTCATGCCCCGTTGGTACTACGTCAATGCCGTTGTTTTCACACGCTTATTGAGTCCTTACTGCGTCCTGATTCGACCTCGTTTTCTCTACGTTTTTTTTTTAACTTGTTCAAAATTAACCCACGTCAGTCAAGACCATAAGGATTTCTTCACGTTGTAATCGGTTTCTGCTGCGTTCCTTCTACGTCGTACAAGTTCGTAGTGCGTCGAACCGGTATGTACGTTGAGAATTGAGTTTAGTGTGATACTGTATGATCCAAGGCAATTGAATGTTAATAAACTTTGCCTTCTGTAACCAAATATATAAAAAGCACCCTCAGCCGAAACATTGGAGCCAGCATACAGTGTTCTGGTTTATTTTTGTTGCAAGCGGTTGCTCTTTTTTCAAAAATATTTTCCGCATCATTTTAAAGGACATTTTTTCTTGACCTCAAGAAGTGCCACTTTTAACACTCCTAGTCAAAAGTATGTATAAAAGAATATTAGTACATGTATGTGTATTGTTCAACATTGCTAAAAATAAAGAAATGCCTGAAAACAAACATAAATTGTCGCCAAAACAATGTTTTCAGGGAAAAAAACAAGACTAGTCAAAGAAAAAATAGACGAGAATCTCTTGCTAAAAGATAGGATGGGTGAGAGGTTGAGGGAAATCTCTTACCTTTTACACAAAAATACCGTGTTTTACGACTGTCTAAAAAAAGAGGGGTTTAAAAAAAAAACCTTTGTCAGAAAAGGAGAAAATGCTGTTGAAAAGCATTTTCTCCTTTTCCCACAATGTTTTCTACCCGTTCAAAGACAAATCCATTCATTTTAGTCAACTCTAAATGCTTTCAATCGGACAAATATAAAATTTTGCGGTCTAGCAAAGAGGTTGGCAGAAAGCCGAACATGAAAAAGGCTGAGCAGATCTATACTAGTCCCCGTTGTAAATCTACATTTTACCTATACATGGAAGTTATATCAGGATAGGTTACCAATCCAGTGCAGATAGGGAATATGTATCTATACCGTTGGATAAATCGTCAGACATTCAGAACAAAAATTACACTTTATTTGCAAAACATTAGCTCTTTGTCAAACAATCCCGTGTTCTAAAGATCCTTGAAGAAAGGCTGTTGAAAACATTGTAGAAAGAAGGGAAAATGCTGGTAACCAGCATTATCTCCTTTTCCCTAAATGTTTTCTACACTTTCAAAGACTGGTTCCATCTAATTTGTCGTCTGCAAATGCTATCAGTTTTGTAGTTTGGAAGAGAGGTAACAATGTCAAGAAGTTTTTTTATTATTATCTTATTTACCTACAAGAGTACAGAAGTTTCTTAGATATATAAAAAGATTCCGACCAGTGTCAGGATTGAAAATAATTTGCGGTGCGGTATAAAAACTTGAAATTAAACGACAAAATCGACATGGAAGTCATCGTTAATTCTCCTGGCGCCAAATTTTTACTCGTGACTTCTTTCGATCTCTGAGATACAGTACGGCGATATTCATAAAGGTGTTTATCCTACGTGCCCGGTTGAATAAGCATACGGTTTAAATGCATGTTCTTTGAGTTTTGATCTTGATCTACGCCGTCTGCAAAAGCTTGATTTCACCAATGACACTGAAATGGTAAAAAAAAAAAAACATACTTTGACCAAGAACTACAGAGGCCGTACTTATCAACAATTCTTTTCTCGATCCAACTCTAAATTCCTAGAAAAGCCATCTGGTTGGCTGAGACATGTGTCTCAGCCAACCAGATCGCTAGTCTTGGAATTTAAAAGCAGAACAATTTGTTAAATGGTTGGTGTTTGGCCTCATATTTTTATGTGATACTATTGGCTCTCGCTGATCAAGATTTCCATTGTTAGAGATTTTCTTTTCATAAACAGTTGATTTATGTTAACTGTCGAAGACCTTCCTCTTAAAAGGAGTAGCTGTCGTACTATAGGTCGGCATTTGCATATTGGAACTACAGGCGTACAGTATTAAAAAGGTTACACAAGTGTAGTGAAGTGTGCTACAACTTTGTTTTACGCTTCAGGGTATGTTTAAATGCATACCAGACGGACTCAACACAGCACAACACAGTACTAGGTCATGAGTTGGAGACTAGGAAAGCGCGGGAAAATCTTCACCCAGCTCTGGACAGTTGTTCACTGGCAAGGTAGGTACAGTATTTGTTTCATCCGCCCAAATGAAATCTGGAAATAAAAAATAGTGAAACGGTTTAACTAATGTTTACACGCTGCGTCTTGTGAGACCTTTATGTGTTAATTTAGTAAGAAAGATCACAAAGCGTAGATCTTATAGTTCAGACCTCATGTTGTTTGCAGTCTGATCTCGATTTACAAAGTGTTTAAGTTCTGATGTTGTCCCTTATGGTAAAAGTGCAATGGAAAGACAAATCAATCGAAGGCTTAGAGCGCTCTAAAAACCCAAACAGACACTCTTGATCTAGATACAAGATCCAAAATATTGCAGTGTTATGGTTTTTTTTTTGTCTACAGTGTTTCAGCAGAACGGATAGTATATATCAACGATTAGGCTGCACATTTTGTGCAGTCTGATCTTAACCTAGACTGGCCGTATAGGTAAGTATAGGTGTGACAGGTGCTTTATAGGACAAGATAATTTTCTAATGTTGGGCAAAATACGTTTTATTCAGGTTACAGGCTGTAGTTGACAGAATTTGTCAATGTGGCCTGGCTCTGGTACAATGGGTTATTTGTCTTAGAAATAAAGGCAATGATATACCTTTTCCCTCTTATACAGAAGATTTTACCAATACCGGCCAAATGTAAATGAGCCATGCTCTGGCAAAAGGGGGCTTAATGCAACTCCGTGATCAATTATGCCAAGCAAGTCATCACATAATTGTGGATCCATAAAATCTATTTTCTGTAACAATCAACTGAATCATGAGGTAGACTGGTTCTTTGATATACAAAAGAAAATACCAAGAGCAAAGTTTCGACCTAGCTAGTTTTGCACGCTCGCAGAAAATAAGATTTAAGACTAGGTAAAAATTTGCCAAGTTGCTGGATATCTTGTTTACTTTTTACCTGGTTTTAAGATTTATTTTTCTGCCAGCGACTAACACTTGGACCAACCGCACAATAACAGATCATCTTCACAATAATTCGGGTGTTAAATGATCATTTATAATTAAATAACCACTATATTTTCATTACAAAAAAGGAGTTATCTCCCTTCGCTGAAATTTGCAAAAAAAATCTATAGTTAAAAAAATAGCGGTTGACAATAAGAAAAAAAAAAAATAGCATTGCCTTACGCTTATTCATTCTTCTGAATTTAATCATTTTTCTTCTTTTTTTTTCAAAACTGTGCTAGTAGTACATTTACTTGTGGAAAGAGGAGCAAATGTTTTACATGACGGAATTGAAAATTTCCTAATCGTTGCACTTTTCCCTCTGTGAAATCTGTTTCACTTCTATTACAACTAGAAAAACATCCAAGTAAAATATAGGTAATCAGTATATCGTAGATGTACTTTAAAATGTGTTACAATTTGCATAAATTTATGCAAAATAAACGAGAAAAAAAATGTTGCAAAAGAAGAAAATGCTCGTTACGAACATTTTCTTCTTTTGCAACCATTTTTTTTCAAAAATTGGCTGTTGGAAATTTAAAAAAAAGGGGAAAAAAGGAAAAAGTCTACTTTAGATGCTCATGCGCTAAGATCGGAAATGCGTATTTTCGCATTTTATATTGCTAATACAGTATATTTATTCTTCTTATTCAACACCGCGAATCTGATTCGAGGAAATTATTTGGTAACCATAGTGACATATTATAAAACATTACTGGTAACTTCTTATTTAGCTGGGATGTCCAGATACTTATCAAATGATGAACAAGAGATTAATTCAGACATTTTTCTGTCTTTGACATCTAAATAAATTGAGCACAAAAGCTTCCCATAATTGACCTCGATTCATCAATATCACCACGATGGGACTATGTATACTTTTACAGCAAATTGCCCATTATTAGCAAATCTAACCGATCTAAAAGCCCTAGTTCTACATACGGTAGATAACGCAGATTAACGTACTTAGAAAACACGGTATTTATAAATTATTTAAGCAAGTATAAGCAGTTTAAAACGATTTAACTAGGCCAAATAATGAAAAGAGTTATTCGTTCATGCCCGTGTTCCTGTTTATCGCAGTTATCTTTTGGACATGTTTAAAAGCTAGTTCAACACTCACGGCCTTCTTACGGTAATTACAACTTATTCTCGAGTTAAACTACGTCAAGCCACGGACATTCAATATTTTAAAGTAAGGTAAGGTAAATGGAAACCCGTTGAAGTACCTTATTTCTAAGTACATTAAGCTACATTATTTTACGTATGACACCAAGGCTTTGTGTGAAGATGCTAGCTATGAGTGTCTAATAAAAAAAAAAGCCACATGACACATGACACATGACCTTTAATGATTAAACTCTCAGTTTTTTCTCAGTAATCCGTCAGCTCCTCACTTATACACCTTGTTCGGAATGACTTAAACTTTTATGAACCACTGCAGCACAGAAGCCTTGAATTTCTTACAAGGCGCCATCAGTCCTAAGATTCTTCGCCAGATGGTAGCGGTCCACTAAGAGCCATCTTAAGGGTACACATAGCTAGACCTGTTGTTGTTAGGAGTATAAATAGTTAACAAACAATTGAGCCATGCTCTGACAACAGGGGGTTTATTGCATCTCCGTTATACATGATACCAAGCAAGTCGTTACATAATTACGGACCCATAAAATTTATCTTGTCAAAAGAAGAAAATGAAACATGAAGTTGAATGGTCCATAGGCATGCAGAAAATTTACCAATAGCAGAAAATAGCAAAAAGTTTCGGCCTTTGTCAGCCTGAGCGGACTGCGCAGGCTGACATGGGTCGATACTTTTTGCAGATGCACTAAACCGCCTTTTCACAGACCAAGGCTCAATCCCGTATGCAAGGCATAGCTTACACATTATTCTAAGCAATACAAGGAAGATTTTCAGCATTCAAACGAGGCCAAATATTCAATGCGACTGGAATGCTGTTCGAAGCCAGATACGACAAAACAATAAAACCTACTACATTTCCTCGAAATAGGACGAGTGTCAGAGGACTAGATTGCATAAGGGATCTCAATACTCTGGAAGTATCCTTGCGCAGGGAAATTCTGACGCTATGTACGGCTAACCACTCATGAGGAATGTAGAAGGAAAATTTAGGACATGTTTTGTAGGTCGCCGACGGCGGATATCGGAGGCGATCGCATAAATCGTCATGTCAGAAAACGGGCGTACAAAATTGGAAATTAGGTTGGCTGATTTGTCATTGTAAAAATCTCCGATAAATGACACATCATACAAAGCTCGCGAAACCACTTTGCCCTCCTCATAACGCCACTGTATCAGTTATTACATGCTCCGGTTTAGTACCTGAACTGAGCGTTCTTTGGCGTGCGCTTTCTTACATCGGTGTGTCTTTTCTTACTATTTCATTTTAGACTAGCGAAGTTAGTCTATAGGCATCCAGATTGACACAGACTCAATGAAAAAAAAAAACACCACAGTTTCCAAGTACTGTCGCACAGAAAATAATTCTTTCTGTTAGAAATCATAATTATGCTATATTTAAAATTTTGACAAAAACTCTAGCTCACTGCCATCCCAATTTGAACATGTCTTCTTACAAAGAAATAGACTGAACAAGATGTCACTGATTAGGTACAAGATGTTTGCTTATATGTAAATTAAGTGATCTATGCAAATCAGGCTGATATCACTTATTCTTACACCACTGTAAAATTATGAATGAATCTAAAAATAGATACACCTAGGTATCTTGTAGTACTCAAATCTTAGCTTCATTAACTTTCACTGGACAGGGAGTCCTTGTCATTCCTTTAGTCATTCATTATTTAGATCATTGTGTACGTAAAACTGTTATTTTACGTCTTGTATATTAACCATTTACCACACAATCCCGACACTTGGGAAGAAGTCCTTTGAAAACATTGCGGGAAAAGGAGAAAATGCTAGTTACCAGCCCTTTTTAGAATCTTGTTTCATCACTTGGGCCACATTTAATTTGTGGTCTGCAACAGCTATGAATTTGGATGTGTGCAATTTTTTTCCGTTTCGAAAAGAGTTAGATACTTAACTATTACATTTTGTGTTATTTATGAACTATAATCCAGGTTAAGTTTAACCCTTAACCTGCTAAAAGAAATTAAATGAAACTTTCAAGCTGACATTGAAAACCTGAATATTCTTATTTCAAAGCTATATGTTCGAGAAAAAATATCGCTTTTTCTGACAATATAGATCCAAGATCAGACTGCACGTTCTGTGTCTTAAATCCTACTTTGAATTGGTGACAAAGGACGCGACATTCGCCACACTTGAAGTACATTTCTGGTGAAAATAAACGATTGGATACATCTTACACTCGATTCCATTATAATGTGCAGCCAAAAATGAACCAGATATTTGCAAGATATCAACTCTACAAGAAAAAAAAAAAGAAACAACTGACTCATTCGTCTCAGGCCTAAAACTAAAGGCAAAGTTTGCAATTTTGCAAATGGGGATGAAATTATACCTGATAGAAAGTTCATTTAGAAGTGAACGCTAGAAAGTATTCAAATCATCAAATTAATCTGTTCTTTGCTTGCTTTTTCAAAATTTAAAATCAAAGACATTATTCGGAAACTTTTCATATATTTTCTTATTTTGACAAGTAACCAAGAGCGGAGGATAAAGTCAATGGTTTGAACTGGATACGTATTGGACTTAATAACCGGAATGAACCGGTGGAACTGGAGCGGACTCAATAACCGACTTTGACAACTTTTCTTAAATCTTGTATAGACCAACCAAGTTTTATCTTTACCATGGTTACTTATTTCAAATTCGCTAGTCTGTCAGTACTTTCAGTACTTTGATTTAACCCCTTTCAGCTCCATAGGCGAAAGGAGGACCTTTGGTGGACGGCATAGATAAAGATCAGACTGCACACTTCGTGCAGTCTGATCTTTGATCTATACCGTCCGCTTGTTTAGTCAAGCCTTTAAGATTAAGATCTTTTTGAGTTTTAGATGACAATATTTTCAACAGTTGTAAGAGGTAGAGTTTATATATTTAGCGCTGATAAAGTTAACCCTTGACCAGATAACAAAAGTTTAGCCTTGCTCATACTGGAAGCATTTTCAGACAACAAAATTAAAGAGATAAAATGTTTTTCTGAATTGGTAGAAATCATCGTGGGAAAAAGGAGAAAATGCTATTTTACAGCATTTTCTCCTTTTCCTACAACGTTGTCAAAAGCCTTCTTCCTAAGACTTGTTGAAACCCAGGATATTTTTATAAAGAGTTAATCTGTTGATGTGAAATTACAAGTCAAAATGCTGCCGCATTACAAACTTTTTTTTTTTGCGGGGGAAGCGGGGGGGGGGGGGGGGGGGGGGGAGAAATCAACCGGAGGGATATTCTGTCCTATTCATGAATCCCTGACTCAGACAGAAAAACTGGAGAGTGTAAATCCTAGATTAGAATACACTTTCGTGCAGTCTAAAGCTTGATCTATGCTGTCCTTTAATACTATTCATTTTTTCGAGCAAGGCATATGTACTTTACGTATGTACATTCAGGAAAACTTTTGTTTCTTTTTTAAATTTGACCAAGTGATTTACAGTCTAATAAAAAAAAAAAGTTATGATTGACAGTTTAATAAAAAAGGTTATGATTGACAGTTTAATTAAAAAAAAAAGTTATGCAACATGTTATCAGGTGTTAGCCATGAAATTAGGAATAAAATATCCTCGATTCAGTCATTAGAAGGCAAGTCATGAGCGTTGTTTACCAGCTGAATCAGGTTTTGAGAATGGATGTATAAATTACTAAACATTTATCAGCAAAAAGAAAAATATGAATATGAAAAACACTGTGCAAAATGATAGCCGGAAAAACACTGTGCAAAATGATAGCCCGAGAGAACGAGTATGAAGTTTCAAAATTTTGATTTTTCAATTTTTAGCGTCGAGTGTATAAACGTTCATTTACCCTTATTTTACTAAATAACTAAAAAAAAAAAAAATCAATTCGATAGTAAAAACCCAATTTTTTTCTATTTCAAAGTCCTGTTTTGGGGAATAATATCTCCTTATCGGACAGTGTAGATCAAAGATCAGACTGCACGTTTTGTGCAGTCTGATCTTGATCTACACTGTCCGCAAAAGGTTAGTGACTCGCGCTTAGCAGCCTAAGGGTTAACGTTTCAGTGGCATAGGCGAAAACAGAAATTTGCGGACGGCATAGATCAAGATCAGACTGCACAGTCTGCTACTTGATAAAAAATTATGACTTAAATGGTCGCCAAATGCTGAAGAATTCTACCTTCAGATATAAAAAAAAGGACGACCGTTTTTAATCTGTAACGAAAAAATAACCATAAGGCAAAAAAAAAACCACTTTGATTATACTAGTGTATTAGAAAGCTACGTATCTGGAGACTGTTTGACATAAAGAATACCAATGATGCACCAGAAATAAACCATTTACTTTGCCTTCAAAATTTTAGTGTTCGAGTCACACATATGTGTAAATAATTATTTGGACTTAAAACAAAAATAACGTGACAGGTTTTATACAAATTTAAGAAGAAAATAACGTCAAAGGAAAATTACTTCACACTGTTTAGACAGCTTTTGATTCAAGGAACATGTTTCACACTCAGTCCGGTGTTTTTAAAATTTGTTTCGCTGTTTGATGACAAGTCTGTAAAATCTGTATTTTTGTCAAATGCTATAAATGGAGTAGTTTATATTTAAATGATATGGACTGCAACACGCGAAAAGGGGCATTCAGATACTTGCGTAAAGTGTCGTCCCGAATCAGACTGCGCACTCCGCGCTTACTAATCCGAAAGACACTTTACGTTCTTATGTAAATTTTCTGTTTTTCGCAAGTCTACTGTAGGAAAAAAATCTAATGTAGTCGTAAAGTGCCGTCTCGGATAAGCCTGCGCGGACTGCGCAGGCTGATCCGAGACGACAGTTTACGCAAATGTCCGAATGCCCCTTTTCGCGTGTTGCAGGCAATATATGCGTAGATGTCGAGAGAATACAATGAAGCAACAGTTCCGATTGGTTATGCAGTCAACAGTCAAAATCTGTTACTGAACTGGTAACCAGGTTTTTTTTTCGTAACGCTGAAATGTTCCGGTACTTGCTAAACGTAGATGTGTCTTGCTCTTCGAACAGTTGGGTTCATGCATCTGAAAATCGACTCATGCCAACCTGCTCAATTGGCGCAGGCTGACCTGAGTCTAAACGTTTTGCTATTGGTAAAATTTATGCGTCCATGGACAAATTTAGCTCATGATTCAGCCGGTTTTGAAGCCAAAATGGATTCAATTATGCAACGACTTGGTTGGTTAAATGCAATTAAATACAAATCGAAGATACAATAAACCCCCTTTTCATAGAGCATCACTCAAGAATATGTTTTTTTGATTGATTGTATTGTGTTTAACGCCTTTTCAACATTATTGCTGTTATATCGCGGCGGCCAGTGCACCTATCCATGCTTTCTTTGGAGTTTCCTTTACCAGTACTCCACACAATATTCTTTTCAAGCCACTGGCTGCTTTCCCACAAAACCATCCTCGAAACAATAGTCAGCGGTGAGAGAGGAATGAATCCTGTCGCAATGACTATCATCAATCCTGGGAAAAAAATTGGCCGAGCCGGGGATCGTACCAGTGACCTCCAGAATATGTTTTAGCGTACATATTAAAGTTTAAATGGAATAGTTTCGATAGATAGATGTATGGAAAACCGTAGTTTGTTCTCGATGTCCATTTCTTAAACTCTCCGAAAAACTTGTCTTTGGTCAAGGCACTTCAGTGCACTGGCACTGGTGAAACCGAGGACATACATGATTACACGAGCTGAAACCGTCATATGTCTGAAATACTGTAGGAAGTGACGTATAAACAATAACTATGTAGTTTAATTAATTAATTAATTCATTCATCCATCCATCCATCCATCCATCCATTCATATTGTCAATCGTCCATGCAAAAGTCATCGCAGTGTTGATGTCCGTCTTGCAAGAATCTGGCATGAAAACTGAAATACTGTCCCTCTTCCTCTTCGATGTACAAAGTCACTCAGAAAAAGTCGTGCACCTTTCACAGCAAATGTTTCCATTTCAGCAATTGTAGATCAAGATCAGACTACACAAGACGTGCAGTCTGATCTTCGATCTGCATTGTCTTCTTTGCTTAAACACGCCAAACGCAACATTGAAATTGTACTTCTTTGGTCTTATTTCTAGACTGAAAATGCCTGTTGGCGCTCTAATGGATCCGATAAAATACATGAGTTGCAAGGTCAAGCCGTATTAAGATAAAGTTGTGATTTTCTGAGTTCCAACTCTTTACAAGACGACAAAATGTGAGACTTGTCCAGATTTGAAGTACGAAATTAGATATAGTTGAAATGCTAGGCTCTGTCTTTAAAAGAATAGAAAATATTCTGGGAAAAATGCTGTGTTCAAGCATTTTCCCCTTTTTCCATCATGTTTTCAAAAGCTTACCTCTTGAGGGGTCATTAAGACACGGATTGTCTTGCCAAAGAGTTAAAAAGCTAAGCGAGTACCACTTGTGTGCCAGACTAAATATAACCAGTCATTTATTTTACTGTTAACCCTTAACCTGCTAATTAAGTGAAATGAAACCTTCAAGTCGATAGTAAGCACCCAAATTTTGCTACTTCATAGGTATTTTGTGGGAAGAAAAAATATCTCCTTATTGGACAGAGTAGATCCAAGATCAGACTGCACGTTCTGTGCAGTCTGATCTTGATCTGCACTGTCCGGAAAAGGTGTTTTGGTCGCGTTCAGCAGCCTAAGGGTTAACTTGAACAATAGCATACGGTTTCTTGTGTTTCAAGACCAGTGTAAATATTGGAGTACAACCAAAAATAGCGCTATAAAGATTTACGTTTTTGTTATTTGGAAAGGAAAAATTACGATCGCTCCATTTGCCTAATGATAATTTCACAATAACGAGTTCTTTGACCTGCTCCTCCACTGTTTGTTTTTCGCTACCTCTTCAGATATTGACAGCGAGGGAAAATGTACTTACGCCATGCTCCATGACAAGGGGGTTTAATGCATTTCCAAAAAGTTTCGACCTATGTCAGCCTGTGCAGTCCGCGCAGGCTCACGTAGTTCAAATTTTTTTGCTATGTGTATATTTTCTGCATGTCATATGATTATTCTACTTCATGATCAAGTCGGTTTTTAGACAAAATAGACTTTATGTTTCTATAACTATGTCATGACTTGCTTGATATAATGCATCACGAAGATGCATTTAACCTTCAATTGCCAGAGGGGCTCATTTCAAAAACGATAGTGTATCAGATATATTTATCTGTTGGATTGCCCCCAGACGAAATCATTTTCCGACTGTTTAGTTCGGAAATACTCGTGTATATCCGTATCTAGCCGTGCTATGCATGTGCTTGAAATCAAATTACGCAATTGGATTTACTTCCAAAACGTTCGAATGGATATGACGATTGCTTACCGATTCGGGGATCCCGAGATCGAATCTACAGCAGATCCCTCGTTATTTTCGGACAGTTTAGTTCGGAAATAATTGTATATATCCTTATATATTATAGGTGTGATGTGCCTGTGTTTGAAATCAAATTTTGTCATTGAGTGTACTTTCAAAATGGTTGAATGGATATGACGACTGCTTACCAATCCTGGGATTCCGAGAGATCGAAATAACAGCAGATCGCTTTGTATTTTCGGATTCCGAAAATGAACGAAAAAAGGTCACATATTATGCAGATGTCTTGGGTCAATCAGAAAGATAAACACTGAAGTTTGGGACTCTGGTTTCACCTTATCTTTGAGTTATTTTTCTTGCGATCTTTTACAAGTGTTCCTTAGCTGAACTCGTTGTTTGCAAGAAAAATAGTGTTGCCATATTTTGCAGCCCTTTCGAGATTTCGTCACTATTTACTAAGTAGTTCTTAGCCAAACAGCAAATTTTTAAACTCGTCTGTATTAAAAGCATATCCAAACGACAAATTTAAGTGATTCAAATGATGGGATTGGTCTTTGTTGGGGGAGAAAACAGTGTGAGAAAAAGAGGAAATGAAGGTAACCAGCAGTTTCTCCGTTTCTCACATTTTTTTTTTTTAAATGCCTTCTTCCTCAGGGTTGTTATAAGGTTGTAAAAGGTTATGCGTACAAGACAGTATGTAACACGACTATAAATATAGTGTAATGAAATCCGAATGGATCTGTCTAGTACGCAAATGAATTCTGAAAGCGATATAAAACCTGCTTTCCCACATAAGTATCGTCGAAACAATGATCATCTGTGAGAGAGGAATGAATCCTGTCGCAATGACTACCATCAGTCCTCGGAAATGACGAGCCGGGGATTGAACCAGCGACCCCCTGTTCTCAAGTCCTATACACTACTGACTAAGCTACCAGGGCTCGGCTCACGAAAGTTGAAGCGATGAGAATCGAATCTAGAAAAAGTATGATGGGATGTCGGCGAGGAGTGTAATTTCATGAATCCTTTATGACATCATAAAACCCTGATACACACATTCACTGGAATATGATACAAATGGGTCATGCTGTAGCAATAGGCGGTTTAATGTATCTTCGTGATAACATTATACCAATCAGGTCATAAATGTCTCTTTTAAATAATTTAGGTACCAATACCTTTGAGCAAAGTAAGATGGAACTGTAGAAAAAAAGTAACTTTTTCAAAAACCGCATTTGTTTCAATTTTTACAAAGGTCAAATAACTTTGTACGGTTTAATACCCAGTGCTTTCATCGCTTTGATTTTAATGTAACAATAAGATTTATGATCACTGTGAAAATCCTGACACGTTCAGAAACACAAATCATGGTCTTAATTGGTCCCGAGGCCCAAATTCATTTCACGAATCGAAGTGTATTTTTTCCGGGTCATAAAGCTGCATGATGTTTTGAGAGCGACGGAATTTTAACTCTAATCCTACTAAATAAGTTAAATGAAACTTTCAAAGTCGACAGTAAAAACCCTGAATAATGCTATTTCAATCTTATTTTTCGGAGAAAAATATTTCCTTATCAGGCAGTGTAGATCAAAGATCAGACTGCACGTTCCGTGCAGGCTGATCTTGATCTACACTCTCCGTCAAAGGTCAGTGAGTCACGCTTAGCAGCCTGAGGGTTAAGGCTTAATAGTCAAATACTATTCGAACTCTCTGACACTCTGACAAAGGGGGCTTAATGCATCTCTGGGTGGCATGATACCAAGCAAGTCATCATATGATTACTGATTCATAAATACAGTTTTATGTAAAAAGCGAGACTGAAAATGTTAAAAAAATCATGAGGTACGCTGGTCCTTTGGCATGCAGATAATTAACCATTTGCAAAAAGTTTTTACTTAGGTCGGCCTTTTCACGGAGTATGGCTCGTTTTGTTTGGAATTGCATTACTTTCTCAATCTAGAATATGATTTAGAATAAAATTAACAATGGTTGGTGGATACGGTCAGGAAATTTATCTCAATCTATCGAATACATACGGCAATCTCATTTAACACGTAGGCTGCTAAGCGCGACTCACTGACCTTATGCGGACAGTGTAGATCAAGATCAGCCTGCACGGAACATGCAGTCTGATCTTTGATCTACACTGCCTGA
Organism: Hippopus hippopus; assembly: GCA_946811185.2. Lineage (NCBI taxonomy): Eukaryota > Metazoa > Mollusca > Bivalvia > Cardiida > Cardiidae > Hippopus > Hippopus hippopus. Next base: position 23,278,448 of record OX328096.1, read on the forward strand.
TAAGGACATATTTTTCTCCAAAAAATAATATCTTTGATAAACACTGTCCGATAAGGAAATAGTTTTCCATAAAAATACCTTTGAAATAGCAACATTTGGGTTTTAACATCTTTTTAAAAGTTTCATTTTACTTGCTCAGCAGGAAAAGGTGTTAATACTTCCACTGCCGAAAACGAAAAACCCAGCTATTTTGAATTGTTGGTCAATGCGGCCCCTGAGTATTTCGATTCCAATCACGACGCAGACATGCCTCGAGGACGCAAAAGAAATTTTGTCAAAACACCTCTCTTCTGATTAGTACAATATGGCTATGACACGAGCTTGTCATAGACATTTGCCATATCTAAGAACAAAACAGTCAAGACCAAATTATCACTTTAGAATGTTTCTACGGATATGTTTCTTGGCAACATTAGATGTTTCAAAACTTTTTTTACGAATGTTGATTCTAGTTGGTAAACATGTAGATATTTAATTTTGTACAAACACAAAGAACTTTTTAGACAGATGAAAAATATTTTGTAAGTCTACAAACGTTAGTTACGCTCTTATTAAACAGGTTCTTTTGGGCGATTTTTCGCCTCTCACCTCTGATGCATGTGAAAAAAATAGTCAGTGGCTTGCAAAGAAAGTTGTGTCAGTACTGGTATGAGAAAGCCAGGAAACACATGCGTTAGTGCATCGACCATAGTCATTTGACCTACTATAAGCTGTTAAAACGGCGTTAAACTCCAATACAAAAAAAAAAAGAACTTATGACATGAAATAGGAATCTGGACTTGCTATCAAGAAGAATAAAGTCAAGTATTTACCTCATTTTATCGTCTCTTCTTACTTTTGCAAAATATTAAATCTAATATTATTTGGTTTAGAGACAGTGCTGTACCTATTTCACCCTTTACGAAATAATACTAACGATAATTTTAACGACCTTGGGATGGGGGTGGAAAAGAGGGCTTTTAAAAACATTGTGGGAATAGTAAAAAATGCTTGTAAGCAGAATTTTCTCCTTTTTTCCACAATGTTTTTAAAAGCCTTCTTTTCTAGAGTCGTTAAAACATGGGATTATTTGGAAAAAAAGATCAAGACAAAACAAGAAGTCGCTCTTTACCAGCAAAAGGTTTTTAAAATGTTCTACTGTTAGACGGGGAAAAAAATCGGCCGAACAGGGTAATATACTAACTTGAGGTGACCAACCGTTCGACAAACCTTGAATTAGCTGAATGTCCGTTGGTCAACTGTTTGTCGCATGTTTCTGGGACGCACCTAGCCATTAGCTATTGTAGGGAAAAATAGACGTGGGGAGGCAGACACAGGATCGAATCCACCTACAGTCTGAGTCAGTAGAAATATAGAGCAGAACAGAAGTAAATACTTTGTCGGGCAGACATGTGCGAAAGGTGTTTTGTCGAATTCAGATACTGTATACGACAAAACATTTAGTCATGTACAAAAATCTATAGTCGTTACGCACTTTTACGGGTCATAATATCACAGTATGGTGTCACACTGTCCCGAAACTGAGTAAAGACGGGCGCACGTTAAAGAAAATGTTCAAATACGGTCTTATCGATTACTCTTTAACAGACAGAAGATGCAGATGCAGAAGACATATCAAATGTTGCTCAAATGACTGAATTTACCTTTGGAAAGGTAGAAAATATTGAATGAAAAGGAGGAAATACTAGTTACCGACATCTTTGCCTTTTCCTACAACTTTTGCAATGTGGTGTCAATGTGGTGTCAGTTTCGGATATGTGACACAAGCACTGCAGTTGTTATGGGTAATAAACTTATCCAGTATCACTTATGACCGAATTTCACCTCGAACAGACCGTATTTCACCTCAAAACTACAAATTCACCAACTTTAGTAATAAATTTTGATCTGAAGAATCTATAACATATTTGAAAAGTATACTTTTATGCTAATATTTTGAGAAAATGTTCGTATACAGCATTTTCTTTCTTTTCCTAAATGTTTTCTGGCCTATCAATGACAAATCTAATCATTTGAGCTGTGTGTTATTTGTCGTCTATAAATGCTTACGATTTGGAAAAGTCTAAAGATTTGTCGTCTGCCAAAGAGTTAAACCTTAAACGAAGCGAATTTCTCCCAGAACGTGCTTTGAATGTCGTTTGAGGTAAGTTTGGGATTTAGGTAATTGAACTTATTATAGGTATTAAAAGTTAAACTAAGTGTACTGAAACTTTTTACGTTGACGGAAAAAATACTTTTTATTTCATGCTTTCGGTAGTTTATCGAGAAATAAAGGTGGATTATGGTTTGATATTTCATGGTTACGACCAGTAAAATATACCGATTTCATATTTTCAAACTCTTCAATTGAAAGCGGAAACAGCATTTCCCGCGCACTAGTTAATTTTGTAAAAAGCACGTGCCATTCAACCAGAGGGAAATATGACGTAATTTACGCGCATTTACCTTACATTTCTCGCGCTTTACGTAATATTTAAATGCGTTGTTATGTGAGTGGGGTACGCCAGTGGGGATTATCGAAAACAACTGTACTGGATTTTGACGAAAGCATGTATATTTTTTCTGTGAAAGTTTCATTCATTTAAGAAATAATCTTCTTTCCGTCGTTGTTTATCGTTCAATAAACCACAGTTGTGAGTTATGAGGCACAATAAATAATCCACGAGGGTGACAGCCCGAGTGCTTTATTCATTGTGCCTCATAACTCACAACGTGGTTTATTGAACGATAAACAACGATAGAAAGAAGATTATGTCGATTCTAACATGACCAACTCTTAATCAAAGGAAAACAACTTCATACTTAGTGTAAAAAACGCGGATGCGGATTAAATTCCCTTGAATAAACCACGGCTGTTTCACTTACTTACCAAAACACACCCCATGTCCTGTCGGTAAATATGAAAAGAATAAAAAAAATCAGTAAAACCTTAGGCATCAAACACAACATAAAAAACCGCACCGTTTTACTATTATATTTTCTCCCTTTCAAATGACAAAGAAAAATGAATGTATTGTTAATCATTAGGATCGCAGTTGCTTCGAATGCTCTGAATATTACTCCACCCACTCCCAGTCCCATTTCCAATGCAACACCGGTCAATTTCGAACTAACCTTCAACTTGAAAAGACACTTGATTTACATATGTTTACTGGTAACATTTCGAATAGTTCCATCGTTGTCAATTTTTATCAAAAAAAAGTCAATATCGGTAAATCCTTGATGATTTCCTTTCCTCCTTGGTCAAGGAGCGGAAAATGACGATTTGTTTACAAGTGACTTTCATTTTTAAAATATCGGAGGGCGAAGACATGGAACAGTCACAAGAGACTTACTTGATACAGAATCACGTCACTCTCTATAGAATGACGTGGATTTTACCATGCTTTCGTTGCACTGTGTTTATAGAGCCGAATTCACGTGTCATGTTAGAATTTTCATTACATCACGCACTAGAAGAAACTTTTCGTCATTGGCGTATAATAAATGTACAAAAGTGTTTCCTTACTTTCCGCCACCCTGTACTTCGTGTTGACGAGAAACTGAATGACTAAACGAATAAAAAAATTGTAAAGGGGCCAATTTACTTTTGTGTAGGCTGACAAAGGTAGATCCTATTGGAGATGCATTTTACCTTCTTTTCACGAAGCATGGCTCATTTCTGAATAGTCTATAGATAATCTAATGGCAGTGACCACTCCAGAACTTTTGGAATTGATAAAGAAAAATAGTGTGTTTCGGTAACACTGTTCCGGTCGGTTGCTAAAACTTAAAAGATTTTGTGCAGGAAAAAAAAAATACATACATTACGTATTTCTTAGCCGGTAGAAAATTTGTCCATGTTGTAAAGGACAATTTTAAGTTTTGCTAAACACGTGAAATATGTGTTTTAGGGGGGTTAAAAAAATATTGCGATAACTGCACAAAATTCTGGAGCAGCATTTTTCAATTTTAAAAGCACTCTTTCTCAGAGTCGAACCGTCTCCCTCCATCCGACTAACACACTGGCTCTTCTTGAAAATGGATATGCCAAAACCTAGTATTGTTTCAGCGTTATAAAGCAGAAGTGGGAAGTGTAAGACTTATCACACCGTCAACAAAATGCAATGCCTCAAGGAACAGTAAAAATGATGCACCGTTGGCACTTAGTATTATTCCATTATTCTTCAGTATTATTCTTCGATATGATTGATGTTTCTCTGTGCACATGTTTTTGTCAACATGTAACGACACGTCTTTACTACGGTATGTTATGTAACATTTCATATTCCTCTTCCTTGTAAATTTGTTTTATAATACTTACGAATCAACCCATGATAGATCGTGACTATCATTATTATATGTCATTGTTGTATTTTCAAGATGAGGTTCTGTATGTACAAGTCGTAATAAATCTATGTCTATGTCTATGTATATGGATTGCTTTAGAAAGGCTTACACCTTGTTTCAGCTGCTTGAAAGAAATATATACAAACAAACAAATAAACAATTAAAAAAAAAACATGCGCCTGCCTCGCAGTACTTTCAGTAATTTGATTTTACAATTCGAAACATACAGCATCATTTTCTTTATGGAATAAAAGTGAAACACATTCAATAAAGAATTGATTTAAACAAAATGGATAATGAACTCCATTCTCTGTTAGACATGTCATATGTCCCATCAATTTCACCCCTAGGCTGCTAAGCGCGACTCGAGGACTTTTTGCGGACAGTGCAGGTACAAGATCAGACTGCACAAACGTGCAGTCTAATCTTGTACCTACACTGTCCGATGAGGAGATAAGAAGATATCTTTCCCCACTAAAAACTACCTTTGAAATAGCTAAATTAGGGTTTTTACTATCGGCTAGAAAGATTCATTTCACTTACTTAGCTGGATACGGGTTAATACCTAAAGTAATATTAAGTTGCACGCGATATCTACGAGTAGAATTTCAACCTCGAAGAGGTTCATTGACGCCTAGAGCTGTAACAAACCGAGAAATTTTACAACAAAATCAATTTCATCATTTGTCATACCTTTCTATCTTGATAGTGTAGCCTATACACAAATTCCGCGAGTATCCAAATATCAAATTGTCTTATTTTTTTTTCTCTTTGAAACCTTTCAACAAGAGTAGTAACAGATCTCACATGAAGAAATGTGTTGACACTTCGACAATCAGTGCCGAGTTTAAACGACCCTGAAGTGAAAGTCTTTTGAAAACAACGTTGGAAAAGCAGAAAATGTAGGTAACCTGCATTTTCTGCTTTTTCCACAATGTTTTCCCCCCTTTCAAAGACAAATTCCTCCATTTAAGCTATGCATAATTTGTCTTCTACAAAATGCTTTCGATGTTGGACAGATCCAGTATTAAGTCGACTGGTAAAGCATTTGGGAGTCCATGACGTTCTTCTTGTAACTGAGTGACATTATGGGAAAGGGTGGATTAGTGCATCTCCGTGATGTATTATACCTTGAACGGCTTCACATAATGATGGATCCATAAAGCCCATTTTTGTCCAACAACCGACCCAATAATGAGGTAGAATGGTCCTTGAACATGCAGAAAATTTACAAATAACAAAAAGTTTCGACCCATGTCAGCCTGCGCTGACTGCGCAGGCTGACATGGGTCGATACTTTTTGCAAGTGCATTGAACTCCTTTGTCACTGAACATGACTCAATTAATTGGAAAACTCTCGCGAGTTAGTGATGTCGTTTTCGCGCCGCTAATTTACTGTCCAATACCGGATTTGTTTTATTTCACAGTTTTAAGCGTAGGAGATACTACGTAGTGGACTTTCAGACTTGTATTGCATTTTCTTCGTGATCTTTGACATTTTCATGGCACCGGCATGTGTTGTTTTTGACCTACTTCTTGGTATCGGTATATTCGTATTCGAATGAATAAATTGAATACTAACATGTTTATTGTAGGCGTATTTGCGAGCAATTTACGCCGTCTGTCTATTTTTTAAAAACAGTCTTGCTTTTTATGAACCGCGAAAATCAAGATCAGACTGGAGAGAATTTTAAGCCGAATCCAAGATTTGCTTTACTTTGTGGGGATATACCTGCAGTTGAAGAGCAACAAAAGTCCATTTCATTGGTTTATGGGTCTAAAGGTAAAAAAAAAATGATCAGCCACTTAATTTGTGAGACTGAATGGCAGACATGATAAGAAATCGTCAATACAACTTAAAAGTTTGAAACGTTGTTCACGGACATTTTTTGGAAAAGCGGAAATGAGAGGAATTGTGGGAAACGCAGATTGACATTTATACACTGACATTTAAAGATAATATTTCATTTGCACACGCACAGAAAAAAAAAAGGAGACAGTGAAAAATTAGATTGTGGGAAAGTGGGCAGAAATACATAAAAGGTTGACATTACAAACTCGAGCCATCTTTGCGATCGAGGATATGTTCTAACGCAACATGAGTTGGCGACTTGGAAAACGTGGAAAGATATTTGATACCTTGATGACAGTTATCTACTGGCAAGGTACGGTATAAAGTATTTGAGCCATCTTCTGGCAAAAAGGGGCTTAATGCATATCCGTGATGCATTATATCAAGCAAGCCATCACATAGTTTTGGATCCATAATAGCCACTTTTTTCTAACAACCGACTTAATCATGAGTTACACTGTCCTTGGACAAACAAAAAATGACCAATAGCGAAAAGTTTCGGCCCAGGTCAGCCTGCGCGGACTGCGCAGGCTGACCTGGGTCAATACTTTTCGCAGATGCATTAAGTCCCCTTTCCATAGAGTATGGCTCATATTTTTGTTGTTGTTGTTGTTGTGCCAGAACTTACCTGGATATTGTTGTCTTCGTTTGCTGGTGTTTGATGTTTATCCCTTTACAAAATAAATTTGAGTTGTTGCAACGACCTTGAGCAAAACGGATTTTGAAAACAATGTGGGTAAAGGAGAAAATGCTAGTAACGTTACTTGCATATTATCTTGTTACCACATTTTTTTGTAACCGTCTCAAAAATGAAAATGAAAAATCCACCATTTGTGTCAAATATTTGTCGTCTGCTAAAGCTTTGAATTTGGCTGAGTCGTACATTTCGTCGTTTGGTAATATCGTTTTATGGTTAATATTATTTTCAACATTATTTTGGTTTTATCACGGCGGCGAACACACTTGTTAATTTCTTCAGTTTCTAAGCAGTTATACGCATGATCTGATTTGTCAAATGCAGTGGCTTCTTTTCCACATACCCGAAAGAAACAAACTCTTACAGGGATTCTTCTGACCCTGGATCCACACTGTCAATTACTTTTCGACTTTTTCGAAATAATGGGCTCTGCGTGGTTCAGTGCATGGTGAAGTGTAGGACTCTTAATCCGGAAGTCCCGAGTTTGAGCCTCACTGGAAGCACTTCGTTTTTCGTTGGAGAGCCCTTGGGCAAAAGATTTCAAAGGGTTAACATTGTACTGGTGAAACCCAGGACAAACATGAATATTTAAGCTGACCTGGTGGTATTTTGTCGATCTGAGATTCGAAACCACAAATCCGTGGCTTTAGGCCTACTGATTCTACTAGTCCTAAAGCTATGTGTACTGGAGGGGTCCTGTGTGGCTCAGTGGTAAAAAGTAAGACTCATAGCCTGTAGGCATCGGGTTCGAACATCACAGTTTTTCGTAGGAGTGTTCTTGGGCAAGACATGTTAATGCCCTAGCCTAGTAGGTCAACTGGGAATTTGTGGTCGTGATATGACTGAAACAGTGTTGAAAGCGACGTAATGCACCGTTCAATATGTGTAGTGTAGCTGTAAACACGCTTATTTACGATATCTTCATTGGCTCACCATTGTTCACATAGGTTATTGTTTTGAGCATTTGCTGCGTCATGGTTTCATTCAAAATCTGACGTAAACAACCTTGAAACAAACAAGGTCCAAAAAGGTCACGCAGCAGAAGTAAGCATCTTTACCGTCATTGTTGTCCCCAGGGTCTACCATGTTTACAGGGAAGGGGTGACTCGATCCTTCATCACGAAATCTCGAGTTTTAATGACCGTGAAAAATAGCAAAACATTGTTAGAAAAGGAGAAAATGCTGGTAACCAGCAATTCCCTCTTTTTCCAGTCTGTTATCTGACTTTTCCGGGACAAAGCGAAATTTGTCGTCTGCAAATACTTTGAATTTGGACAAATCGAATTTTGTCCGTCTGGTAAAGAGTTAGATCTCAGTCTTCATTAATCGACCAAACGTCCTTATATTGTAGACTACTTGTGCTTTTTACGTATTTGTTAAAAGTATAAGGACCATTTTAATCTTTTAATCTTATCCAGTACAGCGTTATCACTGAGAATAATCGGTCAAACTTAACTTCATTTAAAGTAACAATACCTGCCAAAAGTAACAAAGCGGGCGTTAAAATGTATTTACATTATTCCATTTAAGGCCAATTTACACGGTATGTTTTTTTTTTTTCAGGCTTGATAAGGCAGGTCTTATTTATAGTACTTATGTTTTTTACGTTTACACGGTATGTTCACTAGATTTGCTTTATTTTATCTAATTTATCTCTTCAGTGGAGAATAATTACCACATGTAATTTGATGTTTAACCTTTCACAAGATGACAATTCTTTACACATGCCCAAATTCAAAGCATTATTGCTGACGGAATAATAAATGTGGCTATAATTCAGCAATTTGTCTTTGAAAATATGAAAAACACTATGAGAAAATGATAAATGCTTGTAACCAGCATTTTATTCTCTTCCTAGAATGTTTTCAGAAGCCTGTTTTTTTCAGCGTCATGTAAAACTCGAGATTGTTTGATGAAGGGTAACTCTTTACCAGACGACAAACAGACCCCGGCAGGCATAATTATTATCAAGATAAAAGGCTAGCATCTAGCGTACTGAGCGCTGATTGGTTCATTCCGTCTGAAAAACAGAGAAAATAGAACATGTTCTATTTTCTCTGTTTTACAGTTTTGCTAGCAAGCCCTCCATTAAAACCGGATTTACGCAATGTGGACTAGCACTTATGTTGCAGTATTTATGAAAAAGCGGGTCGTGTAAATTGGCCTTTAAAAGCATGGAAATTATTGTGAAATGCAACTCTGTTATTGTACGGTCGGTCCAAGTGTTAATCGCTGACAGGGAAATTAATTTCAAAACTAGGTTAAAACCTGCAAGGTTACTCTATCTTTTGCTTACTTTTTGCCTGATTTTAAAATTTATTTTTTTTGCCAGCGACTAACACTTGGACCAACCACGCAGTAACAGATAGTCATCTTCACAATATTTTCCATACTTTTGAATATTATGATTTAAATTTAAATACATTTAACACCTGCATTGCTTTTTTGGTCGTTATTACGCCTTCAAGTTGGAAAGCAGGAGTTTACAAAAAGTGGTTCTAACAAATGTGAAGGAATGTGAAGGAAGCACTAGTAATATACCGAACACCATTACATTATACATACTGAATGGAGGTTATCGCAGTGAAGTCTTTCCTTGTCTGGATCAACTTGACCACAAAATTACCGTTCGGAAGATTCTTCAATAGCCAAGATCTCGATTGCCGTTTTTTTTCTGTATTAGACAGGTTACCAATCGATATTATTTTCTATAACATTCTTCTCCATATTTGAAGCCAATCAGCCCGGTGCCTTTATGAGACCCTCTCCTAATATATCAGTGTATGAAAAGAGTTGTCAGATTTCTTTTATGTCTCTCCAAAACCGACCGACCTATTTATAGGACCACTTGACCCGTGCTTTTCTTGTATAATGTGCTTACGAAGTCAAAGACTGGTTTACAGTTTCTTCTTTTTACCCTTTACCAAATGGTCCCGTGTTTTAACGACCCTCAAAAAGAAAGATTTCGAAAACATTGTCGAGAAAAAGAGAAAATGCTGGTAACCAGCATTTTCTCTTTTTCCCGACAATGTTTTCTAACGTTACCATTTTTTTAGTTCCATTTAAATGCTTGTTGTCGTGGCGGCAAAGAGTTTTGGTCGAAGTAGTTTATTTGGCTGGAAATTTAACATCAAGAGATACTTTGATTCATCCATCAAATTATTTACAAACGAAAACCTGATTGGCAGAATTATTCCAACTTGAGTATAAATATGATCAAAGTGTACACCTTTCTAAATAAAGCGTGCCATAAAATGCAAAAAAAGCCAGACGTCCTTATTCAGATATCATGATTCATTTAATCACCCCCTCAGTCCATATCAGACAACCCATGTTTTAACGATCTTTCTCTGGAAACTCTTGAAAACAGTGTAGAAAAGGAAAAATGCTGGTGACCCGTATTTCTTTCCTTTTGAACAGCATTTTCTCCTTTTCCAAAAAAGATTTCTACCCTAACAAAGAGAACTCGCATCATTTTAGTCACATTTGATTTGTCGGTTGCAAAATACTAGTACTCTAAATTTTGAGGGTCTCAAGTTTTGTCGTATGAAGATGCTTGCTATGGTGAAATAGATGTAAAGGATAAGTTGGCATTTAAGGTAATATTTTATAGAACGAGTCTTCCATACACTTCGTGTTATAACAGAGGCCAACACGTACCCGTGCAAGCCTAATGACAATTATATGAAGCCTGTTCGCGTCTTTGACAGGTGTGTGCATGACGGACGAAAGAAAAGTTCGAAAGAAATTTGCATATAGGTATTTTGTTTTTATTCTAAAGTTGATGAAAGTCTCATCTTATTACGAACATCAATTTTGACAGTCAATCTCACTGACAAATCTTAGTCAGCCATGTTTTAGAAATGAGGGGTATGATTACAGAGCTATGACCGAATACGGTACTATCTGTTTATCTTAACCCTTATCCTGCAAAATAAATGAAAAGAAACTTTCAAGCCGATGATAAAAACCCAAATAATGTTATTTCAATTCATATTTTGTGGGGAAAGCATATTCTTATCGGAGAGTGTAGATCCAAGATCAGACTGCACGTTCTGTGCAGTCTGACCTTGATCTACAATGTCCGCAAATGGTCGGTGAGTCGCGCTTAGCAGCCAAAGGGTTAAACGTGTGTAACATAAAAAAAATTCGTAAGAGCAGTTAATTTGTATCACTTTCAACTAGTCGTCGGCAGAATCTTTGAATTTGGAAGAGTCTAAATTTTGTCGTTTTGTAAAAATTTAAACAGTTCCTTTCTTGCTGTTTTAGCATGTTAAAAATAAAAGAAAAAAATGTTGCAGTTTAAGATTGTGAGTACAAAGTTTCATTGACGTGACAATATCAATTTTTCTGTTCGCTAAACTCGATCTATCTCAACTTTACATGAAATATTAATGACCAAACCCAACGTAATGGTCTTGAAACATGGCAGTAACATTACCTCACTACATTTTCTTTCAAAACACGCCATTTATTGTAGGCAAAAATGGATATAAAAAACCGAGCAATCTTCTTCTTATTCAAAAGATATTTCATATTAAACAGCCGTCGGCCTCGAACTAATAACGCAGACCAAAAGACCCGTTGTTAGGAAGATACGAAACAACTTATAACATTATAGCTTTGATACCTTGGTGCTTTGTCCCTTTGGATTTCCTCGAAAGAGATCGCTGTTCTGAGAAATTTCTTTGCATGCAAATAAGACAGTACAAGAAAGCGATGCCATTATGTGATATGTTATCGTTAACCCTTCACAATTTCGATTTTTATCAACCATGTGAAAAAAGGCTTTTGGGAACATTATGGGAAAAGGAGAAGCCGTTTCTGTTTATTACTCTACAGGCAAGTCCAATCAATATACCGTTTTAAAAGGAAATGAGCCATGCTCTGTGAAAGGGGGCTTAATGCATCTGCGAAAAGTATCGACTCAGGTCAGCCTGCGCAGTCCGCGCAGGCTGACTTGGGTCGAACCTTTTCGGTATTTGTCAATTTTCTGTATGTGCAAGGACTAGTCTACCTCATGATAAAGTCGGTTGTTGACATAAGTGGATATTATGGATCCATGATTATGTGATGGCTTGCTTGGTACCATGGATCACGAAGATGCATTAACCCAAACTTTGGCTAAAAATACTGGTATGACAAAGAAAAAAAAAAGAAATCCTGTGTTTACATTATTTATTTTCTGATTAGGTTTGTGCATTAACAGTTTTAATCAAGAAATAAGCTCGTTTAATCCACCAAAATATGTTGCTTAACCATTTACCGAACAATTCCGTGTTTTAACGAACCCTGGGAATTAATAAGGCTTTTGAAAACATTCTGGAAAGAAGAAAACGCTGGTTACCAAACACTGTATCTGGCTGTTTCTTGGACGGGTCAGCTGAAATTTGAGCCATGTGCTGTCAAAATGCATTATACTCCCTTTTCACAGAGCATGACTCTTATTTATATCCGGCTGCTCTCCCTGGTATGGTCATACTGTTCGATGTTTTTTTACGCCTCTTTTAATATCATTTAAGTCTCATCAGAGCAACAGCTCATCTATGTAAGTGTTTCCTGGTTTAACTCATTACCATAAAACAAAAGCTTAGGCTTATCTTTCTCCTTGTGGGAAAGCAGCCAGTGGCTTGGAAAGAAAATTGTGCGGAGTACTGGTAAAAGAGACTCCAGGAAAGCATGGATAGATGCACTGGCCGCCGCGATATAACTGAAATAATGTTGAAAACGGCGTTAAACACCATACAATCAATCAATCAGTTATCTTTCTTCTATGTATTTACAGATGACACTTTAAATGTGGCTCAGATTTTTGGATCTGTCTTTGAAATAGTAAAAAAAAAAAAAAAAAACATTGTGGTAAAAGGAGAAAATGCTGGTAACCAGCATTTTCTTCTTTTACCACGATGTTTTTAAAGGTCTTCAATCTCGAGGTGGTTAAAACTCGGGATTGTTTGGCAAAGGTTTGAGAAAGTAACTGGTCTGGATTTGCAGTGCCTTGACCAAATGCACTAGTGTATGACTGAAACTGGAAGCGAGGATCGAACTTGAATTTCTTGGAGACAGATCCAGTTCTAAAACACTGAGCTGCGAAGAACCCAAGATCACTCCTTATTGGGCTAGCTTAGTTTTAACACTACCAGATGATGTGTTTCTAAATCTATCCATTTTGAAAATTATTTTGTAGAAGACAAATTAAACGTGGCTAAATTAATCGGAATTTCGTCTTTGAAAAGGGTAGAAAACATTGTCGGAAAAGCCGATAGAAAATGCTGGTTACTGGTATATTCTCCTTTGCTCGAAATGTTTTCTAAAGGTTTCCTTTTCAGGGTCTTCTTACTGGCCGTCTAGTATAGAATTCTAACCCAATACCAGCCAATCCCGTACTTAAACGACTCCGAATAAAAGTGCTTTTGAAATCATCGATGGAAAAGGAAAAAATGGTGGTAACCAGCAGTTCTCCTTTTCCCACGATGTTTTCTTTGCTATTAAAGACTAATCCCATCATTAGATTCACATTCAACTTTTTATCTTCGATTTTTTTCAATTATCATATTATTATTATTATTAATTTTCTTTTTTAATATTTGACGTGTGTAATTTTTTTATAATCTGGTAGAGGGTTAAGCCATATGGCTTGCAACACGCTAAAAGGGACATTCGGACATTTGCGTAAAGTGTCGTCTCGGATCAGCCTGCGCAGTCCGCGCAGACTAATCCGAAACGACTCTTTCCGTTTTCATGTAATTTTCTGTTTTGCACAAGTCTACTGTAGCACAAATTCTAATATAGTCGTAATGTGCCGTCTCGGATTAGCCTGCGCGGACTGCGCAGGCTGATCAGAGACGACACTTTACGCAAATGTCCGAATGCCCCTTTTCGCGTGTTGCAAGCCAATTTATTATGGCGTTAAATAAAGAAAACAAGAAATTCTTAATAAAAAGAACATAATGCTGCCTCAGCTTTGGTAAAATTACGTAAGAGATTATTGGATGTTGTAGATCACAAATAAGACTTCCCGTCCCTGTTCAGACTGATCTGGATCTATCAATAATGCTTTTTAACCTATGTTTCACCATGCAATTCCCATATAGAAACTGCTTTATATTCAAACCAGTTCTGTTGTCTCAACAAGCCATGATGTTAGCACCAAGGTAGCTAAGCGCAATCCAATGTGCTTTTGCAGGCAGTATAGAATCAGATCAGACTGCACAGAACGTTCGATACGACTCGATTATAAATCCCACGTCTAAACCATTGTACTACGGCATTCCTATATAGAATGATTTATGAGGACATTTTATATTCAAACCGCCTTCTTACAAGTCAGCGAGCGATGCCATTAAGTGATACGTTATCTCACACATACACGGTTTTACCCATTTCCTTTTATAGGCATTTTTAGGCCATTATAAGTCGGAAGGTTTTCGAAGATCAGGGGCCGTATTCAACAACCATTTTCAATTCATTCCGGCCAAATTCTTATTTCCAAGACCAGCCATCTGATTGGCCGAGACGTTTTGTCTCAGCAAATCAGATGATTGGTCTTGAAATCTCGAATTGGAACAAGCTTAGAATAGTGAATGGTGAATAAATCATGGACTAATACCGTTGCAATTTCTTTAGCCCTCGAAAATCTGCTGTGGCGAAATTTAAGATATTGACCTCTCTACAGTGCTGACCACACTGTAAAGTTGCTGTTATAAAAAGTGTATTTCAAGATTAGGCTGCGGGAACTAAACAGAATGATTTAGAATCTACTCTACTTGCTTAAGCCTTGACGTTGCAGCCTTAAAAAGCGGGTTTCAAAATAAGGATACTCCTCTCATTAAAACGTCCATGGTCTGGCAAAAAGGGGCTGAATGCATCTCAGTGAGGCATTAGCCTATACCAAGTAAGTTATTACATCATAATGGATTCATCAATCTATTTTGTCAAACAACCAACTGAATCCTGATGTAGAATGATCCTTGGACGTGCACAAAATCGGACAAAAGCAAATACTTTCGGCACAGGATGATACTTTTTGCAGATACATTTAACCCTCTTTTCACAGAGCAAGGCTCATTTGCTTTTGAATCAAATTTGAAGCAGTCTGCTTTAGAAACAACTTTGTCAAAGATGGGTAATCAACTCAAGTCTTATTCACGAAAACACTGTGACAGAAAGTCTTCTCTAGCCTTTTTTGTTATTCCTGAGGGAAAAAAAATGTCGTATACAGTCAATTGTATTGATTTAGAGTGGAAAGAATCTGACTGGGGACAAAAGTAAAATACGTTGTACGACTTTTTCTGATTGCGTGTCTTTCGATAGGGATTAGAAATGCATCTGTCTGGACTTAGTTTTCATGGAGAAAAGGCAGGGTGAAGAAGAAGCTTATATAGATTTTGCTTGTCAACCAAGATTTGATATAGCCTTTCTACCTCCACTGGTCGAAGGTCAGTAAGCTTTTGTCAGGGCCATGTGTCCGTCGTGTATGGGTCCGTGCCTCCGCCCGTCGGTGCGTGGTTTGACTTTTATTTCAAACATCTTCTCTGAAACTCATTTTCTAATTCTGACTAAACAGCACAGAAATGATCCTGCCATGGTGTTCTTCGGGCTTACTTCGGAGAATGTGATTCTTCTTGAATGTTCAACTTTTTGGGAGGCTAATGTTAAGTTTTCAGTGATGGTTTATTTTGATGTGTTGAAATTCTCCTATTAAGGCACCCTTCTTTTGCGTTCATTGGTACAAATAATACTAATTAGACCTGTAAGTATTCATAAACATCATCTTGACAAATGAAAAAGATATGATTTTTTTTGGAGGGGGGGGGAGTTGGCTATTTTCTCAATGTCATTTCATTGCGATGCAGACTTTTTATGATTAAATATCTCTGACGATGCTAATTAAGTGCATGACACATCTTTTAACCCTTTTACCAAACAATTCCGTATTTTCAGATCACACCCATTAGCCTTAAATTATACAGTTAATTAATTGAAGGATCTTGGACACTGATATTTGTAAATGCGTAACGCCCTTACGCACAATACGCAATTAAGATTGGACTGTCTTTTGTAGACAATGTAGTTTAAGATCAGACTACATAGTACGTGCAGTCTGATCTCTGACCTACATCGATTGCTATTTTGTTAAATATGCAAGCGTAAATACTCTTGAATTCATCTTTTTCCGCCTCTTGATTAAGAATCTATTTATTTAACTTGCTGTCTAGGTATAAGGTCTAAATATCAGTCTCGACTTGCGCTGTGACATGGTTTCAAAATCCCGTGTTACCTATCCCCTTGAATTATATGAGGTTTATTGTTGAGCATTCAAAATAAAAAAAAAACATCTTGAAGCCTTTTTTTATAGAGCGAAACGTTGAATAGATTGTGTTTCCTTTCTTTTGTTTTCAAATAGAAAAAAAATATGCTGAATTAGCCTGGAAAAAAAAGAGGATTGTCAAATACAAAGCTAATAGTCTGTGGTAACGATGTTAAATATGCTGATAATTATGAGAGGGAATAATAGTATTGAGCTACAATAAATTAAGTTCACGTTGTTCTTCGTTTTTTGAAAATCGCCAGTTTGCAATGCGGAATACATAAACCCGATAATCTTTTCCATGGTGAAAGGCATGATAAAATATTGATTGATTGGTTGTATGGTGTTCAAAGCCGTTTCAACATCATTTCAGTTATATCTCGGCGGTCAATACACCCATCCATGCTTTCCTGAAGTTTCTTTTACCAGTACTCCGCACAGTTTTCTTTCTAAGACACTCGTAATTTCCCACATAACCATCGTTGAAACAATGGTCTGCGCACTCGTCACAACTCGGCCGATTCCGTACCTACATCTAACATCGTCTGTATAACGGTTGTTTCCATATGAACTGCCAATCACGTGATCTCATACATGGCGGCGCCAGTCAGTCATTTAGCAACGACATAAATAACTTCGATGAAGTTATTCACATCTATATCTATCTGTCGGTGAAAACTTAAATTGTAGTTGATAAACCGCGTTAAAAAATGAATGTACGAACTGTTTGTCAACTGAAATATAGTTAGAAAGATTTCGATAGAAAATTGAGACTCAAGTTTTCTTTTTTACGAGGAGCCTTACAATTTTCAGAACAGTAAACCGGCGTATTTCCGGCGATGAAATGTACCGTGTAGGTGCATATCAAGCTACCAGATACAACCGAGGGACTTGATGGCTCCCATCACCCTAGGTATGCCAAATGTGGTCAGCGGTGAGAGAGGAATGAATCCTGTCGCAATGACCATCATCATTCCTGGGAAAAAAAATGGTCGAGCTATAGTAAGCGAACCAGCAACCTCCTGTTCTCTAGTCCTGTACGCTACCGACTGAGCTACCGAGGCTTGGCTAAAGGCACGATAGATATTGAATAATAACAATAAACGCGTCATGCTCTCTGAAAAAAGAGGTTTGATGCATTTGCAAAAGGTATCATCCCACGCAGGCTGACCTGGGTCGAAACATTTTACTATTAGTCAGTATTACGCATGGCCTTTGAAAGAACCGACTAGAGAATACACTGCGAAGATACATTTAACTTCCTTTTGCCAGAGTGCCGCCCCATATGTCTGAGACCTTTTTCCCGATTATTACGTTACGCAGTACTCTCTCTCTGTCTCTGTCTCTGTCTCTGTCGCAACAACAGCTACAACAACAATAATTATAATGATAAAAAGTCATAATAGAAATTCAACATGACTGTCATTCTCATATTAACGCTTAGGCTGCTAAGCGCGACTCACTGACCTTTTGCGGACAGTGTAGATCAAGATCAGACTGCACAGAACTTTGATCTACACTGTCCAATAAGGGCATATTTTCAGCTAAAAAGTACATTTGAAATGACAAATTTTGGATTTTTACTATCGGCTTGAAAGTTTCATTTCACTTATTTAGTAGGATAGGGTTAAGCTGTAATCAGACTGAACACTTAAAAGTGCAAAATTAAATGAGTGGGTATTAACATTTAATATATCTATCTAAATTTTCAAGTTTATTTTTAATCAGACGATCTTTCCTGAGGAAAAATGTAATTCAAGGACCAGACTGCAACCTCTGCGCATTATGATCTTCATCTACGCAAAAATGTCTGAAGTTGTACTTTGTGTACCAAGGGTCGTGAGCCAAGACGAGAGCTTTTGTACTGTATCCGGCTTAGCATTCACGTTATAACGGTCTAATCCCATGTTGTTACACGAATGTCACATCTCGTCAATTTGTCTCAAACTATATCCTTAAAGTGCCTTTCGCTACTTTAAAAGCCTTTGCGGCCAGTGTAGATCAAAGATCAGACTGCACAGAACGTGCAGTCTGATCTTTGATCTACAGTGTCCGCTTTGCAGAGACAGTCTGAGCAAGGTCAACGTAAAAATTGCTCTAATTAGGACCTCATTTATAGATTGAAAATGCTAGTTGGAATTTACTGCACGCTGAGGGTAAATACACCATTCCTTTAAATATCATGAACAAAATCAAGTTCTGGAAAATCATATTCAGTTTTAGACAGCATTAATCGAGCAACTTTTGCGGAAGTGGAAGCCGAATCGCAGTCAATAAAATGTTCCGCTGCGGTGAAAAATATTTCTCTTCGAAGAAAATATATAACCACGCTCTGGCTCAGGGGGTCTTATATACCTCCGTGATGCATGAAACCAAGCAAGTCATCACAATCATAATAATGGACCCATAAACTATATTTTGTCTTACAACTGGCTGAACTATGAAGTAGGATGCTCCCTGGATATGTAGTAAATTTACCAAGAAAAAAAAATTTCGACTCAGGTTAGCAGACCTAGCTGGCTGACCTGGGTCGATACTTTTTACAGATGCCTTAAGCCCCTTTTACATAGAATATAGCTCAAAATCAGTATCTCTCGTGTGTAGCCATGAACCAATTTTATTTACAATCTTAGTATTGTCTGTCATAGCTCACACTAGTGTATTTAAATGGTTAATCAAGAGAAGATTGAAACTTGCCCGATGTTCTCTCTATTTTAGCTCACATGAGCATGAAGTGTTGATAATATGTCAGACAAGTTCCATAGATACATCTTGTCAAAAGGTAGTCACTGGGAAAAATCTATGGTGGCTACATTTTTACTCTGATGCTCATTAAACTTGATCAGATTGTTTGTCTTAATGATATCGAAAATGGGTCAGCCCGCTATGAAAACGGTTCACTACGTCATATCAAAGGAAAGCATTTACTTTCCTTTGTATTATGTTCTTAAATGGACACAAGCGTAGATGAGCGATTCAGGGCCATCATGGCTCTCTTTTTTAGTTTAACCAACTTACTTTGAACATAGCCCTAGTCAAGTACTGGTGGATCCCATGACATACATAGATATGTGAGCTGTCGCTATGTTATGACTGAAATGATCTTGGAAGCGGCGTGAAACATCATTGTATAATCAAACAACGAACAATAGACAAAAGTTATGCCATAAACGTATATGGATGTACAAGCCGCAATACAGTCAAGAGTACGTACCGCAGCAATGAAAAGTAGTTCTTCACGACGTTCGTTGAAAGAAGTAGCAGGATTACGCTATTTAAAGCTATAGTTCTGTTCTTTTGCAAGGGGCTTTATGCTAGATATTCCATGATTCGTTTCACTCTGTGGTTGATAAGAGTTAGAAAAGCTTTTCTTGGAATACATCTATAAAAGTTTAAAAAAAACCAAAACTTTTCTTAGAATACAGCCACAGATCCAGGTTTCGACACGTGTTCGCTCGTGTACGATAGTCTTTTTCTGATAGTATGGGGAAAAGAAGAGCAGATACCCGAAATGAGCATGTATATCAAATTAGTATTCTCTCTTCCAACACTACTATTCTGCATAGATTAATCTTCAAACTCAGGGCTTCTTTCGTAGGAGACCAATTTTATGAGGTGTTTTTTAAGGATAGGGTACCCTAATGGGTTTCGTGTAACATCGTCTTTCATCGTACGTATTTGGCGAAGACTCGGGTAATCCGTAATGGATGCGGGGAACCAGCATCTATGGGCCGATCCATTACGGATTACCCGAGTCTTAGCCGAATCCGTACTTTTTCCGCGATGAAAGGCGATGTTATAGGAATCCGCATTAGGGTGCCCTATCCTTAAATAACATTTCAACAGATGTATGTTGTATATATACTCGTACTTGCACGGGCTGTCAATTACCTTTGACTCTTTTGCCAGAGTGTCGCTCAGTTACAAAAAGACTACCAATAAAACATTGGTAAACAATGATACCCCAAGAATTTGCTTATTTCGTGATTTTTCTACTTGTCGTTATCTCGTACAACATATTGCAGCGTCAAAAAGAGTCAGCGTTTGGTAAAGGGTTGAACTCTTTAACAAACGACAAAATTTTAGCCCTGTCCAAATTGAAAGCATTTGCAGACGACACACTCAGTGTTACTCAAAATACGAAATCTGCTTTTATAGGGTAGAAAACATTGTGGTTACCAGCATTTTCTCCTTTTCCCACAATGTTTTCAAAAGCATTCTTTTTCAGCGTCGTTTAACCCGAGATTCTGAGGTAAAGGGTTTAAAGATGTCATTTAGGTCTCTTCCACCAGCAACTTCAAAGGTTTCTAAAAAACTTTTCATCGATTTTTTGCCCTTGATTAACACTTTACCAGACTGCATAGATCTATTAGACTAATCCAAATTCAAAGCATTTGCAGAGGACAAGTTAAAGGTGACTCAAATATTGGGATTAGTCCTTGAAAGAGAAGAAAACATTATGGCATGAGGGACAATCAATGTAATTGTACTAGAATTTTTTCAATAATTTTTTTTAAGGTTGTTGAAAGGTGGAAATGATTGGTAAAGGGTTACTGATATGTGATACATCACAGCACTCGTATCTAATCAACCCTTGAGGAGCCATAGACAACTTCACTTGCTTTTTGCAGGCAATGTAGATCAAGATTAGACTGCAAAAAGGTGCAGTATGATCTTGAATATACATGATCAATAATTTCAAAAAGTACTCTGACAAGGAAAAAAATCGTTGAAACTGCGATATGTTTCTTTTAGGCTGACTGCACATTCACTTGGTACCATATGCGTCCACCCTTAAACTGCTAAAGAAGTCAAATGAAACTTTCAAGCTTGTAGTCAAAACCCAAATGTTGCTATTTCAAAAGTATTTTATGGAGGGGGGAGGTATCTCATTATCGGACAGTGTAGATCCAAGATCAGACTGCACAGAATGTGCAGTCTGATCTTGATCTATGCTGTCCTCAAAAGGTCCTCGAGTCGCGCTGATCAGCCTAAGCGTTAATTATATACAGACTAAGCTGAATGGATTTTTGTTGCCTTCAAATGACATCTCAAATTAGCAATTAATTTCGAGCTTCGAGTAGAAAATTTATATACATGTGTATATACGATCCCAGATCTGTAGTTAATTAATTTCTTGTCAGTCGAAGGGATTTTTTTTTCTTTCTTCTTTTTTTTTTTAAAAACATCTGAAACGAGGTGTAGTCCTTCTGTTGTTGTTGTTATTATTATTATTATTGTTGTTGTTGTTGTTGTTGTTGTTGTCGTCCATTGTCATGGCCGTGTGGTATCGTTTATCGACCGAGCTAACTATCAACATGATAGGAAATATGAAGTCATTGGCTTTGAAATAAAGGTGGTATCACCAGTCCATTTATACACCAATAAATGATATGACTGAAAAAGCCTGAGGACATTATTCTAAAACACGTATATACAATAGACTTAAACCTAAACCAAATGGTTTAGCCAATCAGAAGTAGTGTTACTTTCAAACTTGGAAAATTCTGAAGAATAAGACCAAGAACGCTCTTAAGAATGGTTGGTGAATACGGACCCTGGATGCATTTTCCGTATCACGAATATATTCTGTGAAGGTTTTCCGCATCACACGTACTCTCTGTAGAACTCCATCGTGTTCACGGATTACTTCTTTGTTTTCACATTCGGCTCTTGTTACCCGCACTTTATTTCATGCTTTTCGAAAGTTTATCGAGAAATAATGGCGGGTTATAGTTTGATATTTCATTTTTCCACCATTGAAAAATACCGATTTCATATTTTCTAACTCTTCAATTGAAGGCGGAAACAGTAGTTCCCGCACACTAATTATCTAGGTAAACAGCGCGTGCCATTCAACCCATTATCTCTCGCTAGATTCTACAAATACACATCTATCTAATTTGGGCATTCTGGGAACAGAACCGGGCTACTTTTCAAAACGACAACCGTTACTTTGAATTTCAAAATCAAATAAACGTTTACTCAATAAAACGCTACCTGGTGCATTCATTCAGCTATGATCAGCCAGCATGTAACCTATGCACCGGCCATTTATTAAAACAGCCCCTACAGGCTTGGGTAATAACTTCGGTATAAGCCCTACTTTTCCCTAGTATATGGGGTCGGTGATGCGTCATAGCAGACAGGTCGAATCTTCGAAGAATATGACATGCGCAGACAACGCATTCAACCGGGGGGGGGGGGGAGGGGGTATATATGACGTCATTTACCCTACATTTCTCGCGCTTTACGTAGTATTGAAATGTGTTCTTATGAGGAGGGGGTACGCCACGGGGGATTACAAAAAAAAAAACCACACAATTTTGACGAAAGTCCATCAAAAAAGGCTTTAGAAGCATGAAATAAACTCGTGAAAATATTACCGTTGATGTTCACTCGAAGAAATAAATTTCGATCTTTCACCGATTGAAAAAAAAAATATATATAATATATCTCCTCTATTTATCTTTTTCTGACGATGTTTTCATAGGGACCTTTTACCCTAGGAGTCCTGAAAACGTGTATCGTGCGACTATCGTTTGATGAAGGAAGAAAACCTGTCCAAATTTAGCCGTCGTATCACCTCAGGTGATGGAAATTTGATGTTTATGAGACATCCAGTGAATTGCGACCAGACATTTTTTATGAAGCAATTTCAATTTGTTTCGAAGACAATTTAGCCTGAAGTGTGCTTCAACCTTGTATAAACGCTTCACTAAATGACAATCAAAAGCATTTGCAGACGACAAATCAATTTGACTTTTTTTTTTTTTATTTGTATCAAAAGGGTGAGAAAAGACCGAGGGAAAAGGAGAAAATGCTGGTTACCGGCATTTTGTCCTTTTCCTTCAATGTTTTCAAAGGCCTTCTTTCCCGGGGCCAATAAAACTCAAGATTGTTTGCTAAAGTGCTGATTCATTAAGCTACAGAAATATGTTTGCAGCAGGCGGCTTTGACTTTTTCAAACTCAGCGGTGTATCATGGTGTGATATATGATTTCATGTGAAACATTGCTGGAAAAGGAAAACTACTCGATACCAGCAATTTTGCCTTTTTCCACAATCTTTTAAATAATGCTGCAGGACTGCTGCAAGACACATGAATTCGTCCGCGAGATTTTGTGAGTTAGATCTCTGTGCTCCAGAAAAGTAAAATGGATACATTCACATTATAAAGAACAGTAAAATAAGGCCTTCGATTGCTTCAAATGTGTCCGGAACTATCGAACAGTGTAGATCGAAGATCAGAGTGGATGTTCTCTGCAGTCTGATCTTAAACTTACTTCTGTCCGTAAAAGCAGTTTTGAGTCATCATGGGGCAGTCAGAGGCACTAAAAGGGTAAACTTTAAGTGCGGTTCACTGGGAAATAAATCGGTGGACGTTCTTCAGTTATAAGATAAAAATAAAAAAAATATCAAGTTAAAAAAGATCAATTTTCTTGTACACCCTTTGGCTGCTGAGTGTGACTCACTGACTTTTTGCAGACAGAGTAGATCAAGATCAGACTGCACAGAACGTGCAGTCTGATCTTGGATCTACACTGTCCGATAAGGAGATATTTTTCTACCAAAAAATAAGTTTGAAATAGCATTATTCTGTTTTTTTACTATGGACTTGAAAGTTTCATTTGACTGATTCAGCAGGATAAGGGCTAAAATTGAAGAAAAACTCTATAATTTTGTTCATCTTCTGAGAGGTTTCTCCCTTTGTGGAACACAGTTGTGTAGGGGAAAAGTGTCGGCCACTTGTATCAAAGGTTCTGGGTTCGAATCCGGTAATGAGTAGGGTCAGCCTTTGCAACGACCCACATCACACATATCCATTTTAGAGTGGTCATTTTGTTATGCAGATATATTCTCGGAGATTGAGAAGAAATCATCATTTTAAAAATAGACTGACCTAAAACGTACCTCGCTGACACGGTCATGTGACAGCCATAAATAGCAAATCCTGGAGAACTTTATTGTCTCTCGGCGTAGCTGAATGTGCTGGCTTTTGACCTACTTTTTGGTACCGATAAAAAAATGAATAAACAGAAATTTGTGATTGGTAAAAAATGTTTACAGGTTTATTCTAAGGGCCCCTGCCTATTTGCGGGCAAATTTACGCCGTCTATCTTTTTTGAAGATATTTCTTGTTTGAAAAGCAATATTGTCTTCAAATAATTTGACGTTTTTATGGAGAGGGGTGATGTTGTAAATGAAATCACGTGTTTTAAATATGAGTCCGTGAAGTTTACCGATTTGCCTGTTTAAAGATACATCTTCACTCTTTTTCATCCAGTTTTTTAACCGTTTTTTTTTTATTTTATGAAACTATAATCACTCTTGTATCTTCATGGCAAATATTGCTCTTGACGGTTGCAAGGTTGCACAGATTACGGCAGATAGAAAATGCATTTCATTCTATTGCGGGTAGCCATAGACTGATCAACCACAGTTTCCGGTTTAAATCGAAGACAAATCCCTACAGTTTCTTTACCCCATACACCTTATATTGATGTTTTTATCTACGTTTACACAGATGACTAGATTACAACACCGTCAAGTTTTAACAGCGTTTGTTTACTATCTGGCTGTAGAGATGTCTCTTTAAACCGCATTTTTTTTTCTGCGATTCTCACAGGCGATAAAAGTATCATTAAATGGTATGACATCATCAGCCTCGATTTCGATAAAGTATCTCGTGACTTATTAGAAAAACAAAGTGGCCGCGAACTTCGATATATCGTAATTTTAGATGACTCGACGGTATATGCCTGGTAACATCGATTAATACCCTTGTAATGCACTAAAATAGTCATAATTATGCAGCCGGTAAATTGGACTGAAAGATTCCATTGGCCTCAATTCCTTACATAACAGTGGACAGTATAGGCATTGGCCTCAATTCCTTACATAACAGTGGACAGTATAGATCTAAGATCTCACCAAGTATTCAAAGAACATGCCCTGTCTTATTCTCCAAGATTTTCTAAATTTGAAAGTAACACAACTTCTGATTAATTAGCTATACCATTTGGTTTAGCCAATCAGAAGTTGTGTTACTTTCATATTTAGAGAGTTCTGGAGAATAAGACCGAGAACCTTCTTAAGAACAGTTGGTGAATACGGGCCAAGGTTACCCTTCATCTCTTGATCTATACTGTTCGCAAAAGCTGGTACAGTTGTAAGACAGTCTGAGGACGATCTTCGGACAGAGCAGAATCGTTGAAACGGATACGAACCATGCTCTGTTAAAAAGGGGCTTAATGCATCGGCAAAAATTATCGACCTGTGTCAGCTTCCCAGCCTGACAGCCTGTACGCTAAAGACCTTTTGCTATTTGTAAGTCTTATGCATGTTTAAGAACCATTTTAACCCCAGCGTGGACTCAGCCAGGCTGATATAGGTCGATACTTTTTGTGAAATTTATGCATTTCCAATAACCATTCTACCCCAAGATTCAGTCGGTTTTTAGGAAAAAAATGGATTTTATGGGTCCATAATTATGTGATAAGTTGCTTGATTCCGTATGCATTACGAAAAAGCTATAAACCCCCTTTCACCAGAGCATGAAGCATGTATTTTCAATATTTGTCGCTTAACTCTAAGGCTACTAAGCGCGACTTACTGACCTTTTGCGGACAGTGTAGATCAAGATCAGACTGCACAGAACGTGCAGTCTGATCTTGGATCTACACTGTCCGATAAGGAGACATTATTCCCGAAAACATACCTTTGAAATAGCAATATTTGGGTTTTTACTATCGAATTGTAAATTTCATTTTAGTTATTTAGCAGGATAAGGGTTAATAGATGGCGGTATATAATTTTATGACCTTTCATTGAAAACGAAATTGCAGAAAATATATAACAGCGTAGATACTAGATCAGGTTGTACTTTTTTTTGTAATATGATCTTTTTTTTTTACACTTGCCGCAAAAACTTACTGACATAAAGGTAAGCGACCTTTATATTCTCTTCTGTTGTTTTTATCGGATAATCCATACTTCCTCTTCCTATATCCTTTATTTCCATGGCGGATGAATACATTCTTACTGGATGTCAGCCTTGAATGAGGAACATCTGTCACCACCACGTGATCGAGCTGCAATATGTATTAGTATTCAATTTCTTATTAAAGGTTGTAGT
Source organism: Hippopus hippopus (assembly GCA_946811185.2). Lineage (NCBI taxonomy): Eukaryota > Metazoa > Mollusca > Bivalvia > Cardiida > Cardiidae > Hippopus > Hippopus hippopus. The sequence goes on from OX328096.1 coordinate 23,304,773, forward strand.
CCTGATGTTACGACATAATATGTTGGTGCTGTCTCCAGACCTTGTCAGCAGGTAAACTGGTACCCGTATTATCTCCCGTGACCGTCCGATAGGCATCAGGCAAGGCCTGTCTATCAATGGCAGCCATTGTTTGTAATATGTACCGTAAATGGCAGTGGCTAATAGAGTGCATTAGATTCTGTTTAAAAGTACGGCGCAATTGATAAGGTCTATGTTTGTGCATTAAGATATATGTGATACCATAATTTAAATCTCCAGGTCTCGCGTTATCTCGTAAAGTCTCGTAACGGGAAGAATCCTGACCGGTAGAATTTGAGTGTTAAATGTTGTTGATACGAAGATTAAGAACAGGGTGCGTGTTTATTTAGCCGGTCGTTGTTGTTGTTGTTGTGCTCAACCGGAAGTAGAACTGACTGTGCCGTCCATGCTATACACCGAGGACTTTAAAGAACCGGGCGTAACTTAGGATGAGTTTCGTTATGGATCTTGCACTGTCCCCGTAAGATTTCTAACAGCCTTCTTGGGGCATATTTCCTCTCTTACTGCAGAATATTGGTTCGAAGAATCGAGAGGGAATGCAGCAAATGGTTTGGAAAGAATATTGCACGAAGCACTTGAAAAACAAAGTCCAGGAAAGCATGGGCGGGTGTAGTGGTCGCCGCAGCATAACTGAAATGTTTAAAACGGCCTTAATCACCAAACAAGGTCACTTCAGACCACGACAACCGTTGCAATGTAGTAAGGTATCGACATGTAGCTACTGATACCTTTAATATAGATCTCATCCTTCAATACAACTGTATCTCGGCACTTTACTCCTTGTTGAATACAAAATGTCAACAGTTATGAGTGACACATTACCTAATACCTGTAGTATAAACAGTAGCAATAATGACAGCTTTGCGAAGGTTCTGAAAGTCACCGTGCAAAATTATGCTACAGACAATAATTGCGAATATTATATAGTTATGAATATCAAATTGTATTTCAACACGATTGTTTGTCATGATTTCTTGCCTATTTGCTCACCCATTGAATACATAATGTAAGAAGTAAACAGTTGGCCGGGTACTTAAACAAAACATAACCCTGGTAATTTCGATGTAATTTTGGTTTAAGAGAATAAAAATATTTTTCAAGTTGCCTGACAGAATAAATCCAAGATCAGACTGCCGGTTTGTGCAATCTGATCTTGATCTAAACTGTCCGCAAACGCGACTAAAAAGTTACTTACCTCTAAGGGTTAACCCTTTATCTGCTAAACGCGACTCAAAGACCTTTTGCGGAAAGTATAGATCCAAGATCAGACTGCACAGAACGTGCAGTCTGATCTTGGATCTACACTGTCCGATCAGGAGATTTTTCCCCCCCAAAAAAATGTCTTTGAAATAGCAAAATTTGAGTTTTTACTATCTGCTTGAAAGTTTCATTTCACTTATTAAGCAGGATAAGAGTTACTAATGTAGAGTAAACAAATAAATGCAGTTTAACCTATAGACCGGAACAGATAGATCTACTTTTTTTGTTTTATTTTCCGTAATTCTAAAAGCCTGGAAAATGGAAGTGAAACTGAATCGCTATGGGATTTTGCTTCGAATCTAAGCTGTTGTGTTTTGTTTATAAAACTGAATGGATTGAATTATGACATCTTGTTGTGCACCTTTAAAACTCATGATAAAGTGGGTGTGTGACGTTTTGGGCTTGCAAGACTCAAACACGGGACCTGAAGACGGCAAAGGTATATCCAGATTTTCTTGCCCAGCATATATGAAAAAATAGTTTTACGTTGTGACTCTGTCACGTGACAAAGAATATTTCATACTGACAGCTGCGCCTGTGACTTCACGTATATCAAAGGTCTGTGAAGAATGTTTTCAAATGCCACGAGAACTATAAATATACTAAAAAACGTTACTATAGTCATGAAGTGCTCTAGCAAAAAGTGATGGCTCTGTAAGTTGCAAGTATAGCTCTGTAAGTTTAGTATGTAAGCTGTACATATTGTATTTCAGCTGTAGGTATTGTAGATCTATATCAGCTGGAAGTATGGTATGGCAGCTGGAAATATATTGTAGTATGTTTGCTAGATTAATGACAGACGTCTTTGGTATTCAAGTGACATTTTCTTTCTTGGTATAGGTTATACAATTTGACTAAATCCGCACATGGGGTTAAAGATTTTCTTGATATATATTGCGCCGCTACATTGATATTAGTTTGTCGTTCACCTCTGGTTAAGCACCGTAACATAAGGATACTTTTCTAAAATCTGACAACAAAAGGATGCCTTTTCAGTCATTGGTAACAGGACTGGGATTGGTTCATAGTTGTCTGAGCCCTAGTTTGCCAAGAATCCATGAAAAGAAGTTAATTATTGGCGTAATCAAACAGAGAAGTAGTTGAACAAACCTTTGAAAACCACGACCTCATCGTGTTTTGAGCCGAGAAGCAAAACGATATCTATGAGAAAAAAATCATGTTGGGGCTGGTTTTCCTTTTAACTCAGCTGGCTCCTGAGAAAACTTCGAGGTAATGTCGTCGTCGTCTGCTTCGTCGTCGTGCAAAAAAAAAAAACTTTGACATTTGACAATAATTCAATATTAGTTGTTTTCAGGGATATTGGCGAGTTCTGACTGGCTGAATTTTTTTTTCATAGCTCCATGAAAAAAAAATATGCAGTGCCGGAACTACTTTTGCAGTCAAACTAATGTAAACAAACATGTATACGAGATTTCATAATGTTTTTCTTTCTGATTTTATATCCAGTCCGAATTTCAAATTGCTAGATAAATTCATTTTCTCTGAATATTTAAAAGAAATATCCAACAGTAAATTTAATGAGAGAGCTAAAATCATATCAATTGTCACTTTGCTGGGCTCTAACAATCTTATTTTCAACTTACTTCTAGCGTATTGAACTTCTAATAATAAATCTACTAAATCTGGACATGTTCAATACTATAATGACGTCATGAATTTACGTCATTTTTACGTCATACACGAGCAGTTTTACCGCGCTATGAATTATGAATGAAATGGACATTAAATAAATACGCAATGTTGGATTTACAAAATAAAAACCAGTTAGTATTATTTAAGTGCATATTTGTTGTCTGTGATATTGAATTATAAGGAATGAAGAGAACTTTTTTTGTTTTCATGGAGGTATGAAGAAAAAAAACCTAATCACACTTTTGTATGAAACCGCTTCGTGGTTTCATACAGTGTGATTGGGTTTTTTTTTTTTCATACCTCCATGAAAACAAAAAAAATTCTCTTCATTCCTTAAATAGCTTTGTTATTACTTCAAATTGGGACAAGTTGTTAATTATCAACAACCTATACTACAAGGGAAGGTAACAACCAACGTCTTTTGATACAGTTATGTCCATTTTTCGACTCAGAATTTTCCCTGAAAATTAAGCAACCGCAGCACCCACCGTTGGCACCCACATGCGGTGCCCGTGTTTTTTCTTTTCTTTTTATCATTATTTGGTGTTTTTCTCATATTTTTTTTAAATGATACTGAAATATACAAGCATACAACAATCAAACAAAAGAAACATAAATGTTTGAGGTTTTGTCTTCGGGTTGAACTGTATAAATTTCATAGAATTTCAAACGCAGTGTCTTGTTCGTAAACAAATCGAATGATATAACAAAAAACAGATTTACAAATAAACTTCAGGCCATACTTTTAGACACATATATTTGAAAAAAAGGGGACACTGATTCACTGACAATAACCGTAATTTTGATTGTTATTTTATAAGATTTTCTAAACCGTTTTCACCGATATAGTAGTTGATAAGAATTCCAGGCATTTTTCACTGATAAACTATGGCAAGAAGGGGATTTGCATTCTTGATGACAGATCTGGGTCTGTATACACCAACCATTCTTAAGACCATTCTTGGTCTAATTACTGATTTTGAAACTAACGCAACTTCTGATTGGCCAAACCATTTGGTTTGGCCAATCAGAAGGCGTGTTTCTTTCAAATTTAGAAATTTCTTAAGGATAAGACTATAAGTATATTCCTAAGAATGATTGGTGAATACGGACACTGGCTTGTTTGAACTTTGACCTTGATTTAAGAAACCAAGATCAAACTAGAATCTCTGGATTCCGCGCAATCTAGTTTTCATGTCCCCAAAGCTACCACAGATGTTTCCAGCGTATTATGTCCTCTCAAACTTACACAAGGCATAAAATTGGATCAGTCACATAACGAAAGATTAAATTACTGACTCAGCAAATTTTAATCTCAATAGAAGTACAACATAACTTTATCGGAAAGAAAAGTTCACGTGTCTTGAGAAGTAAACTGATTTGCCCTTTAGAATTTTACCATAAAACTGGCACAAGACTTTGTTATAAGATTTGTACTGCACGTCAGATTGTCTAACTGCCCTACGGGACACGTTCATGTGTCACTCTAAACCATCTGAATCAATTGTAGTCAAGTCGAGTAACCCTTTTGGCAGCAAATTCATAAATTCGATCTTCAACTACGGCTGAAAATGCAATCCTCTGATAACAAGACATTTTTATCTTAACCCTTTTCTTGCTAAAAAAGTGAAATTATTTTCTAAGGCGATAGTAAAAACCCAAATTTTGCTACTTCTAAAGTTTTTTTTTTTTTTTTTGGGGGGGGGGGGGGGAATATGTCCTTGTTGGACAGTGTAGATCAAAGATCAGACTGCACAGACGTGCAGTCTGATCTTGATCTGCACCGTCCGCAAAAGGTCACTGAGTCGCGCTTAGCAGTCTAAGGGATTAAAGGAGAAGGTATTTGGAACATTATTGGAAAAGGAGGAAATGCTGGTAATCAGCATTTTCTCCTTTTCCAACAATGTTTTCTACAGAGACGAATTCCAATTTTAGACCGCAATTTTTTTTTTTTTTTTTGTTGTCTGCAAATGCGTAAATGTGTGTAAGTCTAAATTGTGTCTGTTAAGAGTTAAATAAAAAGCGGGCGGTTTAGATCTAAGATCAGAATGGACGTTCTACACAGTCTGATCTTGATCTATGCCATACACAAAAGCTCCGTTTCCACATAATTATGATGCTAAGAAGGTTGTTTCTAGAAATGAAACCCTTTTCTGTTTGTTAACAAATTTCATCCGCCTGACACATTATTCGTCTGGTAGTCTGCCTGACGACCCTCACACCCACCCACCCGGCCCCTTTTCGGGAGAAAATGCGGCAAGGGGACAAAAAGCTCCTAGGGAGCAATTTCTCGCCTTTGCGAATGGTTTTACAAGCATATAACTTATGTAAAGCGCTGAATAAATGCAGAGGATCTGTATGAATAGGGAAAACAATACCTATTATTTAAGTGTATTACCTTCAATGTTATTTTAGTCGTAATACTTAACAAAGTAGCACAGAGTGTAGATCGAAAGATCTATGTAGTATGATCTTGATCTCGCGCTAAACGGCCTATGGGTACAAGAAACACTCGGATATGTACACTGTCCGCCGTTATAAAACTGAAATGCTCTTACAAAAATTCGTGACACACCAGACTTACAAATACCATTGAAGCAGAAATCAGACCGATATTCCACAAAACCGCAAGAACACAAGGGAAGTAACTATTGTTTTCTTGTTAATCTAATGTCCACCATTGATTTATCTCCCTTGTTACCTCAAATCTTGTGAAGATCATTGAATAAGCTTGGAAAAATCGACTTGAAGAATTGTAATGGATCACGAGAGATTTCCTATTTTGAAATGACAATCCGTTCTTAAATAAAATGAAATTCATCAAATGACTAAGACATATACACCATAATCTGTCTAAATATTTTTCACATTGATTGAAAGATTATTATCTTTTACTATCATTGACAGTAAATGTTATTTGACCTTTCAAAGACCTCTGTGATGGATGTTTGCTCACTGTTAGTACGCTATACATTCACCAATCATTCAAATGTCATTCTTATTTCCAAGACAGACCATTCGATCGGCCGATATGGTCTGCACGAGCACAATAATTACAGTAACAAAGACTTACATTCAGTGTTTTACACTGTATTTTCATATGAATTATTACTGTAAAATCTTGATTTTTTGAGAAGAGTTCAAGTCAAATTACCGAGTATGTAGACGTATTTGTCTTAACAGAAAATAGTATGGAAACGAATGCACTATTACATGGTTTGAACTGTGTTATAAGCCGCTTTCAGCAGTCTAAGATACATAAGAAAATATTGCTTTTCGTAGTAATGCAATTTCTAATTTGCTGTACTATGGCATACGTGCACTCATTCGGCCGATTCCGGAATCTAACGAGAAAGTCGAATGACACTCGTGTAGACTTGTAGTATTGGGTTAGGAAACTGAATATAAGCACGTACGATCCCTGCTTTACCCAACGAAATGAACTAGCGTAAAGTTATGCAAACGTTTACTCAAATCGTAAGGTTATGCAGTTCAGTGAAACATATTTTCAGACTTGATGCTTTCCTACCTAAACTGCCTACGCAAATTTCGTTCGTACGCAGTTTAGAGAAAGGTACCCCAGATCATGATAAATTACCACAGAATATGATAAAAACTACCACATTTTTCCTTTCAAGTTCAGAAATATGCTAAAGATACTGACTAATGACTCGGGTTCGTGTTCGGTAGGTAATAAAGTTAAACAGAGTGCTTAATGTAACTGCAAAAAGTATCGACCAAGGTCAGCTTGCACAGTCTGTGCAGGCTGACCTAGGTCGAAACTTCTTGCTTTGGTAAATTTTATGCATATTCATCAATCAGTCTCCCTCATGATTCAGCTGGTTTATAGACAAAAAGGATTTTATGAATCCATAATTAAGTGATGACTTTCTCGATATAATACATCACGGGGACGTATTATATTTCCTTTAGACAGAGCATGGCTAATATACTCAGCCCAGACTTATAAACCACCACTTTTGTTTCTCCTACAACTTTGACCATGTAACAGACAGGTAAATGGGTAAAAATTGTAATATATATCTTGACGTTCGCCATGGTATTGTTATGAAAAGATTCTCGATTCTGCCAACAGAAGGCATGTCTTTTAAAAAATAGGGAAATACACATCGGTTGCGCATGCGTGGTATCTATGAGCCAAAACGGGTTAACAAGATAAGCTTAGATTACTGAAATTTTGCCAGCGATAAGAAAAATCATGAAAATTATTTTCTGCACAAACAAATAATTCAAGAAAACGCGAATTAAGTTTTCAAAAATTTGATTTTTCAATTTTCAATTTTGAGTGAATGGATGTTAAATAAGCCCCTTTAAGAAGAACAAGTCAATAAGTTTTTTTCAAACTTAGGCTGAGGTATTTTTTTATACTGATCAATCATTATAAAAAAAAATCGAATGAAACATCTATTTTCTGGACAATGATGCAAAAACAAATGTCTACGGAGATTTACAGCGGTTTATAAGTTTTGCTGACTGTATATATTAGGTTGTAGAGAGCGAAGTTTTGTATCAAAAAACACACACAAGTGCCTGTGAGTCTGTTACTTAACGTATAAATAAATCATTGCTGATATACAATTTGATCAACGATTAACTTTCATGCTTAAACACATCCCACTGGGTCATAAAAATGATCAACTCCATTAATATTTCATCTCAAAACGACTCTCTACTTTTTATCATACTTGGAATTTTCACTTTGGACTAATACATAATCACAGTCAACCGAAGTTTCCCAACAAATTTGAAAAATCCCCCGAGGAGAAATCTTTAGCCCAAGTTACAAACGGTTCGTTCACAAATACTAGTAACCACCAGCAGAATTTTTTCAATTGTACGTTAAAGCAGACCACTTTTCAAAAGAATGGTTTAAAAGAGAAGGTTGACCGTACCGGGTAACTTCCCCTTTTTGTAATAAGACTTTCTCTTGCATCAGTAGGCCAACTTTTTTTGTCATCTGTATGTTACCTCTTTACCAAGTTAACGCAGAAGGAAAAAAATACCGTTTACAAGCCTTTCATTTCCATTTGCTCCTTTTCATACAATATTTCCTACCTGTTTCAAGGTAAATCCTATAATTTGAGCCAACTAATTTTGTCGTATGCAAGTATGTAATTGTAATATGGACGAGGCCAAAATTTTGTCGTCTGTATCCGAAGTCGTGTTTGATGTCGTCGCTTTCAAAAGTCGTCTGCAGCAAATTTGTAAGACTCCTCCAAATTCAAAGCATTTGCAGACGACAAATTTAAAATGGGACATATGGTGAGAATTGCATCGGAAAAGTATAGAAAACATTGTGGGAAAAGGAGAAAATGCTGGTTACCAGCATTTTCTCCTTTTCCCATAATGTTTTAAAAGTCTTTTTCTCTCATGGCCTTGAAAACGTGAAATTTGTTGAGAAAGGATTCGGATTCTGGTGTAAAATGGAATATTGTAAAATTCGCGATATTTTGACGGCTTTTATTGCTTTTTCCATAATTATGTTTTGGTTTCATTTTCAGTTATGCGTTTATTATTCTATTAAACCCGCGGTAATTTCACTTCAGAGATTCTGACGTTTAGTTAACATAATGCCCAAACCCCTTACCTCTGGCAGAAAACATCTTTCGTCTGACAGCTAGCACCTTTAAAAGGGGGCTATTTTGATTTTTATCATCTCACCAAACTTCAAAAATGATTCATCTCTGGATTTAGTACCGCGATAGCTGTATTTCCTATATGGGGTACGTAGCCTGTTAATTTTTTTTTTGTTGTTAGGATTTAGCGCCAGAATTCCGCGACGGTTTGTCGGGTTGTACCACGGTTTGATTTTGTTAGATTATATTCAAATAAGTAACTTTATGATGGCGTCATATTTGATGTTATAAAAATAGACTGGGTTAGCTATCTTTTAAAGCGATCAACCCCCTTATATGAACGCCAGTTTTGATCTTTTTATTTACTGCGTGTTTACAAGCGTCTAGTTTCTTTACGTTTTCAGGTAAACTTTATTTTGTTGTATTTGTCACTGTTAAGCAAAAATATTGATTTGAAGAAAAAAATATCTAAACAGATCCCTTTAACTCTTTACCAAACGACAAAAATTGGGAGTAGTCCATACTGAAAGTATTTGCAGATGAAAAATTTGCTGGAATTAAACAACTGTATTTGGTTATGAAAGGCTAGAAAACATACTGGTTTAGAGCAAGTTTCTCCTTTTCCCACAATGATTGAAAAGCTCTCCTACTTCCAATGGCTTCAGTATTTTCACATGTAGTTATTATATTGAAACCGCTATTTGAGCTATGCTCCGTGAAAACGGTGTTTAATACATCTGCAAAAAGTATCGATCCAAGTCAGAAGTCCGCGCAGGCCGATCTAGCCATTACTTTTAGGTATTGGTCAATTTTCAGCATGTCAAATGACCGTTCTACCTCATGATTCAGCCGGTCGTTCGAGGAAATGGAATTTTACATATCCTTAATAATTGATTACCTGTTTAGTATGGTGATCCATCAAGCCCCTTTTGCCAGAGCATGGTTCATTATAGTTAACAAAGATATTTTCAGTTCTCATCTGCAAAACTGTTTCAGGGAAAAGTGGTTTAATCCAATTAAATAGGCTTTAACCACACGTTCTACTAAAACTGTCGTCTGCCGCACTGTACGTCACGTCTGGAATTATCCGAGTTTGAGATATTTTAGAGGGCTAATGACATGTGAGGAAAGAATTTTAACTGGTCTTTTTTTTTCATATTTTCGAATCCAACTGATTGTCCTTATTTCTGATTTTTGTTTTGTTTTTGTATTATTCTTCATTTCATTGCCATGGGCGGAGACAGGAGCTAAGATGCGGGCGGCGTAAATCAAGATCAGACTGCACAGAACGTGCAGCCTGATCGCGAGTCGAAACCGTCCGCTGTGAAGACAGGCCTACAAGTTAAAAAACATCCTCTTGAGTGTCAGTGGATTGTATTTTCAACCGTGGAAATAGGTCGAGTTTATACATGTATATTTGAGCTAAAGGACTCGACCCTTTCATTACCTTAGACGACACAAGAAGCTTATATGGATAGTGTAGATCAAGATCAGACTGAACAGAGCCTGCAGTATGATCGCAGATTTAAACTGTCTACTAGATCTACTTTGTCCTAGATTATGACTAAACTGTCTATTTATCTTTTAGCGAAACTTTTTTTTTCAATATGTAGATCTATTACAATGTCTTTGGGTAGACCCCGGAGGTGTCATGTAACCCATTTTCATTTCGTAATAATGAAATACTAATGGATAAAACGAAATAGAAATTTGTTATACAGAAACCTTTCTAGAGCAAAGGAAATATCATCCTCGGAACCCAGGTTTGAAGCATTACGTTACTCTCCATGCAATACGATTACAGAATGAATCGAAACTGGGTCACCGAGGATGAGGAAATATAGGATCTGATATGAGTTGTTGTTTGAGATTATAGGTTAATGCACTTTTATTACATTCTGTTACTAATAATAGTAACATTTTCTTATGAAAATGGTGTAATATCAGTCTCACACGAGGGCAGATATGGCGGGGCAACGGTCTGATATCTGATATCCTGCCCGTTGACAAGATATTTGTTCTAAATCCATAGCAACAGAACACTCGCTCGTAAACTAACGTTCTAAAAACATCCATTTTGAAAAAAGAAAATGGCTGAACCAGTCCATCAATCGCTAGCGGACAAATCTTCAGAACTACAGTCAATGATTGAATCGTTAAACCAACAAAGACATGAGAAATAGAAAATAGATTGTTGTTGTCTTGGATTGGGAAAGTTGATCGGGTAAGGCGTAGTGTCTATAGGCAAGTAGTTCTACGAATTTAACCCATTGAGCCGGATGAACCAAGCCTGATCAAGTTTCATACCTTGAAGCACCAACCATCTATTCCATTTATACTGTTTCTCAGTTGTGATCTGCATGACAATAAATTGAATATTTGGATCGGAGAAATACTCATGTCAACACCTTTTTAATTGTGAATAAAAATGAAGAACTGTTTATTTAAAACGTCCTATACTGCACATATATGCAGCTCTACGATAGTGATGATGAATGGTGCATGATTACGTCATGAACGTGACGTTTACCCGCGGAAAAAAGTTGTGTCGAATGAAGACAAGACTTTCTCTATTTTAAGTGTTTAAACATATTAGAAAAAAAAAAAAAATCGAGCAATTGATCCATGAATGTAATAAACAGGTTATTACACGGCTGATGAGGGCCGGAGAGTGATATCGGCCCGCCACCTCGAAATCTGCCCTCGGCCTCGGGCTAAAGCCCTCGGGCAGATATCAAGGTGGCGGGCCGATATCACTCTCCGGCCCTCATCAGCCGTGTAATAGCCAGCCCGAGTGCAGATTTCGAGGTGGCGGCCGATATCACTCACCGGCCCTCATCAGCCGTGTAATAACTTCTATGTATGGGAATATATTGTGTTGAACGAGTTCTTTTGGTAGAGTTGCCCGAGCTTGCGAGGGCAACTACGCGGAAAGAACGAGTTCAACACAATATATTCCCATGTACAAGTGCAATAACCTTTTTATTATATACTTTGATATTGTTTACATAATTTCCCGTGATTTAACAGTATTTTCATCAAATTCCTTGATTTGTTTTGTTTATTTCAAAATTTTAAAAGCAAGAAATCTGTTTCGTCGACCTACCGTGGTTTCGCGTAATTTTCAAAATTGGCTTTTGATGACGTCACAGTTGCTAAAGGAATGTAAACAAACTAGATGGCGACCGAGGATCCTTTTTCATCGCTTAATAATTTCATCGTCGATAAACATATTCGATAGACAAATTTTTCATAACTTTGTAGTGACTGTAGTGACGGGAAACAAACATTCTGCTTATTTTTCATGTTTTTATTAAGTACTATGTATTGAAAAGTTCGTAAAACATGATGTTTAACGATGAAATTTATGATAATGGTGGCCGTTCATATTCTGATGTTTAGAGAAATGGCGGGTTTTAAAATAGTTCCGTACTTAGCAACGTACGAGAAAGAAGCTCTAAAGTATGTAATAGATCTTTCAAAGTATGCAATATGGAAAAATATTGCATACTTTCATCCAGTGCAAATACATGGGGACAATATCAAAGTATGTAATAAAAAATTTTATAAAACTGGTCGAGAGAAAATATTAAACGAGCTTAATAACAATTTTTCTTGACGAGTTTAATAAAATTGATCTCAAACGCCAAAGAATATCAGATTCTTTTTAGACTATCACATAACGATACTTTACAAATTATAGATCAGAAAATGCAAAACTAATCTAGATCTATCTATGCACCCGCAATAATATCCACAAAACCCCATTCACTTGTATGAGATACGTACAAAATGACGTCAAAAATGACATCACCCAATTGTGATGTCAAACGTTTATAAGATAAAAATTCGTAATGGGTATATTACACAGAAAACAAGGGAGGTTATGATAAATACCTATTATAAAAGAGTTCTTGAAAGCTTTTAATTTGTGGGTGTGCATGCATTTGGAGGCCTGGAAAAGGTTTCCAGTAAAAGCTCTGCGGTTGTAAAAGTCAGAATTTAATATTCTAAGTAATGTTTCCATTTATGGGTGTCAAGTTGTGCTACCTGACTATAAAACACTTTTAGGCGACTTTTTTTCATACAAATTTTACAGTCATTTCTAAGAAAGACTGCTGCACGGTTCACAAATTATTGTGAAGATGACAATATATTATTGTACGGGCGGTTTAATTGTTAGTCGCTGGCAGAAAAAAAAATTGAATTTTAAAACCAGATAAAAATTGAACAAAAGATAGATCGACTTGGCAACGTTTAACCTAGTTTTAAATTCACTTTTCTGTCAGCGAGTAACTCTTGGAGCGACTGTACAAAAATAGATTGTTATCTTTACAATAATGTCCATACTTTCAAATGGTACGATTTAGATTTAAATGCATTTTAATTACCGCAGTGTGTACTTTTGGCCGTTACTGGGCCTTTAACTCTTTACCAAACGACAAAAAAATTGACTTGTCTAAAAAAAGCATTTCCAGAGGACAAATTAGATGCGAGTCAAATAAAGTTTTTTTTTTTTGTATATGAAAGGGTAGAAAACATGGTTGGAAAAGGAGAAAATGCTGGTTACCAGCATTTTCTCCTTTTCCAACCATGTTTTCAAAGGCCCTTTTTAATTCGGGTCATTAAAACTCGGGATCGTGTTGTACAGGGTTAAACGATGCGCTAATTCTGCTTAGCCATATTCTCTTGCTCATTTATTCAATCTCATTCATTATTCAAAGAAAGGAAACAGCACCGTGTCTTGTTTCATGCCATCGGGAATTTTTTGTGGGAAATTTTACCCTTGTAGTGCTAAATTTATGAAATAGAAATTTTCTGTCGGTATTAAAGATGCATAAATTGCGATTTTAATCCTTTGCCATACAACCCTGAGTTAACGAACCTTGCAGGAAAGCTTCTGAAGACATTGTGGGAAAAGTAGAAAATGCTGGTAACCAGCATCTTCTTCTTTTGCCTACAATGTTTTCTATCCATTCAAAGGCAAGTTTCGTTATTTTAGCTGCATTTGATTTGTCTTCAGCATAATGCTTTCAATCTGGACATTTCCAAAATTTTGTTGTTCGGTGATGAGTAAAAAGGCATTTTTTGTCAACAAATCTGACAAAGAAGCGGATATCCTACTGTAGACCGAGTTCGGACTGCAGGTTTCTTTGCAGTCTGATATTAATCTACACTGTCCGCATAAGTAGTTAAATTCAGGTTCAACCATAAAAAGCTAAGGAGTAAAATAATCATTGGCTGTTTTACAGCTGTGAAGTTTGCAGTTAAAAGTATTGAATTGCGGCTGGTGCAATAATTATGACGTCATTAACGCGCCATAGTCCGAAAAACGAGATACCGCTGTACGCGATCGTATTTCATATTCGAATTGCCACAATGTTTTCCATGGCTGCGAACGACAGGGTTTCATTAGGTAAAAGCTAAAAGTGAAATAGTAGTTTTTGTATTACAGTCAATTTAGCACATAAAAAAAAATTGAAACGTTGTAAATGAGGCTGATACAATGTGCACATATGTAAGATTGCTTTACCCGCGGTTTCCAAATTTCGTGGTCCGCAAAGCAGACTGATTTAAAAAAACATAAACGTATTTGAATGGTGTAGGAATCATCAAACATTTTTACGTACTTTATGAATTCTGTAACATACAAACACATTTTTCACTCTTATAGAAGACAGATTTTAAAACCATTGTGGGAATAAGATGAAAAATTAATCAACATACAGAAAAGAATGAAACTTTTGGATATGGTATGATTTATAAACTTGAACCATGAAGTGCTTTACAGTCTGTAGATTGAGTCCATTTCTTGCAATTTCCGCACAAATTGCATCAGAGCCTCTAGCAAATATATAACACACAGTATAGGTTCGCTTTCAGAAAACACATTTTGAGTGGCCGATATTCTTTTTCAAAAACTAATGTTACAAGAAATATCGTTCTAATTATAGATTTTAAATCGGATCCCCTGTTTAAGATTCTGTGACAGAAAGCTTAAAAAAGATTTCACAAGAAAAGAGAAGATGTTGATCACCAGCGAGTTCTTCTAAGCCTACAATAATTTCTAGTAGTAGTATAGTTAAAAATCCAATCATTTGGGCCTCGTTTAAAATGCCGTCTGTACATTCTTTCAATATGGACGGGTCTAAATAAGTTTCATCTGGTAGAGTGTTAATATTTCCAGACGATTTTATGCATTGGTTGATGACTGCACTGTAAATATTTCTTGTTCTCCGGGGACTAAACGGTGAAATATTCAATTTTAGTCAGGCAGATTTGAGTCGGGAAATTCTTTTGAACGTTAATGCTTAGGCTGGTAAGAGCGAATCAAGACACTTTTGCGGTCAGTGCAGATCAAGATCAGACTGCACAGAACGTGCAGTCTGATCTTGGATCTACATTGGCCGATAAGGAGATATTTTTTTCCCAAAAGATAATTTCAAAATTGAAATATCATGATGTTTTACTGTTGGCTAGAAAGTTTCATTTAACTTATTTCGCAGGTTAAAGGTTGAAATTCTGAAAATAAGACTTTCCAAGTCCCAGTGTGTGTTCTCATTCACAGAAACAGTAGTGCGGAAGAGTTTCTTGTCTTGCAGAATTTGCCAAGTGAAATCCGATACCGTCAAACACGTATTGTGATCGGCTTTTATAAATAGGATAACAATGAACTATTGAAGCGGGAAATCAACGATGTAACTTATTTGATATAACGATTAACAATGAATTTTTCTTCTAAAATTCTAGCGACGGCTTCTGGCGAGAGAACGGGCGCTAAAGATGACGTGCGCAAGGAGAATGAAGTGCTTAGTGCGGAACTTGACAATCTATCTAGAGAGCATAAACAACTTAAACAGATTGTGGAACAGTTAGATAGAGACTACGAGGAGTCAAAAGCGTTTGACCCGCTCAGACGGTATGAAAAGTTAAAGGGCATGATCAAACGGACTATTCTGCATCTACGTTTAAATCCGGACGAGCCCAATTCTGTCCAAGGTGTTGGGGTAGGTGGACTAGTGCAGGGCTGCAGATCGTACAATCATCAAGCGGAAAGCGCAAGACGGAGGGAAGACAAGTATTCAAGTAAGTTTTTTCTACATCTGTAATTAGCCTTTTCTCAAATAATCTTGAGGTTTAATGAGATTAAAGATTGAATGGTGTTTTACGCGGCTTTCAACATTATTTCAGTCATGTCACGGCGACAGTTCACATATTCATGTTTTCCTGGGTTTTGCCAGTACTACGCTAGGGCTCTGAAGTGTTTTGAGGTTTTATCCGGCATACAAGTGTCCGGTCATCTTGCGCACTTCGATAAATGACGTCAATGCAAAGGATTTCTAAGGTATTTGTGGCCCAAACAAAGAATAATTTGTAGAAAAGAAATAATTATGCTCGATTTGGGCCCTTGATTCAGAACTTTGACAAAATGCCGGCAAATAGGAAATGAATTTGTCGTCTGATAAAGGTTGCACGTAAATAAGGAAAATAATGTTAAAACTCTTCCTTAATATCTTATAAAGTTGTAAAATATGTGTTTAATTGATTCGTTTTTGTGATGAGACATAAATTGCTCGTTTAACTGACAGGTAAAAAGAGTTACATCCAGCCTCGTCGGGAATTGGGTCATAGGGCGTGTTTATGAATAATTAGTCAGGATGATGTCATAGACAAACTTTAGACACTCTTAGGTACAGAATTTAGCTATAGTTACTTTCTGAAGGTTTCTCTGTTATTCCAAATTCCTATGGTCTAAGAAACACTGCAGAAACGGGTAGAATTCATCAAACATACTCGCGAAACAGGAATCTACCGAAGTGCGCAAGATTACCGGACGCGCAAGATTACCGGACACGACGGTACTCTTGGGATTTATTTTTTATGTAGGCTAACTTACACATCCCAGAATATTTGTATAGCGGTTTAGCATTGAGCTACTGTTTATTGTCGCGTTATGAACAACTTCTCCTTTCGCCTCAATGTTTTTAAAAGTGGTCTGGTACAAGAAAAAGAAATTGTCAGTAGAAGTGATGTTGTAAACTAGGATTTTGCTTGTCATTGAAAGAGTGCTCGGCCAGAATTGTCAAAACCCGAAAAATATATCTTCCATAGGCCATCTTCGACACATGATTATTTTTCGTTTTGAAGGAATTATTATCGGAAATGTAGTAGTTTCTGCTATACAATTCATTAAAGGCTAATACCCTAATTCCAATGGGTGGCGATTCCGCTACACTTCGAAATTTGGTCAAAACGCCGTGAATCGAAGGAGAAATGGCAACAGCGCAGTAGAAACGCATTGGTCGTAGTAGAAGCGTATCGCTACTTTAAACTTCTATTCCAATGAACGGAGATTCCGCTAGGCTCCGAAATTATAGTCAAAACGCCGCGAAGCGTAGCAGGAACGGCAACAGCGCAGTAGAAACGCTTTGATAGTAGTAGAAGCGTATCGAAAGCTTCATGATCGACACTTCACGGCGCTTGTTTTGACCTTGATTAAAATTTACGTAGCGGGATTGCCGTTGGCTCGAAGCGCGAGCAAAAGTGTAGTAAAAGCGCAGCAAGAAATTTGTGAACACGGCAGTATCATAGCCGCAGCGCGAGTGACGTAGCGCAAGTGCAGTGCATCGTAACGAAAGAAACACCCAACCCGTTCAATCTATTGTTCATTACCGCAAGCTGGAGCACAGCTATCGCAGCAATTTGATCCATTTTCTTCAAAGGCCGATGGTCAACTGCTGCTATATAGAAACGTTTCAAAAGCGCAACAGAAGCGCAGCTCCTGCGCATAGGTCGTAGCAAGGTCGCAGCAGCAACGTAGTAAGCCTGAAATCCCGTGCCGTACTGGGAGCGTAGTAGGAGCGTCTTGGAAGCGCCGTAGAACCCAACAACGGCGTGACAGGATCGTGACCAGCGCAGCGAGATCGTGATTGAAGCGTACTACAAGCGCACTGGAAACGCTTAAGTGCCAAAATATTGCACATGTCGGCGCTTCTTCGGCGATTGGGAAGATTTTGGAAAAGCGCCATGATCGCTGTGAGCGCAGTGGAATCGCCACCCAGTAAAACGTTTACAATATAGAGGAGAAGCCCTTGTAAACCCTTCAAAGAAACAATACTTGAATTGACGTGTCAGAAAATAAAAACTAATAGAAAATTGTAAGGCAAGCAAAAAAAGTTTGTAACAAGCAATGTCTTCTTTGTCCAATAATCTTACCGAAACTGATAATAGGCTTTGCGACAGGATCCATTCCTCTCTCGCCGCTAAACATTGTCTCGATAGTCGTTATGTAGGAAAGCAGCCTGTGGCTTGGAATGAATATTTTGCTAAGTACGGATAAAAGAAACTCTGGGAAGCTTGGATAGGTGCACTGGCCTCCGCGATATAACTGAAATGATGTTGCAAACGCTTTTAATACAATATAAAAAAAAAACCGAAGAAGCTGAAAAAATTGTAGTCGCAGTCGTGGGCAATTGAAAATCAAAAACAGCCAGTGGTATAAAAGAATATTTTGCAAGGTTCGGATGAAAGAAACTCCAGGATGTGTGGATAGGTGCACTGGCTCCCGTGATATAACTCAAATAATGTTGAAAACGCGTTAAATACAATGAAAAACTGAAGCGGCTCAAAAAAAAATGTCGTCGCAGTCGTATAGGCAATTGAAAATCCAAAACAATTTAAACTAGGAGTTTACTGTTAATTTCTGGTAAAAGTATGGATAGTGCCCTGGTTACCGCTAAATAAGTTACATAATGTTGATGACGGTTGTATATAAACACTATACGAAAAGACAAATTCAACTGGAAACATTAAAATAATTGGGGATTTTTGTGTGTGAATACAAGCGCCCAGATTATGACTGAATGCCCATTTAAAACACCTCTTGGTGTATTTTAAGGCGGCTCTTTTAATTAGACTCGTTTCTCATCAGTTTTCCTGAAGATCGTATGAATAAATTATGACGATTTACTGTGATTTCCATTTGGGTGGTTTATAAGTAATGGGGAATCGATACTCCGTCTGCTGTTTCTGTCAGAAAACGTTAACCCTTTACCAAACAATCCCGTGTTTTAACGACTCTGAGAAATAGGGCTTTTGAAAACATTGTGGGAAAAGGAGAAAATGCTGGTAACCAGCATTTTCTCCATTTCCCGCAATGTTTTCTATCCTTACATAGAAAAGTTCTGTCATTTGAGACACATTTACTTTATGGTCTGCAAATGCTTTGGACTTGGACAAGTCTATAAGTTTGTCGTAATCGTAAAGTATAAAGATTAAAGTGTTTAGGTAGATCTCGTATAACTTTTGCATGTCTTTATTATCACGAATGTTTGATGCAGGTCGGCTTGACTTTTAGTCAATGGCAAACCCTATTGACCCATCTACTGTTTACCCGTCGACAAAATGTTAGACTCGTTCATATTGACATCTTTGCAGATGACAAATTAAATGTGAATCAAATATTGATACATATGGAAAAGGGTAGAAATAATTGTGGAACGAGGAGAAAATACTGGTCATCTGCATGTTCTCCTCTTTCCACAATGTTTTCAAAATCTATCTTCTCCAGGGTCGTTGAAACTCGGAATTGTGTGTAAAAGATTAAGTGCTGCACCAATTATAGGGAAAAAAAACAGACATTTCAAAGTTCTTTCTGTCGTTAAATTCTCACCGTATCGAAACGGTAGAGCCAAGATCAGAATGCAGGTTCTGTGCAGGCTGACTTTGACCTACTTTGACCTACTCGGTCCACATAATCATGGCTTCATTAAAATCCGGCAACCGACTGAATCGTGAGGCAGAATGGTCCCTGGACATACAGAAAATTTACAAAGAGCTAAAAGTTTCGACTCAGATCAGCCTGTGCCGACCTCGCAGGCTAACCTTGGTCGATAATTTTTGGAGATGCATTAAACTCCCTTGTCATGGAGCATGGCTCATACATATACTGAACCAAAAAAGAAACTTCCCCTGTGTTTAAGTGCAGATATACACAAATATGAAAATCAGGATTAAACTAGATTTATATGCATTGAAAGAGTATTTTATTGCGACTTTGTGTGAAAAAAATTATTGCTGAGGGTTTATCCAAAAGTAGTGAAATGGTAGTTAAAATGCGGAAGGGGTCGCTCACCAAAATCACAAATTAATACCGGGTATGACCACCTTCAGCATGAAGAACTGCCTGGCATCGTTGGCGCATAGAACGGATAAGTGTATTGATTTCGGCTTGTGGAATGTTGTTCCATTCCTGAATTAAGGCTTGTCTTAGCTGAATGACGTTTGACGGTGGAATAGGGCGACGTCTAACACGCTGGTCCAAATTATCCCAAAGGTGTTCAATGGGATTCAGATCAGGGCTTTTGGCAGGCCAGTCATTAATAAATGTAATGTTATTCGCCCTGAGGAAATTCACATCGTCCCTAGCTGTATGGCTTGTGGCATTATCATGCTGAAAAAGAGTGATATTGGCATTATTTTGAAACAGTGGGATAACGTGCCTCGCAAGAATTTCATCTCGGTAGCGTTGGGCATTTAAATTCCCTTCGATAACGACGAGATTAGTGCGAAAGCCATGTGCAATGCCCGCCCAGACCAAGACAGAACCCCCACCCCCAAAACGATCTCGTTCGAGTACGCAACAGTCGGCATAACGTTCATTTCTCCTACGGTATACTGGAACCCTGCCATCACCTCGATGAATGGAAAACCTGGACTCGTCAGAGAAAAGAACGCTATTTCATTGTTGGCTAAGCCAGCGTTGGTGTGTACGTGCCCAATTAACACGATTTACGCGGTGACGTCGCGTCAAAACACAACCAACGTATGGACGACGTGCACGTAGCCCACCCTCGCGCAAGTGATTGCGCACAGTTTGGGCAGATATACGGTTGTTATGTGTACCAGGGGTGTTAGCAGCAGTGGCTGTGGCAGTTTGGAAGCGATTGCGCAGGTGGGTGTTCCGAATATAGCGGTCTTGGCCGCGCGTCGTGACGCGAGGACGTCCACTACGTGGTCGATCTTCCTTACGCCCTGTTGCTTGAAAACGTTGCCTAAGGTGTCGAATAGCACGAGTAGAACATCCAATATTCATAGCAATTGCATTCATCGTCATACCAGCATTAAGCATGCCAATGGCACGTTCGCGTAAATTTTGCGGAATTCTAGGCATATCAAAAATAAAGAAAACTAAAAAGAATTTAATTTTTTTCAACGTCTTTTTCTTATTGACATGAAAGTCTATAAAATTAGCCTGAAAGGTTTCAAAAAATATACACGAATTATACTGGTCCGTGCATGCACGTGAAAATCGCTTTCAGCGGGTTTCTTCTGCAAAATGCTTTCAATCGAGTTAAAATTTGTTTTATCGGACACATAATCGTTTGCCCGAATATATGTTGGTCATCTGATATTTTGATTTTTTTTAATAACATTGCATTTGCACTTAAACACTGGGGAAGTTTCTTTTTTGGTTCAGTATATATGGTCTGCAACACGCGAAAAGGGGCATTCGGACATTTGCGTAAAAGCGTCGTCCTGGATCAGTCTACGCAGTCCGCGTAGGCTGATCCGAGACGACACTTTCCATTTTTAGGTTATTTTCTGTTTTGCGCAAGTGTACTGTAGCACAAAATCTAATGTAGTCGTAAAGTGCCGTCTCGGATTAGCCTGCGCGGACTGCGCAGGCTGATCCGGGACGACACTTTACGCAAATGTCCGAATGCCCTTTTTCGCGTGTTGCAGGCCATATGTGTATTCTTTTTTTCCAGAAATGACCCGTCAAGAACTTCAACACGAGAACACTCAACTCCATGACCAAGTTCGGGAACTTCGAAGGAAATGTTCTATTATTCGAGATATGGTTGACACTATGCAGAAAAGTTATGAGTCTTCAAAGCATTTTGCCTTCATGCAGAGATACGCCATGTTAAAAACGATCGTTAAACGTGTCATACATGATGAGTTTATTTGATATTTAGGATTTCTCGTTCCGCTTTCTAGTTAGCGCGATTGTTTTCAAAAAGAAAACGTCGATGTATTGTCATAGCACAGTCGTAATTTGCGTCTGCATGCCGAACCTGGTAGCGAACAGGACTTGAAAGTAGGGGATCGCTGGTTTGAATCCCCAGTTGGGCAAAGTTATTTCAACAGAATTCATTCCCTCTCTCACCGCTGATCATTGTTTTGATGATTGATATGTGATAAAACAGGCTGTGGCGTAGGAAGAATATCGTGAGAAATACTCCAGGACAGCATGGATAGGTGCACTGACCGCCCGCGTTTGTAACCAAAAGGATTTTGGAAACGTTATTAAAAGCTACGCAAACAAACAAAACAAATAAGTCTACTTCGTCGTCGTGTAAAAGCTTTGATATTTGTTCATATCTGTGTTAATACAGAAGACGTTTGCTTCAAACTTGAGCTTGTAGTAAATCATCAAAAATGGTACCCACACCAGAAAGCGGGTAACTCTTAAAATATTTTTGACAAAGTTATGCCCCTTTTTCGACTCGATATTTATTACTCAGAAGGCAACTGAAGCCGAGCATTGCCACCGGCATGCGGTGCTCTCGTTATATTCACTGTCCTGTGAGTAATGATCCAATTTTCATAATTATGTTATTGGTTAAACCTTCTGGGGTGTTGGCCCTTAGGCTGCAAAGTACGACCCAATGCCCTTTTACGGACAGTGTAGATCAAGATCAGACTGCACAAAACGTGCAGTCTGATCTTGAATATACACTGTCCTATAAGGAGATATTTTTTCCCTAAAAAACTTTGAAATAGCAACATTTGGGTTTTTACTCTAGGCTGGAAAGTTTTATTTCACTTATTTAGCGAGTTACGGCTTAATTTTCGACACAACAGTAAGTTACTCTTCTCTTGCTTCTGTATTATTATCCCCCGCCGAAGGCGGAGGGATATAGTTTTAGCGTTGTCCGTCCGTCCGTCCATCCGTCCGTCCATCCGTCCGTCCGTCCGTCCGTCCACGTGTCCGTCCGGGAGAATATCTCCAATACCATTGGACGGAATTTCGTGAAACGTTATACGTGTGTACAATAACCTATTCCGCCGATATTATTTTTTTTTATTTTTTGATTCAATGCAAAATGGCCGACTGGGAGTGATTTTGAGTTACGCGGTCGCGTAAATTTTTGAAAAGGTCTTTTTCGGCGGGGGATATCATTTCAACGAAATTTCTTGTTATCAATCCTTTACCGGGCCACAAAATTTTAGTTGCGTCCAAATTCAAAGCATTTGCAGATGATAAATTAAATGTGGCCAATTAAATGTTTAACCCCATAAAAAGAACGAAGATGAATGAAGATGGCATGGGCTGTCACAAGTTAGTTATGAAAAAATGGATCATTACCATAGTTCAAGTGGATACACAAATTGTAGTACAACGTTGATAATTTATTCCTTTGGTTGCTAAGTGGGACTCACTGATGTGCTTTTGCCAGCAGGGTAGATTAAGATCAGAACGCACAGAATGTGCGGCAGCCTTACCTTAGATCTACATTGTCCACAAAGAAGTTTTTGTTTTTTTTTCGAAAAGGATATTTCTCTGTGAAAAGGGTGCTTAATGCATCTGCAAAAAGTATCGACCAGGTCAGCCTGTGCAGTCCGCACAGGCTGACATGGGTCGAAATTTTTGCTATTGGTAAATTTTCTGCATATCCAAGGACCGTTCTACCTTATGAGTGAACCGGTCGTTAAACAAAATAGATTTCATGGATCTATAATTATGACATCGTGATGACTTGCTTAGAATGATGCATCACAGAGATGCAGTAAGCCCCCTTTAGCCAGAGCATGGCCTATTTGGAATGGTTATTTAAAACTGCGACTGACTGTAAAATATTTACCATACAGGGATCTAACTTCTTGATCTACAATTGTCTGCCAAAGTAACTTTTTAACTCTTTCAGCGCTAAATATAATTGAGCCATGCTCTGGCAAAAGGGGGCTTAATGCATTCCCGTGATCCATGGTACAAAGCAAGCCATCACATACTTATGGATCCATAATATCCACTTTTTGTAACAAACGACTCAATCATGAGGTAGACTGGTCCTTGGACATACAGTAAATTAACCAATAGCGAAAAGTTTCGGCCCAGGTCAGCCTGCGCAGGCTGACCTGGGTCAATACTTTTCGCAGATGCATTAAGCCCCCTTTTCACAGAGCATGACTCATATATAAACTCCCCTCATTAGAAGGCTGTAAATACAATCCATAGAAACAAAGTAAGATTTTTTTTATCGAATAGGCCTGAATAAACAAGCCGACGATATAGATCAAAGATCAGACTGCACGTTTTGTGCAGTCTGATCTTGATCTATGCCGTCCGCAAACGTCCCTGCTTTCGCCTTTGGCGCTGAAAAGGTCAAACTATTGTGTAAAATTGCTCATGGCGCCGACAGAGTGTCATTTTTTTTTTTCATTTTGTGCCATGTATGCCGTAGAAGTGCAATATAATTATAATGTAAGTCTTGATTCTTAAATTTTTCCCCACCCCTCACGGCATAATTTGCTGACCATTTGCTGTATATCAAGGTTAAGGATTTATAATATTATGTATGTATGTATGTATGTATGTATGTATGTATGTATGTGTGTGTGTGTGTGTGTGTGTGTGTGTGTGTGTGTGTGTGTGTGTGTGTGTGTGTGTGTGTGTGTGTGTGTATGTATGTATGTATGTATGTATGTACTCGTATGTACGGTGTTTAACGCCGTTTTTCAACATTATTTCAATTTAATTGTAGTGGCTAGTGCACCTATCCATGCTTTTCCTGGTGTTTCTTTTAACAGTACTTCGCACAATATTCTTCCCAAGCCACTGGCTGCTTTTCCACATAGCCATCCCCTAAACAATGGTCAGCGGTGAGAGAGGAATGAATCCTGTCGCACTGACTATCATCAATCCTCGGAAAGAAATTGGCCGAGCTGGGGATTCAAACTAGTGACCCTCTAGTCTCGAGTCCTGCACGATATCCACTGCGTTACCAAGCTTAGCCAAGAAGTCATGGATTCGTGGGTTCTGGAATCGACCCTCGCCCGTGGTGCAGCATTTTTCGCGTGAATCTTCTTGGACAGGTCATTTCAGAGCCTCAGCCTAATACTGGTAAAAGTTTGGGCACACATAAATAAATAAAGTGTCTCCGTGATTTAGCTTTTGATCAATCAGTCGATATGTATTAATCAATAGACTTCTGAGTTAGTTGAATGGTGTTTACGCCGCTTTCAACTTCATTGAAGTCATATCATGTCGACAGCTCACATATTTATGCCTGTTCGGGGTTTCACCGGTACTAGGGCATGGCTCTGAAGTGTCTTGCGCACAGACACTCCGACGAAAAACCTAGGGCTTCTAGCGAGACTCGAACTCAGAGCCTCCAGGTTACGAGTCTTACACTTTACAACTGAGCCACGCAGGACTTCTGGGCCAATAAAATGACAACAAAAGTTTCGAGAAGGGCCGAAATACTGCAGTGCCAAGGCTGTATTGGCTTGCATGGTGCAGGGTTTCTTAAGGCTATATGGTAAAGGCTCTAGATTTGTCATCTGAAAAATCCTGGTTCGATTACTCAAGCGGCCTCTGTCAAACTGGGACTGTTCTTGGGCAACGCACCGCAAAGCCCCATCCTCGTCAAACTGAACAATATGAATAAGCGGGCTGTCGCATTGTTATGACTAAAATACTAATGAAAGTGGACAGAAACGCCATTCAAAGCAAACAAACAAACAAGATTGTCGCACAAAAATATCGGACAGTGTCAAGACCCAGGCTTTTCCATTTTCATGCTCAGTCTGATTGTACTCAATGCTAGCTGCTACAGAAGAGTCAGCCAGAATATTTGCAGAATATGAAACTGATTAATAAATTTTGTTTTTGCTTTCTTTTTGACGAAAACGATCTTTTCAATATCAAATGATATACTCTGCGAATATATGCAAACTCGACCAATACAAAAAAGCTCAGCAAATTTAACTGGGCCAATATCAAATCCAGGTCCGAGGTTTGCTACTCGGGCTAGTAACGCAGACCTCGGACCTATAACTGGGCCAATACGAAATTATTTAATTGATAAAATTATATCACTAATGCTTAATACTTCTGTGTATTTTGTCCTTGAATTACACTATCTGAAAATGTACCTTGTGTTGGCCTGTTGGCCTTAACGTACTTAACCCCTCCTTAGGCGAAAGCAGGGGCCTTTGTGGACGGCATACATCTAGATCAGACTGCACACTCACCAAGTCAAGCCTATTAGATTAAGAACAGAGACATTTCCAAGTTTCAGTGATTTTTTTTTTCAGCCGTCGAAAGAGGTTGAGTTTATATTTTTGACGCTGAGAGAGAGTTAAAGTTGAGAGAAAGCTTTGTAGATCTGTTCAGAATCACCAAGGGAGATGGGGTTTAATTTTTTTACTCAACGAGACAATTTTTCTGTTCTAAAATCATTTACTGACGACAAATTCAGATACTGTTCAAAGGATAGGATTTTATCTATTTTCAGCTTTCCCACATTTCCCCCCCCCCCCCCCGGAAGTCTTTATTCAAAGGATAGTAAACAATATAGAATCGCTTGCCAAAGATTAACCATTTATCACACAACCCAGAGTTTCAAGGACCCAGAAGAGTAAAGTTTTTGAAAACATTGTGTGGAAAGAAGGAGGTGCCGATAGTTAGTATATTCTCCTTTTCTCACAAATGTTTACTACCCTACCAAAGACGAATCTAATCATTTGAGCTACATCTTATTTATCGTCTGCAAATACTCTCAATTTGGACAAGCCTAAAATTTGTATATTCTGTTAAAAAGTTAAAACACGCTCCACCACCTCCACTTTCAGAATCGAGAACTTGTAACTAAGTTTGAATAATTGATGAATCAAAATTGCTTTCTTTCCCAAGAAATTTCACAATACCATTAATATGACCTGATTTATTCTTATAACAAACTGATTTCCTTGAACTTCCCGAACTCTTTGGTTTGGAAAAAAATCCCGTACAACCCTTACCAGACGACCAAAACGTTTAGACTTGTCCGAATCCAAAGCACTTGCATATGAAAAAATAAAAGTCCCTCAAAAGATAAGAGGTTTTTTTTTTTGTAAAAAATATCGTGGGAAAAAGGACGAAAAGCTAATAACCAGTATTTTCTCCTTTTCCAACAATGTTTTCAAAAGTGCAGAATCATTCGTTATACGGAATGACTGAGGCGGAGATACCCTCCAGCCTGCAAGTGTTACGCTTCTAAACCGGAAGTCTAGTGCACTCAACCGTCAACAAAGTATTCATCCGCGACAAAAAGTAAATCCCTGACGCTGTTTGTGAAATTATAATTGGTACAGACCCTGTCTTATAGCAAATCAATTATTTTTCTTTTAATTCCTGAAAATTTTCCATAGGTAACCTTGTGACTTTGCTGCATCGTTATAAATCTTGACAGCTTTCTTCAAATTATTTGGCTTTCATTTTAACGTTTGGTATTTAGAGATAGACATTAATTCTTTACGAAACGAGAAACTTTGGATTTGTCCAAATCCACAGAGCATGACTCAAATTATAATGTGATTCTCTGCGATTTTTCAAGTACCCATGTCAGTTTGTCACCATTTGATGCATGATGGTTATTATATGTGACTTGTGGACCAAACGCACCAAGTTCGGTCCTCGCTATAGCTGGATAAAGTAAAAGTTTCCTTTCGACTTGCAGACCAAACGCCCCAACAAGTTCTATCCTCGCTTGAGCTGCACAAGGTAAAAATTTCTTTTGACAAGGAGCTGATCTCAGCTATTCAATTCATTTTCAATTCAATCGTATAAACTGTGCAATTACATTCAATATAAAGTTGTACTATTTTTGGCGTCTAAATGAAGGGAAGGACCTTTAAAATAGCAATCGTTGACTATTTATTACATCAGATATGACGTCATAGCACTGATTTGAATATGAATTATCGTACTCGAAGCATGTAATCGATCATGTATCATTTCAAAAAGTCTTTCGGAAACTCTAACGCGAAATATGAAAATACCTTGAGAGGCTACGTAGCCCATTAAGGGAATACCTCTGAAAGATATTCTTTTTCTTACTTTTCCCTTTCTTCTTTACTGATAATTTTGCAGCTGCAGTCTTACTTAATTCAGTGATTTTTTTCCCCCTAAACTTCGGTGATGTTGTCAAAATCCGAATAGCTTCTTTTAAATTAACCTTAGAGTTTTCTTCAACACTGTTCTGGAAAAAAAGCGATTAACTTACAAATGCAAATTAATATTTGCTTAACGTGCATAGCATTTCCACGAAATGACCGAAAGTAAATATAAGTCTGCGTTTTAACCCTTTACCAAGCAACTACGAGTTTTAATTAACGGGGGAAAGCTTTTGAAAACAGCATGGAAATGGAGTCAATGCCGGTATCTAGGATTTTTTTCCTTTTCCCAGAATGATTTTTTTAAATCCTGTTAGACAGCTTAGGCTCATTTGTACCCATCTCGAATTTGTAATCTTCAGATGTGTTAAAATTAGAAGAGTCTAAAATTTGCCGTCTAGGAAAGGATTAAGAGAAAGAATTGATGTTTGCTGAACGTGCTTAAATGTTCCACGAAATGACTGATATCAGAGTAGAATGAAAATATAAATATTAGTCTGCATTTTTAAGAGTGTCTACGTTCTATGAACTTCAAGAAAGTTTTATTATTAGACTTTGTAAATTCCAACGATTAACCTCCTGGCCATGGGGAGTAAAAAGTGATATTCTACTTATTTTCCTTGTTAGATAAAAACCAAGGTGACCAAATTGCAACTAGGTCCTTTTATTTGATTTCCTTTGTTTTTATCCTTGCTTTACTAAGAGATGCTGCGATTATTATAATTTGACTTATGATGTTTATGTACGATCTTCATAATATTTGCAAATCGAATTTCACACACTATTACCATTGAAATGAGTCAAATAGATGAAATTTGTGGCTTGATGAATTTTGAAGGAAATATTTTAACCTGAACATTCCTAAACTGTGCAAAGAATATCAAGGATAAAAACCAAGTAATACCTTATTCACGACCTAGTACGTGGTAGACAGCTATCAAGGAAAGTAACTGTCTTTTGTCTCCCATTCTCCATTTCTAAATATCTACACTTTCTGAAATAATTCCATAGAATCTCGTACATGATGATTTTGTTTAGAATCTAAAATTGAAAAATATCGCCGCTTTTCCACGATTCAACGATTTTTACAGTAATTTTCACAAAGAAATCTAGGTAAGCAATGTCACAAAGTTTAGAAATGAGGCATATGATTAGAGAGCTTTGACCAAATACGACGATATTTGAGTCATGCTCTGTGAAAAAGGGGCCTTAATCCAACTGCGAAAAGTATCCACCCAGGTGAGCCTTCGCAATCCGCGCAGGCTGACCTGGGCTGAAACTTTTCGCTAGTGGTCAATTTTCTGTATGTCCAAGGACTAGTCTACCTCATGATAAAGTCGGTTGTGAAAAAAAGTGGATATTATGGATCCAAACGTATGTCATAGCTTGCATGGTATCATAGATCAAGGAGATGCATTAAACCCCCTTTTGCCAGAGCATGGCTCATTAGCATATCTGGGTTTGTATTCTCTAAGCATTCTCAAGAACATTCTTAGTCACATTCTCAACAATTCTCTAAATTTTTAACTAACACAACTTCTCAGTGGCTAAACCGAATGGGATGTGTTACTTTAAATCTAGAGCAAACAGTTTGTTCTTTTATCTATACTGTAAACTTTGCGGTAGACATTCTAAACAAATGCTACCCTGAACCTGCAATGATTTGGGTTTTATTTTAAGAAATAATCTTTCTATCGTGGTTTATCGTTCAATAAACCACGGTTGTGAGTTATGAGGCACAATAAATAATCCACAAGGGCGATAGCCCTAGTAGTTTATTCATTGCGCCTCATAAGGAAAGGAAAACGAGTGCATACTTAGTGTCAGAATGTGGATGCAGATTATATTCCATTAAATAAATCACGGCTGTTCCAATTACTTACCAAAACAAAACCCCACGGCCCAGTCGGTAAATATGAAAAAAAATAAAATTTCTATGAAACCTTAGGCATCAAACACAAAATAAAAAACCGCACCGTTTTACTGTCGTATATTATCCCTTTCAAATGACAAAGAAGAATGAATGTATTGACAAGAGCTAGAGTCGTTGTTGCTTCGAATGCTCTGAATATTACTCCACCCACTCCTGATCCCATTTCCAATGCAACAACGGTCAATTTTGAACTAAACTTCAACTTGAAAAGACACTTTATTTACATATGTTTACTGGTAACATTTCAAATATTTCCATTGTTGTCAACTTTTATCAAAACAGCTAATTTATATCGGGAAATCCTCGAGGATTTTCTTTCCACCTTAGCCGATGAGCGGAAAATGACGATTTGTTGACGTCCAGTGACTTTCACTGATAAAATATCGGAGGGCGAAGATATGGAACAGCCAAAGGCGACTTGCTTTATACAGAATGACATCACTCTATATAGAATGACGTAGATTTTACCACACTTTCGTTGCACCGTGTTTATAGAGCTGAATTTACGTGTCATGTTAGAATTGGACACTGTAAATGCATGAAGGGTTTATTCGGTGCTCGATGGATAAAGCTGCTGAATCAATTTTGACTTTACCAAAAGACAAAATTTTAGACTTGCCAAATTGAAGGCGTTTGCAGTCAGTTGATAGGTGAAGTTTGTCCAAAAAAGTTGGGTTCGTCTTTAACATGGTAGAAAATATAGCTGGAAAAGGAGAAAATGCTGGAAAGTAGCATTTTAAGCCTTTCCGACAATGTTTTCAAACATCTTTTTTCCGAGGGTCGTTAAAACTCCTTATTGTTTGGTATAGGGTCAACTTCTTCTACAGATAGTGTAGATCAAGATCTACATCCACTTATTGGTACGTAAGACTTATGGCCATGGAGAATGTGTTAAGGAGTGCGAGCAACGGAGACTGCAGACGGATCAAGTCCCATCTATAGGTCAAGACTGATTACTTTGATAAACTATCAACTATATACAGGCCAATCGAGTTTAACAATAAGATGCTTAGGACAACGTTCAGGGGTTTTGAAAGGAGAGCAGGCTAAGATCAGACTGTTTGTTTGTCATTATTGCGGATATTTCGTAGCATATTGTTTGTCATTATTGCGGATATTTCGTAGCATATTGTAACCACAACAGTGATGTCGCATTCAGTGGACAAGACGTTTGGACGCCTAAGCCCTAGGTCTTTATCAGACGAAAAAATTTGAGGCTTGTCCAAATCAAAAACATTTGCAGACGATAAAGTAAACGTGACAAAAAAAAAAAACACACACACACACATACAAACGAAGGCAATAAAACATTCTGGGAAAAGAAGAAAATGTTGGTTACCAGCATTTTCTGTTTTTTATACAATGTTTTCGAAACCCTTCTTCTTCAGGGTAATTAATACACAGGAATGTTTGGAGAAGAGTTAAAAGATTGACCCGCATTGCACATGTCAGTCCGTCACCTTAGTGTACCTCTAGGAAGGTCATGACAATTTAGTTATCATAACCAAGCTAAGTAACCCTTTTTGGCCATTTTTTGGGAAATGAAAAGAAAAGTCACTCGATGGCGGCAAAAAGGATTCCTTTTGAAGGGAATAATCGTTACCATACTGACCGTTTTAAACTAAACGCAGAGTCCTCCCGGAAAAAAAAAAAGAAACGGCAAGACAGTGTGACGAAGTAAATTGACGTCATTCCTACAGAACAATTAGCCTCTGATGATCTGTTTCTAGGAGGTAGCTACAGTCTATAGCCATCAAAACAGTGCAGTCAGGCTGGCAAAGCAAAAAGTCATACCTATACTCGGCTATAAGACGCATTTTCCCACAACGATTTACCTTCATGTAAACGTGCGTATAAATACCTTGTGTTCATAGTAGTTCAAGATCAAAGGACCAATCAGATAAGAAACTGTGAAAACATCTGATAGCATAAGCATATTAAAGAAGCTGGTATGTCTGTAAAATCAGCTTTATCTCCCTTGTCTAATATCATTACCAGTGGTCAGAGAATAAATGGGGTCACTTTGATTCGTTAACTTACATGGGTATATTTAATCCAAAATATCGAGAAGATTGAAACATTTGTGTCCCTTTTAAAAACCGAGAAAAATCTATTCACTCCAGTCAGCAAACCAAGCGCTAGAGAATACGAGAGGAATAGCAAGGAAAATAATATGCATACCGCAGTTATGCAATGCTGACTCCTACGTTAAGTTCCTATATAATTAGATGGTTTCTGTCAGAAACAGCGTGATCTAAGGTTTTAGACAAAGCTTCTTTACGTTAGGCAGACGGATTATCATTATAATTGTAAAACATACATTTATGTAGACTATTTAACAAAGAAAATCGTCTGGCAACACTGAAAATCATTCAACAATAAGACATTAATAGGTTTAAACTGGACACTGTACGAGCGTATGTAAGTACACTGTAGTAGATTTATATAAATAAGTATGTATACATGCAGATGTGCATGTATATATGTATGATACCTTTACCAAACCCAGAAACACACTTTAAATCAAGGGAGCATACACTTTTCCCTTAAGTACAAAGTATAGTAAAAGAAGCAGTATTCATCTAGCTAATGCCTGTCAGCATTCATGTGGATAGATTTCGGATTATAATTCATAAACTTTAAATCCTTCAACCCATATCCTGAGTTTGACGACGTCAAATTTCCTTGGTGCAAACAGGAAATATAGATCAGACTGTACTTTTAAAGGTGGCCCTTCAGATTTTCGGACGAAAATTTTACAAAAATACAAAAAAAAAATCATCCTTATACTCCCAAAGCCTTTTAATTTTCATTCATAAAACCCCAGTAGTCGAAAACCACCCAACAACAAAAGAAATTAGAGATTTACTACGGCCCAGGTCGACACAGACGGGAAACACGGTCCATTTTTACATGAGCAACTCACTCATTTACATACCGGAAATACACAGACGAAGCTTCAAACATAGCGTCCGAAGAAGACATTATGGAAAATAATTACATGTTTGTTATGTTATGGAATTTAAGCGTCATTAGTCACGTGCCAGTCACTTGACATTCCCACAATGCTTTTTTGATTTTTGGCGCGAAATCTAAAAATACCTTAAGAGGCTACGTAGCCTTTTAAGGGAACACCATCAAAAAAAATTTTTTTTTGTAATTTTATGATTCTTAATTATTGATTATTTGTATTGTTTTTTCATATAAATTTCAGTGATATATATATTTTTTAATTTGGTGAGATGTGAAAAATCTAAATACCCACCTTTAAAAAGCGCACTGTTTTTCGTTTTATTGACTGGATACTCATTTGCTAAACCCTTTACCAAACAACCATGTGATTTTACGATCCTAGGGAAGGGACTTTTCAAAACACTGTAGGAAAAAAAGGAAATGCTTGTAAGCAACATTTTCCTTTCCTGAAAGCGTTTCTGCTCTTTCTATGACAAAACCATCTTTTGAGCCATACTTTTTAATTTGTCGTCTCAAAGAGCTTTCAATGTGAAAGAGCCCCAATAGTTTTTCGTCTGGTATAGAGCTAACTGTACCATTTCCATTTTAGAAAGCAAAAGATAGTGAATCGCTAACTATGATTGTTCCATTGATTATCTCATTACAGAACGTTTAAAAGTTAACTCCAAACGACAAAATTTTGGATTAGATCTAATTGAAAGCATTTTGTAAAAGAAAAAAAGAATGGAAGTATTCTGTAAACTGGTCGAAAACATGGTGGAAATAGAGAAAATGCTAATTACCAGCATTTTATTCTTTTCCACAATGTTTGCAAAAGCCTTCTCCATCAGGGCCGTAAAAATTCGGGATTTTGTGGTAGAGGGTTAACAAAAATTTAAGTAACATTGCAGGTTCTTGAAGAAAAAAGTCGAAAAAATAGAAAGCGTATAAGGCTTAAAGAAGCGGGGCGGTCAATCTACTTCACATTGCACACATGTACGATCTGAACAGATTTTCGTCTACATCTCCACAAAACAAATCCAAGCCGTCTTACTGCAGGGTAAGGATTAAAAGTATCCAAGGTCCTTAACAGCTTTATATTGCTCTGGTATTTCCATCAGTGCTGATAGGGCAAATGCCGTTTGCTGGTTTTTGGCATCTTTCACAACCTTATGGAAATCTACAAACTGAAAATTGTCAAATTTCCGCTCGGACAGTCCGTCATCAAACATCTCCATGGTATCCCACGGGCCGTCACCAACACCAACGGCTATGATGGACAACGGCGAGTTGGAAGCCTTTATGATAGCATCAGCAGTTGCGTTAGTATCCGCTAGCTGGCCATGCGTGATGATCACCAAAATGTGGTACTGAAAAATGACTGGATATATTTACCACCTCTAGCTCCAATTTACAAATTCGACCTCTTTCGACTGCTGTAAGTACAATCTACTGATATTTAGAACGATTTCTATTTTATAGGCATGACTGATCAAGCAGAGGGTATAGACTCAAGATCAGTCTTCACGTTCTGTACAATCTGATATTGATCGATGCCGGCTGCAAAAGCCCATGTTTTCGTTTCGACTGTGGTGCTATTTAAAAGGGTTATGCGGTATTTCGAAAGGCTAGAAATTACAAGGATTGAACAAAAGCATCAACCTTCACTTTTTCCTTCATCTGTCTTTTTTTACCTTGTGGCGGACAGCTTTTGAACTATGGAGATAAAAAGAGAGACTGCTCGGATGCTCGGAGCTTTGCTGTTGTTATAGTTTTTTTTTTTTTGTCATTCTCGTTGTTGTTTTCGTCGTCATGGTCATCATTGTTGTTGTTGTTTTCGTCGTCGTTGTCATCACTGTTGTTGTTGTTTTCGTCGTCGTGGTCATCATTGTTGTTATTGTGTTTGTCATCGTGGTCATCATTGTTGTTGTTTTTTTCGTCGTCGTGATCATCATTGTTGTTATTGTGTTTGTCGTCGTGGTTGTCGTTATAATTGTCGGCTTTCTTGTTGTTGTCGTCGTCGTTGTTATTATTGTTACTGAACAACTTTGCATGTTTCCATCTTGCACTTTAGATGCCATAAATATTGATTTTAAGAACAATGCAGAGTTCATGTTCACCACCGAACATTCTGAATATCTTTTTATCAGATAACCTCCTTGTTTTCAGTGTTATATCCATTTCATTTTTTTTTTTTTTTTTTTATGTTTTACATGTTTGAGATAAGTATAGTGTGATGTCACATAAGATGCCATTTTGTACTACTTTCTAGAGAAGTGAAGTGAGTTTTAATCATGGAAATTACCGCACATGCATGTATGGATTTGTATATTCTGACCGATAATTTGTGAAAAATCGTTATGTGATAAAGATAATCTAACATTCATTGTCTTTTGGGTAGAATCTTACAAAAATCATGAACAAAATATTATTATGCTTGGTAAAGGCTTGCTTTAATAACGTTGTTGTAGACTCGTTCAATAAAATTTTGCCTCAAATGCCAACCCCTGTCGGATCGTATATAAATTGAGTTCTAAAATTCCAAGACTAGTTTCTTGATTTGGTTTAATGTTCTGCCCTAGCTAGACACGTGGATTCTCTTGGAAATAAGAAATTGATGTTAGAATTAAGGTAGTAGACCCCTAACGCTTCAAGTGTAACATGGAATAAAATTTTTTGTTAGTTGATAAATAAGGATTTATACTGATATAATACGTTTGCACATTTTTAACCGACCAGAAATTCCTTTGATGTCTGTCTTGAAATTATTTGTTGATACTTTTGTTAGTTTCCTGAAAAGGGAGGTAATCATTATCTCCCTCTGTAATGAGAATATAGTGGTTTTAAATTCATAAATGATAAATCTAAGAAGGAAAAAATTGAAAAAGTGGCTCTGTTAAAGTAGTACAATAATACTCATTTTTAATCATAGCAAATTTTGTAGGATAATATTATAGTGGAAATAGCTATTTTCCATTAGGGGCCTACTACCTTAAATCTAGAGTAAGTGAAGTATACTGCCTTTTGATGCAACTGAAGCACCACAACGGTCGCACAATCTTGCAAATCCTACCATGAATTTTTATCCTATGATAATCGCACGACAAAACTTACGGCTTTTTCAACAAAGATCTTGCATGATAAGCGAAAATACCATCTGTCTAAGGGTGAAATTCCTACAAATGCACCATATGGTCGATGAAACAGCTATGTTTTACATATCCTTGTACTAATTGTATGAAAAAAATGAGTGTACGACTATTGACAAAAAGTGCCGTAAGCTAAAGAAGATAACTTACTTCTTTCGTTTCGTTCACGATTTCTATTGCTTTGTCTATGATCGGAGCAAGGTTAGCAGGACCTCCTAGCTTTATAATGGGCGTCATTCCATTGTACTTATCCAACACGTCCTTAAAACCTTTGCACTGACCCTGGAAAGGAAGGAAAAAGAAAATTATATTTTCTGCACAAATAAAATGAAAACTCCTAGAAATTTTCTACGCATATGGTCTCAGCCCTCAGGCTGTTTAGCGCGACTATATGCGCTGTGGAGAATAGTGTAGATCAAAATGAAACTGCACAGGACAATACGATATTTTTTTCGGCGGTAAGAACTTTAAAATCGGATTGTTTTGGTTGTCGGCTAGAAATTTTTTAATTCATTTAAAACTTGAAAAAGTACGTGTCCATAAAGGTCCAGAAGCGGCCAAATGCAAACAATGCGAGTGTAAAATGCATTTGAATTTAAACCCTTCCATTTAAAAGTATGGAAAATATCGTGAAGATGACAATCATTTATTGCACTTTCGGTCCAAATGTTAGTCGCTTGCTAAAAAAATAAAATCAGATGAAAAGTAAACAAAAGAGAGAGCTACCTGGCAATTTTAACCTAGTTTTAACTTTCGTTTTTCTTCAGGTGGTATTACCTTGTAAATAAGTACGGCGTGAATCAAAATTTGATCGAAAAACATTTTGGGAAAAAAAATGCTCATTATGATCAATTTTTCCTTTTATTAATATGTTTCCTAAATAGGTTAAATACTTGATTACGCGTAAAGATATGATAAAAGGAGAAAATAGTCGTCACGAATATTTTTTCCTGTTATTATGATTTTTTTGTTAAATGGTTTGCGAAAAAGCCATCAACAAAAGGCAATGAATTACAGGCTAAGAATAAATTAATCTCTATATAGTACGTTGGGCAATAAAACAATGAAACGGTTGACATGAAACTGATGGCTGCATGGTGAAACTGGCTTTGAAGCGCAGAATAAACTCAACAGACTTTACTGAGCCCAGAAATAAAGCAAAACAACTGCAATTTTAGGGTTGCTCTTGCCAAGAAAGTCTCATCAAAGTGGACAGCGTTGAGCAAAGAGCAGACAGCACGTTTTGTGAAATCTAATCGTGATCTACACTGATCGTTAAAGCATCTAAAATTTATGAACTGCGCTGTAGAGGTTAATGATGTGAATGTAAACGGGAAAAACATGAAAAAAAAAAAGAGAAATTAAATTACTACCCCTGGAGAAAGGTCTAATACGGTGCTGTCTTGAGATTTTTCATCCCCAAAACAGAAAGCAGGAATAATGCCATCTTTGTCAAACTTTTCAAGCGTCTCGCCGAGAATTCTTATAACCTGAAATACAGAATAACAGACGTTTGCTGGGAAAAGACAAACAGGGAAATCTTTGTTGATTGCATTGACTTCCGGGAGGTGTTTTTATCTGTGTGGCATCCTATGTTCCAGGTTTTGTTTGCAGGATAAAAAATTAAATGAATGTTGCTCAAATGACGAGATTTGTTGTAAAAAGGTAGAAAACATTGTGGGGAAAAAGGTAGACAATGCTGGTCACCAGTATGTCCTACTTTTCCTCAATGTTATCAAGCCCGTCTTACTTGGATTCGTTAAAACACGTGATTGTTAGGTGAAGCTTAAATGAAGCATATCATTGGTTCAAATTCGTGAACTTCGGCCAATGAATTGACAGGACCATTTTGACTGACAACCGGCTGAATCATTAAGTAGACTGGTCCTTTGACCTGCAGAAAAATTGAACGATGGCGAAAAGTTCTGACCCAGGTCAGCCTGCATGGAATGTGATACTTTTTGTAGATACATTTTTACAGAGCATGACTCGTATACGTGTGCAATAATTCTGAAAATCATATGGCCTGCAACCCGCGAAAAGGGGCATTTGGACATTTGCGTAAAGTGTCGTCTCGGATCAGCCTGCGCAGTCCGCGTAGGCTAATCCGAGACGGCACTTTACGACTACATTAGATTTTGTGCTACAGTAGTCTTGCGCAAAACAGGAATTTACATAAAAACGGAAAGTGCCGTCTCGGATTAGCCTGTGCGGACTGCGCAGGCTGATCCGAGACGACACTTTACGCAAAAGTCCGAATACCCCTTTTCGCGTGTTGCAGGCCATATAGTACCCGCTCTGTACTGTTGTTTTGTATTTTTTTTTTGGGGGGGGGGGGCATATAAGAGTGCCACTATACCGACGTTAAGGTATATTGAAGCATGCTCAGACCAAACCACGCTCTTAAAATGACCCTAGTGTACAAAACTGAGCATTGAGAACTCCACAAGCAGGTATTGTCTATCTTTAAGTTGATGAGCTTTTCATTTTATAATTATTTAGGCGTATTCTAGACACGCTTTCGTAAAGGTGTTTTAGATAAGAAATCAAACACAACAATGAAAACTTGTGCAAATCTTTCATTTCAGCAAGAGATATTAACTCATTAAAGTACAAATAGGACTTTTCATATTCTGAATTTGTTGGCTTTAGGTTAAATCGTTGGCATGGGGCGGGGAGCTACAAAAATGCCAAAATACAAACGTTAACGTGAAAAGGATTCGAACACTCATGCATCAAAAGCATGGTTCACCAACTTCTAAGCTATCTGCATTATTACGTTTCCAATGTGTTTGAAATGGGCCATTCTCTGTAAAAAGAAGGTTAAATGCATCTGCAAACAGTATCGACCAGTGATCACATGATCAATTACACTGTTGATTACGAGGATTCGCGAAAGGGGAGGGTGTTAATACATCTGCAAAACGTATCGACACAGGACAGCTTGCGCAGTCCGCACTTGATTTTGGTAATTTTTTAGCATGTCCAAGGACCATTCTACTTTATGATTCAATTGCTTGCTAGACAAATGGATTTTATAGACCCATAATTATGTGATGACTTGCTTGGTTAAATTCATCACATATATGCATTAAACCCCCTTTTGCCAGAGCATCATAATCAAACCCATTTTTTCCTTGTTACAAGATAACGGATTTCCCGTGACAAACGTGATAACAAATCTTTTAGAAACGCAAAATGGGACAATCACAGTTTTTTCTCCATGTATTTTCTGTAAAAGCTATCTTTGCAGGTGAAAACGCGTATCAAGGTTTTGTAAAAATTAAACAAAAATAAAACATGCCGAAACGAAACCTATGTCCTTATTTACCAACCATTCTTAAGAATATTCTTGGCCTTATTCTGAAGAATATCTACATTTGAAGATAACACAACCTCTGACTGGCTAATCCAATTGGATTAACTTATCAGAAGTTGTTTTACTTTCTAAATCTAAAAAAGGACCAAGAACAAAATTGAGAATGGTTGGTTAATACTGACCCTGGTTGCATACCACCTTGAGATGTGCTTTGTTTACCTGTTGGTACGGGTTTGGTCCGCTGTCAGAGATTGTGTGCAAACTTTGTCCACCGAATGTACTCTTACCCTGGTCGTTGTTGCCAGAGGTGAAGTCTATACCTTAAATCAGCATAAGTCCATTTACATAATTATATCTTTCTCAGGAAGTGGAGTTTCGACGAGGCACAAAATGTAGTTAAACATAATTTGAATTATAATCATCAGAGAGAGAGAGAGAGAGAGAGAGAGAGAGAGAGAGAATAAGACAGAAAGGACAGACATACAGGCGGATAGACGGACGGACGGTGGGACGAACGGATGGATAGATCAATGATCAATATTTTAATGCTGCAGAGACTTGTAGAATTCACAAATCGTTCAAACTTGACCAGAGTATGTCGTAGGGATAAAGTTTTTCCGTTGATTATTGAATAAGATTTATACACTGAAATATAACAGAACTCGTCAAAAATAGAACTGTTACAAAGATCACAGGTTCGTTCTCTCATTTAAAGATTTGCCATTTTCCTGCTTCAATAGGTGATCTATGATTATTTCTTCGAAATCCTATCATGTATTTCTAAATAACTCACCAAACACAAGGTTGCAAGTTTCTAATCCTTCCTTTTTCATGGCATTATAAACATCTTCCAAAGTCTCGAAATTATCACCTATCGTCGAGGACATGATGGTAATGTATATGTTATCCTAATTAAAGTCATACATTAACTGACTACCTATCTATTGATGGGTCTGTTTCATTGACTGTGATAGTGTTCAATCCCTTTACCAAGTAATCGAGTGTTTCAACGAACCTGAGAAAGAAGGCATTTTAACAACATTGTGGAAAAAGGAGAAAATGCTGGTAACCAGCATTTTCTCCTTTTCCCACAATGTTTTCTACTATTTCAGAGACAAGTCAAATTATATAAGCATCATTTAATTTGTCATCTGAAAGTGGTTTCAATTTGGACGGGTCTAAGTTTTTGTCGTTCAGTAAAGAGTTAACCCTTT
Organism: Hippopus hippopus; assembly: GCA_946811185.2. Classification (NCBI taxonomy): domain Eukaryota; kingdom Metazoa; phylum Mollusca; class Bivalvia; order Cardiida; family Cardiidae; genus Hippopus; species Hippopus hippopus. The sequence goes on from OX328096.1 coordinate 23,345,053, forward strand.
ACCAAATGACAATAGAGGGATCTCTACTGGAAGCATATGCAGTCGAGAAATTATCTGTGGTTCAAGTGATGGAATCTGTGAAGGAAAGAACATAAAACGTTGTGGGAAAAAGAGATATTGTTGGTTTCCGGCATTTTCTGCTTTTCCAACAACGTTTCCTAAAACCTTATCCATCAGTTTTGTTGAATCATGTGATTATATAGTAAGTGACTGATTGATTGATTTTCCATTTATTCATCATCTCTGCCGGTTGCCCATATGGGCGACACTCCAAGAAAGCTGTAAATTAAATTTTATGTTACTGAGGATAGTGCAAGATACAGGACGAAACCCATCCTAAGTTAAATCTGGTTCTTTAACGTGCTCGGTGTAGCCTATAGCACCGTCACACGGGACCTCGATTTAACGTTATATCCCTAAGACCATTATTAATTTTCTTATTTGCCAGCTATGGGGTTCAAAGCCACATCCACAAGTGTCTCCATATTTGCATTGTACAAGTCTCATGGCCTACTACATGTACATGATCTTTTCGGATTGACGTTGGCAAAGGGTAAACATTATCGTGATATATGAGCAACAAGGGTCATTTTAGATACCGCAAGATTTTTTACTCATTAAGTTCACCTTGCAGGCCAGAGCAGGTTGTCTGATGTTTAACTCAGTTTTCAACAATACACGTATTTTAGACATATATCCTGTCATAGCCCTTACTTATTCTTCTGTATCTACTTTTTATTTCATAAGCTCCAGGTAAGGGCCCCTGTTGTGCCTTTCCAAAGGACACAACCAGCTAGAGCAGCACTGGGGTCATATGCATCTTAAAAAGTATCGACCCATGTCAGCCTGCGCAGTCCGCGCTGGCTGACATGTGTCGAAACTTTTTGCTATCGGTCAATTTTCTGCATGTCGAATGACCACTCTACCTCATGATTCAGTCGGTTGTGAGCCGAAATGGATTTTATGGATCCATAACCATGTGCTGTCTTGCTTGGTATAATGCATTACGGAGATGCCAATCCACAACTCATTTATAGACGAAAAATTGAAATGTGACTCAAATGACAATTTTTAGTCTTTGAACGGGTGGTAAACATTAGAAAAAAAGGCAAAAATGCTGGTTATTTCTCCTTTTCTTATGATGTTGTCAAATACCCTTTCTTTTTTTCCAGGATGTGACAACAAGTGGCCTTTCGGTAAAAGTTTCATTTAAAACACCAGCATGGACAAGCATATCTATGGAATATATGGGCATTAAAATGTGTGACCACGTATAATAATTATCATTAGGGGAGTCAGACTTACTGTTGCATTTCTTCAATCGCTTACCACAGAAGTCCCGACTTTTAACGAACCTGAGAAATAACCTTTTGAAAAATATTGTGGAAAAAGGAGAACATACTGGTAAGCAGCATTTTCTCCTTTTTAGTTAAAACGGCGTTAAACACCATACAAAGTAGCAAGTATGAAATGAATCAGCCATGCTCTAGCAAAATAGAGTGCATCTCCGTGGACCATGACACTAAACAAGTCGTCACATAAATATAGATCCATAAAATCCATTTTGTCCTACAACCGACTGAATCATGAGGTAGAGTGGTCCTTGAATATGCAGAAAATTTACCAAATGCAGAAAGTTTCGACACAGATCAGCCTGCGCGAATTGCGCAGGCTGACCTTGGTCGATACTTTTTGCAGATGAATTAAGCCCCCTTTTCTAGATTTTTAATGAAGTATAGTAGTAAAATGAAGATCAATGACATGAATGCAAATGAAGGGATTTGTCCTTTACCAAACAATCCCATATTCTACAGCCCTCGAAAAAAGAGCTTTTCGAAAACATCGTAAGAAAAGAAGAAAATGCTGGTAATCAGCATTTTCTCTTTTTCTCAAAATGATTTTTACCCAAAGACAAGTCCTTGGATTTGTGACACATTTTATAAAACGTCTGCAAATGCTTTCAATTTTGAATACTCTAAAATTCTGTCGTTTGGTTGAAAGCTAACCTTTTCCGGCATCATCCCGAGTTTTAAGGAGCTTGTGGAAGAAGGCTTTTGAAAATATTGTGGAAAAAAGAGAAAATGCTGATAACCAGCATTTTCTTTTTTTCCCGCAATGTTTTTTACCCTTTCAAAGACAAATTTTCACTATTTCAGCCACCTTTACTTTGTCGTCTGTTAATGCTTTCAATTTGGACAAGTCTCAAATTTTGTCGTTGTGTAAAGAGTTAACTCTTATCCTGTCGCCAACGTTTTTCTTGACACGCACGACAGTAGAATTCGAATAGTTTATTGGAACTTAATGTGTATCATTTAACCCGTAAGCAACCGACAAATCCTATGCTCCTTTTAATTGAAAGCATCTGCAGACGACAATTTCGAAATTTATTTAAATGAGCTGAAGTTCTCTGATAAGGTAGAAAACGTTGTGGGAAAAGGAGAAAGTGCTGGTTACCAGCATTTTCTACTTTTCACACAATGTTTTCAAAAGCCTTCTTCTTCAGGGTCTTAAAAAATTAAAGGGTCAAAGGGTTGATTGCACTATTGATTGACCAGCAGAGAGTGTTTGGCCAAGATCGGACAGACTATTTATCTACACACCACGCAAAATGCATCAGTCGTGTCAACACGGTAAAAAAATCTTGAAAAAAGAACGTTTTAATAATGGATCGAATTTCACACTGTACATGGTATACCATTAATCACGTTCAGCAAAGGTATGAAGTGTTTGTACTGCCGATTTCAAAACACCAAAAGTACTGTTTCTACCTTTAATTTGTGACACATTTTAATTGAAGACGTTATTCTGCGGCAAAAACTCATTTTAAGATACAGTTTAACAAACGTCACTGAATACATGCATTCGGGAAACCCTGGGTGGTTCCATGATCAAATCCCTCGGCTGTATTACGATGGGCGATGTATACCTTATACACTTCACATTTCTTCGCCGGAACTGCTAATGGACTGCATCACTGCTCGTAAAATAATATTACTCTAAAAAGAATACACAAGGCACAATTTTCAATCGAAATGTTTTCAAATACATTTCCATTTATAAATTGGTTGTATATTGAGTTTAAGACATGATTATATCCTCACCGATGGATTGATAGATATGAATAACTTCATTGTGGTTGTTGTTGTCATTGACACTGCTTTTCATGGGCGTCGCCATGTTTAAAACCATGTGACTGAAAGTATTCGAAAACGAGGTTAAATGTCAATATGGAATCGACCGAGTTCTGACTAGTACGAATACATCTGTGCATGCGTTGTTTCACCAGCACTTATGCTGTGGCGCTGCACTGCTTTTGCAAAGTCTACTATCAGCCAAACAGCAACAAAGGGGATCGAAAACTAAACCTATGATTTAAAATTCTTCTTCCCTAAACACAGAGCCACGGGGGAACGCGCAAGATTGTAAACGGGCACATGTCTATAGAAATGGATCAAAAAGCACATGTAAACTGTTAACTGATATTCAACTCCACTATAACGTTTTAAGCTCGGGGAATTCTTTCCGAGGACTGATGATAGCCATTGCGACAGGATTCATACCTCTCTCATCGCTGATCATTGTTTGTTTTGACGATGGTTAAAGACAAACAGTGGCTTGGGAGAAATAATGTGCGAAGTACAGGAGAAGAAACTACAGGGAGGCATGGGTAGGTGTACAATGCTGAGAATGGCGTTAAACACCATACAAACACTTTAATGCTTTACCAGATGACAAATTTTAGACAGGCCGAAATTGCAAACATTTGCAGAAGATCAAATAAGTGTGGCTCAAATAATAGAACTTGTCTTTGAAGGGTGAGAAACACTATGGGAAAGAAGAAAATGCTGGTTACTGGCATTTTCTCCAATTCCTGCAAGGTAATCAAGAAGCATTTTCCTCGGGGTCGTTAAAACACGTAAATGTTTGGTAAAACTCAGTTATACAGGACACTTTTAGGACTGTAGACAGCCAGGCCCGTTAGCCCTGATTGTAACCTAGAAGTTTGAAATGAAGGGTTCGCTGGTTCGATTCCGCAGGGAAGTATGGATAGGGACGCTGTCCGTCGACTATGTATCTAAAATGATAATGAAAATGGCTTTCAACACACACAAAAAAAAAAGTCGAAAATATATTGACATGGGTCCAAAGGTACATGCAAACTGCTAAATCATCATTTTGCATCGAAATATCGTACAATATTCGGTGCACGAGGGATAACATAATTACATTATGTATCGTCACTTTATCTTGTACTGGAGATATTGGTATGACTATGAATTTACATGATGTGATAAAATATGCAAATATCATGGTATAGATCTATATTGATAAAAGTGTCTGATTGAGATAGGGATGGTGAGTTAACCTATTGTATCACAGACACGCGTTTTGTTTAACCCTCAGAATGCTTTGGAGACAATGCATTTGGTACTTTTGTGGACAGTATATATCAAGATCAGACTGCACAGAACGTGCAGTCTGATAATTTATCTACGCTATCCGATATCAAGAGTGCTCTGCCGTTCAGAAACAGTATTGTACATGCCTTACATGGCTCTTGTTCGCTGACTGGATGCTTTATTCATTAAGCAATTTGAATGGTAAGGATCGAATCTAGAACCTCTGGAAATGTACTAATGAGATACCTTAACCACTGAGCCACGCCGGACCCCTGAGGGAGACCAAAAATTCATGCTCTACAGCAAGGCACTTAAAACATTATGCTCAGTAACAGAAATTGGTTTTCGTCCCACGTTCAGGTTTTTCACTCAAAACGATAATTCGAATATTTCTTTTTCTTTGAGTTATAGTGTCTTTTTTTTTTATCTTGTTGTTTAGTCTAAAACTAGCAGGCAGGCTACGAACTGAAATAAAGCTTTTGAATGAAGTCCCTTTAATTATTACACTGCAAATATAGTTGAATTAGTATTTCATGGTTTTCTAATCTTTTTCACTTCTCATAGAATCATACTAATCGCGTCATAAATCGTTGAAATGCTCCCCAGTCTATATCACAGATCATATAAGATTTTATCAACCGTTAACGCTGTTCTAGATACCGAGACTAGAAGGTATGCTCTCCTCGACATTCGAATGTAGTGATCCTTCGTGCTCACATCACAGAGCAACGAGTCTGTGAATGCCCCTTTTACAAAGATGCTTAGGAATGGATTTACTAACAGTAGTGTTCATCTCAGGGATTGTAGTTACCATAGTGATTGTAATAATAATAATAATAGATCTAATAATAATTATAATAATAATAGTGATAATAATGATAAAAATAAAAGTAAAGAAAAATGAAAAACGTTCATTTAAATATTTTTATTTTACTTTGAACAACAGTATCTTACAGGCTTGACTCAGCAAGCAGAGAAGTAAAGATCCAAGATCAGACTGCACCTTTTCTGCAGTAAGTGTAGTTTGATCTTGATCTATGCCATCCGTTAAAGCTCCTGTTTTCGCCAAAAATGATGAAAAGGATTGAAAGCTATCAAAGTGAACAAGAAGCAGTTTTGATTACATCATTTTGCAAGACAAAAATGCCGACTGTGGGTGGAAAAGTAATTACAGATCGTTGACAGATTTAAAGTTTCACACGTTTTCTTTACATGAACCAGGGAAAGCTATAAATACATGAGCCATGCTCTGTGAAAAGGGGGCTTAATGCATCTGCGAAAAGTATCGACCCAGGTCAGCCTGCGCAGTCCGCGCAGGCTAACCTGGGCCGAAACTTTTCGCTATTGGTCAATTTTATGTACGTCAAAGGACCAGTCTACCTCAAGATTATGTTGATTGTTAAACAAAATGGATTTCAAGGATCCATGATCATGTGATTATTTGCTAGGTATCCTGCATCACGGCGATGCATTAAGTTCCCTTTTGTCAGAGCATGGCTCACATGTATATGAGCCATGCCCTGTGGAAAAGGGGTTTAATACATCTGCAAACAGTATGAACTCATGTCAGCCTGCGTAGTGCGCACAGGCTGCTATGAATCGATATTTGCTATTGTCAATTTTTTGCATGTCCAAGTACCATTAGTACATGTACCTAAGGATTCGGTTTCTAGACAAACAGGACTTTATAGATCATATAAATTATGTAATTTGCTTGATATGCATAATAAGAGATGCATCAAACCCCCTTTTGCCAGAGCTTGGTTCAATTTTAGGAGAAGGGGATAGCAGTCTTTGGAAGAAAAAAAAGTTGTATGAAAAAAAATCAAGCAAAGCATTAATATGTGCACTGGCCATCGGGATAGCACTTTAGTAATTCCGAATGTGATGCTAAACACCAAGCAATCAATTGATCAACATGAATTTTGTCTCCACAATCATGATTTACGAATAAATATTCTAAGGGAGATACTTACTGACAAAAATATAGATGATTGTCTCCCTTACTATATGTCCATTTTGGCCTCCGAGGAGAAATAACGGAATAAGCTAATTGCCTCGACGTCTATCATCATGGCCCCACTTTACCAACATTAACCCATTCAGTACTATGGGTGAAAAACTAGACTTTTGCGGACGGCAAAGTTCGAGATAAGACTGCGAAAAAGGAGCAGTCTGATCCTGGAACGAAACCGCCCGCTATCTTAATGAAGCTTAGAAGATAAAATTCGTTCTGACTTCTCGCGGATTGTATTTTCAGCCCTCGAAAGAGGTCAAGCAGCTCGAGCTTATACGTATATTTGGTGCTGTCAGAGTAAAATAGAAAAAATATGATACACTTCATTACCTTTTAAGAAAATAACTTCGTGTTTTAACGACCCTGAGGTAGAAGGCTTTAGAACACTGTAGGAAAAGGGAGAATGCTTTTAACCTAAATCGTCATTTTCCCATTTTCCCAGAATATTTTCTACGCTTTCAGAGACAAGTTTCCGTATTTGAGTCACATTTGTATAGTCGTCTACAAGCGCTTTGAAATTGGACGAGTCTAAATGTTTATTGTATAGCATAGTGTTAACGCTGATTTAAGAGTATTTAAGTCCAATAGCCTTAAAGATGCCCGTCTACAGCCGGTGAGCAAAAACGCTGTTAAATTTCAAACAATTTAGAATGGTACAGAAATCAGTCCTTTGTGTAAACATGGATAGATTACTGACATATATGGTGTAATTGAAAAAAAGAAACACAGAGATTTGTATTAGAAACCGAACATTGGTCAGAAGAAAACTGGCTGACGATCGAAGCTGTAAACAATGGCGGTGCGTCACGGAAATTTATCGTTGGTTTCAGCCTAGAGTCGGATACGGTGTAATTTGCATATAGGCCGCGACCTCCGTCTGAAAATCGAGGCTGCAACAGAGAAGCCTCCATTTTCCTTTGTTTACCTCATAATACGAAGGGCGAAGGTCAAATATTGTCACGTGACAGTATGCATGATCATCATACGAATCTACCCGAGTGTATAACGGATATATCGGAAATCTTCGATTCAAAAAACGGAAACGACGAGTCTGTTTACATGGAAGGCCGCAACTCAGCGAAATGCATATTCTATCGACCGTCATCTAAGCAACCTTGCAACCGTCAGGCGCAATATTTGGTATGAAGATATAAGAATTACTATAGTTTGATAAAATAAAGACAAAATGAGTTAAAACTGGCTGAAAATGAGTATAAGGGCCTCTTAAAGAGTACATCTACATGTATCTGTTTTTTCTGGTGTAACCCACAAGTAATGAAGCCTTGAAAAACGCGCTCTGCCAAAGGATATACTAGCTTTTATATCAGGTTACAGGCTAGAAGTTTTTAATAAAACACCAAACTGAAACAAACAAAACTTTTACGACTATGGCTGCCTTTGAGACCTGTGTAGATGAAAATCAGAATGCACAATCAAAATGCACAAAACCTGAGCCCGATATTCGATCTACACTGCCCACTTCACTGAGACACTCTGGATCTGTATAAATGCAACCCAGAAATTGCCATTATTTCGGCCTTATTCTTAGACTTATCACTTCTAGATTTATCATGTTCATAATGTGTGGCGGGTATGAGATCATTTTTTCCCAATATCCACTAAACAATGTTCTTATTCCAAGTTCAAAGATTAGCAAAATAAATGGCCAAGATATTCTGTCTCAGCTAAGAAGATGACAAGTCTTGTATTTTAGAATAAGGGTAGATATCAGAATGTGCAATACATTTATGTAAAGAGTGTTGGAACTTAAAATTAAAGATGGAGTTTACGACTGAGCGGTCAATGCAAGTTTGGGTTTAGTAAAAAAAAAACATAGGCCATTGGTCTATCACGGAACTTCAATTTTTTTATTGCTCGATCATCAGACACCATTACTAAAAATAAAACACTCGCGCATCGCCTCTTTATCGTATATATTACCTACTTCATTTACCTGTTCCTGACCTTTAAGCTGAATATAAAAGTAGGCATATAAATAGAACTCCGACTATTATTCGAGAAGTTATATATAGACGGGAAGGTACAGGTGACCATTCGGGACATATGCCGAAGGCAGCACCGTGCGATGCCGAGGGTAAAAATAGAATTTTACTTTTTGTAAATGATGTTGACCTCATTGTCTGCGCATGTCATATTCTTCTAAGATTCGACCTGTCTGCTATGACGCATCACCCATCCCATATAAAGGGGAAAAGTACGGCTTACACCGAAGCTATTACCCAAGCCTGTAGGGGGCTGTTTTAATAAATAGCCGATGCATAGGTTACATGCTAGCCGATCATAGCTGAATGAATCGCACCAGGTAGCGTTTTATTGAGTAAACGTTTATTTCATTTTGAAATTCAAAGTAACGGTTGTTTTGAAAAGTAGTCCGGTTCTGTACCCAGAATGCCCAAATTAGATAGATGTGTATTTGTAGAATGCCATCTAGCGGGAGATAATGATGTTGACCTGGGTCAGGTTAAATGAAGCACGCAATAACTAGACTATAAACGATATAGAGGCGATGCGCAAATGTGTAATTGTACTATTTTTAGTAACGGTGTCCGATGATTCAGCAATGAAAATGTCGGTGTTTCTTGATACACCAACAGAGCTTCAATGGCCCGTGAAAAAACAGGGTACAATTTTGTCCTATATATAGCCGAGCCGTTTTATGGCTTTGTACTGATCAGGTATTTCCATTAAGGTATGAAGGGCGAACGATGCCTGGGGATTCTTTGCCTTGTCCATCACTTCATGAAAGTTCACAAATTGAAAGTTATCAAATTTTCTCTCTTCAAGGCCATCGTCGAACGTGTGCATAGAGCCCCAGGGGCCATCACCAACCCCAACAACGATAATAGAGAGAGGGTAATTGGAAGCCCGGATCAATGCTTCTTTGGTGGGTTTCTCGTTGGTAACTTGTCCGTCAGCAATGATTACCAGAATGTGATACTGCAAACAAAATGATACCATGCTCTTGCAAAAGTAGGATTAGTGCATCTCCGTGATGTATTTTACCAAGCAAGTCATCGCATAACTATGGAGTCATAAAAGACATCTTGTCTGAATCATTGGGTAGACTGGTCCTTTGACAGGCAGCAATTTGACTAATAGCAAAAATGAACCTTTGCAGATGATTTAAGCCCCCCTTTTCAAAGAGTATGGTTTCAATACATTGATATATATATATATCTCAGTATAACAATACTATCCTTTGGTCAGGTACAAAATATGACCAGATTCATACAAGGGCCACTAATGATGCTAAATTTCAATATTAAAGCTAAAGGCATTGTGGTTTCAACCTAGCAGACTTGTCTGTTTTTCCCTGGTATACATGTATATCCGCAACGTTTCTAAATTAGTATGAATGCTCATGGGATAAAAATAGTCTTTACCTCTTAGAATAATTACCAAAAGAGCAGCTGTTTTTGCTCATGATGCAGATCTCGGTCAGACAGCAAAAGACGTGCAATCTGACCTTCACATATACAGGAAGTTCTACCCAAAACGATCCTTTAAAATTTGCTATATTTGGCCTATTGTCACTGAATGTTCAAAACTCATAACTTATTTGGCGTTATAGGTTATGAATGAGGGTCATATTCCGAAACTATTGCAAAATCAGAAATTCAAAGACAAATCATCTGATTGGCTGGGATGTAATGTGCCTCTCTGGAACGTATTATTATACTGCAAAGAAATTTCTCGCGATCTGATTGGATAATATGCCCCATACATACAGTCATGTACACTGGCAAAATCCACGTAAAAGTACTTTCCCTTTTGGGAGCCCCGTATACATGACTACACTTTCAACACAAGATCCAAAATGGCGGCGTCGACCGAAACGAGCCGCCCACAAGACAAACATACTGAGTAGCCTCTAAGCCTGCGCCGTATAATTACTACTTTCCTTGATAGTTGTCATTAAAACGGAAAGAATGGATTACTTTTGAAAATAGGTTAATATAGTTACATGTATTATCATTTGTTGTCATTCTAAAACAAATACACGGGGTTAAAAAAGCCATCCCTTCGTCAGGTAAGCAAACTGTGAAGTGCCAAAATTCATACATTATAACGTTAAAAGGATAAGCTAATGGTCGTTTGAGGCTACTAATGGTCGTATACTTCTGACAACAAATCACTAAAATTCATAGTTACTTACCTTGAAGTTGTTTAAATACATGTTTGAATAAAAATACGTTGAATGTCTATCGCAGTGACATCATCAAGTTTATGCACCAAACTGCACATTTTACCAAGGTTTCAGTGACCTCAGTTCTCAGTGACGTCCGTTTTCATTTGAATACACGTTGGAATGGTGAAACTTTGCAGTATAATAAATTCGTTGTACGGTCAGGTGGCAGGGGACTTGGAAACTTGTTCACGACTGTGGCGAGTCATGTTGCCACCTCGCCTTCGGCTTGGGGCGACATGATTCGCCACAGCCTGGAACAAGTTTCCAAGTCGCCTACCACCTGACCGTATAACTAATAATGTCCCTGGCTGGAAGGCAATGTCCCTGGCTGGGACATAATGTCCCTGGCTAGAACCGTAATGTCACTGGCTGGGACGTTATGACCCAGCAGATCAGACGACTAGTCATTGAATTTAGAACAAGAATTGAAATAACAGTGGTTTCTGAGGAGGGTGCCGGTGAATAAATACCTCTTTCGTTTCCGTGACGATTTCAACTGCCTTGTCGATTAGTGGAGCAAAGTTAGTAGGACCACCCAGTCTTATAGTGGGAGTAACTTCGTTGTATGTGTTTAATACATCATTAAAACCTTCACATTCACCCTGAAAGTAGAACTTTGCAATTATCCTCCTCCTCCTTCACCCCTTCATCATCATCACCATCATCGTCGTCGTTGTCGTCATCATCATCATCGTCATAATCATCATAATAATCATCATCATCATCGTCAACACCATCACCATCTTCGTCATAAAAAATCCAAACTGGACCATGCGGCATTTGTCGTCTGTAAATGCTTAAACTGAGTCTAAATTTTTTGTAGTCTGGTAAAGAACTATTTAACACAAAGAAAAAAAAGACAATTAAAGGCGAGGCTCATATCTTTTCTTTGCAAGGAAATACGAAGGGCGCAAATGACGTATGTGTACAGGGTGAATAAAGTTATTGACTCTTATTGTTGTGTAGTTGGTGACAAATATTTAACATAGGAAGGATAATTTTAGAAATTGAACTTTCCGAACCTCAGCTCTAAGCGGGAAAATCCCTTTATCCCTGGTCTTCGCATCGCCGAAACCATATGCTGGAATGATTCCGTCGTCATCGAAATGTTCCAGAGTTTCTCCTAGGATGCACATTACCTGAAACGGAGGGACACCGATAAATGAAATAGGTTTTTTTTGTCGTAATAGGTACCGAGTCCGGTAGCTAAGTCGGTAACGCAAACGGCTTGAAACTAGGAGTTGCTAGTTCGATCCTCAAGCTCAGCACAATACTTTCCGAAAATTGATGGATGTTTTTGCGATAGGATTCATTCCTCTCTCACCGCTGAACATTGTTTCGGTAATGTTTATGTGGAAAAGCAGTCAGTGGCATTTAAAGAATATTGAGTGAAGTATTGAGTGAAGTATTGATAAAAGAAACTTCAGAAAAGCATGATCCATATCTGCACTGGTCGCCGGAATATCACTGAGCTAATATCGACGGGTTCGCAACTTCATTAATATCTTTGACCTTTAAATATACATATATAAGTAAGGATGGGTATTTAACTAACATTTAAGAATCAGTGTCAAGGGCACGTAAACTTGGTATATAAAATACACTATCTCACATCTCGCTGCGTAAGAAAATTTTGACACCTCGCTCGACCGTCGGTCTCGCGCGATATCAGATTTTCTCACGCTGCTCGAATTAAATTAAAGCACCATGAAAGTTACCACAACATAATATTCCGCATGTATACTGCATGGGAAAAAAACTTTCATAATTATTTATCTAGCAGTTAAAGGGTTTCAATTTAGTAAACGCTTTCGCAGTAAACCACGAAAACATGTCTAAAATTTTACCAGACGATAGAATTAGGTCGTGTTTATATAAAAAAGCATTTGCAGACGACAAATTAGATATAGCCGTAATATAAGCATTTATCTTTGAATGAGTAAAAAAGATTGTTGGTAAAGCAGAAAATGCTGGTTACCAGTAATTCTCGTTTCCCATAATATTTTCATGTTTTCTTCGTCAAAACACAGGTTTGTTTCAGTCATGGATTAACAAATCCAAAACATGTGTCAGAAGAAAGCAATTATGGCTTACAAATGCAAGTGCTTCGTAGGATTTCTAATGATATTTTATCGAAGGAAAATATGGTTACATTGATATATATATAGATGTAAACCTCACAGTTCAGACTTGTAAATACATGTAGGTCTACATCACTGACTTTCTGGCATATAATAAACTTACTGAATACTAAATTCGTTTAGATCTATATCTATATATTCTCTAAGACGTGAGTTTTAATTCATTTAACACGATTCTGCGCTAAATTCATCAAATGCATCCATGTAAGAAGTCTGCTCATATATATTAACGGGGCCTATTGAAATTCTTTACCATAGACTCTAAGTAAATATTGTTTTTCTTTTTTTTTTTGTAAAACTCTGAAAAAAAGATCTAGACTACAACTTATATACATGTAGATTTCGATCTATTTCTTTGTGTACAGGTAAGCGCAAAGAAACCATAACTGATACACCCAGTAAAAAGGTAAAATTTTGGCGTTTAAATCACGGGATGGTCGTTTCTCAATACCTTCACTCCGTCTATTTTTAATTACATCAGATATTGACGTCAGCCTACTGATTTGAATACAAATACACGTAATCGATTCTTGTTAATTTATCTTTTAAGAGACACTTTCACAAAATCTCTGCAAAAATCTGGCGCCAAATCTAAAATATTTTAAAAGGCTACGTAGCGTATTAAGAAAATACTTTTGAAAATATTTTTTTTTTTTATAAATTTTGTCTTTTTTTCTTTACTCGTGGTTTGCCAGCTATCGCCTTACTTGATTAAGCAATGAATCATTTTCGAGGTTTGTTGAGATTAAAACATATCGAAAGGGGCATTGTACAAATCGAAAAATAGATGAGTTTATAACTTTATAGCTCTAACGTTACAATTCACTAGTTCACTGAACTAGCTTATCGATTTATCACTTAGGTGACTTATGTTACACTTGCACATTTTCAAGGGCCATCAAGTTTTACAAGATATTTGCCCTTAACCACGCAATTAAGAGTTTTAACGACCCTGATGAAAAAGTCGTTTGAAAACACCGTGGAAAAACGAGAAAATGCTGCTAACCAGCATTTTCGCCTTTTCCAACAATGTTTTCTACACTTCTATCATCAGATTTAGATTTTCAGTCATATTCATTTCTGTGTCTGAAAAAGCTCTGAAATATGACAACTCTAAAATTTTGTCGTCTGGTAAAGATTGGTTGATTGTATAGTGTTTAACGCCGTTTTAACATTATTTCAGTTATATCGCGGCGGCCAGTTTACCTATCCATGCTTTCCTAGAGTTTCTTTTTACCAGTGCTCCGCACAATATTCTTTCCAAGCCACTGGCTGCTTTCTCACATCGAAACAATGGTCAGCGGTGAGAGAGGAATGAATCCTGTCGAAATGACCATCATCAATCCTCGGAATGAAATTGGCCGAGCTGGGGATCAAACAAGCGACTAAGCTACCAGGGCTCGGCGTCTTCTGGTAAAGAGTAAAACAATCTTATGATCGCAATAGCAACGACATCTCTTAGCTTTGTTGTCATGCAACGCTACTGCACTTCCATTTACTTCTGTGACGCCCCAATCTTAAAGGCCGTGTGTTAGTCGCTGGCAGAAAAAAGAATTTTAAAATCAGGCAAAAAGTAAACAAAAGACACAGATACCTGGCAGGTTTTAACTTAGTTTTGAAATTAATTTCTCTGTCCGCGACTAATACTTGAACCGACCGCACAATGACAGATTGTCATCTACACAATAGTTTCCGTACTTTTAAATGATATGATATAAATTTAAATGCATTAATACACCCACTTTGTTTACTTCTGGGCTTTATTGTTACTTTAAGCGCTAAACCTACCCATAAGAAACGGGTTTGGATGAGATTAACTATCAACCCTTGTAAGCTTTGGTATAGATCGAAGTAAAAAAATAACTGTTTCTTGCATGCTGTCCAGTGTGTTAGAGACATTTCTTTGTGAACTATAATTTTACTTAAACAGAACATTACATTAAAAATCTGGATAAATTGAATGCTGGCTCAGATTTGCATCAGTTTTTATTTTCTTTTCATATGCACGTTATTCTTTTATTAAAACGTTTTCAAAATCCAATATAGACATTTGAGACAATTTCTTTGTCCCTTTGAATATTCTCGAACATACCCCCTGCATGATTTTCTTTTATGGCTAAAACTGTACCCTATATGGCTTGCAACACGCGAAAAGGGGCATTCGGACATTTGCGTAAAGTGTCGTCTCGGATCAGCCTCCGCAGTCCCCGCAGGCTTATCCGAGACAACTACAATAGATTTTGTTCTTCAGTAGACTTGCGCAAAACAGAAAATTACACAAAAACGGAAAGTGTCGTCTCGGATTAGCCTGCGCGGACTGCGCAGGCTGATCCGAGACGACACTTTACGCAAATGTCCGAATGCCCTTTTCCACGTGTTACATGCCAATATACTGATGGATTAAAATGAATGTCATTGGTGGATATTTAAGGGGAAAAAAAAAAAAAAAAACAGCAAGCTTCAGGAAATATAATCTTTTTTACTTTTTTTGAACATTTAAGATCAATACGAGCTTAAACAGATCGTGAAGTCTGGACCTTGATCTACATTGTCCGAACTTTGGGAGAAATTATGGACAATGCAGCATTGCTACAGGTTGGTTATGTCTACATTCTGCAATTTATATGTGTGCCATACTCTGACAAGAGGGAGTTAAATGCATCTCCGAGACGCATTATACCAATCAAGCCATCATATAATTATGGATCCATAATAGCCACTTTTTTTTAACAACTGACTTGATCATTAGGTAGATTAGGCCTTGAATATATAGAAAATTGACCAATAGCGGACTGCGCAGGCGGACCTTGGTCGATACTTTTCACAAATGCATCAAGCTCCCTGTCCACAGAGCACGGCTCATGTATTTCATCTACGTAGCGGTCTATAAGCTATTTAAGCAGAGAAACTGTATTGTCAGAAAATAAGAAATACATGTAAACACAGTTATGTTTGAGGAGTATGATGCTCAGGATGCTACCTTCTGATATGGATTTAAAAAACTGTCGGATATGGCATGCAGACTTTTCCCGCCAAAAGTAGTTTGACCTTGGCTTCGGTTACTCATCGTGTAATCAATACCTGAAAAATTGAAAAAAGAGTGGTGCACGGTAACAAAAGGGGTTTTTATGCTTCTTTCTAATACAATATACCCTGCAAATCGTCGCCTTATATAGATCCATTTTGTTCAAAAACTTTTTTATCATGAGGTAGAATGGTCCCTTGATAGACTGTGTAGATCTAGATAATCACCAAAAGCAAAAAGGTTTTGACCAAGTCAGCCTCAGCGGACTGCGCAGGCTGACATGGGTCGATTTTTTTTGCAAATGTATTAACCCGTAGGCTGATAAGCGCGACTTACTGACCTTTTGCGGACAGTGTAGATCAAAGATCAGACTGCACGTTCTGTGCAGTCTGATCTTGATCTACACTGTCCGATAAGGAGATATTTTTTCTCCAAAAAAATAAGTTTGAAGTAGCATTATTCGAGTTTTTCCTATAGGCTTGAAAGATTCATTTAAGTTAGTTGGCTGGATAAGTATTCAACTATCTTTTTCTCACAGAGCATGACTTAAATGTTTTTGCTAAGGTGTATATACATAAACAAAGTGCATTAAAGTTCCAATAAAGGCCAAATGTAAACAAAGCGGGTGTTTAAATGGATTTGAATTTATATCATACCATTTAAAAGTATGGAAATTATTGTGAAGATGACAATCTTTCATTGTACCAAGTGTAAGTTGTTGACAGAGAAATTAATTTCAAAACTAGGTTAAAACCTGCCAGGTAGCTGTGTCTTTTGTTTACTTTTTGCTTGATTTTAAAATTCTTTTTTTATGCCAGCGATTAACATATGGCCTGACCACACGATAACAGACTGTCATTTCCACAATATTTTCCATACTTTTAAATGCTATGATTTAAATTCAAATGTATTATGAAACCTCCTTTGATTTTTTGGCCTTTACTGGGCCTTTAAAGGTTTGCGTCACAAGAGTTCACTTATACCAGATATTAAAATTGGGCTCGCGTTCATCACCGACATAAAATCAGTATTATTCTAAGTCTGGATTTTAAAGAAAAAAGAAGCCATCTGATTGGCTGAAATGTTCTAAATTAGCCTTTCAGATGGCTTGTTTGTGAGTGTAGAAGAAGAAGAAGAAGAAGAAGATGATGATGATGATGATGATGATGATGATGATGATGATAATGATGATGATGATGATGATGATCAACAACAAAAATGTAGACTACAGGGACGACGACAATACGACAGAATAACCAAAGAAGATATACAAGAATAAGAACAAGAATAAAGAGCCCAAAAAACTACATGTACTAAACAAATAAAATCTCATAATGTATGTAAATCTAAATAAATGAACAAAAAAATAGATGACTATGTATCTATAAAACCTGAACCTCTAAATTCTAAGCTACAACCCCATTTCATTTAACTAGTATTTCCACATCCAAAAACACAAATACATACCAAATATGAGACTGCAGGTCTCTAATCCAGCGTCTCTTATTGCGTCAGACACCTCGTCGATGGTCTGATAATTGTCCTCAATAACATTAGAGGATTTTTCAACCGGTTCCTTTACAACATCAGAGAACCTTGCACCATCTACCGAGTCACTTAGCTCCAGAGAATCTCTCGCTCCAAGTGACATTATCTACGCGTCAAATGTGTCTTTCTACTGTTAATCTCAACTATTTGTGCACACAATAATTTTTCAAACACTTGGTGAAAGTTAACAAACAAATTCTATGCCGTTTTCCTGTACTCGTGACTTTCTTACCGCAGCAGATTTTGAAAACCTCCTTCAAAAAATGGAATATCAAGTTGAACTTCGGTTTAATACATGTACATGTATGAGCTGTCTGAAATCAATGTGATAAAAGGAAAAAATGCTCGTTACGAGCATTTTCTCCTTTTATCACATTGTTTTCAAAATTAGTCTCCGGCAAAACCAAAGAAGCTGTCTTCAGGAACAAACGTACATTAACACCAACCGCGCTCATGAAATTATTAATATTGATATTCGGTGACCGAATTCGACACTCCTACAAGATCCAAATACGGGTGTTAAAAAGGAGATATTTAAAAGAACCTAAAATTCTATCGGAGAAGAAGCATCCGCTTGTTTACAAACACTTTCATTTTCCCACATTTTTTTTTTTTTCAAAAACCCTGACCACTATAAGGACGTTGAACGCTGTATTTACACTGTACCGCTATACATGCAAATTGAATGTTCCCTAGAGCTAACTGAAATAATTCTCGTACATATTTAAAACTTTCAACACAAGGCTATCTAAAAACATGTTTTCCAGTTTAATCCAGGAAATGCCTGAAAAACATCAGTTAATTTTGCGAAAACGTGGGTGAAGATCAGACCTTCCACACATGACAAGAACAAATATTCCTGTTTTTATCGACGCAGCGCCGAACGAAACTTCAATTGCTTACGCTATAAACGTAGATCAAGATCAGACATTCCACAAACGATCCAAGCAAGTATTCCGGTTTTAGCCCACGTAATTTCTATTACGCTGGCGAAAACGCAGATCAAAATCACACGTTTCACACACGACTATTTCAAGCGGTTATTCCGGTTTATATCCAAGAAATGCACAACAGCACTTCTATTGCGTTCGCAAAAAGTAAATCAAGATCAGACTTAAAGTTTGTCTGGCTTCCCTTTTGCCAAGAATAAGTCTTTTTTTTTTTGTTTACGTATTATGGCCCTGAAAGGCCTTTGTACGAATATCTGTTGTATATTTAAGAGGTCGTAAATGTTTTATTTACCAAGTTCACACAAAGTTGGGTGTAAACTTTATCCTGTTTGGGTCAGGTAACGTTTTACTCTTTAACAGACGACAAAATTATACACTAGTCGAAACTGAAGGCACTTGCAGACGACGTTTCATGTAGCTCACATGATGAAATTTGTCCTTGATATGCAGACAACATTGGGGGAAAATGTGAGAATGCTAGCTACCGGCATTTTCTCCTTTTCCTGTGGTATTTAGAAAAAAATCTTTTTCGTAGGGTCGTTAAAACACGGAATTGTCTCGTAAAGGGTAAAACATGGACCCGTTTGTGTATTTCGCAACTTCAGGTAAATATAACTTATTTGGGATTACCCGGGTATTTTTCCAATTACTAACGTTAGAGCCCAATAAAATATCCGACGCGTAATTTGAAAGAGGAAGTTTTTTTCCCCTCATTAATTTTGGTTTTTGACAAGTTGAACCCTTTCTTACCTGAACTTTAATCATTTCAGGGCTACTCGAGAACTTTTTGCGGATGGTGTAGAGCAAGATCAGACTGCACACATATAGGCTTTCACGATTGGCTTGAAATATTAATATAATCTTTTTAGCAGGGTAAGGGATAAGGCAAGGGACCCAACTATAATTGGCCTGCAACACGCGAAAAGAATCATTCGGACATTTGCGTAAAGTGTCGTCTCGGATCAGCCTGCGCAGTCCGCGCAGGCTAATCCGAGACGGCACTTTACGACCACATAAGATTTTGTGCTAGATTAGACTTGCGCAAAACAGAAAATTACATAAAAACGGAGTGTCGTTTCAGATTAGCCTGCACGGAATGCGCAAGCTGATCTGAGACGACACTTTACGCAATTGTCCGAATGCCCCTTTTCCCGTTATTATTATCTGCCGAACACAACCCTGAATCAACTGTCAGTATTTTTCACATTTTTTTTTTAAAATTTGAATGGACGTACTCATCAAAATACATGTGAGTCACGCTCTGGCAAAACGGGGTTTAATGCATCTCCGTGGTGCATTATACCAAGCAAGTCATCACAGTGTTACAGTTCCATAAAATCCGTTTTGTATAACAACCTACTGAATCATTAGGTATACTGGTCCTTTGAAATGCAGAAAACTGACCACAAGCAAAATGTTTCGGCCCAGGTCAGCCTGCGCGTACTGCGCAGGCTGACCTGGGTCGATACGTTTTGCAAATGCATTAAGTCCGCTTTTCACAGAGCATGGCTTATATAGTTTTGCACGCTCAGATTCGTCCAATTTAGTCGAAACTATTTTTAGCATCACACCGTTATTTCAGAGCTGATATAAACATTTCAGATTCGTTCAATATATTCACTGTGGTATTATAATTTCCATGTCACGGTGGGAGAGGGAAGAGAAAAATTATCGAGCTCCAAAGTTTCGACCATATTACGCGCTTGATATTTATCTGTTTGTGCCATCCCATGTATTGGATGGAGGATAATTTGCTGTAGAGCGAGTAAAAATCAACGACCTTTTCTATCCAAGTTTACAACGTGTGAAAACTACTGACAAATGACTGAGGGTCCTGTAGACCTGCTTGATTGATTGATTAAATGGTGTTAAACGCCGTTTTCAACATTATTTCAGTTATGTCACAGCGGCTAGTACACCTATCCAAGCTTTCCTGGATTTTCATTTACCAGTACTTCACACAACATTCTTTCCAAGCCACTGACTGATTTCCCACATAATCATCGTCGAAACAATGATCAGCGGTGAGAAAGAAATGAATCCCGTCGCAATGACTATCATCAACCCTCGGAAAGAAATTGGCCGAGCCGTGGATCGAATCAGCGACCCCCTGTTCTCAACCCGTACGCTACTGACCGAGCTACCGGGGCTCCGCCTGTAGGCCTGCCGCAGGCGAATTAGTTGGACACCCTGTCTAATATCTTAGGTCATATACTTTTGGAAAGCGAACTTTGTCAAAATCCAAGTGCTTTTGGAAGTATGAATTAAATATCACCTCCTACATACTATTTATTAGTCTGTTTAAAAATTATAAAAAAAAAAACAGCGTGGCACAAGGAGAAACTGGTCCTCTCACAAAATATGTTCATGTGTGTCTTTGAATACAGTTAACTTATGCTTAAGTTGCCAAATAAATTAAAAGAAAGAACATTTAAGAATGAAAAGTCAAAATAGTGCAATATCAAAACTGTGCTCAATTTAAATCTCACCGTAACGGACAGAGTAGATCAAAGATCAGAAAGCACATCCCGTGCAGTCTGATCTTGATCTACACTGTCCGCAAAGCTGAATTGAGTTGCACTTAGCAACTTAAGAGTAAACACTTAGATCCCCTTGTCCAAAGATGACATCCATTGGCCGCAGCGATGTAAAAGAAAAAATACTATACAAAAAGATACAACATAGACGTTCAGTACATGATAAGGATACATAACAAGGTTAACCTTGTTTATTTACCTAGGTATAACCTTATCATTTTGTACAAATCGGGCGCGATAAGAGGAAGTTGTTGGAAGTAGGCCAAGTACACATTTCAACATTCCTTTCCTACCCCGAGATTCAAATACGTGAACTCCTCGGTCTGTATTCACCAACCATTCTTAAACCTTACCCTGCTAAATAACTGAAATGAAACTTTCAAGCCGATGGTAAAACCAGACATGCTGCTATTTCAAAGATATATACTCAGATCCATAAATAAGTGTGCACTTAATTTTCTTTTATTTCTTGTCGCATGTCTTACTGAAGACCAACAAATTTGGTATCATACTTTAGTTCAGAGTCTGTAGGTTTTTGCAGTTTAAATGAAGGTGGTACTAAAATCAAAGTTGCAAAAGGACTCAAAAACTAAGGTAACATTAAAGTTAGGTTTTGGCCACCGCTCTCGTTCAGGAATGGAATCACATTCCTGATGCAATGATTTTACGTTATGTAAGGTCTATGCGACGTCGAATAATTGCCTGTATCGACAGCAGAGGTGGCCATACAAGATATTGATTGAAAAATCACAAGAACTTTAAGAAAAACGTAACTTTAATGTTACCTTAGTCTTTGAGTACTTTTGCAACTTTGATTTTAGTACCACCTTCATCTAAACTGCAAAAACCTAACTTAAACTTTCTGTTAGTCAAAATCTGATTAGCCTGGCATTTTCTACAGACTCTGAACTAAAGTATGATACCAAATTTGTTGGTCTTCAGTAAAACATGCGACAAGAAATAAAAGAAAATTAAGTGCACACTTATTTATGGAACCGAGTATATTTTTGGGGAAAATATCTCCGTATCGGACAGTGTAGATCCAAGATCAGACTGCACGTTCTGTGCAGTCTGATCTTGATCTACACTGTCCGCAAAAGGTCAGTGAGTCGAGCTTAGCAGCCTAGGGGTTAAGAATATTCTCAGTTATATTCTCAAGAATTTTCTAAATTTGAAAGCAAAACAAATTCTGATTGGCTAAATCAAATGGTTTAGCCAACTAGAAGTTGCGTTAACTTTCTAAATCTAGAATTCAACTTAGAATGAAATTAAGAATAGTTGATGAATACGGACCCTGGTTCTGTGTGGATGTCTTTATTAAAGGCCCAATACCAGCCAAATGTAAACAATTTTGTGAATGAAATACGGATAAATCTTATTCATTCGTACCAATGAAAAGTATGGCAACTGTTTACAGTCTAACGATCTGTCAAAGCAGGCCTACAGTTTGTCAGAGTCCCCGTTAATAAAAGTACGTTGATCTGAAAGAGACCTTGCAATTGCGTGTCGCGCTGAAAGGACTGCGCAGGCTGATCTGGGTCGATACTTTTTGCAAATGCATTAAGCTCCCTTTTCACAGAGCACTGATCATCTACATTGCGCCGATTTAAACTCTTGGACCACATCATTCCAGTATTCTCTTTGCCACGTTCTGTGCGCGAAGCATATCTTTCGATTAGTCAACGCTTTATGATCCCACCTCCTTTGAAAAAAAAAACGTTTATTTTACTATGCTCTTTTCGATCGGTCTGTCTGTCTGTTTGGCTATTCTGTCTGTCGATACTCTAAAACAGGTCCGGACATTAAATAGTCACTTGTTTGACAAAGATTCCCCAAACCTGCTCACATATATTTACCATGACGTGTAGATGTAACTGTGGTTACGAGGCGAACAACTCTATGGTCAAGAACGGGGTGGCCTACATTGATGAGGCAGAGAAGATGGGGGCTGATAATCATGAAAATTCTTTCTGGAAATGTTCAGGTTGTCACTGTTATAAACACCACCGACCGAATTTATGCATAGATTGATATAACAGAAGAGGATAATATAACGCCACTATCCAAATTATACACAACGCCTACTTAGTACTTACCAAAAATTAAACTGCATGTATCGAGCCCGGCTTGTTCAATGGCCGTAGTGACATCATCGAGAGTGTCAAAATTGTCTTGAATAACCTTTAGCACATGTTCGCCCTGACCTTTGCGTTTTAGTTCAACTAAAGCGGCCATCTGTGACCCCTCTTCCTGTGGGCCCTCCACCTTTGGCCCCTGTATCTGTGGTCCATCTATCGGTATGTCATGTTCGATATCAACACTAGAATACTCAAGGTCGTCCCAAGAAGCCATTTTCTCACGGTTTACAATAGATGTCTCCCTCTATTTATAGTTGGTATCTATGGTGACATAACTAAAAAAATGCTGATATCCCGGTTATTCTTACACGTAATATTTAAAGTACCTAACTCGATAAATGAATCGCCTTTATTTTAGAAAGTTTGAAAAATCATCATCAGAACCGTGCATAAAATCTGACGACCACTAAAACATCCCTATTCTCGGAGCACACAAATGTAACGAGCAATTCCCCTCTGTAAATATATGAGCCATGCTCTGTGAAAAGGGTGCTTAATGCATCTGCGAAAAGTTTCGACCCAGGTCAGCCTGCGCAGGCTGACCTGGGCCGAAACTTTTCGCTATTGGTCACCTTTCTGTATGTCTAAGGACCAGTCTACCTCATGATAAAGTCGGTTGTTAAAAAAAAAAGTGGCTATTATGGATGTAAAAGTATCTGATTGATTGCTTGGTACCATAGATCACGGAGATGCATTAAGCCCCCTTTTGCCGGAGCATGGCTCATATATAGTTGAGCCTAGCTCTGGCAAAAAGGGATTTCGATGCATCTTTGTGATGCAGTGTACCAAGCAAGTCATCATATAATTATGGATCCATTAAATCCATTTTGTCTAAGGACCGACTAAATAATGAAGTAGAATGGTACTTTGACATGCATAAAATTTACCCATAGCAAAAGGTTTAGCTCCAGATCAGCCTGCGCAGGCTAACCTGAGTCGATAGTTTTTGCAGATTCGTTAAAGCCCTTTTTCACAGAGCATGGCTCAAAAAATTATCCTCCTGCCATGGAATTAACTATTTTGCTGTCAATTAGATGGATGCGACTTTTTTCGAGGTATGACAGCAGATTTCCGCTGCACATGAATACGTTTCTGTTCATGTTTTAGCACCAGGGTGCAGACAGCGCAGATACAAGACCAGACTGCACATTTTCTACAGTCTGATCTTAATCTACGCCGTCCGCAAAGGCTTCGGCAAAGAAAAGTTAAACCTCTATTCCTTTGGATTATCTATATTATACCAGGATGTTTAAAATAATAATCGTCTACTAGATCTAACTAGTGTACCGATCAGTTTCATGAGATAAGAAAAATGTGCTGAACTTGTTTCATTTTCGATTATTTTCTTTTTCAATAATCAGCGCTTACCGATTATAAAATACTAAGTTCTCAATCCTCCAGCATTCAACATGCAAACATTTCATTAACTGTTACATAATCTATACAATAGAAACATGTATGTTTCAGATAAGGTAATGCCTTTATC
This sequence comes from Hippopus hippopus, assembly GCA_946811185.2. Taxonomy (NCBI): domain Eukaryota; kingdom Metazoa; phylum Mollusca; class Bivalvia; order Cardiida; family Cardiidae; genus Hippopus; species Hippopus hippopus. The sequence goes on from OX328096.1 coordinate 23,369,505, forward strand.
TCTTTACATGTACATGCACATGCACGTTGTGTATCCAGAAAGCGTCACAGAAAATCATACATTCACTGAACAGTTCTTTTTAAACGAATCCACACTCATAATTAACCATTTAATCTATGAAACAATCCATTAAAAGTAACAGCTGATTGAAGACTGCTAACATTTTATCGTGTGCAAATGAACTTATAAAGCTCGTTTAACATTGTTGAAGCATAAACAGGTGTGTAGTATACCTGACATTTTTATCTATTTTTAGGCCTCAGTCATTTACACTGAAGGAGTGACGTTTAGAAAATAGAAAAAGGGACTCTTCTCGAGGAAAAATACCTGCGCTGCTATGCATGAATCTGTCTCTTACTCATCGCTTGTCAAATTTGGCTCTTCGATGCTCGGTGTGAGGTACTTAGCACCAGAGCACGAGACTACAGCTGATAAAACGGAGCAGAGACATGAATTTAACCGCTTACCACATAATCCCGAGTTTTATCGAGCCTGAAGTTGACGGTTTTTGAAAACATTGTGGGAAAAAGAGAAAATGATGATAACCTGCATTTTCTCCTTGTTCCACAGTGTTTTCTACCCTGCCAAAGAAACTTCGATTCATATGTATCACTTTCGAATTTGTCGTCTGGTGAAGCTCTGAATTTGGAAGAATCTATAATTTATCGTTTGGTAAAGAGTTAAGTGAGCTGGTTAACTCTTGACCGAACGACATATTGGAAACATCAGTAAGCCGACTCGTTCAATCTAGCTAAAATGATGGGTTTTGCCTTTGAATGGGTTATAAATATTGTGCGAAAAGGAAATAGTGCTGGCAACAAGAATTTTCTCCTTTCTCCACCAAGTTTTCAAAAGCCTTCTTCAGTGTCGTTAAAACTCGGGATTGTATAACAAACGGGATATTTTTCCTGCAAATTAATATTTTTTCTTTGTTAAACACTGACAAAAAGTATAAGATATAGATCTACTTGTCTCTTCAAACGAAAAGAAAACGGGCTGTTTCTAGGGCGTAGCGCCCATAGCGCACCATACACAAGTGCATAATGTAAAACGGCAGGATAAGACGTTTTGTCACTTTAGAGATAAATATCATTCACACTGATCATACTTTTTCTAAAAATCTTGTTTTGGGGAAGAGGATCTTTGAAAACACTGTTGGAAATGGACAAAATGCTGGTAACGCGTCCAAAGACGTGACGAACAAAAGGCAACCGGAGGAAGAGAGAACCTAACTCAAAGAATAGGATTGATTAGACTCAAATATCCTGATAATTTAACACGACAGTAGAATATGGACGACGGCATTACCTTCCTGTCCGTGACCTCAGCTCGGACAGTAATTTTGTCAATATTTTCTCGGAACAATTTCTCCCCGGTAAGCCTTTGCTTATTTATCGTTTTTCATGCTTGATTTTATCAGGGATGGGGCTTCAAGGGGGTCTGAAGACTATAGATATGAAGGAAAATGAAGAAATCGCAGCCCGAAATCTCCGTGTCGACAGAAATTGGTGGATTTTCAGTTCGGTATTTTAAAGTTGTGGCAAAATTACATTCAAGCCCTGCATGTTTCTACGGTAAATCCTGACGGGAAATAAAGTTAAATCATATCTACACACGATAGCATTGCCAGATTTTTTTCATTGATTGCCAATACAGAAATAACAAAACAAAATTTTAATTTGTCCAAACTGAAAGTATTTGCAGATGGCGAAATGAATGTGACTCAAAAATAGTACTTCTGTCTTTGAAAAGGTAAAAAACATTGTGGGAATAGAAGAAAGTGTTGGTTGCCAACATTTTCTCCTGATATCAGATTTTCAAAATTCTTCCTCTTTAGGATTGTTAAAATTCTGGATTGTTTGTTAAAGGGTTCAAACAGAAAACTGTATATACTGGAAGCGAAAATGGCGAATGGATACAATAATTAACTTTCACAATAAACAGGTACTAACTTTTAATCATTTACGTCTTTCTGCGTGCTTATTTTGCACAAAAATATTGTCAAATTCCTTTAAAAAGGGAAGTACCTAGATTTTGGCAAAATTTCTGAGAAGTTAATTCTTATTTTCTTCAAAAGCCCTGACTACCTTCACAAATTCTGTAAATAATTTACATAGTTTCAGAGCAGACCCTTTGATGTTGGAAAAAAGAACACACAAAAAAAAAATGTTGGTTACCCCTTTACCAAACTGTCCTCTGGGGAAGACTTTTGAAAACATTGTGAGGAAGGAGAAAATGCTGGTAACCAGCAGTTTTCTCCATTCCTCGCAATATTAACTACCCTTTCAGAGAGCTTCAATTCCATGAACCCCGCCCCATACTTCAGTAAATACATGTACTGGAAGAGTTTTTAATTATCAGTTTTAGCATCAAAAGAAGGAAACCCCTGGAAGGAAGAAAAGTTAAAGCCCTGTCAGCTTTCATGAAAACTTTCCTATTTATTGCTTTATTTAGCTAGAAGAAAACATTTGGCTTTATAGAATTTTCCGCATTTCATATGTACTCTACATTTTGCAAGACAATTGAACACATTATAAAAAATTTACATGAAACTGTAACTGTTAAATTATTGACAGAAACTTTGCAGCAAACGACTTTAAAAACATTCTTCTAGATTACATGAATACTTGTGAAAACATTGTACCAAAAGCAAAAATTGCTCCCTCAACTTCTACTTTCACTATCATAATAATAATTATTTTCAAAGTTAATGTGGTGCCCTGCACAACGAAAAAAATCATTGTCTGCAGAAAGTAATGAGTTAACCCTTTACCAAACAATCCCTGGTTTTCACGACCCTGAGGAAGAAGCCTTCTGAAAACATTGTAGGAAAAGGAGAAAATGCTGGTAACCAGCATTTTCTCCTTTTCCCACAATATTTTCTACTCTTTGAAAGTCAAGTGTCATTTTTTGAGTCCCGTTTATTTTGTCGTCTGCAAATGCTTTCAATTTGGACAAGTCTAAAATTTTGTCGTTTGGTAAAGAGTTAATCCTTAACTACATGGCAAAATTATAGACTCATCAATACTCAAGGATTTTACTGATGACAATTCAGATGTTTTTCAATGGATATTGTTTGCCTTTCAATAGGTAGGAGACATTAAGGGAAAAGGAGAACATGCTGGTTACCAGCATTTTCTCCATCCCTAACAAAATTTTCAAAAGCCTTCTTCCATAGTCAGGTTCATTAAAACTCGGGATTGTGTTAAAGGGTCAGTATAAAAAGGCATGTCCAATTCACGGTGTCACTCTGTACCAACTAACATAATTGTGGACTTGTTCCCCCCCCAACCCCCCCCCCCCCCCAAAAAAAATATATATCTGTAGATCTGTAGACATAAATTAGTTTATGGCTCAAATGGTGTAATTTGTATTTGAAAGGATAGCAAACATTGTGCACAAAGGAGAAAATGTTGGTTACCAGCATTTTCTTCTTTTTCTTCATTGATTTTTAAATGCTTAAAGCTGTTTTCTGTATGGCCATTAAAATACAGGATTGATGGTAAAACTTTAAACCTGTGTTCCTCTAAAGGCGAAGATTCTGGGACAAACTTTCACTGAATTAGAAAAATTCCTCATTATAGTACACACAGCTGGGAGTTTGTCCCTTTTGAATTGTTTTGAGGATTATTCTTGAGTGCATTAGTCTACTTTATTTCATAAGTATCCCATATTTCTGCAATCTAACGGGACAAGTATCCTTTCTATAAATGATCATTGGCAAAACACTATGAAATTAAAACTTTACCACACAAACCTGTCTTTTAAAAGGCTGAGAAAGATTTTTAAAACATTGTGGGAAAAGGAGAAAATGCTGGTGACCAGCATTTTCTCCTTTCCCCACAATGTTTTCAACTCCAAGAAAAAAAAATTCATGTTTTAAGTACCATTTAACTCTTTACCACATGACAGTATTTTAGACAGGTGAAAATTGGAAGCATTTACAGACAACAAATTAAATATGGCTCCAATGATTGGACTTGTTTCTGAAGCTTAGAAAAGGTCGTTGGAAAAGGAGAAAACGCTGGTAAACCAACATGTTTTCCTTTTCCCACAATTTGCTCCAAAGTCTAATTTCCTAGGGTCTTTAAAACTTGGGATTGAGTGGAAAAGGGTTAATTTGTTGTTTGCAAATGCTTCCAATCTTGTTGTTGGTACACACAATTCATTTCTTGATTTTCAATGTTTTTACTAAACTCTGTAATGATCACAGCTAAAGTCCACAGGTTTATCCACATAACCACATAAAAGAAAGCTTTGAATGAGTTTTATAGTTTTGTCAACTCTGATCGAACATGACTGGTTTGTTCCTCTAGCAACTGTTTCTTTGCATGAAAGTATTTTCTCTGAAATAAAAATAGAACAGAAATTAACCTCACAATATAATAAGACAAAAAATGGAAATAGAATTTTCATTCTGAACCACTCCTGAAAGATAAAAACCACTGACAAATTCCTTTCTTTTATAATATACATGTACTGGTTAGATAAAAAATTGACACCCACTTATTAGAAGAAATTCTGCCAGAACAGCATACCTTTAAAGACGTATTTCAATAGATTTCCTTTCACAAGTTTTTTCAAAGAATCTTACCAAACACTGCTAATTTTCATTTGCATGCAAAGACAGACTTAAAATTAAAACATACATAGAAATACTTGTACACGATACGAGGATTTACTAAGTTTTTTTTTTGTATTTTGACAGTAAAACTTCCTATTTCTTTAGTAATGGTATCACTAATAAAGCATAATAAGAGATACATGTATACACAATTTAAACATGCTAAAATATCGGCTGCCTGTATAGCTCAGTTCATAGAGTCACTGACTATGATTTAGAAGGTCAATTTTTTGTCAGCTTTTTCTGTGATTTTTCCTCAACTTAAAGTAAACAGTCACATCCTTACAACTTTTATTTTCAAAATATCAACTTTCTCTCCAGCACAAAAAAAAATCCAGGTCAAAATCCAGTTTAATGTCCCATTATATGGAGAGGCTTCAACTGGGTTTTGAGATAATTGTGACAATAGGAGAAACTGTTCACTTTCAACAATTTTACCTTCCATCACAAGTTTTTCCAACAGTAAAGAAATAGAACAATGAAATACAAACTATTCAGTAGAGCAAGAATCAACATGCTTTTGCTGTCTGTCGGTATTTTATCAATCACCATCTCAGTTACTGACAGTAAACTAACCTGCCCTATTACAAACTGTCATATTTACCCTTCATCAGATGAAAAACTTTTGACTTGTCCAAATTGAAAGCATTTGCGGACAAAAAATTAATTGTGGCTCATATGATGAGGTTTGTCTTTGTGAAAGTACAAAATATTATCAAAATTTTTAAAAGAAGAAAATGTTGGTTACAAGCATTTTGTAAATGCTGGTTACAGCATTGTCTAGTTTTCCAACAATCTTTTCAAAAGCCTTCTCTGTTAGGTTCTTTAAAGCTTGGGATTTATTTGGTAAAGGGTTTTAAGAGGTATCCATTAAGCAATTGTTCGACTGCTATACTGTACTATACATCACTCAATGCACTTTGGCCTATAAAGTTGATAAAGCTCTGACTGCAGCCTGATCTTGAATCTACATAGTGATTATTTTTCTTCCAGCATAGATTTAACTCATATATTCAATGTAAATTTTCATCTAATTTACCTAGTGGGTTAACCTTTACCTCAGTTTTAAGGGCCCTAAGAAAGATGCATTTTGAAAATATGGTAGAAAACAGGAGAAAATGCTGGTTACCAGCATTTTCTCCATTTCCGACTATGTTTTCTACCCTATCACAGACAAAAACCATTATGCACATTTAATTTGTCATCTGCAAATGCTTTCAATTTGGACAAGAACAAAATTGTGTTGTCTGATAAAGATTTAAAAGCTAACATTGTATCATATTAAGCATGTTTTCGACATTATTTTAGTTATATTGTGGCTGCCAGTGCACCTCTCAATGCTTTCCTGGAGTTTCTTTCATCATTACTGTACACAATATTCTTCCCAAGCCACTGACTGCTCTCCCACATAACCATGGTGAAAGAATGATCACCAATGAGAGAGGAATAAATCCTGTTGCAATGATTATCACTTGTCTGCAAATGAGGATCTCAGAAGTAAAGCTCATTAAGGCAGTAGCGAAAGAAATCTTTTCATGGGGTAGCAAGGATGATGAGATTAGAATACAGTGGTTAAAAGCATGTTTTCTCGTCCTCATAAATTTCTCTAACGGCCCCTAGTTTTTCTTAGGAGGGGGCCAGTCATGGGTTTGAGTTCTGAAATGAACCCTGTGTACCTATCCACACATTCACACAGTTTTCTTACCAGTGGTAGACACAGACTCCTCCAAAGCCATTAAGTGCGACTTTCTACAAAATCCAAGTCACCACATTTATTGGTATGAGAGGAATTAACTCTTTACCAAACAATCATGTGTTTTAACGACCCTGAGAAAGAAAGCTCCTGAAAATATTGAGGGAAAAGGAGAAAATGCTGGTAACCAGCATTTTCTCCTTTTCCCGCAATGTTTTTTACTCTAGCAAAGACAACTTCCGCTACATTTTAGCCACATTTAGTACTGGGTTTGGACTGGTCTGAAGTTTTGTTGTTTGGTGAAGGGTTAATGCTGTTCATGTGACTTTTGGCATTCTTCAAAAAAAGTTGGCCCAGCAAGGATTCAACCCATGTGATGCAAGAAGATTAGACATGAAAATGCTAGAGGGAAGTACATGATTGTATTTACGAACCAACTGGTTTTTCTGCCGTTCACACTCTAGCCGCAAAAACTCATCTGTAGTAAGTTTAAGAAGAGGTTTCTTCAAGACCAGGAAGGGACACTGGGGAGAATGTTTCTTGTGCTCATCCCTACAATAATAATACAAGTAAATAACTAGAGGCCCTTGAGGGCCCGAATCTCTCTACTGGCAGTGATTTTGCTTATTTTTTTGCATGCATCATTATGTTGGCATAGTAAATTGAACAAATAGTGAAATAATTGAAGAAAATTTCTCAAATCCAACTATTTGGGATCCTAGCAAATTTGATATGGTTTAGAACTTGTTGTAGTAAACAATCCCTGCAAGTTGCAAAGAGATTTGGACTGTTTTGAGTAAACAAGGCTAAGTCATCAAATGGCTGCTTTTTCTAAACTAATGGCTGTATTTTCTTCATTTTTATTAAGGCTCAATCCCTTAATAATCCAAATGATCTGTGCAAGTTTCAAAAGAATTGGTTTAAAAATGTGTACTATATTGGGTAAATGAAATAAAAGTGTTCAAATTTGAATAGCTACTCTTCCCTTACAAATTACTTGATTTTTTTGAAATAAAGTTCAAGGTACTGAATGATAATATAAAGCAACTATGCAAGTTTCATGAATATCGAATGACAAATGCCAACATAATCACGTAAACAAGAAATATAAATTTTGAACTTTAAATGGCTACTTTTCCCTTACTAATTGTATGACTTTTTTCCAAAATTGATAGGGTTTGAGCTATTGATGACATAAACAAACTGTGCAAGTTTCACTAAGATCCGACCACAAATGCAGACTTAATCACATAAACAAAAAAAAAAAAAGACAGACAGATGAAAAACGGACACCACGCAATGACATAAGCTCTGCTAGCCTTCAGCCAGTGGAGCTAATAAATGAGCCATGCTCTGTGAAAAGGGAGCTTAATGCATCTGCGAAAAGTATCGACCCAGGTCAGCCTGCGCAGTCCGCGCAGGCTGACCTGGGCCGAAACTTTTCTCTATTGGTCAATTTTCTGTATGCCCAAGGACCAGTCTATCTCATGATTACTTTGGTTGTTAAAAAAAAAAGTGGATATTATGGATCCATAAGTATGTGATGGCTTTCTTGGTACCATGGATCACGGAGATGCATTAAGCCCCCTTTTGTCAGAGCATGGCTTGAATAAAAGAAGTTCAGTTTCTGATTTACTCTGTATACAAAATAGGATACAAGCTGTACTCTGTTACAAAGAGGTTTGATGCATCTCTGTGATGCATTATACCAAGCAAGTCATCACAGAAGTATGGACCCATAAAACACATTTTGTCTACCAACCAGCTAAATCATAAGGCAGAATGGTCCTTCGACATGCACAACATTGAACTTGTAAGAGCAAAAAGTTTTGACCTATGTCAGCCTGCAGGGACTACGCAAACTGAGCTGGTCAATACTTTTTACAGATGCATTAAGACTCCTTTTCACAGGACATGTAAAGCGTGCAAACATTTCAGGAAAACACCTTGGGACAAGAAGAAATCGCATGAAATAGCATAAGTTTTTCCCATGATATTTTTCATTCTGTTGTATAAATGGTTTTCATTTTTAGGTGTTTGTTGTTTGTGTAATAATAACTTATTTAGATATTTGACAGAACCTTAGGAGTTATCTTTTACCAAGTATTCTTTTGATTTTTTTTACAGTTGTATGAAGAGGCCTCTGAAATCAATTGTGGGAAAAAGAGAGGACGCTGGTATCCAGCATTTCCTCCTTATCCGACAAAGTTTTCCACCTTTCAAAGACAAAATTAATGCTTTCATTTAAGTCACATTCAATTTTTGTCTGCAAGTGTTTTGGGCAAATCTGAAATTTCATTATCTAGTAAAGATTTAACTTTTTACCAAACGCCAAAATTTTTAGACTGGTTCAATTGAAAGCATTTGCAGACGACAAAATAAATGCGAGTCAAAAATTGAAATTTGTTTTGAGAAGGGTAAAAAACATTGTGGGAAAAGGAGAAAATGCTGGTTACCAGCATTTTCTCCTTTTCCCATAATGTTTTCAAAAGGCTTCTATCTCTGGGTCATTAAAAGTCGTGATTGTGTGGTAAAGGGTTAATGTGCAATGCATCACAGAGGTCCGTTAAGGCCTTTTGCAAGAGCACCACTCATTTGTATAAGAATGACATACCATGGACAATCTTCAGATTCCCATCCATCCAATTCCTTAAAACAACAGAAGCATCTGACTGCATCGGGTGCTTCACTTGTAGGTATATGGTAGAAACCAGCATTTGCAAGCTGAAATACATGCAATACTTTTTAGTCAGAAGAGAGTCTGAGGTTGAAACTTTTGTTTGCAAATCAATCATCAAAATAACACATAATTATAATGATAATTATGTTCTATGAAAAATGAAAATAAAGGAAACAAGTTTTAAATATGAGTGGACAAGCAAATTCATTTGAACCTGAAACTTCTTACTTAATCATGAAAAAGTAAACTAAATTTTCTACGATTTCTTACAAATTATAAGCACATTGGACATGAAAATTTTATTTCATGCTTTTTATTAGTTGATACAGAAATAATGGTGGATTATGGTTCCATATTTCCTGGTTACAACCAGTGAAAAATACTGATTTCATAGACTGTAACTCTTCAATTTGAAGGCAGAAACAGTAATTCCCTAGTTACCTTGGTAAACAGCGTGCCATTCAACCATTGATATATGAGGTAATTTAGGCCTTTTTACCCTACATTTCTTGCGCTTTAGGTATTATTGTAATGCCTTCTTATGTGGAGGGGGTACGCCATGGGGAACTACCAAAAACAAATGTACTTAATTTCGACGAAAGACGGAAAGTCCCAACAAAAAAAGGGTCAGAAGCAAGAAATAGATAGAAACATTTTTTACTGGTACTGATTGAAATTTATTCCATCTTGTGAACATCATCAGTAAAATTTTCACTTATGGCTGCACCACTCATGAAAATATTATCGATGATGTTTACTCGATCAGTGACTGGGAAAGGCTTGCGCCATGCGCCATAGTCACATTAAAATCCAAAATGTCACATCGTTTTTCCCACCAAGTGCCTTTTCAATTTCCAACACTTGTAAAGTACGAAACTAAGTTGGACGAATCTGCTTTGCTCAGCATCGAGGAAGACGCTCTATAAAATGAGTAGCAGTAAGGCCTAACAAAAAAATATCTGTGTTTAGGGTTTCGGTCCGAGATGCTGTAGGTAGGGTAGGTAGGGATTTCTTTTTTTTTTTTCCAGAAACTTTTTACATGGACCATGTACTGAAATCACATCCGAAAAAAAATTTTTTTTTCAATCGTAGGGTAAAAAGTTTAGGGTCGGCAGCATTTTCTAGGTAGGGTAGGAAAACCCTAAACACAGATATTTTTTTTTTAGGCTTAAGTGTGTGTGACGTCATCATGTTGTCAATGAAACAAACGCTTATTAAATATTGCCCTTATTTTGTTGCTGTAAATCTGTCTGTTGAAATAGGTCTCGGGCTTTAGTTTTGCCTTAAAATTGAATTTCAATCATCGCTAAAACAGTAAAAGATGCCCCCCCCCCCCCCCCCAAAGAAATTGAAAATGCCTGAAGGTCAGGGCTCCATCAGTATGTTTTTTTAAAAGGTCGTTTCTGAGCAATGTCACATGAATATGACCCTGATGCGCATCAGCGCGACCCTTAGATCACATCTACGTCTGAAGCTACCCAAAGCACATCTACTGACATGCAGCAAACGTCCTCCATCGCTGAAAAGCCAAAAACACCACAATCCTCCCAAACCACCTCGCTATAAAAGATAAGGAAAGTCCAAGATAATTGGTTTAAAATTTGGCCATGGCTCTTTGAATCAAAGGGGTCACATTTAGCAGACAATGCATTGACAATAAAAAGAGAAAACGTCTTTGCTACTGATGGCTGTCATGTTTTTAAGACATCGTTTATGTCATGGCAGGAAAAATCAGATGAACACTTTGCTACAAAGTAAGCTCCAACTGGCTGCATCATTCTCAGGCTACTTGTTCATGTTATAGTTCCATGTTATGGTTTTTTTTTTTAATTTGTGGAGGAAACTTGATAGAAGCTTCCATAAAGTGCATATCATGCTGAATGAGAAGGCTACTTAACTATTTTGTTGTCAAATGACTATGCTTGGTTCCAACCTTTTAATTATGCTGGAAACCAAGAATAGGCATAAACTGGCCTACAAGGGGGGGTTAACACTCTTTGTACTAGGATGGCGCCGTCTAATACAAATAAATGAAAGCAATTAAGATTTTGGTGTTCTTATGAAATTGTCACATTGATTTTCGTGGAGGAAAGGCCATTCTCCCATTGAAAAAATTCTTTCCCAATCACTGCTCGATAAAGTAAATTTTGAACTTTCACCAGAAAAAAAGATAAGTATCTGCTATGTATAGAGAGACGGTTTTTCCCAAAATATGTTGGGGGACGATTTCTCTAAACTATAGAAATAATTCCCTATCAGTGTCCCATTAATGGGACGATACTTCTTGGGGACGATTTCTCTTGCAAGCCCCCTTCTCCATTCTTTTTCTACACCAAACTCGTAATCCATCCTTAGTAGACATTCAGCAACCGACTGTATGACATAATGCGAAAAGATTTGTTTGTTTTGCTTCAAACGAAAAATACAAACCGAAGATGGATTGCAGGAGGACTCGTCGTCAAATGGCCAGTTATTGAAGGAAGCTAATCTGCACTTTGTAAAATGCATTTTAACCTCTGCTAGTGATGGGTTTTCCAAGTTAGTCATTATATCAGCAAAACTTTCCGGAACACTTTTGTTATTGTTCATTCTTTTTGAAGCGGCTTTCGTCTTGCGGCTCATATTGTCACGGTATCTTCCTCGGCAAACTTTAATTTGAAAATGGCGCTTGTGATTTAGAGTTATCTCCCTTTACCCTTCGCTGCCCGATAATCCAGGGGTATGTGTATTCCCCGGCCGGTAGGCGTAAAATACGCAATGGAAATTTTTTCACGAAATGGAAATCGTTTCCACGGAATGGAAATCGCCTCTCACTTAATTTGATACCTGCTAAAATTTGGATAAAAATATTCACATAATAATATCATTTCAATAATTTTTCAATTAATACTGCGTGACTTATGCACTTTTTCATAATAATTTAGCCGTTCAGTGTTCTTTTTATCATTTAGTCGAAATTTTCGGTAATTAAAAATGATGCGCGAAATGGAAATTTTTCACGAAATGGAAAATGTCTCTGAATGAATTTGAAAGGACTTTAATAGTAATTCTGTAAAGACTACTTTAAGATAGTAAGGTTCATCATATTTTTAAAAAGCTGCTCAATGGGTTCCTTAGCCCGACCCTGGTGGTCCCAGAAGAATGGCATTGATTCCTGGCACTCGTGAGCTATCAGATTCTTTGGAAGCTTGCTTTAAAACGGGTGCCATTGTGAGGACCTTTTGCAAATTTCTAATTATCACGGTCTGTTTACTCTTCTATGTACAGCCGTTGACCAACGATTGACCGGTTTCCGTGTTTCCCGTTTCAATGTTGACACTGGTAGCCGGGCATGTATGTCAACTGCATATCATCCTTGTATGCAAGATCAAAATATCGCGATAATTCTAACTGTTATCATGATATTTTTGTGCTTTCGTGCCCACAACTGACATTCACGATATCTATCATAAGATACGGTTTCGGAACAGCTTCGTCTACAACCTGATGAATTTCCTTTTCCCCGAATGGTTTTAAAGTTGTTCGAAGGAGGCATTTCGAGTCTTCTTTGTGATTTTACAGACTTCTGTTCATTTCGAGTCTTGTCAAAATTTACCAATAAAGCTACAATTGTTAAAAATTCGAATTTGTACTTACTGCAATCTTGTGAAGTCAAAACTACCGAGTTAATCCAAATGGTGAATTTTCTATTCATAGATATCCTGCAACGGATAGAACAATCACGATTATTTATCTCGAATGTGAGCCTCGTGCACGATTGAGAAATTTTGCATTAAAATATTAAGTTTATGGTGATATTTTTTTTTCAGGAAACTTTTCACTATCTCGATAAAATTTCCAGGAAACTTTATTTTATTGTGATAGTTTTCTAAAATTATCATGATAGCTATCTTGCATCTCGTGGCGGAAATATGCCACCTTAGGATCGGTCAGGGATCGTATATGACATATATAATTATATAACATGTTATATACGATCCCTGGATCGGTCTCGGGTCTAGAAACGGTCACCGTCAGATGCCATTGTAATTTTATGGTCAAAGGGAAAAAACTCGTACAATCTATTTATCCATTAGTTATGAAGAGTACTCTCCCTTATTGTTAACCCCCCCCCCTCGGAATAGTCTTTTTTTCAACTATTACAAACAGTCACACCGAAACTTTAAGAACCGGTGCAAGGTTAATTTATACTCATACGGCCTATCGAAAAACCCGGACCCTCTATTAACCCTTATCCTGCTAAATAAGTAAAATGAAACTTTCAAGCCGATTTTAAAAACCCAATCTTTGCTATTTCAAAGGAGTTTTCTTTTGGAAAAATGTTCTGAATGGACCGTGTAGATTCAAGATCAGACAGCATGTCCATAAGTACACCCAAGTTTAGTCTGTGCTGATTCTTAAAGTTATGGTTTGCCCGCTGGTATTTTTGTCAAAGGCAGGATGCTGTTGCGTTATTTTAAAACAATTTATTGTCTAAGGGATTTACGTGTTCAAATTAATAGAGAGTGACCTCCCCTCTTATTACCCTCTTCCATTGAAAAAAAAGGGGCGATCTAAACTGGAATCAACATCAATAATATCGGGAAAAAACATAGCTTTCATTTTCATTTATTAGCTTGGAAGATTCAGGTATGCTTTCACTTTCTGTCCCCTGTTCCTTACGGTCAATGATCAAGGAAATGATTGGAATTTGACAATTCAGCCCATATTAACGATATTTGTTAATAACCTCGAAAACCTAATTGAACGAAAACATGTCGTTGGTTTATAAGTTTAAATTTGTAACATAAAAAAGCTTTTTTATCGTATACATTCACCAGTTTATAAATTTTATTATAAGAATTATATTTATATTCTGCGTGAGCTCTTACTTTGATAACCGAATTGTTACTTCCAAGTTTAAATTTTGGCGGTCGCCTTGTTTACAAATGTGACTAGATACAAGGGAGACTACTACCTGTTTACAAAATATTAACCACGTCTGCAAATTGGTTTTTCTTTCTTTTGTCTACTGTCATGATATTTTCAGAAGTAGCAGCATCTACAATCCTGTCTTAAACTTTACTAGAAATAGTGAGAGCTCTACGAACATTTTTTTTAGATACAGATCGTCTTCACAAACTACAATGATGTTTATTCGTCTTTGGTTTTATGCTGCCCACAAATATAAGGGACGTAACTCTGCCATTAAGATAGTGATGTCAGTATGTACGAGTTTTCTCCCTTTGACCATAAAATTATTCCTAATTTAAGTCGGTTTCCGGTTCGTGCCACACACAACTTCCCATTGACGAAAAACAGTGTAAACTATGGTGGTATATTTCTGCCGCGAGATACGAGATAGCTACTGCGATAATTTAAGAGAACTATCGTGATAAAACAAAGTTTCCTGGAAATTTTATCTAGATAATAAAAATTTTCGAAATAAAAATAATTCTAATTGTTATCATGAATTTTTTTTTGCTTTAGTGCCCACAACTAGTGCCCACAACTGACATTCACGGTATTTGTAATAAGATACGGTTTCTGAATATCTTAGTCTACATCCTTATGAATTTCCTTTTCCCTGAATGGTTTTAAAGTTGTTCGTAGGAGGCATTTCGAGTCGTCTTTGTGATTTTACAGACTTCTGTTCATTTCGAGTCTTGTCAAAATTTACCAATTAAGCTACAATTGTTAATAATTCGAATCTTCTACTACCTACAATCTTGTGAAGTCAAAAACTACCGAGTTCATCCAAATTGTGAATTTTCTATTTATAGATATCGAGAAAAGGATAGATGAACTAGCACGATAATTTTATCTCGCATGTCAGCTTCGTGCACGATTGAGATATTTTGCGTTTAAATATTTAGTTTATCGTGATACTTTTTTTTTTCAGGAAACTTTTCACTATCTCGATAAAATTTCCTAGTAAACAGAGTGGAAAGAAAGTAAAAGTGTTCATGAAATACAGGAACTTCTAAAAGTCGCACAAATTATTATATAAATGAATGAATGAACGGGATGTTTTACCCCACCATTGGCTGACTTAGTTTTAAGAAGAATCTTGTTCGTTTTATTTCCTATGCCGTTTTCCTGGCAAAATGGAACTGGTGGATCAAATTGATAAAGGTTTAAAGTTGAAACTAATAATAATGAGCAGATCTATTCAATTCTCTGTAAATTCTTAAATGTATAATATACGAACTTGTCATATTTGTGTTCACACCCCTTATGGAATTACATATAAGCTACGAAATCGTAAAATGGAAATCGCTTGACGAAATGGAATTTATCAGGACATTAATTTTAGCCATGATTAGAAGTGGAGTAGAAAACAGTTATGTAAGAGAAATACTGCACTAATCTGGAATCGTTTTAAACTGATTTTAAAAGCTATTTTTCGTCATAATTTTATCAGTCTATTTCCCTTACTATGTGAATTTTTAGAAAATGGAATCAGTGGGCGAAATGGAAATCGGCCATCTCTGCTGAATTGAAATAAAAAGACTATTGTAATTTATAATGATGAATTTGGAAAGAATATTACACAAAATGAATATTTGTTATATAGAGCTAGTCATACTTTTTTTGTAAATTTTCTTACGAAATGGACGTATTAATGCAAATCGTTTGACGTAATGGAAATCTCATCACGGCTCGTAATTGATGATTAGCCATCCCATTTACCTGTAGAGTAGGTTTAGAATATAACGCAGTTAATAGGTTATGATACAAAAAACTACCCTGTAAAAGACTTTTGGGAACATTGTGGGAAAAAGAGAAAATGGTGGTAAGCAGCTTTTTTTTTTTGTCTCATTTTTTATTTCTCGTCTGCAAATGCTTTCAATTTTGACATGTCCAAAGTTTTGCTAGTTTGGTAAGGAGTCAATATGGTAAGTGTGGGACATGTTACGCTGATAAGGATTTGGAATCAAATCGGCAACATTTGGTTAATTGGATTAAATGGAGACGGTCAACATTGTATAATCTTCACACCTATATTAACTACCCTGGGTAATTGAGTAATATTCAAAATCCCTAGGCGTAACTACTAAAGTAAAAGGCTTTTAAAAACATTGTTGGACAAGAAGAAAATAACAAGCAATTTCTCATTTCCCACAATGTTTTCTACCTTTCCACAAACGAAATTCAATGTTAGAGAAACATTTATGTTGTTGTCTGCAACAGCTTTCAACTTAGAAAAGTCTTACATTTTGTCGTTTGGTAAAGATTTTTACCTGCTTGTGTTCATTGATTTGTTGATATTTCCTACATGTACTACGGAATTAATCAATATGTGAGTAATTTTCATAATCCCAAGTTTTTACGACCCCAAAGAAAAAATATTGAGGAGGAAGGAGAAAATCCTGGTTACCAAAATTTCTCTATTTTTCCTTTTCAAAATGTTTTCTACCTTCCCTCAAACAAAATTCAATATGGCTTGCAACGCGCGAAAAGAGGCATTCAGACATTTGCGTAAAGTGTCGTCTCGGATCAGCCTGCGCAGTCCGCGCAGGCTGATCCGAGACGGCACTTTACGATTACATTAGATTTTGTTCTTCAGTACACTTGCACAAAAGAGAAAATTACATAAAAATGGGAAGTGTCGTTTCGGATTAGCCTGCGCAAGCTGATCCGAGACGACACTTTACGCAAATGTCCGAATGCCCCTTTTCGCGTGTTGCAGGCCATATTAGAGTAACAATTAGTTAGCGGTTTGCAACAGCTTTGAATTTTGAAAAGTCTTACATTTTGTCGTTTGGTAAAGAGTTAACAGTTTTAACAAGTTTTATCTGCGTACAATCATTAAAATTTGTTGCCATTAACGCCATTTTGTAAAAATTGTATTATAAAAGACCGAATAAAAATGAATGCGGAAAAGGAAAAAAAATGGGCCACGGCCGAGAGCGCATCCACGTGGTGTGGCATGGATTGTAATTTCAAATTATGGAAACTTATCGAGCAACGAAATATTGTTTTCTATTATTTGAAATGGAAACTAAACGCTCTCGATACAGAAAGTCGTAATATACGCAATGTATCCTTTTTTTCAGCAGGGCTAACTTCTGATTCAAGTCAATAATTTCCATTTGGTTAAACTATTTCCATTTCGTAGCCAAATTTCCATTGGATAAAAGACAATTTTGACACTGAAATATGAACATTGAGCGGAAAATTGCATATGTCGTGTGGTATTCTTTTAAAAGATATTGAAACGATATTGTTAAAAGATTATTTTGATCTCAAGTAAGTATGAAATTCGAGACGTGAGGATTTCCATTTCGTCTGAGAGTTCTATATGTATATATGATCCTGATTTCGTCTATTTCTTATCAAAATTTCCATCGAGTACGAAAAAAAAAAAAAAAAAATGACCAAATACCAAAAGATTGTGGTATATTCTTTTGAAATTTATTAAAAATATAAAATCTACCCATTTTCATTTCCCTTTTTTTTAAAGTTCAATTTATTTTCATTTTCATCAAACACTTCCATTTCGCCCGCCATTTTCATTACCAAAATTTCCAACTAAAAGGTAAAAAGAACATTGAAAGGCTAAATTATGAGGAAAAAATGCGTAAATCATGTAATATTCATAAAAAAAAAAACATATTAAAATGATATCATCACATGATTAATGTGATCCCATATCAAGTAGGTATCAATGTAATTCAGAGACAATTTCCATTTCGTGAAAACGATTTCCATTTTAGGCCTACTCTTCCCCGGCCCCACTCGAATATTTAGACCGGAATTCCCGGCCCCAACGCCCCCACCTCTCCCCTACCTAAGTCTTTTATTTGTGTACCGAATATGATGAAATTGGTATTATATTAAAGCTTATGTTATAACCTTCGTAATGGTATATAGAAACTTAAGATTTCATGTATGTAAATTTGAGATAAAAGCGTTTAAATTTTTTTTTTTTTTTTTTTTTTTTACAAACATGTTTCAAAATTTTTAAAAGATAGAAATCCGGCCCCAACATTTCAAACTTATTTTTTCTTTGATTTACAAAAAATATGGTATTAAAGTACTTAATTTAAACTTTGTAACGGTACTTTGAAAATTAAATTTGACACAGGCATAGTTGAGTTATAAGCGTTTTAATTTCATCCATTTTCAGGGAAAAATATTTTGAAAATTGAATCGAGTTACTTATCCGGCCTCAATATTAAAAATTCAATGATTCATCAAATCTAAAAAATCTTGATATAAATTCAAGATTCATTTAATAAGCTCTTTAATGGTATATAGAAATAAGAACCTGATGCAGGATTGGTTTTTTTTGTGCTATAAGGGTTCAGATTTTATTAATTCTTAGAAAGATATAAATGGAATTAAGGGAAAATTAACATATCCGGCCCCTATGTTTTAGACTTAATTATGTATCTAATATCCAATTTTTAATAAAATTACAGACTGCATAATATAAGCTTTTGAACGAAAGCTAAGATTGTAAACTTTCATTAAGAAATATTTTTGTGATGTTTTTGATGGAATAAAAGATTTAGCATAGGGGCCGGATTTGTGAGGAAAGCCATTAAATTTCATCGTGGGTCGATCATTTCAAAGACCCATTATTCTATTATTTTCAATCGAAATTTATTTATCTTTATATTTTTGGACAGCTTAAAAACCACATGCTTTCATTTAGAAATAGTTCCCGCGATGTTTTTTATGAAATAAAGTATTTAGCATAGGGACCGGATTTGTGTAATTCATGAAGTATCTCGAAGAAAATACGAAAATCTTTCTTATTTTTGATCGACAATATTTAAAAAAATATTTCGATGATTATAATGTATTTTATATCATATAAAAGGTTGATATCTAGGCTTTAATGCTTTGATACTAATTTCGGCAGAATCAAATAATGAATAAAAGATTTAGATAGGGGGGCCGTTGGGGCCGGGAATTCTGGCTTATTTTTCGAGTGGGGCCGGGGAATACACTTTGCAATATCCGGGACTTTCCGGGGACGAGCGTAAAATAAAGAAGTCGGTCACGTTACTGTTTTACATGCAGTTAAAACTTTGTGAATATGAATATGGAAAGATGTTGAGTCTAGGATATAGTTCATGAACAAGGAAGTAGTGTTGCGTACACATTACATAATAAAAAAAAGGAGAATCGGTTAATGAATTCTTAGGATATTAGATCCAGTTGTAATCGTCAAAATGAGCGCAATGTTTTAAACAAGTGAAAACCTTATAAATTTGTATTCCTTCGCCTGTTTAATTTACAAAATAGAGATTATTTTTAAGAAATAAGTCGGACCCAAATGGAATGCAAGTTTTATTATCTCTGCATTTAGAACGTAATAAACCAGAAATCCTGTCTCTGGGTGACGTCATCCTATAGTGTGCTCACCTTTGCATGCCCAAAATTACACTATTTACATAACTTTCATTTGTCGCTTGTCTAGACATACATGACAGGTTTTGGGCACCCTTTTGGATTCCATATTTACACGGATATCTTACACGTGTACACGTTCAGGACTGTGAATATCGAGTTAGCACAAATGCACGCACGTCTTTAATAATTATAAACGAGTCGTTGACAAGGAAGAGTTTTTAAATGGAATAAACTTTTTTGTGTTATCTTTACAAACTACATACCTTAAGCATATTTGAAACTGTAGCATTTATAATGAAATATCCTGTATTTCCTTCTTTTTTTCGCACGTGATGGTATGTATCAACAAACCACACTGTATAACTATAAATATGTCTTATGGTTTTGGCTAGCTACCGACTGACGGCAAATTTTCATAGTTTAAATATTGCCAAGAATAAATCGGTCGTTTATGCATAAAAAGAACGCGGATGCTGCATCTTAAGTAAGAAAAGTTATACATGTACAATGATGTTTTGACATAGGCTATTCATCTAAAAACCTCTTTTTTATTTACGAATCTTACATGTATGTCTTCACCTGCCACTAGCCTTTTTGAGTGTACTATTGTTTTCTTGATGGATCTAGCAATTTTGTCACAAGAATATGAGAGACGCTCTGGAAAAGGGGGATTTAATGTATCTCCTTGATAAAAATATACCAAGCATATTGTCATGATAGGCTATAAGCTGGATCCATTGTAAATGCATTAAACCCCTTTGTCATAGAGCATGACTCATATACAACCCCATTCGGCATACCTCGGGTGATGGGAGCCATCTGTAGGTACGGAATCGGCCGAGTTGTGTCGAGTGATACAACCCCTGCTGTGTATGCATGTCGTATAGTAATTAGGATACATTATTCTTTGGCTGGATCCAGGCGACTTGAATTCTTCGTTACTCCTTATCACAGTCTCCTAATAGTGCTCTATATACGAGTAGTTCTGTGGCAAAGCACTGGTACATGTAATATGTCCTTAACTGGATGTCATATTTGACAAAGTAACGTCCGAAAAATATAAAAGAAAAAGTAATGATTGAGTGAGTAGTGTTTAACACCGCTTTCAACATACTTTTAGTCATATCATGGAGATAGCTCACATATTCAAGTATGTCCTGGGTTTCGCTAGTAATTGGCTAGGACTCTGAAGTGTCTTGCCCAAGGAAACTTCTAAAAATAAGTGCATCAAGTGAGGCTCGAACCCAGGGCCTCCAGGTAGAGAGTCCTCCATATCACTACTGAGTTACGCAGGACCTTAACCCTTTACCACACAATCCGAACTTTAAACGACCCTGGGAAAGAAAGCCTTTGAAAACAATGTGGGAAAAGGAGAAAATGCTGGTAACCAGCATTTTCTCCTTTTCCCACAATGTTTTCTTCCCTTCCTAAAACAGATTTTTTTGGTCGCATTTATTTTGTCGTTTGCAGATACTTTCATTTTGGACAAGCCTAAAATTTGGCGTTTGGTAAAGGGTTGAGGAAAAATGATCAGACTGTAAACCATAGGCATCTAATTTTCATGTTACCGAACGAAGCACTCGAGTCAAACCACTAGTTTAACATCTTTTTACATCCCTGTCATTACACCATGGTATCATGTTCAATGTTCATGGTATCTCTTAAATTGTGTTTGACATTATGTCGAAGGACCGTTTCATCATGTCAATCGAGCATGATATTCCATTGATAGACCTTGATGCCTTGTCAAATGAGCATGTCATTAGGTCGGAAGTTACAACAGCATACCTCCTTCGTATTTTAAATTGACAAAGGTAGGTTCAAATACATTAGCCATGCTCTGTGAAAAAGGGCTTTAATACATCTGTTAAAAACTATCGACCTGTCATCCTGCACTGACGCAATATGGGTCGAAACTTTTTGCTTATTGTAAATTTTCTGCATATATAAAGTCCATTTTACCTCATGATTCTGTCGGTTATTAGACAAAATGGATTTAATGGATTCAAAGTTATATGAAAACTTGCTTAGTGCAGTGCATCAAGGAGTTTCGTTAAACCCCCTTTTGCAATAGCGCCGCTCAGTAAGCACGAGTTCTTACGTCATGGTGCTATGGAATGATACGACGATCATTGACATAGTAGGTACACCATACACTGATTTATCATACATTCCACTGCAACTGGCTTGTAACTGGGCAACTTCCACATCAGATTTCACGCGTTCCTCATAATCACATTACATTTGATGAAAAACCTTACTTTTCGTGTATATATTACCTTTCTGAATCCATACCCTTTCTTCATGAAGCATGACTAACGTTATTTAACCCTTTATCTGCTAAGCGCGACTCAATGACCTTTTGCGGACAGCGTAGATCAAGATCAGACCGCAAAGAACTGTCCAATAAAGACATAGTTTTCCTGGAAAAAAAAAAAAAAAAACCACACACACACACAGACAGACACAAAACCCATTTAAAACAGCAAAGCTAGGGTTTTTAACTATCGGCATAAAAGTTTCAATTCACTTATTTAGCAGGATAAGGGTTAAGGGCCTTCAGTCTTTCTAGTTCCTCTTTGATTTCATGCAGCAACCTCCTTTGTAGAACTTGTGACAAAGAATACATCTAAGTTGCTTGATACTTGCAGTTCCTCCTTCGGCTGCAATGATTTCAGGCATTAAAATTCTATCTGCACGTTCTGTGCAGTTTGATCCAGATCTTTACTGTCTACAATACTCTCTGTTTCTGCCTATGGCACTAAAAGGGTTGATCTTACTAATATTGAATACATGAACTTATATTGCCCACAATCCTCTGCTGGAGATTAGTTTCTGGCGGTTACAAGTTAGTAAGTTAAGGATAGGACACCCTAATTGGATTCGTGTAACATCGCCTTTCATCCCCAAAATCGTACGGATTCGGCTAAGACTCGGGTAATCCGTAATCGATGTGGGGAACCAGCGTCTTTCGGCCGATCAATTACGGATTACCCGAGTCTTAGCCGAATCCGTACGTTATTGCGGCGATGAAAGGCAATGTTACCCCGATCCCATTAGGGTTCCCTATCCTTAATAACCGTTTTTTCCAAACAACAAAGTTTTGCACTAGCCCAACTCAAAAGTATTTGCAGACGACAATTAAATTTGTGTTGTGTCTTTAAATAGAGTAGAAAACCTTGTGGGAAAAGGAGAAAATGCTGGTCACCACCATTTTCTCCTTTTCCCTCAATGTTTTCAAAAGTCTTCTTCGTCAAGGGTGTTAAAAGTCAGGATTATGTGGAGAAGGGTTAAAGGATTGGACTATAAACAGACACAAAAATTAGGCAAATTAACAAAATAGGAGGGACGAAATTAGCTATTGGCGATTTCACCAGTCACGCAAAATCCATAGAATGACAAAATAACCCTTGACCAAACAATCCCGTGTTTAAACGACCAAAGAAATGAGAGCTTTTGAAAACACTGTGGGCAAAGGAGAAAAGGCTGGTTACCACGATGCTTTAAATTCCAACATTTAGGCCGCACCTGAATTGTCATGATCTGCAAACGCTTTCAAATAGGAGAAGTCAAAATATTTTTTAATTTGGTAAAGAGTTAAATCTTTACCACACAATCCAAGTTTTAACGACCCCGGGGGAAAAGCCTTTTGAAAACATTGTAGTAAAAGCAGAAAATGCTGATAACCAGCATATTTCTATTTCCCGCAATGTTTTCTACCGTTTTAAAGTCAGGTTCCATCAATTGAGCCACATTTAGTTTGTCGTCTGCAACAGCTTTGACTTTCAATTAGTGTAAAATTTTGTCGTTTGGTAAAGAGTTATTAAAACGAAGTGATACTCGGACAGAAGTTATTTAAATGATGTTCTCCGGTACATTCAATAGTCTTTCACTTATATCACGGCGACAAGCGACATACGTACATGTACTTGTGTCTAAGGTTTCACCGTTACTTAACCCTGCAGTTCCTGGTAAAATGGCACCCTACCGGCCCTGCACTGTGCCGTTTGATCATCATAATATTCATGCTGTCCTCAGTTTTATGCCACGTGCGTCGTGTTCAGAATTACAGGGGATAGAATAGAGTTTTACATGAAGATCAAAGCAGAAACTCTATTCCTTTAATGATGACAAATCAACATAGATCTACTAGGCCTACGGTGTATAATTTGGCCATTTATTTCCTTTCTGAAACAAAATCGATTTCGTACATGTAGGATTAATGACCTATCTCCTTTAGGTCTAAAGTTTATCCTTCTAAATTAGCCGATCCCAGTGGCTCACTCGATGAAGTTCTACAGGGCTTGAAGCTAGGAGGTCGCTGGTTCGATTCGATGTTTCTGAGTATTGCTTATCGTCATCGAGACAGGATTCATTCCTTTCTCATCACTGAAGATTGTTTCGAAGTCAACGATGTATTTTGTGGGAAAGCAGCCAGTGGCTTGGGAAGCATATCATGCGAGATGCTTGGGTAATAAAAAACTGGAAAAGCATAGAGGGCACTGGACGCAGTATTGCTGAAATAATGTTGAAAACGGCATTAAACACCATACAAACAGACAAATACTGCTACGTACATGAGCTGTCAGACGGCGACTCGACCACTCGCAACGTCACATTATTAGTTGTACGGTCAGGTGGCAGGGGACTTGGAAACTTGTTCACGGCTGTGGTGAATCATGTCGCCCCGAGCCGAAGGCGAGGTGGCGACATTATTCACCACATCCGTGAACAAGTTTCCAAGTCCCCTGCCACCTGACCGTACAACGAATTTATTACACTGCAAAGTTTTACCATTCCAACGTGTATCAAGCGAATTTTACCTGTTTTTTGGTTTAAAAATTGAGTACGCTGACGAAGTAGAATTTCCCTTCTGAGTGCCCCAATTCAATGAAAACTGACGTCACTGGGAACTGACGTCACTGAAACCCTGGTAAAACGTGCAGTTTTGTGTATAATCTTGATGTTAATCTTGATCGACGCCGCCATTTTGGATGTTGTATTTAAAGTGTAGTATGTATACGGGGGCTCCCGAAAGGGAAACTGCTTTTACGTTGGTTTTGCCAGTGAACATGATATATATGTTCGGGGCACATTATCCAATCAGATCACGAGAAATTTCTTTGCAGTATAATAAGAATTAATGAGCCATGCTCTGGTAAAAGGGGCTTGATGAATCTCCGTGATACATCATGCCTAGCAAGTATTATAGATCCACAAAAATCCATTTTGTATAACAATCTACCGAATCTTGAAGTGAAATGGTCCTTGGACATGCAGAAAATTTACAAACAGAAAAAAAGTTTCGACCCATGTCAGCGCCAGTGCAGACTGACACGTGTCGGTGGTTTTTCCAGATGTCCTTTGACATGCAGAAAACTGATCAATAGCGAAAAGTTTCGGCTCAGGTCAGCCTGCGCAGACTGATCTGAGTCGATACTTTTCGCAGATGCATTGAGCCGCCTTTTCACAAGGCATGGTTCATTTCTATTTGAAACTTCTTTTTAGAATGGAGCAACTCCTTAAATATGATTAAGAAATTCTTTTGGCCAGATACTCGTAGAATCGACAGAATAAATTGGAGGAATTTTAACGACGTGCGAGCTAAACGCATAACTTTCTATCCCTTAACCCTGTGCAAATACATGTGAGCAGTGCTGTAGGTAAAGGGGGGGGGGGGATTTAATATATAGAGGATATTTTTTTATCAGTGAAAGATCGAAATTTATTTATCGAGTGAACATCATCGGTAATATTTTCACGATGGCGCAGCCACGAGTGAAAATACTCGATCTACCGACGATGTTCACGAGATGAAATAAATTTCGATCTTTCACCGATAAAACTATTCTATTTATTTCATGCTTCATTTCCTTTTTTTGGGAGACTTAGATAAAAATCCAGCCCAGTTGTCTTCGGTAATTTCCCGTGGCATACCCCCTTCGCATAACAACACATTATAATATTACGTAAAGCACGAGAAACGTAGGGTAAATTACGTCATATTTCCCCCGTTTGAATGGCACGCGCTGTGTACCTAGGTATCTAGTGCGGGGAATTACTGTTTTCGCTTCAATTGAAGAGTTAGAAAATTAAATCGTAGAATCTATATTTTACTGGTCGTAACCATGAAATATCAAACAATATTCCACCCTTATTCCTCGATAAACTACTGAAAAGCATGAAATATATCGTCGTAATGCATTATACAAAACAAATCGTCACATAAGATAGACCAATTTTTTCTTAATAAGAGGGCCATCATGGCGCTGTACATATCGCTCCATTGAATGTACGTATAAACCATACGTACCAAACATTACAATTCTAGGCCAAATGGTTTCGAACAAGATTTAATATGAAAAAGGCAAAGCCTCAATACGGGCGACGTGAATGATTTGTAGAACATCTATCTAATAATTCGAATGGCAAGCTAGATCTTGAAGTCATAGGGTTTTGATTTCGAATCCCGGCTTTGCACATCTTCGCAAGCCATGGTGACGATCACAAGGTAGATCTTGATAAGATCTACTTAGTTTTCGTCACCTTGGCTTGTAAGATGGGCTTTGCCAAAACTATAATTTTGAGCGCTGTCAAAAGTAGAATGCATTCTTCTTTCGTAGATGTATGTACATGTGAAATAGGGAGGACGGTCCCGGATTCTCTTACCAAAATAAAGACTGTTCCCCGACAATTTTGTTAATTCAGGTTCAGAGCCAAATAACTAGGGAGTGGTTATTGGTTCACATACTTTTATAGAACATTTTACGGAGACATTTCCTCACTGCATGTAGATCTAGATCTATAAAAGAAGAAAGAAAGAAAATACAGAAATACAAATAGGAAGTGTCTAAATCCCTTATAAACGAAAACATTCATAATGTGTTCAAAGATAGGAGACAGATTTGAAGAAAATTACCAGAGAATTTAGTTCAAATTCAAATACATCCGACATACTGCGGAAAAGTTCATTCGGTATCCGGATGATTAGAGATGTGGGTTAAAACAGATGACATGTAAATCTGCCGGTGATTGACGAGGACCCTATCATATTTTCATGTTGAAGTTTTACAATCGACTTTTGTGTTAATAAGAGACAATTGCAGACAGAAAAAAAAAACCTATAAATAATCTAAGCAAGGTGATCTACGCACTCCGGTTTACTTATGGGGTATTTAACGCCGTTCTTCGACATTATTATACCTGTAGATCGGTCATGGTGACAAGTGCATCTACCCATGCTTTAGCTGTCCCAGAGTTCCTTTAATCAGAGTGCGTAGATCACAAAAACCAGATTATTTGTAGCTTTTTTCCACATCTGCTTTCCTACACGTCCATCGTTGAAATAGTGATCAGTGTAGAGAGAGGAATGAATTCTGTCGCAATGACTAGATCTATCATCAATCCTAGAAAAGAAATTTGCCGAGATATCGGATAGATATCAATCTTATGGGTAAAAAAAAAAAACCCAAAAAACTTTAGATCTATCAAAAAGCTTTCATAACATTTGAATAAATGTATTTGAGCCATGTTCTTGCAAAAGGGGGCGTAACGCATCTCCGTGATGCATGATACCATCACATAATTATTGATCCACATGAATCTAATCCATTTCGTATGATAACTGACTAAATCACGAGGTATGCATACTGGTCCTTTGACATGCAGAAAATTGATCAATGGATCTGGTAAAGAGTTTTGACCTAGGTCAGCTTGCGCGGACTGTACAGGCTGACCTGAACCGATAGTTTTTGCAGAAATATTAAGCCCCATTTTCACAGATCATAGCTCGTTTATCATGAAAAAAAAAAAACAAAAACGGCTTTCTCTTTAAATGGCATTTTAAAACTGTCAAAAAACTAGTTTTGTCATTTCTTCGACACAAAATTTTCCGCGAAAAAAACGGCTCATGCATGACGTAAAAATAGTATGATCAATGACGTTATCATTTTCTAGCATAGATCATTGCGTTTATTTATACAAAAATAGATATTTAATACGCTGAAAGTAAGTAGGAAATTAGATAGTCTTTACTAATTAAACTGGCGATGATTTTTAAGTAATAATTCGATCGGTAGATAATTACTGTCATTTTTTACCAATCGCGAAAGATTGTGATATGTGTGACGCTGTGCGACCAACCGGAAGACACACAATTTTTAGGCATCCCCTTCTAGATTTAGACTAAAACCCAGAACGAAGTCGGAAATTTATTTCTAGGAAATTAGATAATCTGTACTCATTAAACTGGCGATGATTTTTAAGTAATAATTCGATCGGTAGATAAATTACTGTCATTTTTGACCAATCAGATAAATGTGCGAAAGATTGTGATACGTGTGACGCTGTGCGACCAACCGGAAGACACACAATTTTTAGCATTCGGCATGCCTCGCGTGATGGGAGCGGAACGGGACAATTGGTGCAATTGAGAGAAGGTGAAAACTGGGTTGCTTAGCTGAAATTCAATGATGTACCACTTTGCCCCCGTCACTGTAACACTCTGCCCCAAAACATGGGGCAAAGTGTTACATTTACCTGTCATTTTGTTCTTTTTATAAATCATCAGATCATGATTAACTAGTTTCAGTAAAGGTCCTTTATGTTCCAAATTGATTGTATTTTCTGAATTCATCCCTCATAGAGCTCTACACGGTGTAATGTTAGAAAAAAAAAAAAGAGCGGCAAATTGTCGCAAGATACGCCCGTCCCACCGCCAGTTGTCGAGGGGGGATAATAATCGTAAAGGGCAGGTAGAAGAAAATAGTAGTGCAGCAGAAATCATGTAAGTGATTGAAATGGGCACGAATGTCTCCTCTAATGTTAAGGAAACATGCATATAAAGTTTCAGGTCATTCCAACATGAAAAGACAAAGTTATATTGTAGAGAAGCATGAAAAGCTGTAAAAAAAAATAATAGGAAATGATTCAAAAAGGGCATTAGGTAAGGTTCGGCTCCAGTGCATTGCACTTTTCATAACTGCAACAAACATGTTTACCAAGTCTCAAGTCAATTTGACTTGAGGTGACCAAGTTCTGTTCTGGACAAGCAAGAAATACTGTAAAAATGAAGATCAAAGTGGAATTACTCAAAATCCGCGCTAGGAAGAGTTATTGTTCTTGCGCACTGTACTCCCTAATATTGCAACAAACATGCATACCAAGTCTGAAGTCGTTCCGACTTGAAATAACAAAGTTATATTCCGGACAAGCACTAAATGCTGTAAAAATGATGATCAAAGGGAAATAACTCAAAGACAGCACGAGGTAGAGGTACAATTCTTGTGCACTGCACTTCCAAATACTGCAACAAATAAGCAAACCATATTTCAAGTCATTCCTACTTAAGATGACAAAGTTATGCTCTGCACAAGCAAGAAATGCTATAAAAATGAAGATCAAATGGGGAATAACTCAAAATTCGTGCTAGGAAGAGTTATGGTTCTTGTGCACTGCACTCCGTAGTTTTTCAACAATCATGCATACCAAATTTGAAGATGTTCAGACTATAGATGACAAAGTTATATTCCGGACAAGCAGAAAATGCTGTAAAAATGATGATCAAAGGGAAAAAACTCAAAGACAGCACAAGGTAGAGTTATGGTTCTTTCGCACTGCACTCCGTATTATTGCAACAAACACAAATGCCAAGTTTCGAGTCAATCAGACTGGAGATGACAAAGTTATGCTCCGGACAAAGAACTGGACGCTGCCAGCCCGCCTGTACGCCCGCCCGCCTGTACGCCATGGGTGATCCCATA
Source organism: Hippopus hippopus (assembly GCA_946811185.2). NCBI lineage: Eukaryota > Metazoa > Mollusca > Bivalvia > Cardiida > Cardiidae > Hippopus > Hippopus hippopus. The sequence continues at coordinate 23,398,610 of OX328096.1, forward strand.
ATACGTCCCGTCTTCGACGTGCGTATAAAAAGTGAAAAATATATCACTTTGCCCCGGTCTCCCCTATAGCTTTAAAGGAATCGAGTTTTTAAAGAAATTCTGAAGAGGACCATACCAGGATAATTTCTTTGAAGTTTGGTCAAAGTAGGATGGGTAATTTCAGAAATGTTTAAAATAATGTTAACGCAAGCACGCACAGACACACGCATGACGGACACAGGCCCATGACATAAGATCGCTGGCATTCGGCCACTGGAGCTCAAAACTGGCTAAATCATGACGTAGAATGGTCGCAGAAAATTTACCAACAGCAAAGTTTCATTTCATGTCAGGTTGTGCGGGCTGCGCAGCCTGACATGGGTCTAGACCTTTGCAGGTGCATAAGGCTAACCACATTTTCATAGAGCACAGCTCATGTACACAAGAGCATATCATATGGGTGCCCACGCTTAGCGGCAGTTGCTTTTGGAAATAGACTGGTTTTTCATTATAAAATATTAAGTCCAAAAAAGGGCATAACTCTGTAAAAAATATTGTGATAGTAACCTGCTGTACTGGTATGGGTTCCCCTTTTGATAGTTAACAACTTGTCCGAGTTTAAAGGAACTATCTTCAGTAATGACAGAGATATTATACAAAAGGGCCATGATGGCCCTAAAGTTGCTCAACTGAGCCTTTTAACCAAACATGACCTTTTTCTAATCTTTTCCAAGATATGATCTAGACAAATATTCCAACAAAATTTCACGAGTAGTGCACTGAAAATGTGGCCTATAGAGCATACACAAGCCTTTTCTGGATTTTGTCCCAATGACCTACTTTTTGGCGGCACATAGCATATTATTTTCAAACTCATGTAGATATTACCAAGGCCAAAATAATGACCACCTTTCGTGAGTATATACTGGACAGAAAATGCAGCCTCAAGAGTGTATACATGGTTTTTCTTAGATCTGATCTGATGACATAATTTTTGACGCAAGATAATCAATTTCACACTTGTCCCAGATATCATCAAGACAAACATTCTGAACTGGGTTTCATGAGTATTGGACCGAAAATGTGGACTCTATAGTCTACACAAGGTTTATCTAAGATGTAACCTAATTACCTAGTTTTTGACCTGATGTGACCCATTTTCAAACCCAACCGAGATATCATCAAGACATTCTGACTAATTTTCGTAAGTGCTGGGCAGAAAATGTCACCTCTAGAGCATGCACAAAGTATTTCAAAAGTCTGACCTGGTCACCTAGGTTTTAACCCCACATAATCCTATTTCAAACACATTCTGTATGTCATCAAGACAAATATTCTGACCAACTTTCATGAGTATTAGACCGAAAATGTGGCCTCTAAAGCAAACACATGCTATTGCTGATATTTGACCCCATATAAGTATTTTCAAACTTGTCCATATCATCAATACAAATATTCTGACTAACTTTTATGAATATTGTACTCAAAATGTGGCCACTAGAATATACAGGAGCTTTTTCTTATATATGAACTATTCACCTAATAATCTGACTAGTTTTCATGAGTAGTGGACGTGAAATACTCCATACTCAGACTGTATGCACAGATTCACTTGGAAGTACCATGTAAGTCCGTATTGCATAGACATATAAATTCCAAATTGATGTACATACACTGAACTTAAAACGGATGTATTATCTACTACTCAAAGTTTGCGAAGCACCAAAAATATTGTTGTACATATCTTGGGTTGTAGTTAATTTTTTTTTTATTGAACATGTACCTTGTGCTTTATTTATAATTATATAGTCTATAAAGAGTTTACACTTGTTATGCACTCCTTTGATTTTATTTTCATTTTTAACTGGATGGTCATTAAAACGGTTGTTTTTCCAAAATAAGTAAAAAACGGAACTTGCGAAAAAAGCTAGCGATTAATTTGGTATGGGCCTAAAAACGAGTATGTGACCCGTTGCTATCAATGACAGCTTGACATTGTCTTTACATGCCCCTGATTAGGTTTTGGATTACCATTTGTGGAATGGAATTCCATTCCTCGATAAGGAATACACCAAGTTGCTGTATGCTTTGTGGCTGGACCTGATGGGCTGAAATGCGGATCTGTAACTCATTCCACATGTGTTTATTGGGTTTAAGTCAGGGGAACGGGATGGCCAATCCATACGCTGGATACCCTCCCTTTGCAAGTACTCTTGGTCAACATGGGCCGTGTGAGGCATTATCGTCCATTAAAATGAACCCATCGCCAACAGCACCAGCATATAACCTTACCTGTGTGTCGAAAATGTCATCTCGATACCGCTGGGCAGTCAATGTGCATCGATCAAGCACAATAAGGTCAGTTCATCCATCCCAGCTTATCCCTCCCCATACCATGATAGAGCCGCCCCCATACCGATCATGCTTAGCAATGTTGGCTGCACACCAAGTGCCTCACCTACCTAACGATAAAGAGCCCCTTGTTCCAACATTCCAACTGCCAGAAACTTGTCTGCATCTGATAAATGTCTTGTGACATTTGCATCTGCCTTATTAACATAAAAACATTAAGCGTTTCAAAAGGAAGTGAGGAATAAAGAGTGTACACAAGTTTGGTACATGTATGCAGTGTCTCAAAACACTATAAAAATTGAGGGTATCTGCATTTGCAACACTTGCATGAGGAATTTGCCCATCATACAAGGCAATGTGTGTACTGGAGACCTTCTTGATACACCACTGAATTATTTCCAATATTAACATCACAAAAATATAGAATACAGGCTCTGCTATGGTGCTTGCAAATCTTGGTGCTTAGCAAACTATGAGTAATATAAATTTGATGGATGTATGCATCAATCCATAGATATGTATGCATAGATTCACTTCGAAATGACACGTAAGTCCATATTGAATAATTGGCATAAACACATACCTGTATTGGTGTTTATGTAAAACCTTATAGATGTATGTGAAAATCTAAACTGATGCACCTATACATCCATACAAGTGGGCCATGACAGCCCTAAGCTCACTCACCTGTGCCTAGTTGACCCTACATGACCCATTTCCAATCCCTCCCAAGATATCAAGACAAACATTCTAACACGCTTTCATAAGTATCGGAATGAAGATTGGACTGAAACTGTGGCCTCTACAGTGTACGAGTACACAAGCTTTTCTACAATTTGTCTCAGTGACATACTTTTTCACCCCAAAAGACCCATTTTCAGACTTGTCTGCGAGCTCATCAAGACAAACATTCTGACCATCTTTCATGAGTATTGGATGGAAAATGTTGCCTCCTGAGAGTACAGTGTTTTTTAAAGATTTGACCTGGTGACCTAGTTTTTGACAGCACATGACACATATTCATTCAAGTCCCAGAATAGCATCAAGACAAATATTCTGATTAAACTTCATGATTTTTGGACACAAATGTGGCCAGTAGAGCAAACTCGATCTATTTCATAGATCTGACCAAGTGACTTGTTTTTTGACCTGACCGAATCCACTTTTCAAAGTTGTCAAATTCATTATGGTGACAAACAATCTGACCAACTTTTACGAGGATTTGGAAAATGTGGCCTCCAGAGGGTAAACAAGGTTTTTCCGACAGTTGACCATATGACCTAGTTTTTGATCAAACATGACACATTTTGCAACTAATCCAAGATATCATCAAGACAAACATTCTCACCAACTTTCATGATTTTTGGGCAAAAATGTGGCACATAGGATGTACATCAGCTATTTCAGAGATTTGACCTAGTGCCCTAGATTATGACCTGATGTGACCCATTTTCACACTCATCTGAGTTATCATCAATATAAACATTCTGACAAACTTTCATGAATATTTGACAGAAAATGTGGTCTCTAGCATGTACCCAAGGTTTCTCTAAGATTTGACCTGATTTTTCCCAGTTCTTACCTGGTGTGATCCATTTCAACTTGTCCAAGATATCATCATGACAAAGATTCTGACCAACTTCCATGAGTATTGGATGGAAAATGTTGGCCTGACCAGGTGGCTCAGTTGTAAGCATATCTGACTCATGATCTGGTGGTTACAGATTCTATACCTGGTTGAGGAAATCTTTCTTTCCAGCGATTTTCAACTCTCACCTCTGATGCATGTAAGAAAAGTAGTACTTAAGTGACTTGGAAAGAAAGTTGTGTCAGTACTGGTGTGAGAAAACTAGAAAACACACGCATAGGTGACATGACCTAAGCTGTTAAACTCCGATACAAACAGAGAAAATGTGGCCTGTAGTGTGTACACAAGGTTTTTTGAAGATCTGACCAAGTGACCTAGTTTTTGACCCTTTATGACCCATTGTCAAATTCGTCTGAGATATCATCAAGACAAACATTCTGACGAACTTTCATGAGTTGTGAACTAAAGGTGAAGCCCCTAGAGCATACACAAGATTTCTTAAAAATTTGACCTACATGTACATGTAGTTACCCACTTTTTGACTCCATGACCCGAATTCTACCTTATGCAAGGTATTTCCAAGACAAACATTCTGACTACGTTTCACGAGAATCGGATTAAAAATGTAGTTTCTAGAGCTTAAACAAGGTTTTTTCAAAATTTGACCTAGTGACCTACTTTTTGACCCAATGTGACCCGTTTTAGCACTTGTCCAAAATATTATCACGACAAACATTCTGATCAAGTTTCCTGAGTTTTTGACTGAAAGTAATGTCTAGAGCGTACACGAGGCAAAAGTTGATGACATACTACAGACAATGCACGACAGACACAGCACAATCATAAGCGCTCACCTTGAGCACTTAGTGCTCTGATAAGCTGACAAAAGTAAGTGTTAATCCATATTGATGTGCACATACATGCATGGATGAATTTCTATATCCATACAGATCTATGTGGACCCATGTAAAATTTTGCTTCATGACCCTTCAAAATTTCTAATTTCGACTTTGAAAATAATGTAAAAGAGCTGCAAATACTCCATATCAATAGATGTCTATGAATATCCATAGGTATAGCATATTTTCATTGATTTCAGAGACAAACTGGGTGCTTCTCAGCACTTTTTATTTGGCCCTGTATATTAGATAAATGGAAAATAATAACACACATCTTTAGGCCACTTATAACAATAGTTTCATTATATTTATTAGAATGACTCAACAGTAGGGCCTGAATGCCAGGCAATAATCAAAGAGCAGATGTTATCAGTAAGATTTTAACAAACAGATGGTCACACATTCAGCAGAAAGACAGACTAGACAGGTTGAAACAAGAGCACCGCATGTGGGTGCCAACGCTTGGCTGCAGTTCCTTGATTTTCAGTGAAAATACTGCTGCAGTTCCTTGATGTTCAAGGAAAGTTCGGTCAAAAACGGGGCATAACTATGTAAAAAATACTTTGATGGGTACTTGTCCTTGTTGTATGGGTATCCCTTTTGATAGTTAACAATTTATCCAAGTTTAAAGTAAATATCTTAACTCTTTACCAAACGACAAAATCTTAGACTGGTCCAAATTGAAAGCTGGCCCAAATGATAAAATTTGTCCATGATTAGGTAGAAAACATTGTGGGAAAAGGAGAAAATGCTGGTTACCAGCATTTTCTCCTTTTCCCACAATGTTTTCAAAAGCCTTCTGCCACAGGGTCTTTAAAAGTCGGGATTGTGTGGTAAAGGGTTAAGTAAAAACAAATATTATAAAATGCCAAAGTTTTTGCAAGACAAAGAGGACACCTTCAGGGCTATGACCATAATTTCGAGTTTTTCTTTGATACAGCTGATCTAAAAATGTGGTAACTGATTGTTTTTATCAATTTTTCCAATGGCTGCCTAGTTTTCGAAAAGCTGTAAGATGGAGCCTTATTACCTATACGAACCTAACGAAAAGGACCAAGTATCTCTGTAATCAACTTTGAAAATTATATGTACAGCCATATACTTAGAATATGTTCTCAACTCATTTGGTCTCTCTTCTTTATACAAGCAAATTAGCATCATTATATTGTCTACAATTAAAGGGTGGAACCTTCATAAACATACTGAAGACTTCAAAACAACATATTAATTATAATAGAATAAAGTAGGCCACATGACTAGCTTGAGATTCTAAAGTAGCTCTAACTCTTTACCAAACAAGAAAAGTTTAGACCTGTCCGATTTCAAAGGATTTATAGAGACAAAAAAAACTATATATGCCTAAAATTATGAGATTTGTCTTCAAATTGGTTCAAAACATTGTTTTGAGAAAAATGCTGATTACCAACATTTTCACCTTTACCCATAATTTTTTTAAAAGCTTTCTTCTTTAGGGTCCTTAAAACCTGAAACTGTGTATTTAAGAGTTAACTCTTTACAACAAAACAATACTTTAGACCTGTCCAAATACGAGGCCCATTTTTTACGTTCATAGAAATGTGTAAAACTGTCAAATGCGACTACAAAATCTCATGATTTTTTACTGGTGTAAACATTCCCCTAGTGATTGATAACAATGTAAACGATACACCTGATCATCATGCATAACAGCACTGAGATTTTACAATAGGTGGTCTTAAACAATAGATTGACATACCACCCTCGGTATGGTAGAAATTATGTCTGAACAGAGGGTATACTGTAAAATTCAGACACACCTCAGGTGTCCATTGGTAGAAATTCATGCCAATTAGCAGAAAGTTTATGGAAAGGATGCGTGATCCTGTGGGAGGCTGACCTCACTCTGTCCTGACTAAAAGAAAGTTGCCATCAAGAAATAATTAACTGATGAAACTGCCTGACATACAGAGCAGGAGATGATAGCTAATATAACAGGCATTCATTTGTCAAGAATCATAAAATATTATGCAAAAACCTTGGGCCCTAGAAGGTCAGTGCATGCTGGTTCCCACATTTGCTCACTGATGAGCAGAAACAAACTGGGGATAGTCTGGCATCACAATTGAAAAGTATGATAAATGTCATCTACATTGTTTAGAAGAAAATAATTACAGGTGACGAAACCTGGATCTACTATTTTCACCCCGAGTCTAAGCCTAAATATAAGCTTTGGATTACTTCTGATGGTGAAAGACCTATTATTGCTTGCCAAAATAGGACCTCAAATTGTACATTATATGCAACTTTCTTTTATTCAAGAGGCCCTGTTCTTCAAATACTAGTTCTGTTACATGGAAGTTTTATAGAAAAAAAAAAACATACCAATGTAAGTCATTGATTTCTATCAGAAACGCAGACCCCTCACTGCAGTCTGCACCATAAAATTGCTGCATGATAATACACAGGCACATATTAAATCCACCAAGGTACACAAATTTTTTAAAGAATCTGGGCTTGATGTTTCAGAAAATCCTCCATACAGCCCTCACCTGTCACCTTGTGACTTTTGGTTGCTCTCACGGCTCAAGGAAATGCTAGCAGGACGCTGTTTTGAATCCTTTAGCAGTATTGGAAGTGTAGTCTACTAGAGTCTTCAACATATAAGTAAAGAAGAGTATCTTGCAGCATTCCGGAGCTGGAAGATCATTGTAAAAAGTACTGTATTTTACTTAATTAATGCAACTAGGCGCTAGGGTTGACTATTGAGGCCAAAATCTACTATTGCGATAGTATTGACATTGGAAAAAATACTATTGCAATAGTATTGATATTGCCTGTTACTATTGCAATACTATTGCAATACTATTGGATGAATTGCAAGAGATGAATTTCACCAAATTACATCTTGAAACCATGTTTTAGACTAATACTTTCTCTGAGTAGTTTAAATTCTACTTGAGTATAGTTTTGAATAGCAAATAAAGGGAAAAATAGAGTTAAATGCAAGATGCTCAATAAATTTCAATGACAATTTTTTCTAAATGCAGATGGCTCACAAAAATTTTAACATACCTAATTACTCTGAACTTTTGAAGTCAACTTATAAGTCTGATTGATATACAACAGCATGCAAAGCACAAAATGCTGACAAATGCTGGTGGTTCATAAACACACCTAATAAAAAATAATTATAAAGCAACTTTAACCTTTTAAAGAAATCACCTTTTAAATGTGAGCCCTTAAGGTTTTTTTGAGTTGATAGAATTTATCTAATTTTACCCATAATTGGCCAATATATTCAGACAGAAAAAATAATTACTTTTGTTTAGTCTCCAAATCTTTAGGAAATTATCATTCTGAAAAAAAGGGGTGGCCGAAATAATAGGTTTTACCTTGTTGTATGTGTATCCAAAAAGTGTGTTATATTAAGATATTTGTATAAATTTACTGCTTATAGTCATTAAAAAGCTGAAAAGACGATCTGAAGTGACTCTGATCGGACAATGTCAAAGAGACATTTTGTTGTGTCATGGGTTTCCGTGTTTACTCCGATCACTTTTTCATGTCTGTTAATTTCTGGCTAGGTATTTCCACATGATTTGTCAAAAAGATTGTCAATGAGGGTAACAAGTAACTTCAAAACCTGTCATTTTTCACAAGAAAAGCGTATAATGGCATTTTTTTGTCCATGCAATTTCTTACGCGAAGTCTCGGGTGTAACCAGAATTTGTTACGTGAATTTCAATTCTATAACGTGATTTACGCAATAATTTGCGCGAGTCGGAACACTGTTAAACATTATCTTACCTTTTTTAGCCCGAGAAAGAAGTAGCTTTCTAATACGAGTTAAGTCATAGTACAGAAGTGGATGGTTATAGATCCAAGATCAGACAGCGTGTTGTGTTTAGTCTGATGTCTATCTACACCATCCGCCAACTTTGAAAATCGCCATCTTGCCATCACCAGAGTAAATCAGAACGACCATAATGTAGATCTATATTAAAAGCTATCTGTCTACAAGATGCCCGTCGGCCTGTCGTGGGTACACAAATGTTTGCAGTAAAATTTGGATAAGGGGTATGACGTAACACGCAAATCATTCGAAGCGACTGAGTTGTAACGCACCTGTTTAATTTACACACTTAAACTGGTCTGCTCGAAGAAACTTGTATCTAGCTGCAGGTCGACCTCCAATCAATTCAAAGTGACCATGCAATAAGCCTATTTCATGCACGATTTACATGTACACCAGCTGATAAAGCCTTTTTTCATTTAGTAATATAGCTGTTTCAAGAACACGCCAGTCGTGTCACGTTTTGTGTAGTCAGCATAAAAAAGTGCGGCTGTTTTCTAAAAATTAATCTAATTTCTTGCAGCCGAAATAAAAGGAATGCATTTGAAATGGATTACTGATAAATAAAGAAAAGAAAGAACGAGGTTTAGTATTCATTTTTCATAGTAGATTTATTTATTGCTTATGGAGGGACAACACGCATGGTTATGGTTTTGGCGGTCTGTGTAGATTAAGATTAGACTGTAGGCAGACTGTTTGGTCTGATCTTTGATCTAAATCCACACTTTCCGCTTTGGTGAAAAGTTTTTAACAAAAACACCCTTAGTGTTGCAATTATTTTGGTCTAATTTCAGGACTTAAAATTACCGCTGAGTTAATCAGCTCTCGAAGGATTCGTTTTCGTAACGATGAACATTGCTATGCAGAAATGAATATTATGCAGCCAATCATTATTGAAAACATATTCCAAAAAATTACCCGTCAAATATTTTGGGAAATTAACGTTACAGAATGTCCGAATATTTAAGAAAACTTGCTTTTGGAAGTGTTCAGAGAAAGAATTAAAAAATAAATTATTTTTGTAAATAATTAAACGTGTCCGAACTTTTAGGGCGTCCGAATACATTAGCGAATTGCAGTATTTTCTCTCTCTTTCTTGTCAGTGAAACTATCGAAACTATCGATATTTGAGGTAACTATCGGCGATAGTTATCGATTTTCAACATAACAATCGATGCAGTAGCATCGACTCGCTCACCATCGCGATCCATCGATAGTCCGATGTATCGTTACACCCCTACTAGGCGCCATGCAAATCACCAACAATGCACTCTTATTTCATAGCAAATTTAAGTGCCATCACTTTGGACAAGTACATTACTTTGATCCGGGTTTTAGTCAGTGCTGACTGCAAAGCAATCACCATTCAAAGACCCACTGTATTAATGCAGAATATCGATTTTTCCGCCAACCAAGGTTCACTTGGACATGAAATAGCATTCGTATGGGACAGTGGTATTCGATAGTTCACTTTCTTGAAGTTTTTCCAAATTAGTTGACAAACTTTGTGTTATCCGTAGTTTATAATGTTATTGGAAGTGCATGTATATTCAGAGAGTCAGGTGTTAATACCACATTGATTTGTAAAGTGATTAGGATTATGCAGATGCCGTACTAAGGTAAGTTTATTCATAAAATATCGGTCATCAATAATATATCCTTACTCAAATATTGCAGGAAAAGGGGAGTATAACTGATAAAATGTGAACTAATAAATTTGCTTCTTTTCCACAAATTTCAGTACTGACAATTGAATGGGCACAGTCATTCAGTAATAGTTTTCAGCTATGGGAAACCTCAATCTTTTTTGCAAAGTGGCAGGACTAAAATCCTGAAATCCTCCTCATCTTTTAATTTTTAATAACAGGGAAAAAGGAGACAAGGTGGGCCATTGGCTCTAAAGCACTCACCTGAATAAAGTCATCTAGGATTGATAAAACTGAAGACATTCTGGTTGTGATGACCAACATGACCCAGTTTCAGACTTGTTCAAGATATAATCAAGACAAACATTCTGATCAAATTTCATGAGTCTCAGGCTGGAAATATGGTTCTACAGTGCATACCTGGTTTTTCTAAGATTTGTCTTGGTAATCTACTTTTTGACCAAACATGGTCCAATTTTGTACTTGTACTAGATATCATTAAGAAAAACATTCTGATCAAGTTTCATGAGTATCAGACTGAAAATGTAGTCTCTAGAGTGCACACAAGTTTTTTTTTAAAGTTTGGCCAAATGACCTACTTTTTGACCAGATGAGTTTTAATGAGTATCATACTGAAAATAAGGTCTCTGGAATGCTAAATTTTTTCTTTGATTTATCCTAGTGACCTACATTTTCACCTAACGTTATCTAATTTCAAACTTGTCTGACGTATCATCAAGACGAACATTCTGGCCTAATTTCAGGAGTATCAGACTGAAAAAAAGACCTGTATACTGTACATTAGATTTTTCTTAGATTTGTCTAAGTGACCTACTTTTTATCCAACGTAACCTTATTTCAAACTTATCTGAGATATCAAGACAAACATTCTGATCAAGTTTCATGAGTTTTGGACTGAAAATGTGGTCACAAGGTGTTTCTAAAGATTTATCCAGTGACCTACTTTTTTGACCCAATGTAATCTGATTTCTATGTAATCTGAGATATTATCAAGAAAAACACTCTGACCAGAATTTAAGGAGCATCAGACTGAAAATGTGGGCTCTAAAGCGTACACAAGGTTTTCCTAAGATTTTCCCCCGTGACCTACTTTTTGACCTAATTTCATACTTATCATAGATATGAAGGAAAAGATTCTGACCAAGTTTCATGAGTATCAGGCTGAAAATGAGGCCTCCGTAGTGCATACAAGGTTTTTCTAAGACTTGTCCAAATTACCTACTTTTTGACCGGGCATGACCAAATCTGAACTTGTTTCATAAAACTGTGTCCTCTGGAGCGCACACACCATTTTCTGTAAGATCTAGAAAGTGATCTACTTTCTGATCCAACATTCCAAATTTCATAATTGTCCAAGATATCATAAAAACAAACACTCTGACCATGCTTCATGAGTACTGGACTGAAAATGTGCATTCAAGGTAATTGTAGACACTTGACAACAGACGATGCATGAGGGTAGACTAACACAGTACAATCACAAAAGTTCACCTTGATGACTTTGTGCTCAGGTGAGTTCCTAGAAATGCACCTGTATTGCTGGTAGTCTTCAACCCTTGAACTCAGTTATACACCTGAAAACCTTCACTTACTTTTGCAGCAGGAAGTAGATATAACAACATCACCCTTCAAAACTATGTGCAGTCTGATAATTTTGTAATAAGCAAAGACTCTACTTTCTAGGACATAAAGGACTGCTGCCTGTCAAAAGTAAACCATTTAGGATTACATTGTGTACAAATTTAATTCATACAATTCAAAAGAATGGATATCATTATGAGTGTGACAATCTAAGTTGGCAATTTCATTTATAGTTTTACAGTTCAATTATCTGCCAGTAACTTTAAAACACCTTGACAGAATGTACCGTAACACATTATCAGACTCAGAAATGATATCAATGCTTTTATGTGGTAAAAGGTTACACCAAAATACCTTGATAAAAAATGTAAACACTAGTAGCCCATAATTATTTGCTCCCTTTTCTCACACCCTTTTTTATCCATTAAAGGAACCTTCAAGACAAGCCTTTCATTTAGCCCTTTACCCGGCAATCTCTATTTCAGCAACTCTTGGAAAGTAAGGATTTGGAAATAATGTGGGAAAAGGAGAAAATGCTGGTAACCAGGATTTTCTCCTTTTCCCACCATGTTTTCTGCCCTTTCACAAATTCCATCATTTGAGCTAAGTTTAGTTTGTCATCTGTATAGGATCTTAATATGGAAGAATCTAAAATTTTGTTGTCTTGTAATAAATTAAGCTACAGTACATTTACTTTATTCCTTTAAATACTGTCAATAAGGATGAGACTGCCACATTGTCATGAGTAAGTCAATAACTTCTCTGCAAGCTGAACAAGGGCCTAACAATCCTAGCACACTATATGCATATGTGTTATGTAAAACGGGAACTGCAGTTAGACTCTTGTCACGTTAAACCCCTGTCACACCAGGGCAGCGATCCCACAGCGTCCAAGAAAAAATACAGAACGCCAAGGTGCGCACAGTACAATCGCAAGCATCGCCACAGCAACGCAATGGCATTGCGAGTAGATGCGTTGGGATTGTCTAGGACGCTGACGGAGGGCATGCACTTTGAGCATGCAGAAAACGAACGCCGTTGCTCAGCGTTCTGGTAAGAGCTCAGTGGGATCACCGTAAGGTCGTCTTAGCTGCACAGTTAGATCTCCCACAACACCACAGGAGCTCCGCTGGCACGCACAGAGGTCGCAGTGCGAACGCTATGGTTATCGGTGGCAAATGCATGGAGATTGTACCGCATGCTCTGAGATGTCACTGTGTCTTTACTGCGCTTATACAGCGCGTCAATGGCGCTGACAAGGAGTGTTATTTTTTTTTTACTGCACTCTTAAAAGGACTCCTCTGAGCTGCAACGACGATCATTGCGCTTGTAAGGCGCTTCTTCAGCATCCATCAGTTTTGTCTGACAAAAACGAACATATAGTAGACAAAGTATGCAAATAAACATTCAATTCACCATGGCTGATGTACGCTAGCAAGCCAGGCTAGTAATGGTTGAGGTGACAATGGTTGACTTGCTTCTGTTTGAGAGGGTTGGGGTTTATGTCCTGCTTTTTCCCCCTTTGTTTTTACGAGCTTAGTTTTATTCTCCATTGACTTTTGGAGACCACAGCAAAGAAACAATTGATGAATAAATGTGTATACATACAATTCATTTTCAGAGACAGTTCAAATGATTTTCAAGAACACGCCGTCAGTGTAGTGTGAGCGCCTTGAGAACGCTGTGAATGCTTAGTGCACGCAGTATGAGCACCGTGAAAGCGCAGAGCACGCAGTGGTAGCGCCGTGAGAGCATAGAGAATCGCCAAGAAGAACTCCATAGGAACACAATAACGCACCATAGAAGCTCCGTAGCAACGCCATGGTCATGGTGAGAACGCTTTGACATCTCCATCTTTGTGAAAAATATCTGATTTTTTCCTGTAATCTCAAGGCGCTCTGGGAAATTAAACAATGCCATCCCAATGCAGTGGAAACGCCGTATAGTGTGACAGGGGCTTTATAGAATACTGTCATCCTGATTATTAACTAGTAGTCTTGATTTGAAGAGTATACTGAAAACCCCTGGTAATGGCCCAACTTTATAACAGGATACATGTACATTTCTATTACTTTTGCTACTGTTTGTTGTCCTACAAGACAAACTGCAGACACCAGAAGTAACATCAAACGAAGATGCTACTTTTCCAAATCAAAGTCAAATAAGTAGATGACTCAAAACATTGGTAGGCAAACTTTTCCAGCAAACAGTTCAGAAATCACTGTGAAAAAGATAGCTAAAATAAACAGCACGTAAGATGACCCCACTTGTGTGTGCTTCGGCAGCTTGTATGGTTGACCTCCTATTTCATCTATTGCAAACCCAATAGGAAAAATCACAGCTGCTAGGCAAAAGAGGGTCACTGAAAATGAGAAAGAAAACATGTGATGATATAGATGGAATATTTCAACAGTCTGCATTTCTGATTGGTCTCATCTTGTTGAGTTATATAGAGGAGCATATCAGGCAAGGCCAAAGGTCAAATCTGATGTAAACCTCTTTACACACACAGTAATCACAGACTGTTGTAATGTTCCTTTCATTGTATCCCTTACAGCTGTGAAAAAGCATTACAGATAATAAAAACAAGAGGGCCATTGACCCTAATGGCCCACCTGAGTAGAGTCATCTAGGGTTGATAAAGCTGCAGAGATCCTGATGGTGATTATGTAAAATATATGTAATTAAGTGACCTACTTTTTAACCAGCATGACCCAATTTCAAACTTGTCCCAGATATCAACAAGACAAAGTTCTGACCAAGTTTCAGGAGTATCAGACTGAAAATGTAGCCTCTAGACTGCACACAAGGTTTTTCTAAGATTTGGCCCAGTTACCTACTTTTTGATCTGACATAACCTAATTATGAACTTGTCCAATATATCATCAAGACAAACATACTGACCAAGTTTAAAGAGTATCAGGTGGAAAATGTGGCCTCTAGAGTGCACACAAGGTTTTTCTTAAATTTGACCCACTTCTTGACCCAACATAACCCAATATCAAACTTGTCCGAAATATAAAAAAAAAAAAAACATTTTGACCAAGTTTCATGGGTCTCAGGCTGAAAATGTGGCTTCTAGAGTTCACACAAGGTTTTTCTAACATTAAGCCCAGTGTCCTACTATTTGACTTCATATGACCAAATTTCAAACGTGTCTGATGTATCATCAAGCCAAACATTCTGACCATGTTTCAAGAGTATCAGGCTGAAAATATGCTTCCACAGGGCACACAAGTTTTTTCTCTGATTTGACCCTGTAACCTACTTTTTGACCCAACATAACCAAGTTTCGAATTTGTCAGAGATATCATCCTGACAAACATTCTGATAATGTGTCACGAGTTTCAGGCTGAAAATTGGCCTCTTGAATGCACACAAGGTTTTTCTAAGATTTAGCCCAGTGACCTACTTTTAGACCCACCATGACCCAGTATTCCACCTCAGGCAAATTATTGCGTAAATCACGTTATAGAAATGAAATTCACCTGACAAATTGTGGTTACACGCAAGACCTCACATAAGAAAAAAACGTAAAAAAAAAAGCTATTATTTGCTTATCTTCTGTAAAATGACAGGTTTTGAAGTTACTTGTTACCCTTATTGACAATTTTTTGTCAATCATGCGGAAACAGCTATCCATAACAGTGTTCCCACTCGCGCAAATTATTGTGTTAATTACGTTTTAGAATTGAAATTCACGTAACAAATTTCGGTTACATGCGAGACCTCACTTAGGAAAATACGTGGACAAAAAAGATTATTATCCGCTTATCTTGTGTAAAATGACAGGTTTTGAACTTACTTGTTACCCCTATTGACAATTCTTTGTCATATCACGAGGAAAATACCTATCCAGAAATTAAGAGACATGAAAAACTGATCAGTGCAAAAAACACAGAAACCCATGACACAACAAAATGTTTCTTCGACACTGACCGATCAGTCACTTCACACTGCCTTTTCAGCTTTTTAATGACTTAAAGCAGTAAATTTATATATGTATCTTTGTAACAGACTTTTTTTGCTGCAAATCATCAATATGGATTGCTTTACCTCTAGTTGGGATCCATTATTGTCATACCCTCTAATATGAAATCTTACCCCCAGATTTACAGCTCAGGGGGTAAGCAGTGTTCCCACTGAAATTTTTGTTTGGGTGTTTTTTTGTACCCCCTACAATTGAAAAATGGGAGTATAAGAAAAACAAGAGGGCCATGATGGCCCTGTATCGCTCCACTGGCTTTTAACCCTTTACCACACAATTCTGAGATTTAATGACCCTGAAAGAGAAGGCTTTTGAGAAAACTGTGGAAAAAGAAGAAAATGTTGTCAACCAGCAATTTCTCCTTTTCCCACAATGTTTCCTACCCTATTAAAGACAGACAAAATCATTTAAGCTACATTCAATTTGTTGTCTGCAATGGATTTTAATATTGGTCCAGTCAATAAAATTGTCATTTCATACAGTGTAAAATAAATGTATCATGAGACACACAGCATAAAAGTGTGTGAGTCTAAACTTACATAGAAAAAATACCCCCCCCCCCAAAAAAAAAGAAAAAAGTCGTATCTTTTTCAAATGTAAAGATAATGTCAGTGCATACATGTAGGCTTTTTTAAATGGCATGGACAGTAAATTTCTGGAACAAAAAAATGAGTAATAGAAACCTTACTTTATGTTAAATATTCCACAAATCTGAGGAAAATCATAAGCATCAAAATGAATCACTGTCCATGAAAATTGAACATTTTCTATCCAAAAATCCTGAATACCCAACATCAATCATGAAATAGTGCAGTTTGATAATCAAGGGAGATAAATTATAACAAACTATATATCTTTTATAAGAGGAGTTGTTTCCCTTGATCACTATGTAAATTTAAGGAACTATGTAAGCCCAGTTAAATTTGTGACCCCTGGAGCGGGGCCAATTTTGACCCCAGGACTATAATATTTAGAAACTTGGTAGAGGTCTATTAGATAAAGCTACATGCCAAATTTGGCAGCCCTGGGCCTTATGGTTTCAGACAAGAAGATTTTCATTATTTTTCAGTTTTGTTGCCATGGCAATCAGAGTTTTCGAAGGAATCAAATTCTTTCAAAAAATTCTGAAGAGGACCATGGCAGGAACATTTCTGTGAAGTTTAATCAAAATTGGATGAGTAGTTTCAAAGAAGATGTTTAAAATAAAAGTTAACGCACACACGGACGGACGGACAGACGCACGCACACACGACGGACACCAGGCCATGACATAAGCCCGCTGGCCTTTGGCCAGTGGAGCTAAAAATGGGGGTACAAATTCAGAAAAACTAGTACAACTCTAAATTGTTTTCTTAAATGTCTCTTTCTCTTTCAGGTGAAGAACAGTCATATAGATCTACTAAATGAATTTACATTTTTACATGTAACTAGCACTAAAAGAATTGTTTTGCAAAGTGTTAACTAGTAGTCCATATATATATATTCTCATCTTTTCACATGCCTTTAGTACAACAGAGACAATGTCGAAATCTGGCTGGTGACTACTGTACTCACTATGCATTCTGTTTCCTACATTTTGAATGTTTCTACGACTAGATCTAGTATACCTTGCTTCCTTATGGGGAACCCAAATTCTGAAATCCGAAAGCTTCCAAAGTACAACCATTCCCAGTGTTAGTTTACAAATGAAAGAAGTTGACGTCGACAAAACGCTTTTTCATAGACTTTGTTAAAGAAAGGACAGAATTATGGGTAATTTTTGGAAACAAATGAGTCCCAGTCTGCAGTTATTGATCACAACAATAAAGACTGAGTACGCCGACCATGTAAATGTTCTAAAAATAGAAAGCTGGAAATCCAGAATTTTTCCGCTGATTTACATTTTCCAAAAATCGCTTTTACGCGAGCCCTTGTTTGCAAGCAACTTCTATATTTTTTTTTTATCTTCGTCCTTATTTTTTGTGTGTGATTTCATGTATAGGTTTGTCATTTTGTACGTTTTTTATTTCATTTGTACGTGTTTCACGTGCGATTTTGCGTGATTGGAAACTCTGGTAAGTGTACCCTTGAAATAAACAAGAGGGCCATGATGGCCCTAACGTCGCTCACCTGAGTTTTTTGACCAAACATGACCCATTTTTAATCTCTTTTGAGATATCATGACAAACAATTTACTGAGCTTTCATAATTATTGGACTGAAAATTTGGCCTCTAGCATATACACAAGCTTTTTCTAGAATTTCTCTCAGTGACCTACTTTTTATCCAACCATAGCCAATTTTCCCATTGTAGATATTATCAAAACAAAGATCCTGACCACCTTTCATACGTACTGGACAGAAAATGTGGCCTATAGAGCATACACAGGTTTTTTCTAAGATTTGAACTACCTACCTAGTTTCTGACCCAACATGACCAATTTTCGAAGTCATGTGAGATGTCATCAAGTAAAACATTCTGACCAACTTTCAAGAAATTTGGACTGAAACTGTGACCTCTAGAGCGTACACAAAGTTCTTTTTTAAGATTTGACCCAGTGACCTAGTTTTTTGCCTGACATGACCCATTTTCAAACTTGTCCAAGATATCATCAAGACAAACATTCTGACCAAATTTCAAGAGTTTTGGACCAAAAATGTGGCCTCTAGAGTGTACACAAGGTTTTTCTAAGATATGACCTTGTGACCTACTTTTTGACCAGACATGACCCATTTTAGAACTTGTCCGAGATATCATGAAGACAAACATTCTGACCAACTTTCAAGAGCATTGGACTATAAATGTGGCCTCTAGAGTGTGCACAAGGTTTTTCTAAGATTTGACCTAGTGACCTAGTTTTGGCCCAGCATGATCAATTTTCGAACTCATCCGAGATATCATCAAGACAAACATTCTGACCAAGTTTCATGAGTATCAGACTGAAAATGTGGCCTCTAGAGCGTACACAAGGTTTTTCTAAGATTTGACCTAGTGACCTAGTTTTTGACCCGACATAACCCATTTTCAAACTCCTCCGAAATATCATTGAGGCAAACATTCTGACCAAGTTTCATGAGTATCAGACTGAAAATGTGGCTTCTACAGCGTACACAAGGTTTTTCTAAGATTTGACCTAGTGACCTAGTTTTTGACCCGACATGACCCATTTTCAAACTTGTCTGAGATATCATCAAGACAAACATTCTGACAAAGTTACATGAGTATCTGACTGAAAATGTGGCCTCTAGAGTGTACAAAAGGTTTTTCTAAGATTTGACCTAGTGACCTAGTTTTTGACCCGACATAACCCATTTTCGAACTCGTTCGAGATATCATCGATACAAACATTCTGACCAACTTTCATGAGTATCGGACTGAAAATGTGGCCTCTAGAGCGTACACAAGGTTTTTCTAAGATTTGACCTAGTGATCTAGTTTTTGACCCGACATGACCCATTTTCAAACTCGTCCGAGATATCATCAAGACAAACATTCTGACCAACTTTCATGAGTATCGGACTGAAAATGTGGCCTCTAGAGCGTACACAAGGTTTTTCTAAGATTTGACCTAGTGACCTAGTTTTTGACCCGACATGACCCATTTTCGAACTCGTCCGAGATATCATCGAGACAAATATTCTGACCAAGTTTCATGAATATCGGACTGAAAATGTGGCCTCTAGAGCGTACACAAGGTAAAAGTTGACGGACGACGCACGACAGCACGATCACAAAAGCTCACCATGAGCACTTCGTGCTCAGGTGAGCTAAAAAGCTTGTGGGAACACTGCCACAAATTAACAGACATGAAAAATTGATCGGTGCAAAAAACGTGGAAACCCATGACACAACAAAATGTTCCTGTTGACATTGTCCGATCAGAGTCACTTCAGACCGTCTTTTCAGCTTTTTAATGATTTTAAGCAGTAAATTTCCACAAATATCTTAATATAACAGACTTTTTTTGTGCAAGTCATCAATATGGATTGTTTTACCTGTAGTTGAGAACAATTATTGTCATACCCTCTAATATGAAATCTTACCCCCCCCATGACACACTTTCAAACTTGTCCCATCATCAAGACAAAGATTCTGGCCAAGCTTCAAAAGTATCAGGCTGAAAATGTGGCCTCTAGAGTGTACACTAGGCTTTTCTAAGTTTTAGCTCAGTAACCTACTTTTTGACCCGATGTGACCTAATTTCGAACCTGTTCGAGATATCATCAAACAAACAGTCTGACCAAGTTTCAGGAAAATGTGGCCTCTAGAGTGCACACAAGGTAAATCTTGAGGCCTGGACGACAGGCGATGCATGACAGACACAGCACAATCACAAAAGCTTACCTTGAGCACTTCATGCTCATGTGAGCTATAAAATTCAGAGAACCACACATTTTCAGGGTTTGCAGGAAAGTGCCGAACATGAATACACAGAAGTTATCAATGGACACGATGATGTTCAACATGTACACAAGTATGTGTGTGATACAGAAAAACCTGCAAAGAGTACATGCATGATACCGAAAAATTTTAGATTACTTGATACCCTCACAAATTACTTTTTTTTAATAGAGAAGACATATTATACTACTCAAAATTTGCTAGGGGTCACCATGTTTCCCACCATCCCCTTCAATTTCAGAAAATCTGTTGTGATATAAAGAACTAGTCGAAATATTTTAAATACGCTATGCTTTGGATACTTGAAAATTTCATTGTAACACTGATAAAACCAACTGCCTGTGGAAAAGCATGTGTTTATCAATGCAAAACGGAAATGTAATTTTTTTTCGAAATATCGAAGTGACCCCTATCAAAGTGTGAGTAGTATATTTAAACCAAATAAGCTTTATGACACAAAATGTCCAAGGGGCTTTAATCTTTCGGTTCTTAACCCTTTACCAAACTACAAAATTTGGACTGGACCAAATTTAAGTCATTTACAGACAACAAATTTTCCAAGGACCACATAATGATGATATCTAGAAAAATTTATGATACAATGTTAACACTCTGGGCTTTGTGATTTTGTGCTAAAGGATCTATGAAATTCCGAAGAAAAATCAATTAAATAATATTTACAGTACCCCATAAAAAGATGTGTGATACTCTTCAAGGGGAAAAAAATGACCACAATAGCTCACTTTGAGCACTTTGTGCTTCGTGAGCTAAACATTGAGAATGCGGCATGAAAATAAACATTGATTGAACTTTCGTCTTATGATGAAGTAAAGAGATCTAACATAAAAGCCAAAAGAAACTTACTAGCTGTGAATGCAATCCATCTGGCATACTTGATGGTATTTCTAATCCAGTGTGACAGGAACTGGAGAATGCATGTCACTGTCAGACAGATGATACCACTAGATATCAGAATAAGGGTCAGCATCCACTCTAAGGACATTCTTGGAATTGTGCAGATCTCTGGACGCCTATATATAACCTGACAGTGTTGTGTTAAACCCAGTCTCATGTTCCCTGAAGTAGAAGACAAAATTAATGACAGAGAAAGATAAAAGATTTATGAAAGAAGAAAGTAGTAATATCATCAGTGATGCCAATCATGCAAATTATTGTGTAAATCACGTTACTGAATGAAAATTCACCTAACAAATATTGGTTACACGCGAGACCTCACATAGGAAAATACATGAACAAAAAAAGGCCATTATGGATCCGCTTATCTTGTGTAAAATGACAGGTTTTGGAGATACTTGTTATCCTTATTGGCAAATTTATGTCAAGTCATGCGGAAATACCAATCAAGAAATTACCAGACTTGAAAAATTCATCGGCGCAAAAAAAAACAGAAACCCATGACACAACAAAATGTCTCTTTGACATTGTCCGATCAGAGTCACTTCAGACTGCCTTTTCAGCTTTTTAATGGCTTAAAGTAGTAAATTTACATAGATATCTTAATATATATTTGTTGCAAATCATCAATATGGATTGCTTTACCTCTAGTTGAGAACCATTATTGTCATACCCTCTAAAATAGAAATCTTACCCCTACATTTTCAGCCCAGGGGATAAGTGTACCCTTGAAATAAAAAGCTGGTGGGAACAATGATCATTAAGAAACAAGAGGGCAACATTTGATGACCCTGAAACACTCACATAACCCTGAATCACCAACCTGACATGACCAAATTTTGAACTTGTCTTAAATATCAAGACAAAAACTCTGACAAGTTTTTATGAGTCTCAGACTGAAAATGTGGCTTCTAGAGTGCACACAATAACTTTCTTAGATTTTTCCAATTTGATCTACTTTTTGAACTGACATGACCAAATTTGAACATCTAATAGATATCATCAAGATAAAAAAATTTTGACTAAGGTTCAAGAGTATCAGGCTGAAAATGTGGCCTCTAGAGGTTTTTCTACGATTTGTCCCAGTGACCTACTTTTGAATGTGATAGAAGTTTTAACTTGTGCAAGATGTCATCAGGGCAAACCTTTCTGAACAAGTTTCATGAGTATCAGACTGAAAATATGGCCTAAATAGTACACAAACGGTTTTTCTTTGATTTGTCCCAATGACCTACTTTTTGACCTGATGTGACCTTATTTCACATTAATTCATTGATTCATGATATCATCAAGACAACCTTTCTGACCAAGTTTCATGAGTATTGGGTGGAAAATATGGCCTCTAGTATGCACACAAGGTTTTTCTAAGATGCCTCCTGTGAGTGGCTGTGACCTCTTCAATCTGACATGACCCAATTTCACACTTGTGACACTTGTCCAAGATACCACTGAGACAAATATTCTGACTATATTTCATGAGTATCTGGCTGAAATTTGGCCTCTAGTGTGCACACAAGGTTTTTCTATGATTTGGCATGGTGACCTACTTTTTGATTGACATAACGCATTTACAAACTTGTCTAAGACAAGTTAAGACAAACTTTTAAGAGTTTTGGGCAGAAAATGTGGCCTCTGGAGTGCACACAAGGTTTCTTTACAATTTGGCCTAGTTATCAACTTTTTGACCCAATTTCGATTGATTGATTGATTATTTAGTGTTTAACGCTGTTTTCAACATTATTTCAGTTATATCGCGGCGGCCAGTGCACCTATCAATGCTTTCCTGGAGTCTCTTTTACCAGTACTCCCCACAATTTTCTTTCCAAGCCACTGGCTGCTTTTCCACATTACCATCATCATGACAGTGGTCAGCGTTGGGAGAGGAAGGAATCCTGTTACAATGACTATCATCAATCCTCGGAAAGAAATTGGCCGAGCCATGGATCGAACCCACGACCGCCTGTTTTCAAGTCCTGCACGCTACCAACTGAGCCAGTGGGGCTCGGCCCCCAATTTCGAACTTGTCAGAGGTATTATCAAGACAAACATTCTGACCAAATTGCATGAGTATCTAACAGAAATGTGGCCTCCAGAGTGCAAACAAGGTAATTGTTGATTCCTGGGAGCCAGACATTGGATGACCAATAGCTAACACAGCACTATTACAAAAGCTCAACTTGACCACATCATGCTCAGGTGAACTAAAAATATGCCATCACTTGGACTGAATCCTTATATGAGAGTTTTGGGACAAGTCTTACCATTTGTAAGTTCAATACCGAAAAAAAAGAAGGCCATTGGCCCTAGAGTGCTAACCTGAGGAAAGTCACCTAGGATTAATAAAGCTGAAGATATCCTGGTTTGGATGATGCATAACAAGTGAGTGTTAGTGACCTACTTTTTGAACAACATGACCTCCTTTTGAACTAGTCGGAGATAACATCAAGAGAAATATTCTGACCATGTTTCATAAGCATCAGACTGTAATTTTGGCCTCTTGCATGCACACAAGGTTTTAACATCATTTGTTCCACTGACCTACTTTTTGATTCAACAGGACCAGCCCAATTTTAAACTTCTGATATACATGTACTATCAAGATAAATATTCTAACTTTCATGAGTATCAGATCTTAAATGTGGCCTCTAAAATGCACATAAGGTTTTTCTAAAATTTGTCCCTATGACCTACTTTTTGACCTGACCTGAACTAATTTTATGCAAGTCTGAGATATCATCAAATCAAATATTCCCATTAAGTTTTATGAGTATCAGGCTGAAAATGTGGCCTCTAGAACTCTCAAACTTATCTGAGATATCAAGACATTCTGACTGTATTTCATGAGTATCAGACTGACCACATTTCAAACTCAGCAGAGATTTTATCAAGACAAACATTTTGACCATGTTTTATAAGTATTGGATTGAAAATGTTGCCTCTAGAGTGCACTCAAGGTAACTGTTGACAACAGCATGATGGAAGATGCATGATACATGACGGAAACAGAACAATCACAGAAGTTCTTCTTCTCATACCTAGAATGTATGAGAAGGTATGAGAAGATTTTTTAAGTTTTCCCTATATAAGCTCCGGGGCAGGGCCAAATTTGACCCCAGGGCTATAATTTTGGCCCTCTTTGTAGAGGCCCACTAGATAAAGCTACTTGCAAAATTTGGTAGTCCTAGGCCTTATGGCTAGGTACGAGAAGATTTTTAAAGTTTTCCCTATATAAACCCATGTAAAACTTGTGACCCCTGGGGCGGGGCTAAATTTGACCCCAGGGTTATAATTTGAAGAAACTTGGTACAGGTCCAGTAGATAAAGCTACATGCCAAATTTGGTAGTCCTAGGCCTTGTGGTTTCAGACAAGATGTTCACAGATTTTCAATATTTTTCAGTTCCGTTGCCATCGTAACCAGAGTTTTTGAAGGAATCAAATTCTTTCAACAAATTCTGAAGAGGACCATGGATCATTTCTGTGAAGTTTCATCTAAATTGGATGGGTAGTTTCAGAGAAGAAAATGTTTGAAGTAAAAGTTCACGCAAGCACGCATGCACGGACACTGGGCCATGACATAAGCCCGCTGGCCTTTGGCCAGTGGCGCTAAAAATGATAAACATATTGTACTATTCAAGCATTTAAAACTGCCTTGCACTTGAGACGTCAGTTCTCAATCCGGTAACCTATTCGAAGCCATTGGGACTTGGAAATCATTCCGCTCAAAGTTCCTTTAGCTTTTGACCTCTGTTGACAGCAGCTGTTCTTCAGTCAGTTTAAGCAGCCCTTGCAGACAGAGAGATCGAAATTGGACAAAGGGTATTTTTTCTCCAATTTGCTATGTTCTATGAAGCACTCTGACCCATCATATCCTTTACATTAATGACTAGCTTCTTTTCATTGACCGGACAGGTCAGTTTCCTTTGTTTCAGGCTCAAGCTGTTAAGGGTTTTCATACATGCACCATATTATCATACAACAGAGGGTGTCCTCTTCATCATAGATTAATACAATATTGTTCAGACCCTTGACTCTTTGTATTTCTTTGTTCCAGTTTAATAAATGGAAATGATTATAACAGAAAGCAAGTCCATAAAAATGTACTTGTATAAGAACATACAGAAATTCTATGTTCTTATTTCACTGGAGCATATGTTGTTTTAATTCAAAGAGGAAAAAAACAAAAAACCTGTCAGAATTTGCACTAAGTACCGGTACATGTACAGATTTTCCTACATAAATACTAAGTAACTTGGTTTACTTTTTTCTGTTTGATCCATGTGTCATATCAGTAAATTAACTGAACTTTTGGCTTCAACCACTACTCGGGTGAAATTTTTAAACATCAATGTAATGTTTCTCTATTTTTACTTCAGACCAAATGACTTTATCTCTTTCTCTGGCTGATAGCTTCTGCCAAGTTATATTTATTTTGAATTTTCTAAGATATACATACAATAGAAAAATCATCAACATAAAACCACAGCATTTCAGACTTGTCCAAACTGAAAGCCTGTGTAGAAAACACATCAGGTAAGAATCAAACAAGAGGGCCAAGATGGCCCTGTATTGCTCCACTAGCTTTTTAACCCTTTACCATACAAATCGAAGTGTTAATGACCCTGAAAGAGAGGGCTTTCAAAAACATCGTAAGAAAAGGACAACATGTTGTCAGCCAGTATTTTCTCCTTTTCCCACAAGGTTTCCTAGCCTATCAAAGACAGAAATAGTCATTTAAGCTACATTCAATTTGTCTTTTTGCAATGGCTTTAAACTTGGTACAGCAAAAAATAATTGTCATTTCTTAAAGAGTAAAATTAACGTATCATGTGCTTAATTGGCATTGACAGAGACATACAGCATAAAAAATCTGTATGGTAATAAACTTACTTTGAAAACATAACCTCCACCCCGCCCGCCAAACAAAAACAGTCACATCTTTTTAAATGCAAAGATAATGTCAGTGAATACAAGCAGGTTTATTCATTAGCATGAAAGGTAAAGTTCTGAAAAAATTTGAGTGATAGAAACCTTACTTTAGATTAAACATTCCATTCATGTGAGCATAACTATTAGCATCAAAATAAATCACTCTCCCTTAAAACAGAACATTTCCTCTCCCAAAAACTTGAATACCAAACTCTAATAATGTGTAAGTGCAGTTTGATAATCAAGGAAGGTAAATAGTAACAAACTTTATCTTGTATAACACGAGTTACTTCCCTTGATTACTATTTTAAATTTCAGTCACTATATAAGCCCATGTTAAACTTGTGATCTCCGGGGCAGAGCTAATTTTGTCCCCTGGGCTATAATATGAAGGAATTTGATAGAGGTCCATTAGATAAAGCTACATGCCAAATTTGGTAGCCCTGGGCCTTATGGTTTCAGACAAGAAGATTTTCAAAGATGTTCATTTTTTTTCAGTTTTGTTGCCATGGCAACCAGAGTTTGAAGGAATCAAATTCTTTCAAGAAATTCTAAAGCGGACCATGGCAGGATCATTTCTGTGAAGTTTCATCAAATTTGGATGGGTAGTTTCAGAGAAGAAGTTAATGCACGGACGGATGGACGGACGGACTGATGCACGGACGGACGGACGGACGGACGGACGACGGACATCGGGCCATGACATAAGCCCGCTGGCCTTTGGCCAGTGGAGCTAACAATGGAACAATGGAATCTGTCTCTATTGGGTGAGAAACCAAAATGAGAAATGGAAAAAATGCTGGTTTTCTAGTTTTTACTCAATGCTTTGAAAAGCCTTTTTTCTTTCTCAAGGTCTTTAAAACTTTGGATTATTGGGTAAAGAGTACCAGAAAATAATTTCCTGTATTGTCCAATTCTATCTCAGAATGATACATTTCTACTGAAGCAAACCCTATAAAATTGTGTCACTAATAGGCCTCCATACCACATGACCATATGTATCACACGGAAATAAAGGTATTTTCACAAGCAAGTCGTTTTGAACACTGGCATGAAATTTAGTTTTGATAGGTCCATTTTTTCAGAAGTTATTGAAAGTTAAAGTAAGTGCAGTCATATACACTGGCTATATTACTGAATGCACAATGAACCCAAAAGCAAAGCTTGAAGTTAGGGCCTATATTAAAAGTTGCGATAGTCTAATTATTTCAGCTTCACAAATATTTAGTGAATTATGTTAGATACATTGGGCTTCGCAGTTTCAAAACAGTTGGTTTTCAGATGGTATAAAAATTTTAAAGATGGTAGAACTAACTTAAAAGTTGACCCCGTCCTAGTTAACCCAAAACTGCAGCTTCCAAAGAAAATGTTGTTGCTGTGGCAGACTTATTTAAGCAGGATGCCAGGCTTACAGTGAAAGAAATAGCTTTAACTCTTTACCAAACGACAAAATTACAGACTGGTCCAAATTGAAAGCATTTGCAGACAACAAAATAAATGTCACTAAAAAAATGAAATTTGGTTTGGGAAGGGTAGAAAACATTGTGGTAAAAGGAGAAAATGCTGGTTACCAGCATTTTCTCCTTTTCCCACAATGTTTTCAAAAGGCTTCTTTCTCAGGGTCGTTAAAAGTCGGGATTGTGTGGTAAAGAGTTAAGAGAGTTGGCATATCATCTGGGTCAGTTCACCAAGGAGTTAAAGAGGCCCTCATACTCATTTTAAGCCAGTTTTAACTCATTTTGTCTTTATTTTATCAAAATATAGTCATTCTTATATCTTCATACCAAATATTGCACCTGACGGTTGCAAGGTTGCTTAGATTACGGACGATAGAAAATGCATTTCGCTGAGTTGTGGCCTTCCATGTAAACACACTCTTCGTTTCCGGTTTTTGAATCGAAGATTTTCGATATATCCGTTATACACTCGGGTAGATTCGTATAATGACCATGCATTCTGTCACGTGACTATATTTGACCTTCGCCCTGTATCTAATGAGGTAAACAAAGGAAAATGGGGGCTTCTCTGTTGCAGCCTCGATTTTCAGACGGAGATCGCGACCTATATGCAAATTACACCCTATCCGATTCTAGGCGGAAACCTACGATAAATTTCCGTGACGCACCGCCATTGTTTACAGCTTTGATCGTCAGCCAGTTTTCTTCTGACCAATGTTCGGTTTCTAATACAAATCTCTGTGTTTCTTTTTTTCAATTACACCATATATGTCAGTAATTCATCCATGTGTACACAAAGGACTGATTTCTGTACCATTCTAAATTGTTTGAAATTTAACAGCGTTTTTGCTCACCGGCTGTAGACAGGTATCTTTAAAACTTTGAAAGATTTGCGCTCGAACGATGATGGGTCCCCCGCCTCTTGACAGATGAACAAAAGGCTACTTGTGTAAAATGGCCAAATTTTTTCTTAAAAAGTACAAAATTTTGACAAACGCAGAATATCACAACTGTTCACAGGTGATGAAACCTGGATTTATTATTTTGAGCCCCAGAGACACGTCAATAATAAACAGTTAAAAGCGCAAAGACCAAGCTAGGCCGATCAGGGTTTTCCTTGACGCACGATTTTGTGTGTTTTGACGCATTTTTAAGGAAAATGACCCGCATTCTTTTTCAACAATGCGTCATTGTTGACGCACAAATACGCTAAGAGTTACTAACGATCGTATATACTACCGACACTGTTACATCGTGAGTAGATGAAAAAGCTGGAGTACGAAGAGAAAATGGGATGAAAGACTGGACTGTGTATCGATTTTACTAGAATGCAATCGTTCTTTAAACGGGTCTAAACTAAACCAGTCGATCTCTAATGAAAACAATATGGCTCTGTCAAAATCGACGTCATTCTTGCTGTCTGCAAGGAAGAAGAGTCCTTAAACAAAGATCAGATGATAAAACACCTGGTAAAAGCACCCAGAAACACATTTCAAGGTATCGAGGTTTTACTGTAAATTAGCTAAAGAGATATACTTTGTTATTCGTTGAAAACAGCTGCATGAATGCGACCCATGTGTTGAAACACAGGAATAGGCCGTTTAATTGGTGAAAATACTTTATTTTCGGCCGGAATGGATATTCTCTATCAATAAAGCACAATAGAGACTTCCCATTCCGGCCGACAACAAGCTATGTTCACCAATTACACGGTCGATTCCTGTGATAAAAACAAAACAAAATAACCATTTATCACAGAGAGATGCTGCACAAACTTTGAAATTCAACCCTTGCGCATCATCAAAACACTGGGGTCACGATGATATCCTTGAAAGATTGAAATTACTTAGAGATATGACAGCTTGTCTGCAGCAAGAGCACATTTGCTTGTTAAGAACAGGCATAAATAAAGCATATTCCAGATACTCTTTGTGAAAAAGGTGCCATCTAGGCTGTAAGCTTCCTCTATATTGAGAATGTCTGGTGATATTATGTATCTATCACCATGTAATAATTGTAACAATAATATAGGGTACACAAAGATTTACAGTTAATAGAAAACATTAAAAAAAACACACACATAGTTTCACAAATACAGTCGAACCTCGTTTATCCGGACACTTCTGATGCCTATGAATGTTTCCGGATAAGCCGTATTTCCGGACCAGTGAACTCGGATCGCCACAACTTCCATACTGATAAGGGACACTGTGCATTGTAGGAATTACAATAGCGTATGATTTACACAAGCAATTGTCTGTATTGTTCCTAAGATTGTTCAGATATATAACAGAATAAAATGTCATAAATTTGCATTTTGCTTTTTTTTTAATGTGTTTTTGTACACGAATTTCCACTTACCTTATTGCATACACATGTACATGTATACCTTTTGTACAAATGGGTGAGCTTGTAAAGCTCGGCACATTAGGACTTTTAAAAATGCCACGAAAAAGGGGGGTGAAACACAAGTACAATTGTTTTTTTTTTTTATTACAGTATTACTGTTGATTTTTCAATTTCGAGAGACTTGTATGGATTGTGTGTCTGAAATAAATTATAATAAGGGTAATATCCGACAAAATTTCGTTCTATTTTTACAACCGGTGACGGGATCATAACTGTAGCTGATCAACAGATTCGGCGTGTTTTCAGTTTTGAAATAATCTACACGTTTTAAGTATTTTCTTACCACTTTTGGCCCACAAGAAGTTGCTTTCCGATACGAGATAAGTCATAGTTCAGCTGTGGATGGTATAGATCCAAGATCAGACAGCGCCTTCTGCTTAGTCTGATGTCTATCCACACAGTCCGCCATCTTGCAATCGGCAGAGTAATTTTGAATAACCAAAAATGTAAAAGAAGCCATCTGTCAACGATTTCACGTCTGTTGCGGGTACACAAGAGTTAACCCTTTACTACACAATGTTGAGTTTTAAAGACCCTGAGGAAAAGGCCTTTCAAAAACATTGTTAGAAAAGGAGAAAGTGATGGTAACCAGCATTTTCTTCTTTTCCAATAATGTTTTCTACGCAATTAAAGACCAAGTCTGTCATTTTAACTACATTTGAATTGTCTTCCGCAAATACTTTACATTTAGGCCAGTCATTTCTCTTTTTGTCATGTGGTAAAGAGTTAAATTAGGATCATGGGTCTGATGTAATGCGCAAATCATTCGAAGCGAAAGGGTTGTAGTGCAAGCGTTTGTTGTACATATTTACAACTGTTTTGCTCCAAGAAATTTACACCTTGCTACAAGCAGACTGCCAGTCAATACAAAATGACCACACAATAAGCTAATATCATGCCTGCTTTACATTAGCTGCTAATGCTTTTTTGCATTTAGTAAAGGTTGTTACTTGAACACCTGGGCTGTCATGTCACATGTTTTGTGTAGTCGGCAGAAAAAAAAGTTTGGCTGTTTTCATAAAAAAATCGCTCGCAGCCAAAACAAAAAAAAAATGCATACGATAATTAATGCTTTGGTGTTAAATATAAATGGATTATTGATAAATAAAAAAAAGGAATAGATCTACGAGGTTCCATATTTTTTTTTTTATTTAATATCTATTTTTCTAAGAGGGAGAACACAGTTATGACTTAAGCCATTTCCCTCACAGTCACAGTTTCACACTTCTGCAGAAGGTGACCTTTAAAAACATTACGAAAAAAGGAGAAATTGCTTGTATAGCATCAAAAACCCAGAAAAGACTAAGCCCTTCAAGAACCTTTCAAAACATAAGTTGCTTATATGCAGCCTGTGTAGATCAAGATCAGTCTGTAGACAGAATGTTTGGTCTGATCTTTGATCTGAAAAGGTATTGATAATCTGTCAAACTGACACTTAACGATGGCACGTGTATGTCTATTAACACTTTTCCCAAACCACATCTTATTAAGATGTTTGTTTTCAAATGTGTGAAAACCATCTGAAATAAATTGATACTAGACTGATACTCGTGTTATTAAAGCATACTATGGACCAGTCCAAAATCATGTACCAGGGAAATTGTGTGATACACAGTCAGGCCACGTCCGGTTTATATGATAAGAGTTACATTGTTTTTTAACCCTTCGTTCCTGATTTTTGCGTTCCGGTTCCGGAATAAAAAGTAAAATTTGTACAGAAAATATTCGTTCCCTGATGTTTCTTTCCGGATCTTGAGATTTCCAGAAATTTGGAGCCCGGATTAACGCGGCTCCACTGTAGTAGCTTTTGTCTAAGCTGATTACATTTTGTTGTGACCCCCACAATTCCAATATGACCCCCATTATTTTTTACTAAGGGGTCAAAATGACTCCCTATTTTTGATGCGAAGGGAAACCATGGCCGATCATAGCAAAAAGAATAAGAAGCACGGGAAAAGTTTATACGCCATATTTTTTAATTCAATGGTCCAATTGCTCAAATTCCTGTACCGAACGGCCAAACGGTTACAGGCAAGTTTTACAAGAATAATGTTCTTTCAAAAGTGAAGAAACACTATGAAAAACGGAGACCTAGAACCGGATTAAGGGGCCTGTGCCTTATCCATGACAATGCAGCTGCTCACAAGTCTGCAACTGTTCAGAATTTCCTGGAAACGCAAAAGGTGGTACAGCTTCCCCATCCACCCTATTCTCCTGACCTCAGCCCATGTGACTTTTTTCTCTTTCCTTTATTGAAGAAAACTCTCTCTGGACGTCGATATGGCTCTAATGCCTTGGGAAGTGCCATTTTTCAGTGTCTGCTAGATATTCCCAGAAAAGCCTATTTTGCAGCCTTCACAAACTGGATTTCCAGACTTGAAAAATGTATTTCTGTCAAGGGAGAATATTTTGAAGGGATGAAATGAACGATAATGCGTCTCATAGATAAACAGTGACACAATTAAATGAACGACCCTCGTAGACTCCTTCTGTGACTAGATTTTCATCCGAAAGCTAAAAGATGGATATGGTATCAGATGAGACAGAGGAACTGAGATAATCATGCAAGCCTAATTTCTCGTCTCTCTTATTCTGGTGTTTATCTCTTACAGATCTCTTTACCAAATGACAAAATTTTGGACAAGACCAAACTAAAAGCACTTGCAGACAAGAAATTAAGTGTAACTGAATTGATGATTTCTGTCTTTCATAAGGTATAAAACATTGTGGGAAAAGGAGAAAATATTTTCTCCTTCTCTCCCAATGTTTTCAAAAGCCTTCATCTTCAGGATCATTAAAACTCGGGATTGTGCGGTAAAGGGTTGAATAAAATGTACATGTGGATACAATTAAGCTGGAACCCTCATCCTTGAAAGAGAAACTGTCACCATGTATCACTAAGAAAATCCTGCAACTGCTAGATCCATTTAGAACTTTTTGGGAATCCAAAAATAGGTCAACTAGTTCCTAGCTCTAATCAATTGAATATAAAGCATAGTAAGATACTAGAACCATTTCATCATCTAGCTGCTGTGCATGAAATACACATCGATCATGACGTTGAAAAGGGGTAGCAACTTTTTTTATAACAAAATCTGTGTCCACATCGGATGGAAGAAAGGTTAAAGTTCAATTGTGAAATGGAGATCATCATTTGTCATCCTCAATTATGAAGCATCTAAACTTGCCTCCGGATTGTATATACATGTAACATACACATAAAGCATGTAGTTTACAATCCGTGCTTGCCTTGATCCCTTTTCTTGTTTGAAAAGTATGAAATCTTACCCCTAGATTTTCAGCCCGGGGTTAAAGGTGGCCCTTCAGATTTTGGGACGAAAATTTTACAAAAATACAGAAAAATCATCCTTATACTCCCAAAGCCTTTTAATTTTCATTCATAAAACCCCAGTAGTCGAAAACCATCCGACAACAAGAGAAATTAGAGATTTACTAAGGCCCAGGTCGACACCGACGGGAAACACGTTCTATTTTTACATGAGCAACTCCCTCATTTACATACCGGAAATACACAGACAAAGCTTCAAACATAGCGTCCGAAGAAGACATTATGGAAAATAATTACATGTTTATGTTAATGGAATTTAAGCGTCATTAGTCACTTGACATTCCCACAATGCTTTTTTTATTTCTGGCACGAAATCTAAAAATACCTTAAGAGGCTACATAGCCTTTTAAGGGAACACTATCAAAAAATGTTTTTTGTAATTTTATGATTCTTAATTATTGATGATTTGTAATGTTTTTTCATATAAATTTCTGTGATATATATATTTTTCAATTTGGTGAGATGTGAAAAATCTAAATACCCACCTTTAACCCTTTACCACACGGCAAAATTTTAGACCTATCCAAATTGAAAGCATTTGCAGACGACAATTTCATAGTGGCTCAAATGACGCAACTTTTCTTTGATAGGGTAGAAAACTTTGTGGGAAAAGGAGAAAATGCTGGTTACCAGCATTTTCTCCTTTTCCCACAATGTTTTCAAAAGGCCTCTTTTTTAGGGGCGTCAAAAGGCGTCATTGTGTGGTAAAGGGTTAAGTGTACCCTTGAAATGAAAAGCTAGTGGGAACACTGATAAGGTATGATCTAGTTTAAGACTGGCCAAATTTTTCTGTTGACTGGGTTTACAGCCGTGTTTGCACGCTTACTTCGTCTATTTTTTTTTCCAGAAAAAGTTGGTGGCCATTATTTTAATTGGGCCAGTGCTAGCACGGTAACTGGTCAACTCATACCTAAGTCAACTTGTACCTCAGTCAACTCGTACCTATTTTGGTCAACTCGTACCCCGGTCAACTCATACCCGAGTCAACTCGTACCTAAGTATTTTTATATCTTTTATTTTGTGACTTTTATCAGTATCAGTATATTGAAACAATTAAGTTTTGTGTTCTTGTTTATCTTTTTGTCTGTTTCTTATATATATCAGACATTATCACAACCTTATTCTCAGTGCCGTACCATGTACCACCTATTTTAAAAGCTGACCAATTCCATTCATAGCAAACAAAATCAAGTCAAAAACCAAATATAAATGGGTTTTTTGGGTGGACTTTGGGTGCTTCAATAGAATGGTCGTCATGTGTTCAGACCCGACATATGTCAAGACAACACCCAATTGACTGAAAATTCTGGTAAAGGAAAGAAACGAATGCCATACATTTTTTTATTTTCTTGGTCTTGTAAAATATAAAACAGCCTTTAGATGTAAATAACAAAGAGCCGCGTCTATCATGAGAAAACATGTTATATGCAAAAACATAGGAGCAGACTAGCTGATCTGCGCCGTTGATTTCACTTCATGCATAGTACAATCTCTCTTCATCGTAAATCTGAAATCTCGGCAGGTTTCCTTGCGACGCTGCTCAAATAATCATCAGTTTGTCCTACACAAACAACAATTGCTTGAAAAAAATGCTCTTCTTCAGCGTAAACCAACATATAAAACATAACAGTATTAAAATTTACACTATCTACAAACAAGAACATTTCCACTGAGAAAGTATATGTGCATGTTCCGTGCATTTTCGTATGTTGCTGTTCCTGCACAAGAGAACTAATATTGTCATATATCTTTGTTGTATTGTTTATCAATGTTCATGTGAACTGAGGGTACGACTTAACCAAAACAGGTACGAGTTGACCAAAATAGGTACGAGTTGACTTGGGTAGGTACGAGTTGACCAAAAAACAGGTACGAGTTGACCAAATAGGTACGAGTTGACCAGAAAGCGCTAGCACTGAATGACTTCCTACTTTAGTGTTTAAGGAAAAGCTATCTCTCAATAGTCAATACTCATACTACATTGACCAAACCTACAAACAAAAATGTTAAAAGTCTAGAGTTTTTTAATTCACAAATGATGGCTTACCTGCGACATCGCTAACAATCCATTCTGGATGAGCTAAACTGGCGATCGCGAACACATCGGCGACCAGAAACAGAATTCCCGAGACTGCCGTTAGCTTGTCCATGTTAAGCTGTTATTACACAGGTTATAACTCAAATTCAGTAATTATTTGGAACTTAACCTTAAAATAAGCTTTTCGATTTTCTTCTACTTTCTTTTGACTTTGTTTTCCAGACCTCCATATTGGTGCTACAACTACATTCATCAAATTTTAACGAATATTCGTCCCAGAATGTTTCGCCCTGTTTTTCTGAAGTCATAAGTTTGCACCCTGGATAATAATGAGTCTAAACTTTTGATGGGTTATTATCGGACGCTACTCGAAAAATATAATAAAATTTTGAACAGAACTTCTTCTTTCTTCTTTATTGCATAGATCCCTCCACTAGACTGGAGTACCACTCTTTAGTGTTGGTTTGACTCATTGCTTTTTATTAATTCCTATTCTCTTGATTTATTTTTAAAATTTAAAATTTATAATAGATAAAATACTAAAAAAAAATTAGAGCATTTTAGGTCCAAATTGTTAATTGTTATTTGTTAAAATGGTTCTGAATGGGCCCATTAGGGCTATGTTACTGTATACCCCCACTGGTCTTGTACTTCAGGTTAGAACAAAACAACAAAATATGGAAAAGGTAAAATAGGATTAGTTGTAAAAACAGAGGTAGGAATAATCAAAGTACTGAAAGTACTGACAGACTAGCGAATTTGAAATAAGTGGCTATGGTAAATATAAAACTTGGTTTATACAAGATTGAAGAAAAATTGTCAAATTGGGTTATTGAGTCCGTTCCAGTTCCATCGCTTCATTCCGGTTATTAAGTCCATTCCTGTCTAATCCAGATCCAGTTCAATCCATTGACTTTACCCAACGCTCTTGACTATTTACTTCTCAAAACAAGAAATATCATGAAATCTTCAGTTTGTTAACTTTCAATTTAAAACGGGTTATTTCGCTGAAATGATATCTCCCGCCTAAAAAGACCTCTTTTGATAGAAATATATAAGAGGTATTGTGTTTTGCATGTACATGTGGCCTTTTTGTTATTGGTCTATAATGAAATTATTCATAAAGCCCCCTTTTTCCCTAATACTGCATTTGATTAGATAAAAACAAATAATGATTGTCTGTGGCTTATGATAAACAAGATAAATATGAAGTTTCATAAAATTTTGTTCAGTAGTTAAAGAGATATCAGTCCATAATGGAAAAATACATCAAGCCTCCTTCTTCGATGACACGGCATCAAATGAAAAAAGGAAAAATCGTTATTGGCGGACTATCGTAAGGAATACGTTACATCAGTTTTCATCAAGGATTTTAAAAGATGTCTGTCAGGACGGACAAACAGACAGACAGACAGTGTAGATCAAGATCAGACTGCACAGACTGTACAGTGAGTCTGATCTTGGATCTATACTATCCGATAAGGGGATATTTTTCTCAAAAATATAACTTTGAAATAGCAATATTCAGGTTTTTACCATCAGCTTGAAAGTTTAATTTAACTTTTTTTAGCAGGTTAAAGATGAAATAGGATTATATAGTTAATCAAAAGCACAAGATGTAATATTTAACTATTTAACTCTTAACAAAACGAAAAATTTTACACCCCTCCAAATTCAAAGCTGTTCCAGACCATAAAGTTAAATTAGGCTTAATTGATGAAACCATATCTAAAAGGGCTGAAACATGGGAAAAGGAAAAAATACTGGTAACCAGCATTTTCTTCTTTTCCTGCATTATTTTCAAAGGGCTTCTTCCCCACTTTCGTGAAAACTCGGGATTGTGTGGTAAAGGGTTAATATACAAGACGTAAAATAACAGTTTAACATATCAGTTTCACGTTCACAATGATCTAAATAATGAATGACTGAAGGAATGACAAGGGTTCCCTGTCCAGTGAGGGTTTGTGTAGCTGGGATTTGCTACAAGTTACCTGGGGGAGTATCTATTTTTAGATCCATTCATAATTTTAAGAACTGCTGTGTATGAATCAGTGATATGAGCCTGATTTGCTTAGGTCACTTAATTTACATATAAGCAAACATCATGTACCTTATAAATGGCATCTTGTACAGTCTATTACTTTGTAAGTAGACATGTTCAAATCGGGATGGTAGAGATTTTGTGCTTTTTGTCAAAATTGTCATACATGACAAAATTAAGCTTCTTAATAGTAATAAATTATTTTCTGTGAGGCAGTATTTGGCGACTGTGGGTTTTTTTTTTTGTTTACATTGAGTCTGGCTCAATCTGGATGCCTATAGACTAGCTTCGCTAGTCTAAAAATAAGTAAAAACATAACAGTGACAGTTTTAGTTCTCTCGAACTATTAAAAGAGAGAAGGGAAGATGTTACGGAATGCGAGTTTTATAACAAGGTTAATTCCTCAGAGTGTAGCCAAGCCCCGGTTGCTCAGTCGGTAGCGTGCAGGACTTGAGAATACGGGGTCCAGGCTTCGACCCCTGGCTACGACCCCTGGCCAATTTCTTTCCGAGGATTGATGATAGTCATTGCGACAGGATTAATTCCTCTCCCACCGCTGACCATTGTCTCGACGATGATTATGTGGGAAAGCAGCCAGTGGCTTGGAAAGAAAATTGTGCGGAGTACTGGTAAAAGAGACTCCAGGAAAGCATGGATAGGTGCATTGGCGGCCGCGATATAACTGAAATAAATGTTGAAAACGGCGTTAAACAACATACAACCATACAACATCACAGTGTACATTATTTACGCACCCAGTACTTTATACATGCAAAACGGAATTTAGCTTAAGTACTATTAACGGAGGTTTTGCGGTTATCAAATGGCAAGATGTGCTTCGCCTGTTCAATTCCCTATGTAGCTGTCGGCTATCTCTATCCATTTTGCCTAGATCTATATTATGATTTTAGTTATTCTTTTTCCTATATTATTACATTTAAAGGATTGTTATAGGCGGTCGTTAAATAGCTGGATTGACCATGACAGGCATTTTCTTGCCACTGTGTGTATGAGTGTGCACTCTAACGGCTATGTATGCACATGTATGTTCATACATGCATGCATACACGCTCGTGCATATGCAAGACCCTGCCCGGGGTACAGATGGCAGGGTGGACCATGCCTATCTGCCACTAGGCAGCCACTGATTTTCTTCTGATCTTTGAGACAATAATCTTTAAGATGTATATCAAAGAGGTACAGTAAACATTTAATTTATAATCCATTGACATTTGTTCTAGCTGATTATATCAAGGGAATTTCTAGCTCTTTACTTCTATTACAGTGGAGAGCGTAACATAGCCCTCTGGTAATTGCTTCTATTTTAGCTCCAGAACTTGATTTTTTTAAATTGAGTTAGCGGTTATGGGATGAGTAGAATTTAATATAAGTTGCAAAAGAACATCATCACTTTATTTAATTGCATCAGTATTACTGTGGCTATTGATCACGCTAAAAAGTCTATTTTTAAAATCTTCTCGTGTTTTAGAATGACCTGGCCGGTAAGGATGAAGTGAAAGTTCTACATCTTCTGGTTCTGCTTTG
Organism: Hippopus hippopus; assembly: GCA_946811185.2. Lineage (NCBI taxonomy): Eukaryota > Metazoa > Mollusca > Bivalvia > Cardiida > Cardiidae > Hippopus > Hippopus hippopus. Next base: position 23,437,557 of record OX328096.1, read on the forward strand.
TATATTTGGCATATTTCGTTTTTATTTGCCTTTTGAAACTGTGATACCAATTTTATTTTTTTTACTTTTAAGTACCAGCAATTAAGTTTGCTTTAATACCCGCCTTTTTTTACTTCAAATGTGTCGATACGAGACGACATCCATACATATGAGGTTTTCCTACATCGTAGTTTCCAGCATATAGGTATTTTAGACTAGATCTTGTCTTGCTTTCTTCAATTATCTTGTTTTCTCTGAATGAATTGATAGACTGTTTTAAATCAGCCTTCCGTTGATTTTTTGACATTGGTTTGTCCAAAACCTTGTGGATGGAGGGGAGGTCGTATTTCTTCATTATTTTTGCTACGAATATGAACCAGCTTTTCGAGTTGTTTTCTTTCATTGCTAGTTGTCTTTTTGCTAGTTGTTTCTCCATTCCATTGCTCCTATGAATGCTCATAAGCTGGGTAAGGTATTTCTTATCTAGGCCTGCTTCAACTGGTAACTGTCCTGATAGGGTGTAAACTCCAAGATCTGCAGTTCTTTCTGGGAGATGCATTAAGAATTCGAGAAATTTCTTTTGATATTGAACTATTGCAAACTTCATGCCATTAAGTGACCACATTTTATCTTCCAGGTCTTGCTTCCTATTTTGGTTAAAAATTAGAATTCTGCTTTTCTGTTCACTGAACTTATATCGTTCTTTGTTTGCGTACATTTCCTTAATTTTTAAGAGTGTCTTGAGTTCGTAATTATTGTCTGAAAGTAGAATTTCATTGTCAGCACATGTGGGAGTTGCAACATAAGTTGACCCTATTTTGAATCCGAGGGATTTCTGCTCAAAGATTTTAAGGCATGGATTAAAAAAGGCTTTATAAGCTATTGGGGACGATATATTCCTCCCTGTCTCACCCCTTGATGTTCCTCAAACTTTTTTGAAAGTTCTCCCTCCCACTTGACTTGTGATGTCATGCTCATGTACCATTGTTGCATGATAATCCAATCCAATCCACTCCTCTTACGCCAAGGTCATTTAGTTTTTTTCAGCATCGAATTAGGCCAGACTACATCAAAAGCTGTGGACGCGTCTACGAAGGCAGCATATAAACGTATTTTTCTGTCATGCGCTTCAGCGATAGATTCTGTTGGTAAGAGTGCGGCATATCAGGGAGAAGTCCCTGTCGTAAAACCTTTTTGCAGATTACTCTGAAGCTCTTCAGTTTGGTCAATGATAGGATTGAGATGTAGCTTTTCAAAGATTTTGCCAACATTGCTGGCAACAGTGATTCTACGATAGCAGTTTGGGTACTCAATAGGTTTGTTTTGTTTTTAATAAACAGTAGTGATCATACCATTTTTTGAATTTTTCCGCAATTTTTTGTTCCTGCATGATCTTCGAGAACAAGATTTCTAGATTATTCAGAAGAGCTATTACTCCCATACTTTAGATTTTTCCATCATAATTCCATCACCATCTGAACATTTTCCACTTTTTATTCCATCAATAGCTGCTTATAGGGTATTCACATTGATGACCATTTAAATTACTGTTCTTTTCAATCCCTTCTCTTTTTTCTAAATTAATGATGGACCCATCTATCATATTCCTGTACTCATCATCAAATCTTGGATCATTACTAGCACTACTAAGAACACTGAAGTACCTGCTCCAACCATCTCTAATGTCATTTTCATCAGTGAGGTGTATATAGTCTAGGATAAGTTTGATAAGCTTAGTGATTTTTCCTTCTCGTTGTAGCTTTATAAACTTGTAAATAGAAAAGCTGTTTATCTTCATTAACTGCTTTCATAATGTTACTGTAGATTTGGTGTCTCCTCTTTGCTGCTTCTATTCGTTAGATTTTCCTTAACTCCTTCTTGGCTACTTTTCGCTTCCGTATTAGCTGCTTTCTTCTTTCTTCTGTGCCATTATAAGTTTTCAGTTCCCAATAAATTCTTTTGCTTTTAGCACATGCGGCAAGTACCGAAGGCGAAGTCAATTTTCTGTATTTTTTTACTAGTTCTCTAGGTTCCTTTGGTTGGCTTTCCTCCGCAGATCTTTGTAGAATACCAGTTATTATCGCCAGACGGGATTGACCATCAATAGTTTGACATGTGGAGTTTTCCAATTTCTTTTCAACTTTTTTTGCATAAGCCCATTTATCTATTTTGTCCCAGTCATACACTACAACCAACATTTCCCAACACACTATATCGCTTGTCTCGATTAATGTAGAAAACATAATTTTAAACATACAGTACCTACTATTTTTGATGAAGTGCAATGATATTGTTATAATTCAAGACCACCGGTTATACTGCTTTGAAAAACAAATTTTAGAGACAATAACTAATGAAAATGACCTGGAGTTCCACTACCATGAGCGCTGATGAAAGGGAGCCAATGAGTCCATACAAATTTCCAAGAGGCAAAGGGGGCGTTACTATACTCTGGATTAACAAAATTAGTAATGAAGCTACAGCCCTACCTGACAGTAACCACAGAATTATTGCGATAAACGTAGCAAATCTACTCTGTATTATTAATGTTTACCTCCCTGCAAGAGGCTCAAGTGAGTCTGATCAAGAGTTCGATTCATGTCTAGATGAGATAGCAGAAATGATAATTAAATATGGGGGAAATCTAGATATCATATGGGGGGGGGGGCGATATAAATGGCTCCTTGCACCGGCATAAAAACATAAAGAGAGACCTGTCCTTTCAAAAATTTACAGTGAAGTATGGCTTAAAAATGATACAAGATTAACCAGAGGCTCCGACTTTCTACAATTTCAATGGCACATGTATCATCCCAGATTGATTACATCCTAACCACTAAAATACTGAGGATCCTCAATGTGAATAAAACGTTACCTGATCATTTGAATACATAGATCTACACACAAGGCTATTCAGGCAAAAACTGGATTAAGTCTTGCTGTCCAAAAGCAAAACCAGAGCAGTCAGATTCAAAAACTAACATGAAGGTTGATTGTTTAATTTATGTTACGATAAATAAGTATTTCGAAATGTTTGCAATTCAGTGTTAGCTATTATCGAATATGATGTTCAGACGATCATACTAGCCTTACTAAAACAAAACGCTTTCTTAATTCTATTACTATAGCATTCTATGGCAAAAGTTTATGAGGTGTTTCATCCCTTCTCGATGAAGTCTAAAATTTTGTTTCTAAAACAACTATTTCATTGTTCGTAGCCCCCGAAATTTGCATTTTGTGTGCATATCCTTGTGTAAATTAGTTCAATCAGCTCTGTAAATTTCATACCGAGAATTCATCGTCGCCGTACAAATACAATTGAAATATTCTTTCCATGATTTTACCAAGAGAAACAGCCATGACAGCAAATTTCAAGTAGTCTATCTTCTATACTGTATATATGTATAGCGCGTTTGTTTGGGAGCCTATAGCAATAGTAACCAAGGAAGTCGGTTTATCTTATCGCCACGGATCCATGTATTTCAATAGGTGTCATAGGAGTATTCTGTGATTGTTCTTGATGGTTCTATTGAACACTTGCACTTAGATGGTCTTTGGGTCGGATTCATTGATCTAATCTCACTCTGACAGGTTGGAGGTTCTTCCCTTGTTATATCTGCAGGCATGATAAGCTTTGCCCCTTCTTTTTGTTGTTTCCTCAGTCTTTCTTTTGCTTTTGTTAGTTCTCCCACGGTGGTTTTTTTTATTGCACTGGTTTGTTTAAAAAATATTCCTGTTCTTTTTGTGCTTGCTCCCTTCCTGTGTGGAGTCCACCTGTCGCTATATTTTTCTAAGAATTCTGTGTGCTGCTTGGATCTGATATATCCAGCTTAGTGGTATCAGGGTTGTCCATTTCTTGTACTATACAAGACATGTAATTAGACTTGTATGCCATCTCGAAGCTTTGGTATTCGGAGCTGGACTATTCTCCAGTGCAGTAACCCTGTCTTTTAGGGTGGCCATTTCTATTGCAGCAAGACGTTGCTCGACGAGAGTTAGGCGCTGGCTAGTTATGTAGTCAGTGACAGATTGTGTTTGTAAGTTACGCGATTTTTCACCACAAGTACATTCTGAAGCTAGTGAGTTTGATACATTTATCTCTTTAATCTTCTGTTCTAGATTAATGATATAGGCCCTGGCAGTGGCTAATTTTTTTGAAATTTCATCAAGATCTTGTTCTTTTTTCTTCAGTTCGTTTTCTTTTCGTTGGATTTTTTTATATTGTTCACTTAATATTATGAGATCTTCTTGATGAAGGGTTTCTGTATTAGTGCTGATATCCTGTGAGATTGTCTTATTACATGGAATACCATTTTTACTTTTTATTTTGCCAGGAGATCTGCTAGGAATTGTACCTTCATTGTATAGTTGTGTATTTTCAACACCCGATATATCAGACCCTTCCTCATGATGGTTAGTTGTACTCAAGTCTACATGAATGGAATTATTTTTGTCATTGTCATTGTATTGACTTAGCATTTTTTTCGAGGCTACAACAGCCCCTACATGTGTAATTCTCATCCCACTGTTTTGTTAGTCTGATTTTGTCCGCAATTGTAATGCCCTCACAAGAGAAGTGAGACCAATTTTCACACAAGCCACCGAAAATGATGTCGTGAATACACACTCTAGGTAACCACATGCAGTACACTCTTGGTTTTCTTCATTTGCCTTTGAAATGTTCATATTCTTTTAACTGTCCATGTTCGTGAAGAAGAACATCTTTGATTAAACAACTGAATTACTAAACCTGTATAAATGTGAAGATTATTCTTCAAATATCTCAAATACCTGTAAGTCTAACTTTTTAAAAAGCTATGAGCATGTGAATTCAAAACCGCCAATGGATTTAAGTTCAGTCAGTTAACTAGATTAAAAACATTAAAAAATAATGATTATTTCCTGCAGGCAATTGTTCGATCCCCAGTTTTAGAGGATGTTTTTAAGAGACACTTTGTGTTTCCAAACCTAGAAGAGATAAACTGGTAACCGACCCTGAGGTAGTCTTGCATGTATCGGTGCTTTACCCCGCACATGTAAAAAAAAAACAAGGGAAGAGGAGCTACAGCTAAGCTTTTTTACCCAGATTTCATCAAGTCTGAATCCACATTGACTTACAACATGTTTTTTTCAAACTTTACTTTTCAATTTACTGCAGCTTAAAAATGAAGCTATAGTTATGAGAATAATGTAAAATGAAATTGGCATTGAAATATATAGATTCTCTATATATGTATAGAAAAATTGATGAACACCAAGAAAAGCAAAGAAAATTAAATTCTTTTCTACTAAATCTACAAGATTAAAAGAAAGACTTAAAAATGAGTACTGACTGTTGAACAGGGAGGTAAAGAGATGTACCAAGAACAAGAAAGCATTCATTGAACATCTGGCACAACCATCGAATGGAATTTAACGGTCTACATAAATATAGATTTCACAAAAGCGTTTAACAACATCAACCGACCTACCAGTACTTTGTAAAACTTTACAAAATTATGGATTTCCAAGGAAAATCCTAACAATAATACAACTACCCTGGACACAAGGATTTCAATGCAAGTGTTATTTGTGGAACAACCGAAACAGAAAGTTTTCTAATACAGACTGGAGTAAAACAAGGCTATCTAACCCCCCCCCCCCTTACAATATGCCTAGACTGGATAATGAAAGAAACCACCGAAGGATATAGAGGAGGCATCACTTGGATTCTAACAGAATTATTAGAAGATATCGATTTTGCAGACGATATTGCGCTACTATCTCATCGGCAACAAGACATACAAGACAAAACCAATGATTTAGACAAGACAGCAAAGAAGATAGGAATCAACATTAACATCAACAAAACGAAGGTCGAATCCTTAAAAATCAACGGAAAACCAAACGAGCACATTCCTCCCAACCCTCACAACATTGAAGAAGTCAATGATTTCTCCAATCTTGGATGTTCACTCGCTGACGATGGAAACTCAGAAAAAGACGTAAATTCTAGAATCTCAACAGCAAAGGGGGCTTTCACTGCATTATCAAATATTTGGGAATCCAGAAAGGTCAACACAAGAACGAAACTAAGAATTTTCAAGAGTGCTGTATTTGAAGTCCTCCTGTATGAATCTTGGAAAGTGACAAACTCCATCACAAACAAATTAGACATCTTTCAGACTCGCTGCTTGCGACGAATTCTACATATATTTTGGCCCGATACAGTATCTAATAAAGAACTTTATAAGAAAACAAACACCTACCCGTTTTCATTAGAAACAAAGAAAAAAAGATGGAAATGGATTGGCCATGTACTTAGAGTGCAACCAAATACCACTCCAAGGGTAGACTATGAAATGGACTCCAACAGGAAAGAGGAACAGAGGAAGACCCAAAGAAAACAGGAGACGTTCCATCGGTATAGAAATTAAAAATAGAAGTTGTTCATGGGGTCAGGTACAGCAATTGGCTAAGGACATATCAAAATGGAAAGCTTTGGTAACAGCCTTATGTGCACCCCAGCACGAAGAGGACAAGTTGGCTTCTTTACAAAAGAAGCCAGGAGAGGTCAGCATCAATGTTTTCAAATAGTTTATTAGCTTTTAATTTCAATTTACTTTGGTACATGTAAACAAACAAATGAAAAAGCCGCCGCGTAGAAACCTCATATGCTTTACATGACGGTCATTTGACCTTCTTGCCGCGTTTTCAAGTCGCATGATCTTGTCCAGCGGTCTTCTTTCTCTTTTTTAACGAAAATTCTTCTTATTTTTTCTTCTGCTAAGATTTATTTGCTTAATGAAAAATTACAATTATTTGAGAGGTCATTTGCAGCCATAGCAAATTAATATAACAAATATTTTCTGAAATTCGTCATATAAAAATAAACCACGTCTATTTCCTGTTTCGGTTTTTTGATTTCGCTTTATTTACAAAACCATGACGAAACAGACTGTGTATCAGAATAATTTCGCAAGAAAAATGGATTAAGACAGCAAATTCTGTGGCAGTCTGCCTTTTAAACTCACCACTGTTGGAGAGGTCTGATGACCTCTCCAATTAAGTAAGTAATGCATTTTTTTGGGAAAAGTCGATTTTGAAGTATATAAATCGGTGTTTTAAAAACCGCCTAATTTAACTCTGAGCAGTACAATTTAATAAGGCCGCTTTGGTTTTGTATTCAAAGATATAGGCCATGCTCTTGGGATTTAAAGCAACTGTTAAAAGTATCGACTCCCGTCAGCCAGCGCAGTCCGCGCAGAGTGACATCAATCGAAACTTTTTCTTCTCTATAAATTGTTAGATCTGTACTTCCAAAAATCATTCTACCTTCAGATTCAGTCGGTTGTTAGACAAAATGGACTTTACGGATCTATAATTATGTGATGACCTCCTTGGTATTATGCATTACGATGATAGATTAACACCTTTTTCGAGAACGCCGTTGTCGATTCGTTGATCTTCATCAGTGGAAAAACGGACCTGTATAAGTACGGCTAGAGAAGAATTGTCTTACTGTACGCGTCCGAAAGACGCCTACACCCTTTTAACGAACGATCCTTTCATTTAGGACCTCGAGATATAACCTGTTTCAGGAAAAATGGAAACGGAAATGACGGAAAAAAATGCCCGATATCAACGTTTTCTCCTTTTCCCACAACGACTTTTAAAAATTACCCTTTTAAAGATAAATTTCACCATTTAATAATCATTATCATCAACATTATTATTATCGTCTGAAACGTTTGAACTTGGGCGAGTCCAATATTTTGTTGTCTTGTAAAGAGTCAAACCTTAACTCTTTACCAGAAGACAAAGTTTTGGTCGCGACCAAATTGAAAGCGTTTGCAGACGACAAACTAATGTAGCTCAACTGATGATTTCGGTCTTTGATAGGGTAGAAAACATTGTGGGAAAAAGGAGAAAATACTGGTTACCAGCATTTTCTCTTTTTCACATGTAGCATTTAAAAAAGCCATCTTCTTCAGAGCCGTTAAAACTCTAGACCGTACGTGGGAAAGGGTGTAAATGCTTTACAAATGGAATATGAATATTTTATCTTCAATTCTTGAAACTGGTCGTCATGTTTGAAAGGCAACTGCAAAGCTGTTTTAAGACAAGAGAATCACCGATATGTGCAGGTCTTTATCACATATACATATAAATGGCCTGCAACACGCGAAAAGGGGCATTCGGACATTTGCGTAAAGTGTCGTCTCGGATCAGCCTGCGCAGTCCGCGCAGACTAATCCGAAACGAAAATTTCCGTGTTTATGTAATTTTCTGTTTTGCGCAAGTCTACTGTAGGACAAAATCTAATGTAGTAGCGGACTGCGCAGGCTGATCCGAGACGACACTTTGACGTAAATGTCCGAACGCCCCTTGTGGCATGTAGCAAGCCATTAATAATCGTGCAGGTCTGTATCACATAATTATAAAATTAACTCTTAACTGAACTACTGCGATAAAACAAAGTTTCCTGGAAATTTCATTTTATCTAGATAAAATTTTCAGGAAAATTTGATTTATCGCAGTAGTTTTCTAAAATAATCATGATAGTTATCTCGTATCTCGTGGCAGAAATATGCCACCATACTATAGTTACGTAAAACTTGCGCAAATTTTGTTCGTAAATTCCTTAGTAAAACAGGGCCCAGGTCTGCATCACATACTATACTCTGTACATGTAAATAACTGTCCGTGCAGGTCTATAACGATCGGACAGCACATTCTGCTCATTCTAAAAACTTGACTCGTGAACACAGACCGTGCGTCATCCGCGCATGTACCCTTTACCGAGCAATCTCGTGTTTTAAAGACCCCAGTGAAATCGACTTTTGAAAACAGTGTGGGAAAAAGGGAGAAAACGCTGGTTACCAGCATGAATGTTACCAGCATTTTCTGCTTTTCCCGCAATGTTTTCTTCCCTTTCAAATACAAATACGATCATTTGAGCCACATTGGGTTTATCGCCTGAAACCCTTTAGAATTTGGACAAGTCTAAAATTCATCGTCTGGTGGAGAGTCTTGCTTCGATTGATTGATTGATTGTATGGTGTTTAATGCCGTTTTCAACATTATTTCAGTTATATGGCGGCAACCACTGCACCTATCCATGCTTTCCTGGGGTTTCTTTTACCGGTACTCTGCACAGTATTCTTTCCAAGCCACTGGCTGCTTTCCCACATAACTATTGTCGAAACATTGGCCAGCCATGAGAGAGGAATGAATCCTGTCGGACTATCATCAATCCTCGGAAAGAAATTGGCGTTAAACTCCGATAAATACACACGAATCATGCTCTGGCATAAGGGGGTTTAATACATCTCCATGTTGCATTATACCATGCAAGTCATCACATAATTATGGTTCTATAAAATCCAGTTTGTCTCTCAACCGGCTGAGTCATGAAGAAAAATAGTCTTTGGACGCGCAGAAAATGTACGAAAAACAAAAAACTTTCGATACAGGTCAGCCTGCACATCTAGTGTGCAGGCTGACCTGAGTCGATACTCACCCATTACCACACAATCCTGAGTTTTAACGACCGTTAGAAAGCAACTTTTTGAAACATTGTGGGTAAGGAAGAAAATGCTTGTAATCCTTTTCCCACAATGTTTTCGACCCTCTCACAGGCATTTTTTGTTTTTTTGTTTTTTTTTGTTTTTTTTGTTTGAGTTACAATTCTTTTCTTTAAAAGCTTTCAATTTGGGCAAGTTTAAAATTTTGTCTTCCGGTAAAGGGTTAACCCCCCCCCCCCTTTTTCAGAGAGCATGCCTCATATATACCTGTATATATTGGTATCGGGTGCTTACGTTGTTCCAGAAAAACGTATTTTAGAACAACCGTTTTCTCATCTCTTATCAAATTAAAGAGCAAAGCTTGGCGGTTAAATCGTGATGGACTATTTTCTTATTGGATGTCCGTAGAATTCGGGTTTGTTTCAAAATAAAAAAAAAAAACGATATTTGGTCGGTCTAAGAATTATAGTACTCTAAATATCGGATGTGTTCTTGAAAAACTGATCGTGGATAGGTGACTTTATAGAATATTATTTATGTAGTTTATCGACTCAATAGATCTGAGTTGCGCTCTTGCAAAAGGGGTCTTAATGCATCTCCATGTTGCTTTACACCAAGAAAATCGTCGCAAAATAATGACGTAGAATGGTCCCTAAAATGTGGAAAATTTACAACTAGCAAAATGTTTCCATCCATGTCAACCTGCGCAGTCTGACATGAATCGAGTATTTTTGCGGAGCGTTAAACCTTATTGTTACAGAGCACGATTCATCTGTATTTCATTTTTAATAATTGCTTACATTTGCGTATTTAGAAAATGCCATGAGCGCTAATCCAAATTAAATTTCGTGGCGAATAATTGCTTTATTCATTAATTAATTACCTTTTCAGCATGAGAACATCGTCTGATTCATTTTAAGGGAATATGAAGAACAATCTCTATGACAATGCCTTTCGTATGACAGTATCTGGTATATTTGTGCAAAGAGAGACTTAATCTAAGAAAAATAGGAAATATAATGCGTAAGTAGAAATTTACAAGTATCATTATCATATTTTTTTTCATAAGATCGAGTAAGTTATTAGAATAGAATAGAATTTATTCGTATACAGAGGCCTCCCGGCCCATACAAATTCACACAATTAAATTCAAGAGTTCTGTCCTCGTAGATAATTAAATCTCTAAAACTGCTACAAAAAGTAACTGAAAAAAAAGTTCCCTTTTATGATAAAATACTAAAACCATCGAAAGATAGCAGGTTTTCTTTTCTCTGGTAATAAATCTAACAGCCTAGGAGAGTGTAAATCTTTGATGAGACTACACGATCTATGCGGACTGATCTCACTACACACCGTCTGCATTGGAAGAAAAAATAAGCCCGTCTTTCTTTTTTTTCTTTCAATCACTCTTCGCTATTGTTATTGTCATTGTTGTCATTTTGCAACATAGCCTATTGCCGAACGATCTACAAGTGCAGAAAATATTCTCGCTTCTGCCCTGAGAAGGTATGTCCTTTAAAATTTATATACATTCTCTATATACTTCGACATGAAATTGTTTGGGCGTATGTATGTATGTATGTATGTATGTACGCACGTTCGTACAGGTGTACGTACATAATCTTAGGAATATTATGTGTTCAGTCTTGTATAAAGCTGCCGATGGGGAAAAGAGAAGAGCTTTGCATACTATAATTGGCTTGCAACACACGAAAAGGGGCATTCGGACATTTGCGTAAAGTGCCGTCTCGGATCAGCCTGCGCAATCCGCGCAGGCTGTTACGGTTTTGGTCGATTGTTTTTAGATTTCGCGACGCGGATTTTTTTTTTAAATTCTTTTTAGAACACATCTCAGCCGGCTGAAAAAAAGAAAGAATACACCCGAAGATTGTCTAGAAACGCAAATCGTATATGAAACAAAGCGCCTGTGCCCCTATCAGCGAAATTGGAAGGATGATTTCAAAAGGATACTTTATGACGAATTTTGAATCATCAGGCCCCTTCGTCACTGGATTAATAAAGTAACTTAAATCTATGTACATGCTATTAAAAAACATGATATACATGACATAATGTATTTCTACCACTTCTACAGCTGCAGTTGTTACTTTTGTCATAAATTTTGGCGTATTAGACCCCATTTTTTTCCTATTTAGTGTGGCACTCTTGGGACACTCATACCCATATTTAACGTTCTCAGATCCCTATAACATGATAGATAGATACTTTATTGAAGTAACGTAAACTATACATAGTTTCTAGTTACACAATGTGAAAGTAATACAATTTATACACAAGGTCGTTCAAACAAACAAACAAACACACAACAACACAGACAGACAAACATTATCACACACACACACACACACCCACACACACACACACACACACATACACGCACAGAGAAAGTTAAATTCAAAAAGAAACAACAAATACATAAATAGAAAAAACAGAAAAATTATCTTAGAGAATTGGCGTTTGGAAAAAAAGAGAGAAAAACATGTCGGAACTGTAGTATAATTGATGACAGTTATTCAAAGTACTCATAAAGTGGATTATCCATTTTCCAACGTTATTTTGCGCTTAAAGGCCTCTTTCAGAAACTTGGCTAAATTTTTCAAAATTGTTTTATTACTGGATTTTAATAACTGAACTAATTTATACATGCTTGGTCTATTTGTATAGTATGGTCTAATATACTGATTACGTATGTCAGAATATGCCGGACAAATAAGAATAAAATGGAACTCGTCCTCAACTTCATTTTTATTACATTGATAACAAATTCTTTGATTATAATCGATTCGTTGAGAGCCATATCTTCCCGTTTCTACTTTTAAAATATGAGAGGACAAACGTATTTTTGCAATAAATCTATATAAGTGTTTAGGTAAAAGTGTAATATAATCCTCTATACAAAAAGTTTCTTTAATATCTTTATAGATCCTGGTAGATTGACTATCATTTATACTATTTGACCAATTTTGAATGAACATGTCGATAATTCGTCTTTTGAAGATTGGAGGGAACGATTTGAGATTAGCACTTGACTGTGTATTCCATATGTCAGAAAAGCCTGTAGTATCTAGGACGGACTTAACATTCGATGCCCAGTTTTTAAGACCATTATTACAATCAATTAACATAGCTTGGTATATTTGCCGTAAAAGTACACTTTCAGATTTTAATATTTTACACCAATACTTAATTATTCGAACATTTCTGGAAATATAAAGCGGGTATCGTCCTAGTTCCCCATAAAGACTTGTTGTACATGTTGATTGTTTGACATTATGTATATATCTCAAGAATTTCAGATGGATCCTTTTTTGTTTACTTTTCGAAAAACCAGTTATTTCGCATCCGTAATTCAAAGCAGATCCCACAAAGGTGTCAAAAAGCTGCAATAAAATTTTCACTTTAAAATCATATTTACTGGTATTCGCTATAAGAGTATGAAGGGCTTTTAAGCCTTTTCCAGTAATGAATTCATTATTTAAAATAAATGTGCCAGTATAATTAAAAACTGTTCCTAGATAATTAAAATCATTTACGACCTGTATATAACTATTATTAAAATGCCAGCGCTCGTTTTCTCTTAACAATCCTCTTTTCCTGAATACAACAATTTTGGTCTTCTCTACATTTACAGTTAATCCCCATTCATGACAATACAAGTTTAAACGATCCAAACTTTTCTGGAGATCCTCAGGACTTTTCCCGAGGATAACCAAATCATCTGCAAATAAAAGTAGAATGAACATGATTTCATCAATTGTAATACCAGAATTAACATCGTCTGCTAAAAATAGCTCGAGATCTTCCAAAAATAAAGAAAATAATAATGGGGAAATTACCTCCCCTTGTTTTAAACCGACTGCACATTCGAAAAAGTCTGAATAATCATTACAGCTTCTAATACGTAGTTTAACTGCCGAATACATATTGCGTATTACTCTTAAAATTTTACCTTAAAGCCCTATATTATATAATTTAAACCATAATCCCTTTCGATAAACACTATCGAACGCCTTCTTTAGATCGATAAAGGCACAATAAAGTCTAGTTTTTCGATTTAAAATATATTGGATAAGGGAATGAAGTACAAAAACGGCATCCGTAGTAAATCGGTTTTTACGAAATCCAAATTGAGCATCGCTTAAAATACCATTATTTTCAATCCAGTTGGAAATGCGATTATTTAATACTCCGGTAAAAATTTTGGAGGAACAACTTACTAGTGTTATGCCGCGATAATTGTTTACATCTTTCCTGTCATTCTTTTTAAAAATTGGAATAATAGTACCTTCGCACCAACTTTCAGGAAAATATCCCGTATTAAATGTACTGTTAAATATGTCTACTAAGTGTGATGAAAGTATGTCAATAGATTCGATAAAGTATTCGTTTAAAAGATTATCACTGGCATATGATTTATTTCGCTTTAAATCGCGGACAACTTTTTCGATTTCTTGATAAGTGATACGTCTGTCGAGTTCCTGGTAATTTGTGTAATCTGAGTTAAAGTCATGCTCAGATACAAAGTTCTCTGCTTCGTGATTGCTGACATTTCCTAAACTTTCATCAAAACTCGAAAATGTTTGTAAAAATCGTCTAAGCTTATGTCATCACTATCAACTGATTTCTTTTTACTGAATAATTTCCAAAAATTTCTTGGATTTGTATTTTTCAAACGTTCAATATTTTTGAATTTTTTATGTTCGTGAAGCCTCTTCTTTTTTGCTATTATCTTTTTATACAGGGCTTTTTTTATCGCACATATCAACACGGTTTCGGTTAGTTTTGGATAAATTGTAATTTTGCAACGACTGTCGATATATTTGCTTCGCATTTCTACATTCATCATCAAACCAGTCTGCTTTTTTAACGTTTAAGGAATTATCCGTATTATAACTACTAGTGTATATCCTCTTCTCAAAAAGGGGTCTTCCTATCTCATCCAAAATTTGTGTAAATTGCAAAATACAGTTATCAATATCATTGTATGTACAAGACTCAGGCAAAGAATCTACAATATTGTTAAATGATGGCAAATTCGATATAACCATACTTCATGTGTCTTACATGCTTGGCAGATGTTTTTAGAGCTTTGTAGGAATGGTGGCCATTGTACTACACAGTAATCATACAGTTGTCAGCACTAAATTTCTTGTGACACAGACCTAAATCTATTTTCTTTTCACATGCATACATTACATACTTTGCTGATAGCCCATCAGTATTTAGTCATTTTTGATTGTATCACACAAAAAAAAAGTTCATAATTATCTGGGTCGTATTCGCAGGATGTGTGTGCTCTGCATCCAAATTTTGCAAAAGTACAATAGATTATTGATGCGGAGGAGCAGAATGATGATCTGTTGGCTCATGATGTAGCCACTCTACAAAACATAGCATACAAAATGCTGATGAATCTAATTTATTAAAAAAGAAAAATAAGAAAATAAAAAGAATCAAATGAAATAATAAAAACAAGTTGATCAATCAAATCATACTTTTTTGTAACTTCGGAGGGATCCCTGATAATCAGGAGGGCACCCAGATAATAAAATAAGGGATTCCTGCCGGATCCCAAAGAAAAATAAAAAAAAAAAAAAATGTGTCAAACCCTAGAAATCCGATGAATTTGCTGAATTTAGGCTTTACTGAGGATTGTTATGAGTCAGGTATGTTGTCAGAAATTTAAAGGTTGCTTAGTTTTTTCACAAGCTGATGCAAAAAAATAGGAATAAATTGCACAAATATACAACTCGTTTCAAGGCATATAACCGCACTGATACATTTCTTACCCACTTAGATCTCGGCAGCAGTAAAGCTTGACCAAGTTCATGTATATTTTATAAACTCAAGGGTGATTCTGGTTTATTTTTTTCTATACATACAACGTAGGCATGAGAATATGCATTTATAAGAACAAAGATGAAAGACACTACACACCAGAAATGGAAATTAAATGAATAACAAAATTAGAGTCTATGAACTTATACAACACTCGATTATAAAATTCTTTCACTTGTATTGTATATCTAATGGCAGTATTATTTTCTAAAAATCCACTTTTTCCCATTGCAAAAAGCTTAAGAATATATTACAAATGATCTATTTAATTAAAAAAAGGTTTAATATTATTTTCTCGAAAGAGCAGTTATTTTAAAGTTATTTTAAAACATTTTGACAACCCTGTGACTTTACTCACCGCTCTTGGCTATCTACTTGTCAAAATAGGAATTACCATGAAAAATTTCTGTGTGTCAACATGATTTTCAGTATAAACAAAGCAAGCAAAAAACATATTAATGTGATAATTTGAATACTTTCTAGAGTTCACTTCTAGATGAACTTTCTATCACGTATCATTTCACCCAAATTGGCAAAATTTCAAACTTTGCCTTTAGTATTAGGCATGTGACGAATGAGTCATTGTTTCTTCTTTATTTTTACTTTTAGAATTGACATCTTGCAATTAGCTGGTTCAGTTTTGGTCGCACATAACTACGGAATCGAGAATAAGATATAGTAGTTTTATTTCCCACTTGTACATACAAGTAAATTGTGAATACATATCATAACATTAAGACAATATAGGTAAAAAATTAGGACAAAAATATGTATCAATTCCTACACTGTAGAAAAATAGGCAATTCGTCGCAGTCGGTGTTGCGGAGGAATGTAAGATTTTATGTAAAACGTTATCAGTTAAGGGTATTCCTTTTTTCAAACACTAGTCTTATAAACTTACAAAGATAAAACAAAACATTGTACATAATCTTTACTTTTTATTAAACATAAAAATTTGTGCATACTTGGTCTGACTGTACAGTATTTTTTTATGGACTTTTTGAGTAAACTTGAAAAGAAAGGACATTCAATAATGAAATGAAATTCGTCTTCAATCGAGTTTAGATCACAATGACGACATATTCTTTCATTTCTGGGTAATCTGGTTCTACAATGCCTCCCAGATTCAATAAATAAATTATGTGAAGATATGCGTATTTTTGATGACTGGATTCTTAAGTGTCTTGGTAAAGATATTTTCAGATAGTTCTCAATCGTAAAATCTTCCTTTAGGAAATAATAAAAAGTGGACAAAACAGTACAGGCTGAAATATTTGTAAACCATGTTTGCATATAAGAATCAATTAACCTTTGCTTAAATGAAACTATATTGGTTTTGATTAATAGTGTTGTGGTGTTCCCAAACATACAGGAATCCGTCCAACCGTTTGTTATCATCACCAGAAATGTCCGTTCAGGTGTGGCGAATATCCTGTCCTTTGTCACCAATTCATAAAAAGAATTAAGACACTTTTTCTTGTTTCTCATCGTCTTTTAGAGGACCAGTAAAAAGTAATTGACAAGATCATATAAATTTTTCTAGCTGCTCTTGAAGATTATAATCGTCTCAGGTCATAGGTTAAATGATTTCCATTTTCACAATTCATTTAAGATAAACATTAAGTACATGTAAGTCCAAGGTTGCTTTTTACGTCTGACACCATGTAATGTTAAATTGTGTTTATAATTAAATACGTGGAGTTCTATTAAAGTAACAATAAAGGCTAAATGTAAAGAAAGCGGGCGTTTAATTGCATTTGAATTTATATCATACCACTTAAAAGTATGGAAATTATTGTGAAGATTACAATCTGTCATTGTACGGTCGGTCCAAGTGTTAGTCGCTGACAGAGAAATTAATTTAAAAAAAAAAAACTAGGTTAAAACCTGCCAGGTAGCTGTGTCTTTTGTTTACCTTTTGCCTGATTTTAAAATTCTTTTTCCTGCCAGCGACTGACATATGGCCCAACCACACGATATCAGACTGTCATCTCCACAATATTTTCCATACTTTTAAATGGTATGATTTAAATTAAGATGTATTATGACACCTGTTTTGATATTTTGGTCTTTACTGGGCCTTTAACTCATAGGCTGCTAAGCGCCACTCCATGACATTTTACGGACAGCGTAAATCATGATCAGAGTGCACAGAACGTGTAGTCTGATCTTCGATCTACAGGGGATATTTTTTCTCCAAAACATAACTTTAAAATACATAGCAATATTCAGGTTTTTACCATCCGCTTGAAAGTTTCATTTGACCTTTTTAGCAGGTTAAGGGTTGCACTTCAACTGGATCATAGTTAATCAATAGCACAAGATGTAATACATGTAGTTAACTATTTAACTCTTTACAAAACGAAAAAAAAAATACGCTCTTCCAAATTCAAAGCTGTTGATGACCACAAATTTAATCACGGTGGCTCAATTGATGAAATCTGATTCTAAAAGGGCAGAAAACATGTTGGGAAAAGAGAAAATGCTGGTTACCGGCATTTTCTCTTTTTTCCGCAATGTTTGTACAGGGCTTCTTCCCCAATGTCATTTAAACTCGGGATTGTGTGGTAAAGGGTCGATATACAAGACGTAAAATAACAGTTTAACATAACAGTTTAACGGTACACAATGATCTAAATAATCAGTGAGTCAAGGAATGACAAGGGCGTCCTGTCCAGTGAGAGTTTATACGTTCCAGTGGTGAAAGAATAAATGAAATGAGCCTGATTTGCATAGATCACTTAATTTACATATAAGCAAACATCTTGTACCTTATGAATGACATATTGTTCAAATAGGGATGGTAGAGATGTAGAGGTAATTAGTCAAAATTATCATACATTTATATAGCAGAAAAAGATTTCTAACAGAAAGAATTGTTTTCTGTGAGGCACTATTTGGCAGCTCTGGGGTTTTTTGTTTAAACTGAATTTGGGTCAATCTGGATGCCTATAGACTAGCTTCGCTCGTCTAAAAATGGAGATTTGTGAAACGTTTTATTTTTGGATGGTTTTTGTAAATAGATAACATTGCATCAAAGAAGTATAGCAGATGTTGCTTCATTTGAATGCATTTGATCGAAACGTGAGTTTTCGTACATTTTAAATGGTGTATAAGCGTTTCTATGGATTGCTTATATAGATAAACAATCTTCATGGCGAATACTTGCAGTCATTCGACCGATTCCGAAATCTAACGAAGTTGATCGAATTGCACTCGTGTACACGCGTAGAAAATTATTAAGTTACTAAACAGTACAAGAAAAGGATCATCCCCTGTCAAATCAGTTTCCTATGTTTTGAATTAAGGCCCTAGAGTATCGTTTAGCGTTACTAACGCTTCTAAATAAATGTCATAAATGTGAAAGCAAATAGGCCGTATTTATAAATGTGTGCTCGCACATTTTTGACCAATCGCAAGTTACTTAACCTGGGTTACAGTCCGTTCAATTTTTCCTTTTCTATCACTCGGACGTCACTTTGTCAAAAATGATGGCCTAGGGACTTTCGAAAACCGATCGCAGCGACATCTAATTTCAATTCCATCTCACAGTGGAGTAGAGTAGATGTCGCTGCAATACGTTTTCGAACGTAAATGACTAAAAATAGATCCTGAAATTCCAACAGCCTCACATAGCCAACTTTCACGGACATGCCTTATCAGCAGTCTCGCATACCAAGAAATCGATATCATACGTAAAGGTTCGGGAGTTTCCGGAGTTTGGCGAACTTAAACCGCGTATATACTAGTAATCCATATTTGATATCCTGCAGCTATAAAAGATAAGAGAAGCGTAACATTACGTAACAGTAGCCTGCATCAGATTTACAATCCTTGCCTAGACTGTATATCTGCCCCGGCGGTTTTTTTTTCCGGATTTCAACCTAAACCCTTTGTCTCCTTGAAGATCAATATATGGCTGCACAGAATGTGCACCCATATCAGAGTGCTCAGAAAATTTGATTTACATTGGTCATCAGATACAGCAAGATTTTTCTTTGGAAAAGACCATTGAAATTGTTGTATTTAAGCTTTGTCAGTTTGTAAATGAATTCATTCCTCTGTTTAAGGGTCAAGTTTGGATTCTCTGAAACATTACTGATCCCTGCTGTTCGGCCCTTAAACTGCTCTGTGCGTCTAAATGCACTTTTTGCTGACAATGTAGACCAATAATTAATAAACTGCAAAAAAAGTAGTCTCATCTTGAATTCTTATTTTGTTGACAGTGTAGATTTATAACAAGCTGCACAAAACAAATAGTCTGATCTTGGACCTGATCGATTCTGTGCGTCGATTTTTAAAAATCCTTGATATTACTATATCAACAGGTTGTTGCATCCAGCAAAAAATTCGGCATTTTGGGATTCCGGTTTAACACTAAATTCATCATACACTTTCGAGTCTAACGGACCTGAAAGAAAAGCCTTTTGAAAACTTTGTGGGAAAGGGAGAAAATTCTGGTAACCAGCATTTTCTCCTGTTTCAAAGACAGGCATTATAATTTGAGTTGCATTTAATTTGTTGTCTGCAAATGCTTTTAACTTGATCGAGTCCAAAATTTCGTCATTTGGTAACGAGTTCAACTTTTGACGGAAAAATGTGCTATATTCAGTTAAATACTAGTACCTTAGCAAATAATTCCATGGTTTTACGACCCTGAGAAAGAAGGCTTTTGAAAACACACGGAAAGGTAAAAATCTTTGTGATCGACAAGTTCTCATTTTCCTACAATGTTTTCTACCCTTTCAAAAGCAAGTTTTATTATGTGCCTCATTTCCGCGGTTATGCTTTTTGCAGGTTGCTTCGTTTTAAATATGGAAGAATCAACAATTAGCCCCTCACTGTTTAGACTAATTCTTACCAATGAACAATGAATATATGAAAGTTGTTATAAGGGGAACATTTGGAAGATGCAAGAAACTGTTTGACTGATTTAAAAAAAAGAGTTGTTTGAAAAAGTTAGAGATCAACTGCATGGTCTTTAGAAGTCGTATTTTATACAACAATAGGTTAAATTTGTAATTTAATTCTTCACCAAACGACAAAATTTTAGACTTGTCTAAATTTAGGTTTGTTTTTTTTTTTAAAGACAAATAAAGGGTGATTCAAACGATGAAATCTGTCTCTAAAAGGATCAAAATCAGTGCGAGAAAAGGAGTAGATGCAATAACTTTTTACAAGTTGTTTTCAAAAGCTCTCGGGACTGTGTGGTACAGGGTTAAGTATTACCTTTTCCCACAGAGCAATTTTAGAAGAGGATATTTCTCTGGGATTTTCATGAGTGTATACGTAAATGATAATTATGCAGAAGCTAACTTTTTAAGTCATTTGTAAAGGAATATTCGTTTGTTTTACTCCCTTTTTCCCCAATATTCATAGTCTATGTCAATTTTAATATATTGGATCTAGTACTGTCATTCTTTTTTTGTTAATACTCTTTGTAGCAGAAACTGATTGAGTGGTGTAAAAAAATATTTTTTTAAAAAGAAGATAACTTGTAAAAAGTTATTGCACTCGTTTCCATATTTTATCCTAAACAATTAACCGTATTTGTACAGCAATAGGTTAAAGTTATTTAAATCTTTACTAAAAGACATTTTCAGATTTGTTCTATTTGAAGTCATTAAAAAAAAATTGAAACCTGACTCAAACGAAGGAATTTGTCTTTTAAAGAGTTAAAACATTGTGAGAAAAGGAGAAAATCAGTGGATTTGTCTTTGAAAGGGTCAAAAACATTCTCGGTTAAAATGCTGGTTACCAGCATTTTCTCCTTTTCCTAAAATGTTTTCAAAAGCCTTCTGGCTCGGGGTTGTAAAAATTCGGAATTGATTGGTTAATGGCTAAAACGCTAGGTTCAGCTATAGTTGCTAATACAGACAGTGCCGATCAAGATAACACTACGCAGTCTGATCTCCGCTACTTTGGTCTGGTCAACACAACCTTGAAAAGCCTTCTACCTCAGGATCATTAAATCTTGGGACGGTGTGGTTGTGTAAAACTCTTTTTAGAGTATTGAGATTAGCCATTTATCTCTCATGGCTAAACTTTTTTTTTTCAACTGAGTTTGTACGTAGCTAGAGCCCAATACCTCAGGCCGTGGCGTACAGGGCTTGACACTGGAGGTGGCCGATTCCAGTCCCCAGCTCGGCCAATTACTTTCAGAAGATTGATAATAGTCATCGCTACACGATGTATGCCACTCTTACCACTAGTTTAAACGGTGGTTACGAGAAAAGGCAGACAGTAGCTTGGGAGGAATATTGTGCCAAGTACTAGTTATAGAAATCCAGGAGTGCACGGATTAGTGGGTTGATGATAAGACTGAAATAATGATGGAAAATGGATCAAACACAAAACAACTAAATCTTGCTTTCAAGACAATCTGTGTCATTTGACAGCACAAATATCATCTATGCGCTATACTGCGTTTTGATTGGCTGATATGTTTCATTTCGCTCTACTGCATCCCCTTACAACTGAATCCTTTATCTATTGAGGCTTTGGCTGCTGTGCGCGACTTATTGACCTTTTGCGGACAGTGTAGATCAAGATCAGACTGCACAGAACGTGCAGTCTAATCTTTGATCTACAATGTCCGATAAGGATATATTTTCCTTAAAAAAAATACCTTTGAAATAGCAAAATTTGTGTTTTTACTATCAGCTTAAAAGTTTTATTTCAGTTATTTAGCGAGCGAAGGGTTAACTCTCTCACTACCAATTAAATGAGCCATGCTCTGGCAAAAGGGGGCTTAATGCATCTCTGCCATCCATTATACCAAGCAAGTCATTACATAATTATGGATCTATAAAATCCATTTTTTGAAACAACCGACTGAATCATGAGGTAGAATGATCCTTTGACATGCAGAAAATTTAAAGATAGCGTAAATTTTCGGCCCATGTCAGCCTGCAACGGACTGTGCAGGCTCACATGGGTAGATACTTTTCGCAAATGCATTAAGCCCCCTATTCCCAGAGCATGGCTCAAATACATTCTACTTTTTTCGAAGGCTTTAAATAAATTTACGTTGCGTTTGGAGCTGACTCTAGTAAAAGATGAACATGAGGTAGCGGAAGGTGTAGATCAAAAATCAGTCTGCACATTTTGTGCAGTCTGATCTTGATCTACGCCATCTGCAAAACTTATCCAAGGCGACATTGGCAGTGAGAGTTAAACGTTTTTATGACCCTGAGTTGGTGGACTCTTGAAAACATTGTAGGAAAAGAAGAAAATGCTACATGTACTTTCATTTACTCAGTTATTTTTACCCTTCTCTTTCCTTTCCCCCCCCCCCCCCAACTATTTTAGCCATGTTTGGTGCATTATATCGTGTGCAAAGTCTTTTAATTTGGACAAGTCTGATTTTTTTTTTATACCTGGTAAAAAGTTTAGCTAGGTAAGCTAGCATTTGTTTCTTTTCCAAAAATGTTTTCAAACACTTTAAAAGAATAGTTCCATCACACAATGCGGACAGAGCTGAAAATTAACCGTATACCACACAATCCTATGTTTAAATGGCCCCTAGTTAAAAGATTTTTTATGAACACTGTGGGAAAAGAAGAAAACGTTGGTTACCAGCATTTTCTCCTTTTCCCCAGTGTTTTTTTTCCAAATTCCATCATTTGAGCCACATATACGTTGTCATCTGCAAATTTGTCGTCTAATAAAGGGTGAAGGTCAATCTGTGTAATGTAGGGAATAGCCAGTATAAAAACAAATGGAAAATGTTCAGTGTAGGAAAATCAGCTTTGGTTCAAACCCCTGTAACAAACAACTGCAAGATTTATTGAACTTCAGGTAGATGACTTCTCAAAACATTCTAGGAAAAGAGAAAATGCGGGTAAACATAATTTACTCCTTTTCTTATAATGTTTTTCATACTTTCAAAATCACATTTGTCTTCTGAAAATGTTTACCAATTGGACAAATCTAAAATTTGGGTTTTTGGTAATGGGATAATTCAAAAACAAACTACATGTAAATGTACTTCATTTCTTATTTTTTTTAAACCCTTTACTAGACGACAAAATTTTAGCCTTGTCCAATTTGAAAGCATTTGCAGACGACAATTTCAGTGTAGCTCAAATGTTTCGATTTTTCTTTGAGAAGACATGGTTAACAGTCTTTTCTCCTTTTCCCACAATGTTTTCAAACGGCTTTCTTCTCATGGTCATTAAAAGTCTGCATTATGCTGTAAAGGGTCAAATGGTGTTTAATGGCGCATCGACATCTATGGTCATTTAGCGTGCTTGAAAGGTAATGTATTATCAATAGTTGTAAGAACTAAGTGGTAATTTAAAAGTTAATAAACTGCTCAAAAGTATTAAAGGATCACACAAATGCTAAAATTCAAGTCTTCACTCTGCTAAGTACTCGGTCTTTCACGTTGTTCTGAAAACCATCAGCTTACATTCTTACTAGACAAAATGGCTAAATAGTTTTCTTGTTTGTCTCATTTTAAATGCTGATAAGCCATGTTAAGAAGAAAATCAAGAAATTTGTTTTCCTTATTGTTTTGTTAAACAGCTCATATTTTTCCAATCTTTTGTTCATATTCTTGTCAAATCTAATGAAAGAAGAGGACGAGATGAAATAATGACACCTCCGATTCTCTTAAAAGCTTGTGTGACATATCAAAAAAACGGCTTTGACAAGAATAGCCCGTACATCTTTTGTGCAAACCAAACTGTTTTGCTTGCTCTGAGATTTTACATTGTTAAGACTGAATGAACTTATGAGCAGAAAATTATTTGCATTGTCCTGGACTGAAAAAATTATCTTGCGATCGAAGTTGAGGACATGTGATCCTTTAATTGTTTTGAGCAGCATAATACTTCATGAACAAGAATTAAAAATTAAAGCAGAAAAATGTGGAATATATCTATCATATGATTGTAAGTGCTAGTAGACTTAGCAACGAGGCAATCCTCATTGCAGAGTCATCCAGCGTGTTTTATATTTATGTCCTAAATTTAAAACTTCTATATTTTATTATAAAAACTCTATGTCTTTCATATATTGTAAGATGTTATTCTGTTTAACATTTAAAGATAACATGTACTTCATTTTTCATAATGTGGTATCAATTTGTAAATATCTTAACCCATAACCATACTGGCTAATTTCAGATACAGCATTTGCTTGTATACCCTAGGGCTGTACATGTGCCGACATATTTTCAAATAACTTGAATGAATTCAAAGTACACAGAGGATGACCAACTGGTTGTGTTTGATATTTAAGATCTGTCACTCAAATGGGGTGTGATGCAGTTAGAAAACCACATCACACTGCATTTGAGTGACAGATTTTTAATATGTCATCTGCAAACACTTTCAATCTGGACAAGCCTACTCTTTTGGTATTTGGTAAAGAGTTAATCTGTCTACAGTAGGGATGTGAAGAATGTTGTGGTAATCGCTGGGATTGTATCTTTTACACTTGTATATTGTATATCACCAAATGGTTCAACTTTCAAATATCATCTCAGTTTTGCCTTCCATGGTCTGTCTGTTTTGCTCTAGATCTGTACTTTACCTAAAATTAAACAAAAACAGAGGTAAGGAACTACATCCACATCCCCAAGTAGGCCAAAGTGGTCATTTGATTTAGCCTGTAGCTCTCAAAGAATTATGTTTTGATGATAAGAAATAACTTAATAAATGTAAAATTTATTTAATTCCTTTCCCTTTAAGCTGACGTAATATTGCAATCTGCATTACAACCATTCAACCAGACAAGACCGTTCGTATAGCACAGTGTGGCTAATATTTTAGCGAATATATTACAGGCATGTTCATGGTCATTTTTTTTTCAAAACAAATGCTCATTTTGGTGTCAGCTTTGTAATGACCATTCTACTCTCTGCTGTGTCCTTTTTTCTCAAAGACCAAAACCAAAAACCCTGTATGGGAATAAGTAGAAACCATTACTTTATATGCTGACACAATATATAATATTTATTTTATACACTCCAGACATCAGACAAAACTGTCCACCTAGCACGGTGTGGCCAATATAGGGAGGAGCTTTTTCTCTAGGCATGTCGATGGCCATTTTCTTCCTTGCTCCATACAATGTGGGTGTCAGCATGTAAATGGCCATGTTGATGTCACTATGGGGTTATATTATAATGTTTTCGGACATGCCTTGGCCTGACAGTCTTACATGAGAGACGGGTGCAAATATGTAAAGTAAATTAGTTGGGTTGAGGTTTTAATGAGACTAGGCAGCGATCCTATAATCTCTATAGATGATCTCTGCACCAGAGTACCCAACACACTCCATGACAGTACTATCTTTACCTGCAAATACTTTGCAACAGAAAAGGCATAAGGCCCAATATCCTCTCTGTACATTGGCCATATCAGGTACACTTTTGCAGGCCGGTACCTAGGTTATCAATGTGGGGATAGCACTGTCCACAAAAGCCCCTCTAAAGTATGAAATAAGCATGAAAAATATACAAACAAAAATAATTTTGAATTTACAAAATTTTAGAAAATTATTAGAGTTTGTTATGAAGAGGTTTTCTGGTACTTGTTTTTTCATTCATTTTGATACAACACAGCATGAAGAGCCAACAATCCAGATGTATAAGAACAGAGATGCAAGACATTCACAGCATTGGCTTCAAGTGTACAAAGTTTGATTTGCTGATAAAGACCTTAAGTAGTACTTTACCAAACGACCAAAATTTTGCTTGTTCAAATTCAAAGCATTTGCAGACAGCAACTTAAATGCAGCTATTATGGCAGAATTTGTTTTTGAAAGGGTAAAATGCAGTGGGAAAAGGAAAAAATGCTTGTTACCAGCATTTTCTTCTTATCCTACTATGTTTTTGAAAGCCTTCTTTGTGAGGGTTGTTAAAAGTCCGGATTATGTGGAAATGGGTTAAATCTTTAGTCTCAGACTCTTCCATAATGAAAGCACCTGCAGACAACAAATTAAATGAAGCATGTATGACGACCGTTTTCTTTGAAAACCTTCTCAAAAGAAAATATTGTGGGGGAAAAAAGAGAAAATGCTGTTTAAAAATATAGAAGATTATTTGCCAGCATCCTCATTCAACTACAGGAAAGATTTTTTTTTTTTTTGATTCCATGATGTGCATTTGACCTATTTACAAAAAAAAGATAAATGTTATTTTGAACAACCTGATAGCTCAGAAATTTCTTGTTTTCGAAGTGAAATTTATGTACAGAAGTTGTATAAGTGATCTCTTTTTTGATGCTTTGTTATGTCTGACCTTGAAATGAACTTTACAGTTTCATACTTTATGTATATTTGATGTAGTTACATATAATTTGAAAATGTTTTTGACAGCAACCTGGTAGTTGAAACTTCCATTTGTTTTATAAAACCCCTGTCCCTGGCCACAATGCATACATGTATGTACCTGTAATGGAAATTCCAACTGTCAGTCTGCTGACCCTCACTTGCCTATACGAACCCAATGCAAGATGTTTTGTTTATAAACTTTTAGTCTAATACTCTGATTTATTTTTAACCATTACGCTAAAAGTAGGTTTTCCAGGATCTTCAATCCAATTTTCACTAAATTTGTTACTTTATGCCATAATGCCTATTTAACCTAACAATTTACATATAGTTTAAGGAAGATATTGTCAGCAGCTAGATTTTGCAGTCTGTAGGTCTTCTTGAGTTAAAGCTTATATTTAAGAACTTTTTACCGGATAATTAATGAATATTTTCTACCTCTTTACAATTGAAGTTTTGCCAGCAACCTGATAGTTGAAACTTCCATTTCTCGTTTTAACCCCTGTCCCTGGTCACAATGTATATAATGGAAATTCCTACCATCAGTTAACTGAGCCCCACTTGTTTATATTAAATTTATACTAAGGTAAAGCATTCTCAGTCATCAAAAGAACTTTTAGTGCTTAGTTTGAAAATAAAGGCTTTAGAAACAAATCCTTCCAAACATTAAATTTGCTTTTTCATTGTTTATGAACTTCTATACTGTGAAAAAGTATAAAACTGTCATTTCCTTATTGCTTTAACTAATTGCCAAACAACAAAAATTTTAGACTTATCCAAACTTGAAGACAACAAATAAAATGTGCGTCAAATAACGGTTTTTGACTATGGTATGGTTACCAGCATTTTCTTCTTTCACCACCATGTTTTCAAAAGCCTTTTTTGCCGTAGGGTTTTTGAAAGTTTGGATTGTGTGTTTAAGACTTAACCTATAGTCTGTCATAAATATTCAGAAAGAAAGACACTTGAAAATATAAAGATGTTATATGGAAACTCAAACCTAGCAAAACTTTGTACAAACAGGACAAGTATGAATGTCTTGCACCCAGTGTTCCTCCTATTGTGCCCATACTGATAAGATGAAGTGAATTGCAGACAGGGATTTTATGCACAAAATGATGAAACAAAAAATACACTAAAACCTTCTAAGCTCTACTAATAAAAGTTTTGTTGAGCCAAATACATGTGAATTTAGAAAACTTTAACAATAGTACAGCTAAAAACTGACTGACAACTTTGACCTACCTCGAGTCCACAATCACCCTGAAATTTCTATACAGGCGAGTTCATTCCCTCCCTGCAACAGATTTCAAAGGAATAATAATAAACTTTAAACAAAATTTATCATTCTACATATACATAATTTTAGCATAAAATCAACACCTACATAAAACACATGTACATGTACCACAATCATTGATTGATTGTATAGTGTTTAATGCTGTTTTCAACACAATAGTCTTTCCAAGCCACTGGCTACTTTCCCACATAACGATCATCAGGACAATGGTCAGCCGTGAGAGGAATGAATCCTGTCACAATGACTATCATCAATCCTCTGAAAGAAATTGGCCAAGCTAGGGATTGAACCCATGACCCCCTGTTCTCAAGTCCTGCATGCTACTGACTGAGCTACTGAGGCTCGGCATGTACCACAATGAATGAATGAATGAATGAATGAATGAATGGCGATTCAGCAAGGCATTGGCATCTAGGTCTTTAACCCTTTACCACACGCCCAAGTTTTAACCCTGCTAAAAAACTGGTATGAAATTTTCATTTCGATAGAACAAACCCAAATATTGCTAGTTCCCTGTTTGTTTGAATTGAATTTTAAACCAAAGCAATTACGAAATATATATGTTCATAAAACAGCAGTCATGGGTCATTAATTGGAATCAATATCTCGCTTCCTCCCTTTGTCTTTCTCTCAATCGGCATGGGTCTTTCATGTATTATAATGGGTGTCAGTCCGTAGAATTCTCTCTCCGTATGTCTCTGTCTCCGTATCTCTTATCTTTTCTCTCTCTCTATCTCTTCTTCCATCACTTGGCAAGGAATATTAATTTTTGTTTTATTTCTCTTAATTATACGACCGTAGATCTGTCTTTATCATCGTAGATCTCCCCCTCCTGTCTCTCAATCATTCAACATGAGGGTGTTAATTTATTTGTTTCGAATAATTTTTTTTTAGTCCGTTGATCTCTCTCTCTCTCTCTCTGCATGGGCTACCTATTTTTCTTTTTTTTTTTAATCGAGTTCTTTTTTTAAATAGCTGGGATTTATGTTTTACAGTTTTTGGTTCATTTCGGCCTTTCAATCGTGAAAGTTTTCATTGACTTGATCACCGTAAGAGTGTTTATTGACTCTGATCTCTATAGTCTGTACAAGTAAACATTTTCTAGACGATTCCTTGTTCAGAAAACATTAACTGAAAAGGCTGATTACTTGCAGTCTACACATAACTTTCCTGCCCTTGTAAACGTAAATTTCCGGACAGTGCTTTACAGAAATTTCGAAAACGTCCCTGAAAAGGGGGAAATACATTTAACCAGCTCTAGGACTTTCTTCTTGCTGTGCATTTTTTCCCCTTGTACTGTTTATGTATGAGGTGATTTTTTTAAGCACAATTGATATCTTTATAAGCAGTGTTCCCACTAGCTTTTTATTTCAAAGGTACACTTACCCCCTGAGCTGTAAATCTGGGGGTAAGATTTCATATTAGAGGGTATGACAATAATGGTTCTCAACTAGAGGTAAAGCAATCAATATGGATGATTTGCAACAAAAAAGTCTGTTATATTAAGATATCTGTGGAAATGTACTGTTTTAAGTCATTAGAAAGCTGAAAAGATGGTCTGAAGTGACTCTGGTCGGACGATGTCAAAAGGAACATTTTGTTGTGTCGTGGGTTTCCGTGTTTTTTGCACCGAGCATTTTTTCATAAGTGTTAATTTATGGATAGGTATTTCCGCGTGATTTGACAATAATTTTCAATGCGGGTAGCAATTAACTACAAATCCTGTCAATTTACACAAGTTAAGTGGATAATGCCTTTTTTTTTTAACTTTTTGTTTTTTTCTTACATGAGGTCTCGCGTGTAACCAAAATTTGTTACGTGAATTTCAATTCTATAATGTGATTTACGCAATAATTTGCGTAAGTTTGAACACTGATAAGCCTTTCGTCAATAGGGAAATAACTTATGTACTTAGTTCTTCGATGAGAGGATGAATCTTTGTAACAGTCACTAAAATCAAATAAGCATACATGTAATCAATTTCTCTTGCCGACTGATGAGAGAGACAGAGAAACAGTCAGACAGACAGGTGTTTGGACAGGAGCCCATATACATTACATAAATTTATCCTTGTTGAATGAGGGAGAGGTAGAGGGAGATGCAGACTCATAATTTTAGAATAAAAATACATTTAACGACCTTAAAACTACTGTTTTAAAAACATAAATACCTTTAAATTGTTTTAAAATCAAAATTAGCTAGTAGAACTTTTTAAAAATCTACAGGTGTAAAGCTGTGACAGGTGTGAACAACAACTTGTAAGTGTGAAAATTGCCGTATAAACAATGACAGTGTAATCAAATAGCTTTTGACTGAAGAAAATCGTCTCACAAAGTAAATACTGAAGAAAAAAAAACCTTAAAAAATGTCTTTCAAAGACAACTAAAACAACAATATATTTTAATTTTGAAGATGGGGACGATATCTCCAAAATTTAATTTGGGGACGATATCTCCAGAGAATTCGTCCCCAGGGGACGATTTCTCCAGAGAAATCGTCCCCGAGCAATTTGGGGACGATTTCTCCAGCATTCAAAAAAGGCATTCTGATCCTTGATGTACACTGTCCGTTTCGTTGAGATAATCTGGCCAAGAGCAACCTTAAACTTGCAATTATTTAGGCCTTATTTCTAGACTGGCATTGTCTTTTCTCAAGGTTTATTCGGAGCTCTCGGGTAACCAACAAGTCACTTATTTATAGATGAACTTGGAATTGTACCAATAACATGTCTTTGTATTTCTAGATTCATTTCTTTTTTTACTTTTGTTTGTACATAAATGGCGAGCATCACACGAAAAGGGGCATTCGGACATTTGCGTAAACTGTTGTCTCGGATCAGTCCACGCAGGCTAATCCGAGACGGCACTTTACGACTACCGGTACATTAGAATTTGTTCTCCAGTAGACGCGCAAAAAAAGAAAATTACATAAAAGCGGAAAGTGTCGTTTCGGATTAGTCTGCGCGGACTGCGCAGGCTGATACGAGACGACACTTTACGCAAATGTCCGAATGCCCCCTCTCCGCGTGTTTCAGGCCACATAGGAATTTATCCACTCCAAAGTTTACAATTGTGCTCACCATTGACCGATAGGACACGTGAAAGGTTCTTGTTTCTTCGTAGGTTGACAAACAAATTTTTCTTGATATTTTCTATATAATATTGTTTGGGAGAAAAAATCGTTTTTTCACAAACGATTTCGCTCTTTTTTCATCCCTTTACTTCGTCATTATACGATGCCCTTTATTTCCAAGATGGTACAGCTAGTGTTTCAATACAGCAGTATTTAGAACGGTTTGTGAATGCAGTCCCTCATGCAAGTCACTGGCAATCAGGTCTTACCAGGGATCGTATATGTTATATACGATCCCTGGTCTTACAGATCAAGTTGAAAACATGGTCATTTAAAGGTAAAAATTATATCAGTATATGAATTCCATCTAAAAGAGACTAAATTTGAATCGTTTAGTAAAGAGTAAACATCTATGGCTTCATATGAAAGGAAACTTTTTTTTTCGGCTGTAAAGAATTCCTTAATATTGAAAAGTGCAGGTGGTTTCCGGTTAGACAGGCCAGGGATCAGGAAAAAAAAAAAAACCTTCTACTTTACCGTCTTCTTTCGTTTTTGCCTTTTAGTCGTTCACAACTTTCAGTTATTGCCACTTTGTATCCGACACTTTCTTTCTTTCAAACGTTCGTTCGTTTGTTCGTTCGTTCAAAACTAGGAAGATTGTTTGGTAAAAGCTGTAAATGGATGAATTCAAGGCTGTTAAACACTACCAAGTATCGGAGAAGATCAATAGGCCTACCAGAGTACGTCCGTTCAGTCTGATGCCGATCCCTCCTCGCTATCTCAGCCGACATCTGCCGTTGGTTGAACTATGAAATGTTCTAACCTGTAGGCTGTTAAACGCGACTCAGGGATCTTTTGCGGACAGTTTAGATCAAAATCAGACTGCGCAGAACGTTAAAACTCGGGAGTGTATGGTAAAGGATTAAACCGGTACTCCAAAAGCTTCGAATTTTCTGCTGAATTCAGACACCTAGTGATATTTCGGTATCAAGAATTTAAGAAAAAAATCGATGTATAGAGTCGATCAGATCCAAGATCAGTCTACTTGTTTTGTGCAGCCTGTTTTTAATCTACACTGTCAGCAAAATTGAATTTGGACGAATTAGGTTTCAAGATTAGACTGCTTTTTGTGAAGTTTATTACTGGTCTACATCGTCAGCTAAAAGTGCACTTAGTCGCACAAACGGCCGAACAGCAAGGATCAGAACTTTAATCTAAGAGCATCAAAACTCAACCCTTAAACCGAAGAATGAATGAAGTATGAACCGTCAAACAAAGCCCAAATATAGCAATGTTCTTTCCAAAGAAAAATCTCGCAGTATCTGATGGTGTAAGTCTAAGATTATGTGTAGTCTGATGAGGGTGCACATTCTGTGCTGTCTGATACTGATCTACAGGGGCTACAATGGCTTTTAGCAGACAAAGAGTTAAGGTGGAAACCCGAAAACGAAAAGTCGGTCTAGGCAAGGATTATAAATTTGAAGCAGGGCTACTGTTATCCTGTTACGTTATGTTACGTTATTCTTACCTTTTACAGCTGCGGACTATCGATTATGAATAGATTATACGCGGTTTATGTTTGCCAAACTCCGGAAAATCCCGAACCTTTACGTATAATATCGGTTATTTTCATCGATTTGTTGATATGCGAGACTGCTGATAAAGCACGTCCGTGAAAGTTGGCTACGTGTTACTAACCAGCATTTAAACCCTTTCTTCAATGTTTTCAAAAGCCTTCTATATGATGTGACAGGTCAAGGACCGGTTTGAAAATGGCAAGGAAACATAAATTTATAAACTGTCGTCAGAAAAATACTTTTGATACGGCATTAATATCTAAGAATGGAAAAAATGGCTGAAGAATGGAAAAAATAGCAAACGTACATTTTCTAATTTCAAATCTTAATCTTAGTAATTGTAAATCCATGGGAATAATCTCATAAAAATCAAATTCTAGTCTTTTATTAGATCTATAAGATACATAATAAAAAATCTTAGGGATTCTGACATGATCAAACAACCCGAGTAAAAATTGGAGTTCATAATCATGTGGATACATGTTAATCATAAACATAGCAGGGGGTCCGTTTGTCAATATAACATTACGTAACACAGCAAAGATACCCGGGCGGCTTATCTTACAGTTAGACTCGGCCATCATCGGCAAAATCCGGCACAATCCGAGCGATAACGGAAAAAGAAAAAAATAGGATAGGGGCATTAAGAAACTGTAAAAAGGACCAAAAGTTTATTTTTTTAAATGACTCAAACTTATACCAATTTAAAGAGCAATGAATAAGCTTTATGACCTCACTTGAGATAATTTTGACTTTTCAACAAAAAGAGAGGAAATTCAACAAATATGTCAGTTTTTATCTTCGGAAAAAGTATTTTTCCTCTTTATTCTATATAAACCATACCTATAATTTTAAAGTTAAAAAAGGACCAAAAGTTTCATTTACGATATTTATAAAACTCAGTTCATTTGAAAGAGAATAAATTGAATTTTCTTACCTAACTTGAGATAATTTTCGATTCTGAAAATTGATGAAGTTATAAGCGTTTATCTACCAAGGCCCTTCATAATTCTATGTAAAAAAATACAGGTAAAATGGGCTGATATCGATTTTTACATGTCCGCGAAAGTTGGCTATGAGTTTTATCACTTCCTGTTTGTGAGCCATCTTAGAAAATAATGGCAACAAAATTTTAAACAGGTTATTCACAATGACTTTGGAGGACAGTTTAACAATAACAAGGGTTATTGAAGGTTGCGATGTACTTTGATGGCACCGACCGGATCAGGAAAGTCACTCGTATACGAAATCACACCCGTTCTATCTGAATTAGAAAATGGCGAATCCATACTTTTCAACATTGCGACGTCACGCGATATACAAGTCTATGATTGGATTATCTGTACAATTCATAGTCATGGGAAGACCCTCGAATATCCCCAGGAGGTAATAATAACCGATGCAATAAACAGATAGATGCCAAAGATCTATATTGATCATACCGCGATTAAGAGAGGGTGATACAGAGTAATTAAAAATTATTACCGCCTGGACCCAGGCTACAAGTTATCATCCACTCATTCGATCTCATTGCTCCAAGAAGAAGGTCAAAAGCTAGCCTTGGTTCCAGCCCGATCATGCTTTTCCTTTTACATATTCGGACGTTTCTTTGTCAAAAAAATGACG
Source organism: Hippopus hippopus (assembly GCA_946811185.2). NCBI lineage: Eukaryota > Metazoa > Mollusca > Bivalvia > Cardiida > Cardiidae > Hippopus > Hippopus hippopus. The sequence continues at coordinate 23,471,759 of OX328096.1, forward strand.
GAAGCGATAAACCGTTTTGCCACAGATTTGTATGGGCTGTGAAGGGAGACCGAGATAAGGATTGATTAAAAGATTATTACCGCCTGGACCCAGGCTAGTCAAAAGCCAGTGCCTTCTGCTTCTCCGAAAAAAGCAGACAGCAAATAGAAGTTTGCAATATTTTCAAACATGCTCTTGAATACAAAAAGAAATATTTACACAGAAAAAACAAATCATCAAAAGAACTTAAATGATGGACCTGCTAAAACATATTGTTCTAGACTGTCGTGCTGACAAACAAGTCTCTTATGTGCATGGTACTCTTGAAATGGTGATTCAAAGGGGAGGAAAGAAACTGTCAATGTACAATACGATCTAGAGCATCACAGGTACAAATCCAATCATAATACATAAGTTATCAACAGATATCCTTAATTTTTCATAAATACCAATAGTAATTGTTTATAATTATTTGTTACAGGTAGTTTGATTTATAACAAAAATGTCGGGGAACTGGGCTGTTGGCTTGATTTTATCTGTGAATGGAGAGTGTAAAGTTGCACCAAGCCACCTCTAACGCATTTTCCAAAGTAGTAACGTGACAACACGTCAATTTTACCAGGAATTCCAAATTGTCCTTAGCCACTCTCTAATGAGATTATTGGCTTCTTTCCTTTAAGGACAAGATGAAGTGTAGATCTATGAGTAAATGGACAAAAGTTGTACACACAGATTTATACAGAGAGATAAAAGTAGGTTTGATTGATTGTTTGTAAAAGAACTGACCCTGTCGCCACCTGCTCTTTTGTTTTCTAGTTTTGAGTACTTAGTGCAAGTACATATTCCAATTCATGCCAATACCGTTGAACATAAAGGGCGCGTGGTAATCAAAGAAATGCACCAAAAAGCAAAAGGAAACTGCTCAATATTCCAAATTATACTGAGGAAAAACGCACACGCAGGGATCGTATATACACGTATCAAAGGCGTGGACCGAGCGTCGATTCCGTGGGCACTTTCTTTGGTTATTTTTCCTTGAACATAGATATTTCCGAAGTGGATGTTGAAGCCCTGGTTTCTGGTCGTCTACCCTGCTACATGCCAGGTGTCAGGAGTGGTTAATGAGTAATTACTTATTGGTATTTTCATATACAAATACAATTATAAATGATGGAATTGCCAGCGTAACATGTCTTCATGTTACTGATACAAACTGCAAAGATGGCCTAACAATTAAAACCTAGGCAGAAATGTACAGAGAAAAGAAGGAATAACAGTTTTGTTTTGTTTTTTCCCCAGTAGGCTTAAAACGACCTATTCCGTTAGTTAAAGTGAGCTGTTTTTGCATAACAAGGGATAAATGTATCTTTAACAAAAAGAAATGTTTATTGTTTGGTACGATAAATCAGTTGGTAGAGTATAGGCAACTATGATTGAAGGTCGTGTGTTACAGTCGCATCTGGGGCATTTCTTTTTACTTATTTATTTATTTTTAGCAGTATTCACCCCAAATAAGGGTAAACAGTCACAAGCTGATAATTTTTACAAAAATATCGCCTTCCTCCTTCCCCCCTCCACCTCCAAAAAGAGGGGATCAAAATCCAGTTCAACGTACCATTAAACTTTCATACAACTTAAAATCAGGCGACTTTCATGGCTTTTAATCCTTTGATTTTCTTTACAAATTCTGACTCTTACAAACTTAATTATTTGACTTTCATCTAATCTCATAGCTTACTTGTAAGTCGGTAAGATTTTGTTTGTTGATGCGGAACAGATCAAATGAGTCTAATTATGTTCAGAAATGGATATTTCCCTAATTACTACACTTGCAGAGTATCAAAGACGTGTTCTTTTAAAAGTCTTTACCAGACTTCAAAAATGTAGACTTGTCCAAATTGAAAGCATTTGCAGACGACAATTTAGATGTGGCTGTAATGGTGTTATTAACTCTTTACCATACAACAAAGATGTAGACTTGTCCAAACTCAAAGAATTTGCAGACGACAGTTTAAATTTAGTTCAAATGATGGAATTTGTCTTTGATAGGATAGCAACATTATGTAAAAAGAAAATGCTGGAATGTGTTGTAAGGACTTGTATGTGTCGATGTAAATATGTTCATTGGAAACCAAACAGGAATTATGAACGCGTACGTAGATTCAATTTCAGTGTCAGTATCAGTCAATACAGACAGTAAAAAACTTTGAATCTACACTGTCTGAAATTTTGTGGCATATTGTGATAATAAGGCATGCAATTTTCCATTTCTTTCATTATCCTTTAAAATGCAGTGTTTAAAATCGACTTTTTTATTTGGAAAGTCAGAGGATATAATGTTACACATGTGAGACTTGTTTTGGGCAACATAATGTAACATAGTAGAGGACAGTATAGCTCTACAAGATCAGCTGCATGTTCTGTGCAGTCTGAAATTTATCTGTTGTGTCCACAAAATTGATTTATATTGTCCACAATGAATTTTAAAACTGGGTAAAAAGTTACTGGTCAAGTAGCTCTATCTTTTGTTTACTTGTTACAGGTCTGCTTCTAAAGTTATTTTTTCTGCCAGCGGCTAACGCTAACACAGACCGTACAATAGGTGATTGTCATTTTCACAATACTTCCCATACTTTTAACTGGTATCTTTTAGAATTAAATGCATTTTAACATCCGCACTGTTTACTTTTGCCCGCTGTTGGACCTTTAATTAAAACGTTTATGGGAAATTGATCTTCAGATTTTAAAGAAAAAAAAAAAAAAAAAAACGAACGGTGCAAATTCAAGTTCAGATTGCGTTTTGTGTTCAGTAATAATTCTATCTACAAAGCGTTTTTGTCCATGGTAAACTTTATGGCCTGGAAAAGACTAAGTACCTAAAACGCCGACGAAAAATTCGGAAAAATCAAGAATGCGTGGCCTACATGTCTCTAATACAGCTATCATTTTTTGAGTTTAAAAAACAACAACCACAACAACAATTTAGTACGTACATTACGAGTATATGACCAAATGGTTTGTCATTTACGAGACAAATAAGAGATTGTCCCCTTCCTTAAAAACTGTCGCCCTCGTGCATTATTTTTTGTGCCTTGTTTCTTTTTTAAACTTTATGGGAGAAGGAGTTGTTGTAACACAAGGGTAAGAAATTGATAATTTCATTCTTTTTTTTTAATCTGTTTTTGTTCTCATTCAGGTGGTTACATTGATTCTATAACATTTACATCTTCGGAGAATTGCATGAATATATTTGTCGTTTTTCCCAGAGCCAAAAACACACATGAAGGTACTTGTTGGTCTCACTTTCGATTCCAGTGGCCGACAATGTAGCTTCAGATCAGTTTGCCAGTTGCTTGTTGCTGATTTATAACGTCTGCAGAAGCTATCCATGTCACAATTAGCGGTGAAACCATTAACTCATAACCAAACGACAAAATTTAAGACTCGCCCAAATTCAGAGCTTTCGCAGACCCAAAAATTTAAATCTAACTTTGGAAGGGTTGAAAGCATTGTGGGAAAAGGAGAAAAATGCTGGTTATCAACGTTTTCTCCTTTTCCTACAATTTTTTCGAAATCTCTTCTTTATGGTCGTTAAATTTCAGGATTGTTTAGTAAATGGTAAAAGTTCTCAACTCTGCTATTATTTTTTCGTTCGTTTCACGTATCTTTCAGGTGGACAAAGCCGCTGTTTTCGTCACTTGGATTTGGATTACGATTTTGAAAGAGTACATGGTTGGCCTTTAAAGCTAGACATGAAATAATAACTGTGATATGTATACCAACAACAACATCATTTTGTCTGAACAATAAATGACAACCTTCGGCGAAAGGCATATTTCAACATCTTTAACATTTTTAATCAGATTTCACTGACAAGTACATTTGGCTTTCTTGTTGTTGACAGTTAGTTAGTCAAAACTGTATAGCTTTCGCAGACGGGACTTTGGGAATAGTAATCTTCAGATGGATGTAGAAAACTCTTTATACGACAAGCCTTGCAGCCCACATGACGATAGTCGATGTTATTGGGCAAATTTGTTGCTACACGTTCTACCGACGATTCTTCTGCCCATTGGCACAGTTGGAAACATTCTGAACGTGGCTTTACTTAGCCGTAAAGCATTTCGAGATAAGCCCGTCTTTCTTCTGCTGTTTCTGTCAAGTTTTGACTTTTTATGCTTGTGGACGTCAGTACCCTGGCGTACTTTGGATTTTTATTTCGGAATTAAGTATTATGACATATCGCCAACCTTCTGCAAATTCAATGCATGGATAAGTATCTTTTCGGCTTCGTCGTCATTTTGGGTGATGGCTATTGTCAGTATAGACAGAGCGGTTGTTGTACTTAGTCGTACCCAACGTAATGCCCTTCAAAACAGAAACAAAAACTTGGTTATTCTGTTTTGTGTGGTTCTTGTACTACTGGTCATTTCTGGGGTGATGGTGTGGTTCGGCCATACACATGATGGACCGTCTGAGCTTTTGGGAGGCAATACTTCATCTGTGACCACAAACTGCTTCTACATATCGTCGCAGTTTGAAAGCAACCTACCGCATGTGCTTGTAATTGGTTTGGTATTTGAGCTGTTCCTCCCAGTCTTGGCTGTCCTTGTAGGAAATGTTATCCTTTTGACATATTTCTGCAAACGTCGCAGAATCTTCGGTAATGGTCAAACTACCGACTCGCAAACAAAGGTACTGCTCCTATTTACCAACTTTTTGCTGATTGCAATAATTCCTTTTGCAGTTGTGAACTTACTTCTAGCACGCTTGCATGGAAATGACAATTTCATATCCCCTAACTTGGCAATCCTGAAGACATTAGCAATGTCGTTGATATTGAGCAATTATTCTTTGAACTTTTTGTTCTTTTTCCTCGGTGGCGAAATGTTTAGAAAAGAAATGAAACTCATGTTGGAAGAGGCCAAGTTGTTTCGTTCGAAACATACCACTACCAACGGTATTGACGTGCAACCTCCTAATAATTACATTTGAGCGCAGCTCTAGGAAAGGGGGTTTAATGTATCTTCGCAATACATTACATCAAGCTATTCGTCGTGCAGTTTGGATCCATTCTGTCAAAAAGACCGGCTTGATCGTGACGTAGAATGATCCTTCCGTATGCAGAAAACCTAGCAATAGCAAAAGGTTTCGTCCAACGTCAGCCAGGGTCGATACTTTTTACAGATGCGTTAACCTCCTATACACAAGAGCATTATTCATTCAAAACACATCTGGCCGAGGTTGATAACTATAAATATGATAAATCATTAGCCCTTTCTCACCCTAGAGAGACCTTACGTTCCTGCTCCAGATCAACGTTACTGCTCCTGTCAATTTAACCTACCCGCTCAAGGTAAAAACATGGTCGCGCCCATAAGATTTTGCAAGGTAAGCACAAAAACATAATTTTTTGATATGTTAATGAATAGATATGCAGTTGACGGTTGTCGCCCGGAATGTCTGGGATATCAGTGCACGTTAATCTGTAGTTCTTTTGGTGGTTAATCGTTTATTGAAGACGTTGAATCCGACAAACTTCCGTCGGCGACTACGATTTTTGGAAAAACAATACTTGGAGTCTCCAAAAACCTTAATAATACATATACACTCGATATTCTGAAGTGTGCACCGTGTCAGATGACCTATATAATGATTATTCCTCACAACTATAAACCGAAAAAAGTTACATTGCAACTATAAAGCGATAATTTGCCATTTTTGCATTACAACGTAACATGCTCCTGAATTCAATACGACGATCCAGCTCCTGAGTTGAAACACGGTAAGCGTAAGTCTTCGTGTTACAGTAAACAATTTTGTCATTTTGGTCAAGATTCTATATTAATTATCGTGGTCACAGTCATAGGTTCGTCATCGTTGATAATAGCAATAATTATCATTATGAACGACCATCTATATATATTCAAAATCAGCTGAACATCTATAGAATCGGTTTATGTTTTAGTTTGAGGCTACATAGTAAATTCTACAGGAATATAATACACACCAAAAGAACAAGTGCAGTGTTCAACACTGTGGCCTAGCCACATGTCTAGGATTACATTGTCATCCTTATTTGGTGTTGTGGTTAGTGAACATATTTTCACACAGCCTACTGTAAAACCTGTATGTTTTAACCCTTTACCAAATATTTCCTAATTTAAATAAACTGATGTAGAATACTAAGCAAAACATTGGGCATTTTTTCCTTCTCTCACATTGTATTCTATCCAATAAGTATCTTTCAGTTTAGTCACATTTTAAACTGTTTTCTGCAACTTGATCCCTGTCGATATAGATCGGTTCAAATGTGTAGTTCGATAAATACCTAAATGGCAGTACAATACTACAACACGTTGAAGCTTTTTTTTTCTTCTGTTAATAGGCATACTCTTATTGAGCATGTACTCAGGCGATCTCGGGTTCTCTGTTTCTCTCCCCAATTTTATTAAGCTAGCAGAATCAGACACTCATCGTCAAAGAAAATGTAGAGAGAGAGAGGGGAAAAGAGGGAGAGAGAAAAGAGAGAGAGAGAGGAAGGAATGAAGGGAGAGAAAGAGGGAGGGAGGCAGGGAGGGAGGAAGGGAGAGAGAGAGTGAGAGGAAAGAAGGAAGGGAGAGAAAGGGAGAGAGGAAGGGAGAGAGAGAGTGAGAGAGAGAGGGAGGCAGGGTGGGGGCAGATTTGTCTGATAGGCCTTTATGTCTTCTTAATTTGTTTCAGAAAGTAACGATCCTAAGTTGTTTGTAACAATTTTATATACACAGTTGGTAAAAAAAGTCGTCTGCAACATGATTTCTTTCAGTATGAAAATACTTTTAAAAAACCAGCCGTAGATTATCACATTAATTCGTTTTTTTACCCCTTGTCTATAGTAACACTACACGAAAATAATGAAATCATATGATCCAGCATCGCCAGCTTCAATAGCGACTGATCCCGGACTGCATTATTTGCCTATGTCGTTTTCTGGAGCCAAAAGATTTAAGAATTTACCGGATCTGTTTTCGTGCAAAAAGAAAATCACAGACTATGCATCTATATAGTGTATTTCACAAAAAAAAAATGGCTTGTTAATATGAAACAAATTCGTCATTCGACATTCGTAAGCTACTTTAAGGTCTAATTAGGGTCTACTGTTTTGCAAAGTTGTGAAAAGATCTATACATATTTAAATCATAGTATTAGATATAACTATATGTTTTTAGGTGTGCAGTTGACAAGGCATATGGTTGGTTGTTCGTTGATGATCATTATTATTAATTTACATTAACGACGAGGAGTCTTGTGATGACGATATCGAAGATGATAGTTATAACAGTTATGGATCTTGTGCATGATAATTATGATAGTAATGGATCTTGTGCATGATACTGTCTGTCATCAAGCTCTTCATGTATATAATGACATTTCATTTCAAAAGAATAAAAAATCAGGACAAAAAAAAAAAAACCCTGACTTACAGAAAGACCGAAAGACGGACAGACAGACAGTTATATTTATTGATCAAAAAAGACAAATTGTTTGATTAAACTCGTAGACAATCGCTTATGATATAGTACTCTGTTTCAACTCAGGAGCTGGATCGTTTTATTGAGTTTGGAGCGTGGAACGTTGCCTATAAAAAATAAAAGAAAGTTGCTTGATAATGAACATCGTATATTTTTATGTTTAGAACTGTGGTGAATAAAGCATATATGAATCACTTGGCAGAGCACAATCTTCAGAATATCGTGTTTGTATGCTTAACAAAGCTTTTTGCTGACTTTCGCGTGTTGATTTTCCAGAAATCATAGTCGCTGACGGAAGTTTGTCGGATTAAACGTCTTCAACAAACAACCAACAACCAAAAGAACAATACAGAAATATGCACTGACATCCCAGGCATTCCGTGCGACAACCGTCTACTGCATATCTATTCATCTGATAGCCAAAGAAGTGTGTTTTGGTGGTTACCTAGCAAAATTCTAGGGCGCAGCCATGTTTTTACCTTGAGTGGGTACTTTCAATTGACAGGAGCAGTAACGTTGATCTGGAGCAAGAACGTAAGGTCTCTCAAGGGTGCTTTCTATACTACGTGTTACACTTGTTATTGGTATCTTCGAATCTGATAAATGCATTTTCAGTGCACTATATAGGTTCGATACCTTATTACATTTCACTTAGAGAAAATTCTACAAACATTGGAAATTGTGGTTATCTGCAACATAATTTTTACACGAGCCTTAAAGATTTCTCTATCGAGTCTGTTTTCCTCTCTGTTTTGTTGAATTTTGTTGTTGGTGGTTTTTGATGCTGGTCAAGGTGTTTTTTTTTTTTTTTTTTGTTTTAAGTTCCAAACTGTTACATGACATGCATGTTTAGTGGTATTAATTTATATAGTCAGATCGTAAACACGTATTTTCTATGTTACATTGTTGACCGTTGGCTTGTTTACTGATACAACATTGTTCTTGATATCGTTCTTTTAATCAGTGCATTTAAATTAGAATTTGGTTGGTGTTGGGGAATGGAATGGTATTGAGACACAGAATTACCACTAACTTTATAAAGTATAGCGTATCAAGGGGTGAACGCGAAACTATTCTATCTGCAATTTGGAAAATTTTACAGGAGAGGGAAAAAAACTTCTCATTTCAGCAATATTAGATCATCTTATTTAGATATGTTGTGTGGAATTGTGTGAATGAATTGAACTAAACATATCTAAAGCCCTCGTCAAACCAAATTAGTTCCTTGAACAGACGTTCCCGTCCTAACAAAATCGTAAAACGGGTTGCGATCGCGATAGAAAGTTTTATTTTGCCCTTATCATGCTTAAAGCCCCCATTACGCCAAACTAGTCTTAGAACGTCGTACCCTGTCCTAGCAAAATCGTAAAACGGGTTGTGATCGCGGCAGAAAGTGTAATGTTGGCCCTATCATGCTTAAAGCCCCCATTACGCCAAACTAGTCTTAGAACGTCGTACCCCGTCCTAGCAAAATCGTAAAAACTGGCTGCAGTCGCGGTAGAAAGTGAAACTTCGGTCACTTTGCAAACAAACTGCCAATTGATGCCCGACTACACTACGTCGTAACTCGTCCCTAACAGGATCGAAGTATGGCAGCTACGTTTGTTGAACGTCCATCTCGTTTGTCACTCAGTCTATAATTACAGAGCGGGATGGACGGCAAAATTTCTTCAAGGTGGACTGCAACCCGTTCAAAGGTACTTTAAAATCTGTGTTGGACGTTCTGTGAATGAGTTTGGTGTAACGGGGGCCTAAACAAGATAATCTGACAATGATTTTCACATAAACTAGCTTTATCCCTCTCCTGTAAAATTTTCCAAAAAGCGGATGTAATATGTAGTTTCGCATTCACTCCTCGGTATATGTTCACGAAAATAAAGGCGTATTTGGTGTCACTTTAGGAAAATGAGCCATGCCCTTTGAAAAGGGGTCTAAATGCATCTGCAAAAAGTATCGACTTATGTCAGCCTGCGCAGTCCGTGCAGGCTTATGTGGGTCATTTCTTATTTTTTTTTTTTTATATATGTCCAGGTGCCATTCCACCGTCATATCCAGTCACATATCAAACTAAACGGATTTTATGGATCCCTATTTATGTATGACCTGCTTGGTTCAGTGCATTACGAAGATGCGTTAAACATCAATTTGCAAGAGCGCAGCTCAAATATTATGCTCGTACATCGTAAGCACGGATCTGACACAATGACGGAGTAGTTAAAAGCTCGTTTTACCTACGGGATAACTTCTGTGCTTACTTAGAGAAAGAGGAAAGACTTGTGCAGACAAGAGAAATTAACCAAGCTCTTGATTCTTTGTCTATTTTGATCATAAACTAATCATCCTTCTGTCTTGTGAATAATACTGAGATGGGCACTGTTATATTTTCATGTGCAACAATCGTGAAATCCCTGGTTAGTTCTGGTGAAGATGTCTTTGTCAAAAGAACTTTTAAGTGCGGTCCTAAGCATCTCTATAAGTCGTACTTATGATTTATGGCTATAAAAATAAAATGGTTTCTATGTTCTGTTTGTATTTGCGTTGTTGCCCGGTAATGAAGTATGAGTATGAAGTATCAAAAATCTGTATCAGTGTATATATATTGTAATACTATGACAATAAAATATCAATTTGTGCATTTTTAAGACGCCGATTAGATTTTTAGGATAATGGCTGTATTTATCACGGTACTAGATACTCGTAAGTGGCCTAACGTGGTTTTTCCTGTTACTGCTCTAAGTTGTCAGCTAACTTAATTGCGGAAACCTTATTCACATATCCTGATATTTTCAAATCTGTTAAAATCACAAGCGATATATTCTGCATACAGTCTATTTTTATACGTGTCATCTTAATTTTTTTTCTTGTGAAATTAATTAACATGTGAAAGAGCAATGTATTCGAGATGTTTGGATTAAGAAAGAATAATTGAGCCATGCTCTGTGAAAAGGGGGCTTAATGCATTTGCAAAAAGTACAGACCCAGGTCAGCCTGCGTGGTCCACGCAGGCTGGCCTGGACCGAAACTTTTTGCTATTGGTCAATTTTATGCAAGCCCAAGAACGATTCTACCTCAGGATTCAGTCGATCGTTTCACAAAATGAGCTTTCTATAGCTCCATGATGACTTGCTTGGTATAATGCATCACGGAGATGCATTAAGCCCCCTTTTGCCAGAGTATGGCTCTCATGTTTTATCACTGTATGTTGTGAATGTCAAATATGTCAAGGTTTTGTTGTAAAAGCTTATCGAAAATAAATGAGCCATGCTCTGGCAAAAGGGAGCTTCATGCATCTCCATGATGCATTATACCAAGCAAGCCATCATATATAATAGTTCTATAATAGCCATTTTTTTTAACAACCGACTTAATCACGAGGTAGAGTGGTCCTTGGACATACAGAAAATTGACCAATAGCGAAAAGTTTCGGCTCAGGCCAGCCTGCGCGGATTGCGCAGGCTGACCTGAGTCGATACTTTTCGCAGATGCATTAAGCCCCCTTTTCACAGAGCATGGCTCAAATCACTGAAATAAACTGTCATGTTCTACGTTTTGACCTAAATGCTTCTTATGGAAAAATACGACACTTGGTCTTCAGAGTTACGCGCAAAAGGTGAAAGACCAGTGAAAAGGTAACACATTTCGTCCCTCGGGTAGCAGTACACGGTTTTCAGCTAAACTCGTCTCGGTCCACCATACGCCAAACAGAACTTCCTCAAACAAAGGTCTATATAATCAGCCTGAAATTATAAAGAACACTTAAATGCAACAGCACAATCCTAGTTCTTTAGATTTTATCAATAAATCATGTTCAACTTGTGAAATAGTGAAATTACTGATTAATACACGCAAGTGGCATGGTCGGAGAAAAACTGACAAAATATGCCATTTTAGCCTATATTCCAAAATTCACAAACTGCAAACCCAGGAAGCTAGCCTGAAAATGTCAAGCTAAATTGAAATTCAAAACAACACACAATCTGGGGATAAAATCCAAAATAGCACGTTACCATGCCATTTTTTCGCAATGGTTCATGCCTTGACCCTACCCTTATTTTCGCCGCTAAAACAGCCGCTAGCTCCGTGACCCCTCACTTTCGCATTTGGGGTCAAAACTATAGAACAAAGAAGGAAAGGTCATGACCTCCTGTTTCATAAACAAACTAAATGCTTCTTTTCCTTAATCTAACACAATTCATGGGTGTAATAACTACTCTTCTTATCCAAATTGCATTTCTCAATTATTTCTAATTTCGACATGGCCAATTCGAAGCAAACTGTTTACATGTGCCTTAAGAAGATTCTTTCTCTGTATTCCCTACTTCCCATCCTCCCTCGGTCCTACCTACAGGCCCATTTCCGTCCTCATTCTTGGAGACAGGGGTACGTTAGAAAACCCACGGTATACTAATGATTAATGGGATGGTTAACCCATTACCACACAATCCCGAGTTTTAATGACCCAGGAGAACAAACCTTTTGAAAACATTGTAGGGAAAGAAGAAAATTCTGGTAATCAGCATTTTCTTCTTTTCCCACAACGTTTTCTGTCCTTCTAACAAAAATAAAATTTTACAGAAGAAATTATTTTGTCGTCTGCGACTGCATTCAATTTGGACAAGTTTAAAAATTTGTCGGTTTGAAGCCCATCTAGTGAGCTATTACATAGTTTGGTATACATATTTGAATAGCATTCAAGGGAACTTGATAGCATAATGTGGAAAGGTGTTTCATGAACTAAGAGAATATAGGCTTGTATATAGAACTGCGTCCCCACTGTAGCATCAAGCTCAGACCCAGTGTCTAGATGATATCTTTATCTTTTAGTGTCACGGAAATGCAGCAATTAAATTCGTTCTTGCTAGCTGCATCAGCGTTGTGGACTGGTGCTTGTCGTTTTAATGCTTGGGTGGATGTGAACCCTAAGCCATTGCACGACGGCAATGTTAAATTAGCGTTTTTGGAGTAGGCGATTCTGCCTTGGGGTACTTCACAACATTATCTAGCAAATACCTATGTATAGAAGTCGTACGACCTTTGCCTCATTGACTGTGTAGTTAGTTACCAACGCTCGTATTCACCAATCATTGTTAATGATATTCTCAGTCTAATTCTCAAAGTATTTTCTTTCGCAGTTTCTGATTGGCTAAACCAAATGATTCAGTCAAACTAAATTTGCCTAACTCTTTAATTCTAGAATGGAACGAAGAGTTCAGTCCAGAACAATTAGTGGATACGGACCCAGAGCTGTTTGCCTAACTGAGCCACGCTCTTTGAAAAGGGGGCTTAATACATCTGCGAAAATTTTCGAACCAACTCGGTCTGCGCTGACCTGGGCCGAAACTTTTCGCTATTGGTCATTTTTCTGCATACCTCATGATTCGGTTGGTTGTTATACAACATTGATTTTATAGATCCATAATTATTCGATGACTTGCTATGTATGATGTTTCACGGAGATGCATTAAGCCCCCTTTTGCCAGAGCATGGCCCAACTATATTTCTCGCCGTGCTAGTTTATTGAATCACTATTCTTGAGTATCAGCGGAGTTTGAAAATGATTTCGTTCTATACTGGTATAGGGATCGGTGATGAATTACCTCCCTTAAATATGTCAAGAAAGAAAGTAGATTTAAACTTAATTGGCCCAGTATTACTATGAACGCGGGAAAATATGGTATGGCTTCGAGACCAGGGAGTCAACATGATGCACTGAAATTATCTGAACACAAATCATCAGACCATATGCAGACTGCCTTCGTCTGGTAGACTCATTATACAAACATAATGGAAAAAAAGGGAACTGCTCTGGACCAGCAACATCTTTTTGCTTCAGTTTTGACTATAAGTAATTTCATTCTTTTTTATCTACTAACTCATCTGCCGCAAATGTTGTTGCTGTGCTTGCTTTTAAGTAGTGGACAAAAGAAATAAAGATGTTACATCGTTATCAAAAGTTTCTGTTGTTTATGTTGTTTTTGTTATTGTTGTTGTTGTTGCTGCTGTTGTTAAAATTCCTCACAAAATATTGCACAGTCTGTGGAGTCTAGACCCGTTTTCACCCGTGAATTGTTAATTTCATTATTGGTCTTTTCTTGATTTAAAAAGATAATTCAACTTCTGATTGGCTTAAGCGTTGGTTTAGCCAATCAGAAATGGTGCTACTTTCAAATTTAGATGACTTTTCATAAAAAGACTACGGATGTTCTGAAGAATAGTTAGCGACCACAGCCCCTAGTCTTATGAAAGTAATCTACGCTGTCCGCAAAAGCAACTGAAATTCCCTTTACACGCCCCTAAGTTTCATTTTTATTAAACTTTTGCACCCGAGTAGTTTTATACTGTCATATCCTTGTTTAAATATATTTCTTAATAAATCCTGTCAATGATTTCGACCAGATAACACGGTGCCACTTTGGTTTCTTTATCCGTCAGTTGGTCATGCGATCGTGGTTCTAGTGCGTATCTGCCAGCTTAATTGGGACTACTTTAAAAAAGCGACTCAATGATTGAATGAAAGTATTGTCTGCAAAAATTGCTGCTGAATGTTAGATATCTGAAAATAGTTTTAAAAAACACGTAAACCCGCGTTTTTGCGTTTTCTTGTTAGAACACAAAAAACAGAAACGATGTCTAACGAAGAAATTTATGATAATGGCGGCCGTTCATATTTTGAATTTTAGAGAAATGGCGGGTTTTAAAATAGTTCCGTACTTAGCAACGAACGTGAAAAAAACTCTAAAGTATGTAATATCAAAGTATGCAATATGGAAAAATATTGCATACTTTCATCCAGTGCAAATACATGGGGACACTATCAAAGTATGTAATAAATATTCGTATAATACAGTATAAAGGGAGGCTTCACACAGTTCTTCATTTCTTCACTATCATACTGCAAAACATGTCGATAGGTCGATATGTGCGTTAATTTGGGCAATAAATTCAATTTAGTCTGATAAGGATAAAAAAAATAGATGGTTGGTGTCTTGGATTGGGAAAGTTTATCCAGCTCGGCTCCTGTGATTTGCCCGATAAACGTTCTATATCCAAGAAACAAAACACCTTTTCTCCATATATAGTCCACTTGATATGTCCTTTATGGGGTTTTCTGTGGCTCAGTCGGCAACGTGTAGAATTTACAGCTTTGATGGGGCTAGTCGCGCGGGGGTATCCTTGGGCACGGAACCGATGAAAACAAGCCCAGTAATAGTGAGTGAAACCTAGGAAAGACCAGAATTAAGAAAACTATCACCGCGATATGATCATGATATTGTTAAAGCGGCGTTTTAACCGTATTTTTTTTCACGGGTTCCACTACAACATCCAGGCGTTGCCGGTGTTTCTTTGTCAGTTCTGAGTGAAAACTTATTGTTGTTAATACCGTGTGCCATTCTTTGACTGTACTATCCTGTAGTTACATGCAACGTTTGTCACATGTACCATTTAATTGGTTTATGATTCACATTTTTTTTCACTTTTGTTCAGGAGTTGTAATAGTTCAACTGTTAATTTGACAACAATACAGACGTACGCGGGTAATCAATAAACATTAATTTCGTGCCCTTTGTCACTAAGGCTGCGTTAACCCTTTCAGCGCTGAGTGCTATTTCAAACCTTCTGCTGACAGTGTAGCACAAGATCAGACTTTACAGAAAGCCAAATCTGATTTAGATTGACTTTCGCCAATATTTGGTGATATCCTTTGGCCGAAAAACCTTAGAATTCACCAAATGAATAACTCGATTTACTAGTTCGGTCAAAGAATTAAATTGAGAGCGCCTGCAGAGGACGTTGGTCGAATAATATTAGTTGTACGGTCAGGTGGCAGGGGACTTGGAAACTTGTTCACGGCTGTCGTGAATCATGTCGTCCCGAGCCGAAGGCGAGGTGGCGACATGATTCACCGCAGCCGTGAACAAGTTTCCAAGTCCCCTGCCACCTGACCGTACAACGAATTTATTATACTGCAAAGTTTTACCATTCCAACGTGTGTTAAGCGAATTTTACCTGTTTTTCGGTTTCAAAAATTGAGTTCGCTGACGAAGTAGGATTTCCCTTCTGAGTGCCCCAATTCAATAAAAACTGACGTCATTGGGAACTGACGTCACTGAAACCTTGCTAAAACGTGCTAAAACGTGCAGTTTGGCGCATAATCATGATGTTAATCTTGATCGTCGCCGCCATTTTGGATGTTGTGTTGAAAGTGTAGTCATGTATACGGGGCTCCCGAAAGGGAAACTGCTTTTACGTTGGTTTTGCCAGTGTACATGATATATATGTTCGGGGCATATTATCCAATCAGATCACGAGAAATTTCTTTGCAATATAATAATGGAATCTGTCTTGCAAAGGTTAGAAAACAGCGAGTCAAGGAGAACATGCTGGTGACTATTATGTTTCTTTTTCCGACGATTCCTTTAGAAACAGTCTTTTTCAGGGTCTTAAAGTCACGAAATACTGTAATAAAGGATTAATCAAAGAAAAATAATTAAAATGATATGAGACATGCTCTGTGAAAAGGGGGTTTAATGCATCTGCGAAAAGTTTAGACCCAGGTCAGCCTGCGCAGTCGGCGCAGGCTGACCTGGGCCAAAACTTTTCGCTATTGGTCACCTTTCTGTATGTTCAAGAACCAGTCTACCTTATGATTAAGTCGTTTGTTAAAATAAGGTGACTGTTATGGATCCATAAATATCTGATTGCTTGCTTGGTACCAAAGATCACGGAGATGCATTAAGACCCCTTTTGCCGGAGCATGGTTCACACACACACACACACACACACACACACACATATATATATATGTGTGTGTGTGTGGGGTGTGTGTGTGTGTGTGTGTGTGTGTGTGTGTGTGTGTGTGTGTGAGCGGCGCTGTGGCAAATGGGGGTTTAATGCATCTCCGTGATTTATTATACCAGGCAGGTCATGTTGTAATGATGTATCCGTGAAATTCATTTCGTTTAACAACCGACTGAATCAAGAGGTAGACTAGTCCTTTGACATACAGAAAATTGACCAGTTGCAAAAAGTTTCGGCTGACCTGGGTCAATACTTTTTGTAGATGCGTTAAACCCCCTTTTTAACGGAGCATGGCTCATAATCAAGTTTGGTTCTATATTTATATTGCCTCTTAAAGTTTAGCCTATTGGGATGAAATTACAACAACTTACGTCCTGGCATGAATAGCTTTTGAGAAAATTGCTTGCAGAAGCCTTCTTCGATTTTTTAATAATGTGATTTTTAAATCATTGAATTAACGAGAAAATGCTGCAGTACCTGACCGGGGGTATGTTATAACTTAGGCATAGAAGAGTAAATGGCTAAATACCGAGTTGAGAGACCTTGCAGGTAGACCCTTTTGCTCTCCTTTGTATATGGCCTGTAACACGCGAAAAGGGGCATTCGGAAATTTGCGTAAAGTGTCCTCGCGGATCAGCCTGCGCAGTCTGCGCAGACTGATCCGAGGCGACACTTTACGACTGCTTTCGATTTTGTACTACAGTAGACTTGCACGAGGTAGAAAACGTTGTTGGAAAATGAGAAAATGGTATTTAGTAGCATTTCCTCTTTTACACAAAGTTTTTTTTTTTTGTTGTTGTTGTTGTTTTCTAAAACCGTCAGGGGTTCTTTGAAACACGGGATTGATTGCTCAAGGGCTAAGTGTTCCTCATGTGGGTCTCCTAAGTACATGTAGGCATGTAGGCATTTGTCTCTTAACTATGTTCCAAAGGACAAAATTTCAGACTTGTCGAAATTGAAAGTAATCGAAGACGGCAATTTTATAGTGGCTCAGATGATGGAATTTGTCTTTGAATGGGTGAAACCAGCATTTTCTCCTTTTCCCAAAATGTTTTCAAAAAGCTTCTTCTTCGGGGTCATTGTTAAACCTCGGATCAGTGTGGTAAAGGGTTGAAAATAGCCTGTGTAACAATGGACGAAAGAGTCAGCTTTGAAATAGGAAATGAGTCGAATTAGTATTCATGAAAAATTCTGAGGACCCACATTAATAATAGAAATACTCATTTAAAAAACGATACTGACGAAGGTACAGAATATATACATGGTAAGCAACGTACTCAATTTTATTTTGAATAATAAGCGGTAACTCAAAGTTATCGATTACAATTATCGGAAACTAACAGAGCATTTCAGAACGATAAAATATTTAAACCAATTTATATCCACTTGTATAAGACCATCATTCTAGGCATTTTACTGCTGATTGTTCAAACAGTAGAACCGACTTTTGATAGGGCATATGAGCCATGTGCGAGCAAAATTTTACCAAGTAAGCCATCACATAATTGTGGATCCATATTGGCCACTTTTTTTAACAACCGACTCAATCATAAGGTAGACTGGTCCTTAGACATACAGAAAATTTACCAACAGCGAACAGCTTCAGCCCAGGTCAGCCTGTGCGGACTGCACAGGTTGACCCGAGTCGATACTTTTCGCAGATGCATTAAGCCACCTTTTGCCAGAACACGGCTCATATATTTTTGGACACTGTGACGAATCTCGCCCGATGGTGCCAGATGTTGGTTTTGGTTCGGCTAGTGTATTACATCGGCTTCAACCGTATTATATTATTTTCACGATAATCTGTACACAATTATTCTGTGTCCAACGCTTAAATTGCCAATGCTTCTGTTCCATATGAGCGAAAAGGAACAATGTTTAGCAATGACAGAGGATCGATTCTTGTCGCAATGGATGGTACCAAAGCTTGGAAAGATATCTGGCCGAATCAGGATTCAAAACACGCACTAGTGCCTCCTGATGATAATCCTAGGGGGTAAACTTCTCAGCTACAGGAGCTTGGCAAGAGATTACTAAAAACGATCCCGTTGTTGTCGTTGATGTTTTTGTTGGTAAATTAATATTTGTAAATTGCATTTCTCCTCCATCTTATTTTCCTTTCAAGTAAAACAAAATTATACACATGCAAGATTTTTAGTAGAGAGAGATCCCTTAAAATCTCTTACCAGGCGCTCGAAAGGCGAGAGCTGAAATTCCTTATCATACAAGAAAGTTTGCCATAATCGAAAGCATATGCAGACTATCAATTAAAAGTGACTAAATTCGGTGGCTTTGTCGTTGAAATGAATAGAACATTGTGGGATGATAAAGAAACTGTTGATTCCCAAGATTTTCATCTTTTTCCATGCACGTTTCAGAATTTTTCATACGAAGCGTCATGTTCATGGAGATTATTTTGCGAAGGGCTTATTGTAGGTCCTCTACTGTGACCATGGCATGCGAGGATTAACTGAAACTGCTCTTGCTGACTGACAGAATGATAGTAATGCGTATCCCTGTGCCAGACAATCCCGGGTGTAACGACCATATAGATGAATTCTTTCGAAAACATTGTGGGAAAAGGAGAGAATGCTGGTAACCAGCATTTTCTCTTTTTTTCCACAATGTTTTCTAGAGAAAAAATCCGTCATATCAGTAGTTTAATTCGTCGTCTGCAGTCGCTTTTCTTCTAGATTGGTAAAAACGTTGCCATGTGGTAAAAAGTAAGCAAAGACCGCAATAGTATGCTATTGTTACGGGATTCTACCGGAAGTGCAGGTTGCATCACCGTCAACAATATGTGTTGCTACACGGAAAAGTAAATCTCTACCGCGTCCTTTTCCGAAGAGTATTGACATGATTGTAACTTGTGATCTTAGTCTGCTCGCTTCGATATTCAATCAGCGCTTTAAGTCTTTTATTATTATTTTCCCCCCTTAAAGATCAACAGAAGGATTATAAGCTCGCTTAATGATCTGTTAATCAAATTCAGTTCATATATCTCTCTAGGCAGACAGCACAATAATGTCTTAAATAACTATATAGAAGAATGATATCGAAAATGTGGCAAGAACCTGACCTGTATAATGGAAAATAATAGCACTTACACAATACATGTTCTTCTGTTTTTTTTTTTAACACATGTAGCATATAATGCTTTTAATTAAAGCCTTTAAAGCTATCAATCATTTTTGTCAGAATACACATTACATTCACGCAGCATAGAATTAAATAATGTAAATGATACTGAATACACGAAAACTTTGTATAACATAGGAGAACTTTCAAAAATATGCATTAGGAAATGGCGTCCTGGTACTGTATTGGAACGGATTGTAGTTGACACGGTATAATGTCTCATAGAGGAAAATTTCACTCTTTGATGGCAATAATCGATTTCAATTGAAAATGTGGACAGGGATATACAATATCTAAAATAAAATTACCATAGATCTTCAATAACAGATATCGGAAATGTTTACAATGGATCTCATTACAGATT
Source organism: Hippopus hippopus (assembly GCA_946811185.2). Classification (NCBI taxonomy): domain Eukaryota; kingdom Metazoa; phylum Mollusca; class Bivalvia; order Cardiida; family Cardiidae; genus Hippopus; species Hippopus hippopus. The sequence goes on from OX328096.1 coordinate 23,491,553, forward strand.
TTCCCCTTTCTACAACGTGTACACATACATGTTAAAAATCGTTATCTTCCGCTAGGTGGCATTTTTAAAATACAGACCTACCTGATTTTAGCATCCTGGGTACTGATTCGGACTATTTTTCAAGATTGCAATTGAATCAGAATACGTACAGGAATGTGCGATACATTTATTTAAAAGGCAGTGGCTAGATTCCGAGTCTAGCCATCCAGCCATGATTAGCTAGCATATAACCTAAGCACTATTCATTTATAAACACAGTCTCTACAAGCCTGGGAAATAGACCCAGTATAAGCCCAGGATGGTGTAGACATTTTTTTATTTTGTTAAAGTCTGTGCTAAAAAACCTGCACAATCCCCGGTTTACCCATAATCTATTTAGAATCTGTACACGAAGATTTGAAGCAAACAATGTTTTTTTTTTTAACACCCCCCCCTTGAAATTATTATGTTTTTGATAAACTCGGAGCGAAAAACAGACTTGATTTCTCCACGACGTATTATTTATAGCCATTTTTTCTCTTGCTACCCTTTAGCGACAGAGTTTTGAGTTATGCGCACCGCGTATTAATATTTATCTTGTACTGGATCGTGATGTGTCATAGCAGACAGGTCAATCTTCGAACAATATGGTATGCGCGGACAACAAAAATAAAAGCTGGAAACCGTGTAACTCAAGTATTGCATTCCCTCGTGGGCCAGCTAGTTCTATTATTGGTAGATAACTTAGGACACGATGACAAGCTGTGACTAAAAATGGTGTTGAAAGTGATGTTAAACAAACAAAAACAGTCTCAGTTCATCAACCATTCTACACTGCATTCTTCCTTCTCTTTTCCCTTTTCCAGGTGAAGAAAGTAACGCAATTTCTGATTCGGCTAAATCATTTGGTTTAGCCAATCAGAAAAGGTGTTATTTTGAAATTTATGAAAATTCTTGAGAATTAGGGTTAGAATGTTATTCAGAAGGGTTGGTGAATACGGACCCAAATCGAATCAAAGGCCAGAAGTCTGTATTATCCAATACAACACAGATTACAACACAAGCTATATCGAATTTCGAGACGAGCCATTATCTATAAACTTCAGTCTTATCCATTTCTTCATAATGATATATGTTGTATGGTTGTATCGTCCGTTGTAAAGTGTATTCTAAACTGATATCAAATAAATATAAACTTAGAACAAGCAATCTGATTGGCTGAAACAACTTGCCGCAGCCAATCAGAAGTTTTGTCCTTGAAGTCGAACTTTATACGCCAATTATATTGGGTGATGACTGTTCACCCTAGACGACTTTACCTGATAGATATTAGGATAATACAAGATTTACTTAATATATTTTATGCTTAATGATGCTTACCGATAATAGCCTGAAAATATGGAACTTAATGCAGCTGATCTATCAATTTAGGGATAGGAGCTTTTTTTTTTTACACGCAATCACTGATATTCACATTTATTTTTTTAATTCATTGCAGCGGCGCACTCGCACAATGAAGCTTTATGAATACCCATGGTTCATGATATAAAGCAAGTCATTATATAATTATGAGCCCATAGAAATCTTTTTGTCCATCAACCGACTGAATCATGAAGTTGATCGGTCCTTTGAAACGCACAAAAATTGAACAATAGCAAAGAGTTTCGACCCAGGTCAGCCTACGCAGTCCGCGCAGGCTGACCTGTGTTGATAGTCTTTGCAGATGCCCTAAACCCCCTTTTCACAGAGCATGGCTCATTTCGAAAAAAAAAGTCAATTCATTATCACTTGAATAAGGCTATGGTATACCAAAAAAGTAGGTTGCATGGTGTTGGGTTTGTTTCGATTTCCATTCTATAAATGAGCCTGAAAGAGCGGATTAAAATCGACTCAATGTTAAATTTTAGTGCATCGATTTTCATGTCATTGCATGAGATCCCTGATTGTTAAAAGCTATTCAGTTGGGATGGCCTATCCGAGGGGTATTACCAATCCCGGAAACAGTAATAATTAGCAGATTACGCTTTTGAACATATGAATATCGTTGATATGGTCGTCATTTTTTTTTTCGGCGTAGCTGAATGCGCTGGCTTTTGACCTACTTCTTGGTACTGTTGACGAATGAATAGACGGTAATTTGCAATTGGTAAAAAATGCGAACATGTTTATTCGGCGGGCCCTGCTGCCATATTTACTTGCACATTTAGGAAACCACACTTTACACCGCTAAGCGATACCACAGGGCCCTGATTCATGCTAAAGCAAACTAATGTAATAGAGAATAACCCTTTTCTTGCTCAATTTGGAAATTTAATATTTTCATAAGCGTTATCCAATAACTCAATACAACTTTCCAACAACATAAAAAACAGTGAGGAAAAGAGGCATTTACTTGCTTTTCATTATTTTACTTCATATTAAACCACAAAAGAGTTTAAATATTCATATTCCAGTATCTCCTAAGCCGTCTATGTTTTTTTTAAAAGATATTTCTTGTTCGCTACGGCCTCTTTCAGGTTGGAATTTGGTTGTACATTGGTTCCCTTTCTTACCATTTGGACTGTAGACTTCTCATTCTTGATCTATTTTTCCATCTTTTCTATTGTGTTTATTTTATTGTTGTTGTTATGATGCTCGCCAATTTGGCGGAAATAGTAATAATAAGGATAAAAGTTAACTGAATGAGTGTATATCTGCAGCTTAAAACATTTAAAACTCCTTACCTAGTAAAATTTTTTTAGTCTTGTCCAAACTGAAAGTAACTGCAAGCGACAGATTAAATTTGCCTGAAATCATTAGACATTTCTAAGAACGGATAGAAATGACTGTTGGAAAAAGAGAAAATGCTGGTAACCAGCAATTTCTCCTTTTCCCACAATTATTTCAACCTTTCCTGAACAGTCGTTTACACACGGGATAGTGCTATTAAGGGTCAAATAGCTTTTAACTTTGATGTATATCAATTTGAGTCATGCTCTGTTAAACTGCGTACTACATCTGCTAAAAGCATCGACCCAGGTCAGCCTGTGCACTCTGTGCAGGCTGACCTGAGCCGAAACTTTTTTTGCAAAGCAGATTTTATTGATCCCTAATTATGTGATGTCTTGCTTGGTACAATGCATTAAGGAGATCCCCTTTTGCCAGTGCATGGCTCATTTATATGTGTTATAAGTTCTAAAATCAAGATAGGTATACTGTTCATCTAGGTTTCATTCTGTTGCAGAATCGGTCGAAAAAAGGCTCTGTATTAGGCACTTTCTCATGGCTGTATTCGAAGAAATGTCGAGGTATTGTCGCAGCCCCGGCGACGTCGTCGTCTGCGTCGTCGTAGTTGAAAAACTTTGATATTTTCAGAATCTTTGACATTGTATGATATCTCTGTTGTTACAGAGGATATTAACTTCGAACTTAGACAGTTGTTCCCCATCAAAAGGGAAACGCATGCAAAAAGGGCAAATAACCATGGGCAGGTAACCATCAAAGTATTTTTACACAGTTATGCCCCTTTTTGGCTTTGAATTTTCACTGGAAATAAAGCAATTACAGCCGAGCGTTATCACTTGCACGCGATGCTCTTGTTTTGTCGTGTCTTTGTTCGTCTATCACGGAAAGCTGTAAATAATTTTCGTAACTTATCTGGCTCAACTTGCCCTTCCCGAGCCTTTTTAGAGGTTGAAAGACCGCCTGTACAGCTCCTGTAAAATACTAAACTAATTCCTGGACTAAACTACTTATAAATGGTGTTTACTTCAGTGGTAAAACCTAGATAGGAAAACGTAAGCTAAATTGTTTTTTGTCCGTTCAATAAGTCGATAATTTTCATGACATTGACCCTCTACCGAACGATAGAACCGACTCATCCAAATTGAAAGCTATTGAAGACGAAATGTTGGGTGTTGCTTAAATGTTGGGATTTGTCTGGGACAGTATGGAAAACAAATGAGCACTCGTTTCAACGACCCAGGGGTAGACGGCTTTTGTGGGAAAAGGACAGAATGCTAGAGACGAGTCAAATCATTTGCGCTACATTTGATTTGTGGCCTGGAAATGTTTTGAATTTGGACGGATCTAAAATTTTGCCGTCGGGTAAAGAGATAAACTCTTTAAACAAATGTCATACTTAAAACATAATGTACTCACACTGAAAACTATGAAGTCACACCAAATAAAACGAGAGCACTACATGCGGGTGCCAACGCACGGCTGCAGTTGCCTTAAGTGAAAATTCTAAGTGGAAAAAAGGGCATAAAAGTGTCAAAACTATTTTGATGGATACCTGCTCCTTTTGTATGGCTTTCCCGTTTGACAGTTAACAACTAGTACAAATTTGAAGTAAAGATCTTATGGCAGAGATATTATAAAATGTCAAGGTACATGTACTTGCATGGCGACGACAACGACAGGGCTGTTGCAATACCTCGACGTTTTCTCCGAAAACTGCAAAAATAGAAAGTAAATGTTTTTTTTTTTTATTTATGCGATAGTTGGTTGGATTTTATGCCATTTAAACACCGTCACTCTGTGTGTGTGTGTATTTCTTTTTTCTTAACGGCGACAGTTCACAAACTCATGTTTCCTAAATTATTTCAACTCTGTAGTCTGTACATACGAAGTTTTCATAGGTATACCAGTGGACCAATAGTGAAGCCACACCTTGGGCTATTTCGCACAATAACTATACTGACATCCATTGAAAACGCCTCATCGAAAAAGTGCGATAGCTTTGTACATACCTTGAATATATATGTCACGTTTTGCCTACCATAGAATTTTCACTTCTCTAATCTACTGAAGCATGAAATTTCGTGCCAGTCTATTATGTTTGCTTCAACCATGACTCATGGCACCGTTTTGCCCTACGCCCCATGCATTTTCCCCACGTGGTTATGTCGGTCAAAATTACGCATGTGCAAACAGTAATTGATTTACAATTAAGTAGTCCAAGCAATATTTTGAAAACATCAATTTCGAAAATATCAAGACAAAATAATGAATAAAGAGCACGCATTTTGGGCATGCTTGAAAGCGGTCTTTCTCAAAGTGACGTTGCAAGACGTTTTAACGTTGCAAGATCAACAATAGTGTGCCTTGTTCGACGGGAAAACGAAACAGAGAGCTTGTCTGATAGACCCCGACCTGGTGCTCCGCGTGTGACGTCTGTACGACAAGACAATTTCATCCGTCAACGTCACTTGCGAAACCATTTTGTCACAGCGCAATCCACAACGTCGATGGTTATAGGGAATCGCGGAAGACATGTAAGTCGGAATACAGTAAGGCGACGTCTTCGGGAGCGTGGAATATTGTGCAGGCGGCCGTACCGCGGTGATGTGCTAACTGACCACCACCGTCGGGAACGTCGGCAGTGGACTCAAAACAACATCGGAAGACGTTGGCGTGATGTGGTCTTCAGTGACGAATCCTGTTTTAACCTCTCTTGTGCCGACGGACGAGTCCGCGTTTACCGTCGACGTAATGAACGGTACACCCAAAGTTTTGTTCTGGAACACAACCGTTTTGGTGGTGGTGGTATAATGGTTTAGGCAGCAATAAACCACACATTTACAACTGACCTAGCGGTTATTAATGGTAATTCAAATGCCAGACGGTATGTAAACCAAGTTCTGCGTCCTGTGGTCGTTCCCATGTTTCAGCAACGCCGTAGCCTTACATTTCAACATGACAATGCGCGCCCCCACACGGTCAGATTTACCAGAAACTTTCTCATGGCCAATAATATTGCCGTGCTGCCATGGCCTGCTAACTCTCCCGATTGTAACCTGATCGAACACATGTGGGACATCCTCGGACGTCGTTTACGTCGACGTAACCCACAGCCGCAAAACGTCCAAGAATTGACAAATGCTCTTCGTGAAGAGTGGGCTCGCATTCCACGCTATCTCCTGCGTAATCTGTGTGGGTCCATGGCCCAGAGGGTTATTTCTCTACGTAGAATAATGACCCATGGGTCATTTTGTGGGGGAGGGTCTCTGCATTACACCGGCACTGATAGCAAGTCAAGGAGGCCATACACGGTATTGATGAATTTTAGGGGGTGAGTTTGTTGAAATGGCTGTTAAATTTGTGTAATGTTTAGCTAAACGTTTGTGTCATGTAATATGTGTAGAAATATTGACAAAGTCCATTTCTAAAATACAAAACCATGCATTTGTTATTAAATTCATGAAATATGACGCGACAGAGGGAAATAAGGCGTTTCTAATGGACGTCAGTATATATTCTGCGGGATTGAAGTAAAATCGTTCAAATAGCTCTATTAAAACCTTATCAATAATTCATATTGTTAATCCGCGCTTCAGTCACATTTTGTCCCAGAACTGCATGAATTTCATTAACCCTTTACCACATAATTCCAGATTTTAACGACGTACTAACGTAGGGAGGCCTTTGAAAACATTGTGGAATAAAAGAGAAAATGCTGGTAACCAGCATTTTCTCCTTTTCCCACAATGTTTCCAACCCTATCATACAACCTTAGCTCATTTGTACCAATTCTGAATTTGTCGTCTGCAAATGTTTTGAATTTGGAAGAGTCTAAATTTTGATATTTAGGAAAGGGTTAGCTGTTTAGCCTACCAGACGACAATTTTTTAGATTTTTAATTTTAATTTTGTTTTCAGTCCTTAGATTAAATGATGCTTAAAAGATGGATTTGTCTTTGAAAGAGTATCAAACAATGTGGATACAATATTTTTCTTCTTTTCTTTTTCCCAGAATGTTTTCCTGATCGTTCTTTCTCATGGCTGTATAAGGATAGGATCGTTTGAACAACATTAAAGGGTTAAAGTTCGTAATAATTCATAATTCTAGAACCTTTGTCCCGTTGTCAACGACATCGTATACGTCATGTCACGTGATGTTAACTGATGCATGGGGCGCGAAGCACTTAGTATATTTCTAAAGCGATAATGACAGGAGGAACATGAAATTGTGTATCGTGGAACTGTGATGGCCGATTAAACAATATGATTGGATTTCGGATACATACCCATTTTTGTGGTGCCTTTGTACTCAACAGAATGCAGTGTAAGTTCTAGATATCTCTTGGTGTGAGTCCGCATGGCTGAGTGTAGGACTCGTAACCCGGGACCATGGTTCGAGCCAAACTGGAAGCACCTTGTAATTCGTGGGAGTGCCCTTAGGCCAGGCACTTCAGAGCCCTAGCCTAGTAGTGGTGAAACTCAGGAGTGGTGTCCGTGGTTGTGAGGTTGAGCGTTGGCCTCGTAACCATTAGGTCCTGAGTTTGAGTCAACTTTGGCACCGTTCATTGGCCCACACATTCGGCGCGAGTACTGGTGCTGTTTCCAGGAAGCAGAATCAAGAGAGATTAGAACAGCAAGAACTTATTTCTCAATCGATGTAAAATAAATGTGTTTAAACTAAACTCGGGGTGTACATGAATATGTGAGCTGTTGCCGTGATATGACTAAAATAATGTTGAAGGATCTAAAACACCATTTGATTTAAAATCGATCAACCTCTTGGTGTTCACTCGTACATTTTCAGATGAAAGAGAGCTCGATTAACTATCTACCAGATTACAAAATTTTGGACTTGTCCAGTTTGAAAGTATTGGGTAGAAAACATTGTTGGAAGAGGAGAAAATGCTGGTTGCCAGCATTTTCTTCTTTTCCAACAATGTTTTCAAATGCCTTTTCTTCCCTCAGAGTCGTTAAAATAAGTGATAATGTAGAGAGGAATACTTCATTACAACCATGAAACAAAGCGGCGGCGCACCACATTCAAAACATCCAGTGTAGGTCAAAAGTAAGGTACGCAGAACGTGCTGGTTGAACTTCCGTCTACACTGTTTGTTAACCCTTTACCATGCGGCAAAATTTTGGTCTGGTCCATACTGAACGTATGTGCAAACAACAAATTAAGTGTGGCTCAAATAATGGATTTTTTTCCCTTTAAAAATGTAAAAAAAAATTGTGGGGAAAAAGAGAAAATGCTGGTTACAGACATTTTCTCTTTTTCCTACAATGTTTTCAAAAGCCTATCTCCCAAGGGTCGTTAAAATGCGGGATGGTGTGATAATGGGTTAATTCGTGAGAGAGTCGAACCGTAACTTGCATTAAACAACTAAGGTTCTTAGTCTAATACTCGAGAATTTTCTAAATTAATAGAACCTAACGCAACTTCTAATTCGCGAAACAAAATGATTTTGCAAGTCCGACATTGCGTTGCTTTCTAAATCTTGATTGATTAATTTGATTGAACGCCGCTTTCAACAATTTTTCAGTCATTTCACGGCGGCAGCTCACATATCTATGAATTTCCTGGATTCAGTCAGTGCTAGGCTGGGGCTCTGAGGTGTATTGCCCAAGGTCACTCTCACGAGGGACCCATTGATTCCAGTGAGGGTCGAACCCGGGGCCTCCAGGTCACGGGTCCTACACTTTACCACTGAGCCACGCAGGACCCCTTCCCTTATCTTATCTTGAATTAGACAAAGAAATCAATTTAGAATGGTTGGCAAATACGAGCCCAGAGAAGCTATTAGATTGGAGCAGTGGATAAGTGTAGGACTCGTAACCTGGACGCCCTAGCCTAGTACTGGTGAAACACCGGATATAAATAAATAAGCGAGCTGTCGACGTTTTATGTAAAATAATGTTGAAAGCGGCGTTAAATACCATTTAATCAATCAATCAATCAATTGGATTGGAGTTTTAATTTAGCCACTGAAATTTCCGCTTCATTAATTTGCATAGGCTTATATTTTCGGAGCTTCTTTTCCCGCGTCTTGTAACTCTTCTCCTGTCGTCCGCGACCACAGACCTATTTCGCACAGAGTGTAAAGCAAGATTAGCCTGCAAATACGTACAGTCTGATCCTGCTTTATACTCTCCGCTGCTCTGTGAGGACTCTCGGTGAAAGAAATCTAATTCATTGTCAATTAATTCAACAATATTTATTTTTGTTATTGTCAATATTTTAGATTTGGCCGGATGAGGGTTAAGTCTTCTATCTGGGTTCTAATTGAGGATCCTCTTGCCATAGTCTTTTAACACTTAGACTGTTAAGCGCGACTTAATGACCTTTTGCGGACACTGTAGATCAAGATCAGACTGCACAGAACATGCAGTCTGATCTTGGATCTACACTGTCCGATAAGGAGATATCTTTCTTCCAAAAATGCCTTTGAAGTAGGAAAATTTGGGGTTTTACTATCGGCTTGAAAGTTTCATTTCTTTTTTATTTAGCAGGATAAGGGTTAAAACGGGCTTGCTAAGATTCTTTGGACGTTTTTTTAATTGTCCCTGAATCAGGAATGATAGTACTTCTAAATCATGTGGGACAGTTCTGTTTTCTTTTTCCTTCCATTTTCATTTACCAGCTAGGATTACCCAGAGATCCAGATAGAGGGAGTGATTTTGATTTCGATATTGAAAATATTGATTATTCTCCACTAAACCTTATGTTGTGGGTACTCATTAGAATCGTCTCATCGAGACGATTCTAATGAGTACCCACAACATAGGGTTTAGAAGAGAAATAATGGATTTAGAATACCATCACTCCCTCTTATCTGGAGCTCTGATTACCAATTCCTCGTGACATCAAAACGCATTGCTTTAATCCTTCATCAAATGACAAAATTGTCAACTTAAGGTCTACGGCCCCTAACTCTCATACTAAAAGACGGAATCTGCCGAGACTGGCCGAACAGCCTTTAAAAAAACGTCGATGTTACACGATATTTACCGATGAGTTAGTGATTCTACGGCCCCTGACTCTCATAGTAAAAGACGGAAGCTGCCGAAATTGGCCGAATAGCTTGTACGAAAACGTCGATGTTTACGGATGAGTTAGGGGCCTTTGACCTTTATCGCATAAACAAGCAATTGATGATATAAGTGATTTGTGCAAGTTTCACGAAAATCTGACCGCAAATGCAGACTTTAATTCTGTAAACAAGAAATGCAAATGTTCAAATTCAAATGGCTACTTTTCCCTTACTAATCGTTCGGTATTTTTCAAATTCAATAGGACTCAAGCTATTTATGATATAAATAAAATGTGCTAGTTTCACGTAAATCCAACAACAAATGTGGCTTTTATCGCATAAACAAGAAAAAGACTGACAAATGGCCAAACAGAAAGACGGACGGACGACGGAGACCACACCATGACATACGCTCTGCTGGCCTTTGGTCAGTAGAATTAACAACGAAAACCAGCCAGATCTATAAGTTGTGAGAGACAGCAGTGTATTAGAAGAGCGTCAACCTCTCGCATCAAAGGTTCTGTGGTCGAATACCGTGGTGAACGGGGTCAACTATTATAACTATCCACAGCACAGCGCGAGTATTGGATAAGGTTATCATGAGAAATTAATATAAGGTGTAAGAAATTGTTTTACGATTAAAGCAGTCCGTGCAGGCTGATATGCGTCAAAACTTTTGCCATTTTTAAATTTTCTGCATGTCAAAGGACCATTCTACCCCCAGTTACAGTCAATTGTTGGACTAAATGGTTTTTATGGATCCACAAATATGGGATGGCTTGCTTGGTATAATGTATCACGGAGGTGCACTAATCACCCTTTTGCCAGAGCATGGTTCATATATAAGACGAAGGGTCGAACTGTATTACATGCCAAACCAGGGTAAACTGCTAGTAGTTTTTAGCATATTGCTGAACCCGAGGCGAAGGACTTCTTTCCAGTTACCTATGACAATTTATCTGCAATCTGGTACATAGACTGGAAATTATGATTAATATTAAGGAATTGATAAAGGTCAAAACGGTTGGAAGCCGACAAGCTTTTCTGCTTCCACCGAGAGATGCAAACTTAAATACCGCAGTGAATTTATTGAATGAATCTGATTGGTCAATGAAACTGAATATAAGCTTTGAAATAATGGCGTGGTGCTGAAAATAGTTTTGACCAATTAGACTAAAACAAAATATATGTGTGGTTCAGTTTAGATACTTTTGAGAATAAGGGTCGGTTGGTCGGAAAATTATCTTATTTTTTCAAATTATTATTTTTCGCCTACCACGCCCCGGGGGCGATGAATAGAGTTGAAACAACATAAAATTTTCCAAGGACAACGGCAACATTACGTTGTGATGAAATATTAAACGATCAACAGGTGAAAAAAAAAAATGTTTTGGGTCGGGCGTAAAGATTAGACACAGTAGGGTAGGCCTAACATATGGCCTGCAACACGCCAAAAGGGACATTCGGACATTTGCGTAAAGTGTCGTCTCGGATCAGCCTGCGCAGTCCGCGCAGTCCGCGCAGTCCGCGCCGTCTGATCCGAGACGACACTTTCCGATCGTGTGTGTTTTTGTTTCACACAAGTCTACTGTTAGAGAAAATCTAATGTAGTCGTAAAGTGTCGTCTCGGATTAGCCTGCTCGGACTGCGCAGGCTGATCCGAGACGACACTTTATGCAAATGTAGGAATGCCCCTTTTCGCAAGCCATATGTATTTCCTTTTGGCCTTAGAATCGTCCAACATCGCTCAAATTGAATGAAGCTCATCGGTCAAAACTACATTTCGACATTTCATGCCCATCATTGCCTTCATCGCAAACAATTTGAAGGCGGTGTCCGTTTATATATAGGGCTACATGTATTTTACTTTTAATGAAATTGGTGTTAAAAAAGAAAAAGTGCAAAGTTGCCCCCCCCCCTCCCCCCGGGAAAAAAAATGAAATCGAAACGTAATTGTATTCACTCAAACGTTTGTTTACATATAAAATACAACCTGCAGGTAATCAATTGTTTAAATAAATACGGTAGAATCTCACTTTAAAAACTCTATACCCGACGACAAATTACTTTTAGACTCGTCCAAATTCCAAGCTGTTGCAGGCGACAAATCAAATGTAGCTCAGTTTATGAAATTTGTCTCTGAAAAGCCAGAGAATAATGTAGGAAATGGAGAAACTACAGGTTAACAGCGTTTTCTCCATTTTTCCACAATGTTTTCCAAAGTTGTCTCTTTTTGGATTGTTAAAACTCGAAATTGTAAAGTAAAGGATTAACTATTTAACAGGCGATAAAATTTTACGCTCACCCGGATTGAGAGCCATTGTAGACGATAGAATATGATTTTTTTTTTTTAAATGATAAAATACATTGAAATGATAAAATACATTGCTGTTTCAAATACCCAGCTCAAACGATTTCTTTCAGCGCAATTGGGTTGTCATCGCAACAGGATTCAATTCTCTTGCACCGCTGATCACAGCCGGTGGCTGGAGAAGAATATTGTGCAAAGTGCTGGTAAAAGAAGCTCATGGGAAACACAGGGAGGTGCTCTGGTCGCCGCAATATTACTGAAATAATGTTGAAAACGGTGTCAAACAGCATAGAAATAAGAATCAAGCTCTAACAAATTAAAACGGTGCAAAAGGTGCAATACGTCGAAGAAAGGTAATCGGTGGAGGGTAATAAAATTACGTTAAATACCAAAAAGCCCTTGTTTTAATTACATGAAGATGGAGCCCTTTGAAACCATCGTGGGAAAAGGAGAATCAAAAAAAAAGAAAAAAGAAAAAAGAAAAAATAGAGACCATTACCTCATTGGTAGCAAGTTGGAAATGGCCGTTTGCAGGAGCTGTCAATTTTTCAGTTCCTAAATTTGTTGTTTGGGAAAGGAAGTGAGTGTTCCGGTTACTCGCAGTTGTTCTTTTCCTAATATGTTGTCGTAGAGTATCGCGTTCAGGAACGAAAGAAGGAACGAAAGAAATCTATGCATTTTAACTGGTAAAAAGCCTATGGGATATTCTCAGGGGCGTGGTTAGCCCAAATTAAAATATACGCAAAAGTAATACCGAAGGTATTACCAGAGGCCCGAAGTGCTGCGAGAAGGGAGAGGAATTTTCCAGGAGGGTTGGGGGTCTACCCCAGAAAATTTTTTAATTGCAGAAGCTATTTGGTTGCCTCTGGTAATTTTCTTTGACAAATTTGTCTTTATTTTGGCAAAATGTACGCAACTTTGTTCTTGCAAGGAGTCAGCTATTCCCCTGAGTTTGTCGTTCCGAAATTCGATTTTCCCCCATTTCAGGTGATAGTGCAAAATCATGAGAAATTTCGCACAAGTGATCCTTTACGACAAAAGTTCTACACCTGAAATAAGAAAGTATTTCAAAGCGGAGTTATAATTGTAGCATCCTCCATTCTAACTTTGAGTGCGTCTTCTGGTCCTGTTAGTATAATACCAAAAACAAAAACAACAGTGGTAATGATGACACTAGGTCCATATTCACATACCATTCTTTAGAATATTCTTTTTCTAATTCTCAAGAATGATGATATTAATGATGATATTAGGTCCATATTCATATACCATTCTTTAGAATATTCTTTTTCTAATTGTCAAGAATTTTCTTAATATGAAGGTAAAACAACTTCTGATTGGCTAAACCAAATGAGCTTTGCTCTGTGAAAAGGGGGCTTAATGCATCTGCGAAAAGTCGACCCAGGTCAGCCTGGGCAGTCCGCACAGGCTAACCTGGGCCGCAACTTTTCGTTATTGGTCAATTTTGTGTTTATCAAAGGACCAGTCTACCTCATGATTAAGTCGGTTATTTAACAGTGGCTATTAAGGATCCATAATTATGTGATGACTTGGGCCGGTATCATGTATCACGGTGATGCATTAAGCCCTCTTTTGCCAGAGCTTGGCTCAAATGGTTTAGCCAATCAGAAGTTGTGTAACTTTCAAAATTTGAAAATTCTTTAGCACAAGGCTCTGAGAATATTTTTTAGAATGGTTTGTGAATATGAAACCTAGGTCTGTATTCACCAACTACTCTTAAGAACGTTCTTTGTGTTATTTTCCAAGCTTCACTAAATTTGAAGTAACACAACTTCTGATTGGCTAAACCAAATGGTTTAATCATTCAGAAGTTGTGTTACTTTTAAATTTAGAAAATTCTGGCGAATAAGACAAAAAAAAAAAGCGCTTAAGAATGGTTGGTGAATACGAACTGCTACTGTCGATTGCCCAACTTTACTATTGTTTGTTTGCAGGTATACTTATCCTGAGCTGTGTAACACTAACGGCAGTACCTGTAGCCAGGGGATCTGTTACCCCAACAGTAACTGGTATCATGAAAGGATTATCGGTTTCTCACACATTTGCCGGTAATGGAGCCACTCCTTACTGTCTTTATGACTGGGGAGACAATGACACAGAAATAAAACCTTTGTCAGATCCTGAAAATCCAGACGATTCTACCCACGACTACGCTGCTGCTGATTACTACAGCGTTCATATTATTTGCGTGACACATGACGATGTCTACACATTCGACAACGATAGCTTATACGTTGGTGACTCGATTTCTGGTTTCTCGGTCGTTAATTCCACATTCGACATCATCGTAGGAGTTCCAGGTCCCGTATCAGGCAACGTTGTGGTTGGTATTCAGTTTTCTACAGGAACACACTTGGATATCGAAGTCACCATCATGGCAACCGGCAACGTGGTTTCCGTTAATGATTATGACGCTCATGATGCAGAGTTTATGACCTTTGCAAGTTCGCAATTTACGGAAAGTGGTTTGTATGCCGTGGAAGTAAATGCAACAAACCCGATTTCAGGGACCGTTCTTCGACATTTTGTGCTTGCAATCGAAGAGGAGGTCGATAATGTCGTTCTGTCTTCTACAGGCCAATCCGGAACCTCATATTATTTCCTAGTAAGCCATGACCACGTGATTACTACGTCATTAACCGCAGAGAATCCCGTTTTCACCTGGTGGCTGGAGGGTGACGGTACATTGATTAATGCAAGTGTTGAAGCATGTGATGGGACAATTACTTCCAACTCTTTTACCATTCAAGAAACTACTACCGGGACATATCAGCTTACCCAAGTTATATCAAATCATGTCAATTCCGTCACTAATATCTTAAACGTGTCCTTTTACCACATTGTTAACAACTTCACTGCATCACTGAGCAAGGACATTGCATTCTACAATGACAATATCGTTATAACAATTGATCTTGACCCTGCAGCTTTACTCCAGATGGGCGTGGTTCAGTGTGAGATAAATCAGGGTGATGGTAACGGGCCCATCACAAAAACTTTCAATCTTACCGCTGATGACTACGGCAATCTGACTGCTCAAAACAAACAACAGACAACAGATAACAAACAGTTTAACGCTGGGTGGTATTATCCGACAGTAGTATGCTCTAACGGATTACCAGATGTGATTGATGGAATTGCTACAAGACAAACATTTGATCTATTTCTAATAACAGTTAATCCAGTAGAGAATTTGGTAGTGAGCAACAATAGCCCAAATATATCAAACCACCCTCATACAATGTCGTTAGACTTGTCAGTAAACTTGAGCAATGGTTCAGATCTTCCCCTCGCTAATGTAACCTGTGTCTTCACTTACTCAGACCCAAACAGTCCAATTAACACCACAGGAGACATCACCTTTGGAAATCCCCTTGTTACCACTATACCATTCACATTAGGAGATAAAGACTATACCATTCAATGGAATTGTAGTAATGAACTGTCTCACATGGCTGATTCTATAAATGTTTATGTGTTCTATGACTGTTGGAAGCAAAAGCAATATTTTGACGATGAGGTTCACAATAGTGACACCCCACGAGTTTCGTACACGAACAAACCATACACGGTAAGACTTCAAATGTTCTTTTTATTGCATTTGCTTGTTTGCTTGCTGGGCGTTTAGAATTGTTTTCAATATCATTTTAGATATAACATGGCGGTAAGTGCATGTATCAAATATCTTACAGCTGGGTCTGTAGGTATATTCACCAGTCATTCTTTGGACCGTTCTTAGTTTTTGTTCTCCAAGATTTTCTAAATTTGAAAGTAGAGTAACTTCTGATCGGCTAAACCATATGGTTTAGCCAATCAGAAGTTACACTACTTTCAAATTTAGAAACTGATTCTGGAGAATATATGAAGTCCTAGGAATATTCTTAGAATGGTTGGGGAATACGGATCCAGGACTTTGCAAGCTGCTAACTGCTTTTTTATATACACATGTATCGTCACCATAATGTTACTTTAAAAGCTGTTACGGCAGATAAATGAATCAGCTCCTAATGACTGTCATCCAGATTGAAAGTGTTTGAAGACGACAATTTCTGTTTGGCTCAAGTGATTGAATTTTTCTTTAGAAGAGGAGTAAGCATTGTGAGAAAAGGAGAAAATACGAGTCTGTCACCTTTTTCCAACAATACCTTCCTTTCTCAAGGTCGTTAAAAGAATGAGGTTGTTTGCTAAAGGGTTAAGTTTGAAAATGAGTATGGAAACAACTGAAGATCTATTGCATATTGGCAGACCTACTTAAAGACGAGCACTAGGCCAAAATATCTGTGCCAGTCCGATCAATGTTACCTTATGAATCCAAATATAAGTAAAATTTGAAATGTAATGTTCGAAATTGAGTTAAATCTTTGAAATTAGAAATGAATAAATTATAGTAACTCGACGATTTTCATTCCTCAACCATAACAACAACAACAACAAAAACTCAAATGCGATTTCTACAGTTTGTTTCCTTCCGAAAATTTCTTTTGTTTTTACATATTTTGTGGTTTAAAGTATGCTGAATCAAAATAAATCAAGAAAAAAGGGGGTTACAGGCTTTAATTCTGAGTAATCACCATGAAATAAACATACGGGGTTTCCTGTCATTTTCATATGAGATGGTACAAAACTGCTATCAAAATATGACCATTTTGACAGTGTAGAGCACATTGTAGACATCTTTCATTCTATAAATTGAAATGTATAACAAGATGCAACAATTATAAAATAAAATCATTAAAAAAGATCTTAAGTGAAAATTTTTCCTTAAAGAAATGATATCTTGGTCCTAAAATTCTGTCGACAAAACAAAAATGACATCAGTGCTTTTTTTCGTAAATTTCTGAGAAACCTATTCAAGATTTTTTTTCAAAATTTCACATTTTGTGCTTTGCAGTATCTTTAACATAAAATCAAAAAGATATACATGGGTTACTGGTTTCGTTTTCACGTAATAAGTTATTTTATGATACATGGGTGATGTGCATGGTTGTGAGGTAGAGCGTCGGCCTAGTAAGCAAAGGGTCCCGAGTTCGAGACCCGGGAGCGGGTGTCAACTTTGGGATCTTTCATTGGCCCACACATTCGGCGCGAGTACTGGTGCAGTTCTCAGAAAGCAGAATCGAGAGAGATTAGTATAAGTTGTAAGAACTTGTTTCTCAATCGATATAAAATAAATATGTTTAAACTAAACTATGGGGGTGCTCTCCCCTGAAAAATATTTTTGATTTTATGACAATTCTATTGTTACATACAGTACACAAGTACTAATGTACTACTTAACCCTTTATGACTTTGAATCCTTTTTCATAAAGATACTTTTGAAAACATTGTGGGAAAAGGAGAAATTGCTAAGAATGAGCAGCTCATTTTATAACATAAGGGCGGTACTCTCCCCTGAAAAAATTTTTTTGATTTTATGATAATTCCTTAGTTACAGTATTCATGTACTAATGTACTACTTAACCCTTTACTTCATATAGATGACTTTGAATGTCTCTGCATTGAGGAGCTTTTGAAAAAATTGTGTAAAAGGAGAAATTACTTAGAACGAGCAGCCCATTTTATAACATAAGGATGGTGCTCTCTCATAAAAATTATGATGATTTTATGACAATTTTATTGTTACATACAATATTCATGCACTAATGCACTACTAACCCTTTACTTCATATAGATAATTTTGAATGCCTCTGCATTGAGAAGCTGTTGAAAACATTGTGGGAAAAGAAGAAATTGCTGGTAATCAGCAATTTCTCTTTTTCCCCACAATGTTTTCTACCCTTTCTGAACACTGAAACTGTTGTCTGCAAATGCTTTCAATTTGGTCAAGGCTAAAATGTCGTCTGGTAAAGGGTTAACATCAGGTAAGTATAACCTTAGATAGGAAATACAACTTAACCCTTTCAGTGCCATTATCGAAAACAGGAGCTTTTGCGGATGGCATAGATCAAGATCAGACTGCACAGGATCTACAGTCTGATCTTGGATCTATACCAACCGCTTGTTTAGTCAAGTCTGTAGGCTAACAGTTCGTCGATCAGCTTTCCATGGCTCGTTCGACGATTTTGATATCTCATCTTGAGAAAACTTTTTTGTACACTTTGCATAAGAAGAAGTGGGTGGGGGACTGACAGTGACCTTCGTTTCTTCTGCCTCGCTAGTTGTATACAGTCGATATTCCTTGTATCATTTTTTGGAGATGCAGACTAAACCCTTGAAATACGGTCTAACATAGATTTCTGCGTAAAATAATCTTAAAAGCGAAACATGTTTATGTTGTTTATGATTTCGTGTCGTATGATGAAACTATCCGAGTACTACTCAACTATTTCCTTCGTGAAGAGTCAAATATCGTCCTTTATACTAATATGCTATATTATTGCACCAGATTTGAATTGAAAAGAAGTTAGATCATTCAAAAGGACGCACAAGCCCAGACGAACGAATCCGGACGAGCAAGCCTGGGCGAATAACCCCAGGGGCAAAAAAGCCCGTTCCCATGCGCAACAGGTTGCGCAAAGGAAACTACCGAAAATGTCCTTAAAGTCACGAATGACTGCCCTAACATTTGGCTAAAGATGCCAAGCGGAACCGGCCGAGTTGTTGAGTTGATGAATTAATGCGAGAAAATAGTTCTTCTTCGGCCCGCCTTTTCTGTCCTTAACCTGGCATTCAGAAGCGCAACACTTTCATTGTTAAGTCTAGTTGATTGACTTCTTTTTCAGAAGTTTCTTTGTCAAATTTAATGACTTGTCCATAGACAAGTATATGGGATTTGGCCGGACACTCGAGCATCTTTGCCACCCCTGCCCAAGACACTGAGCAGACGACTTTGAAAAAAATCGGTGTAAAAACGGATGTCTAACCTATTTGTAAAGGGTTAAATATAGAAACGGGTGTATTAATATTTCATAATCAAGTAATTAATTTTACATAGATCGATCTCTAAGACCATGAAGTAGATACCTACTTTCCCACCGGGCATTCTAGACCTAAAAGCTGTCGTGAATAGCATGAAGTAAGTCCCAATCCAAAAGTTGCCTTGGCATTTATTTCTTGATTTTATGTTGGGCCTTTCATACACTAGAGATACAGAACAGTTCACAAATAAAGGACCAAATCATATCATATACTTAAAATTCAACTTTGACAAACAGTAACAACGGCAAGAAAGAACTGTCTATTAAAAGTAGTTCCCTGACATTTCTTTTTCTATGATCACAAGCCATTCTGAATTTACCAGGTAACCGTGATTTATTTCTGCTTTGCAAATTTCAAACATTTTCTTTTACTTATTTACAAGTATCTCTTTCTTGATAAACTCTATTAATATTTGGAGCCCCTTGCTTTTTTTTTTCCCAAAATTTGTTGCAAAAGACTTTAAAACCATTCTTACAATTTATGTATCTTCTATCAAGATGAATTTGCTGAGCCCCGGTAGCTCAGGACTTAAAGAAAAGGGGGTCGCTGGTTTGATCCTCAGCTCGGCTAATTTCTTTCCAAGGATTGATGATAGTCATTGCGACAGGATTCATTCCTCTCTCACCGTTGATTTTTGTTTCAATGATGGTAATGTGGGAAAGCAGCGAGTGGCTTGGAAAGAATATTGTGCCGAATACTGGTAAAAGAAATTCCTGGAAAGCACGGATGGGTGGGCATGCCGCCGCGATAAAACTGAAATAATGTTTAAAACGGCATTAAACACCATATAATCAATTAATCAACATGAATTTGTCCTTTACCACATGACAAAATTTTAGGGGACTCATTCAAGCTATGACTTGATAATGAGATTTGTTTCAATAAAAGAAGAAAACATTGTGGGAAAAGGAGAAAATGCTGGTTTCCAGCATTTTCTTCTTTTCCCACAATGTGTTCAAAAGCCCTCTACCTCAAGGCTGTTAAAATCTTGGGACTCTGTGGTAAAGGATTAAGGTATCATCCGAGGATCGAGCGGGGATTGGGGTGGGGGAGAGGGCTAGAATTTTCAAAGTAACTGCTGTCTGCCT
The DNA here is from genome assembly GCA_946811185.2 of Hippopus hippopus. Classification (NCBI taxonomy): domain Eukaryota; kingdom Metazoa; phylum Mollusca; class Bivalvia; order Cardiida; family Cardiidae; genus Hippopus; species Hippopus hippopus. The sequence continues at coordinate 23,511,624 of OX328096.1, forward strand.
GAATGTTGACCAAGTATCAATGTAGCAGTAGATACTAGATCGTTTCATTGCAAAAGTTTTTCCTAGCAATATTGTTTGCAGGTATACTGTTATACCAGTATACACACTGAAAGGAAATAAAAACATTTAATGCAGTAGCAAATTTGAGTATGTAATGATCTATTTGAAAAAGAAAATACTGTAACTTGCCTTTTGCCATCTTTTCCACAATGTTTTCTCCCCTTTAAAGACAATTTACAGTTCTTGGAACCAAACTGTATTTGTTATCTGTATAGTTACATATTAAGTCTTCTTCATTTTTCAGGTCAGCTAGTTAATTTTTGGCTTTAAAATCTCTTGAAATGTACAGTCTTACTAGTGTCTTTCAGAAATTTTACACCTTTATAACTTTTTACAAGACAATAAAATTTTAGACTGGTCCAAGTTCAAACATAGTAAAGTTAGCTGAAATTATGGTAATTATCTGGAAAATTGTAGAAAAGCTTGTGGGAAAAGGAGAAAATGCTGGTTACCAGCATTTTCTCCTTTTCCCACAAGGTTTTCAAAAGGCTTTTTTCTTGTATTCAGGATCGTTTGGTTAAAGGTTAAGAAAAAAAGAAAACCCCCACCTGCCTTGAATTTGGTTGCCTTGGGAAACAGATAACTCTTTACTAAATGGCACAATTTTATACTTTTCAAATAAATGTAGCTCAAAAACTGAATTTTTGGTTGCATAGAAAAAATTATGGAAAACTAAGAAAATGCTAGTTACCAGCATTTTCTTCTTTTCCACAATATCTTTTTAAAGCCTTTTTCGTTCAGGTTGTTAAAACTCAGGATTGTTTGGTAAAGGGTTAAAAAGAATTACTTTACTGGCATGTAAATTGTAAGTTAAAATATTGGGTGGGGCATTAGAAAAGAAACACGGGTTGATTAAAAAAAGATGATTTCATTTCAAAAAGTAATTAATTTCTGTTTATTCATTTCAGTTAACTGGGGATGTCCAACTTAAAACATCAGCAAATTGTGAGTTACCAGTTGAGTCATATTTCACCGTCTACGAATACAACATCAACAACTTTGAGGAGACACTGGTTATAAACATAACTGGCCCAGACTCTTTGTCATCCCACACATTTCTAGCTGACACTATGCAGCCAGTTTTACATAAGATTTATCTGTATACAACATTTCCTAACCATGAAGGACAACCTGTACTGGGGGACTACTTATTTGTTGAGTTCATTCTCCCAGATTTGCACATTTCAATCGTAGATGATGCAAACACAGATAACAACAAGCGTAGGGTAGTCAAAACTAAGAAAGTAGTTCTTAATTCTTATCGGTCCAACGATCCTGCCGGAAATCTGTCAGGCGTGGCACCTGCCACCCGATCATGGACATGTCAGACAAGCCCAGATATTTCAGATGATGAGATTGAAACATATTTTTTCTCTGAAACACTCCAATCATCCACTACAGATTGTTCACAGCTGCTGATGAATAATGGTAAATATATCTTTTTTAACATTTTACTTGTGAGAAAGTTTTTGAAAACTGTATGAAAAGAAAATGGTTGGTCTCCTTATGCACAATGTTTTCCACCCTTTTGCCAATCAATGGTCCTCATGGATATATTAGCCAAATTTAGGGGTACATACTTTGTTGTCTACAGATGGGCTCAATATTAATGAGGCCAATATTTCTAGGAGAATTCTAGGAGTTAATTCATAACCAAATATTTCCCAGTTTTAACAACATGGAAAAAGAGAGCTTTCAAAAAAATAAAGGCAAAAGGAGCTAATGCTGGTAAACATCATTTTCTCCTTTTTACACAAAGTTGTTTACTCTTTTAAAGATAAATTCCAAAATATTAATCACATGAAAATTGTCATCTCCAAATGGTTTCAAATGGACATGTCTAAAATGTCCAGTAATGAATTAACATCCATCCCAATAATAGCAATCCATCCAAAGTTGCGTTCACATTATATTTTATTATATTGCAAATTCTGCTGACATCAGTCTATAAACCCATCCCATTGATAATCCATTTCAAGTTTTCTTACAGCATTACATATCTACCAGTAAGAGCTGTCAACAAATTTTATTTTCTTAAATGCCTGTATGGCAAGCCTGCATACAGTGAGGGATGTACACAGTAGCCACAACTTGGTGTTTGTATGTGTAATAGTGTGTCCATGGATGCATGTCAATGTCCAGACATAACTTCTACATTTATGGAATGATTTTAAAATGATATTTTACCTTTGTTCTCCTTTACTGGTAAAAGTGCCATTTGTAACATTAATTTGTTCATGTAGGCCCATGGTCCAAGTTACGCTCAGAGGTGAATGATAAAATTGTCAAAAATTAAGCTTGTCCAAGCCACAAGTTTTACATGTATGGATAGATTTCATAATTGTTCGGGGGTTTTTTTTTCTCCTTTATGAGTAGATGCATCATTGAAACATTGGTTCAAATACATCCAAGGTCCAGGTCACATTTGATGGTCAAATGATAAAATTGTCACAGATTCAACTTGTTTGCGCCCTAATTTCTGCATTTACCAATGGATTTCAGAATAGTTTTGCACAGTTGTTTTCCTTTATAAGTAGCTGTGTCTTTTGAAGTAGTGGCTCAAATACATTCAAGGTCAAAGTCAAACTTGAATGTCAAATGATAAATTTTTTTTAAGTAGCACTTGTCCTTTCTTCAGATGCCTTGAATTGGTAGAGTCTAACAATGGCATACCAGGGAAAGAGTTAATTTTTACCTATTTATATTGCACTAAAGAACACAACCAGCTCTACTCCAATTTTCTTTGGACATCTTGTGATGTTTGCCGATTCATAGTGTTCTGCATAGTAATGTAGACATATAGAAAGCAAGGTATATAGATAGTTTTTCTGGTAACATCTAGTTACTATGTATTTTACCCTTTTAAAGACCAACTCCTTCATTTGGACCATATCTGATAAGTAATGTGCAAAGTATTTCTTGATGGACAGGTCTAAAGTTTTTGCCTAAACATGCGTTCAAGTTGCAAAAACCTAAAATTTTGTTCTCTGCTGTTAAAGACCTTTTATCACATTTTAGACTTGTCCAAACTGCTGACGACAAATTCAACGTGACCTGACTGATTTGCTAAGCCTTTGAAATGTTGGAAAACATTGTGGGAAGAGGAGAAAATGCTGATTACTAGCATTTTCTCCATTCACCATAATGTATTAAAACAACTTTTTCCTCAACCTAAAGGGTTATTCACTTTGATTATTTCAGGTGGAAGTACAGATTTGGAGTACTATACCATTCCAGGTGAAGAGTTTGTAGTCCAACAGTGGTACATTTTCAAGCTAGTATTTGCTAGTGAAGGAAGAAGCGCATCCAAATCTGTTGCTATAACAACTTCAAACCTGCAGCCAGTTGTCGCAGAATTGGTGTAAGTCTTAATGTTAACTCTTTATCTAACAACCATGCTTTTTTAAAATGAAAGCTTTTGGTTAAGCCTGCAGTCGATAGCTTACAGGACCTTAACTCTTTACCAAACGATCCCAGGTTTTCACAACTCTGAGAAAGAAGCCTTTTGAAAACCTTGTGGGAAAAGGAGAAAATGCTGGTAACCAGCATTTTCTTCTTTTCCCACAATGTTTTCTACCCTTCCCAAATCAATTTTCAATTTTTGATTCACATTTATTTTGTCGTCTGCAAATACTTTCAATTTGGACTAGTCCAAAATTTTGTTGTTTGGTAAAGAGTTAATTTCAGGGCCACAGGTTGTTCAAATTTCCAGCTCAGCCAGTTTTCTTTTCAAGGGTTGATGATAGTCTATTTAACAGGACTCATTATTCTCTCACCACTGATCATTGTTTCCATGATGGTTATGATGGAAAGCAGCCTCTGGCTTGGGTAGAATATTTTGTGAAGTAATAGTAAAAGAATCTCCAGGAAAGCATGGACTCTAAGTTGTACTTGTGGCTGTGATTTAACTAAAATGTTGTTGAAAAGGGTGTTATACACTATACAAACAAACAAACAAAGCTTTTGAAAACATAGCATGAGAAAGAGGAAATACTGCTAAACTATACTAATCATTTGAATTCTAATTCAATATTTAGAAAGTAACTCAACTTCTGATTGGCTAAACCACCAAATCAAATGATGGATTTGGTTCATATTTGGCTTGATGACAGATACATGTCAAAAGTCTCATTGAGCAATATACCATATTTGTTCCCATGCCTATGGTCTTAGGGTCAAGGTCACAGATTTTGAAATTTTATATCACTGTTTTTCAAGAGCTCCTATTTTCTAGACAAAATGGATGATTTGCTTATGATATAATGATAGATTTAGGTCCATAGTTTTATTCAGCTATACTCCTGCCCATGCCTGTTGCCAAAATACATATACCAAGTTTACAGACAATTTCTTGGAAAATTTAAGTCTAAGAAGAGCCATTGGCCTGACCCTGGAGTTTCTGTCTTGGGCTAGGACCCTAGTTACTGTTTCAAGGCACTGCCAGCCAGAACATTTGAGCCACGTTTTAGCAAATGGGGGCTTTATGCATCTCCGTGATGCATGATACCAAACAAGTCATTACATGGCCTGCAACACGCGAAAAGGGGCATTTAGACATTTGGACATTTGCGTAAAGTCGTCTCGGATCGGCCGTGCAGACTAATCCGAAATGACACTTTCCGTTTTTATGTAATTTTCTGCTTAGTGCAAGTCTACTGTAGCACAAAATCTACTATAGTCGTAAAGTGCCGTCTCGGATTAGCCTGCACGGACTGCGCAGGCTGATCTGAGACGACACTTTATGCAAATGTCCGAATGCACCTTTTCGCGTGTTGCAAGCCACATGATCATGGATCCATAAAATCAATTTTGTCAAACAACCGACTGAATTATGAGGTAAATTGGACCTTGGGTATGCAGAAATTTACCAACAGGAAAAAGTTTTGGCCCAGGTCAGCCTGTGTGGACTGTGAAGGCTGACCTGGGTCGATACTTTTTGCAGATGCACTAAGCCCCCTTTTCACAGAACATGGCTTATTCACTTGTCCAGGAGAGCTGCACTGTCTGATGACAGGTCTTGTTCTTTAACCCTTTAACAATCTATCCAGTTACAAAAAAAAGGATACTTTTAAAAACACCGAAGCAAAAAGGAGAAAATTTCCACAATGTTTTCTACCTTAGCAATGATTAATCCCATTATCTAAGCCACTTTAAAATTTGTTATGTGCCAAATGCTTTCATTTGGACCAGTCTATAATTCAACATACAACTATGAGTTAGTATTTTCATGAGTGGCCTGCTACAAGAGTATAAAAACTGCATTTCAGCACCGGAGGTATTTGGTTATCTCATAAGCATAAATGCAAGTTTTTGGCGTAGCTGAATGCACTGGCTTTTGACCTACAGTACTTCTTTGAAATGATAATTGATATCCTTGGGCCTTGATTCATACTATAGCAAATTAACGTAATAAAGAATGATCATTTTCTTGTTCTATTTTGAAATTTAGTATTTTTCATAAGCACAATAACCCATTATTACTTTTCAACAAAATGAAAAACGGTGAGGAAAAAGAGGCAATTGCTCTGGATGTTTCTTTTCATTATTTCACTTCATTTTGAGCCACAAAAGAGTTTCAGTATTAAAATGTATTCCAGTATCTCTTATGCCGTCTACCTTTTTTAAAGCTATTTCTTGACTATCCTTGACTAGTAGTTACATAGAGAAAAAAACATTTGATAGAGAATGTAGAAGAGCAAGGTTGGGTATTACTGATCATTATTTTCAGTCCTTTTTAATTTTACCTAACGACAAAGTTTTAGACAAGTCCAAATGGATAGCATTTGCAGACAAAAAATCGAAACGTGACTCAAAAGCTGAAATTTCTCTTTGGAAGTACAGAAAACATTGTGGGAAAAGGAGAAAATGCTGGTTATCAGTATTTTCTCCATTTCTCACAAAGATTTTTTAAAAAGCCTTCCTCTGTTAGGTCACTAGAATTCAGGATTGTTTGGTACATTGTTAATTCCATGAAAGATGAGCAATTCCCTACATATTATAAAACAAAATGGACAATCAGTATTTTATCTGTTTATCTTGCATGAGATACACAGTGTTTTCGTAGTCACAAAAAGTAAATCAGATTTTACTGATCCAAAATTTCCCTATGTTAAAATCACTGATTATAAGGAGGGAGTTGTTTTTGGCACTGTTTGTATTGAACAATGATACATTGAACTACATGTGCAGTCTCTTATGGGTTAATATTTAATATTATGCATTGTCCTTTTATTTGATATATTAACTCACTGACACTGATTTGAATAAAATTACAAGACAAGGGACATGTAGATAACAATTTTGATGTTTGTTTTATGAAAACTGTTGAATCCTGTCGATAACACTAAAAATATACTTATGTAAGGTTAAAACTGGTGTTGTTTTCTTCTATATGCTTTTGAGTGCCATTATGGTGTACACTCTGCCAGATCAATAGAGTATATATGGCCTGCAACACGCGAAAAAGGGCATTCGGACATCTGCGTAAAGTGTTGTCTCGGATCAGCCTGCGCAGTCCGCGCAGGCTGATCCAAAACGACACTTAATGTTGTTATGTAATTTTCTGTTTTGCCCAAGTCTACTGTAGCACGAAATCTAATGTAGGTGTATAGTGCCATCTCGGATTAGCCTGCGCGGACTGCGCAGGCTGATCCGAGGCGACACTTTACGCAAATGTCCGAATGCCCCTTTTCGCGTGTTGCAAGCCATATGTGACCCGTCACCCAAAAAGGGACCATCTGGGAATTCCGTGCATCAATTAGATGAAAACAGATCAACAATAGTGCAGGTCCATTTAAGTTGATAGTTCAAAAATAATTGTATAACAAAGTAGAATGACCACTTTTCATACAGAAAATATCATAAAAGCGAAAAATGTCAACCCTGGTCAGACTGCGCAATTTGCGCAGTCTGACCAGGGTTGATACTTTTCGCAGTTCCCAGAAGGTCCCTTTTTGCATGACGGGTCACAATCATGCAAAATAAACTACTGATAACTTCTGTTTGTATTAATTTTGTAGCCACTGCCATCAACATGGTACTTTCTGGTCTCTTAAAGTGTCGATAATACCCAGCATTAATCCATTTAACCCTTACCAAACAATCCTGTGTTTCAGCAACCCTTAAGAAGGCCTTTTAAAACATTGAGGGAAAAGAAGAAAATGGTGGCATGAAATGTTGGTAACCAGCATTGTCTCCTTCTCCCACAATTTCTTCTATCCTATCAAAAACAAATCATTTGAACCACACATACAAATACTTTGAATATGGAAATGTCCACAGTTTTGTTATTTGCAAAGGGTTTAAATTATGTGGTAAACACAATTTAAAGGGAAGAAGAACCCAAGCCATTACTCATTTGAAGTAATTTGTTCCTTTACTCACCGTGAAATCTAATCTTGTGCAAGAGGTTGGAAATACCTGTATATCATAAATACAAATGAAAACAGAATCACATTTTTCAATTTCTGACAGATGTCGAAAGGGTTGTGCAGAGGGTGCCAGTGATATTCTGAAGCTATTTGGAGGATTGAACATGGATCTGGTCATTCCTGAATCTGTGTCTGGAATTGATGTCAACAGTATGACCTATCTGTGGTCATTTCAAGTTTACAACGACACCTTGCAGCAATTTTGGGATGTTTCCGAAAAAATTGAAGACAGAGGTAAATTAAAGTATCACTGTGCTTCCTGGCAGATAGCTTTTCTTCCAAGCTATGAACCACCTTTGAAAACATTGTAGCAAATGGAGAAATTGCTCAAAACAAGCATTTTTTTCCTATTGTCACATGTATTAATCAATTTAACTTTAGGTTGTTATCCATATTTTAACTCTTAGAGCGCTAAATAAACCCAACATTCATATTCGGTGTAGAAATAAGACCCAAATAATCACAATTTCATAATCACATTTGTCTAGAGTATGTGTTTCATCAGAACGGACAGTATAGATCAAAGATCAGGCTGCACGTTCCGTGCAGCCTGATTTTGATCTTTACTGGCTGCAAAGGCAACTATAGTTGTAAAAGGCGCATTAAGGGTTAATTTGGTATTTTACAAGTCATCTGCTGGAAATATGTTTCAGGTGTGAATGAGTTATTTTTCTTGACCAAATTGTCAAAGCTTCTCTGCAATTGTCATCCTGCCATAGATCTACTAACTCATTTTTATAACAATGTAATATTTACCCATATAATACAAAGCAGATTAATCCTTTACCGCACAATCCCAGATTTTAATGACCTTGAGGAAGAAGCCATTTGAAAACAAAGTGGAAAAAGGCTCCTTTCCCACGATGTTTTCCACCCTATCAGAAACAGAAATCATTATTTGAGCTATACATTTATCATCTGCAAATGCTTTTAATTTGGACCAGTCTAAAATACTGTTGTTTGGTAAAGAGTTATGAACATATCAGAGAAAATACATGTATTCAAGAATTTAATGCTTTACCATACAATCCCACATTTCAACGACCCGGAGGACAAAAGGTTTTCAAAAACATTGTGGGAAAATACTCTTTTAATTCTTTACCAAACAATCCCTGGTTTTTACGACCCAGAGGAAGCAGCCTTCTGAAAACATTGTAGGAAAAGGAGAAAATGCTGGTAACCAGCATTTTCTCCTTTTCCCACAATGTTTTATACTCTTCAAAAGTCAAGTTTCTATTTTTGAGTCACGTTTATTTTGTCGTCTGCAAATGCTTTCAATTTGGATCAGTCTAAAATATTGTTGTTTGGTAAAGAGTTAAAAGTGATTCCTTTTAACTGAGCCATATTCATTTGTTGTCTACAAATGCTTTCAGTTTGGACAAGTCTAAAATATGGCCTTGTGGTAAAGGAGTATGGCAAGCATATTTTGCTAAGCATTCGTGATTTGCTACCACTTCATGGCAGAGCATTTCTCTAAAAAATCGTTTTATAGTTGTCATTATTATTACCAAAAATTACAACTATAAAGCCAAGCCAGGTAGCTTAGGCATTAGGGTACAGGACTTCAAACCAGGGGGTAGCTCGGCAAAGGGTTTTCCAAGGATTTATGGTTTCATTGGGACAGGATTCATTCCTGTTCGTCACTGTACATTGTTTTGACAACTTTTATGTTTTAAAGCAGCCAAAGGCTTGGAAAAAGTATTGTGAAAAGTACTAGTAAAAGAATCTCCAGGAAATCATGGATAGGTGCACTTGCTCCAGTGTATGATATACCATAACTGAAATAGTATTGAAAGTGGCATTAAAGATCACAGAAATATACATATAAAGATACCCTTCCTATTATTTGTAGGCATTCAATTAGGAGATTCACTTTTATCAAAGGACAGGCACTTAGACACACGGAAACATTGAAGCCCAGGCCTACACTTCCTTTTTGCAAGTATGCAGAAATGGTTGAGAAAAAGGCAAAAGGCATGAATACACTGCTAACTCATTACAAATTGGCTTCATTTTCACTATATTACTGGCTCTGCCCCTGAAGGAGAAAAACAACTCTAGTGCTGCTTGCCTTTTGGCTTTGCCTATAATTATATTAACTTTTGTATAATTCTCATTTCTGGGCTTAATGTCTGTTGGTCCAATCTTCATTGCAAAGTGAAATCCCCCTGTTGTTATATGACAAAATTTCCTCAGAGAGCCTCTGAGCCGTTCAACATAATGCCTTTTCCCTATGTTCATGAATCAAATTTATAACAAAGAGGGATTCCATTTCAGGACACTACATGAGGTTTTTTGACTAAATTAATGCACTTGAAAGGAGTAATTTTGCAAATGGAAAATGCTCTCCTCCTTTATTCTATCAATGATAGAAAGGATAGTAACAGTGAAACACAGAACTTTCTGTTTAGCAAATGCTGCATATTATAAAGTGTTGCTGTTTAGTGGGGCTCTGTAAGTAAATATCAGACAACATCCAGATATGCAAATTATTCTTAATGTCAATGTGAAAGCTCAGTATTTTTGTATCCTCATGCAGTAAACAGTTAGCTCATATACACATGAAGTTGAATACTTGAGCTGTAAAGGACGTCTTCAATATTTCAGAAAATTTAGTGTTCGTTATTTATGAAATTCAACACATTTGCCATGTCATTTAATCCACGACTGGTCAAAAACTGTCTTAAACCAAATTTCTGTCAGACCTCCATTAAAGGCAATTATAGCAGACACCAACTCATTGCTGGAATCGAACTTGCAACTTCGTAAACCCTCCTTAAGCTGTGGAAAGCAGGCAAAGTTGTAAATCCGAGAAGAAATTTTTGCCTTCTTGGATGGAGGGGTCCGAGGTGTCTTCCATATACTGGCCTGTCGCTTTCCTTCGGATTTGACGTAGTTTAACCACCTCTCATCTGCTATAAAAAGAGGATCCAACAGAGCGTCGTCTGCTTCAACTCGAGCAAAAAATTCTAGGGACGTGTGAACCTTCTGTTGTATGTTATCATCAGATATCATACGTGGAGCCCAGCTCTCGCAGACTTGTGACATGTTTAGTTTGTCCTTAAATATTCTGTGGAAAGAAGACATTGAAATGGCGGTTGACGATGGTATCTCTCTGACTGTTAGTCTCCAATCTGCAAAAATGCATCTCTTCACCAAATCACACGACTCTTCATCTAAAGAAATCGGCCCACCACTTTATGCTTTCTCCTCTTTCAAACGTTTACCTGCCCTTAAGTCTGTTTTACTGCCATGGAACTTGTAAGCCAGTGCTCGAGTAATGTTTTTAAACTTTTCAGGACGCTAAATTTGTTCTATAGTCTAGTCGAGTGTAATTCCAAGATCAGCACAAAATTTTATAACTGTTCGCTGCGCCGCGCGATCTTCTGACGTCGTCATTTCAAATTTCCTATTTTCTACTGATCTTTTTCGTTTGTTTGCATGCCGTCTGTTGTTTACTTGATCACATTCAAATTTTCTGTCATGACATCAAAGTTTCAGTAGAAAACGTCCATGTAATATGAAGCAGAAATGATATCAAATATCGAAAATATTCGTACATGATTGGAGTTTATACAAAAATGTATATGGAGAAAATGGCGTGCACCGGGAAATGATACCTCTTATCAGTTTTGTGAATTTAAAGTAAAAATAAAGTTAATATTTCATTGGAAACTTAATAGAAAGTGAAATAACATCTTCATGGATGAATTGTGCAAAAATGAATGTCCTGACACTAAAAATGGCTCATTTATAAAATTTGTCACGGAGTTTTGGGACAACCCTCGTTAAAGGCATTTTTTTACCACAGAGCTTTGATTACTTGAATCTTGGTAGAGGTCCACAAGATAAAGCAACATACCAAATATTACAGGTGTAGACCATATGGTTTTAGACAAAATGATTTTCAATGTTTTCTCAACATTAAGCGCCTGTAAAAAATGATACCCCAAAGATTTTACTATAAAAGCCCATTTAAAACTTGTGACTTGTGGGGAAAGGGCAAATTTTAACCCACTTGGCTATAATCTAAACAATTTAGATATAAGTCCGCTAGTCACAAAATTTAGTAGCCATAGATGTATGGTTAGGAATGAATGACTAGATTTTTAAAACTTTCACACTGTAAGCCCATGTGAAACTTGTGACAGCCAGGGTGGAGCCAAATTTGACCGAAAAGCTGTAATTTGAACAGTCTTAGTAGAGGTCCACTAAGTAAAGCTGCATGCAAAATTTTGTAGCCATAGGCCTTGTGGTAAGGAAGGAGATTCTTTAAAGTTTTCAGTATATAAGGCCATGTCAAACTTGTGACCTCTGGGGCTGGAAAAATTGGGACTCCAGGGCTATAATTTGAAAAGTCTTGGCATAAGTCTATTAGATGAAGCTACATGCCAAATTTGGTAACCCAGGGCCTTATGGTTAGGAAGGAGAATTTTTTGCCATAGTAACCACAGTGTTTACAGGAATCAGTTTTTTTCAAGAAATTCTAAAGAGGACCATGGCAGGATCATTTATGTGAAGTTTTGTAATAAATAAAATTGGTTGTTTCAGAAAGGAAGATGTTTAAAATAAGAATAAACACGTGGATGCACTGACACATGGATGGGCTACACACACAGGGTCATGATATATGCTTGCTGGCCTTTGGCCAGTGGAACTAAAGATAGATTGTTTAGCAATATTACACATTTGGACATGGTAGTTTTTACCTGCAGGTGTGTGAACTTTGGTTCAAATATTTTGATCCAAAAACAGTTTTAAGTGATAAATAAACAACTGTCATGCAGAAGCACATAGGCAAAGTTTCCTAGCAAATTAAAATATGGTGTTGCCACTCCTGCTGCAAAACAATAATGTAATTTCACAAGTCAGTTGTCCCTTTAAGGAATGAAGAGAAATTTTGTTGTTTTCATGCAGGTATGAAAAAAAAACACCTAATCACACTATATGTTTCATACAAAAGTGTGATTAGGTTTTTTTTTCATACCTTAATGAAAACAAAAAAAATTCTCTTCATTCCTTATAATTCAATATCACAGACAACAAAATGCACTTAAATAATACTAACTGCTTTTTTTTTAAAATCCAACATTGCGTATTTATTTAAAATGCCCATTTCATTCATATTTCAAAAACTGAAACAGTAAAACTGCTCGTTTATGACGTAAAAATGTCGTAATTCATGACGTCATTATGGTATTGGACATTTGCAGATTTAGTAGATTTATTATTAGAAGTTCACTATGCTAGAAGTAAGTTGAAAATAAGATTGTTAGAACCCAGCAAGGTGACCAAGTTTTAAGCTCTGTCTTTAAATTTACTGTTGGATAATTTTTTCAATATTCAGAGAAAATAAACTTAGCTAGCAATTTGAAATTTGGACTGGATATAAAATCAGAAAGAAAAACACTATGAGATCTGGTAGATTTATACATGTTTGTTTACATTAGTTTGACTGCAAAAGTTGTTCTGGCACTGCTTAATTTTTTTTTTTTCATGGAGCTATGAAAAATTTTTTTCAGCCAGTCAGAACTCGCCAATATTCCTGAAAACAACAATTATTGAATTATTGAATAAGGAATTAAGTTTCATAAGTATGATTCACACCTTGGTCACAGAATGTCTGCAAACAATTACAAGAATCAGAACCTGGTATATTGCCTAAAGCCATGGTCACATTTACGGTCATACACGTAATTGTCTGTAGTTCATTTCAAATGTACTTTGCTGTAGTGTAACTACGGTCAACTAGGTTAAAGTATATTCAAAGTAGGTTCAAACTTGGCAATAAGAGGAAATATAGAACGTCTAAGTAGGTTGAACTACGTGTAAGTAAGGTTAACTACATTCAACTGCGTGCAAGGTGGCTGGGGTAAACTAGGGTATTACTACGTCTAACTACGATTAACTACGTTAAACTACGAATAAACTATGTCCTAAGTATGCACAACTACGGTAAATTAAGGTCAATTGCATGAACCTATGGTAGAACGTTGTGATTGTGACTGCTCAGTACGGGTAAGCTGCAGTCATTGTAGGCTACTTTATTAGTTGTATGGTCAGGTAGCAGGGGACTTGAAAACTTGTTCACGGCTGTGGCGAATCATGTCGCCCCAAGCTGAAGGCGAGGTGGCGACATGATTCGCTACGGCCGTGAACAAGTTTCAAGTCCCCTGCCACCTGACCGTACAATGAATTTATTATACTGCTAAGTTTTACCATTCCAATGTGTATTCAGCGAAATTTCCCCATTTTATGTCCTCATGAATTGAGTACGCTGACAACATAGAATTTCCCCTCAGAGTGCCCCAATTCAATGAGTACTGATGTCACTAAGAAATGACGTCACTGAAACCTTGGTAAAACATGCAGTTCGGTGGATAAACTTGATGATGTCACTTAGATAGACATTCGTCATATTTTTATTTTAACATAACTATAGGTCAGTAATATTTTGAAACATGTTTAAAGGGTGTGTGCCGCTACTGCTGAGTTTCATTGGATCTAAAGTGCATTTTATATCTTGAAAGTCGGATGTACGAACCCTTGTCAATGGCCCAGATTTTTTAGTGAGTTTACAAGTTCGAGCGAATGTAGCAGCCAGACTGCATTAGCCATGACAAACAGTTGTGTTTTTCTGGTAGACAAATGATTTAGCTCTCAGTTGTCGAAAGAATAAGGAGAATAACTGTTAGCGTAGAAAAGATACATTGATTTTTGTAATCGGGGGGTGAGTAACGGGCTGCATACAGTTAAATCCCTTGTTTATAATATATAGTCTATGGGTGCCAGGAGTCAAACTAGGGACCCCTATGGTTGAACATACTAAACACACTGTGGTTAGGTAGGGTCAGTTATGGTTAATTACGGTCATCTATGTTCAATCTACGGTCACAGTAGGGTCACAACATCGTAGTTAACCGTAACAATTTTTTGAACATGTTCAAAAATTATGTGCTAACTACGGGCAAATCGTAAGTTCAAACCATGTTCATTACTACATTGAACTACGGTTAACTACATGTAACTACATACAACTATAGCCGTCTATGGTCATTCCCCACTGCGGTCAACTACGTAAGGTGTGACCACGGCTTAACAGTGTATTAATCAGTTTACTCTTTTTTTTTTAGTGTCACCAGGGGTCCAAGTTTCAAGCACTTCAATACAAGAGTTAACTAACCTTGGTCTGCGCTACTTTCAAATGTCCTGCACTGTGTCTGCCACAGATCATGAGACTACAACTATATCAAAGCAATTTGTTCTTAACCTGGCACCATATGGAGGCACCTGTGTACTTGAATGGGAAACAGGTAAGAAAATATTTTTCATACTGAATAAGTATTGAAATAAACCCATGCATTTTGTTGTCAGTGTTGATCAAGGTAAGTCTGCACCTGTAGAATTCAAAGTCTAATCATGGGTCTACATTGTTTGCTATGATGAGAACTTCTTTGCCCTTTAATAGCAAATAACAACATTTTGGACCTGTGTAGATTGAAAGCATTTTGAGAAGACAAAATAAAAATGGCTCAGGAATTGAATTTTTTTTTTGGAAGAGTATGAAACATGGTGGGAAACAAAGTAAATGTTACAAGCATTCTGTCCTTTTCTCACAATGTTTTCTAAAGTTTAAGCTGTCCTCAGGATTGCTTAAAGTTGGGATTGTGTTGTAAAGGGTTAATTCTTGAAGTGTCTGTCACAACTATAGTAACTGTTGCTTTTGTGGCCAGTGTGATGTATGAAACATGCTTTCTAATCTTGAATCTACACTGTCTGATATGCAGACATTCTGATCAGTATCAGTCTTGAAATGTTGATTATTTAAGAAATAATCTTCTTTCTATCGTGGTTTATCGTTCAATAAACCACAGTTGTGAGTTATGAGGCACAATAAATAATCCACGAGGGCGATAGCCCGAGTGGTTTATTTATTGTGCCTCATAACTCACAACGTGGTTTATTGAACGATAAACCACAATAGAAAGAAGATTATTTCGGTTCTAACATGACCAACTCTTAATCAAAGGAAAACAAGTTCATACTTAGAGTAATAACGCAGATTCAGATTATATTCCATTGAATAACTTACTTACTTACTTTATACAGAATGATGTCACTCTATATAGAATGACGTCACTCTACATAGAATAACGTAGATTTTACCACGCTTTCGTTGCACTGTGTTTATAGAGCCGAATTCACGTGTCATGTTAGAATAGATTATTTGGGTGCTCCCTGACAGAAAATTGTGTGGTAAAGGGTTAGTAACTCTCGGGTGTGTGGAACCTTCTGAAGAAATCAAAGGGGCAGTTATCCCACTAGCACACAATCCCAAGTTTTATGGAACCTGCAGAACCAGACTTTTCAAGAGATAGTGGGAAAAGAAGAAAATGCTGGCAACCAGTGTTTTTTCCTTTCTTCACAATTTCCTTTTTTACCCTTTCACAAAATAGTCCCATAATTACAGCTGCATTGGATTTGTCTCCCTTGCAAGTGCTTTCAGTACGAAACCATCTAAAATTCATTTGTTTGGTATAAGAATAATGAGTAAACAAAATTTAGTGTGTCGGAATGATTCAAGTCTACCAGTTGACAAAATTCTAGATTGTCCGAATTCACAACATTTGCAGACAGTAAGTTAAATGTATCTCAGTCAATGATTTCTGTCTTTGGAAGGGTAGAAAACATTGTGGGAAAAGAAGAAAATGCTGGTTTCCAGCATTCTCTTCTTCTCCTACAATGTTTTCAAAAACCTTCTTCTTCAGGATTGTTACAACTCGGGATTGTGTGGTAAAGGATTAACTCTTGCCCAAATGACAAAAGTTAGAATGTGTCCAAAATTTAATCCAAAGTGTTTGCAGACAACAAATTAAACATAGCTCAAATGGTAGAAATTGTCCACAAAGGAAAGAAAGCACTGTGGGAAAAGGAGAAAATGCTGGTTACCAGCATTTTCTCCATTTCCTACAATGTTTTCAAAAGCCTGTTATAGTTGGGAATTGCGTTGTGAAAAGTTAAGAACTATTGCAGGAACACTTGTTGGAAATAGTGCAGTGAAAGCAGCAACGGATGAGGTTTGTATAGTGTGCTCTGGTTGGAAAGATGAAGAAACACGCCGTAACAGAACTAACCAAGATGGCCCTGGATCTCTGCGCTATGACAGCAGACAGATATTTCTCCGAGCAGACAACACTACGGATACTTCTTCGGCTACTGTTCCTTTAGCATCTAATGGTATGGCAACCCTTGCTTCAACAAATCTGCGGCCTGAAAACAAAGGCTTTCAAAAACATTATGGGAAAGAGGAGAAACCATTGGTTCAATGGTTTAAGCAATGGCATATTTTGTAAAAAGGTTTATTTTCTTGTTTTTGAAGCTACTTTGTTGTGCAAAATATTTATCCTCCATAAGAGAAAAAACACATTTTTTGTATCAATTTCAAACTTCATGATTTTTCATCTTTCAGAATCAAGTTTTGAGCCAGTTTTAAAAAATCGATGTTAACATAAAGTTGATACTTGAATATTAATGAAAGTTGTCCAAAAGACAACTCCTGCAACCAGAGGTGCTTCAAACAGACTTTTATAGCATCAAACTTTTTAACCCTTTACTACACCACAGAATTTTAGACTTGTCTAAAGGGTTTACAGACAACAAGTCAAATATGGTTCTAATGTGAGATTTGAATGTGAAAGGTTCAAAAACATTGAGGGAAAAGGACAAAGTGCTTGTAACCAGCATTAAAATGTTTACAAAATTTTCTTTGCAAGAAATCGTTTGGTAAAGAGTTAAACTGCAAAATAATAAGCATACAGTAGACAGATGGAATGAATTATCCTTTATGTCCACTACAAGAAGAGTTTATAATAGCAACTTGAAGCTTTTTGTTTGTTTGAAAGGTGTTAAACATTATTTTAGTTACATTGCATTGGCCTGTGTACCTATCCAAATGTCCTGAATACTTTTTTACCAGTATTCTTTTGCACTATATTCTTCCCTAGCCACTGGCTGCTTTCCCACTGAACCATCGTCCAAATAATGAGTCGCAGTGAAAGAGGAATGAATCCTTTCGCAATGACTATTATCAATCTCTGGAAAAAAATTGGCCAAGCTGGAAACTCGAATGGTGTCCCACTTGTTTTAACCCATTACAACACAATCCCTACTTTTGACGACCCTGAGAAAGAAGCCTTAAGAAAAAATTGTGAGAAAAGGAACAGCATTTTCTCCTTTTCCCACAATGTTTTCTACCCTTCACAAAACAAATTTCAAATTTTCAGTCACTTTTATTTTGTCGTTTGCAAATGCTTTCAATTTGGACAAGACTAAAATATTGTCGTTTGGTAATGAGTTAAGTCCTCTTCACTACTGACAGTGCTACGAGGCTAGGCTTACCTTGAAGTGATAAACATTGGAAAATAGAAATCAAAAGAGGGATAAGTATTATTTTATCCTGCAGCTTAAGAGCTAACAATATTGTAATTTTCAGCCACATGTGTCTTTGAAAGAGCAGACATCATTGTAGAAAAAGGAGAAAAAACTGCTTACTAGCATTTTCTCATTTTCCTGCAATGTTTCAATTTTTTTGTCAGGCTTTTGAAAGCAGAGGATAGTTTGGTAGGTATTTACTCTTTGCCATACCATCCTGAGTTTTAACCGCCCTTAGAAGGAAGGCTATTGAAAACATTTTGAGAAAAGAAGAAAATGCTGATTACTAGCATTTTCTCCAACAATGTTTTTTCTTTGATCCTTTACCACACAATCCAGAGTTTCAATGTCCTTGATGAAATGGCTTTATAAAGCACTGCAGAAAAAGGAGAAAATGCAGGTTACTAGTATTTTCTCCTTTTGCCACAATGTTTTCTACCGTTCCAAAGGCGAATTTCAGTTTTTCAGCCACATTTAATTTGTTGTCGGCAAATGCCTTCAATTTGGACCACTCTAAAATTTTGTAGTTTGGTAATGAGTAAAGAGACAAATTCAATCTTTCCAGCTACATTTAGCTTGTCATCTGCAAATACTTTCAATTAAGATTGGTCTCAGATGTTGTTGTCTGGTAGAGAGTTAACCCTTTACCACACAACCCCATGCTGAAAGCCAGCATTTTCTTCATTTTTAACAGTGATTTCTAATTTAATTGTCAAAAACAAATCTCATCATTTAACTCTTTACCAAACGACAAAATTTTAGACTGGTCCAAATTGAAAGCATTTGCAGAAGACAAAATTAATGTGACACAATAATTGAAATTTGTTTTGGGAAGGCTGGAAAACATTGTGGGAAAAGGAGAAAATGCTGGTTGCCAGCATTTTCTCCTTTTCCCACAATGTTTTCAAAAGGCTTCTTTCTCAGAGTCATAAAAACCAGGGATTGTTTGGTAAAGGGTTAAGTCATGTTTAGTTTCTCCTGTACAATCGCTTTCAATGTGAATGAGTCTAAAATTTTGTCATGTGGTAAAGGGTTAATGATGTTTGTGCTGTTTACTGCTTTCAGAGCATGCAAGGAACTGTTTTTGGCTGGCCAAAACCAATGCTTCAGAGAACAGTCTGTGTCTCATTGAAACTAAGATACTGGACATATACTCGGAGCCATATTCATTGAGTCAGACATATGCCAATGTAAGTTTAGTTATCTTCCATTGCAATAGGTAATTATCACTTATTCATCATTCTGTGTATTGTTTCACTAACAATTTGTATGTTTTTGTT
This sequence comes from Hippopus hippopus, assembly GCA_946811185.2. Lineage (NCBI taxonomy): Eukaryota > Metazoa > Mollusca > Bivalvia > Cardiida > Cardiidae > Hippopus > Hippopus hippopus. The sequence continues at coordinate 23,530,825 of OX328096.1, forward strand.
TCCGAAAATGTTAAGATTTACAAATTTCATTTTACGAAACTTGTGTGAGTTTATGAAACTCCATAAATCTTCAATTGTAGGCAGATACAGTAATTCCCGCACACTTGTAAACTAGGTAAACGATGTGTGCTGCTAACATAAAAGAGGTATGAAGTACTTTAAGCGCTATATTTCCTTGCATTTTACATGTTACAAACATGTGCTGTACCTACAATATGAGTGAAAAAGTGATAAATCATCAAAAATGAAAATAATGATTATTGCTGATGGCTAAAAGGATAAATCTGTTGTTTCTCTAAAATTATTACATTTTAGGCCATGATACAAAACAATGCCTCCACCTTTCTCCGTAGAGTAAAGCAAAAATCTATGTTCTAACTTGACTACACAAATTTTAGTACCAGTACACAAAAATTTATAAAAATCTTAAAGGGTTGATAAACACTTGGAAAACATGAGAGGAAGAGTTTTCATATTCACCTTTCCAGAATGTATAAACTTTTACTGAACACTCCCATATTTTAACAAGCCCCAGGTAGAAAAAACTTTTGAAAGCATTGCTGCAAAGAAAAAAGTGCTAGCTTCCAAGAACAAGTTTCATCATTTTAGTTACATTTAATTTGTCCTCTGCTAATGGTTTTGATTTGGACATGTCTAAAATTTTGTTGTCTGACAAAGAGTTAATTTTTGTACCTGGCTGTTTGGACTGTAGGAATACATAAGTGTAGATCCATAAAAAGCCACGATAATGAAGTAACACACAGTACTACTACCAGGACTTGTCTGTTTCTCATTTTGGGGTTTAACTCTTTACCACATAACAAAATTTTAGACCTGGCCAAATTAAAACCATTTGCAGACAACTAAATAGATCTAGCACAAATGGTGATTTCTGTCTTTGATAGGGTAGAAAACATTGTGAAAAAAGGAGAAAATGCTGCTTACCAGCATTTTCTTCTTTTCCCACAGTGTTTTTAAAGGCCTCTTCCACAGGGTGGTTAAAACTCAGAACTGTGTGGTAAAGGGTTAATGTCAGGCCTTATAATTTACTTGTTGGTAGCAGCCCATATTTGCTGTATTTCCTGTGAATAAAATATCTGCATTAAGGAGCCATGCCAAATTAACTCTCTGTCACACTATCCAGAGTTTAAATGACTCCTGAAGGGAATGCTTAGAACATAGAAGGGAAAGGAGAAAATACTGGTAACCAGCTTTTTCTCCTTTTCTTACAATGGTTTATATCCTACCAAAAAGAAGAAATCAGCATTTTGAGTTACATTCAATTCAACATCTGCAAATGCTTTCAAGTTGGTCCAGTCCAAAATTTTGTTGTTTCGTAAAGAGTTAAAGCCAAAAAATTCCAACTACATATCAGTGTGGACCAACGTACAGTCTCGCAAATCGGAAGCTGCTGTCACTGTACGCCCAAAATCAGTTAGCTGTGGTAAACAAATATCATAAAACAGGCTAATACATTAATTCTAGTGAACAGAAAGTTATCATGTGCATATCATTTGAGAGGTAATAGGTTTTTCTACCAACCTTTACTGCAATTTGGAACGTGAACCATGCGCTTTTTGCACAGGAAAACCGCATCGCCAATTTTTCCCATTTATGGTTGCCATGACGGCTAAACTTTTGCTTCCTATTCTTCAAGGAAGATATGTAACCATTTTCTGATTATTCACACAGATAAAGAAATTATTCAACTTCATGTTTACATATCCATAAGAGTATTCAGCACTTTTCCTGTGGAAATAATTCAACTTTTCCTGAGGTACTATCAAAAGGTTCACTGTACGATCAGCTGCATCTGTACACAAGCATTAGCTGCTATCCTCGATAAAACAGCTGTACGCTTAGCTGCATATATGCATCCACAGTTTTCAATGAAAAGTGTAGTCTGTATGTTAGAACACATGGTTTTAGCGTAGTTTTGATTATCATGTGATTCTCTTTAGTTTTCGCTGTGAAAATAGAATAACAAAAGGACCTTGCATACTGAAGCTGCATTTGACTCGGTCTGGCATCAAGGACTATTTGAGAAACTCTCTGAACTAGGCTTGAAAGGAAAAGATATTCGCATTATAATTAACACCTACAGCAATCTTTCATGTCGTATACGAGTCAATGGTACATGATATCACACTTGGTCAAAATAGAGAGGGGCGTCCGACAAGGAGGAGTTAGGTCTACATTTTATAATCTAGTTTATATCAGTAAAATACTATGTACAGCAGTTGCGAAAATCAAATTATGCACTGCAGATTGACTACAATCTAAAATGCGGGAATCTGTCATTTGCAGACGACTTATCTGTAATAGCGTTATCCGCGCACAAACTCCAGGTAAAGTTAGACATTGTATAACAGTATGTCCTGTAGATGGCGAATCGAAATTAGCGCAGATAAATCCAGCATGCTTAGTATTCAATAAGTCGAGAAAAGAGTTACCCTTATCATTATCGATAGGCAACAATTTAATCCACGAAACTGACCGTGCGATGCACCTCGGTATTAGGCAGGACTAATCTCTTAAGCTGGGCTCTAGAATTACAGAAAGATGCCAAAATGTTTTAGAAGGCTTATAAAGAGAGGCTCAGCAGTGTTAACAATTTGGCAAATACAAAAACTTTCATGTGGTCCCTCCTCTTATGAAGACAGTGGATTTTTCATATATACCGGGTGTTTCATAGCACCTGTCCTTAGTTAAAGTGTCAAAATCTTCCACAAATTTCAATTTAAACTGAATTGAAACCTCCTAACTTTTGGCAGACATAATAAAATTTCATTAGACATGTAGTACATTTATGTATTACTTTAATAATAGTCAATTATACTACACTTTTTCCAAAATGATGTTCACTCTGAGCAGTTCTGACGTTAAGTTCATTATGAGGGTTTTTCATCACATGTTTATGTGTCCTTCTATTTCATAAATTTCCCTCTTGATTGAAGCTTTTTAAGTCATAAGTATCTCCTGGTATTTGGCTGTACCCTTTTTATACTGTACCTTACAAGAAAAAGTTTGGAGGGTCAGAGTGTTTGATTATTCCTGAAAGAAATGACGTTTTGCTAGAATACTTTTGAAAGTCATTTAACTATGCTTTCGGTCATGTGTCTTTTGTGGCTTGACCTTGTTTCAACCAAATGCATGTACTAGGTCTTCATTGTCATTACTTCTTTTCTTTTGGCATCGGAGTGAAATTCTTCCGTGGAATGTTCAGATAGCCTCCTTATTTACAGTGTCAGCACTGTTCTCATCTTCTGCGAAAAACATGGGAACCACTATACTGTCTGCACTGAAAGCAGCCCATGAGATGGTTGTCTCATTGTATAGCAGTTTTCCATTATGAAAGCCCGATTTCTCTGTTATCCTAAACTCAATTTTCTGCTTATAAACCTGTTCCTTCCATAATCTTTAAACAAAGAATTGGAGTTATTTGAATTCCAAGAATTGACGTTATATAGGGCACTCCTAGTGAAAAGGACTTGTCAGGAAAAGTGTAGTATTTCAACAGTTGTTTAAGTCATGTCTGTGTATTACATATTAAATAGAATTTTATCCTGTCTACTTATAGGTGGCAATTTTTCATTCATTTTAAAGTCATATATGTAGACATTTTTGATGGTTAGAATAAGGACAGATATTATGAAAAACTCTGTAAGTCGTGAATCATTAGCAGAAAATATAAGAATTGCCAGACTTAAACCACAAATGATTTCAAAACTCAAAATGTCTTAAAAGTAAATCAATCATTTCGAGACAGCAGCTTGGGCAATTCTTCACGCAACAGCCCAGTGTCAAAGAAACTAAAATTTACATAACTCCACATAAATATTCCAAGACTCATATCTAAAGGAAATTTGGAACAAGAGTTATTCATTGGTTTAAGCGATTTGTCTATTGCCGAGGAAAATGAAATAGAAGAGAGCCAAGATCTAAGAGAACTTCAGACATTCATGCCACATGTTTTGGAAAAATCCGCAGAGAATAAACAGGCAGACACTTCTTTTTGAAATTCATTGATTGCCAAGAAACCTTCTAAATGACAAATACTGCATACTTGCTATTCCTGGATATTATGGGATATTCAAATGAAAAACAAAACTTTGTGTTTGACTTTGTGTAGAAAATGTTGTGGGAAAAGGAGAAAATACTGGTTACACGCATTTTCTCTTTTTTTTCTTTTCACAGTAATTTATAATGCCTACTTCTTTAGGGGTCCTGTAAAACATGTGGTAATTTTGTAAAGGGTTAAGGGGCATTATACTTGTGGATCTATTTTTGTCCTTAAATCAAGATTTATTTTGAAACACCGAAAGAAAAAAAAAGAACTTCCACAGATCTGTAGGGATCATCCAAGCTTTCATACAGTGATCACTAATCGCTGTTCTGTACATTCAGCTGACGTCGGTATTTTTTGCACTATTTCTTCCTCATTCCGTTGCCTAAATGTAGAATAGCACTGTTATTGTTTGGAGTATGATGTAAAAATCGCAAGATGTTTATTTCTGATGGAACGTCCAAGGTTGCATTTTTTTTCATGAAATACAACACAGTAGTTTAGTTAGTTTAGTTTAAAAATATTGATTTTACATCGATCGGAAACAAGTTCTTACAACTTATACTAATCTCTCTCGATTCTGCTTCCTGGGAGCTACACCAGTACTCGCGCCGAATGTGTGGGCCCACGAAGGATCCCAAAGTTTACACCCGCTCCCAGGTCTCGAACTCGGGACCTTTTGGTTACGGGGCTGACGCTCTACCCCACAACCACGGACATCACTTACAACAAAGTAAACTAGCAAGCCCATTGAATTGGTTAAAACGGGAATTCTAATTGTTCTTTGAATAATTTATTGATAAGAAATGGGTCGATTTACATTTGTTTTTGATGGAAATGTGTGAAAACTTGACCAGATATGTAATGTATGAAATTTTATATACATTGAACGTTACAAGTTTCTTTCATACAGCGATAGCCCGGGAACTTTCTCACTGCACCTCGTATAAAACCGGACATCATGTCACGGTACAAGTTTGTTTAAATATGATCTCATAAAATGCATCACAAGCTCAAACACTGTCCATCCCAAATCACATCTCACCTGTATAGCTACCTCTACGCATCGCCCGAGGTTTCCCCACGCTTGTTGGGAGTAGCTGAATATGCTGGTTTTTTGCCTTATTTTTTGGTACCAATAACAAATGAATAAATATACATTTGTAAATGGTAAAAAATGTAGACAAGTTTATTCTAGGGGCCCTCCCTATTTGCGGGCAAATTTACGCTGTCTATCTTTTTGAAAGGTATTTCTTGTTATATGGTCATTGTTTACTTATTCGTGACTTTACTGGGTTTCAGCTGTAAGTGGCTGTAACGTGTTTGTCAAAGGACACTTCCATGACTAACCAGGAATCGTATATAGACGATGTTTATATGAACGATCCGTGGACTAACACAATGCTTAAGGTAGAAATGGAACCCAAGAGGTTCGGATTAGCAATCTAAGACACTCAACCCCGAGCAACTTAAGAACCCCCATCCCCACATTCTTTGCCCCTTCTTACGACACTCCTTAATCTGAAATGAAACTTATCTTCTCTACTTGTTCAATACATGAAATAATAATGTCAATGCTGTAAGAATATCTCGTTATATGCCTGTTCAGAAAATCACAGCTAACTGGACAGTGAAAAAAACCCAGTGGGCAGCTGATTGTACAGTGAACCTTTTGATAGTACCTCAGGAAAAGTTGAATTATTTCCACAGGAAAAGTGCTGAATACTCTTATGGATATGTAAACATGAAGTTAAATAATTTCTTTATCTGTGTGAATAATCAGAAAATGGTTACAGATCTTCCTTGAAGAATAGGAAGCAAAAGTTTAGCCATCATGGCAACCGTAAACAGCAAAAATTGGTGATGCAGCTTTCCTGTGCAAAAAGCGCATGGTTCACATTCCAAATTGCAGTAAAGGTTGATAGAAAAACCTGTTCACTAGAATTAATGTACTAGCCTGTTTTACGATATTTGTTTACCGCAGCTAACTGATTGTGGGCGTACAGTGACAGCAGCTTCCGATTTGCGAGACTGTATGTTGGACCATACTGATATTGATAGCTTCTGCTCCATCTTTTTTTTCTAAATCTTTGGTATCCTTCCTTAACTCTTTTCCAAACTACAAAATTTTAGACTGGTCCAAATTGAAAGCATTTGCAGACGACAAAATTAACATGAGTCAAAAATTGAAATTTGTTCTGGGAGGGAAGAAAACATTGTGGAAAAAGGAGAAAATGCTGGTTACCAGCATTTTCTCCTTTCCCCATGATGTTTTCAAAAGGGTTCTTTTTCAGGGTCGTAAAAACTAGGGATTGTTTGGGAAAGGGTTAATGCTTTACCACTAAGATCTGGGTTTTTAAGATCCTCAGGAAGAAGCTTTTTAGAATGATTGTGGGAAAAGGAGAAATTGCTGGTAACCAGAATTTTCTCATTTTCCCACAATGTTAACTTACCTTTCTTAGACAGCAATCATCCTTTGACCTACATAAATGAATTGTGGCCAGCAAATGCTTTCAGTTTTAGCGAGCCCCCTTTTTTTTGTTATTTGGTAAAGGGTTGCTTAATGAGACATGTTGTGGTTTCAGGTATCTGCACCCATACCAGAAGGTGTGAGTGGAGAGGAAGGCAAAAAACTGGTGTCAGAATTTGCCGAAAATTTTAATGTAATTCTAAAAGGAGTAACGGCAACTCAAAACAGTCAGGCGATCACATCAGCTATCTCATCTGGAGGAAGTGCCATCCAGCTAAAGGTATGATATTGTGTGTGTGGAAACCCTGCATTTTCTCCTTTTCCCACAATGCTTTTCACTCTTGCAGAGAAAAATCTTGCCATTTGACCCACACCTGATTTCCTATCTGCAAATAAATTCTACTTTCAATGTAGGGGAGTCAAAAAATTTGTCATCGAGTAAAGTTTCCAAAGAACAAAATATGGATTTGTCCAAATCCAAAGTATTTGGATACAACAAAGTAAACATGGCTCAAACAGTGGAAATTGTCTTTGAAAGGGTTGAAAACATTCTTGGAAAAGGAGAAAATGCTGGTCACCAGCATTTTCTGCTTTTCCAACATTGTTTTCAAAAGCCTTTTTATACGCCCAAAGGGTCGTCTTATGTTATGGTTCTGGTCGTCCGTCAGTCTGTCTGTTCGTCCGTCTGTCTGTCTGTCTGTCTGTCTGTCCTTCCGTGTGTCTGTCCGTCAGCAATTTCTTGTGTGCTCAACTCCTCCTACAGTTTCCATTGGAATAAGTTCAAACTTACCACAATGAATCTCAATGATGTGTAGTTGTGCATATGTCTCTTTAAATTTGAATCTCTTCAGGCATTCTAGAGTTATAGCCCTTTGTTATTTTTTAATACTTAAATTTTGTCAGGAGCATAACTCAAAAACTATTAGGGGTGTAAACATGATACTTCACAGGCGGATAGATCTCATCAAGGAGATGTGCAGTGCACAAGAACCATCACTCATGATTGCGTAATTTAGGAGTTATTGCCCTTTGTTTTTTTTTTCTTACTTAAATTTTGTCGAAGCATAACTTAAAAGCTACATGAGGTATAAACATGAAACTTCACAGGTTGACAGATGACATTAAGGAGAAGTGCAGTGTACAAGAACCATAACTTTCAGCCCCATGCTTTAGGAGTAATTTTCCTTTGTTATTTTTATACTTAAATTTTGTCAGGAGCAAAACTCAAAAACTGTTAGAGGTGTAAACATAATACCTCATAGGTGGATAGATCTCATCAAGGAGAAGTGCAGTGCATAGGAAATGTAACTCTTGATTGGATAATTTAGGAGTTAATGCCCTTTGTTGTTTTTCTTACTTCAATTTTGTCTAGTGCATAACTTGAAAACTAGATGATAGATGACATTAAGGAGAAGTGCAGTGTACAAGAACCATAATGTTCAGCCTCACAGTTTAGGAGTTATTGCCCTTTGTTATTTTTTTATACTTAAATTTTGTCAAGAGCATAACTCAAAAACGATTAGAGATGTAGACAAGATACTTCATGGGTGGATAGATCTCATCAAGTAGGAGTGCACTGCACAGAAAACATAACTCTTGATTGCATAATTTAGGAGTTATTGCTCTTTGTTTTCTTTCTTACTTAAATTTTGTGTAGTGCATGACTTGGAAACTACATGTACATGAGATATGAACCTGAAACTTCTCAGGTTGATAGATGACATTAAGGAGAAGTTCAGTGTACAAGAACCATAATTTTTTGCCCCATGGTTTAGGAGTTATTGCCCTTTGATTTTTTTTCTTACTTAAACTCTGTCAGGAGCATAAGTCAAAAAGTATTAGAGGTGTAAAAATGATACTTCACAGGTGCGTAGATCACATTGAGGAGAAGTGCAGTGCACAAGAATAAATAACTCCATGGTCTCATATGTGATCCCTAACTGTCCAGTGTCTTGTTTTTTTATGGTAAATCCTTCATTTTAACCCATTTCACTGACCAGCCCCCTCGGGCGTACATGCGCCGCTTTGCAAAGGTCTTGTTCCTTAGTGTCATGAAGACTCAGGATTGTGTGGTTAACCCATTACCACACAATCCCTACTTTTGACAACCCTGAGAAAGAAGCCTTTAGAAATCATTGTGGGAAAAGGAGAAAATGCTGGTAACCAGCATTTTCTCCTTTTCCCACAATGTTTTCTACCCTTCACAAAACAAATTTCAAATTTTCAGTCACTTTTATTTTGTCGTCTGCAAATGCTTTTGATTTGGACAAGCCTAAAATATTGTCGTTTGGTAATGAGTTAAGGGGTTAAAGTACCAAAATTAATATACCTAACACAGAGCTTCAGTCTAGAATAAAAATCATTGTAAATATGCAATAAAGGTTTCCTTTGTCCAGAATGTCTGAACAAAGTGGACAGCATAGATCGAAGATCACACTGTATGTTTTGTGCAGTCTGATCTTGGTCTACACTGGTCTCATGGGCAACAAATGTGGTCAACCCTTTCCCAAATGCCCAATTTTAGACTCTTCAAAATTGAAAGCCTCAGCAGACAACAAGTTCAACAATGGAACAAATGAACATAAGTTTTCTGATAGAATAGAAAATATTGTGGTAAAAAGAGTTAACTAGCATGTTCCCTTTATCCCCAAGTTTTTCGAAAGGTTTCTTCCTTAGGGTTGTTAAAAAATGGGATTATTCAGTAAAGGGTCAAGGAGCTTGAAGGGTTGATGGTCAGTTCTTTTACCAAATTATCTCTTGTTCACTTAAACCCTAATGAAGAAGGATCTTGAAAACGTTGAAGGAAAAAGGAGCAATCCTTTTTAACAATTAATTAATTTCTTAATTATAAATACCACAAAATTTTTGATACCATAGAAAAAATGTGTTCGCTTCCCTGAAACGCTTTTTTCCCACAATGCCGTTTATGTCAGGATAATTAAAAGTTGGGATTGTGTGGTAAGGGAATGGTAACCTGTAGAGCAATGAGATAGAGCTTTAACCCAAGGTGGTTGGAGTTATTTTCATATTTACCAGAGTGTCGGTCTTATATATTTGTCACAAACTCATTAGCTAGTTTTGCTGTCATTGTATTTAAACTTTGTTCTTTTATTAACGGCAAGCTACATGCAAGACACAATTTTGACTTAATTATCTGCTTTTTAGCACTGAAGGATAATCATCCTCTTGATCTTAGATATTTAGTGTATAATGCACATTCAGTTCATTTCTGGTTTGATTTTCCTCAGGGTCTTGAAGGGACACCACTCACTGAAGTTCCAGACAATGAATTTATCCTTACTCTGAGCTCAGGACCAGCTGAACCTGATCCTGCCCTTGTAGAAGTACAAAAAGTAAGTATCTTGTCAATATTACTTCTTTTGTGTGCTACATGGCAACATAGGGTCAGCCAGGTCTTAGAAAGTGGTACATAGTGCTTCAGGATGAAGTCTATTGCAAACAATCCAGTGTTTAAAGAGCCTGAGGAAAAAAAACTTTTGAAATGATAGTTGGAAAAGGAGAAAATGCTGATTACCAGCATTTTCTCCTTTTACAACAATCTTTTCTACTATTTTAAAGATAAATTCCATCGCTAGAACTATATTAGATTTGTTGCCAGAAAATGTAGTCAATTTGGACAAGTTTAGAATTGTAGTGTATGATAAAGAGTAAAATGGTTATAAACTGTATTGCATTTTTTGCTCCACTGTTTTCAAAGGATTTTAGAAGGCTTGGCTTATCTGTTAGAGTTAACAAGTATGTGAAGGTAACATGGTTTTCACTTTCTGGAATATCTTTACGTTTCAAAACTTACATTATCAAAAGCCCCCAGAGAATGGGAACATTTCTTATAAAGAAAAAGTATAGATTACAGCAACACCAAATTTAAGCATACTTGCCATGACTTTAAACAATTTTGTGTGATATTATTAGCTCACCTGAGCACAAAGTGCTCAGGGGAGGTATTGTGACCGGTCGTTGTCCGGCGTCCATCTGTCCGTCTGTCCGTCTGTCCACAATTCCTTTAAACATCTTCTCCTCCTAAACCGCTCGGCCAATCTGATGAAACTTGGCAGGGATGTTCCTTGGGTAAAGCTCTACCAAAGTTGTTCAAGAGATTGAATTCCACCCATAACTCTGGTTGCCATGGCAACAAAAAGGGAAAAAATAGCAAAATCTTTGAAAATCTTCTTCTCTGAAACTAGAAGGCGTAGAGCTTTGATATTTGGTATGTAGCATCTCCTAGTGGACCTCTACCAAGTTTGCTCATATGATGCCCCTGGGGTCAAAACTGGCCCCGCCCCGGGGGTCACAAGTTTGAACATAGGAACAAAGAAGGAAAACTTTAAAATTCTTCTTCTCTGAAACTGGAAGGCATACAGCTTTGATATTTGGTATGTAGCATCTCCTAGTAGACCTCTTCCAAGTTTGTTCATATGATGCCCCTGGGGTCAAAACTGGCCCATGCCCCGGGGGTCACAAGTGTGAACATAGGAACAAAGAAGGAAAACTTTAAAATTCTTCTTCTCTGAAACTGGAGGGCGTGGAGCTTTGACATTTGGCATCTACCATCTCCTAGTGGACCTCTTCCAAGTTTGTTCATATGATGCCCCTGGGGTCAAAACTGGCCCATGCCCCGGGGGTCACTAGTTCGAACATAGGAACAAAGAAGGAAAACTTTAAAATTCTTCTTCTCTGAAACTTGAAGGCATAGAGCTTTGATATTTGGCATCTAGCATCTCCTAGTGGACTTCTACCAAGTTTGTTCATATGATGCCCCTGGGGTCAAAACTGGCCCATGCCCCGGGGGTCACAAGTTCGAACATAGGAACAAAGAAGGAAAACTTTAAAATTCTTCTTCTCTGAAACTGGAAGGCCTACAGCTTTGATATTTGGTATGTAGCATCTCCTAGTGGACCTCTACCAAGTTTGTTCATATGATGCCCTTAGGGTCAAAACTGGCCCCGCCCCGGGGGTCACAAGATTGAACATAGGAACATTAAAGAAGGAAAACTTCGAAATTCTTCTTCTCTAAAACTGGAAGGCGTAGAGCTTTGATATTTGGTATGTAGTATCTCTTAGTGGACCTCTACCAAGTTTGTTCATATGATGCCCATGGGGTCAAAATTGGCCCAGCCCTTGGGGTCACAAGTTCGAACATAGGAACAAAGAAGGAAAACTTTAAAATTCTTCTTCTCTAAAACTGGATGGTGTAGAACTTTGATATTTGGTATGTAGCATCTCCTAGTGGACCTCTACCAAGTTTGTTCAAATGATGCCGCTGGGGTCAAAACTGGCCCTGCCTCGGGGGTCACAAGTTCGAACATAGGAACAAAGAAGGAAAACTTTTAAATTCTTCTTTTCTAAAACTGGAAGACATAGAGCTTTGTTTTTTGGTATGTAGTGAACCTGTTCTAAGTTTGTTAGCCCACCTGAGCACAACGTGTTCAAAATTGGGTCACCTGGGGTCATAAACTAGGTAACTAGGTCAAATTAAAGTAATACCTTGTGGGCACTCTAGAGGCCACATTTATAGCTCAAATGACCTGAAATTTGGTCAGAATATTTATCTTGATAAAATCTCTTGTGAATTTGGATTTGGGTCACCAGGGATCATAAACTAGATCACTAGGTCAAATTAAAGGAATATCTTGTGGGCACTCTAGAGGCCACATTTTTTGCTCAATTGACTTGCAAATTGGTCAGGATGTTTGTCTTGATAAAATCTCACATGAGTCTGAATTTGGGTCATGTTGGGTCTTGAATTTGGTCAATAGGTCAAATTAAAGAAATACCCTGTGGGCACTCTAGAGGCCACATTTATTGTTCAATTAATTTGAAAATTGGTTAAAATGTTTGTCTTGATGAAATCTAGGATGAGTTCAAAATTGGCTCACCTGGGGTCATAATCTAGGTCACTAGGTCAAATTAAAGAAATATCTTTAGGGCACTCCAGAGGCCACATGTATTGTTCAATTAATTTGAAAATTGGTTAAAATGTTTGTCTTGATGAAATCTAGGATGAGTTCAAAATTTGATCACCTGAGGTCATAATCTAGGTCACTAGGTCAAATTAAAGAAATACCTTTTGGGCACTCTAGAGGCCACATTTATTGTTCAATTTATTTGAAAATTGGTCAGAATGTTTGTGTTGATGAAATCTAGGATGAATTCAAAATTGGCTCACCTGGGGTCATAATCTAGGTCACTTGGTCAAATTAAAGAAATACCTTTAGGGCACTCTAGAGGTCACATTTCTTGCTCAATTGACTTGAAAATTGGTCAGAATGTTTGTCTTCATAAATTTTTTGATGATTTCTAAATTGGGTCATGTGGGGTGATAAATTAGGTCCCTAGGTCAACTTACGGAAATCCCTTGTGGACACCTCTAGAGGCCACATTTTAAGCTCAGTTGACCTGACAATTTGTCAGAAATTGAATTATACATGTGGAGTGAATTTCGCCTATTGACTCAGGTGAGCGATCCAGGGCCATCAGGGCCCTCTTGTATACCTTAATTTTTTTTTTACTCAAATACATGCATAGCACATAGATAAAATCAGACACAACTGAAAAAATCTGGGTCTACACTGTGTCAAATGCGGTTCCAAATATGGTATAATGGTGTATCCCACATAGGGACTGAATTTCAGCTTTTCTTCTGACTTGATTGTTCAAAATGATTCTCTAAGATATTCACGTGCCATTTATGAAAAATGGTTTTTACATTTTTAAAAAGAGTTTGTTTTTAATTTCTTAACATTTCTTAATAAAAATGTCCACCATTGCAATTTCTGTTGTTAAATTCTATAGGTATATAATAAACGAAATAGTATGTTGTAGTAGCTTTCCTGATGTTTGTACTTGCTTCTCACTGTATAAGACAAATGACATCTTGCTCCACCCTTGGTTTTGCACAACATCAAATTTTCTGACACAGCCCAAAGCAAATACAAGTGCCAGAAAACTTATAGTATTCCAAATATATTCAATGTGCAGATCAATGTCAACCTGACAGCTACCCTATTGGATGTTCCTGTTGGAGATCCTGCCACTGGACTGCAGGTTATCGGTGCTGTAACAGTACTTAGCAGTGGACCACCTGCCAATATGGACAGTACCTCTCAGGTAACTGTTTGTTCTGATACTGGGTTATTCATATTCAGATAGTTTTGATTCTTTCACTGCCAAGTAAATAATTTGACTTTTTTTCAGGTCCAAAAGTAGATGCATCATCTTTGTATTTATTGGAATGACATCCTTCTGTCTTAAAAGTGAGCACAATTTGATTCCAGACTTGTCCAATTTGAAAGCAGTTTCAGACAATGAAATAAATGTGACTGAAAATTTGAAACTTGCTTTTGCCAAGGGGAAAACATTGAGGGAAACGAAGAAAATGCTTGTAACCAGCAATTTTACCTTGTCCCACAATTATGCTTTCAACAACCGTCTTCCTCAGGATTGTGAAAACTCTTGATTATTTGGTAAAGGTTTAACTCTTTACCACATGGCAAAAAAAATAGACTGTTCCAAATTGAAAGCATTTGCAGACAACAAATTAAATGTTGCATAATTGATGATTTCTGTCTTTGAAAGGGTAGAAAACATTGTGGGAAATGGAGAAAATGCTGGTTACCAGCATTTTCTCCTTTTCCCACTACGTTTTCAAAAGACTTTCTTTCCAGGGTCGTGAAAACCTGTGATTGTTTGGTAATGGTTCAAAGCACACACAGAAACTTTTGGCTAGTAAGGAATTCACACTTCCCATTTTTCATTTTCTCTTTTTCAGGATAACTTAGTTTCAACATTTGGCAGTGTGACAGGGTATACTAGTGGTCTAAACCTGGCAGACCAATCATCAGTTAACTATGTCAATGGTATTGCTTTTTTTCAACTCTTTACCAACAGACAAAAATTTAGACTCGTCTGTTTTGAAAAGTTTTGCACACAACAAATTGAAAGAGTTGAAATTTGCCTTGAAAAAGGATAAAACATAGTTTTCTGGTTCACTATGAACTACAGGAAGAGCTATTGCACTACCCCCTGCATTGGCATTGGTGTAGCCTGGGTTCCAGTCCATTCATTTTTTCCTTTTTTATCATTCGGATGTTACATTGTCAAAAATGGTAGCCTGGGGACATTCAAAACCTGATCGCAGCGACATCTACTTTAATCCATCTCACAGTGGGGTAAAGTAGATGTTGCTGCGATCAGTTTTCAAACATAAATGACTAAAAATAGATACCGAAATTCACATAGCCTGGGTTTGATCATTTCCTTTTTTGTGAGCCATCCTTGGAAATATTAACAAAAACAATTTATGTGCGTCACTCACAAAAAAGGTTGTTGAAGGTTGCAGTGTACATGTATTTTTTATTGCACCGACCGGGTCGGGAAAGTCGCTCATATATGAAATCACCCCCGTTGAATTTGAATTGCTCTAAGAATGTGCCAATCCATTGTTTTCAACAGTGTGACATCTCACGATAAACAAGTCTATAATTAGACTATCTGTACTTTTCATATTGATTAGGAGACCCTCGAATGTCCCCAGGCGGTAATAATAATAGAAGCAATAAAGAGATAGCTTTCAAAGCTCTGTAGCAGACCGCGGAGTAGTTAAGGAACCAGGGCCCAGGCTAGCATTGGTGTTTCTGTTGGAGTTTGTGTTCATGTTTAACCCTTTACCAAACAACAAATTGTAGACTGGTCCAGATTGAAAGCACTTGCAGAATTACAAATTAAACGTAACTCAAAAATTGAAATTTGTTTCCAGCAGGCTAGAAAACATTGTGGGAAAAGGAGAAAATGCTGGTTACCAGCATTTTCTCCTTTTCCCACAATGTTTTCAAAAGGCTTCTATCTCAGGGTCGTAAAAACCAGGGATTGTTTGGTAAAGGGTTAACTCTTTACCAAATGACACAATTATGGACTGGTCCAAATTCAAAGCCTTTGAAAACGACAAATTAAATGTGTCACAAAGACTGAAACTTCTGTTTGGAATCATAGAAAACATTGTGCTTGCTTCATACAGATACATTCAACCCTTTAACCCTTTACCGCTAAATCGACAGTTTTAAAGACCCTGGGGAGGAGGACTTATGAAAACATTGCAGGAAAAGAAGAAATTGAAAACACACCAAAAATGGCAAAGTCAGGACAGGATTTCTTGAAATATCTCACAAAATGATTTGGCAGTGCAGATGCAAGATCAAAATACACATTTCATTGCAGTCTGATCATGACCTACATTGTCAACTAAAGGAGCTGGTTATGATGAGTGCACTGTGGGGTTATATCAAACAATAATTGAGTCATGCTATGGCATTTGGGGGTTTATTCCATGATGTGTGATACCAGGCAGGTCATCACATATTTATGGATCCATAAAATCCCATTTTGTATAACAACCCAGTGAATCATGCAGTACACTGGTCCTTGGACAAGCAAAGAATTTAACAAAAGCAAAAAGTTTCGACCAAGGTCAGCCTGCGCGGACTGCACAAGCTAACCTAGGTCGATACGTTTCGTAGATGCATTAAGCCCCCTTTTCACAGAGCATGGCTCAATCATATCCATATCTTTCTGATCCCAGCTCTGGTTGGGGCCACAGGGACAATGGGAAAGATGATTGTCAAAGATACACTGGACTCTACAGAAACTGTATCACGAGATCTAGCTAGTGCAGAGAAAGTGTTCTCCGACACCTCTAATGACAACCAGAATGAGACAGATGATGAGCTTTACTTTATCATTCGTCAAAAACAGAAAATAGTGGAACTGAAGAAAAATGAATTATTGAACCGGGTAAATTCCATGCTTTAAGATTTTTGTTTGTTTGCCCCAATTGTCTGTATTTTTTGCTGGAATTTAGTGGCGGAAGGGCGGGGAATTTAATCTTTTTCCACACAATGCCAGGTCTAATCAATTCTGAGAAAGAGGCCATTTAAAAACATCATGGGGATAGAAGAAAATGCTGGTAACCAGCATTTTTACCTTTTCCCTCTATGTTTCTACCAAATAACAATTCCCTCATTTGAGCCACAATTTAATTTCTCATCTGTAAATACTTTTGATTTGACAAGTCTAGAACTTTGTCATCAGGTAAAGAGTTGCTCCGGAAGAAAAAAGATACTCCACACAATGTGTTTTATTGTGCACAATACCACAGTGATCTGTATGGTGTCTTTTGTACTCCTTATAACCTTTAAAGTGTTGAATGAACTTAACAGACATTTTCAATCTAGAAATAAGAACAAAAAAAGAAATGCAATATTGAGGTCATTCTTGTCCAGAATGTCACATGAAAGCAGACAGTGAGATCAAAGATCAGACTGCATGTTTTGTGCACACTGGCCACAAAAGCAACAACGGTTGTGAAAGGCGCATTAAGGGTTAAACTCTTTACCAGATGAGAAAAATATAGACTTATCCAAATTGAAAAGCATTTTGCAGACAACAAATGTTACTGTACTGCAAGGAAATTTCTCGTGATCTGATTGAATAATCTGCCGCGAACATATATATCATGTACACTGGCAAAACCAACGTAAAAGCAGTTGCCCTTTTGGGAGCCCCGTATATATGACTACACTTTCAACACAACATCCAAAATGGCGGCGTCGATCAAGATTAACATCAAGATTATGCACCAAACTGCACGTTTTACCATGGTTTTAGTGACGTCAGTTCCCAGTTATGTCAGTTTTCATTGAATTGGGGCACTCAGAAGGGAAATTCTACTTCGTCAGCGTACTCAATTTTTGAAACCAAAAAAGAGGTAAATTTCACTTCATACACGTTGGAATGGTAAAACTTTGCAGTATAATAAATTCTTTGCACGGTCAGGTGGCAGGGGACTTGGAAACTTGTTCACGGCTGTAGTGAATCATGGGACGACATGATTCACCACAGCTGTGAACAAGTTCCAAGTCCACTGCCACCTGACCGTACAATTAATAAAGTGTGACCCAAATAAGGATGTGTGTCTTTGGAAGGGTAGAAAACATTTTGGGAAAAGGAGCAAGTGCTGATAACCATTTTCTTCTTTTTCAACAATGTTTTGAAGGGTTTTCTTCCTGAAGATTGTTAAAACTTGGGATTGTTTAGTAAAGTGTTAAAACAAATGGATTTTTGCAATTATGCTCCCAGATTTAAGTACTAGCATATAGTCTTCTCTTTGACAAAAAGAAAATTGAAATTTGTGTTTGGAAGGCTAGAAAACTTCGTGCAGAAAGAAGAAAATACAGGCCACATGATAAGAAAATTTATAAAGGGTATAATCAGTGTATTTACCCTTAACCCTTTACCACACAATCCCAACTTTTAACGACCCTGAGAAAGAAATCTTTTGAAAGCTTTGTTGAAAAAGGAGAAAATGGTGGTAACCAGCATCTTCTCCTTTTCCCATAATGTTTTCTACTCTTCCAAAAACATATTTCAAATTTTGAGTCACATTTATTTTGGGTTTATTTGGCACTCCAAGGGTTAAAACAAGAGAGGTGATCTGATAAAGATTTTACTGTATTATGCAGTCAAAAGAGTTGGATAGACAGGCATCAGAGCTGGCTGTTAACGTCCTGAATAACACAAAGAACACCATTTCTGTTGGTGTCCAAATGACATACACCAGTGGTGAGAGTAATGATGCCATTGCTGTGAAGAAGAACAAAGCATCCCAGTTCAAAAACAACCCAATTACCATTAACAATGTTGCTGTGTACATTGAGTTTGGCAATGTTGGAGGAGAAGAGGAGGTGACAATGGCAGTAAGTGTGATCCCAAACATTGTTCCCAACCTAAAGGGAGAGGATATTGTTTTGACATTGTCCATCGGTCTGTCTGTCTGTCTATGCATTGTTCTGTTAACATTTAAAGCACCAAATAAACCAAACAGCCTCTTTCAGTCCAGAAATAAGAGCCAAATTATTAAAATTTCAAGGCTGCTCTTCTCCTTATTGTTTTGTCAAAGCAGACAGTGTGGCTCAAAGATCAGATGGCACATTTTGTGCCATCTGATCTTGATCTACACTGACAAAAAAGGCAATTATAGTTGTGAAAAGTGCTTTTAGTGTTAGAATTTCTCTAAAACGTTTCTGCTGCTAAGCACATGGTTTTGAAGTATTTGATACTTATGTTGGCTTTACTGAGCTGATGTTCAGCGTCATGCCCTAAGGTCAAGGTCACAGTAAGGCTTCAAAGTTCAAATGCTGTTTAATTTGGTCCTACTTATATCTTTGATTGCCTGGCTGAATTTTAAAATTATTTCACACATGTTTCTACCTTTATAAAACAGTTTGTTGTGCAACAGAGGTTTTAGACACTAGGCTTCAAGGTCAAGGTCACAAAAGAAGTAAAATGATCAAATGATCTTAACTTTTGTTCTTTCTATATCTATCTAATGTCTGGTCCTATATTAAATCTATTTCTCACTAAATGTCTACCTTGATCAGACAACATTCAGAATGGTGGTTTCAGACACAAAGTCAAGGTCACAGCTGGGTTTCAAAGGTTACAGATTCTTTTTAAACAACTATTGCTGCTAAACTCCTGCTCTGATTTTGAAATTATTTTAAAGATTATGTCCACTTTGACAAGATGACAGGCAGAGCAGAAGTTTCAGATGTCAGACTTCCTGTCTGTCTGTAAAGATTTTTCCATCCAGTTTTTTTTAACTCTTTATCACATTATGAAACCTTAGACTACTCTGTATTGAAAGCATTGCAGAGGACAAATTAAATGATGATCAAATGATGGAACTTTTCTTTGAAGGGACAGAAGGCATTGTGGGAAAAGGAGAAAATGCTGGTTACAAGCATTTTCTCCTTTTCTCACAATGTTTTCCAAAGCCTTCTTTTCCAGGGTCGTTAAAACTCCAGATTTTGTGGTAAACGGTGAAACAGCTGCAGCTGCAAAAGCCCTTATCATATTTGGCCTGCAACACCCGAAAAAGGGCATTCGGACATTTGCGTAAAGTGTCATCTCGGATCAGCCTGCGCAGTCTGAGCAGGCTAATCCGAGACGGCACTTTACGACTACATTAGATTTTGTCCAACAGTAGACTTGCGTGAAACAGAAAATCACACACAATCGGAAAGTTTCGTCTCGGATCAGACTGCGTGGACTGCGCATGCTGATCCGAGACGACACTTTACGCAAATGTCAGAATGGCCCTTTTCGCGTGTTGCAGGCCATTTTGAAAATGAGTAATGCTCTATGAAAAGGGGTTTAGTACATCTCTGAGATACATTATACCAAGCAAGAAATCACATAATTATGTAATCCATGAAATCCATTCTGTCTAACAACGGACTGCATCTTGAGGTAGAATTGTCTTTTAACATGCAGAAAATTGACTAATAGCAAAAAGTTTTGGCCCAGGCCAGCCTGCTTCGACCACCCAGGCTGACCTGGGTGGATACTTTTTGCAGATGCATCACTAAAATATTTTATTCATATGTCCAGATGTCAAGGACAAGGTCCCATTAGGGATTCAAGGTCAATTGTTCTTGAGTTGTGGCCTATCCGTATAATTTATCTTGAATGCCTACTGTAACATGTTCAGTTTCAACATGCCTGAATTCTGTTATTTTTTGTGACAGTTATTGTTTTCATCTCAATATTGTATCACTACTGTCTGGATTGACCCTTTACCTCGCAAGTGCAAGTTTTACCTTAACCCTTTACCACACGACAAAATTTTAGACCTGTCCAAATTGAAAGCATTTGTAGATGACAGTTTTAACATGGCTCATATGAAATTATTTTTCTTTGATAGGGTAGAAAACATTGTGGGAAAAGGAGAAAATGCTGGTAACCAGCATTTTCTCCTTTTCCCACGATGTTTTCAAAAGCCTTCTCTTTCAGGGGCGTCAAAAGTCGTCATTGTGTGGTAAAGGGTTAACTCTTTCCCAAACAACAATATTTTAAACGGGTCCAATTTGAAAGCATTTGCAGAGGACAAGATTTATATTGCATATAAGATGGGATTTGTATCAGATAGTCTAGAAAACATTGTGGGAAAAGGAGAAAATGCTGGTTACCAGCATTTTCTCCTTTTCCCACAATGTTTTCAAAAGGCCAACTTCTCAGGGTCGTTAAAACCCGGGATTGTGCGGTAAAGGGTTAACAACTTAACCCTTAACCAAACAACAAACTTTTAGACTTTCCCAATATGAAAGTTTTCGCTGACAAAAAAAAATTATAGTGATTATAGTGATAAAAAAATTTGCCATTTGAAGTGTGTTTTAATAGGAATTTGTCATTGAAAGTGTGGCAAAGATTATGGGAAAAGGAGAAATGCTGGTTACCAGCATTTTCTCTTTCACCACAGTGTTTTCAAAAGGTCTTTCCGTTATGGTCGTTCAAACTAGGGATTGTGTGGTGAAGGGTTAAGAAAAAAGGCCTTTGAAAATATGGTTGCAGAAGGAGAAAATGCTGGGTACCAGTTTCCTGCACTATCAGAGACAAAACCCATTACATGACCCATTTGATTTGTCGTCTGCAAGTGCTGTCAGTTTGGACAAATCTAATTTTTTCTCATCAAATTTAATTTCCAATTAGCTTGCAGAATCTAGTAATACACTAAAGTTGGACGAAACAAACAGGGCAGCAGATGCAAATGGACAGGTGAAGTTTGTTACCCAGACAACCTCACAGATAAGCTCCTTTATTACAGTGTTTCAGGTAAAGCCTGTTCCATAACATGTTACATTTTTAACCCGTATCCTGCTAGGTAAGTTCAAATGAAACTTTCAAGCCGACTTTTTGCTATTTCAAGGTTGTTCTTTTAAGGAAAGACATTTCCTTATTGAATAGTGTAGATCCAAGATCGGACAGCATGTTCTGTGCAGTCCGATCTTGATCTACACTGTCCGCAGGAGGTCAGTGAGTCACACTTAGCAGCCTAAGGGTTAACATCAAGGGATTGTAACAGTTCTGACATATAACCTCTGAAGGCAAGTATTGAACCAAGGATCTCTAGGTTCCAAGGCGAAAGCTCTACCATGTCACCACAAAAGTTAGCTCTATACCAAGGCAGTTTAAGTGTCTACCAATAAAACATGAGCTATACATTTATAGCTATCTGTGGGATAGACCAGTGTACTACAGTATTGTTATAACACTGTTTTTAATCGGTCGGCGTAAGCCGGACGATTAGAGAGACCACAAATTTCGGAAACCCGTCCGCTGAAGGCAAACTGATGTAACTGCAACTCGTAACAGCGTTCATTTACAGCATTACAACGCTTAAGAAGCCTGTCGTGACCTTATTACAAATACTACTTTCGGTTGAGCGCAAGAATGAATAAACAGTCCTAGTAAACAGGCGTCAAGTAACCCCGTTCTCAACTTTTCAATTATGCAATAAACGGTGCTTACAACTTGTTTAGCATTGAATTTTGTCATATTACCAATGTAATCAAAATGTCTAGCGAGCAGAAATGGAAATACTCGTAGCAGTTTACTTTCAAAAGAGTTATCAGAAATGGGGTCAGAGGTAATGAGTAATTGTATGAATGAAATGAAAGCGAATCAATTGTATCGCGTGATGTAAACACATTCTGTAGCCGTCGACTGTCTATATTATTCGGCAAACTTCGAGTGGGTCGTTGGTCACTATATACGTATTTACGGGATCGGTCGAGTTGTGACGAGTGTTGTCCGTATATGTTGCAGGTGTTGAAAAGTTCACGGGTCATCTAGAGTTGGGGCAAAGATAAAATCGCTACAGAAAGGAGTTTGTAAGGAATATTGCTGTAAAGAATTTAGAAATTTAGATTGTACTGCTTTAGAGCAAAGTGATGTAAATGCAACTCGTAACAGGCGTAGGTTTAAAATAGTGATTGGCCGTGGGTTGTTTAACGCTAGTGAGGCAAAAAAGTGTGAAGCTGTGAGGTAAAGGGATGTAAACTTGTGTAAGGGTTATGACCTCTAACTTCTAAGTAGCGGAGAGGTCATTACGTAAGCATTTTCAGAATGGACTGGTGATCCCACGCCTACAACTTTACAAGCCAGACTGTCCATTCACAGTACTGACCAGCAGTATCTGATTACGCATTTTTTTAGCGTCAGATGTGTTAAATTTTCATAACCCCTTACAGACACGGCACTACCATTTTGTACGGTCACTGACATGTTTCTTCTTGATGAGCTTAGATTTGAATCAGTCTGTCAGTCTGCTGACCCTTGACAAAACAATCCTGTGGGGCATTGAAAATATAGTGGGAAAGAGAGAGAAATGCTTGTAACCACCATCATCTCTTTTTCCAACAGCATTTTCTTCACCATATGAACGATTTTCAAAATAAAATTTTGTCATTTGGTTGAGTTAAATAGAGCATTTTCTCCGGAGGGGGGGGGTGAAACTGCAACATAAATACTCTCACTTAAGATATAATTCTCCATGTCTGAATCAACGGACCAGGGAAAAGTTTAGGAGCATGTATTTTTTCCAATGTATTTTTCTTTAGAGGGCTAAGCAAAACATGTTGCCTTTGCAGAGAGTGCAGATTCAGACCAGACTGTATAGAACATGCAGTCAGATCTTGGATCTGTCGTAACATTTTTTATATGAGATATTCTAGTCAAGACAGCAATGGCCCTTCAATAAATAGGCTGCTTTTCCAAGCTTGACATGTCTGTTTCGTTAATTCAGGGTCTTAAGGTAAAACTCTCGACAATATATATGTCTCACCAGACACTTTATATTAGTTGATTCTCATCCTTTCCACAAGGTCCAGTTTTTCAGATAAAGAGCACAAGGTTTACTGTAGCTATGCTCCTCGCTTATTAGAATGAATCAAATACATAACCTGTATTGGTCAAGGTTAAGAAAAGTTGCTTTTGCAGACAATAAAAGATCGAGATTAGACTGTCCTTTGAGTGCAGTGCAGATCAATATTACACACGTATATATCTTAGATCATAATTGGATGTTCGCGTAGGATATAGATCTGTAAATGAAACTGTAATATTTGTACAGTGGTTTCTGACTGAAAACGGCCAGTAGATTAACTCAGAGTTTTAACTCTTTACCACACAATCCCAGTTTTAACAACCTTGAGGGAAAAGGCTGTTGAAAACATTGCAGAAAAGGGGGAAATGCTGATCCATCATTTTCTCCTTTTACCACGATGTTATCTACCTTTTCAACGATTCAACTCATCATTTGGGCTACAGTCAAATTCGATTCGTAATGTCCAAATGCTTTCGATTTTGACAAGTCTAAAATTTCGTTGGTTGGTGAAGAGATGACGGTTACGTAGATATTAGCTACATTCTTTAGAAGTACGGTTGGAAAATTTGGCAAGCAGACGTTGTGGCCAGGGTGATTCGGCCCAGGAAGATTTAGCCAGCCAAAAATATTAGAGAGGACAATTTATCTCGATAGATACGATGGCTTGTTAAAAATGGAGAAATAGATAGCCCACTAGCGGCCAAAAATAAACAATTCAGGAGTCAAAATGCAAACACATTTTATACGATTTATTCAAATTATTTAAAAGTAAAAAACTAAGGATATTATTAAGAGTCTGGCAATGTGCTACAGTACACTCTGTCTGTGTTCCAATAGTTGGTAGAAAAGTGAGTCTTGTAACTATATTAAAGTTACCAAAGTTGCTAAAGTTAGAATAATAAAGAATATCAAATTTTGTGTTTGTGTGTGTGTGTGTGTGTGTGTGTGTGTGTGTGTGTGTGTGTGTGTGTGTGTGTGTGTGTGTGTGTGTTTTTCAGTAAAAGGCTGGTAGGTACTGTTAATCTTGTAAGAGTGATGTCTAAAGCTTGATAATAAGAATTGCTGATTAGAATTCCGTATCTTTAACGTTCTATTGCTGACGGCTGGCAAATCTCTACTTAGACCATTCCGTTAAACTACTAATTTGTAAAAGACAGGTTGAAAAAAAAAGGTTCCTGGGTGGTTCAGTTGTATGGTGTAGGATTCGACACTTGTGTTTTTCGTGGGAGTGTCATCAGGTAGGATACCTCAGAGCCCTTGCCTAGTACTAGTGAAATCCTTGACAAATATGAATAAGAAGGCTGTCGCCGCGATATGACTGAAATAATGTCTAAAGCGACCAAAAACACAAAACAACCAATTACTCAACCAGTTTATTACTAAATTAGATGATTTCCACATAGTCCTTTGCAAGAATAAGAATGGATTGCTTTATCCATTGTCAAGGTTCTAATTCAGTATAAAAGGCAATATAACATGGGGTTCTTACTCCCATACACAGTTCAAACAACTACCATTTGATATGTGATTTTCAAAAACAGTGTGGTTATTCAGTGTCGACCGATTACAGTGCTGACAGCACTTTGATTGTCATTGTTGTCTGCATGGCTGTGATTTTTGTACAAAAACTTTGACATTTGTCACATCACTGTTGTTACTGAAGATTTATACTTCAAAATTGAGCTACTACTTTCCTATCAAAAGGAGAACCAATACAAGAAAGGCAGGTAACTCTCAACATATTTTTGACATAGTTATGCCCCTTTGTCAACTTTGAATCTTAAATGAAACTGTAGCTGCAGCCACATTGGGGCAGTAGATGTTAACTAATACAAGAAAGGTGGGTAACTCTCAACATATTTGATATAGTTATGCCCCTTTGTCAACTTGGATCTTGACTGAAACAGCAGCTGCAGCCACATTGGGGCAGTACAGGTATTACCTTCATAAACTATATTACCATGACAATAATCTAACTTTTGCTGCCAACTAAATGAAGCCGACTTTTCTCGAGGTCTATATTAAGTATCTTTTTTGTTTCAGTTGAACCTGTTTTTGATTGAAGATCAGCATTAGACAGGGGAGGGTGTAAATCCAAGATCAGACTGCACATTTTGTGCAGTCTGATCTTGATCTACGCCATAAAAAAAAGCTATCCTATCCAAGGTGACACTGGCATTGAAAGAGTTAAGTGCTTGAGCTAGGCCCTTTGACCATACTTACCTGGCATATCTAATCTGCAGGGACCTCGTCATGGATAGATTCATTTACTTATGCAAAATGATAGCTTCATGTGGTTAAAGTCTTGACTTCTTAACTTTTTACCACACAACAAAATTTTAGACCTGACCAAATTGAAAGTATTTGCAGATGACAAATTCACAGTAGAAAAAAAGATGATTTCTGCCTTTAAAATGGTAGCAAACATTTTTGGGAAAAGGAGAAAATGCTGGTTACTAATTTACTAGCATTTTCTTCTTTTTCCACAACATTTTCAAAAGCCTTTTTCCTCAAGGTCATTTAAACTCGGGACTGTGTGCTGCTCTTGGGTTTTTTGTTGGAAAATCCTTGGTCAAAACACCTCAGAGCCCTAGCTTAGTACTGGTAAAACACAGGAAGTACATGATTATGTGAGCTATTGCTGTGATATAACTGAAATAATGTGGAAAGCAGCGTAATTGCAGTTACTTTAACGACGTATATGACAAATTTTTCTAACGGACAGATTTTTTTAAAACTTTGCATATACAAAGCTCATCATGTCTCTAGGAGATTACAGTAAAAAGAGATGTGGGTCACCATGCTCGTTTCTGAGAAATTTGCCTTTGAAAAAGGTATATACAGTTCCAAAATTCAGCTTATATTGGATTTAAAGCGCCTTTCTTTAATAGTCAGTTAAACAGGAAAATTACAGGAAAAATATACAAATATACATCATTTTAATGAAAATTCATTTATTTTTGCACAAAAAATATATAAAAGCCTAGTTTGAGCATGGTAAATGTACAAATATGCATGTTATAATATGGCCTGCAACACGCGAAAAGGGGCAGTCGGACATTTGCGTGAAGTGTTGTTTCGGATCAGCCTGCACTGTCCGCGCAGGCTAATCCGAAACGACACTTTGCGTTTTTATGTAATTTTCTGTTTTGCGTAAGTCTACTGTTACTGCTAAGCACAAAATCTAATGTAGTCGTAAAGTGTCGTCTCGGATTAGCCTGCGTGGACTGCACAGGCTGATCCGAGACGACACTTTACGCAAATGTCCGAATGCCCCTTTTTGCGTGTTGCGGGCCATATAGACCATTGAGTTAAAAAGGGAGATAATTTGACCGAATTAAGGGTTAATCTTAAAAAAATACATACTTTCTAACGGACAGATTTTTCTTAAACTTTCCACACTTACAGTATATATAATTCTAAACAATAAGAAAAAATAAAAATGGCACCTATCCGTGCTTATTTCATCAGAAAACAAGGTTGAAGGTCACTGTGGAAGTTACTTTTTCCAAGGAAAAAACTAGGATAAAAGCTCAGCAGACATGGTGGGAAAAGGAGAAATTGCTCAATAGGAGCAATTTCTCCTTTTCCAACAATAATTTTCAAAGTGGAAACAGCTATACTTCCACAGCTTTAAATTTCCTGCCTTTGTTTCCTTGTTTGGTGTGTAACGCCGTGTCAGTAGCATTTCAATTATTTCACAGTGACAGTTCAAAGATCTATTTTTTTCTCTTCACCAATACTACCCGAAGAAAGTGCTACTTGTTTCAGTGCACCAATAGTTTTACCATTATGTGCAAATAATACCTAGGTGCACTTTTGATTCAATATCAACGACAAAAATACATGTGCAGTAGGATGCACGCGAACATTTGTCATATACGTCGTTGATCTACAATTTCTCAGCAAATCAGACAATGTCGATCAAAGATCAGACTGCACAAAACATGCAATCTGATCTTGAGCTACACTGGCTGCAAAGGCAACTTTAGTTGTGAAAGGCACTTTGAGGGATAAAAGTGTTATGACTTTATTATTGATTTTTTACAGCTTGAACCAGTTACTTTAACCAGGGTGGAACCAGTGATAGACCTAGAGGATGCAAGTGCATTTTCGTACCATATTGCCTTAGTTAGAAGTAAAGACGATATGCTTTGTGTAACCACCCAACCAGATTCGGGAGAGGTTACTCACTATGTGGTTTGGATCAATAAACCTTTAGCAGTAAGTGACTACAGACTAGGTTTAGGGCTTTGTAGAATTTCATAGAAACTGCAAGTTTGAACCAAATACACTTCCTACCTTTTGTAAAAATCGTATTGTATTTAATGATCAATGACCCACATCTATATTATAAACCTTTTACCATACAATGCTGAGATTTTACTATCTTAAGGTCTTGGAAATCCTTGTGGGTAAAGAAGAAAATGCAGGTAACCAGCATCTTTTCCTTTTCCCACATTATTTTTTATTCTTTCAAAAACACTTTTCACTTTTTCAGCCACATTTGATACATGTATGTTGTTGTCAAATATTTTAGATTTGAACAAATCATAAACTTTGTTGTTTAGTAAAGGGTTAAGCTTTTGAAAACTTATAGCCAATTCATAGGGTACATCGGCGTGACGTCACATTCCCTAGCAACGAGAGGCCGTCATTTTCGGAGTTGAAATTGATAACATAGCAACCATATATTTCAGTGCTGTTCGCAATTTTTTTCGTTGAGAAAAACTACATTTTTTACGAATCAAAGCTATTGACAGTTAGGACAAGTGTTAGAAATATACTTTAGAATACGTATGACGAGTTGTCAATTCTTCTCTTAGACGATTTTCATTAAATGGGCCTACCACAAATAGACCTACCATTTAAATATAAAGTGGGTCCAGACCCTTCAGACATGAAATGAATATTCCAGTCTCAATCTATGTAGCTTTTTCTCTTTGCCTATTTCATGTCCGAGCGTAAAAAGGTGTAATCTACATTATGTTGTTCATCAGATTAAAAGAATGGTCGGAGAAATCCATGCTTCCCGAGGATCTCTCTCTCTCTCTCTCTCTCTCTCTCTCTCTCTCTGACCAAAGCGATTTCCTGAATGTTCAAAGGCTGATAAGCTATTAAATCTCTCAAGAATCGTCATAAAAAATTACTTTACCTGTAAAATATCTATGTATTTGGTGGTGACCATTTTAATAGTCTAATATTTGAGCGAAAAGAAGAGTAGACTGATAAAACTTTTTAAATATTGCCCCAAGACAGACCTAATTAAATCTAACCTAGCACAAAAAAAAAAATCCAGGGTTTTTCTGACAATGAAGAGAAAGAATTTTAAAAATATTTCAGTGAAAGGAAAATACTAATCAGCATCCTTTCTTTTCTCCACAGTGTTTTCTACTCTTTCAAAGACAAACATCGCTTTGGTATGTCTTGTTCGAAAATTCTCCCTAATTTTGATGAACATATTAGTTTGAAGAATGAACTTACCCTCTGTAACCTGCGAAAATTTCTAAATCCTAATCAGAAATGATCATCTTAAGGGTGAATTAAGATCAGTGACAGACAAAACCAGTCAGTGTAATGTGACACGTGTGCGTTAATTTCTATTTCTACCAAGCAATTACGTTATGTACAGCTCTTTGGTCGTCCACCCTGCAGTGCGATACAGAGATCAAAGGAACACGGAGTTAAACCCTTCACCCATTTTGTGAAAATTCATATGACACGTACAAAGTATTTCTTAAAAACTTTTGAAAACTTAAGCTGGAATATAAATATTTCGTTAAAGGGGATGGAAAATTAAACATTTAAACTGAAGCTATGTTTCTTATGTCATGAAATTGACTTTATTACATTTATTCGTCTTAAATAGGAACATGACTAAGTTATGCGCAACATAAAGTTCGGTATTTTTTTTTAGATCGGGATTTTCTTAATATTCACAGTATGCTTGTCGTGCTGTAATTTCAGTGAATGGACTGTCCCTGTCTCTTTGAAGGCACTGGGAAGCTTCTTACCAAACAATACTGAGCTTTAACAACCCTGGGAACGAAGGTGCTTGAAAAGAGGAAATGCTTGGAACTAGCATTTGCTCCTTTTCCCATGATATTTTCTACTTTTTCGAAAACCATTTCAACAATTTGACCCACGTCTAAACTGTCGGCTTCAAATGCTTTGGATTTTGATAGGTCCTAACTTATTATGCAGTTTACTAAAATTCTTAGTCAAATAAGCCATCAGTCTCATTGTTCAAATCCTTTTAGCAAACTTTTAAAATACCGACTTTTAAAGACCCTGAGAAAAACAGCCTTTGAAAACATTGTGGGAAAAGGAGAAAATTCTAGTTACAAACATTGTCTCCTTTTACAATGTCTTCTACCCTTTTTGAACAAAATTCCATTTTTGAGTCACACTTATTTTTGTTGTCCTCAAATGCTTTTAACTTGGACAACTCAAAATTTTGTCGTTCTGTAAAGAATACATTTATAAAAATTGCCATAGATGGTCTGATTGTTCAACAGACCTGTGCCGTTCAACACATGTCAGACATTGCCAAGTTGGTAAAGTACAGGGCTTGAAACCTGGGGATCGCTGGTTCGATTTATTTTAACTATTAACCTTTTACCACACAATTCCGAGTTTAAAAAGAAAGAAAGAAAAGGAAATCTTTCGCAAACATTGTGGGAAGAGTCGAAGGTGCTGGTAATCAGAATTTTCTGCTTTTCTCACGTTGTTTTCTATTCAGTTTCATTACTTGAGCCTTATGAAATTGAGAGTGTGCAAATGTTTTCAACTAGGAGAAGTCTTTCTTTTATTTTTTTTGTAAAGGATTAAAGTGGTGATAAAACTTTGTAATAAGAAAAAAAGAGATTTATTGTCTGCAAAGAGACACCGACAGACCATTTCTTGAAAGCTGGAATACAATAAAGTTTGAGTTTCTTGAGCAAATTCTGACCGAAGAAGATATCAAGTCTTCTTAGTTGCATTTTTTTACATCCCTCTTAATCGATGACTATCGTAACGACGAAGGTCAGTTCAAATTTTAAACCTTCCTGTCCTTATAAAAATGGTAGTTCAAGTTTCATTTTTAGGAGAGAAATATGTGCTAAAACTGTTTTCATTATAAAAATGGTAAAGGGTTAGCCGGGTGTTGCTTTGATCTCGGTATGTCACTGCCGTAGTGGGTGACACGTAGTCTTTAATTGCTAAACACAGACTAACACGTGTCATAAAAATATGTCTGCCCTGTTCAATTCTAAGTTGATCATTTTGTTAATACAGTATATAGGATTTGGATTTATCAACTTTTTCACATAGGGTAAGTCCATTCTCATTTTTGAGCTCAAAAGATCCATAAACTTGTCTGTCCGAACACTTTTTTGTTTTCAAATGCATTAAATGAAGCCTTGATTTGACTGCAGCTTGCTATTCATTATTTTTTTTTAATTCTTGCCTTTTAAATCTATGGCAGTTTGCTAGAAATTAATTATTTCTTTCTCGGGTGTTCATAATGTAGTCTGCATACAAAAGTTTTTATTAAAACCAAAAGGAGACAGGGTTTGTGTTATAACTATTTTCTGTAGGATACCGAAAAATTGATAAATTGACAGTTTGTGCATCTTCGAAAGTGATAATTGATACAACTACCGACACGGCCGATTTTAGGCATATTTATCGTTTTTACGGTGAATTTCATTTCTAAAATGTCACAAAATAACTATACGGGTATATTCAAGATAGCGTTTGTTTTCACCTCGGCCCTTGTTGCTATCACGTGATCATCGAAAATGCCCGGATGTCCGACGTTATCTATAGGAGTCTAGATAATTTCCTTAACTTAATATTACCTGCAGAAAAGGAAAACACTGACAAAAGAAGATGTAGAGGATAATTGTCTGTTTCAGGGTATGATTGAAATTTCTTTTTTGAGTGAAAAGCAAGGGCTATATTTTCACGAGTAGCAAAGCCACAAGTGAAAATATGGCCTTTGCTTTTTACGAGATGAAAGAATTTCGACCATACACTGAAACAAACAGTTATCCTATTTCTTTTATGCTCTTCACATTAACTTATCTTTTCATGTCTAATTTTTGCTCATCAAGAAGATTATGTGCATTTTTCAAGTAAAATGGATATATGTAATTTAGTCGGATATGGACAAGCTGTAATAATGACATCATGAGTGATGTTGACTACAACATGAAACGTGACCTTCTCCCACTAAAAATTTATTTGTGTTATATACATATCTGTGATATGTCAAAAAATAAAAGTTATAAAATTCACCTGTGAATTATAAGGGTATACTTCACTGTTAGATTTCTATAGACTACTGAAAAGCATAAAAGATAATGTTCCCAACAAGTGAGTCCTCCTTTAACCCTTTACCAAATGACAAAATTTAAATTGTACAATTTGAAAGCATCTTCAGACACCAAATAAAATGTGGCTCAAATTAAGAGATTTGCTTTTGAAAGGACGGAAAATAATGTTGGATACCAGCATTTTCTCCTTTTCCCACATTGTTTTCAGAAGCCTTCTACCTCGGAGTTGCTTTAACTCAGGATTACATGGTAAAGGGTTAACCTCTACATTTTCTTAATTTCTATGTACTTATGTGCTAAACCTGTATTAATAATTAATCCCCCCTCCCCTGAACAAAGTTAGGGGGGTATTCTGAAATGAGCCAGTTTGTCTCTTCATCCATAGATGCAGCTTTGTGCTCTCTTCTTCTCCTACAGTTTTCAACCAAATTGGCCATGTTCCGTTGGAACTGCTGTACCTGCAGATTTCAATATGATCAGTCAACTATTATAGAACAGAACAGAACAGAACAGAACTTTATTTCCAAATGACTTGAACTATGTTCATCGTCATTACAAAGCTAAATACAAATATAAGAGTAGGATGTACATACATGTATCAATAGCTGACATTGAAAAAATAAAATATAATAATAATATATTTGCGGAAATCACGCTTCGGTGCAATAATATAATTTTGTCACAATGTTCAGCCTGTATAGATCAAGACCAACAAACAGCTTAGTGTATGTTCATCTTGATCTATGCACTCCGAAAACGTAATGAATATTTGTATAGTGACACAATTATTTTTCCTCACTGTTTGCGCTGATTTTAGACTTGTCTCGGAAAAGGACATAGTATGAGAGAATAAAAAAAAATGTGGGTTTCTCTATACATGTGATGTGTAGATCTGACAACTTTGTAAAAATAACATTTGCCAGATATTAGCAGTATTTTCACTTATCATTTATCACACATATAAATAAATGAAAGAAGATAAAAGCAAGTACCAGATTCGAAGGAAGAGTATGCTAGAAATTGACATTTTACATAGTAATAATAATGATAATAATATTGATACGATAAAAATAATGATGTTGTTTGTAATAAAAACAAACAAAATGAAAACAAAATGGGAAAAAATCGATACATGCATACGTATTATATGTATTTAACTCGAAAAATCGAAAAACATATTATTTGTATTATAACTCAAAAAATCGAAAGTTTATATATGTTACAGTATATGTAGCAAAGCGTAAAGGGTGAAACTATCATTGAAACATAATACATACGAAAACTCACAGTGGACAAGATCACAAAAAGCGAATAGATACTGTATGTAATTGGTTAAAAGCAAAGAAATGTTCTGAGTGGAATAACCTTTCAAGCTACCGCTCAGAAGGACGATGATGATTAATATCCGACCGCACAAAACATGCAGTCTGATCCTGGAACATTTCCGTCCAAAATATCGGAAGTAAAAATAAAACAAGGGAATATACACACAGTAGGAGTAAAAAGCCCTTGAATGTTCTTCCCTGATCCAGTCATATAGCAACTGTTTGGGGGTATTTGATGGTGGGGAACAGTTCTAGTTTATGTTGTTAACTTATGATTCTGATGTTACTAAGACTTTCTGAAATTGTGTATTTCAAATTTTTTTCAAAAGGAACTTAGTATTGATTGTGTTGCATGTACTTTATCTATCCATGTTGACTTTATATGTAATAATCTTCAATTCATAACAACAAATGATTCTCCCTGCAGTACACTGTTTTTCATAAGTGATGGGGAAATTTACATTTACTTGTGACCAGGAATTTCTTTTTCATGTACATAATTTGTTGAAACTTTCATTTGCACTGGAGGATGGTTTGTCTTAACTTTCTGCCACATAATCCCATGTTTAACCCTTTACCAAACAATCCCGGGTTTTTACGACTCTACAAAAGAAGGCTTTTGAAAACATTGAGGGAAATGGAGAAAATGCTGGTAACCAGCATTTTCTCCATCTCCCACAATGTTTTCTACCCTTCCCAAAACAAATTTAAATTTTTGAGTCACATTAATTTTGTTGTCTGTAAATGCTTCCAATTTGGACTAGTCTAAAATTATGTCGTTTGGGAAAGGGTTAATAAACCATTTTCCCATAAAGTTTTGTATTCTTTCCAAAACAAACTCAGTCATTTGAGCCACATTCTATTGGTCATCTGCAGATGATTTCAATTTGGACAGATCTACATTTTTGTTGTCTGTTAACCCTTTACCATAAAACAAGATTTTTGACTCACCCAAATCCAAAGCATTAGCAGACGACAAACTTGGTGTGGCCAGGGATCATATATACACATGTATATATAGGATCCCTGGTGTGGCTCAAAATTTGAATGATGAAATTTGCCTTCAAAATAGTAGAAAACATTGTGTTTTCAAAATCTTCTTCGGGATCATTAACTCTTTACCACACAAGGAAATTTTACACCTGTTCAAATTGAAAGCATTTGCAGACGACAAAATAAATGTGACTGAAAAATCAAAATTTGGTTTGGGAAGGGGAGAAAACATTGTGGGAAAAGGAGAAAATGCTGGTTACCAGCATTTTCTCCTTTTCCCACAATGTTTTCAAAAGGCTTCTTTCTCAGGGTCGTTAAAAGTCGGGATTGTGTGGTAAAGAGTTAAAACTTAAGATTTTTTCGGTAAAGGATTAAACATTAAACTAATTTTCTCCCGACACAAAATTGAAGAAATCCTTGTAGTGTATGGATAATAGATCTAAGATAAGGTTCAGTTAACAAACGTATTTGGGAATGCATGTGAACATTGGTGTATAAAAAGTAACATACCACCAACATTACAACAAACATACGCATTAGAATTTAACAAGCTATTCAGAAAGGAATTATGAATACAAATGCAGAAAAACTAAACTTCGAAAATTAATGTAGTGCAATGCAGAGACAACTTCTCTGCTATAAAATGTTCACAAAACAAAGTTGCTCCATACTAAGTTAAACATGCAGTTTTGATCAATCAGTGAAATCTGTGGAAATCCCTAATATAATGAAGTATCTTTAAACAAAAATCTAAGTCTTCTAGCAAGTAATCTCAAAAGTATAGGGGTTGTGATCATACATACTTGAAATAAAAAACATAGTCTAGACAAATCTAAAAACAAAAGATCAAAAAAAGCAATATGAGAGTTTGTTTCTAGTAAATTCTTAAGTTCTGTAAACATTTACATTATACAAAGTGTATATTCTAGAAATTAGGTTCAATTAGGTCACATATCCACAACAATCGGGATACAGAAGTGTATGACATTATCATGGGTGCTTTCTGTTTTGCCTCTATATTTCTAAAAGTTTGCCAAGACAAAGACAAAAGAAATCTGCCTGCAGGTGTAGGTGCAAATGCATTATCCATTTACCAAACAATCACAAGTTTTAACACCCCCAAGGAGGGAGGCGTTTGAAAACATTGTAGGTAAAGGGAAAAAAGCTGCTAACCAGCACTTTCTCCTTTTCCCACAATATTTTCTACCCTATCAAAACCAATCATGTTGTTTTAGCAAAATTGTTTCTGTCCTCTGCAAAAGCTGTCAGTTTGGACAAATCTAAATTTTGTTGTGTGGTAAAGAGTTAATTCTAATTCTGCAACATATGAAATTATATTTTGTTTACAGGACACTGTTTCTAAGATAGACTTTGTTGCTAAGGAGACAGCTAATCAGGACAATGATTTCTCAGTATGTTTTTCTTCAACCCAGCGCACTGCTGATATTGGAAACTGGAGAATTGGTATTGAAGGTATTACGGCAGGTAAGCACTTTATTATAGCAGATTCTTGATTGATAAATCCTAGGGGCATTAACCCAATTATCTCTCGCAATTGGCAGTTTTTAATCCTTATCGCACTAAGTAAGTGAAATTAAACTTTTACGCCGATAGTAAAACATCAAATTTTGCTATTTCAAAGGTACGTTTTTGGGAAAAATATGTCCTTATCAGACAGTGCAAATCAAAGATCAGACTGCATGTTCTGTGCAGTCTGATCTTGATTTACATTGTCCGCAAAAAGTCAGTGAGTCGGGCTTAGCAGCCTGAGCCTTAACACAGTTAGGCCTCTGTTTTGACTTAGAATTTTAACTTAAAATCTACCAATCAAAGCCGAATAACGGCAACTGCATGCAGTGCTCTTGTTTGTCTTGCTGCAGTTATGTTTTGAACACATCGCAGAAAATCGAGAAATTGCTTGCAACAAGTTTATTTTGATAATCATAAAAGAGTGTTTTCAAAATTTCCTCTGCAGACTTGTCTTAGAAGGCAAACGAGATAACAAAATGTTTTCAGAAAACCCTGTCTTGGATTTTCATGGCTGCACTTATGCCCTGTTCTCACCTCTGATATGAGAACCTTGATCATACTTGATCATGAGTTAGTGAAATGATCTCCCTCACTTTGCAGTGGGGTCGTGCTTTGTCTGCAGAAATCTGTTCTAGTCAATAGCTGTGGCGGTTTCAACACAATTGTTCTTTTCATTTGAAAAAATCTGCATAGTGATCAAGTAAGTAGATGGCCTTGAAGCAGTCTGAAAAGCATCATGTAGTGATCTGGTATGCTCATTGGGAAGACTTTGAGTCACATATTCTTGCCTAATCTTAGAAGATGAGCCATCTGATCATCCCTGATCATTCCTGGCCACAGGGATATACTTCACAGGGGACGTTTTTGCTGGTTATTCATACATCATTACCCCCTCTGTTGAATAGATCCCCAGACCAAACACCTGGCCAAGCTCTTTCATGTAATTTGAGTGAGATTGAGGTATCCACAAATTTGTTATGCCATGTATGTTGGGTTATTTTTCTATGCTATAGAGCTTGGAAAAAGTGTCCTCCCTAAATGGCTGGCTTTTATGGGAATTAAATTGTTGACCATAAGGTTACAGATTACACAGTTTAACCCTCTACCAGCTAAACTAAAGTTTTAAAGACCCTGATATAGAAAACATTTGAAATCATTGTGGGACAGGAGGAAAATGCTGGTAACAGTTTCTCATTTTCCCACAATATTTTCTACGTTTTCCAGGATAGAGATGTTTTTTGGAGGCCACATTTGAATTGTCATTTTCAAATGCTTCCCATTTGGCCATGTCCGAAATTTTGTCAATTGGTAAAGGACTAGCATCTTGTGAAATGAAAAACTGATGTTTAACCTTGTGCCTTATACTTTTACGTTTTTAACTACTCTGTGGAAGAGGACTTTTAAAACATTGTTGGAAAATGCTTATACATGTCAAAAATATATGAACCATGCTCTGGCAAAAGGGGGCTTAATGCATCTCAGTAATCCATGATACCAAGAAAGCCATCACATACTTATGGATCCATAATAGCCACTTTTTTTAACAACCGACTCAATCATGAGGTAGACTGATCCTTTGACATACAGAAAATCTACCAATAGCGAAAAGTTTCGGCCCAGGTCAGCCTGCGCGGACTGCGCAGGCTGACCTGGGTCGAAACTTTTCGCAGATGCATTAAGCCCCCTTTTCACAGAGCACGGCTCATATAGACATGTGCAAGATTTTGCTTTATTGCATAACCCACCTTTTTTTCAATGTAATATACCCATAATAAATTTTTTCTGTTATGTTTGAGGTAAGCATAGTTTGACATCATATGTGACATCACTTTAGACTTCCGAAAAAAAGAAATACAGGTTACCAATATTATAGCTTCTGCTATGACAATGTTTTCAAAAACCCTCTACCCCAGATCATTAAAACTCTGGGGTTTTTTTTATTAAGATTTTAACCAGTTTTGATTGGAATCAGTGAGAATAAAAGAAAAGCCTCTGTCAGCCTAAATCTGATATTGAAGAACAGCCTTGCATTTGAAACATTGTCTTTTAACCCTTTACCACATAATCCTAAGTTATAACAACTCTGACAAAGACAGCTTTTGAAAACTGCTGTCTTTGTCAGAGGGAAAAAGTGCCTGTAGCAAGATTAAAAATATAGTTTGTAGGTGATGATGTGTTAACTGAGCATTCTTAAGGTGTCAATGTTTGAACTTAGCTAATAATTATTGTTTGATAAATGACTGTTTGTACTATCAATAGAATAATTTGAATATTATTTATTTCAGGGTTATATATTTAAGTATATTTGTCAATTCACACAACTCTCGCTATGCAGTCAACAGCTGCTTTGATTCCATTCTTATTTAGGATACCTTTTGACAGTGCCATTTTATCTTTTATTTGCTTTGACCTTTTCCTAGTGGTGGCTCTGGCTGATTTCTTTGACAATGTAAATCAGGGATCAGACTGAATAGAATAAGCGGTATGAATTTGGATCTACTGTGTACTATACTTAGTAACATACGAGGCCTGTTCGATATGTAATGTGTATTGTACCACAGTGCGATAACGCTTTGCACGATTTCATGGATGATGATACGCTTGAATAGCTCTATTCAATACTTTTCCAATGGTATAAACACGAGCCTTCAGCTCCACATAGTTTTAAACTTATAGTCATTTCAATAGAGCTAGTCGTTGACCACTGTTGTAAAAATGGCTGGGAAACAGATTAAGAATATTGAAGAAATTAGAGCTTATATAAAAGTTCGCACAAAACTCGGTCATTCGGTAATGCAGATTTTTACTGAATTGGGGAAAGTTCATGGGTCTGATAAGGTATCTTATGAGACAGTTTGTAGTTGGAGAAAGAAATTTCTGACTGGCACAGAGTCCGTCAAAGATGCAGCAAAATCTGGCCGACCTGTGACTTTAACAGGCAAGGCAAATGTCTCAAAAGTCAGGGAAATAATTGAAAGTGATGGCAGATACATGATTCGTGATATTGCCAACGCTGTTGGCATATCGCTATCGCGGGTGCATTTCATTTTGAAGCGTATTTTGAAAGTACGAAAGATTTCTGCCAGATGGATACCTCATATATTGACAGATGACCAAAAAAGGGTACGAGTACAAACCGCTAAGCAATTGCTCAAAATGTTTCCCAAATTCAATCAAAGACAATTTGAAAACATTGTTACTGGTGACAAAACATGGGTTCACTATTTCGAACCAGTAAAAAAAAATTGGAAACAAAATATGGCTAACTAAACACGGTAGAAGGCCTGTAGTTGCCAAAAGAAACACAAGCACAAAGAAGGTTCTTTATTGCATATTCTTCTCATGTGATGGTATAGCCGTACAAATTCCAGTGCCGAAGGGCAAAAGTGTTACAGGTCGGTATTACCGAGATGTTATACTAAAAAAGGTCAAGAAATATTATCTTAAACGACGCCCTGTGTCAGGATTTAGGCATGTTCATCTACTTCATGATAATGCTCCATCACATACATCTGAGCTTGTGAAGCAATTTTTGAAGTCGGAGAAGGTTACCGTCTTGCCACACCCACCATACTCTCCAGATCTAGACCCATGCGACTTTTTCCTTTTTCCAAAACTTAAAAAGTTCTTATCTGGTCGTCGTTACAAGTCCCGACAAGCCCTTGGCTCAGCCATCAGTCAGTGCCTCAGAGGTCTACCTAAATCAGCGTACCATGACGCATTTCAGAAATGGATTCAGAGATTGAAATTATGTATTTCAAACCGTGGAGAATACTTTGAAGGGATGTAATGTTCATTTCACTATTTGAGTCGAATGCTTTTGAGATATCGTACAATACACATTACATATCGAACAACCCTCGTATGTCCCAAACAACCTCAACTCAGCAATATTTTGGCTACCTTTTCTAGCTGATAGGATCATATTTTTATTCCAGCGATCTGCAGGATAGAAAAGGAATTTTTTTAGGCAGTAAATGCTATCTGTTCTCCTTTCTGTAAACTTACTCTTTCATCCAAATCAAGCTATCACAGAATTTCAGATTGTTTCTCCATCTTACATTGTGACCATAATCCTGTGGCCAAATACTGCTGTTTTTTAGCTTATCATATCATTACAGTTACATATAACATAAGAAATATCTAGGGGTCAGATCCTCATGATTACTAGGTTTGTCACTAAAGTATACCAAAGGTTCACCATGTAATTATGCTTACAGTGCACAAGCACTTGCATTTAGACAAATTTTCCTTCTGTAACCTAATATATAAAACTTGGTGTTTGACTGTTTTACCTGTCATACATGACCCCATATAAATTGTTTTTAGCATCACATCATTATTTCAAAATTGAAATATCAAATTCAATTGACTAATTAGATTTGTTCAATATATTCACTGTGGTATTAGAATTTCCATCTCACAGTGGGAAAGAGAAAAAAAACTTTTGTGCTTTCAAAGTTTCAATATTTGTTACTACCTATATACCAATTCATTTGTTCTTTTCTGTGTACCAGATTGAAGATAAACTATTGCAGAACATGATAAAAGTGACAGCGTTTTCCAATTGAGTTTAGAAATATCAAAAAAATGCTGACAATTGATAGTGAACGATGTTCAGCAGGTAATACAGTTGAGTTGGACACCCTGTCTTATATTTTAGGTTATAGAGGGTGAACCTTGTCAAAAACCAAGTGCTTGTATAAGCTTTTCTTTGTAGAATAATCAATATAGTAAAATAAGCATATTTAATGGAATCTCTTTACATAGTTATATGACACAGAGGTCCAGTTAAATGTGGAGGTAAAATTCTAGAAATATTATTTCTTTACTAAAACATATTATTATGGGTACTCAGTAGAATTGTCTCATCCATCAAACTGATTAGAATAAAACTAAAGAGATAAAACTTTTTAGAACCAGAGAATACTTCTTTTATAATTATGTAGATCTATCTGTATATACTCTTTAAGAGTTAAGCTAATATCATACAATCATTACAAAATAACCAGTTTATATGATATCAAGACAACTAATCTCACATTTTAAGTTTATGAATGACTTTACAAAAACCCTATTGATATAAAATTTTTGTTGCAATTTGCATTTTATTCATTCCACTTGTTCAGGCAATTATTTATTCATCCTTGGCTCTAATGAGCTATAATCTTTTCTCTTGTCAGTTTTAATGACTTCTTCTGTTCTGGCGCACAAATTTACATGTACTTTCTTACAGATCTTTTGGGCTGAGCCAAGGGTTCTTCAAACTCCAAATTTCATACTATGGATATCTTCTGTATTCCATTTATCTCATATGTCATCTATGAATTCTTGAAGAATTAGAAGATCATAAAAAAAGCATAAAGCATGTTGATGAACTTTTTACAAGATGGCTCTAATAAACTGGCTGTGCTTCAAGGCTGTTTTTCTATACAGCTCTCAACAACCTGTTTCTGGCTTTTCCATGCCTATTCCAGCACACAGTTCAGCTCTTAGTTAAGCATTGAAATAAATAGAAACTGTTCTTTTAGCTTTTGCATGCAGTCCAGCATGGAACAGAAAACATGCATGTATTTCTACAAAACTTTAATTTAGATTTTGGTCAATGAATCCTTTGAAAAAAATGCATGTCTTCTTCTTGTCAACACAACAGAATTAATATGAACCATGCTCTGTGAAAAGGGGGCTTATTAGCCTTAATGCAAATGCAAAAAGTATTGACCCAGGTCAGCCTGTGCAGTCCGCGCCGGAGGACCTGTGCTGAAACTTTGCGCCATTAGTCAATTTTCTGTTTGTCAAGGACCATCCTACCTCATGATTCAGTCGGCTGGTGGACCAAATGGATTTTATGGATCCATGATTATGTGACTACTAAGTCTTGCTTAGTATCATACATCAAGGAGATGCCTTAAGCCCTGTTTTGCCAGAGCATGGGTCAATTATTATTGTTAAGTTTATTACATCATGCTGTCTTATCACAGTGTAATTATTTCTTCTTAACCCTTAACCAAAAAAGTCAGTGTTTTCATGACCTTGAGAGGAAAAAAAAGGGCGCTTGAAAACATTGAAGTAAAGGAGTGAACATTTATAATCATTATGAGTGCTCCTTTGACACAATTATATGGGCCATGCTCTGGCAGAAGGGGGCTTAATGCATCTCTGTGGTCCATGATACCAAGCAAATCGTCATAAAATTGTACATCCATAAAATCCATTTTGTCAAACAAATGACTGAATCATGAGGTAGAATTATCCTTTGATATGTAGAAAATTTGAAGAAAGCGAAAAGTTTTGGCCAATGTCAGCCTGTGCAGTCCGCGCAGGCTGACATGGGTCGATACTTTTCACAAATGCATTAAGCCCCCTTTTCACAAAGCATGGCTCATATGAATGTTGAACATGGTTTGGAAAGGAGCTGTTGATCAATACATTCGATTAGTCCTTTACCCATGACCTTTCCAAAAACAGACTTCTGCAGGCAGGTATATTCCTGGCTATGGATATTGTTTTGGATGTTATTCATATGAGGAAGGCCCTTTAACAAGGAGTTGTAATGCCTCTGTATAAAGTATCAATCCAAGTCAGCCTGCTCAGTCCACGCAGGCTGACCTGGCTCAATACTTTTTTCTATCCATCAATTTTCTACATGTAATGAATGAATGTTGCTTTATGGCGCATCGACAGCTTTGGTCATTTAGCGCGCATATCTGTGTTAAAAGATAGTAAAAGTGGGATTTTAAACTGAAAAAGGTTTGAATACATTTATAATAGTAAAAGAATTGAATTAAGAAGGATTATGTGTGATCTTAATATGTATAAAGGACTTTATTGAGTGACGGGGCAATCCCTATCAACTAAAAAGGTTTATATGACAGAGTTAAGAATGTGATAAAAAGGTTTGAACTAAATGTTGGATTGATAGTGAGAAGTTTTTAAATGAAGAAGAAATATGTGTCATTTATAATGTGCATAAAATATGATATTGAGTGGCTGGGCATTCCCTGCCTACTCAAAAGTTTTAGATTAAAGGGTAAGACTAAGAATATTTCTTTTCCTTGGAAATGAGTGTTAAAACTGGTAAAGATTGGAGCTTCCAATGGGATCAGTATACTCCCATTAAAGAGGTCCTGTCTCCAATGAGATAAGATGCCCCCGAGGGGGTCTACATGTCAAAGGACCTGTACTATTCATGATTCAGTCGGTTGTTCAACAAAATGGATTTTATGGATTCATAATTATATGATTTGCTCGGTATAATGCATCACAGAGATTCATTAAACCCCCCTTTTGCCAGAGTGCTACTCAACCATTACATTGTTTGAAATGTTACTTTAATGTTTTACAGAGGAACAGGAGAATAATGTTACAACTGGTATTAAACTGAAAACAAATTCTTAAACCCTTTTCTTCGGTTTTTACTTTTTGATATTTGTGATTTTAATTAATTGTAGATAATTCTTAAATATCTTCTTGTTTATTATAGATAATAAACATGAGTCAAAGTACAATTCATGGAAAGATATGAAAGCAGTGTGGTCATAGGTGAAACTTCTTGTTATGAGCAAATTCCCCTCATACCCAAATGTTTTTTCGTAAGGTATGTGTTTGTCTGCTGCAAGATATATACAGTCATCTGCTATAGGTAACTATTTTAATCCTTTATCACTGGACAAAGTTTAAACTTTATCCAAATTAAAAGCATTATGGAGACAACAAAAAATAAATCTACAAGATTAAAGCACAGGCGTTCGTGTTATGATGAACTTCGCCACCTATATAATGTAATATATAAGACTTGTCTTATATATTACATTATATACCGGTAGGTGGTGAAGTTTGTCATAACACGAATGCCTGTGGATTAAAGATACAAAGACTGACTTTGTTTTCTATTATAGTCTCACTAACGGCCAGTAGTAAACAATTCAAGAGTCAGATTGTAGCCAAATTTGATTCATACCATTTAAAACCATGGATATTGTTATGTGTCTGATGATGTGTTACAGGACAGTTTGTCAAAAGCCCACTAGCTGGCAGAAAAATGAATTTCAAAACTAGAATTAAAGTTTGCAACTTTAATTCTAGTTTAACAAAAATTCATTGTTCTGTCAATGACTGGAATTTGACTGACTGTGCACACTGTAAAACATTATCAGACTCATAATAATGTCCATACATTTAAATGGTATGAATTATATTTGCCTACAATTTGACTTCTGAATTGTATACTTACATGTATATATGGCCTCTAGTGGGCCTTTAACCCTTTACCACATGACCAATTTTAGACCTGTCCGAATTGAAAGCATTTGCAGAGGACAGTTTCAATGTGGATCATATGAAATGATTTTTCTTTGATAGGGTAGAAAACATTGTGGTAAAAGGAGAAAATGCTGGTTACCAGCATTTTCTCCTTTTCCCACAATGTTTTCAAAAGCCTTCTCTATCAGGGGTGTCAAAAGGCGTCATTGTGTGGTAAAGGGTTAAGGAAACAATGCTATAGACATCATTCTTTTCTTTAACTATTTTTTCTTATTGAGGAATGGTTTATAAACTTTTGAACTGCTCTGTCCAGTTCCAGTAATATAATTATTATTATTTAAAACATTATAAGCATTTTTCAAACTTGATAGGATGATAAAAACTCATAGAATGTGTAGATCTAACTTACAGTTATATTACTAACAGGTAAAAATCTGAATAAAAAGGGTTCATGCATTTGTACCTTTTATTTCAATATACAGGCATCTAGATTGTTCATTTCAGCTTCATGTATCATCATGTTGAATATTGCTTAAATGTACCTGGTATTTATAATCATGCCTTCAAAATACAGAGAAAAAGAGTGCAATATAATATTTATTAGCCCATTATCCCCTGCAACCCAGTTTAAACTATGTGTTTTGCAGCAGTTTACTCTGGAAAACATTGTGGTGAAATGAGAAATTGCCTTTAACGAGCAATTTCTAATTTTGCTGGCATATTGTCACATGTTTTTGTGATTCAAAGATTTTAATTTCTATGGTATGTCCATATTTTTTGAGGGCCTCTTTGAAGTTCTCTGCTGAAGTGTTCAGGAGGTAATCACCTACGCAGTATTGTATAACAGCAGTTACACCATGGTTGCGATAAACAGTTAATCATCCCTCATGTATTTGGTCTGTATGTATCACATATATAGAGGATATTTGTTTTTTTCAGTGAAAGATTGAAATTTATTTTATCGAGTGAACATCATCAGTTATATTTTCATAAGTGGTGCAGCCACAAGTGAAAATATTACCGATGATGTTCATGAGATGAAATAAATTTTGGGTGGGAAGGGGACTTGCATTAAAATCCAGTACGGTTGTTTTCGGTAATTCCACGTGGCGTACCCCCTCCACATAACAATGCATTACAATATTACGAAAAGCGGGAGAAATGTAGGGTAAGTTACTCCATATTTCCATCTACTTGAATGGCACACGCTTTTTACCTAGGTA
Organism: Hippopus hippopus; assembly: GCA_946811185.2. Taxonomy (NCBI): domain Eukaryota; kingdom Metazoa; phylum Mollusca; class Bivalvia; order Cardiida; family Cardiidae; genus Hippopus; species Hippopus hippopus. The sequence goes on from OX328096.1 coordinate 23,575,753, forward strand.
ACTAGTGCATGGGAACTGCTGTTTCAGCCTTCAATTGAAGATTCAGTAAATTAAATTGGTATTTTTTACTGATCATAACCATGAAATATCAAACAATATTCCACTGTTATTTCTCGATAAACTACTGAAAAGCATGAAATAAACAATGTTTTATCATTTCATGCTGTATAAGTCAGAGAGACAAAACTAGTGGGATTGTTTATGTGATATAGACACTCACTTACACTATTGTCTGCATCACATAGACAGACCCAATATCCAGAGCCACTTGTGGCTGCACCACTTGTGAAAATATCCCCCAAATACTGAGGGATGATTGACTATTTATCAGAACCATAAACCCAAAGGACATTTTCAGTTCAGAATAAGTCCCAGGATTATTGCAATTTTGTGGTTGCTTTCTGCCTGTTGTGTTTCAGCAAAGTAGATAGTGAAGATCAGTGAAGATTTGCGCGTTTTGTGCAATCTTATCTTGATCTACATTGGCCGCAAAAGCAACTATAGTAGTAAAGGTTATAGTAATTTTTCACTTAGCAAGAGTTAAACCAAATGCTTTTTCAGTGGAAATATATGGAAATAATTAAAATAATTTTCATATGCTTCAAACTAACTTCTACATATACATATTATACAATAATTTCATATTCTTAGTACTCATTGTATGATGCTGTGTTTGATTTTTTGTGTATATACAAGTGACACAATACAGACATTTCAGCATACCACCACTATAACAATATGATTATGCAGTGATTTTTTGATAATTTATACAAAAATATATGAGCCATGCTCTGTGAAAAGGGGGCTTAATGCATCTGCGAAAACATTCGACCCAGTCAGCCTGCGCAGTCCGCGCAGGCTGACCTGGGCCGAAACTTCGCTGTTGGTCAACTTTTCTATATGTCCAAGGACCAGTCTGCCTCATGGTTAAGTCGTTTGTTAGAAAAAGTGGCCTTTATGGATCCATTAGTATGTGATGGCTTGCTTGGTACCGTAGATCAATGAGATGCATGAAGCCCCCTTTTAACAGAGCATGGCTCATATGTTTTTTTAATAATATGAATGACTTGTATCATGCATGGTGCTTGTATCTGTAATTTTTTCAGCAATCTTTTATCTCCCCTAAAAGTAATGTTTTTGGGACTACTCTGGAATCAGCCAGTCCTTTATGTTCATTTTTCCAGTTATTTAACCATTTACCACATGACAAAATTTTAGACTCATCCATATTGAAAGCATTAATTTTGATTACAACAAATCAAAATTTTGATGTGTCTCAGATAATGGAATTTCGCTTTTAGAGGGGTAAAAGATATTGTGAGAAAAGGAGAAAATGCTAGTTACTAGCATTTTCTCCTTTTTCCATAACATTTTCAAAGGCCTTCTCAGTCAGGGTCATCAAAATTCGGATTGTATAGTAAATGGTAAATATGTGAAATGCTGAATCCTATTGGATAAGTACATATAGAATGAGACTATATTTCATGACTTTTTTTTCCTTTTTCTAAAGACCCATAGTGCATGGGCCCCAGATATTAAAAGCACCAACTAATATTTTTAATGTTGCTAATTCGGTCCCCTGTGATGCTGATTTTCTTTTATTGTATTCAATTTTTACCTCCACTAACAATAAGCAGTCCTGCCCTAAAGATACCACCATACTGAATATTTAACTTTCTCAGAATAATTCTTTTTTTTTTCATTAAAATCTTATTCAAATTTGTGTTAAGAAGCTTTGATATACTAACTGACTTTAGAAATGCATCACTTACGTAAAAACCTTAGTATGTACACTTTTGTATGAGATTTGATCTTAACCCATATCCAGCTAAATAGGTGAAATTAAATTTTTAATCTGATAGTAAATATCCAAATGTTGCTATTTCAAAGGTATTTTGGGGAAGAAAGATATTTCCGTATCGGACCGTGTAGATCCAAGATAAGACTACATGTTCTGTGCAGTCTGATCTTGATCTACACTGCATGCAAAATGTCATTGAGTTGGGCTTAGCAGTTTTAGGGTTAATGCTACATAAGAACGAAGTTCAAATGTCTTTTAACAGTTTATTGGCATTCACATCAGAATGGATTTTTCATTGACTTTGAGCCAGTTACCTTATGTTGTGATCTGCTTAATATTTACAATTAGACTGAAAATATTAGAAGAATAAGATGATGAGTTTCTAAAGTCATTCAGTATTATATATCATCTTTGTGTTTGTAGTTACTCCTGTGAGGAGGCGCCGTGATACTACCAATGAGACATATACTGTATATCCTGCCTATGACTTTGGTGTGGTCACTACAGCCTGCATGGTGTGGGATGATAATTCGGACTCATGGACAAGCAGTTCATGTCATGTAAATGTTTATTTTGTTTCAGTCTGTCTTAACCTTTAAAGGGCCTTTCACAACTATATTTGCCTTAGCAGCCAGTGTAGATCAAGATCAGACTGGATAAAATGTGCAGTGTGATCTTTGATCTGCAGTGACTGCTTTTCTGAAGCAATGAAGACCAAAGAAACAATGAAATTGCAATATTTTAAATCTTATTACCAGATTGAAAATGTCTGTTGGGGTTTATTCTGCACTTTAAGGGTTAACCCTTTACCACAGGACAAATTTTAGACCTGTCCGAATTGAAAGCATTTGCAGAGGACAGTTTCAATGTGGATCATATGAAATGATTTTTCTTTGATAGGGTAGAAAACATTGTGGTAAAAGGAGAAAATGCTGGTTACCAGCATTTTCTCCTTTTCCCACAATGTTTTCAAAAGCCTTCTCTATCAGGGGTGTCAAAAGTCATCATTGTGTGGTAAAGGGTTAACCCTTTATTTCACAATCACACACTAACAAGTTTTAACAGCCCTGAGGTAGAAGATTTTTGAGAATATTGTGGGAAAAGGAGAAAATGCTGGTAGTCAGCATCTTTTTCTTTCCCCATAAAGTTTTCTACCAATGCAAAGACAGATTTAAATTTTTGAGTCACAGTAATTTTATTTTATCGTCTACAAATGGCTTGATTTGGACAAATATGAAATTTTTTTGTATGGCTAAGAGTTAAATCTAATAATAGTTCCTGCATAAAACTTTTTTTCTATGTAGAAGAGGACTTACTCTTTACCAGATGACAAATTTTGACTATTGTTCAATTTGAATGCTTTGGCAGACAACAAAGAAACTATGTCTCGAATATTGGAATTTGTCTTTGAAAAGGTAAAAAGCATTGTTGGGAAAGGAGAATATGATGGTAACTATGATGTTGTCAAACACAGAATTTTATGGTAAAGGGTTAAAATATTTTGGCAAAAGGAAAAATTGATATAAATTGAGCATTGTTGCAACAATATGATTATGTTTATTTATGTATTCAATTGTAATTCAAGTGACAGGAAGGTTATATGTTCCTTTAAGTTTTGCCAATCTACTTCGAAACCTTTGGCAGCAATAGATATCGGTCAGTGACCAAAATAGGATAGAATGTGACCTCTGGGAAAGTAGTTTGCCATCAAAAATGTCAAGTCTAGTCTTTGGTATGCTCAAAAAAGCTGGCATTTCACAACCTTAACATAAACTTTCAGTGACTTAATTCTGTAGGCTCTTTGCAATTACAAATTCTGTAGCTGCAAAGATGTTGTGTTACTCTTGCAAGCTCTGTGGCACCATGGCTTTAACGCTTTGCCACACAGTATTGACAACCCTAAAGAAAAAAAACATTAAAAACATTCTGGAAAAAGAAGAAAATGCTGGTAACCCAGCATTTTCTTCTTTTCCCACAATATTTTCTCCCCCTCCAAAGAAAAAATCAATTTTTGAGTCACATTTATTTTGTCGTTTGCAGTATGCTTTTAATCTGGACAGGTCTAAAAATTTTCCCATTTGGTAAAGAGTTAATTGCCTGTTTTGCAACCTGTGGTTTTTGTGCTAAACAGAATTCATTGTTATGGTAAGTTTGATTGGCAATTGCCAGCCTCTATGGGATTGAGAGAAGGTGAAAATTTACTTTCAAAATTATCTACACCCAGTCAGGTAGCACAGTTGGTACCGCACAGGACTCTAGACCATGGGGTTGCTGGTTCTAAAATCCAAGCTTGGCCAATTCCTTTCTGAGGATTGTGACAGGATTCATTTCTCTCTCACTACTGACTGTTAGTGGGAAGGCAGCAAGTGACTTGGGAAGAATATTTTGCAAAGTACTGGTGAAAGAAACTCCAGGAATGCATGGATAATTATGTGCACTGACTGCTACAATGAAATTGAAATAATATTGAAAAAAGCAGTAAACACCATACAAACAAATCAACACTATTTTCTTTTCCTGTACCAGGGCAAATGGAATGTCACTGCAAGCACTTTGGAGTGTAACTGTCCACCGCAGAGAGAAATGACGTTTTCAAACTCATTTTACGTAGCACCCAACAAAATAGACTTCTCCTCGGTATTCCTGAAGTTTTCTCCACTCAATCAAGCAGCTGTGATGGGCACGCTGGCTGGTGTTTTGGTCATTTATATCCTAGTAATTATCTGGGCAAGAAGAAATGACAGAAAGGACTTGCTTAAGGTAATTGATAGAATTATAGTGAATTGCCAGAGAAAATGAGAAAAATATCTGATCATTAACCTTTCATTATATGTTACCAACTCTTTAGTGAATGATAATATTCTTGGTCTGTTTATTCTGAAGCATTTGTAAAAGACAAATTAGATCTGGTTTAAATTATGAGATTTGTCTTTGGAAGAATAGAAAACATTGTGGAAAAATAAGAAAATGCTGTTCCCAGCATTTTCTCTTTTTTCCACAATTTTTTTGAAGGCCTTGTTCTTGTGTTTGTTAAAACACAGACTTGTTTGGCAAAGAGCAAATGCTTCTTTTGAAATGAACTTTTATTCAGAACAATGCTGTAATACAATGCGTTAGCTGTGAAATAGAACAGTCTGACCTTGATCTTAATGTCCAAAAAAGAGCCACTGAAGTTGTGTATGGGATAAAAAATTGAAATCTGATGCAGAAAAGTGTATGAAATACAAACAACATGCAATCTGATTTTTGTTCTACACTGTCAGCCTTGTAGTGAGAAATTCTTGCAAAACATCTTTTAAACTGTGATGTTTTAGACTGTTTCTGTGATTGAGAAAGCTCAGGTCATTTGATTAGCACTTGAAGGTTAATGAAGGGCTCATCTATCTTGATCCCTGATCAACGAAATTCTTGGAATGGAAGAAATTCCTGACTATGACTGACAGAGATTGAATTCTATTGCAATATTATCTCATAAAGATGAACCATAGACCACAGATCAAATATAAACTTACATGTTTGTGGCATTTAGATACTTTTTTTTATCAAGTTCATAGCTGGATTTGTTACTAGTAATGAATGCATATGTAGAAAAACTACTTCTTAAAAAAAACATTTAACATACACTTCATTGAGGACATTACACTTGCAGTGGGGCATCACACCTCTGTTGGATAACTTTGCAGAAGACAACTATTTCTATGTTATCCGTGTATATACTGGTATGAGACCCAATGCTGGGACTAAGTCTAGAATTGGCATGGTGATTGCTGGAGAAGAAATGGATACTGGTATCAGGGAACTTTATGATGGAGTCAGAAAGGTCTGTAAACTTTTACTTTTGTTCACTAAAGGCATCTGGCCTTACTACTCATATTAATATTACAAATCAGGTAATTTCGTTTTGACGAATTACAGGTCTTCAGTCTGCAATAGGCCAATGGCAGAGGGCTAAAATCATGGACTGAAGGCCTCAGCCACTTTGAAATTGCTTAATGAACGACAATTTTATAAATTAATGGCCAGACTTATGGTGTACATTTTTGGATAGGACATTGGTTAACCCTTTACCAAACAACAAAAATTTTAGACTTGTCAATATTGAAAGCTTTTGTAGACTACAAATTAAATGTGGCTCTAATGATTGCATTTGTTTCTGAAAGGCAAGAAAACATTATGGGAAATGGAGAAAATGCTGGTTACCAGCATTTTCTCCTTTTCCCATAATATTTTCAAAAGGTCTCTTCCTCAGGGTCATTAAAATTTGGGGACTGTGTGGTAAAGGGTTAAGTGGTATTGATCAAGTTTTTTTGTATTGGCCAAGTTTGCTGATATTGCCTGAATTTTTCATTTGTTTTTGAACAAACTGGTAATTGCAATAACACAGTTTGTAAATTAATGATGACTTATAATGACTGTCACAGTTACTGTCTGATTGGAAACCTTTTTAGGTAATCAGCATTGTCGTAAGTAAGGATATGAGCAAGGATCTCGTCTCCAGCATTTTTTGGTTACATCTTGATATCATTAAAACATCACATATTGCAATCTGAAACTGGTTTTGGTCAAGATACCTTGACATACAGGACTATGCAGAAAATAAAGCTTTAATACATAAATATAATAATGCGATGAAATTGTGGCAAAAAGAGAAAAGTTTTATTGACAAGCTCTGTCTCAGTTTTGCTTGACCTAGGCTCTCCTTGTTTCAGACAAACTTGAGTTAAAAAATCCTCCATGTTTGTAGCATATTTCAAGTGCTGGAGACTGTTAGCTTTATCCCTTTCCCACACAATAAAATTTTAGATTTGTCAAAATCAAAAGTATTTGCAGACAACAATTTAAATGTGTCTAAAATTATAAGGTTTTTCTGTGGAAGCTACAGTGGAAAATGTTATTTGTTACTAGCATTTTTTGCTTTTCTCACAATGCGTTCAAAACCGTTCTTCCTCAGGGTCAATTGAAAACACTTGACAGATAAAAAGTTAGTTAAAGATAAAGTTTGTGTGTGAATTTCTTGCTGTTTATTTCAGGTATTTGGTACTGGGAGTGTCCAGAACTTTCTGCTGTCCACAAACATGTATCTTGGGGAACTAGAATACATGAGACTTTGGCATGATAACTCTGGGGGAGGAAACTATTCCTCCTGGTATCTCAGTAAAATTGAAGTTCAGGATGTACAAAGAAATGAGATGTATGTAGAAAAAAATTATGGGTGGTACTCTGGCTAAAGGTGGTTTAATGCATCTCTGTGAAGCATTATACCAAGCAAGTCATCAAATAATTATGGATCCATACAATCCTTTTTGTCCAACAATCAGCTGAATCAAGGGGTAGAATGTGCATTGGATATGCAGAAATTATACCAATAGCAAAAAGTTCCGACCAATGTCAGTGGAAGCTGACATGGGTGGATACTTTTTGCACTTGCATTAAACCCCATTTCACAGAGCATGACTCAAATCATTCATGATTATAAGACTGCAGGGCAAATTTCTAACTAACAGTTTTCAAATGACTTCTATGTATCGTACGTAATATCAACGTATCCTAATTTAAATTAATGTTTTTTTTTTTTTTGTTTGAAAATTACAAAATAAGCAAAAACTTAGGTACAACTTGCAAGTTATTATAACTACCGGTACATTACTAAAGAATATTGTTCTAAACTGTCTGTGTCAGTTACTTTCTCTAATAGATTTAAGTACCAACATGAAATCAATATAATTATAGTCAAAGTAGCTTTAAATGGAAGACATTTGCAGTTTAGTCTTAGACGCTGAATTTATATCAGATCACCCAACCCACTTTTCTCAAAAGTAACACAGAGGACATGACTGTTGCAGCTTAATGGCTCGATCACCAAATGACAGTCAATATGTAGTTGTGTAAAACAGCAAATATGGGCAAAAATGTATTTCAGCTCCAAAAAGGCCCTTTTGGAGACCCGTCCCTTGTAACTTTATCCCATGACAATTTCTTCTTTCAACAGATTTACCTTCTTGGCTGAAAAATGGCTGTCAGTTGATGATGAAGATGGTTCCTTGGAATGTGTACTTCCAGTAGCCAAGAACGACAACCTAAATATCTTCAGGAACAGATTTTATTCCAATGCCAAGAGCAGTCTGGCAGGTACAGTCTACATTATTAGCCCATCCTTATACAGATACTTCTGTGTTCAGCCTTCCTATGAGGCTCAGTGATTAACTCGTTACCAAACGACAATATTTTAGGCTTGTCCAAATCGAAAGCATTTGCAGACGACAAAATAAAAGTGACAGAAAATTTTAAATTTGTTTTGTGAAGGGTAGAAAACATTGTGGGAAGAGGAGAAAATGCTGGTTACCAGCATTTTCTCCTTTTCCCACAAGGTTTTCAAAAGGCTTCTTTCCTAGGGGTGTCAAAAGTCGGCATTGAGTGGTAATGGGTTAACTGTATCCCACACAATCCTGAATTTTTAATGACACTGAAAAAGAAGCTTGGGGGAAACATTGTGGCAAAGGAGAAAATGCTGACAATCAGCATTTTCTCCTTTTCTCATAATGTTTTCTACCTTATCAAAGATAAATTAAATCATTCGAGCACAATCTAATTTGTCTTCTGCAGATACTTTCATTTTGGACAAGTCTGAACTTTTGCCATTTGGTGGAGAGTTAACTCAAAACAAAACAACAATTCTTTTTACTTAGCCAAATCCAAAGCATTTAGGGGCAACAAATTAAAATAGCTCAAATGTTTTGATTTGTCTTTGAAAGGGGTAGAAAACATTGTTGGAAAAGGAGAAAATGCTTATCAAAACAATCTTTAAACTGGTACTTTGTTTTGTCCTCTGACTGAATTAATCATGCAGTTCTATCTAAAAAGCATGAAAAGATTTCATGGTAAAAACTATGCCAGCATTTCATGTTACATTTTTCTATTGCAGAGAGCTAGAGGATGAAAACGAAGATCTCATGGTAAAAACTATGCCAACCTTCCATATTACATTTTTCTATTGCAGAGAGCCATATCTGGGTGTCTGTGGTTTACCGCCCAATGACCAGCAACTTTACCCGTGTGCAACGGGCATCATGTGCACTGGTGTTTGTGATGCTGACAATGATTTCAAATGCAATGTATTTCCAATCCAGTGATGATCCAAACTATGAAACCCCCGCTGAAGTGCAAGTTGGACCCTTCAGATTTTCTCTACAACAGGTAAATAGAATGCTGTCTTGTCTATTTATGCCTATGTTTCAGACTTTTGACCCTTTACAACACAATGCTAAGTTTTGATGTCCCGGACCAAGAAGGTTTTTGAAAACATTGTGGGAAAAGGAGAAAATGCTGGTAACCAGCATTTTCTCCTTTTCTCACAATGTTTTCTTCCATTTCACAGACAAATCTCAGAATTTGAGCCACATTTAACTTGTTGTCTGCCAGAGCTTTCAATACATATAGGTCCATAATTCGATTGTTTGGCAAAGGGTTTAAAGAATTAACCCTTTCCCAAACAGCAAATTTTGGACCAGACCAAATTGAAAGCATTTTGCAGATGACAAATTAACAGTTCCTAAAGAGATGATTTTTCTATATGATAGGGTAGAAAACATTGTGGGAAAAGGAGAAAATGCTGGTTACCAGCATTTTCTCCTTTTCCCACAATGTTTTCAAAAGGCTTCTATTCCTGTCCCGTAAAAACCAGGGATTGTTTGGGAAAGGGTTAAGTAAAGCATCTTTGTTACTGCAACTTTGTTTCAGAAAGAAATTAAATGCATTTGCTTAGTTTATCAAAATGCAATGTCACAACAAATGTACGGTGATTACCATATTTGTTAAAAAAAAAGTATAATCTCTGACAAGAAGACTTTTCTGCTTCACTTTCTCCTACAACATTCTAAAGTATAACTTTATGGAATCTGTGGATTGTGGAGTTTAACAGTATCATTTTTCTGCAGGTCTATACATCCCTTATCTGTGCTCTGATTACAACCTCAGCCACACTTGTGGTCATCTACTTGTTTAAACTGTCCAGAAACAAACCCCAAAAAGAGGCTGTACTATTTAAACCAAGAGAACAGACATCAGAGAAGAAATATAAGATACCGTACTTGGATGATTGGCTGGAGAGAGAACACGCTAAAAGTGTCGAGTTAGAAAGGCACCTGGTAGAAAAAGGTTATCCCAAATTTGAGGTAAAAGTCTAGCCAATAGAATTCCTTTGTTCACTTTCAACATATATATTTCATGTAGATTGAGATACAAGCTCTAATTCTTTAGCCTATTGTAGTTTGCATAGATTTTAAGACAGGCTGTAAGTCTTTTATCTGTCAATGTACTGCGAATGATTGCTTTCTGGAAATCTAACCATCCTTATTGTGAACTGTCCCATACTGCAGGTAGGTCCAAAGCTTGACTCCACTTTACTTTTATAATATGTATTTCTTTCTTTGTCATTTGCATAAGACCTTACCTGAACTTGTACCAGGGCTTTGATCATGTGATTCTTAGAAACCAACAACAATTTTTATTTATTTTCAGATTTTTCCTTTGTATTACTTGAAGGCTGATCAATTAACAGTAAAAATCATTTCCCTTACTTTAATTGTTTGGACATTGATTATATGATATCAATGGATGATCATGAATTTTGTGCCTATTTTTTCAAATTACAGGGATTCTACCTACCTTATCAGTGTCGAAAGATAGCCTGGTTCCTGGTATTTGCTACATTTGTTATATGTGGATTTTTTATAATACTCTACAGCATGGAATGGGGCAAACAGAAATCTGAAGAATGGCTAACAACTTTCTTCTTGTCTTTCTTTGAATCTGTCTTTGCAATGGATCCTGTCAAAGTATGTATAATAAGACAGTTTTGTCAAGCAGATGTTTTTCTACCCTTTTTCGTAAGTTTATACCAGAAAACAAAACTTAACCCTTGGAGAGCCAAATAAACCTATCAGATATTTTTATCCTAGATATATAGATAATAGCCAAATGCAGTTCTACGTCTTAGTGCTCCTATTAGCAGGAATTGTGGAGGCTTACAGCTCTCCTGGTTCCTTTTAAGAGTGTCAATGCTCTCTGTTTTCTTTCCAGTCTGAACTAAATGCAGAGGGGTTAGTGCCTCTGGAAGCATGATTTTTGTAGTGCTCGTTACAAGAGTCTTAGTGCTCCCTGTATTATAGCTTGAACAACAATGGTACACTGAATTATCCAGCACTTCATTTCACTTTCATAGATATTTTCAAGAGTCTAAATCACTTTTCAGGTAATACACATTAATAAGAAATATTATAAATTGGATTTAACTAAACAATAGTAATAATATTAAACACTGGATTTCAATCCAACTGCATTAGACAGAAAGAAACATTAAGAAGAATTTTTCTTTCTTGTCACATGTATTCTCAATACAGGAAATGGTTACACATCTTGACCATTCTGGAACTAACCTGCAAATGACCTCCTGGATACAACATGCATCTCTCACAGGGGCTTATCACGTGAGCTTGTGCTGAAGGGAGAATTGCAGTTTCATGGTTGCTTTTGCTAACAGTGCTTCAGCAAAGAGGACAAAGATCTTGATCTACACTGGCTGCATTGGCCTATAGTTGTGAAAGGCATTTTAAGGGAGAAAACGCACTCTAATTGACCCTTTTCCAAACAATCCCAAGTTTTAACAATCCTGGGGAAGAAGACCTTAGGGGAAAGGGAGAAAATGCTGTTAACCAGTAAAGTTTTATTTCAAGAATTTGTTGTGTGTTTGAGACTCTGACATATTATAGCCAAGAACTAATTTTTTAGCTTGGCTGTTTTATAAAAAAAGCCTAAAGCTATTTTCTTGTCATCATTATTGTCTGTGTTGTTGTTGTATGAAAACTTGGACATTTCTGATCTCTCTGTAAATACTCACGTCAAACTTTTGGATAGTTTCAAACTGTTAAAAGAGAAATTCATGGCAAAAGGGCAGGCAACCATTAAATTTTCCAACACAGTCATGCCCGTTCTTGAACTTTGAATTTTCACTGGAGCCTATGGTTGTTAGCTGTATGTGATGTTCTCAGTTTTGCTGTTTTTTTTTTTTTTTTCAAAACAAAAACTGATCAGTTTACATACTTCTTTTCTTGAAAAAATGAATTTCTTCTTGAATTTGCTAGGTGGCTATCATGGCACTTGTATTTGCTATTTTGTTCCGGGCTGCAAGCGAGTCTTCAATGGTTGTGGACAGACAGACAATAATGAGAAACTATGCAGGAAATCAACGTGGAAAATCAGGTTATTCTTAAAGATTTTGACAAAGTCATTACCTCCATAACCCTTTACCAAACAACCCTAGGGAGGAAGGTTTTTGAAAACATTGTGGGAAAAAAAGAAAATGCTGGTAACAAGCATTTTCCCCTTTTCCCACAATGTCTTCTACCCTTTCACAACAAATCACACCATTTACTCCTTCAAATTTGATGTCAGCAAAGACTTTCAACTTTGGATGTTGTAAAACTTATCAAGTAGTGAAGAGTATTTAAGTTATAAAGGCAACATTGACAACATTATTATTTTTTCCTATTCAAAATATAAAGACCCCTTTATCCACCAATAAAAGTTTGCCCTTTTTCAGATAAAACGTAGAGGTATTGTCACAGCCCTGAAGTCATTGTCATCTGCATCGTTGTCTGTGTCGTTGTTGTGTAAAAACTTTGACATTTCATACTACCTCTCTGATTACTGAAGATATTTACTTCAAACTTGGACAAGTTGTTTTCTATCAAGAGGGAACTTATACAACAAGGGCAGGTAATAATAACAGTATTTTGATACAATTATGTCCCTTTTTAGACATAGAATTTTCACTCATAATCAAGCAAACATAGCCAAGGGTTGGCACCAGCATGCAGTGCTCTTCTTTGTATGTTATGACAATGACAAGATATGAAACTTTTCAAGGCCATATTTAACACAACTACCAAGCATTCCCAAGTTTTAACAACTCTGAGGAAGAAGGCTTTTTAAAACATTGTAGGAAAAAGATAATTTTCTCCTAATACTCTGAATTAGGACAAGTGTAACATTTTGTCATTTGGTAAACAATTAAATTCTACTTCCTAATTACATGTTGTCTCTGACATCCAACATTGGTTGTAGTCATGAAGTTTATAAGTAGAAAAGTACATGTATTTGAAAAATATATGCAAGGTAGGTGAATACAACTCGAGACAAAAAATTACATCTAATTACAGGAGGTATCAGACTACCAGCCCCACCTTTGGATCACAAGAGACTAGAGGAAGAGAGGGTGATTCGATTTAGAGAACTGAAAATGAAGACAGCATTTAGAGATGTGGTGATCCAAGTGTTTCAGATCTGGATTTTGTTGAGTATCAGTTTCTCCAACAGAGATACCAAGTCCTACTACATGCACAAAGAATTAGAAGACAGTGTGCTAGAACCTATCAATAAAACTACATTCTATGAGGTAGGTTTTGGTTTCCACTCTTCCAATAATGAGTGAAAAAACTCAGTGCACATTTGTTCATTTTTTTTTTCCCTTTATAGAGATGTTAATTTTCTAAGTGAACAATAAAATTCATATTTTCCAAAAGTAGTGAAGCCAGTTAACACCATATTGATATTTTCAAGATTATCATAACTGTGGGTGTAAGTTTTCTACATATGAAAATATTTGCTTTTGATGTTTATATTACAGAGGCTGTCCTACATTAAAATAGACATTTTTTCCTCTTCCTTACATGCTTAAAATCATCAAGATAGAAGTTATAATAATTCTTATTCCTGTTTTTGTAGCAGGGTAGTGGCACTTTCATGACGTTAGCAGTGTGATTATGTCCAGCATTAAATAATCCAAATACACTTTAACTTTCAAAACAAACGAGTCATGCTCTGTGAAAAGGGGGTTTCATGCATCTTCAAAAAGTATTGGCCTAGGTCAGGTTGTGCAGTCTGCACAGGCTGACCAGAATCAAAACTGGTTGCTGTTGGTCAATTTTCTGCATGTCAAAGGACCTGTCTACCTCATGATTTAATCAGTTTTCAAACATAATTGATTTTATGGATTCATAATTATTTGACATCTTGCTTGGTATTATGCATCATAGAGATGCATTTAATACCCTTCTGCCAGAATTCTGCTCATTTAGAACTACTTTGAACAGTGAAGTCATATCCCTAGTCATATTATGTAATACAACAAATAGCATGTAAGAGTCATAGATACAATGGATCGCAGAGTAAAGGGTTAGCCCTATTATAGCATGATACTTTAGACCTTCCAAAAACAATTACATAGATTTATACATGTGCAAAGAACAAGCTTTTGAAGAAAGGATAAAAAATAGTTTTCAACAACATTAAAACATTGGGGTTAAATAACCATTGTTGCAAACTGCCCATGATTTTATTGCATCTGTATGTTTTAGATTAAAACCATTGAGCAATACTATAATTGGCTAAACAATACTGTCATACCAACAATATTTCCCGAAGAAGATTATAATGGTGACCAGCTTCATTGGCGTCTGCGACAGTTCACAGCAGGTGGAGTCAACTTCAGAGTTGGGCCCCCACGTCTAAGACAGGTTCGGGTACCAAAAGGTAACACAATCTTGCAACCCTTTGCTGGACAGTACAGTGATTTTATAACCCTTAGGAAGAATGGCAGAATGCATTTGAAAACATTGAGGTACATGTAATTAATATTTTCTACTTCTTCCACTTGAAGTGAAATGGAGCAATTAATGTTTTAACCCATGAGAGAACAGGCTATTTTTAGTGTACCCTTGTAAAATACACTACTTGGTAACAACCAGTAGAGTGATTCAGGCCCACTGGGCTTTTTGTTTGGTAATTGATATACACTGATGATTCAAACTTTTATCCTGTCACCTGTAATTTCGACCCGATAACAGGGTATATTTTTTTGACATCCGTCAGTTGGTCATGTGACCACCAAGTTCGCACCTGCTAACTAGGACTATTTTCAACCAAGCGTCTGACCGATGTAACGAATGAATCAGTTGCTACTGTAGCAAATACTTTTGCTGGTTTACTAGTCTGTTATAAATGTTATAACATATTGTCTTCTTCGCCACATTTTGCTGCGGATACATGTCACGTTTATGACATAGCAAATATCATTCATGACATCATTATTGCAGCTGCATATTATCAAAGAGCTTTACACGGTTCTTCATTTTCTAAATTTTCTCATAGTGAGAAAGATGTCAATAATCTATGCGCCTTTTTCTGAGCGAAATGTTCAGTTTATTCGGATTTTGGATTATAATCAGGAAAAAGGACAAATAAAATAGACGGTTGGTGTCTTGTATTGGGAAGGTCTATCAGGTTCGGCTCCGAAAATTTATTAAAGGTGCGGTTTTTATCAATGTTTCTGTTTGTTTTCCCTTTTGTTTGTTTTGTTCCATTACAATGAGTAACAGAATAAATAGAATAGATGGTTGATGTCATGGTGTTTATCTGCCTCGGCTCCAAAATTTATCCGGTTTGCCTTCGGCTCACCAGATAAATTCCTCCGTCTTGCCCGATAAACTTGACCCATCCGAGACACCAACCATCTTTTCTCTATATATCTGGTCCTTCTTTTATTTGAATTTACTCAATGTTGGATGACAAAATTTAAGACTAATTCATAGTGAAATCATTGCCGATCACAAATTTAAAGTATCTCAAATGATGGAATTTCTCTGTGAAAGGGTAGAGAACTTTTTCCACAACGTTTTCAGAAGCCTTCTCTAGGTTGTAGAAACATTGAATTGTATGGGAAATGGTTAAAAGAATCTTATCAAGTACATTTTTTCTTTGTTTCAGATACTTGTGACATCCCCTATATTGGCACTGTTGACTGTTACGGGACCTATAAAACAGAGACGGAAGAGACCAAGGACTACTGTATAGGCTGGACACCTGAACCATGTAACCCGGAGGACAGTGTGTACAAGTTCGCCTATGATGCTTGGCAGTTTATCTCAGCAGTGGATATCTGGGGCTTGCCTCTGTCTGGGTATTATAGAACCTATGGAGGGGGAGGCTATATATCAAAGTTGAGTGTCAACAGAGAAGTCAGTCAGCTTATTTTAAAGGAACTGTATGACTACTCCTGGGTTAATAGGCAGACAAGAGCTGTTATATTTGAGTTTACTCTCTACTGCTTGAATGTGAATATATTCACATACAATATGTTCATGGTTGAATTTCCAGAGACAGGTGGAGCTTTCCCTTTTGCATTTATTCTACCGTTGCGAGTTTACCAACACACAGGGGCTCTTGGAAAATACACACTGGCATGTGAAGTGATATTTTTATTGTTCTTAATCGTCATGACAATAATGGCTGTGGTTGGAATCTATAAAGAAAGAAAGACATTTTTCTCAAAACCATGGCAGGTGTATGACCTTGTGTTTATAATAGCTGGATATATAGCTGTTGCCATGTACCTTGCAAGAGTTTTGATGACTCATTATGCACTGGAAGTCTTTAGGAAAGATAAGAAGGAGTTTGTCAACTTCTATCATGTTGCTATATGGGATCAGATTTTGGTTCTGCTGATTGGAATTCTGGTATTTTTGGCAATATTCCGACTTCTCAACATTCTCGGTTACAACAAAAGAATTGGAGCCGTTGCCAGAGTTTTCACAAATGCAGCTGGTGACTTGCTGTGGTTTGGATTGTTTTTCTTCTCTATTTTTACATGCTATGCGGTGTTTGGGTATCTGTTGTTTGGTGCAGAGCTCTCATCCTACAAGAATGTTTATAGAACAATGGGAACTTTGTTCATCAGCATGATTGGTAAGAGCCGATTCACTGAGATTGAGGACACAGACCCAATTATGTCCAAATTGTACTTCATGGTATTTATCTTCTTTGTGGTCTACATGATTCTGACCATGTTTCTAGCCATTCTCTCACAAAGCATTGACAAGGTACATGCAGAAACTAAGAATGATAAAGGTGATGAGATGGTGGACTATCTGATGAAGAAGTTCAAGGGGCTTTTGGGATATGGACAAGGTGGAGAGGGCCATAGGCCTAGACATCTTTCAGGTAAGTGTGTTATATCGGTCACTAGCAACATCACAGTACCAACAACAGACATTTCAAAGGTCCAAGGGTCATATTATGTTGTAGTCATGATTGTCCATCTATAAGCAGTTTCTTTCTAATTTGCGTACAATTTCTATCAGAACTCCTTGAAATTTGCCACATTTGTATCTTATTTATTATTATACTGCATAGAAATTTCTCATGATCTGATTGGATAATATGCCCCGAACATATATATCATGTACACTGGCAAAATCCACATAAACACAGTTTCCCTTTTGGGAGCCCCGTATACATAACTACACTTTCAACACAACATCCAAAATGGCGGCGTCGATTGATTGACACAAGACAAACATACTGAGTAGCCTGTACCATATTATTTGTAGTTTCCTTTGATGGTAGTCATGAATACGGAAAGAATGTGTAATTTTTGAAACGAGCCATTCTTTCATCAGGTTAGCAAATTGTGAATTGTTGAAACTCATACATTGTGCGTAACGTTTAAAGGATAACCTAATGGTCCTTTGAGGCAACAAATGGTCATTTACTTTTGCCAACAAATCATTAGAATTCATAGTTACTTACCTTGAAGTTTTTTTAATCCATGTTTAAATAAAAATATGTCGAATGTCTATCGCAGTGAGATCATCAAGGTTATGCACCAAACTGCTTGTTTTACCACGGTTCCAGTGACGTCTATTTTGTCAGCGTACTCAATTCCTGAGACAATAAAACGGAAATTTTGTTCAACTAATAATGTGCAGTTTGCAGCTCTTTGTTTTATCTGAGTCAATTGAAATGCTCAAGAGTATATTCTCTTGAATTTGTCATGGAAAACCCAGTCAGGTGTATATGCATTGCTCTGTATAGTTTGTGCTACGCATTGCACCACATAACTTTTGAAAAGATTGTGGCTGAGGGATAATAACTCATAATGGCAATTTTATCTTTTGTCACATTGTTACTGTTTTCAGGCATAAGCTTTTTGTCTGAATTATGATTTATATTTACGTGGGATATTTTGAAAGTTATCAGCAGTGGATTTGTTTTAGGAGGAAACAGTTTAACTAATGAGGTGCTGAAGACTTGAAAAAACAGTTTTTCTCCAGATAAAAAGAAAAACTTGTACAAACGTTGCAACTTCAAAGTTATTTTGAGACTGGATATCTGTAAATTTACTATTAGTATTAGACTTGTAGATCCGAGATCAGATTCTGTGTTCTATGCAGTCTGATCCCTGTGTGCAGTGTATTTAAAAGTAGCTGAAGTTGCACCATTAGGGTTTATCTGTTTGCCACACATTCCAGACTTTTAACGAACCTGAGAAAGAAGGCTTAAAATTTTGAAAACTTTGTGGGAAAAGGTTTTGTGCTTTGAATTTAGAAAAGTCAAAAATTTTGTCATTCAGTGAAAAGCTAATGCCAGAATGTAACAAACTATTGCAGCCTACCCAGCACAGCCGGCAGCACCATGGAACATGAAGAAAGGACGTAAGTTTGAGTATGACAACAGACAGATTTTGGAGGATATCAGAATGTCATTAACAGATGCCATGAATATGGACCCGAAAGGTACCCACCATGTAATCTTTTACACATAATTTCTCAGTCAATTACTAAATAAGAAGAGGAAGGTATCGAAGATATGGAAATATGAAAAAGTAGGAAAAGCCACATAAATATTGCTAAAAAAAAAAATGCACAAATCGATTTTAAGCAAGGCAAAAAAGCTTTCCTCAAAACAGATTACATCTTACACTTGGAGTACCTTTTGGCTTTTACTTCTAGTATGTCCTTATCTTAATACAGTCCCACAGCATGCAATTCTATGCCTGAACAAAGAACTGGCAAATATTGTAACAAATAGAGAAATAGCATTGAGTAAGCAATTTCTGCATCTGTAATAATATTTTCATCATATCTCCGTTTCTTTTCAAGTTAATTCATTGAAAGTCTTAGCATTTTCTGTTTAATAATCCATAAAGACCTAAATAAAACTGAAATGTGTTAAAAGGAAATCAAAAGAAACATTATATACATGGTATTTATGTGTTAAAAAGACAGAACATATTTTTGTTTTTTTCTTTAATTCCATATGTAAATTACTACTTAATTAAGTTAAATCTTTGTGTGCTACAGGCAACAGTTGGTGCTTTTGAAAACAGTATTGACCAAAATCAGGCTATATGTGGTGTGCAGTCTGATTGCTGACAAAATTGATAGATTTGGAGATACATGTATTTTAATAAAGAAAATAGTAAATATTGCAATATTCAGGTCTTGATAATAAAGTTTCCATTTCATTTACTCAGCATACAAGAAGATTAGGCTTTTTAAGCCTGACACAGCTCTATAGCTACATATGAACCTAGCATAGATTCATAACAGACTGAGCAAAATGTGGACCGCTTGACATTGCAAGTATTAGGAGCGTCTTTCTAGACTAAATATGTCCATTTTATTTATTGGCACTTTAAGCGTTTAAACTATATTTATGTTTAATCATTGCAGAGTTTTCAACTCCTGAACCAGACAAAAAGGCATCAAAGAAACTGCGACATTAGCAAAACAAACAAGTAACAGAATTATCTTGATCTGGCAGTGTTTGTGTAAATCCAGTATATGAATTTAAGTGTTTCTGAAATCTGGATACATTTATTATGTTTTCCTTCAACTTTTTTGTATCACTTTTACCCTTTACTGAACAATTCTGTGGTTTTACAACCCTGAGGAAGAAGGCCCTTGGAAACATCATGGGAATAAGCCAAATAGCTTGCAACCACTATTTTTTAAATTGTACACTTTTAAAGACAAATCCTATCCTTTGTGTCATGTGTCAGCATCAAATGCTTCCAGTATGGGTGAATCAATAAACTTTTTGTCATAAACAAAATTTAATGACCTGTTAGACTCAAATTCAGCAAGCAAATGGTGGCTTTTTTTAATCTCTTTCGTCAAAATTTTAGACTGGTCCCAGTTGGAAGCTTTGCAGATGACAAATTGAATGCAAGTAAAATAATGGGATTTGTCTTTTATACAGGTAGTAAATTTTGTGGAAAAAGGAGAAAATACTGGTTACTATTTATTTCTTAACCCTTTACCATACGGCAAAATTTAAGACCTATCCAAATTGAAAGCATTTGCAGAAGACAATTTCATAGTGGCTCAAATGACGCAACTTTTCTTTGATAGGGTAGAAAACTTTGTGGGAAAAGGAGAAAATGCTGGTTACCAGCATTTTCTCCTTTTCCCTCAATGTTTTCAAAAGGCCTCTTCTTCAGGGGTGTTAAAAGGCGTCATTGTGTGGTAAAGGGTTAAATGTCTGGAGGAAAAAATATGTTCCTGCAAAATAAGTTTACATTATTCAAAGTTGAAAGATGACTTTTAACACTATAGTTGTTGATGAATAACAAAATACAGTGGTAAAAGGAGCAATGAGAGTCTGTCCACATTCTGTTATGTTTTCCATAGGATTATATTTTGGGTTCGTCCAAAATTTGCCCCTTCACCTGTTGGTATGTACTCAATAATTGTTGGTTCAGTTCTGATCTTACATTTCAAGTGAAGCAAAAATGAACTCATAAGATTTTTAGCTCCACTGGCCGAAGGCCAGCGAGCTATTGTCATGGCGTTGTGTCCGTCGTGCGTGCGTCCGTCCGTCCGTTCTTTCGTCCGTTCGTCCGTGCGTGCGTCCGTAAACTTTTTCTTTAAAAAACTTCTCCTCAGAAACTATTGACTGGATTTTTACCAAATTTCACAGGAATGTTCCTTTGGTGGTCCTCTTTCAAATTCCTTCAAATAATTGTGTTCCATGAAGAATTCTGGTTGCCATGGCAACCAAAGTAAAAAACCTTTAAAAATCTTCTCCTCCCAAACCGCTATTTGGATAGCATTATTATTTTGCAGGAATGTTCCTTAGATACAGGTTTACAGAATTCCTTAAAAAAAAAAAGATCTGTCAAAAAACATGGCTTTTATGGGCGACTCATTTTCCTTTTATGGTATAAAGTAAAATCTTTGAAAAATTTCTTCTCTAAAACTATTCATTGGATTTCATTGTTGTTTTGCAGGTAAGTTCCTATGGTGGTTGTCTACCAAATTGTTTCTTCAGTGAGCTAAAATGCAGGATTGAATGATAATTGTTAAAAACTTCCTTTCGCCATTATAGAAATATCAGGCCTGTGGAGCGATACAGGCGCTCAAGCACCTCTAGTTGCAGTAAACATTTTGGAAAACATTAAATGACACAATAGGGCCATTGGCCCTTGAGCGCTCACCTGAGTAAAGTCATCTAGGATTGACAGAGCTCCTGATTGTAATGATGTTAAACTCTAGTATAAGTGACCTACTTGTAGAATGACTTGATCTATTTTTCAACTTGTCATAGATATCATCAAGACAAACATTCTGACAGAGATTCATGAGTATCGGGCTGAAAATATGGCCAACTTACATACTTGACAGTGATATCATCAAGACAAACATTCTGACCAATTTTCTTGAGTATTGGACCAGAAATATGGCCTCTAGAGTGCAACCAGGGTTTTCCTGAAATTATGCTTAATAACCTAGTTTTTGACCTCATGTGATACTCGAGATATAATTAGGACAAACTTTCTGACAACTTCTCAATTCTCTTTTTAGCTCCACTGGCCGAAGGCCAGCAGGCTTATGTCACGGCCCGGTGTCTGTGCGTGCTTGCGTGCGTCTGTTAACCTTTATTTCAAACATCTTCTTCTCTGAAACTAAAAACCCAAATTTGATGAAACTTCACAGAAATGATCCTGCCATGGTCCTCTTCAGAATTTCTTGAAAGAATTTGATTCCTTCAAAAACTCTGGTTGCCATGGCAACAAAAGCGAAAAATATTAAAAATCTTTGAAAACCTTGTCTGAAACCATAAGGCCCAGGGCTACCAAATTTGGCATGTAGCTTTATCTAATGGACCTCTAAAAAGTTTCTTCATATTATAGCCCTGGGGTCAAAATTTGCCCCGTGCCAGGGATCACAAGTTTAGCACAGGCTTATGTATAGTGACTTAAAAATTTAAATAGTAATCAAGGGAAATAACTCCTGTTATAAGAGATAAAGTTTGTTACAATTTACCTCCCTTGATTATCAAACTACAATGATTCATGATTGATGTTGATTGATATTCAAGTTTTTTGGATAGGACATGTTCTGTTGTCAGGGAGAGTGATTTATTTTGATGCTAGTAATTATGCTCACATCAGTGGAATATTAAACTTAAAGTAAGGTTTCTGTCATTCAGTTTTCTTTCCAGAACGTTACCTTTCATGCCAATGAATAAAACTGCTTTTATTCACTGACATTATCTTTGCACTTAGGAAGATATGACTTGTTTTTGTTGTCGTTGAGAAGGGGGGGGGGCTATGTTTTCCATGTAAGTTTACTACCATACAGACTTTTTATGCTGTATGTCTCTGCAATGCCATTTAAGTGCATGACACATTAATTTTACTCTTTAAGAAAGGACAAATTTTTGGACTGAACCAAGTTTAAAGCCATCGCAAAAGACAAATTCAGTGTAGCTTAAATGATTATTTCTGTCTTTGATAGGGTTGCAAACATTGTTGGAAAAGGAGAAAATACTGGCTAACAACATGTTGTCCTTTTCCTACCATGTTTTCAAAAGCTTTCTCTTTAAAGGTCATTAACACTTCGATTTGTGTGGTAAAGGGTTAAAAAGCCAGTGGAGCGATACAGGGCCATCATGGCCCTCTTGTTTATATGACGTGACCCAATTTCAAAATTGTCCAAGATAAAATCAAAACAAAGAGTTTTGTGAGTATTGGGCTGAAAATATGGCCTCTAGAGTGCACAGACAGTTTTCCAAGATTTAGCCCGGTGACCTACTCTTTCACCTGACATGAGCCAATTTCAAACTTGTCCAGGGCATTATCAAGACAAACATTCTGACCAAGTTTCTTGCATATTGGGCATGAAATGTGGCTTCTAGAGAGCACACAAAATTTTCCTAAGGTTTAGCCCAGTCACCTACTTTCTGACCCGACATGACCAATTTCGAACTTGTTCAAGATTTTATCAAGACAAACATTCTGACAAAGTTTCATGAGTATTGGACAGAAAATGTGGCCTCTAGAGTGCACACAAGGTAATTGTTGACGCTCGGATGAAAGACAACACCCAAAGGATGACGTACAATGGACACAGTATGATCACAAAAGTTCACCTTGAGCACTTTGTGCTCGGGTGAGCTTAAGAAAAAGGCAACCACTGTAGTAAATGGGGCTTTAAAGGTTAATAACCCTGGGAAAGCAAACCAGTGAAAATATTGTGGGAAAAACAGAAAATGCTGGTTACAAGTATTTCCTCCTTTGCCCGTTACGTTTTCTATACTTTCCAATACAAATGGTTTTTTTTTTGAGCCACACTTCATTTATTGTCTATAAATGCTTCAATTTTCTCACTGATAAAGAGTTAATTTTAGACTCAAATGGGCACTAACTGTTTACCAGACGAAAAAATCTTTAGACTTGTCCAAATTATTTCTGGCTGTTGGTTTTTCACCATAAGAATTTTTTTGGGCAATTAGTTTTTCATAACTAATTTTCAGGATCATCTAGTTTTCAAATACTTTTCACATATTTAAAGATGAAGTGTTTAGTTTCTTTCTACCTACAAAAAATGAAATTTTAGAAGCATATTGTTACCTTTCCCTTTAACTCTTAACCAAAATGAAGGTCTATAATTTTCAGCTTGGCTGGCTCTTGAAGAAAGCATCATGGTAGTCATAGCCCTGTCGCCGTCTGCATCATCCAAAAAAGATCATGTACTTGTACTGAATATATTTACTTCAAACATGGACAAGTTGTTAATTATCAAAAGGGAACCTCTACAACTAGGGCAAGAATTCTAAATCAAAGGAACATAACTGTGTCAAAAATATTTTTGACACAGTTATGCTCCTTTGACTTAGAATTTTTGCTGAATCAAGCAAGTGCAGCCAGGCATTGGCATCCCTATGTAATGCTCTTTGTTTTTATTGTTGGGTTGATGTGCTGTATTTAGGATTGATAATTCACATAGATAGCCAAGCATTGGTTAACTCTTCACCACACAATCTGGAGTGACAACACCTCTAATGAAGAAGGCTTTTGAAAACATCGTGGGAAAAGCAGACAGTGCCAGGAACCAACATTTTCCCTCTCTTCTAATGTTTCCTTCCATTTCAAAAAGAAATCCAGTCTGAATCATAGGAGCCATGTTTGGTTTGCCGTCTCCCAATGGTTTCAATATGGTGGATGCTACAAGATTTTGGTTTCATAAAGAGTACAATCATCATCAAGAAATTCACTCTCTACTTTATAGTTTTCCTTCTCTGTCCTCTTGGTAAGGGCTTATAAATTATGAGATCTGTTGCCTTTATTCTGTTGTTGTATATTTGTTACAATTTATTTACTGTTGCTTGTCTGTTAATCTTTATATTTATTAAATCAGAGCTAGATGTTGAAATTGTCCTGTTGATTATTACATCTATAAAACCTTACCACAATCCCAAGTTTTAACAACATTAAAGTAAAAAACTTTAGAAAACACTGTGGGAAATGTAGGAAGTGCTGTTAACCAGCATTTTCTTATTTTCCCATGGTGTTTTCTTCTATATCAATGACAAACTTCAACCTTGACCCACATGTAGTTTGTGGTCTGCAGTTGTTTCAATATATATTAAGTTAATTTTTTTTTTTTCAATTAGTGTAGAGTTAAGAATCCTGATACATGTACATACAAACTGTGTATCAAACAATCATGTGTTCAAAGTCTTTGAAAACATTGTGAGTTAAAAGAATATGCCTTATTTAATGAAAATGTTTTCTTCTCTTTTAAACCTTAGTTTTAATGACCCTGAGAAAACGCTCTGAAAACATTGTGTGAAAAGGAGAAAATGTTGGTCTGTTATGCAAATACACATAGAAAATGCTGGCCTCTACATAAATACACATACCGTATAACAGGTTTTTGTTACGTGCTGCCAATTTTTACTAATTTTTACGCATCAAAAAGATTCGTAAAAATTCGACGCGCAAATAATTACAGCGTAAAACCGTAGTATTGTATTGATATGAAATAAAGGGTTATCAGTATGTAATACCTGTGCACTAAATACTCGCATTGGTGATTACCAACGAATCATTTTATATTTAGTGAGAATTTATTCACTGATTGCACGCTTTGGTGATTACCCACAAGTCATTTTATGTTTTATAAGAATTTATTCACTTGTGTTCTGATTTCGTGTGATATGGCTTCTCTCAATCAGTCATCTCTATTAGGATATTTTAAGCCCCAGCTTCCGTGCCCAAACGGAAAACTAACTGAGAGAATTCTGACCCATACTATACGTGAATTGAATATTCAGGTTGAAAATGCTTCGACACCATGTAAACGAGGCACCTACATGAAATACAGCGAAACGGATCGTGCTGAAATTGCGAAATTTGCTTGTTTGCATGGGACACCAAAGGCTCTAAAAGATCTGTCCAAAAACCCGTGAAGGATTTCATGAAAGGGTGCTTTCAAAAGTGGTACACAGACCAGATTTTGTCACAAATGCATGATGGTGATACCGGTATTCAACCAGTACCCCTCCATCTATTGGTCATTAAACCGTTACACCTTAAGTGGCTAGTGCAGTGCTATGAACGCTTTCAAAGAAATAAGGACCTTGCAAGAAATGGCTTTAAGGAGGCTGGAATAGACTTTTAATCAATGGACTGTCCGTTTGAATTTAGTCAGGTTTCTATAACAGTATAATAGATTTTTATTTGTGCGCTGATATTTTTAATGCTGTAATTTTTAACGCATGTTTAGAATTAGTAAAAAATAAAATCGTAAAAATTTGAATCACGTGTTTTTAGCTCAAATCCGTAAACTTTTACAGCAGTAAAAAAAACCCGTTATACGGTATTTTGTGGTGAGCAATATAGAAAATGTTTGTATTAAGCAATTCCACCATTTTCCAGCAGCTTTTCCAACAAGTATTTAATACTGCTGAAACAATATTTTTCTATGTTTCTCCTATGTGTCACCTATAATTAGCTTATAAATAGCCTGTAACGAATTCAAGGTGCCGGGCATAACTTTACTGGTCTTTACAGTTTGTATATCTGGATCACAAGGCCAAAGAAGATTGAACCTAGAACCTCTAAATTACAAAGACCAATACCATAATCCTCTATCAAAAAATCCTGAATTTGAACAACCTTGAATAGAAGGATTGAGAACAACCCTGAAGGATTCTTTTGAAAACACAATGGGAAAAGAAGAAAATAGTGGTAGCATTTTCTCCCTTTTCCACAATTTTTTTATCCTTTCAGAGACATTATCCAATCATTTGAACCACATAGAAATTTGTCGTCTGCAAATTTTTTTCTATTTGGATGAATCTAAAATGTAGTTTGGTAGAGTTAAATTAAATGCTTTTAGATATGTGATGGATGAAATGTGAGAGGGAAAGAAAATGCTCTGAACCCCTCATATACATCAGTAGCACATAATTTCTGAGTAGATCTTTGTGCCTGGAATAATTCTGAATTTTCAATTTAGCTTCAAATGGAGGAAATCCTCTGAATGGAGGAAAAAACACACACCTCAAACGACAAAATTTGGGCTCCACACAATTTGTAGATGACAAATAAAATGTAGTCAAAAGAATTTCTGCCTTTGGAACAGTAGAATACATTATGGAACAGATGAAAATGCTGGTTTCCAACATTTTCTCCTTTTCCCACAATGTTTTCAAAAGCATCCTTCAGGATTGTTAAAACATGAAACTGCGTGGCAATGGGTTAACCACTTAGCCATTCAGTATCCGCAAGAGGGCATATAGACTGCTAAATATTGTGGTTAGCAGAAACAAGAGGGCCATGATGGCCCTGTATCGCTCCACTGGCTATTAAGTAAAATTCTGACCAGTCGTTTCAGAGAAGAAGAATTTTTAAGAATTTCTAAATTTCCATATAGTGCAAGTAGCCCCCATTCACCAGAGCCACATTTTTTGACAGATCAAAATTTTATGAACAATTTTTGAAAAAGGTCACCCAAGCAACAATCCTGTGAAATTATTTCAAAATCTGACCTGCTGTTTCAGAGGAGAAGATTTTTAAAGAATTCCTTCATTTCTGTATAGTGCAAGAAGCCCCCATTCACCAGAGCCACGTTTTTTGACGGATCAAAATTTTACGAACAGTTTTTGAAAAGGGTCACCCAAGGAACAATCCTGTGAAATTATTTCGAAATCTGACCAGTGGTTTCAGAGAAGAAGAATTTTGAAGAATTCCTTCATTTCTATATGGTGCAAGAAGCCCCCATTCACCAGAGCCACATTTTTTGACGGATCAAAATTTTACGAACACTTTTCAAAAAGGGTCACCCAAGGAGCATATCTGTGAAATTATTTCAAAATCTGACCCGTGGTTTCAGAGGAGAAGATTTTTAAAGAATTCCCTAAAAAATTCCATTTGGTTGCAATGGCAACCAGAGTTTTTGATGGAATCAAATTCTGTGAACAATTTTTAAAGAGGACCTTCCAAGGAACATTCCAGCCAAGTTTGGTCCAAATCCGCCCAGTGGTTTAGGAGGAGTTGATGTTTAAAGAATTGTTGACGACACACGACGCACGACGGACACCAGGTGATCCTAAAAGCTCCCCTTGAGCACGTTGTGCTCAAGTGAGCTAAAAAGTTAACATACGGATGGACGCACAACGGACAACGGGCCATAACATAAGCCTGCTGGCCTTCGGCCAGTGGAGCTAAAAAACTTGTCTAGCACCAATCATGTATCACTGCAGCTTGATAATCAAGGGAGGTAAATAGTAACGAACTTTATCTTTCATAAAAAGAGTTATTTCCCTTGATTAATGTTTAAATTGAAGTGACAATATTTTGAAGCCCATGTTAAACTTGCGATCCCTGGAATGAAGGCAATTTTGACCCCAGACCTACAATATGAAACTAGAATGTGTGGTTATAAACAAAAAGATTTTTTAATCTTGCCCAATAAAAAGTCATGTAAAACAAGTTTGCTGAATAAAAGGCCCTGTAAAATATGTGATCCATGACACAGGTTTATCAAGTTTTCACTATAAAAGCCAATGTAAAACTTGTGACCCCTGGTGTGGAGTCAAACTTGACCCCCAAAGTTAAAATTTGGGCCCTCTTGGTAGAGGCCCATTATATAAAGTTACATGCAAAATTTGGTAGCCCTAGGCCTAAATATGGCTATGTACAAGTAGATTATTAAAGTTTCCTTATATAAGACCATGTAGAACTTGTGACCCCCTGGGGTGGGGCTACATTTGACCCCCCGGGCTATAATTTGGGCACCCTTGATAGAGACCCCCTAGATAAAGCTAAATGCAAAATTTGATAGCCCTAGCCCTTATAGCCAGATGCGAAAGATTTTCCTATATAAGCCCGCCCATGTAAAACATGTTACCCCCCGGAGCGAAGTCAAATTTGACCCTCGGCAATAATTTGGACACCCTTGGTACAGGTCCACTAGATAAAGCTACATGCCAAATTTGGTCGCCCTAGGCCCCATGGCTAGGTCAAAGAAGAATTTTAAAGTTCTCCCTATATAAGCCCATGTAAAACTTGTTATATAAGCACATGTAAAACTTGTTACCCCCGGGCAGGGCCTAATTTGACCCAAGGGCTATAATTTGAACAATCTTGGCAGAGGTCCACTAGATAAAGCTACATGCCAAATTTGGTAGCTCTAGGCCCTATGGCTAGGTAGAAGAGGAATTTTAAAGTTCTCCCTAAATAAGCCCATGTATAACTTGTAACCCCTGGGGCGGGGCCAATTTTGACCCCAGGGCTATAAATTGAAGAAACTTGGTAGAGGTCCACTAGATAAAGCTACATGCCAAATTTGGTAGCCCTTGGCCTTACGGTTTCAGACAAGAAGATTTTCAAAGATTTTCAAAATTTTTCAGTTTTGTTGCCATGGCAACCAGAGTTTTTGAAGGAATTAAATTCTTTCAAGAAATTCTGAAGAGGACCATGGCAGGATCATTTCTGTGAAGTTTCATCAAAATTGGATGGGTAGTTTCAGAGAAGAAGACGTTTTAAAAAAAAGTTAACGCACGGACGGACGGACGGACGCACGCACGGACGCACGCACGGACGCACGCACGACGGACAACAGGCCATGACATAAGCCCGCTGGCCTTCGGCCAGTGGAGCTAAAAATTGCTTACTTTAAGCAAATAGTCTTTTTGCGATTTTGATACTTCAGATCATGCGTGTAAGACGAAGTTACTAAAAATATTTTTGACTATGTAATGTAGAGTAAGACAAAGGTATCAGGAGAAAAAATAAAAAATCACTGAAAAAAGTTTTACGAGTTTGAAGACCATATCATTTTTATCACAAAATTTATTAAGATATATGTAACACTTCAATACAGTACTGTCCCACTTTTCTGTCCTGCATCAATACACTCTTCTCTTTTAGTTGTAACAGCAATGCTTCCAAGTTGACTAAACTGGACATGAACTCTACCTGTAATACAGAAACAAATAAAGTCAAGTCTGTATTAACTATTTACCTCATAGAGAAATCAGAGTTTTCCAATTCAAAGAACTGTAGTTGACTAATAAGTAAGGCTCAAATGATAGGATTTGTTTTTGAAAGGGTTAAAAACATTGTGAGGAAAGGATACAATGCTATATACAAGTATTTATCCTTTTCCCATAATGTTTTCAAAAGCCCTTATCTTACAGTCATTTGAGTGTTTGGGAAAGGGTTAAGCAAATAGATAGGGGGTAATTAACCCTTTACCACACAATGACGCCTTTTAACGCCCCTGAAGAAGAGGCCTTTTGAAAACATTGTGGGAAAAGGAGAAAATGCTGGTAACCAGCATTTTCTCCTTTTCCCACAAAGTTTTCTACCCTATCAAAGAAAAGTTGCATCATTTGAGCCACTATGAAATTGTCTTCTGCAATTGCTTTCAATTTGGATAGGTCTTAAATTTTGCCGTGTGGTAAAGGGTTAACTCTTTACAACACAAGAAAATGTAAACTAATCCAATTTGAAAGCATTTGCAGATGACAATTTCAATGTGACTCAAATAACAGAATTTGACTTTGATAGGGTAGAAAACATTCAGGCAGGTGCATACACAAGCAAACTGCTTGTTGCTTTTCACATTCAGGAAGGTAAATGTGGCTCTTTTAGACAAGATGCTTGCTTAATACAAGTGACCATTAAGGGAGATTTGATTGCAAATTGTTCCGTCGTAGTTAGAATTATGCTCCAACAACAATTTACATCACCACTTGTAACCAGCATTTCTCCTTTTCCAACAATGTTTTCAAAAGCCTTCTTTCTTAGGGTTCTTAAAACTCAGGATTGTTGCTAAGGAAGGAAGTGATGCATCTCAGTTATGCATTGTACCAAGCAATTAATCGCTTACCATAATTATGGATCAACAAGAGCTGTCGGAGACAGATTATGCTCCCCGAACAGGTCTCTGTCTAGAAAAGTGAAGGCTGTCGGTAAAACCGAGAAAAATACATTGGCGCAATATCCTAAAGAGTTCATATATAAAGTTTCATCCAATTTGGTCCAGGGGTTGTGGAGAAATGGCTTCAGACGGACGGACGGACCGACGGACGTCCGGACAGACGGACGAAGTGGCGACTATATGCTCCGCCTTCGGGGAGCATAATAAAATCTCTTTTGCCTAAAAAATCCGCTTGATCATGTAGTAGACTGGTCCTTTGACATGCAGAAATTTTACCAATAGCAAAACGTTTTATCCCAGGTCAGCATGCCCAGACTGCCCAGGCTGACCCTAGTCGATACTTTATGCAGATGCACTAAACTCCCTTTTCACAGAGCATGGCTTAAATGTTTTCAACCATGTTCTTTCATATGAATCCACCATAAGAACCGTCTAATCCTGACCAAAACTCTAGGCAACTTTAAGATTTCAGCCATGTGCCAGTACCTTTGATTCTGCAATATTTTAGTCTTGCCTGCTGAGTTGTCTGTGTCATTTACACTGAATTGTGATGGTTAAAGATAATTTATCCTGGAAATAACAATGATCTTTCCCCTAATAAGGTCTCTTTCATCAATATCAAATGTGTATGTTTCAACTGGAGAAATGAGTAACAACATTTAGACAGTTATTACAGCTGAGATTTTACTTTGTTTGGCTATGTTTTCATAGAGTTATCTTCCTGTCAGAGTATTACAACCATTACTGATAAGCATCGTGACTTCAGTCAGGCTCTTCCAAGGACAGCTAATAACTTTTTATTATACAATCCCAACTTTTTTACAAACTTGAGAAAGAGGACTTTTCAAAGCATTGTGGGAAAAGGAGAAAATGCTGGTAACCAGTATTTTCTCCTTTTCCCACAATGTTTTCTACTCTATCAAAGACAACATTAACAATTTTAGTCACATAAAATTTCCCATTTGCAAATGCTTCCGATTTTGACAAGCCGAAAAATTTTGCCCTGTGGTAGAAGATTAACAAGCAAAAGGCACTTACATGAGAGCTGACAACACTGTGTAACTTGATTAAAGTCAAGTGAGAGTAAGGTGACAGTACAAACTGGGTCATGTGAGCATCTATAACCAGACACAGCCAATCCACTATCTACAAATACAAACAAGAGCTGTCACCAATAGTGGCCAAATACCTATACCAAGAACTTTGATAGGAATTTTGTTTGTTATGGAGTTTAATGCCATTTGAACAGCTTTGGTCATATCACAGTGGTCAGTGCACCTAAGTATATGTTATCCTGGCTTTCTCACACTGGTTCTAATACAACTTTGTTTCGAAACCCGACTACATTCTCACATGGTTTGCCTCGTCTGGATATCGCACCTGCAACCACCAGTTCACAAGTCATGTACAATAACCACTGAGCTCCTGGGCCAGGCACTTTGATAGAAAAAGGCAGATGTGTAACTCTTACATGCATTACATACAAGTATGTGCAGTTCTAGCCAAAAAAAATTCTTAAAAGCTTGACAGTAGATATTTGCACATTGCACCATCCTCAACTACAATTTCTTTGTATTAGTTGTACAATTTATCAAATAAGGGACACCAAACTGAAGAGTGTGATTAGTCTACAGATGAATTGACAATCATAAAGACAGGCTGATTCTACAACACCCCACAAAATATTTTTTGAGGGAGGTATAACAATGAGATAAACCTTTTATCTTCTACGAGTATCATAATTTACATAAAGAATATACGAAAGGTGAAAAAAGGACCTTTCATGGTAAGACCTTTCAGTGTACATATTTTCAATACACAGAGGGAAAGTGAAAAATTGCTTGCGATATGCAATCACTCCTTTTCCATAAACAACAAAACTGTTCTTTCAAATATTTCTCTTTTTTTTGTCAGTTGCATTGGCCTGGCTAAAAAGAATACAGTTTCCCCCATTGCACTACCTGTGGTATTGTCATAACGTTCCTCGTAGGGTTGACAAGGTTCTCATTGAGTAGGGATTTTTTCTCTAGAAGATAGCTCAAATATTCTAGCAGTTTCTGGAAAAAGAAAAAAGAAATAGTACAAAGTTACAGTCAGGAAGGCTTGAAAAATTATATGTGGAGTTGACAGGTACCATAAAAACAAGAGGGCCATGATGGCCCTGTATCGCTCTACTGGCTAATATGTAAAATCGCTACATGCCAAACATTACAATACTTGGCCAATTGGTTTTGAACATAAGACTCCTGAGACAGGACTAAAATTGGTAGCCCTAGTTCATATGGTTAGTAACAAGAAGATTTCTAAAGATTTCACTATTTAAGCCCATGTAAAACTTCTGACCCCTCGGGATGAATCAAATTCCATTCTAGGGCTTAATTTACACACTCTTGGTGAAGGCCCTCTAGATATAGCTACATGCGAAATTTGGTAGCCCTACGCTTTATGAATAAGTACAGGGAGATTTCTTAAGTTTTCTCTATATAAGCCCATGTAAAACTTGTGACCCCCGGGGCAGGGCCAATTTTGACCCCAGGGCTATAATTTGGGCACTCTTGGTAGAGGCCCACCAGATAAAGCCACATGCAAAATTTGGTAGCCCTAGGTCTTATGGTCAGTAACAAGAAGATTTCTTAAGTTTTCCCTAAATAAGCCATGTAAAACTTGTGACCCCCGGGGTGGGGTCAAATTTGACCCAAGGGCTATAATTTGGGCACTCTCAGTAGAGGCCCACTAGATAAAGCCCTAGGCCTTATGGTTTCAGACAAGAAGATTTTCAAAGATTTCCAATATCTTTTAAGTTTTGTTGCCAAAAAATTCTGAAGAGGACCATGGCAGGATCATTTCTGTGAAGTTTCATCAAAATTGGATGGGTAGAGAAGAAGACGGACGGACGGACGGACGCACAACGGACAACGGGCCATGACATAAGCCCGCTGGCTTTCAGCCAGTGGAGCTAATCATACATTCTTACATAAATACATCAGCCTGTGACTCTAGAACTTAAAGTTCTTATTTCACCTTTAACATGTCTAAAAAGGTGGGGTAATTAAATACTTAACTCCATGTAATGGATGGTAATTCCTTTAAAATATCTCACTTGAAAGCAACCATACCAACCTTTGCTTTGATCAAAATAGTGAACAAATATCACCGGTAAAGAATCGGGGTCAGGCTGCAGGCTATGTGCAGTATGATCCTGTTCTACAATGTATTAAACAGCAGCTTAGTTTTTGCTAACCTAGTCAATCCTTTACCAAACAATCCAAAGTTTTAACAAACCTCTGGAAGAAAACTTTGAAAACGTGAGATTAGGAGAAAATGTTGGTAACCATTATTTTCTCAAAGTAAATCTCAGACACATTCAATTTGTTGTCTGAAAAATTGAATGCTACTATTGGGAGAAGTCTTTAATCTTGTTCTCTGGTAAAGGTCAAGCAGCAAGTCTTGTTATACTCTGTACATTTATCTAATGTTGCATACTAACCTGTGCACTTTTAAACTCAATAGATCTCAAACACTCAAGCAGAAAGACATCACTGTAAGGTTTCAGCATTAAATGATCTCTGATAAAAAATGAAGGAAGCATTTCATGGCAGTTCGCGTCAGTATTTTTGATTTTCATTGACTAATTACAGCAGATCTATGTGTTTGTATATGTTGCCTACACCCTTCTATGGCCAAGCTTTGCTGCAATTTCTTTAT
This sequence comes from Hippopus hippopus, assembly GCA_946811185.2. Classification (NCBI taxonomy): domain Eukaryota; kingdom Metazoa; phylum Mollusca; class Bivalvia; order Cardiida; family Cardiidae; genus Hippopus; species Hippopus hippopus. The sequence goes on from OX328096.1 coordinate 23,609,833, forward strand.
TCAGGTGTTTTGAATAAACTTTGGTGTCTCTGGGATGCATCTAGAAATTACCAATTTGGGGGGCAATGAACGTAATTTTGGGGGATGCATATTAAGACTACTTTATGTGCATTGAGACTGTTTATACTAGATCTATATCAATTTTTAGACAATTCATGTATGTTACCCTTAAAGAATTACATATCCACTTGATTATTCTGTATCCTTTGTCACGTAAGTCATTGCTGAAATTTACTGCTTAATAAAGTGTAAGAAAGTAACACACTTCAATTACTTGGTAACATGTATAAATCTATATAGTCTAGATCTACTATAGTCTTGTTTTAGCATTACATTTCACCTTACAAGTATAATATACGCTGTCGATCACCTTAAGTATATTGAAAGTCACTGTGATATTTGACATACATCTAAGTATATCCGTTTAAATGAATGGTCAACATATTTGACCTTTAACATCAGTGAAGTAGATCTAGATGAAAAAATGTCCATAAAGTTCACAGTTCTATTTAGATCTAGACATATCTAGCCAGTGCTATCTGAAAGGCATGAGTTAGCTAGTCTTTTTGTAAAGAACTTTTTTGGTTGAAGTCTCCATATCGGCACGTAAAGTTACGTCATGCATGGCTTCTCTGTGGGAAGGCAATGTCACATGCCTATCCAGCGTCGATGTTCTAAAATTACTACATCCAATAGTGAAAGAGTTGCACATTTTACTCCCTAATACACCAAGCACAAACATTTTATTTTTGGAGTGAACTTCAAGCCACAGCCGATTGGCCTTCCAAGACTCCATAATAGCAGGTCTCGTCCTTTTTGTGACCAATGTCTCTAGATACGTACATAATGGCTAGATCTAGAACCAGACTCGCTAAAGTCATCCTACGAATTTTCCGTTGTTCTGTCTGGCAATTTCCTCTTGGCAGTCTTGGTGAGAAAATGCAACAAAGTCGCCATTTTCGACCATATCAGAATGAAACATGTGGCTCGACACTATTCAAGGTGGAAGTTAATTTCTGTCAGAACTCCCATTTTAAAAATGGCATTACCCACACACAGTTATTTATCCCAGAAATAACTAGAGCTGTCACTGAATGTGACTTAATACCCCCGCCAGCACTTTGACAGAAACAGGCAATTTAACAAAAAAAAATTTAAGTTCAAGGGAAGATTACCCTGGAATCATAGGGAGTAGATGATTGAAAACTGCCTCTTGCACAACTTCAGTATACGATCAATGTATCAACAAACTTTCAATACAATAGCAGCAAAACTGTAGGAGGAGTTTGAGACACTAAATTACTAGTATTTTGTACAAAGACTGACACACAGACGGACACAAGGACGGACGGACACATGGACGCACGGACAGACAGGCTGATTCCAGTATACCCCCGAAAACATTCGTTTTGCGGGGGTATAAAAAGTCCGAAAATTGTGATTGAGATCACTTTGGGTTATTCCATTTGAAAAACCATGGGGAACAGACACCCAAACGACGTCAGAGACAAGAATTACGTAGGTAAATCACCGGAAAGTAGAGCTCGTGCTCATAACATCATTCATTTTTCGTGGACTTTCTGTAGTAATCGTAACTATATTTGGAATACATGTTATCCATATATGGTAAATTGGGGCGGAGTCACTGAAGACAAGCTGACTACGGATCCACTTGTAATTAACTAGGACGATTCTGTAGCTACAACTAACACTTGATCACCGGATCACCTGAGGTATGCCGAGTAACTAGGAATCGTGATTTCGGTGAAATGATAGGCCTAACTTTCAAACTTCATATTTTTTTTTTGTCCTCGTTGGATATTTTTTTTTGTTTGAATTATCCTCTTTTTATGAGTGTATGAATGGTGGACTACAAGATGAAGACTCTGTTAATTGAAATTAAGACTTATTTTTGAGGGATTTGCCCGCGGCAAATTGATAAATAGGGGGGCAATCACAAAAATTTGCGGCAATCCCGCAAGGCCGCGCTCTAGATGCAACCCTGGTGTTTATGTATGATAAATATCTATCATCAACTACAAAATACTGAGACTGAAATGAAGATTTGCAGCTCAGCAGAGTTCTTTTAAAAACTTGATGATAATTTCCACAAGATTCATTTCTCTCTCACCTCTAAGACTGCTCTGAACATTTTGTGGTCAGAAAAAGTACCCCATTATCCAATATCCTCGTTTTATGTTTGGAAGCAGCAAATGGTGTAGGAGCATTGCAAATAAAATAGGCAATACAAAACTGCCAGGAGCATGTTTGTGTCTTTGGCAACAAGAGAGAAATGAATCCTGTCATCAACCCTTAGAAAAAAAATGCCAGTGCTTGGGAATCAAACCAGTGATCCCTGATTTCAAGCCCTATATGTTCATGACCAAGCCACTGGACTCAGCTCTAGGCAATTCAGTCATGCTCTGTGAAAATGGGCAGGCTGACCAGGATAGAATCTTTTTGCTACTGGTCAATTTTCTGCATGCCAAAGGATCATTCTACCTCCTGATTCAGTTGGTAGTAAGACAAAATGGATTTTATGAATCCATAGTATGTGAAGAATTGCTTTGTATAATGTATTGCTGAGATGCATCAAAACCCATTTTGACCAAAGTGCAGCTCATTTGTAACTGTAAAGGATACAGTAGGAAGGCCTGATGTTGGCTGACAGGACATTTTAAGGGTCTGTGCAGTTCCTTGTCTACATCATCTTCCACACCTTCGTCATCAATGTCCATATCTTCTGTCTGATCTATATCTTCAAAAACTTCTATCTCCTCTACAGTTGATTTAATCTCATCTGTGTCACACCTACAATAATTTATCAAACAGATATGTCTGTTGCCAGTAAAATGCTTTTTATGTAATTATTTTTCATACAGTATATGTGTTTGATAGAATGTCACATTATAATGCTTTCAACAGCGTTTCAATCATATCAGTGCCACAGCTCTTTTATTTGTGTTTTTCCTAGGTATTGCTAATACAAGGCTGTGACTCTCTAGGGCCTTGCCCTTGGAAACTCCAGCAACACAACTCCACCAGCAGAGATAATAACAAGATATGCTGGTTACAAATCATAATATGAGTCATGCTTTTTGACATCCTTACAGCTTGCAGTTATCAGAAAACATTCCAGGGAAAAAGGAGCAGCCTATTTAAAACCAATTTGCATTTTTTAAGAGATGATCTACTTTATTGCAAACTCTTGAAATACGTCAGGCTCAACAACAGCAAACAAAGCAATGAAATGATGATAAGATACTTACTGTAAATAAAATCCCAGGGCTCTACACAGACATTTCTCTGACAAGTTGTTGCTAGTACTAATCAAACAATGCAACAGGTTTATGTCTGATTGATTTATCAGCCTATCTAGGACTGTATCAATGGAACTGAAAAACAGAGGGTCAGAAAGAGTCAAGTAATTTCTTTTATTCCTAATATGTACCCATGTTTGAGCTAATATTACACTGAAAGGATGCTTTAACCCTTTACCAAACAATCATGAATTTTAACAATGAAATAAAGCTGAGAAAAAATGCTCTTAAAAACATTGTAGGAAAAGGAGAAAATGCTGGTAACCAGTATTTTCTCCTTTTCCAACTATGTTTTCCAACTTTTCAAAGAAATATGAAATCTTTGGAGTAACAATTAATTTTTCATTTGCAAATCCTTTCAATTTGGATATCAAAAATTTTGTCATCTGGTAAAGAGTAAACAATAATGATATAATTTTACTATATAGCAGCTGCTCCACAATTTCACAGAATACTTCTAGATTGTACAACCAAATGAGATTCTATTCTTTGATGCAGTTTGAAGTTTTGAGCATGTTTTTTATACTAAACAAGAGGGCCATGATGGCCCTGTATCGCTCCACTGGCTATTAAGTAAAAACACTACAAGCCAAACATTACAATATTCAGCAAATTGATTTCAAACACGAGGACATGCAAACATTTTTCTATCTTATCCTACGAGAAAGTTGTGATCCATGGGCAAAGCCAATTTTGATCGCAAAGCTATAATTATTTGAATCCTGGTGGAGGTCCACAATATAAAGCTCCATACCAAATAATTCAGTTCTTGAATGTTATAAACAAGAAGATTTTCAAATTTTTCTCAATGAAAAGCCCTGTAAAACATGAAACCCATGAGACAGGGCTAAATCTAATAGCCTTAGTCTTTATAATGGTTAGTAACATGATGACTTAAGATAGTTTTCATTACAAAAGCCCATGTAAAACTGGTGACCTTGTGTTCCGTGGTGTGGGGACAAACTTGGGTCAAGGACTATAATTTGGGCCCTCCTTGTAGAGGCCCACTAGATAAAGCTACATGCAAAATTTGGTAGACCCCATGGCTATTATTTGAAGGAACTTGGTAGAGGCCCACTAGATACAGCTACATGCCAAATTTGGTAGCCCTAGGCCTTACAGTTTCAGAGAAGAAGATTTTTGAAAATTTTCTATATTTTTCAGTTTTGTTGCCATGGCAACCAGAGTTTTTGAAGGAATAAAATTCTGTCATGGGATTCTGAAGAAGACCATGGCAGGATCATTTCTTTGAAGTTTCATCAAAATTGGATAAGTAGTTTCAGAGATGTTTGAAATAAAAGTTAATGCACGCACGGACAGATTGACGGACGGACCTTCAGTGCCAGTAAAAAAACAAGTATATACATCAATCTCAGTTTGAAATATATCTTTTTAACCTATTACCAGACAATCCCTACTTTTGATGACCCTGAGAAAGAAGGCTTTAGAAAAGCATTTTCTCCTTTTCTTACAATGTTTTCTACTGTTCACAAAACAAATTTCAAATTTTCAATCACTTTTATTTTGTCGTCTGCAAGTGCTTTCGATTTAGACAAGCCTAAAATATTATCGTTTGGTAATGAGTTACATGTGTGCTAACAATTGTCATAATAAATCACTAAGATTTTTTTTCAAACTTATTTTATTAATACTTTTTCTAAGCTAGTCATCATCAAACAGTAGACATGGTGTATTAATATGAACACTTCATAGTTTGTAAACACAGTCAGATATGTGGAGGATAATTTTTTGTTTTGGTGTATGATTGAAAATTCTTTTATTGAGTTGAAACAAATGCTAAAAGCTCCCCTTGAGCACGTTGTGCTCAAATGAGCTAAAAAGTTAACATACGGATGGACGCACAACAGACAACGGGCCATAACATAAGCCTGCTGGCCTTCGGCCAGTGGAGCTAAAAAACTTGTCTAGCACCAATCATGTATCACTGCAGCTAGATAATCAAGGGAGGTAAATAGTAACGAACTTTATCTTTCATAAAAAGAGTTATTTCCCTTGATTAATGTTTAAATTGAAGTGACAATATTTTGAAGCCCATGTTAAACTTGCGATCCCTGGAATGAAGGCAATTTTGACCCCAGACCTACAATATGAAACTAGAATGTGTGGTTATAAACAAAAAGATTTTTTAATCTTGCCCAATAAAAAGTCATGTAAAACAAGTTTGCTGAATAAAAGGCCCTGTAAAATATGTGATCCATGACACAGGTTTATCAAGTTTTCACTATAAAAGCCAATGTAAAACTTGTGACCCCTGGTGTGGAGTCAAACTTGACCCCCAAAGTTAAAATTTGGGCCCTCTTGGTAGAGGCCCATTATATAAAGTTACATGCAAAATTTGGTAGCCCTAGGCCTAAATATGGCTATGTACAAGTAGATTATTAAAGTTTCCTTATATAAGACCATGTAGAACTTGTGACCCCCTGGGGTGGGGCTACATTTGATCCCCCGGGCTATAATTTGGGCACCCTTGATAGAGACCCCCTAGATAAAGCTAAATGCAAAATTTGATAGCCCTAGCCCTTATAGCTAGATGCGAAAGATTTTCCTATATAAGACCGCCCATGTAAAACATGTTACCCCCCGGAGCGAAGTCAAATTTGACCCTCGGCTATAATTTGGACACCCTTGGTACAGGTCCACTAGATAAAGCTACATGCCAAATTTGGTCGCCCTAGGCCCCATGGCTAGGTCAAAGAAGAATTTTAAAGTTCTCCCTATATAAGCCCATGTAAAACTTGTTATATAAGCCCATGTAAAACTTGTTACCCCCGGGCAGGGCCTAATTTGACCCCAGGGCTATAATTTGAACAATCTTGGCAGAGGTCCACTAGATAAAGCTACATGCCAAATTTGGCAGTTCTAGGCCCTATGGCTAGGTAGAAGAGGAATTTTAAAGTTCTCCCTAAATAAGCCCATGTATAACTTGTAACCCCTGGGGCGGGGCTAATTTTGACCCCAGGGCTATAAATTGAAGAAACTTGGTAGAGGTCCACTAGATAAAGCTACATGCCAAATTTGGTAGCCCTTGGCCTTACGGTTTCAGACAAGAAGATTTTCAAAGATTTTCAAAATTTTTCAGTTTTGTTGCCATGGCAACCAGAGTTTTTGAAGGAATTAAATTCTTTCAAGAAATTCTGAAGAGGACCATGGCAGGATCATTTCTGTGAAGTTTCATCAAAATTGGATGGGTAGTTTCAGAGAAGAAGACGTTTTAAAAAAAAGTTAACGCACGGACGGACGGACGGACGGACGACGGACAACAGGCCATGACATAAGCCCGCTGGCCTTCGGCCAGTGGAGCTAAAAAATAATTGATAATCTTACCTACTTTCATGTTCCCCCTAATAATATTATTTCATTTATCCATGTAGATTACACTTGCAGAACAATTATCAAACAGAATACCAACCATATACAAATAAAACCCTATAAAAAACAAGCATTCTGATGGTATTGCATAGCAATACCTAGTCCCCTACCGGTCCGTATATATCGCTGGCACATATAGTTTGTGAAACTATGTGGAGGAGAAAGAACGTATTTGACCCCCTTTCAGAATTATAAGCATCCTGTCTGTCTTTGTATGCAATGCCTTAATGAAAGTCAGATATATAAACATTTTTCCTTGTTAATGTAAGTTCATTGAAGAAGTTTTACTAAGACAAGATGTGTTTATGAAACTCAAACTTGATCTGTAATTCATGGTGGTTGACTTGCACATAAAAAATCAGCTCAATATCTGCCAGCGTTTAGAAAAAAAGTCCGGAAAACTGTTTTTTCGGGTAAAATTTCTAAGTCCAAGGCCCGTAATTTCGTCAAAAATCAGTGGACCAGAAGGAAACTCAAACTTGATCTGTAACTCATGGTGGTTGACTTACACACCAAAATTCAGCTCAATATCTGCCAGCGTTTAGAAAAAAAGTCCCGAAAACTGATTTGTCAGACTGACGGACCGACGGACGGATGGATGGACGGATGGAGTGCAAACCTAAAGTCCCCTTCGGCTTCACTGGTAGGGGACTAATAACCTCCTCCAGACAACTCTTTTGTCAGACAACAACCATTACTATTTTACAATTATCAGATATACTGTACTTACTTAATTGGAATAAACTGTTTTTCCAGCATGACCTGAATTTCCTGTTTAGGCCAGAATTTTGTTTCTTCCACAGTCCTCTCAATGAGAGACACCATGTGACTGCTTGTCAGCCAATGTTTATTTCTTCTGTCCTCTAAATTATTCAGCAATGTCATAAACTGTCTTTGAAAAGATTCATAATTCTGTAAAAAGATAAATTGGTAAGTAATACAAATTTTGGTTTTTATGTTCCATCTTTTTTAAAAGGGAGAAAAAATGAACAAGGACTAGTATTGTTTGAGCCACACTCAGGCAAAAGGGAGTTTAATGCATCTACATAATGCTTGCAACAAGCGAAAAGGAGCATTCAGACATTTGTGCAAAGTGTCGTCTCGGATTAGCCTGCGCAGTCAGCGCAGGCTGATCTGAGATGGCACTTTACGACTACATTAGATTTTGTGCTACAGTAGACTTGCGTAAAACAGAAAATTACATAAAAACGGAAAGTGTCCTCTTGGATTAGCCTGCGCAGACTGCGCAGGCTGGTCCGAGACAACACTTTACGCAAATGTCCGAATGCCCCTTTTCGCGTGTTGCAGGCCATAATGCATTGTACCAATCAAGGCATCACATAATTATGGATTCACAAAATCCATTTTGTCTAACAACCAACTGAATCATAGGGTACATTGGTCCTTTGACACGCAGAAAATTGACCAATGGCAAAAAGTTTCGACCCAGGTTAATCTGCGCAGACTGTGCAGGCTGACCCGAGTCGATACTTTTTGCAGATGCATTAAACTCCCTTTTCACAAAGCATGGCTCATTTATACAGTAAAAAGTCTTGGGACCACATGAGTCATACAGACAGTGGCTGATCAAGTATAATGCTAGACTGCCGTCCATCTTGGCCAATATTATGTATAAGTACTGGTAATAGTCATTCCTTCACAAGCACAATTCCATCACTTATCTCTAACTGATTAACAAATACTACAGGGTGTCATCAACTACATTTTAAATACAAAGATAAGCCATTTAATTGGTTGAAATACTAAGTCACAGCTGAGGATGACAGGCTTTGAAATTCAGTAATATGACAAATTCAGAATGGTGAGCAGATATGTCCAAAAGCTTCACCCAACTTATGAAGTACAATTTAATTCGGTATTTCTTACCTGCCCAGAGTTTGAAATTCTCACGTATTTACTTGCAAAATGCAAGTCAAAATTGGAAAATGCAAGCCAAAATTTCAAGCACTCGAGAAAAATGCGAGTGCAAATGATTGAAGGTCAATTACCAAAATGTACTTAATTTTACATGTGAATACAAATAAGGTCTGCATAAACATCGGTCATGTCGCACTGAGAATACCCTTCGATGGTTGTTAATTATTTTACACGTCACTACTGAACCCTCCCAGTTGTCGTTCGTTATCTGAGTTTTGTGAGCCAAGTGCGTTTGTCTGCACTCACGGCCAATACCACGATTTTGCGTTTTTTTATAGGAAAAAACGGTAAGCGAATTCAATGTCTGATTATAAAACAGAAATATTTGTCAATCTTTCCTGAAAAGATAATTATCATGAGTAAATGAGAACCAAGTTGGAAATGGTGGATTCGCTATACCAGGTATCGGACACACAGATATTCGAATGTGATACGTCCGTAATTCATTAACAAAATTGTCCACCATTGTCAATTTTATGGAAATTTAACTTGCTTTGAGAACAGACAAATTACAGTTACAATAAAGCCTTAAAGTAAACAAAGTGGGTATTTAGTTTAAATGCATTTAAATTTATATCATACCATTTAAAAGTATGGAAACTATTGTGAAGATGACAATCTGTCATTGTAAAGTCGGTCCAAGTGCTAGTCGCTGACAGAGAAATTAATTTCAAAACTAGGTTAAAACCTGCCAGGTAGCTGTGTCTTTTGTTTACTTTTTGCCTGATTTCAAAATTCTTTTTTCTGCCAGCAACTAACACATGGCCGTATCACACGATAACAGACTGTCATCTCCACAATATTTTCCATAATTTTAAACAGTATAATTTAAATTTAAATGTATTATGACACCTGCTTTGATATTTTGGCCTCTAATGGGCCTTTAAACTGGAATTAAATTGATAGTTAAATCCTGGTTTATAATATCAATTAACATTCTTCTTTTATTCTTTAGTTGTTGTCCCTAGTCGACAGGTCAAGTAATAGAATTGAACGGTTTGTACGGGCATTCCACTATTGGTAGGCATGCTGGGCGAGTCCAATTCTAATTTTGCTAGTGGAAAAAGAAACCTTTTGCTAAAATTTGCCAGCGGATAAAAAAACGAAATTTAAACCCTTTAAACCCTGCTGCCAATAACATAAGATTTTCCTTTTCAAAACAAACAAATACACATACAATAGAGAATGACTTAATAAAATTCAGTTGGGATAAATCAAAATAAAAGAATTTTATTCACGGATTCAAGTTCATACAAAAACATCAAAGGACATACAAAGGAACAGGCTGTTCTCATTGATGTTTCTAGACCTGTGCAAACTCTGAGACACCTTTTATGTCTCTATTACTCCACAGAAAAATCGTAAAATATTAACTCTTTACCACAGGAAAATAATTTTGACTAGTCCATTTTAAAAAATCTGCAGATAACAAATTTTGCTCAAATTCTGATATATGTTGCTGAAAGGGTGGAAAACATTAAGGGAAAATGAGAAAATGCTGGCTACCAGCATTTTCTCATTTCACCTAAATGTTTTTGAAAGCTTTCTTTCTCAAGGTTATTAAAAGTTGGGATTGTGTGGAAGAGGTTTTACCCTTGTAGCATTGACAAAAACAGCCTTAAATTTACAATTTACAATATGGCCTGCAACACGCGAATAGGGGCATTCGGACATTTGCGTAAAGTGTCGTCGCAGATCAGCCTGTGCAGTCCACGCAGACTGATCCGAGATGACACTTTACGACTACATTCAATTTTGTACTACATCAGAATTGTGCGAAAGAGAAAATTGCATAAGAACAGAAAGGGCCATCTGGGATTAGCCTGCGCTGACTGTGCGGCTCATCCGGAATGGCACTTTACGCAAATGTCCAAATGCCCCTTTTCACATGTTGCAGGCTATGTCTGCATCTTTATTACAGATTTACAATGTTTGTGTCATTATTTAGCACTTCAAGGTTGAACCCACTTGGAAGTTCCTATTTTGCCGCAAAGATACATAAGAAAGAAAAGGTGAAAGAAGAAAAATTCTATTACCAGTGATTTATTCATGAGATGGCTGAACATTTGGGTTAAATCATTTTGGGGTTCTGATGTTGTTTTTTTCTGAAAAAGGCAAATAAAATCATCAGTTCTGACAGCAAATATAACCTCTTTACCAGAGGACAAAAATTTAGACCTATCCATAATGAAAGTATTTGTAGATGGTGTATATATGACTGAATTCATCTTTGCATGGGTAGACAATATTGTTGGGAAAAAAGAAAGTGCTGGTTAAAAGTTTTTTCTTCTTTTTTTCTCCTTTTTACTTATTGTCATAAGCCTTTGTTGACAGGATAGTGATCATTTGCTAACCCTATAAGAAACATTCCCAAGACTCTGAGGAAAAACACTTTTGAAAATTTTGGCAAATGAGAAAATGGTGATAAGTAGAATTTTCTTCTTTTACCACAATGTTTTCTATCCTTTCGAGGGCAAATCCAATCAACCAAGCTGCACTTTTTTTTTTAACCACATGCAAATGATTTCAGTTTGGACAAGCCAAATATTTTATCATTTGGTAAAGAGTTAAAAAGCAAACTAATTATTGTCACCTTTGAATTACTGCTACGCTTAATTTTGCATTTGAAACAAGCATATTCACTGGTCTTTTAGACAAAAAAACAGAGTTGTTGTAATCTCAAACATATGAGTCATGCTCTGGTAAAAGGGGCTTAATGCATCTCCGTGATCCATGGTACCAAACCAGCCATCACATAATGATAGATCCAAATTATCCCCTTTTTTTAACAACCGACTTTATCATGAGGTAGACTAGTCCCCGGACATACAGAAAATTGACCAATAGCAAAATGTTTTGGCCAAGGTCAGCCTACGCTGACTGCGCAGGCTGACCTGGGTTGATACTTTTCGCAGATGCCCCCTTTTCACAGAACATGACATATATTTTTTTCAGTTTTCTTCAGATACAGCACTATTAATCTTTACCAGAGGACAAATTCTAGACTCTTCCATACTGAAGGCTTTAGCAGACAACAAATTGAACTTAGCTTAACCCTTTACCACACAATCCCTAGTTTTAACAACCCTAAGAAAGACGCCTTTTGAAAACATTGTGGGAAAAGGAGAAATGCTGGTAACTAGCATTTTCTCCTTTTCCCACAATGTTTCTACCCTTTCCAAAACAAATTTCAAATTTTTAGTAACTTTCATTTTGTCATCTACAACTGCTTTCAATTTTGACAAGTCTAAAATTTTGTTGTTTGGTAAAGAGTTAAATGATGGAATTTACTTTTAATAAGGGCAGAAATACATTGTGGGAAAAGGTGAAAATGCTAGTAACCAGCATTTCCTCTTTTTCCCACAGTGTTTTCAAAAGCCATATTTCTCAGGGTTCTGAAAACACAAGATTGTGTGTTAAAGGGTTATTTACAAACAGACAAAATAAAGATATACTTTTTCTTGCCCAGACCAGAGATGGTGTTGTGGAATAGCTGTGAGCTTTGACTGACTTCTGCCTAGAATACTCCCAACAGTTGAAGTGTGGCATTTATATTTACAGGCATACAGGGTCTGTCCTCTTGGGTAAAATATGTGCCCTTGTACAAAAAATATCTGAAATGAAACAAGGTTCTTAAATAGAATGCTCTTTTTCATAATTGAAGTCATTTGCATCAAATTTGCATTATGACTGAAACTGACTGGCACTTACAGAAAGGCAGAAGGGCACTTTCTCCATGTGTCATTCTGTTTTTCTATTAAGGCTTGATTGCAAAAAAAAAAAAATGTCAAAATACACCTACATGATTTTCAAGGATGAAGTACTACTTTCTCATTCAAAGGAGGCATGATTTGCTTTTAAGGGTAAGTGTAAATTCAGATCAGATGGTAGTCTGATTTTGTACACACATGATCTGCGACTTCATTCCAAAATCGCCTGAAAGTCCCTTCATTTTCAGAAAAATTGTATCTTTTGGACTTCAAGAAAAAAAAAATGAATATATATTCACTTGGCAGTGAAATATCTAACCTTTTACCTGACAACAAAATCTTAGACTGTTCTAAATTCAAAGCATTTGAAGACAACAGTTAATTTTGCTAAAATACCAGGATTTTTTTCTAAGGGGTAGATAACATCATTTGAAAAGAAACAACTCTGGTTACCTGCATTTCTCATTTTCCCAAACTATCTTTAAAACCCTTTTCTATCAAGGCAGTTAACACATGCGATTATTTGGTAAAGAGTTGATGCAGTTTTCAGGTAAATCACTGTAGCTAATGCAGCGTTTCTTTACCTTCTATATTCATTATAAATAATCAGCAGTGAAAGTGTAATGAATTATGGTACTATGACTATCATCATTCCTCAAACACAACTTGTATAAGCCAAGATTTAAACTCATACTCATACTCTTTATTCAAGCTTTAAACACTTACAGTGTTTCTAGCCATAACAGTACATACATGATGTAACAGACATGTTTTACAAAGGTCGACAGATCTAGTTTGAAAATTACAATAGACAAGGCATACTACATTAATTCTTAATATGTTCACAGATTATTTCCTTTTTTTTGGGAAGAACAGTTAACCCTTTACCTGCTAAATAAGTGAAATGAAAATTTCAAGCTGATAGTATAAACCCAAACTAACAACCCCAAGATTAAAACCCCTATGCCTTACCCACTGAGCTAACCAGGCTCTGCTGAGGCAAGATGAAGTAACCATGACATTGAAGTTTCTTACCTTACACTTGCCATGAGGTTTTTCTGTAAATGGCTGCCAGGTCTGAAGAATGCCAAACTTGATATCATAGATACCAATTCCATCTGTGATACAGACACAAAGATGTTTCATAGAAAGCAGGATCGGGTGGTGTAATTAATTCTTTACCAAACGACAAAAATATATGTAGCTCAAATTATAATTTCTGTCTTTGATATGGTAGAAAACATTGTGGGAAAAGGAGAAAATGCTGGCAACCAGCATTTTCTCCTTTTCCCTCAATGTTTCTAAAATCCTTTTTTCTTCCGGATCATTAAAACACAGGATTGTGTGGTAAAGAGTAAACCTTTCAGTAAACACACAATGTGCAGTCTGATCTTGCATCTATTGAGTCCACTTGTTCAGTAAAGCCCACTAGATACAAGTCTTCCCGAATTTCAGTGGATTGCATTTTCAACCATCAAAAGAGGGGTCTGGTCTATATATTTGGTGCTAAAAGGATTGAGTGTCTGAGCTTATTCACCATAATTATGCAGCCAGACCACATGTAGACATACTACAAAAAGTGACAAAAAGAAAAGGTATGTGTAGAAAGGAAAGTATATTTCATGAATATTGAAAACATTATGCAAATGCTGGTTACAAGCAATTGTCCCTACTGCCAGACCTGTCCAAATTCAAAGTTGTTGCAGACGACACATTAAATGTAGCTAATATAATGGAATTTGTCTTTGAAGGGTAGAAAACATTGTGGCAAACAGAGAAAATGCCGTTTATCAGCATTTTCTACTTTTTCAAATATGTTTTCTAAAGCCATTTCCCTTTGGGTTGTTTAAAAACCTGGGATTCTTTGGTAAAGAGTTATGATTTTACCCAAGTCAGCTGTATTTTACTTGTAAACAAACCTTCACCAGCATCATTCTTGCATCCAGCAATAGCTATATGGGTTGGATCTATTACCACCATCCCACAGTTACCATGTATTCTGGAAAGGACCTCTGGTAAATCAGTCTTCTCAATGGATTCACATTCTACAGATACTTTTGTAAGGATGCTATTACTCCCTATGAAGAAAAAAAATGAGAAACTAAAGATCAATTTTTCGGTTTTATCCAATACATACAGAACATTTACGTAACAGTATACCGTATTTTCCGGACAATAAGCCGCTGCACTGTATAGGCCGCACCCTTTCATTTTAACCATTTTAGAAATAAAAAATATCATATAGGCAGCACAGGCACATAGGCCACAGCCAATATGCTTGGTTAATGTATAATGTCATTCATCTTTACAGATTTATGTACTGATATATGTATTATAAAAAACAAATGAAACAAAATTACTGCTTGTTTTTACTTTTTTCACTGAATGGAGTGATTTCCCCTTCTAGAGATCAAATCACCTAGAGGATTTGAGACTGTCATCATTCTTTTTAAGGAATTTCTAAATTGTCAAATTGTCACTTCGATTGATAAATTGATGGCACACAGAAAACAACATCTTGAATTACATTCGCAGTCAACCACTGATTGGTACCGATCGACAATCAATAGGTGTTAGAATTAAGGTTGGTGTGAAAACCAAGGTCAGTTTTAACATGTTCAAAAGCCTACGAGCAAATTAGTTTATCTACTAATTATGGTAGGCATTCATGTTTGAAAAATACTTTGGGACTGTGAACCAAATTGGCGTCCACATGAGGAAACTGGTTTTCATTTACTTTTAGTTTTACAGGCCGCACTTAAAGATCATTTAGAAAAATAAAATTAACGCCGCTTCATCTTATAAGCAACACCCTAAAAAATTTCCACTTTTTTAACAGATAGGCCCCAGCCTATGGTCCGGAAAATACGGTACTAGTAATCTCCTTTTTTCAATTCAAAGCCCGGACTTAAGAACAGGTCAATGGTTTGATCCCTAGCTTGGCCAATTTCTTACCGAGGACTGTTGATAGTAATTGCGACAGGATTCATTCCTCCATCACTGCTGACCATTTTTTCAACAATTTTTATGTGGGAAAGCAGCCATTGGCTTTGAAAGAATATTGTGTGAGGTAGTGGTAAAAGGGTAAAAGAAACTCAAGGTAAGCATGGATAGGTGTACTGATCACCGTGATATAACTGAAATAATGTTGTAAATTGGGTTAAACATCATACAATCGACCAATCAATCCTTTTTCAACAATGCTCTCGTCCCTTCTAAGGGCAAATCAAGTAATTTGATCCACACGTAATTAATCAGTTAACTCTTTACCAAACAACAAAATCTTAGAGTGGCCCAAATTGAAAGCATTTGCAGACGACAAATTAAGTTGGCCTAAATGAAAAAAAAATTGCCCTGGATAGGATAAAAAACATTGTGGAAAACAGAGAAAATACTGACTAACAGCATTTTCTCCTTTTCCCACAATGTTTTCAAAAGTCTTCTTCCTCAGAGTCATTAAAAGTTGGTATTGTGTGGTAATGGGTTAACCCCTAAATTGTGTGGTAATGGGTTAACCCCTAAATGCACAGACTACTTTTGGACTTACCCCAAAATTGCAAAATAACACAAAGGACAAACATTTGAAGCTGATTTTATTGTTTTTTTTTTTTCATTAGTCTGAAAAATCTTTGTAGAAAAAGAAGGGATTGTTTGACATTAACGCTTGCTTCCTTTCCAACAGTGTTCTCTAATGCTGTCAAGTGCAGAGAAGTGCAAAGCCTGTAATGAATTCACCCTTTTTCACACAGTTCCTGATGGAGAAGATCATGAAAACATTGTGGAAAAGGGGAAAAATGCAAGCAATCTGCATTTTATCAAATTCTCACATCTATTTTTTTTAAATCCTTTTCATTTTCCTTCTCTCACAATTACTTCTTCTAATCCTTTAACAGACAAATAAAACAAGTTATTTCGTTGAAATGATATCCTCTGCCAAAAAAGCTCCCTTTTTCCATGACACTGCATTAAATAAAAAAATCAAAAAGGAATATCGGCAGACTATCATAAGGGGCACATGTATGAACTTTCATCAATTTTTGCCAAGAAATTTAGAAGATGTCTGTCCAGATGGAAGGATGGATGCAAAATCTATATCCCTCCACCTTCGACGTGAGATCATAACTTGGTCTGCATACTCTTCCAATAATTTCTAAAGATTTTTTAGAGTTAAGTACCGGGTTAGGAAAATACTCACAAAGAACATAGACATCTGTTTGGTCTCTATTTTGGATACTGTCTATGGAGCAGATATCTGCATATTCATCCTTTACAGATAGTAATGCTGAGTCCTGGCTCCACTTTGATTCCCCACTTTTGAACCAATTAGCATACAAGTGAACTTGGCCCTGCAGAAATATAGTCAACTCATAAATATTCTACTCTTTAGTTACAGCTTCCTTAACCTTTTACCACATGATCTGGTGTTTTCACGACCCCAAAGGAAAAGGCTTTTGGAACACTGTGAAAAAAGGAGAAAATGCTGGTAACCAGAAAATTAAACGATAGCAAAAACTTCCAACTCATGTCAGCCTGCATGGACTGTGCAGGCTGAGTTGTGTCAATACTTTTTACAGATGAATTAGACTGCTTTTCATAGGCAATGACTTGAATAAAAGCAGACAAAGTTTAAATATAGGATCTGACATGAGTTGGTGTTTGAGATAAAATTTTATTAAACGAGTCAGGGGAAAATGTTATTAAGCAAGCTTTTTCTTGACGAGTTTAATAAAATTTTATCCTAAATGCCACTGAATGTCAGATTCTTTTTATCACATAACGATATTTCACAAATTATAGATCAGAAGATGCAAAACCATAGATGCACCCGCAGTAATATCAATAAAAGTCATTCACGTCTATGAAATACGTCAAAAATGACGTCACACAATTGTGATATTAAACATGAATAATGATAAGAAAATTTGTAATGGATATATTAAACTGAAAACAAGGCAGGTTATGTGATAAAATGATTTCAGTGGTCATAAGAACATAAAGCAATTTTTGTGAAGTGAAAGTTGTTTCATATCTTAAGTTTGTTACCTTGTTAAATGGTAGATAGGCCAGTGGCCCCAAGATAACGTAAATTATATACTATGTGTACTTGCAATTCACAAGATAAAGATATAAGCAGTAACCTACCTCTGATTTAGCTACAAACATGACACACAGATTCAGTGACAACATTACAGCTCTGCACCATAATATAGATTCTCCCTGTTTCAATGGACCAGTCTTATGCTCATCTTTAATACCATCCAAAAACCCCACACATCCATTACTGTACAGTAAAATTATTTCATGAAAGTCTGGTAATGTAAAAACCTCATGGATCTTTGTTTGAGACTGAAATCATAATTTGAAACACCATCTAAATCTTAAGTACTGAGAAAGTGGAGAAAAGAGGGGAAAGGGATCGGGATCAGAGAAGAGAGGAGGGGAGTATAAGGGAGGAGAGGGAAACAGAGAAAAGTGGAGTGTTTGGAAAAAAGCAAAGAGCAGGGCAGGGTTATGGAGAGACAGAAAATATAAATCCCTATCAATAATGAGAATGCAGTAAGACAGGAAATACAGTACCTGCAATAATTTGTGTAATGGTGGCAAGTTTTCTATATTTCTTGCTATGTATGTGCAGTTTTCCTGATGCTGAGCTTCAAAAATACACAGTACATATCATTCAAGAATCTTTTTAGAGAATAATCTTTTTGTACACTAGTATATAACATGAGCCATGCTCTATGAAAAGGGGGTTTAATGCGACTACAAAAAGAATAACCCAGGCCGGTCTGCAACGTCTGCGCACACTGACCTTGGTTGAAACTTTTTGTAATTTGCCATTTTTCTGCATGTCAAAGGTCCAGTCTACCTCATGATTCTGTGGGTTGTTAGACAAAACTGATCTTATGGATCTTTAATTATATGATGAATTGCTTGGTACAATGCATCATGGAGATGCATTAAACCTCCTTTTCCTAGGGCCTGGCTGAACTGTAAATGTATTGATTTTAACACATTACCACCTGCAGATCTTTTAAGCACATTAGGGAATAGAAAAAGCAATCATTTCTTGTAACAATTGATTGGCACTTGTTTTTCAAAACTATTCATGTATTAACCTTTTACCACACAATCCCATGTTTTATTGGCCCTGAGGAAGATGGCTTTTGAAATTTTTCCCACAATATTATCTACTCTTTCACAGAAAAATATCATCAACTGAGCCAGATTTATTTTGTACTTTGCACTTACCTTCAATTCAGGTTAAATCTGAAATTTTGTTGTTTGCTGAAGAGTTATGGTAAACCCTTATTCTTTCGCAGTGTCCATTTTTACAAGAATGTTTTCGAAGTCATCACATGTGAATTTGTTTCAACGGATAATGGGTTAGATTTGTTTCAATGGATAATGGGTTGGAATCATGTAGAGGATTTTTATTTTTTTCTTGAATGATCGAAATTTATTTCATCTTGTGAACATCATTGGTAATATTTTTACGAGTGGCACAGGTTAATTTCACTGGTCATAGCCATGATTTATCAGACCTTATAAGCCACTACTGTTTACCACCTGATAAATTACCAAAAAGTATGACATGAGTAGGCAGAAATCAAACGTAAGTTACTTACATGTTTTGTTTTAGCTCTTGAAAAGTCTGCCAGGTCTCTGTCCCATAACTTCACATCCTTTGAAAAACAAAAAATTTGAAAAACGGATTATAAAGTTGCATCGGTGAAGCCAGGCTGAAAAACGCAGATTTAAGTTGATAGATCATAGAATTCAGTTTTTGTATTTAACTGAATACATGTATATTAACAGTATGAATATGGCCTTCCCAGAAAAATAAACAAGTTTCAGAAAATTGTTGTAAGAACTAAATTTTGGGTAGAAAAAACTGCCACTAACAAACTTTGTAAACAATGGTGGGAAGTCACCAAAATTTATTGCTGGATTCCACCAAGAATCATTTTGATGCTCCATCCTGAAAATAGAATTCTACTTGTGATTACAACAGGATAAATGGCATCCTCATCTTTTTTTTCGTAACAATTTTTTTTTCCAGCCATGCTTGCAAAAATGTAGCTAAAGTTCCTTTATTTTTTTGTACTTAGAAATGTTCAGCTGAACTCTCAACATGGATCTGGGACATTATCTAGCAATTTGGCATTGAAATCTTGTGACCTGGATCTTCGTGAACATAATCATTATCTACTATAATCTATTTCAACTCCAATTTCTAAGTTTACCTCATTTATAATGTATATAAGGTAGAGGTCAATTACAATCATTTGACAACCATCATGCAATATCAGAAGAGCTTACATAAATGCATCATGATCTGTAAAGCTCCAAAATGAAAGAGATTTGTTTGCAGAGGGAATTTTGTTAGCTACTATGAAAATGTTTCGATGAAGATGGATCAAAATTTACATGATAGTTAGTCACTGTCACAAATCTTTCATTTTGATGATCCCATCTGACAGGACTTGTCAGAGTTACCCCATGTCGAACTGACCAACTTTTCTGTGGCTTTTGATCTGACAACTGAAAATAAAACAAAATACATGTATATCATCATCCAAATCCACATACCTGTTTTGGTATGACTTTATCATATAATATTTTGACACTTATTTTAAACCAGACAAGCCCATGACAGCTAACTTGGTTGGTTCCTCTGCCCTGAAGCCATGTGACTTCACTGGAGTTTTGTGATAAAATTCTCTTAGAAACCTCAGTCGCCTGAATATGGGTAATCTTGAAAACCAAAGAAAGCTCAAATAACAATCTCTTTATAATTCATGTTGTTCAAATTTGGAAAACTTGCAATGATGAGTTAGAAGTGAATCTGATATGAGATTATGTAAGGTTTTACTTAATAAATATTCCTTTTTCATTTTTTGATTTTTTCGTTTCGCTATTTGATTCACTATTAAAACTACCCATAAAACACGATAAATAAATGACAAAAGTTCTTAGTATGTTCTGTGGGATATATCCACAGATGAAAGCTATAATGATTATATATCAAAAGTGTTCCCACTTGTGCAAATTATTACGTAAATCATGTTATAAATTGAAATTCACGTAACAAATATTGGTTACACACGAGATTTCACATAAAAAAAAAACATGGACAAAAAAGGCCATTATCCAGTTATCTTGTGTAAAATGAGAGGTTTTAAAGTTACTTGTTACCCTTATTGACAAATTTTGTCAAATCAAGCAGAAATACCTATCCAGAAATTAACAGACATGAAAAATTGATCGCTGCAAAAAACGTGGAAACCCATGACACAACAAAATGTCTCTTTGACATCATCTGATCAGAGTCACTTCAGACTGCCTTTTTAGCTTTTTAATGACTTTAAGCACTAAATTTGCATAAATATCCTAATATAACAGATGTTTTTGCTGCAAATAATCAATATGGATTGCTTTACCTCTAGTTGAAAACCATTATTGTCATACCCTCTAATATGAAATCTTACCCCCAGATTTACAGCTCAGGGGGGTAAGTGTACGCTTGAAATAGAAAGCTAGTGGGAACACTGATATCAAGCATGAATTCTTTACCAGGCCTAATGGATTAGGTGATTAACTGTACAGTGTATACAAACAAGTTTGGCGTATGCCATTTTAATGTTTCTGGATCATGTCACACTCTACGCTGCATAGCTTTTAACATAACACAGTCTTAGCCCTTTTCAGTAGATGCTCAACAAGGCGTTGAGGAGTACCCCATTGAAGTAGTCTCAATAATGAGACACTATAGTGATTTTTTTTTCATATTTGGACATTTATTGTACACCGTACCGTCTCAAGTCCATTGTAAATTTTCAGGTAGCAAAGATAGAGCGCTATACTGACTTTCTGTTTTGTCGGTTTAATCTGTATTGCAGAGAAATGCAACTAACTTTTCGTAAGAAACATGACCAAAGACAAATTATTAAACCTTTTATTACATAAAGAGCTTGTAGAAGTCGTTTATAACATGTAAATCTCGGAAAAAACACTGACGAAATTTCTCGTGCATGGCGGCCATTCTGTTTGTTTTTGGGAACGTAAACAACTCGAGATGAAATGCACGTTTTTCTCCACGTTCCACTTTTAAATTGAAAATATTTGTATTTCAAATGAAGGGTTATTAAATATGCAAGCAACAGGTATTTTTAAATCTTAGTTTTGTGCTCTATTTGCGAAATCATGAGAGTTCAAACTTGCGCACAAAATCAGTGCAGAGCTTTCAACTGCTTTTGTCTTGATCGTCTCTGTACCCAGAGGCGACCAGTCAAAAAGTAACATCGCCTTTGGGGACAGTTATCTGTACTACCCATTGAAGTTACCACACAACGACAGTGGGATAGAAGCCTTTAAAAAACATTGCTGGTAACCTAGCATCTTGTCCTTTACCCCATCAAAATTTTCTACTCTATTAAAGAAATCAAATTTTATCATTTGAACCACATTTAAATTGTCGTCAAAGTCTGCAAAATTTAATGCTTTCAATTTGGACATGTCTATATTTGTCCCGCGGTGAAGATATAGTATCGGTAAAAGAGTGTCAAACATGATTTCTAATCAATGATGAAACGTTTATTTAAATGTACTTCAATGACGTTCTCCAAAATCGTAATTTAAGGCGCCGGTAACTGGTCAATCCATCAAGTCAAAACCGTAACATCTAGCCGCGAATACATATTACAAACACCATTCAGACACTAACTTGTAAATTCATTTGACTAATCTACCTTGTATATTACAAATGATTTTCTTCTGTTGGACAGCAATATATTTCCTTCCACATCAGCGCCTGCAATGTCGATAATGTCTCCTTCATTCAAGATCTTCGTGAAGGAAATGCTTTCCATGAGCGCTGCCATCTTTTATTAAAGGTATTATACCAATAAATTCATATATCTTCCCCCAAACTGCCGTGCTGAGAAAATGACCCCAAATAAGATTTAGATATTTTTTTCAAAATAATTCTTCAGTATTTTTATCATTAACTGTTATTTGTAAAGAAGGGAAATATCAAAGAAGCTGTAACCCTATTCTCATCAGGAATAAATTAGTTAAATCATATTTAGGGGTTTGTAACTCTTTACAAAATTGTGAGTTTGTTGACACAGTATTTGATGACGTTTTTCACAAGCGGTCTGTGAGAATGTCCTCAACACAGGATCTAAAAGAAGGTTTGGAAAATATGTTTAAAACTAAACCAAAACTATGTGATACCAAACAAACTGATAATCACTGAGAAATAGAATGAATGAGAAAAAGGTTTTACATTAAACCTTAACTATTGCAAATGTTTGTTTCATGTCATTGAAGCACTTTCATATAGAGAGCAAGTATCAACATGTGCATTAGGAAACCTTTAGCTGGATATGTCATCAAGATAGATATGTCACCAAGGCTCCTTTATAAAAATAGCGAATCAAAATGATTACTTATGATAGAAGAATTGCTTTCTGTGTGCAATGATGTATTATACTTTTTAAATAAGTAAACAGAAGCACTGTGGGTATGCATAAAAACACTGGGGAGCTTATCCTGATTGATTGATTTTTCCATTTATTTATTCTCGCAACCAGCTGCCCATATGGGCGACATCCCAGAGAGCTGTTAGTTATCTTACGGTGGATAATGCAAGATACAGGACAAAACCCATCCTAAGCTACGTCTGGTTTTTAATTTGCTCGATGTATAGTATCATCACACAAAATCAGGGTTCGAAATTCCCACGTATTTACTCGCAAAATGCAAGTCAGAATTGGGAAATGCGAGTTGAAATTTCAAGCACTTGATAAAAAAATGCGAGTGCAAATTATTGAAGAACATTTACCAAAATGTACTAAATTTCATCTGTAAAAACAAATAAGGTAATTCTTTTCGTTCTGGATAAATCGGTCATGTCGCGCTGAGAATACCCTTCGACGACTGTTAATAAATTTACATGTTGCCATTGAAGCCTCGGAGTTGTCGTTCGTCTGCGCTCGAGGCCAATACTACAATTTTGCATTTTTTATACGGAAAAATCGGTAGGCGAATTCAATCTCTGATTATAAAACAGGAATATTTGTAAATCTTTCATGAAAAGATACTTATCATGCACAAATAACAAAAAGAAGCAATTCTGACGTGGTGAACTCGCTAAACCAGTTATCGGACACGCGGATATTTGGATGTGATACTTCCGTAATACATTTATAAAATCGTCAACCATTGTAAATGATATTAATGAAAGTTCCTTTTTTGTTTGGTGGTTGTCTGTAGACGACAGGTTACGTAATAGACTAGAATTGAACAGTTCGTACTGGCCGTTCGTTTTTTACCATTGGTACTGGTAGGCATGCTGGGCTTAAAAAAATGCGAGTCCAATTTTAATTTTGCGAGTGGAAAAAAAAGCCACTTGCTAAAAGTTGCCAGTGGATAAAAAAATGAAATTCGAACCCTGAAGACTGCAGTTTATTATTTCATCCGAAGGACTATTAGAGCTTATCCTGAACAAAATAACAACCCATATACTTACCCATCTTGAGTTCCTTTGCAAACGAAAAGTAACATGTCACTCATATTATGAAAAAAGTCACTTTTGCACACATTTAAAATGGCTGTTTAATGGTGAGGTCAAGGTGGATGCTCTTTCAAATTTTTTGTCTTTATGAAATGGAAAGATATTTTTGTCAGTACTAACTTGAACATGAAGAATGAGAACAATCCTATCATTTTGTTCATTTGTTATCAATACATCGTTGTTTCTCCTCATCAGACAGTAAAGTGTTCTACCATGAAATATATATTAATACCATATCCTACAAGAATGATACTGTACGTACTTAGGTACATGAAGATGGAAAAAAAAGGTTTAAATTTGCTACTCAAATATAATTGCAAATCACAACTGTTTTAAGGGACTTTCAACAGTATTTCAGTCATAATTCATCAACAACTGACTTATTCATGTGAGTCGTTAGTTTGAACAGGATGAGGCTAGGGCTCTGAAGTATCTAACCAAAGAACACTCCCACAAAGAGTTTAGTTTCCTAGAAAGAGGATAAAACTTACAGCTTTCATGTTACGAATCCTACACCATCACCAATGAGCTATGAAGTATTCCCTGCTCATTATTAGCAACTTGGCCCTTTTCTTAACCCTTTACAAGACAATGCCAAGTCCTAAAAACCTGGAGGAAAAAGGATAAAACATCATGGGAAAAGGAGAATATGCTGGTAACCAGCCTTTTCTCCTTTTCCAGAAATGTTTTCTACCCTTTCAAAGACAAATCTCATAATTTTAGACACTTTTGGTGTGTCCTCTGCAAATGCTTTCAATTTGGACTAATCTAGAATTTTGCCTTTTGGTAAAGAGTTAAATGTTACAATCAACTATGTTACAATCAAGACATTAGTGCTTCTGGATAAAAAAAGTAATCTTGAGGTAATATGTGATAGCCCTTTACTAAACAATCCCAAGGTTTTTAATGAGCCTGAAGAAGAAAGCTTTTGAAAACTTAATAATTTCTGCCCTTTCAGTTACAAAAACCATCTTTTTAGCTACCCATTATTTAACTCTTTACCACACAATCCCAACTTTTAACGAACCCAAGAAAGATGCCTTTTGAAAACATTGTGGGAAAAGGAGAAAATGCATTTTCTCTTTTTACCACAATGTTTTCTAACCTTCCCAAACCAAATTTCGATTTTTTAGTCTTATTTATTTTATCGTCTGCAAGTGCTTTGAATTTGGACCAGTCTATATATTTGTTGTGTGGTAAAGAGTTAATCCTGCAAATTCTTCCAAAATGGTCGAATCTAAAATGTTATTGTTTGGTAAAGAGTTTCATTTCTTTTCAGTCATTAAAGACACACTATCAAACAGGGGAGTTCTGGGACAGATTAAAGCAAGAATTAGAGCTGAAGTGTTCAACTCCCTGGATGACCACACAGAACCAAAGCCACCCTTAAGCAATGAGAACATGATCATAAATGAGCTTATACGAGAGTATTTAGAGTTCAATAAGTACAAGTATTCTGCTTCTGTGCTTGTTGCGGGTAATAAAATTGAAATCTAAAGTATCAAATAGGTGAAATTATGTACAACTCTTGTTCTTTAAGAATGACTCAAAGATAAGGTTAAAGGCTGTGTTGATAATATGATCTCACAAATTATCTCAGTGTGTACACGTAAATCCAAGATCACACTGTACACTTTGTGTAGTTTGATCTAGAGTTATATGCTACTAAAGCCATGCTTAAAGGCTGAGGTGACAACAGCCATCATTCAGTCTTGACTGTATGATCCCAAAACATGTGTGAACATGTAAATTTAGAAGAAATTTGCTAAATAATTACTCTACAGACAAGAAGATTAACCCTTTCCCAAACGACAAATTTTAGATTCTTTCAAATTCGAAACATCAGCAGACAACAAATTTAACATAGGTACAAACGTGCTTAACCTCTCTGTTAGAACAGAAAACATGGTGGGAAAAGGAGAAAATGCTGGTTACCAGCATTTTCTCCTTTTTCCACAATGTTTTCAAAAGCCTTCTTTCCTAGGGTCGTGAAAACCAGGGATTGTTTGGTAAAGGGTTAAGGACAAGCTTTACATGTATGGACAGAAAAATAGTTAAAAATTGAATTTTAACAAAACTTGAAAGGCTAATAGTTTCATTTCAAGATAAACAGCCGTTTTCTATCAGTGTTAACCCTTTCCCACACAATCCTGAGTTCTAGCTACCCTCAAAAAGAAAGCTTTGAGAACATAGTGGGAAAAGGAGAAAATGCTGGTAACCAGCCTTTTCTCCTTTTCCTACAATCTTCTCCAACCTTTCACAGACAAATCCCATTATTTCTGGCACATTTATTATGTTGTCTGCAAATGCTTTCAATTTGGACCAGTCTAATTTTTGTCCTTTGGTAAAGAGTTAAACATCTGTATATATATATGTACTGTACTCTTTCTCCAAGTGTGTGCTTAGAATTTAGGATTTACACCTGTATCACTGGTCAGGTAGTGTCAGGATAATTAACCCTTTGCCGAACAATCCTATATTTTTATAACCACAAGGATAAAAGCTTTTGAAAACATTGTGGGAAAAGGAGAAAATCTGGTAACCAGCTATGGTACATGGTGCGAATTTGTTTCTTGAACTGATGCCTTGATCTTTCACCACATAAGCCATCTTGTGATTTTAGAATCCGGTCAACCCAAGCAGCCACTAGACAGAAGATTTTTAACAGAAGAGTTGAACATTGAAGAAGATAGGAGTAGTGCTGATGTGTAAGTTTACTTAACAGAGGGACAAGTAAAAGGAATTTTTTATGCGAATCAGTTGGTTACTGATAGTTCTTTTGTTAAGTCTGATTGGATGGAGCTTTGTTTTGAAATAGAGAAAATGTCATGGGAAAATGTTGCCAGTTACTAGCATTTTCTCTTGTTCCCAAAATGTTTTCAAGAGGCCTCTTTCTCAGGGTCAGTAGAATTGGGATTTTCTGGTAATGGATTATGCCTGTGTTGTGTGTACTTGTTAGAATTTTTCTGTCACAAGAGGAAAACAAATGAGAAGGGGCTCTTGTGTGTTGAGTCTCCGCAGAAATTTCTGTGATTGTTTGGTTTCTAGTGATCTTTTGTCTGTTACAGAAAGCTAATCATTTTTCCTGTCTCCCTTTTATTTCCACTTTGAAAAGGCATAAGTTATAAATGTATGTACCAGCAAAGTTGTTGTTTAATCTTTACCAAACAATCTCAAGTTTTAATAACCCTAGGGAAAAAGACTTGAAAACATTGTGTGAAAAGGAGAAAGTGCTGTTTCTGAAAAGGTAGAATACCTTGTGGGAAAAGGAAGAAATGATGGTTACCAGAATTTTCTCCTTTTCCCACTATGTTTTCAAAAGGCTTCTCCCTCAGGCCCTGAGTCAGGGCCGTTTAAACCTGTGATTATGTGGTATAGGGTCAAGAAGATAATACTTTGCTTTATGCTTGTAAAGGCTTTATTTCTTTGATGTTGTTTTGCAGGCCATTGTTATATGGTTTAGTAGCCCAATTCATGGGTAGAAATAAAAGTATAGCTACTAGAACAGCACTGCAGGCTAGAGGTCAAAGTTCAAGATTTATAGAGGAATTAGAAAATGAAATGGGTAAAGTATTTAACCCCTTTAACAAACAATTCCAAGTTCCTGATGAAAGGGCTTAGTTGGTTTGTATGGCGGTAAACCTCATGTTCAACATCAGTTCAGTTGTATCGTGGCAGGCAGCGTACCTATATATGCTTTCCTGGAGTTTCTTTTACCAGTTCTTCGCACAATATTCTTCCCAAGCTCATGGATGCTTCCCCATATAACCATCATGGAAACGGTCATCGGCAGTGTGAGAGGAATGAATCCTGTCACAATGACTGTCATCAATGCTTCAAAAGAAATTCACAGAGCTGATGAATGGGCTTTAAAAAATATTGTGGGAAAAGGAGAAAATACTGATAACTAGTATATACTAGTTATCAGTATTTTCTCTGTGTGCAACAATTTTTGCTACTCTTTCACTAACAATCCTTTTATTTGAGCCATATTGTCATCAGCATAAGTTTTTAATTTGGCCAAGTCTAAAATTTTGACATGTGGTAATTTCTCATGACTTATTCCATGTTAAGTATCCAAATTTCAAAAACTCCTGGATGTGTCGTGAAGGGTTAAAAGGGTGTGTTAAAAACTTTATGATTCAAATTTGTACTAGGAGGAGATAAGTTGAAAGAATAATAAAAATTCATGCCTATTTAATGCAAATATGAACTCTACAAACGACAAAATTTTAGACTTGTCCAAATTGAATTTGCTAAAAAATTTTATTTACAAATATTTCTTGAAGCGAAGAAAAAATTATCCTAAAAAAGGAGAAAATGCTGGTTACCAGCGTTTTTTCCTTTTCCTACAATGTTTTTGAATGGGTTTTTCCTTAGGATTAAAATACATGTACTGAATTGTGTGGTAATCCTTATGCTGTGTCTAGATACTTGATTCCAATTTAAAATATCCATTCATTTTTTTTCCGAACTACAAGTCTTTATACAAGATTGATTATTGTTGATATCTTATAAAGTGTCCATGGAAAATTTTCATAAATTTACTGGAGGTATAGATTGAGATTAGACTCAGACCACAAAGAACATGCAGTCTAATCTTGGATCAACTCCGCCAGATACCTAAGGATGATTATACTCTGCCTAAAACCCTGGTCACATATTCAGGGAAGACCACCACGGAAGAGCTACGGATTCATTCCGGCATCCTCCGTAACTACTCGTACTGGTCAGTAGCTCTCCGTATTGTAACCGTAGTCATTCATAGTAGTCCTTGTATATCCTTAGCGATCCTTGACAATTTTTGAACTACATGCACAAAAAATTGCTATGGATCAAACAACAGCAGCGTATCCTTACAAGTGCGTATTAGACCGTACTGATACGTTCTGGTCTGTATGAAAACCTTATCAGTCTGTACTTATTTGTAGGCCCAAAATTGTCAAGGATTTCTATGGTTTGATACGGAGAACTACGTATTAGTACGGTTACACTACGTATTAGCTGCGGTTATGATACGGATTTGTTACGGAAAGTCACAATCTTTATACGTTGTACTACGGACAGGCAGGGATTCGCACGGTCTTTTACGGTTTACTACGTTGCAACATGACACAGTACGGAATTGTACAGACCGCAACTGTTTGGTAGGATAAATTCAGTATCATGTACTTCAACAAGGGTATAAATACTCCCTCTTTGTAGGACACAACGTAATTGCGTTTTGTCGTTGAGTTCACAATCATAAATCGTCAACAAATGGTGTTTGCAACAAATTGGCTGCAATTGGATATTGATATGGCACAAAATGCCAAGGCACTGGTCGAGCTGCTTGATGACATACATAGAGGTAATAATTATATTAATATCGTACCTTTAGTAATACCTTTACATTTAAGGTTACATATTTTCCAAAACATTGTACGAAACTGAATAAACATCAGCTTATAATGTGACATTCTATCAAAACAACGATGCTAAAGATGCAGGTAAAAAGATCAAATAATACTAGTAAATAAAACCGCCTCCGTTTCTGGTGGTTCAGGCGTCCCCCAACGGAATGGGAGGTCGAAGGTTGGAGCCCAGCCAGGAGCTTGTTCTGATATGGCTGGTTGGTTGGTGAACCGCCAGCTAGTTAAATGTATGGTTACTGATTGCCTGCCTGCCTGGTATAAAGGATAGGAATCGGGAGTAAAGATGCACAGAGAATGAGGTGTCTCATACGCCTGGGAGGCTGGGCTTTCCAATATGGGTGATACTATAATAAACAAGCACTTTACTTTACTTTTAAAACATAAACATTCACGAAAATTAGTGTAATTGTGAAATAAACAGCAGATTTTATTAATAGAAGAGAAACGTTATTGATCAATATTTTACATGAACCCTTTCCCATTCAATCCCTTGTTTTTGTGGGTCTGCAACAGACAACTTAAGAAAACATTGTAGGAAATCGAGAAATTGCTCAAAATGAGCAATTTTTCCATTTCCCACAATGTTTTCTACCTTATTGTAGAACTAAAGCTCATTTGCACCAATTTTACAATTGTCATCTGCAGATGCTTTCAATTTGGAGGAGGCCAAAATTTGTCAACTGGTAATGGGTTAATGATTACATTAATCAGGTAATAGAGGACAGAGGAGATGGTGGACTAGAGATTGGCTTTTACGAAGACCCCTTCAAGGCCAGTATGAGGCTCTCATGGCCGAACTTGTTGCTGAAGATCCGGCGGCATACAGGAACTTCATTACAATCGGGCCTTATATGTTTCAAGAACTTCTACATGTTGTTGGTCCAAGGATAACGAAGAAAGCTGGTGCAGACAGCCAGTCAATCCTGGATTGAAGTTGGCAATTGCCTTGAGATACTTGGCCACAGGGGACAGTTACCGGATGTTGATGTATGGTTTTCGTGTTGCACACAATACAATCAGTGGTGCGGAATGCTAAATCGTGGTAGGTCCGTATCGATCCGTGGCGATTCATACTACTCCGTATCAGACCGTTCTTATTCGTACTAACGCATACTTATACTGTAGCAAACCGTAGTGTATCCGTAGTACAATATCATCCTGATTCGTGTCGATTCGTATTAACAACCCATGTTGAACCGTAACAATCCGTATCTCTCCTGGGGCTTTTACCTACATTTTGGCAGTAGATCCGTCGAGCTCCGTACTCACACCGTTGTGTATCCTTATTGGAACGGTAGCGGACTACGGAATTTGACATTTCAGTAGTCATCCGTGATCGATTAGACCGTAGCTCTTCCTTGGCGGTTCTCCATGAATGTGTGACCATGCCATAAAAAAGCCTTGAAACAGATCTACATTGTATCTTGGTCATGTCTACTGATTGTATTGCGAAACACCACTCGGAGCATTGTCATGAATTAATGAATTTCTACCAATGAGCAATTACTCCTTTTTCAACACTTTTCAAATCTGGAATGACTTAACCCATAGTTCATGTGGGATGTTTTCCAAGTCTCTAGGTGAAAATTTATTTCAGGAGGTAATGTGTTAATCCTTTACCAAAGAATCCTGTGGTTAAACAACCCCGAGGAGGGTTTTTGAAAACATTTTGGGAAAAGAAGAAAATGCTGGTAACCAGCATTGTCTCCTTTTCCCACAATGTTTTTTTACCATATCAAAGACAGATATCATCTTATCAGCTACATAGAATTTGTCATCTGTAAATGCCTTCAATTTAAACAAGTCTAAAAGTTTGTGGTGAACATTTTATAGTGTGTTGCTTTGTGTGTTTCAGCTTCAGGAGAAGCAAATCCTATCACAGAACCTTTTATGGTCAGAGGTGGAAGACAATGATGTTTAGTGGGAAATGTGATTACCGCAGTAGATTTTTAACCTTTTCCCAAATGGCAAATTTTGGACCAGACCAAATTGAAAGCATTTTGCAGATGACAAATTAACGGTTGCTAAAAAGATGATTTTTCTATATGATAGGGTAGAAAATATTGTAGGAAAAGGAGAAAATGCTGGTTACCAACATTTTCTCCTTTGCCCACAATGTTTTCAAAAGGCTTCTATTCCTGACCCGTAAAAACCAGGGATTGTTTGGGAAATGGTTAAGGAGCCCGTGTGAATTTGAAAAAGTGATTGCAATGTTTGGCATTATTACTGCCCAGTAAATGAGTTTGACTCAATATGGGCTGAATGTAAGCTGACAGTAAATAAGGTCACTCTGGTCATGATTGATTGAGTTCCAGATGGTTTAGAATTAAGATTAGGTAGCATGTTCTGTACAATACCATCTTGACTTATATCTCACTCATGATTGTAATCCATGTCAGTATAAGGACTAATAGCTTAAACTAAATTTATTATAAGAATATGAAGAAATCAACATCCTGTGGTTTGGTCTTACCCACAGCCAGAGATTAGTGTCAGATCTTGTGAATTAAGCTTTTTTTTTTTTCCCTGAAGCCGATGACTTTTTTCTATCTTGCAGCAGGCTACCTTTAAAAATGTTGCTATTGGAGAAACTGCTAGTAAAACCAGTTGCCACAGTGCTTTTACTTGGATTGATCATTATACCCCCGCAAAACAAATGTTTTCGGGGGTATACTGAAATCAAACTGTCTGTCTCTGTGTGTGTGTCTGTCCGTGTGTCCATCTGTGTACAAAATACTAGTAATTTTATGTCGTGAACTCCTCCTACAGTCTTGCTGTTATTGTATTGAAAGTTTGTTGATACATTGATCGTATACTGAAGTTGTGCAAGACGCAGTTTTCAATCATCTACTCCCTATGATTCAAGAGTAATCTCCCCTTGAACTTAGAAAATTTTTTGTTAAATTGCCTGTTTCTATCAAAGTGCTGGCAGGGGTATTAAGTCACATTCAGTGACAGCTCTAGTTTGTTCATCTTTCTTATAGTCTATATGAGTGGCACTCTTGCAAAAGAGGTTTTATGCATATTTGTAACGCATTATACCTTACAAGGTGTAACTTAATAATGAATCCATGAATTCCAGTTTGTACACAATCAACTGAATCATGAGGTGGAATGGTCCTTTGACATCCAGAAAACATACAAATAGTAAAAGGTTTCAATCCATGTAAGCCTGTGTAGACTGCATAGGCTGACATGTGTTAATATATTTTGCAAATACTTTAAACCCCTTTTCTCAGAGCTTTGCCCATATATAAGCCGTGGTTTGTGAAAAGTGGGCTTAATGCATCTGCGAAAAGTATGGACCCAGGTCAGCCTGTGCAGTCCGCGCAGGCCGACCTGGGCTGAAACTTTTCTCTATTAGTCAATTTTCTGTATGTCCTAGCACCAGTTTACCTCAAGATTAAGTTGGTTGTTAAAGAAGTAGCTATTATGGCTCTATAATTGTGTCAAGGCTTGATTGGTATCATGCATCTCGGAGATGCATTAAGCCCCCTTTTCAGAGCGTGGCTCATATATTTTTAATACATGGATGTTTTTTGTCTGCTGCAAAATTGTTTCAGAATTAAATATGTCTAAACCCTTTACCACACAATCCCGAGTTTAAATGACCCAGAATAAGAAAGTTTTTGAAAACATTGTGGGAAAAGAAGGAATTGCTGGAAACCAGGATTTTCTCCTTTTCTCACAATGTTCTCTACCCTTTCAAAAACAAAATCCATTAATTGACCGATATTTAATTTGTCTTCTGCAATTGCTTTCAATTTGGACCAGTCTGAGGTTTTGTCATTTGGTAAAGAGTTAAGGAAAAGGTCGGTATTTATAGTTGGTAATGGAGACAGTTCCAATGAGTACCAACAACATAATGGCTTCAGAATATGAACACAGTCTTGTTTCCAGAACATTGGTTTCTCTGTTTTAATATGCCAAACCTCCACTTTTGAAGTGAGCAACATTTTGTATGTGTATATACTGAACCAAGGTAGTTTCCATGTAACATCTATCATACCAATGCAACCAGCATTCATCATTATGTTAATTAAACTCATTGTGTCATTAAACTGAAGGCAACACACAATATTTCCTGCATAAATAAGCTATGTGCTACACTTTATTGGTCACTCAACTGGTGAACTGAAACAAATTTGCAACAGACAATACTGAAACAAACTGATGAAATCTGAATAATAACCATGAATTAGGGTTTAACTCTTTACCACAAAATCCTGTGTTTAACGATCCTAGGGAAAACAGCTTTTGAAAACATTATGGAAAATAGAGAAAATGCTTATAACCAGCATTTTCTCCTTTTCCCACAATGTTTTTTATCGGATCAAAGACAAAAACCTTGATTTGAGCCACATTGAATCTGTTATCTGCAAATGATTTTAATTTGGACTAGCTGAAAATACTGTCGCCTGATAAAGAGTTAATATATGTTATAAATCATGGCTAAAGGTGAAACTGTTCTGGATGAGCAAACTCTGTTTCTCATACTGTTTGCAAAAGTGGTCAACTGCATAAAAAGTCATATTCTGGGGCTTTAGTTAACTCTTTACCAGACCTCAAAATTTTAGACTTATCAAAATTGAAAGTATTTGCATACAACACATAAAATACGGCTCAAATGATGGAATTTGTCTTTAAAAGGTTAAAAACATGGATTGAAAAGGAGAAAATACTGTTTCCCCGCATTTTCACCTTTTCCCACAGTATTTTCTAAAGCTTTTCTACTCGTAGTTGTTAAACTAGGGATTTTGTGGTTAACAGTAAATAGGCTTAGGGTATCAACATTATGTCAAGATGTATTTGAACCATTTCTTTTAGTACAGTGTACATAGAAAAATGTTGTGAATTCTTCTTGTTCACTTAATATACTGTATTGAATTATCTATCATCGTAAGTTGTTAAATAAACTTTTGAAAGTCGAGGCCCATATTATTTTATTTATTCTAGAAATCTGTTGTTTAGTAAAAAGATTATTGTATTATAAAATACAACACTTACGCCATGATAAGTTCAAACTCGTCCATGCACGGCATTAACCTTTTACTACTAAATCACGAGATTAAACTGTTTTGAGAAAGAAGGCTTTTGAAAACCTTGTTGGAAAAAGAGAAAACGCTGGTGACCATTATTTTCTCCTTTTGCTGCATGCTCTGTGCAGTCTGATCTTGATCTACACTGTCGGCAAAAGGTCCTTGAGTTGTGCTTAGCTGCATAAGCGCTATTACCCAGTTTCTGTGCTGTACATAATCTACAAAAACCTGTAGCATAATATCTTTTCTCTAGGAGTCAAAAATAAATTTTCTATTCATAGGCAAAAAAGAAAACGAGCTTTCGAGAAGTTTACCTTTAATATCACTTGTACAGTGTCTTCAGAAATTACGTATACATTTTTCGATCATTGCTGAGAGCTGCACAATCTCAGATTCATGTACAGTTATGTAACATCTAGTTCATTTTGGATGTCACAAATTAAATCTGTAATTATTTTATACATAAAAAATGCAGCAGTCTGTAAATGAAGTTGGCCTAAGACATACTGTGAAAGATTAACATAAACATTTGCACTGAAGGAAAGCACTACTCAATGGAAAATCCAGTAAAAGTACATAGTATGTATCAAGCAAGTTTATGGACCATTTCCTCTTTTGTAATCAAGTGATTTGTTTTATTTACAAGTTGCATCAGTGTATTAATATTGTGAGACCAGTCATTTAGAATGTCATTTGGATCTTTCTGCTGGGTGAAATTCACTATCCCTTCAAGGCGGTCAATTTTCGCTTGGACTGTCTTGTTAACAACCAGATTGGACAAAAATTCCTCTATCTCCTGGAAAATAAAGCAATAATCATTGGTCAAAACTGTTCCATCTTTTTGTCTTCACACAACATTCCTTCTCATATGGCTCATACAGGAGTACATCTAGTTCAAATTTGTTTTGTCTAGAACTGCATGGACATATTTTTGTATAACCACTAACAGCTTGAATATAATTATCTAAATTCATAATAGGAAGATTCTTCAGAGTTCTACGGAGTGTTCCTGAAACATGTGAATCAGGTGATTTACATTACAAAGAAGCAGGCAAAATACTTTTGCAAAAGAACATACTGCTTGGTACAAGCAGGTTTTTTAAACTACATGACTGTAGTCTGCTGTGAGACAAAGAAAGTTTTATGGATTTCCAAATATTATTAAGATCCTGGGCCCCATTGTACTACGGTAGTCACGCACAAAATTTTCATAAGTTTTTACATAACTCTAAAGAAAATATGTAAGTGTGTTTTACTGAAAATGTTTGTAACTGTTTCAAGCGCAAGTTTTTGTGTAACTTTACCAACAAAAAAACCTGCCGTAACTTTTGCATATGTATTGCCAATATCAGAGGTGCTTCAAACTAGTTAGAATAATTAAACGAGAACCAAAAGAAATAAAAATATGGATTGGCGAAGTACAGAATTTGATGGAATAAGATCGTTCTGGATGATATCTAGTTCTAAATAAGGAATTTTATGCAGCTTTTAAACACTATTTTCTCACTGTTGCATGAAGGCCATGGCACATTTTATGGATGTTTCAAGTGTTTCGTCAGCATTAGGGTATGGCCCCACAATGCCCTGCAGAAGAAAATTTCATGTTAACGGTGATTCCACTGAGGATCGAACCCACAAACTATAAATTAAATAAGGAATCCAACAATGCATAAGTATGGAGCCTTGGACGAAGCTTCCAATGTCGCTGGTCAATAATTATATCATTTTATTAGGTAACAAATAACATTTTTTCGTTACATCTATACCCTTTTCCTTTATGTCACAAATTAAACAAGACCAAGTTAGCCTTGGATTAAAGAAAAGACTAGCAATGCAGAAGGTCATTCGTTATTCTGGTGTTATCTTCATGTTTAAAGAGAGGTGTCGCTAGAAGTTTATAGAACATATTTAAATTGATTGATTAAAAAGTGTTTTCACAAATTTGAACATCATTTCAGTCATATCATACCTGTTTATGTCCTTGATTTCACAAGTGCTAGGCTACGGCTCTGAAATGTCTTGCCCAAGCACACTCCCTCGAAAGACCCAGTGCTTCGAGTGAGGATCAAACTCAGAACTTCCAGGCTTAGAGCTCTACACTCAACTACCAAACCATACCGGAAGCCAAACACTTTCTAATCCATTTCTTTGACAGAACAGAAAACATTGTGGGTACAGTAGAAAATGTTGGTTACCAGCATTTTCTACTTTTCCCACAATGTTTTCTGAAATTCAAGTGGCCTCTACCTAAGGGTCATTAAAACTTGGGGTTGCGTGATAAAGGGATAAAGACTGACAGTGACTGTCTGTTTGAACTTGGTTGATGGACCTTAAACAAAATATAAATTTGTAATTGAGGTGTCAGTTTTCACAGTGATTTTTAATGATATTGTATAATGTATTTTCATATATGTGTCATATTTAGGTATGTTTTAAGTCTGTTGTGTTTCTAATCAATCTTTTTTAACATTGTGGTAATGTTTGCAACAGTATGTACTATCTTGGAACAAATTCAGAAATATAATCATTAGTGGGTAGCTTTTTGACTGCTGTATTTACATATCATTACATGAAAGAGCGAACAATCCTCGGACGAAAAGTGAAGGACGAGGCTTGAAACAGGAAAATTGGCTTTCTTTACAGTATTTCCATACATGCATCTATATCATTACTGAAATAAAGATAATTTAAGTCCACTCTCAAGTCATGTTAAGCACTGTGTATTCAGCTTTAGATAAAATTTTCTTCCTAGCGATTCCAGCGAGAAATCGGTGTCTGCCAATTCGCGAGTTACGAAAATTATTTATGAAAACACTTACGCAAGCTTTGTAAAATGCATGTAACTTCGTAACTTTTGCATAAGTGAAAACTTGTGAAAAAACTCTAGTAAATGTTAGTAAAACGAGGCCCTGGTCTATAGTCTCAGTTTTGTTTCTTTGGAGTTGGTTACTTATGTAAGTTCAGTGGGTCCTACAGCTCATTACAATACAAATTATTCCAGCTTCAAAATGTTTACTTTTAATAATGATGTTTTCAACTCTTTGGCCTTTTTAATCTCACTCCAACAGCTCAAAATATAAAACACTACAGCCTTGTAGAAAGGTAAACCATCACTGAACTGTCTACCTGTCCATATGTCAAAAACTTGAAACAGACCAAAAGGAGACACATCAGTAGGAAAGGAATACATTCTGATATGAAAAACAAAATGTCAAACACAGCAGTTGTTTGTTTGGTTGAATTCTTCCATAAAAGAATATATATAGCAGGGCATGAAATGTAAATAATTGTTCAGCAAAGGATACAGGTAAAAGAGAAGCACACAACAGTCACTAGAGCTTGTAGCAAACTTACAGCTTCTGTTAAATCCAGCAACTCTCCCATTCTCCTCATTCTTATTCTAGTGTAGTATTTAGCCATCACCCTGATATTCTGTTTAAAAAAAAAAAAAATCCATAAAATTAATTCATTTTCTCCCAAATTTCTCTTTAAAAATAAAGAAATCCACATGATCAACTTATTTCCTCCAAAGACATCTAATAAGATGAGGGCAAGGCATGAGGTTGCAGACACTCCGCTGCAGTTATTTTTAGAAATGAATTTCACTCTCTGAAAAAATTGACATAATTGTATGAAAAATATTTGAATGTTACCCGCTCAATTGGTATGGGTTCCCCTTTTGATACTTAACAAGTTCAACCAACCTGAGTTTGAAGTAAATGTGTTAATAATGACTGAATTATCAGAAAATGTCGAAGTTTTTCACCATGACAACCAGAGCACAAAATATGACGGGGCTATAACAGTATTTAACCATTTCTTGAAACCCAGCAGAGCTGAATATTACGTGTATGGATGGTGTTCAATGCAAATTTCAATAGTATTTCGGTGATATTGTGGCGGCCAGTACATTATATCAATGCTTTCCAATAGTTCTCTTTTCCATTATTTTGCACAGTTTCCTTCCCAAGCCACTGGCTGCTTTCCAACATATCATCGAAACAATGATCAGTGGTGAAACAGATATGAATCCAGTCGCAATGACTCATCAATCCTCGCAAAGAAATTGCCTAAGCTTAGTAATAGAACCAGCAACCCCACCCCTCCGTCTCAAGTCCAGTATGCCACCAGTTGCACTACAAGGGCTCAGCTGCTCAATTGATATGGGTGCCCCTTTTGATACATAACAAATTCAACTAGCCTGAATTCAAAGTAAATATCTTAGTAATGACTGAATTATCAGGATACATTAAAGTTTTTGCACCATGAAAATGAGCATACAAATGAAAACAGGGCTATGACAATATTTCAACACTTTCTTTAAACACAGCTGAGCTGAATAGGTATCATATCACAAGCTGGTCTCAGAATTTAGTATTAGAATTGGCACACAATCCAGACTGTTAATGACCCCAAGGAAGACGGCTTTTGAAAGCATTGTTGGAAATTGAGAAAATGCAGGTAACTAGCATTTTCTCTTATTTTTATAATGTTTTCTACCTTTTCAAATACAGTTTCAACCATCTGAGCCACATTTGACTTTGTCATCTGCAAATGTTTTAGATTTTGAAAGGTCCAAAGTTTTTTACCTTGGAATAGACTAGAAAAAGATTAGTGAATACACCCACAGGTCAAATGCTAACATGCAATACACATTCCTTTGGATTCATTACAAGCATAACACAGCTTACATGTTCTACAACTCTATTTTTCAGATCTTGCCATCTTTTGGTCCCTCCTTCTTGTTTTGTGTTGAAAACATGTGTAGACGGACTGCCTGGGGAGCCAAACTTTAATTCTGATTCATACATCTGACAAAATGGTTTCCACTGTATTATCTCATCTGTAATAAAACACTTGAGAAGTTCTCTGAAAAAGAGAGAGAAAAGGTTTTCACATTACTACACCCCTCAGTGTAACATCATCATTTTGATTTTTATAACCTTCCACAAGTCAAAACTGGGTATAATGCAGTATCATTTATCCCTGGGTGATGTCATCGATCATAAGTCATAGAATCGCTATGCAATGTCATGGGTAAAGTCACTATGGCTAATTCTGCCTTGTATTTCCAAAACATGGGTGATCTACCTTCAACCATTTCCCACAGAACAAATTTTAGAAACACTTATATTCAAACCAACTGCAGATGACAATTCAAAATACAAATGAGCTGATGTTCTCTTACAGGATAGAAAACATTGTAAGAAAAGGACAAAATGCTTGTTACAAGTATTTACTCCTTTTCCCACAATGTTTCAATAGGCTTCTTACATAGGGTTCTTAAAACTCGAACTTGTTTGGTAAAGGGTTTAGAGCTGAAAGAATAATTTTCAATGTTTCTTATCTCACTATCACACATAATTTAAGATAAGCATTATGTGGCATAATAATAGGATTTTGTGACACCAGTAAAAGCACTATTTTTCTCATATAGTTGTTTTAAAAAACATGGCTTGCCCATATTTCCCATTCAGTTTCAAATGTCCCAATGGATGGTCCATGATAAGACTAACATTTGCCTTCTTTTGGATTTAAGATGGGTAGTTATATTCATGCTTCTTTCACTACATTTTTTGCCCTGGACATAATCGTGTTCATGGAAATTTCCCTAAGTCTATGTATGTTTTCACTATTAAGACAAATTATGATTCATGAGATAGAAGGTAATTTATGTGATGAATGAATCGGACATTCATTTGCCCTCTGAAATAAAATTAAACCTGTCACAACAAAATTGTTATTAAACATTCAATAGGCATGCAAAATATATCTTCAGTTTGCAATTAATATTTTTTGTTAAAGTAAATGGTAGGCATAACATATATTGTGCAATATTACCTCTGAAATTCTATAATCATTCTGGTGTTCATGTTTTACTTTTATTTGAGCACAATAAATGGAAACTAGGCATAGTATCTAACAAGATGCATACAAATTATCATGAAAGAAACAAACATATGAGACATGCTCTAAGAAAGAGGGGGTGTAATGCATCTCCAGAAAAGATCAAACTAGGTCAGCATGCGTAGTCCAGGCTGACATAAGCCGAAACTTTCAGCTTTTGGTAGATTTTTCTGCATGTCCAAGGACCATTCTACCTCAGGAATCAGTAGGTTGTTAGATAAAATGGATGTTATGGATCCATAATTATGTGATGATTTGCTTTGCATCTATGTGATGCATTAAAACTCCTTTTGCCAGAGCATAGCTCATATAAGGGACATTTATGTCTATGCAAAAAAGAAACTCCAATGCAAATGTAAAAGAATAGCAAGCATTCAAAGGTTAAAAGCTTTGTGAATATTTTTTGTTCACCATGCATGCTTTCCTTAAATCATACTGGAACGACATTTTAGTAATAAATATATGCCCTATCTTCAGTGCCTCTGTTTTATTAGGAGTACATAAAATCTGACTATAGTACAAAAAAAAAGAAAATTAGGACTTATAAATTTTGGAAATTGTGCCCGTGAAATAAAAACTTACTTATATTTTGGTATATCTGCTAACAATTTGTCTTCATTCACCCTGTGGATCATGTCTGACTGCTCATTGTCATATGGAGACAAAATCAAATACAGCACAACATAGCGCAGAGCCTAAAATCATACATAAAAAGATGGCTTCACATTCTGTTGAAGCATTTTTTTTTTCATTATAGCAATGCTAAAAGAGGATAAAAAATTCAGTCTATACTTATTTTCTTCACACTGATAGTAAAACAAGCCCTGAACATAGTAACTGCTGCCAGATGTTTGCATTACCAATATCCACTATCAACACAGACAGCTAACGCGGTTTGGAAACTTGAACCAACTCACCAATGGATCCTAAATGAACTGCACATTTTATCAATCATGGTAGATAAGAACTGCTGTAATTCATTTTTATTTTAGATTATTCCCTTGCAACTAGGCCAGTAACATTACCCTCTATGATAAGTTTTGCAAAAGTGGTTTATTTACAACACCATGTTGAAAAAAAAAAAAAAAACCAAAACAAACCTAAATATCTATAGTTAACTTAACTATATTGGTAAACTAGAGATTTATAATTTATTAATATAACATCAAAAAGCAAGCAGACAATCTCTTGTTATCCAAACTCCTTTTCAATGTCAATCCTCAAAACAAACTAAAGTTTTCTGCACAATTGAGCACTTTAAGTGAAAAAAAAGAAATTATTAAACTCTTCAAAAGATGAAAAAATGTGTCAAACCTTCCAAGAAAGAAGGCATTTGAAAGCATTGTGGGAAATGGAGTAAATGCTGGTAATCAGCATTTTCTTCTTTTCTGACAATATTTTCTACCTTAACAGAGACAACTTCGATAATTTGTACCACATCTAAGATGTTATCTGCAAATGCCTTCAACTTGGACCAGTCTACAATTTTGTTGTCTCGTATAGAGTAAATTACCTCTTTTGCTTTTTCTGGGTTTTCCTTGATTTCTCCTGTCTCATAGACAGCTCTGTAATGTTTACAGATGGCCAAGTAGGACCCCTCATGTTCATCTAATTCTATCATCAGCTGGTAGTATTTCAATTTTAATTCCTGAAACAGACAGACAAAATGTCTTATCATCCAACAAATAATCATCCAACAACAACATACAAAAAAAATGAAAAATAATTAAGATAAGATCTGTACCCACTACTTCAAATAACTCTTTACTACACAAGCCAAAATTTTAACCACCCATAGATAGAAAGCTTTTGAAAACATTGTGGAAAAAGGAGAATATGCATTTTCTCCTTTTCCAAACACTTTGGTTCATTTCTAGTACTTTTTAATTCAACATCTACAGATGCTTTCTATTGGAAGTCTTGAATTTGTCGCTAGGTAAAGGAGTAAACAAGGCAATGATCATCATGTATGTAAAAGTTACGTATACATTTATTTGTTTTTGATAGGGATAGCTTCAATTACTAATTTAAGTAATTATGTACTCGGTCGCTCTTTCCATTGAGTACTTCAGTACTCGAAAGGATACGTCGACTATTGTCCGAATGCTTTCAAATATAAGTCATCATTCATAAGTACAGACCTTGTGTTATCAACATGTATCAGTACGCTGCATACCAAATATACAGTAAGGCAATATACGAATAATAAAACAGAAAAGGAAATGGCCAAAACACACACACACAAAAATGTTTGTATATTTAGTAAAACTGTCAAATTCAAGGTTACATTTAGCTTCAGGAATGACGAGTTCCGACTGATTGATATATTTAATTTTTAATTGTCTGTTAATCAGATGTCTGATTAACAAGTCTATCAGCGTGTAAATCTAACAAACATCAAAATGAAATGTGTAAATACAGTGACTGGTCTTAGTGTGAACAAATCTTGCATTTGTTTGATATCAAATTGCTAATTGAAAGCATTGCAAATTAACTATCAATTATGGCGGATTTAGAGGTCATTAGACATGGAGGTTTAACACGTAATTCATCCTTAATAATTTTTTGTCATCCTTATTGATCTCTTAAATATAAATGTAAAAGTAAATTAAATAGGGATTTATCCAAAAAAGAACCTAAAATTCTAATTCCCCCACCCCAGTACCTTATTACCAATATTGCTAACCGATAATAGGACATTTGATCGAGTACTGGATTACTAAGGTAATCATTCCCATTCCTAGTTTTTTAATACTATACTTACGGTAGTTGCCGGATCATCAAAAAACTTAGTATTTATTTTTTTACTGATAATTTGTGTTCGGATGAAGTCTTTCTTGGCAAGACAAAGTCTCATCTGTTCTAGGATGAATTCAACTTTTTCTTTCTTCTCCATAGAACCAAATGTCTCCACCTGTAACAAAAAAAACCCTTTTTTTTTTCAATTATTCACTGTTTAAATAGATCAACTCTTTTACCATGAAATAAGTCAGTTTTTTTTTTTTTTTTTTTTTTTTTCAAGAACTATGTGTACCATTTTTCCTTGGCTAATTTTTGTTTCAAAAGAAATATTGGAAAGACTGTGAACATTTTCAGTAACAAGCAAAACATAAAAGTATTCAATATGATACTTTATCAGATAGATCCTCACTTGGGCAAGCAGCCAATGGCTTGGGAAGAGTATCATGTATAGTCCTGGCAAAATAACTCCAGGAAAGCACGGATGGGTACATTAGTTGCTGAAATTCAACTGAAATGATATACTGAAAAACAGCCTTATTTAACATGCAAATAAACAGATCCTCACTGTGTCAAACTTGCTTATTCCATGTTGTATATACCAAACCTTCAACTATATCACTAAATTTCTACCTGCAGTTCCTGCAGTATATCAGCTGCCTCTGCAATTTTGCCCCCATCTTCTTTGATCTTAGCAAGTGTTCTTGTAAGTCGAGCTCTTTCTATTTCAACATATATCTGAAAGACAATGTTATACCTTTTAACTCTTTACCAGATAAAAAAATGTCAGACCTGTAAAAATTCCAAGCTTTAG
This sequence comes from Hippopus hippopus, assembly GCA_946811185.2. Taxonomy (NCBI): domain Eukaryota; kingdom Metazoa; phylum Mollusca; class Bivalvia; order Cardiida; family Cardiidae; genus Hippopus; species Hippopus hippopus. The sequence goes on from OX328096.1 coordinate 23,653,682, forward strand.
CAGGGGGCAAATTTAATGTGACGCAATTGATAGAATCCTTGAATGGGTATAAAACATTGAGAGAAAAAGAGAAAATGCTGGTAACCAGCATTTTCTCCTTTTCTTACGAAGTTTTAAAAGCCCTCTACTTCACAGTCATTAAAACTGAGGATTGTTTGACAAAAGACTAACAATAACACTCTTTTCCAAAATATGTGTCCTCTGCAAATGCCATTACTGCTTACATTAGGTCTAGATTCAGTAAATACTTACACAAATGACAAAATGGGTAATCATTTTCAAGACCGATAATGTTTGAATTGTGAGGAAAACCTTCAAGGAAATGAACTATGGGTTCATCTAATTTACAAAATACCCATGTAAGACTTCAAGTGAACAGAGTTGCAGTGTATGTGCATTGAAATTAATTAAAAAGATCTTTTCCCTGTAACAAGTCCAAAACAATTCAACTCAATACATAATTATGTATTATACTCATAAAATAATTTAAAAGAGCCAATTGCTATAATTAAACAATCCCAGCAAGTACTCTGGCTTAGCTCTACTCCTTGGACTTCTTAGACTAGTAAATGAAATCAGTTTTTGAATTCATACGATTGACCAGCCAATGCTATTCTTGTCTGAAAAAATATACAGACACCGTTCCAAGATAAAACTGTACATTTCTGTGTAGTCTGACCCTAATCTATTGTCTACAGAAGTACCAAACGTTGCCCATACCAGCAGAAGAATCAAATAAATAACCCTTTACCAGACAATCCTGAATTTAATGACCCTGAGGAAGGCTTTTGAAAAAACTTGTGAGAAAAGGAAAGAACGCTGGTAACCAGCATTTTCTCCTTTACCCATAATGTTTATACCTTATCAGAAAACTTAGCTCATTTGTATTAATTTCAAAATTGTCATCAGCAGATATGCTCAGTTAGAGAAGCTTACGACTTGTCGTTTGGGAAAGAGATAGGTGATGAAACTTTATAACTTTAGTTTACCTTTCCTGCAGTCACTGTTCGTAATGTATCAATTAACTTCAATTTAATGTCCAGGTTTGGTGTTTTTTCTACATATGTACAAGCTTCCTGTATCATCTTGGTCACAGACTGTGGGGTTACAAAGCAGAGAAATATAAGTATGTATTACAAAGCTGTGAAACATTCAACAGTTTAACAGTTTACGTTGTCATCCTACCTCCTGTAGACAAAATGTTTTATCTTGCAGCATACTGCTTTTATACACATGGTGTAAACATTTTGACACATTGTATGCACATGAATGCATGTATCAGAATCAAGCTGTTTACTCATATTTTATAAAGTTGTCTGATGCAAATTTATTTCATGGGTATCAAGCTAAATCAGATACATTCTTTGGACTAAGTAAAGTGAGAAAAATAGTAAAATGACAAAGGTAAGATCTAAATAATTTCATTATCTGTATTTAATATTATTACCGATACCTGATATAAAAAAGCCCCACCTATCACTTTTAAGTTTGCTATGAAAACAATCCCATGTTTTAATAACCATAAAGAAAAAGACCTTTGAAAACATTGTAGAAAATGGGGAAAATGCTGGTACTCAGCAACTTCTCCTTTTCTCACAATGTTTTCTAACCATCCAAACCAAAAATAATTTCAAAGTTTGTCATCTGTGATACTTTCAACTTGGGCAAGTCTAAAATTTGGTTGTGTGGTAATAAGTTAAGGCAGTGTGTTTGTAATGAGAAATCCTAGTTCAATCCCTGCTTGAGCTTTGGCATTGATAAGACTGAGAAGAGTCCTGTGTGTAGGACTTGTGACGTGGAGGCCACAAGTGGGAGTGTCCTTAGGCGTAACACTGGTGAAACCCAGGACATACATGAATATGTTATGTTACCATTATAATTATACAACTGAAATAATGTTGATAGCAGCATAAAACACAATTCAGTCAATCAATCATGATTTGACTGACACAGAGCAGCATAAATCCTCATCCAAACAACATTCACCATCATACAGCACCTTTCAACATATAAAAAAAATCTTACCTGTTTTATCTGTCCTCTCTTTTTAGTAAGAAGGATAATGTTTTCATTCAAGGCATCCCAGCTTTTTGTCTCGAAACACAGTCGAACAACAGTCTCCAGTACTCTACCCAAGGAGTGTGTATCAGAGGCCTAAAAATGAGTAAGTTGGTTTGCAGTTGACAACTTTGAAAACATACCTCTTAATATTGCCAAATAAAGGTAATTTAGGGTCAACATTTTTAAAAACAATTTGGAAAGCAGTTATATGATAAAAAAAAAAAAGGTTTTAGTAGATAGTGTTCTGTTAATCCTTTAACCCTTTACTACACAATCGCAACTTTTAACGACCTTGAGAAAGAAACCTTTTGAAAACATTGTGGAAATAGGAGAAAATGCTGGTAACCAGCATTTTCTCCTTTTCCCATGCTGTTTTCTATCCTTCCCAATACAAATTTCAAATTTTCAGTCACTTTTATTATGTCGTCTGCAAATGCTTTCAATTTGGACCATTCTAAAATTTTATTGTATGGTAAAGAGTTAAGCTCCTTTCATGGCTATGGTTGCCTACGCAGCTAGTTTAGAATTAAAATAAATCAAGATTAGACTGTCCACTTTGCTGAAACACTATGGACAAAAGCAACTTCGAAATTTCATTTATCTGGGTCCTATTTCTAGACTGGAACTGTCTGTTGGATTCCTCACTGTAGGGGTTGAGATAACTGGATGTGTAACCAGGGTTCCCTCCGGCTATTTTTTTTCTTGCGCCATCACTTTCACCAAATGAGAAAAGTTTGCACCAGATTGAAATAATTGGAGCCATTTGGTGCAGATTTTAAAATGAAAGTACAGGGGGTTCAGCATAATCAAGAATTGATCAATAAATTATCATCTCATGGTTGTGTCAGGACTCAGGAGCAATAAAATAAACAAGAAAAGATTTGTTTTTTATCAGATTTAATTACTCATATCTGTTTATTGCATGAATATAGTTCAAAAATCATTTTTGTTCCCAACAAAAATTCAACATCTATTAAGTTCAAGTAGATTTATCACCAGTGTCTGTAAAAGCACTGTGACTAAAGTAGAAATAGGTCATTGAGAGCAATTTCTCCTTTTGTAACATAGTTCTAAAAATAGGCCTTTTGGAAACAGAGAGAAGTTTAAATGGTACAAACCAAACAACAACAAAGTCCATTATGCGAAAACATTGCTTCAAAAGTAGAAATTGTTCATTTAGAGCAATTTATCTGTAACAGCGTTTTCAAGAGGGGACCATTTACATTTTGAAACATACATAAGTTAAAATGTTAAAAACCAAACAAGTTTTCCGAAAGGTAGGCGATTAATGGAGGGAAACGAGAAAGAATATTCTGAGGCGGCAATAACATTACCGGCTGGGATTTAGTCAGAGCCGACTGTGACACGGTCGCCATTTTGGAAACCCGCTGTATTTATACAGAATTTATCGATGTTAACTGTGATCCTGATTCATTTTGACATTAAATAACATTCACAACACTGGTCTTCGATGCTTTCACTTTTTTGAAAAAGTTTTCCAAAGTTACTCGACAAATTTTGTGTAGTCAGAAGTTCAAATGTTATCGGAATCATATGTATATTCGGATAGTCAGAGGTAAATGACATCAATATGTGAGGTAATTTGGATAACGTTGATGCCGTAGTTTATTCCAGCTCATGTTTTGTTTTTTTATTCAACTTTAATCGATGGATTGACTGTGGTGCATCCATGCACTGGAGTGAAGGGGGACCAGTATCAAAATGTTTGGCACTCCTATATGAAAAATATCAGCGCCAGTTCTTTTTGCCAATCGGCGTTTTCTTGCGCCTCATTTAAAAATCTATCGCAAATGGCGCCAAATGCAAGCCCAGCTGGAACCCTGGTAACATAGGTTACGATATGTACAGTATTTTCTTAAGTTTCATTAGGGGGTATATATTTACAAGGGTGAAAAGAAAAATGACTAACTGTTCTAGTTTGCTTCTCTAGAGATAGTAGAACATCAAGTGCTTCTGTAAGCTTTCCTTGCTGAAAGTAAAATCAATATCCAAATGTTAACAGTTACAGCCCCACTAGCCTGAATCTTCGATATATGTATAAGATGGATAAATGCCTGTTTATTCAAAAGGTCAATTGTAACAGTAACTTAAAACAAAGATTCATTGAAATGTTTGCCATTTCATAAGAATTTTGGTCTAAGAGGCAAATTGGTGAAATTTAGAGCCTGGGGTGTAAAATTTTTTCTTTGTCTACTTGTCCTGTAGGACGAGTGGGTAGAAAAAGTTATTCGTCCTTATGACACTATCACTTGTCCCAACTTGTGGACTTGAATGACCATTTCTACTGCATATACTATGGTGGTGTCGATATAAACAAAGTAGACGGTGTTTAATACTTATTTTTTTCCGGTGGCTTGACTGGTAAACCTATCCCGATCTAACAATATAGGAATTGTAGCATAGATCGTACAGGTATACTAGTCTAACCGACGCCGTGAACAGAAAACCCCACTCGTCACAACTCGGCCGATTCCGTACCTACATCTAACTACATCACCCGAGGTATGCAGAATGCAGAAAACCCGTCAAGCACTTTACAGATGCGCATGCGTAATAAACATGAACATCCTGTATCGTGATCGAAGAGATGCTCTGGAATTTCAGTTTTACTTTCGTTTTGTGTTCGCCGTGAGATAACCTGTTAATTTAAATTTTACATGACAAATTTAGAATTCAATAGTTTTAAAATGTACTCGTCCGACAGGACGAGCTTGGCATTTTTTCTACTTGCCCAAAGCCAAATGTTACTCGTCAATACGAGTGCACGAGTGGAATTTTACACCCCTGTAGAGCCCTGTAAAGGTGGTGACATAGTTAAAACAAAGCAATGCCTAAATATAATACAGATGGCCATGTTACTTCTTTACTGGTCACCTCTGGGTACAGAGACAATAGATAAAAATAAAACAGAGATTTTGTGCACATGTTCAACTCTAGTATTTTCGCAAACTGACAACAAATGTAAAATTTGAACATAACTGCTATTCACATATTCAACAACTCTTTCGTTTCAAATACAATTATTTTTAACTGAAATGCTTAACATAGGAAGAAAATAATTTAATTCATATGTCACTCAACATGGTTACTCTCCCCAAAATATACACAGAATGTCCTCCAAACTAATTTTTTTTTTCCGAGATTTACATGTTTTAAACAACTTCTACAACCGCTTAAGTTAATTAACCTTTTATAATTTGTCCTTTTTCCGTGTGTGTCACTTATATATTTGCATTTAGCTGCAATACAGATTAAATCAACGAAACAGAAAGTCAGTACAGTGCTGTTGCTTTGCTACTGGACAATTCACAATGGACTTAAGGGTGCAGTGCACAATAAATGTCCAAATATGAAAAGAGGCATCGAACCAGCTAATTATTGAGGCTATTCATAAAAATTACTGAAAATCTTACTTAAGAAGTACCGGTATTATTACTCTGATTCTACAAGTCTGATATCTGACAGGCCATTCTAGAACATCATTTTAGACACTAAATTGAAATTACAATGGTAACTATACTTCTTTCTCCACCCACTTGTTTACCATGGAATGACATGACAAATCATTTGAAGTGGTGGACTGAAATAGGCAAAACACAAAGCATAAGGCATTAACACTTGGTAACAGAGTTTAAAGTACCTTTGAAAGCTTTTCACACTTTGGAATTTTTTCGTCCACGGTTGAACTGTAATCAATTTCCATTTTTTGAACACGATCTTCGCCGGTATCCGCCATGATTAATGTTGGGTTTGGACCAATCCACCGGAGTCGCCATCGACCTCTTCAAAATGGTACCAGTTAATTAATGCCAACATGCACATTTTAAAAGTCTAGAGTGCAACATCGTTAAAATCACATGTATCGTTATAAACAATAAAAGCTATGGATGGATGGATGGGTGTTTGGTTGGATGGATGGATGGATGGATGGATGGATGGAGAGTGGTGGATGGATGGATGGATGGATGAATGGATAGTGGTGGGTTGGTGGATGGATAGATGGATGGATGGATGGATGGATGGGGATGGTTGGATGGATGGGTGGATGGATGGATGGATGGATGGATGGATGGATGGATGGATGGATGGCTTGGGATTGTGGGCAAATGAGTAATGGAGAAGAGGATGGACTGATAAATACATGAAGCAAAATTTTACACATCTAACATGCATTTAGATTTGAATGTGGAAAAGGAAGGACAGATTATTGAATATATCTAACGAAATTAATATTTGATTTTGATCTACATAAATAAGCCTTCTGTTCCTAATATTATTCTTTGACTTGATTTTTATTTTCATATATTTTTACATTTTTTTACGGATTAAATACGGATATCTACTTTGGACGATGATGCCTGTAAGATTTCGGGTTTAGTAAATTTTTTTGTTATTGATGTAAGCTGCATAAACTCTCAACTCTAGACACTGAATCACTTGATTAATTTACACAACATTTCCCTGACTGTCACATTTTTAAACAGGTTTTCCGACGAGAAAGAAATGTTTGGATCCCGCTCTACATTTGACAAACTTTTAGGTAAAGTCTTTTTGCTGTTTTATGATTCAGACGTTAAATTTTTTCATGATGGATACACAGTAAGTTCCTTGTTACGTTTCCTCTTTTTGTTCTGAATTGTACAGTACACTTTATGCTGTATATTTTTCTTGAAAATATTTGAAAGTTAAAACACCCAAGAGCTGTGTAATGTGCCATATGTAAGCCGTGGAGGAAATTATATCCTAAAGCATTATAATTAACATAATTATTCAAGGTTCGAAATTCCCATGTATTTACTCGCAAAATGCGAGTCAGAATTGGATAATGTGAGCAAAAATTTCAAGCACTCAGTAAAAAATGTGAGTGCAAATTATTGAAGGTCAACAACCAAATCGTAGTTAATTTTACACATGTATACAAATCAGGTAATTCTTTTCCTTCTGGATAAACATTGGTCTTGTCGCACTGAGAATACCCTTCGACAGTTGTTAATAATTTTACATGTTGCCACTATTGAAGCCTTCGAGTTGTCACTTGTTATCCCAGTTTTGCGGTATTTTTTTTGTACAAAAAAAAAGAAAAAAAAACGGTAAGCAAATTCAATCTCTGATTATAAAACAGAAATATTTATCAGTCTTTCCAGAAAAGATAATTATCATGCACAAATAACAACAAGAACCAAGTCGGCAGTGGTGGACTCGCTATACATAATAAACATCCTGGAAATTCCCCAGAACATCCGAAGAAATGAGATAGGTCGTTTCTCATACGTCCAGAATCTTACAAAAAATGTCCTGAAATTATAACTCGGGCATATAAAGCCATAAGTTATGAGTATAAAATCAAAGTTTTAATCAGACATTCAGTGTCAGTACGGCTAAGTCACTATCAACTCCAATACCCAACCATTTAACTCTCATACTTTGTTACCCTATGTTGTCAGATATTGTAAATCCAATCTCTTTGATAACCAACTACAATGGCAGGAAAGGAATAAAAATGGATTATGCTACTTAGTTGGAGATTAGCAGTTCATTTATTAGAAAGATTTGAATTCTGTGTTTTCCCACTTACGTTACCCTATTTATGTTTCAGAGAAAGCTACCAGCCAACTACTGCTAGAGCCTGACTGGGATTCAATTTTACAAATTTCTGATTGTATTCGACAAGGGGATGTACAGTAAGCATTGACTATATTACCAGAAGCTTTACTTTTAAATCTTAAATAAGCCAAAAATTTAAAAAGGGGGATAATTAAAAGCACTAAACTATGGAATATAATATTTTCATGAAAGGTGGCACAAAAGAATGTATATATACTTATAATAGGCAAAGAATATTAAATATTTTGAATGCTCATTGATGTAGTGGGCCTTTGTAATGGGCCTTTCTGAAGGTCTATGGCCCCTAACTCTGATATTAAAAGACGGAAGCTGCCGAGATTTGCCAAACAGCTTTTACAAAAACGTTGATGATACACGATATTTACCAATGAGGTAGGGGTCGTAGACCTTAATACATGTAAACAAGGTTGGCAAAAAGCCGGTCAATATGAGTATTGACCAGGCGGGCGGTTTTAACCGGTTATAACTGGTCAGTACTGGTCAAAAGTGGTTGATTGGTGGTCGACTGAAGCGGTTGATTGGGTCAGTTAAATCACTGGCTTACATACCAGTCCTGTTTCTAAATTAGTCTTAAAAGCTCTCCTCCTACATCCTTTACATGAAGGTATATTAAATTTTATCATCAGTATCATAGTCTTGATCAATAAGGTCCTTTTTTATTTATTCATAATTTAAGAGACATTATTGCTGGTCAGCTGAAGAGGTTGATTGGTTTGACTTTCCTATTTGAACTTGCATATGCTTCGGTTCTTTTCAACCAAACAATTTTCTATCTATCATCATCTTAGATAATTGTTTATAGCTCTCTCTCTCTCTCTCTCTCTCTCTCTCTCTCTCTCTCTCTCTCTCTCTCTCTCTCTCTCTCTCTCTCTCTCTCTCTCTCTCTCTCTCTCCTCCCCCCCCCACACACACACAGACACACTTATGTTTTAAAAATATAGATTATTTAAATTATGTCTTTTATCATAGAAGCTCAAAGGTAGCATCAAAAAGCAGCTAATATATAATTTTAATGTAAAATTACAGAAAAAAGTGTCACCCGTAAGCAAACATGTGAAATACACCTGCCATTAATCTTTAGGAATATTGAGGTATTACTCGAACAAATTGACATGAAATAAATGACCTCTATTACCGTATATGACATAGATCTAAGACGCACTTTCAGTGCAGTCTGATCTTGATGTATGTCATTCGCAAAAAGCTTTTTATTTTGACTATGGTACTGAAAGGGTCAAACCAGACATTTACCGTTAACAGAATGTCCCTTCCGCCCGAGTATATGAGATGGTAAAGATATTCAATCTCTAATTATTCTTTGCATAAAGGTCAATTTCAGGTCAATTTGTTCATGTAATACACATGAAGAAGGCTGAAACTGATTAACCAAACAATGGTTAAGGATACATTAATGTCTTTGAAGTATATATTTAAGTGCCTTCCCACACCTTTAGATTGCTGTCAAAACATTAAAAGTTGTAGAAGTTGCCCCTTTCTACCCCAGTGGGTGTGGCTAGAATTTAATTACCAAAGTGACCAATCATGTGTCCCTATTTGGGGTATTATACTTGACACCAGGCCTTATTCCTAAAGTGTGAAATATTGACTTATATGCAATCAAGATATTTTATCATCAAGCAATTACCTAAGGTGTCAAAAATGAAACCTACAGACCCTATTATGAGCCTCTACAGTTATGGAAAACTGGCAAAAGCCAGCTGATGAGTACCGTTGGCAGGGATAAAAAAGTTTTTTTGTTCAAGTAAACTCTTACATATTGATGAATTCAACCGAATTGAAAACCAAAAAAAAAAGCCACAATAAATCATCCACTTAATAGCATGACTGTCCCCTTAAAACTCATCTGACCATGGAAATTTCCATATGACCACTACAAATATTCATCGACCACTATTAACCAGTACTGATCACTTCTGGAGTATTGACCGGGGCGCTTTTAAGCGTTTAAAACCGCCGGTTAAAACCGCCCCTGGTTTTGACTGCCCAACCTTGCATGTATGGCATATATATGTGATAAAAAAGTATTGGATTAATTTCACTTTATAATTTATCATGGTACTAATCAGCAACATGTATTACCTTTTTATTTTCAGACCAAAGCAAGCTGTAATTGCCATCAGACGTAAAATAGGATCAGAAAATCCGCATGTTTCTTTATATGCTCTCCAGGTAAGCCTTTTGTAATCAAGAATCTGTCTTTTGGGCTCTGAGTGGCCAGTTATATTTCATTACAGTATCAAGTTCTTTGATTAATCAGATGTAATAGATGTTGGAAATCAGATACTGGGAAGATAAGAGAAACCACATTTCCTACAGAAGAAAACATTAACTTAGTTTCCAATAGCAACAAAATTGCTTAAGTTCTGAGACTTCCTTGCAAGATTTGGCTATGAATATGTGGAAATATTGTTTCAAAAGAAGAAAATGCTTATCTTGAACACATCGTCTTTTGTCAAGTTGTTTCAAAAGTGGTTTGCTTGGAAACAAAATGAATGGTCATTTTCAGGAGCTACCGGTAATATTCCAAAAAAAAAAGTAGAACTTCATGATACGTAAATGAGGAGACCAATGGAGAGATGGCAGAGTTATTTGTGTGCTGCTGGTTACCATATGTGTACAAGCCATTCTCTGTAAAAAGGGGGATTAGTGCATCTTTGTGAGGCATTATATCATGCAAGTCATCACATAATTAGGGATCTGTAAAATTTATTTTGTCTGACAATTGACTGAAGCTGGAGTTAGAATGGTCTTTGAATGTATGTATAGAATTTGCATGTTTAAATTTCAATTTGCAGACTGTGAAGGCTGACATGGGTTGGTATGTTTTACAGATGCATTAAGCCCCCTTTTCAGAGAGCATGACTGATATATAGAAGTGTATCAGTGAAGTAAAAATTGTCATAGGTTAAACTTTTTTTAGTTTTTTTTTTAAAGGTATCTACTGCAAATTTGCTGCAAGAGGAAATGAGCCAACCAAAGTTGTGTGCTATTTATTTGTAGGTATTAGAGTCATGTATGAAAAATTGTGGATCCACTCTGCACAGTGAAGTTGCAACGAAGGAGTGTATGGAATTTTTGAAAAATCTTGTCAGTGTAAGTATGCCCCTGGAGCACTGGGTATCTTTGGAATTGGCAAGCAGTGTTTCTCCTAGCTTTAAATTTTTGAGGGTCATTTGTGACCCCTATTCCTAATTTTTGGGGGTCATACAAAAATCTTGAGGGTCACCTTTTTAACTCTTTATTAAACGACAACATTTTGGAATTGACAAATTTGAAAGCATTTGCAGAAGACACATTAGATGTTGCTAAAATGATGATTTTTCTCTTCAATAGAAAAGAAAACATTGTTGAAAAAGGAGAAAATGCTGGTTACCAGCATTTTGTCCTTTTTCCACAATGTTTTCAAAAGCTTTCTTCCTGAGGGTCGTTAAAAGTCGGGATTGTGTGGTAAAGAGTTAAATGCCTTTTTAAAGCTACTTAAATTCACCTTTTGGGACCTTTCCCTGTATTCCGCTGACTCGGAACTGACAAGACCCAGATATTTGTTGCATTTGTTGATTTTTCATTTTTTTTTTTTTTTCCACCTTTTTGAGGTGTTTGCTTGTGGAAGGGACAATAAAACAGTCTGCAAGTCCTTTCTGTTTTTGTTTTTTGGTTTAGATCTACCTGCTATTCTGTTTCGGAAAGCGTCTAGAATACACAGACCGTACACATTTAAAACAGGGTGACAAATTGACCTTCCTATAGTTATTCCGTACCTAGTTAATTATTACTAAACAAAAGCTTCAAATTTGTGACCGTGTCAGAGAAGCCAGTTGGTAGCAATTCATGTTCTTTAATTCTTTTTTGTGCACTACTGGTAGATATTTATCGATAAATTATCAATAAAATCGGTTTCAGACACTGGGCTCCGTATCATAGACTTTAAGTATAAAATAATCATGGCGTACGAAATCTTTCTCTGCATACGAGCTTATTTTGCCCCTTAGGGCTCAACCTCATGGTGTGCATTATAAACTATTGTTTTGATTGAACTGATACTTTGTGGTTGCGTCAGAAAAGACGCACATGACAAATTTTGGTGGGTTAGCTGAGAAATTATTGCATCAAAAACGCAAGAAACGCACTCTGGGAGAAACACTGGGCAAGATTTTGAGGGTTTAGGATGACATTCAGGGCTTGTATTTAAAAAACTTGGATTTATGTTCAACTGAGTTTGTGCTCAAACTTTAGATTTCATTAGCTCTTTACCAGATGACAAAATTGTAGACTTGTCTAAATTGAAAGCATTTGACAGATGTCACATTTGATTTTATTCAAATGATGTGATTTATCTTTGGAAGGATAGAAAAACATTATGGGAAAAGGAGAAAATGCTGGTTTCCAGCATTTTCTCCTTTTCCCACATTGTTTTGAACAGCTTTCTTACTTGGGATTGTTAAAACTGGAGATTGTGTGGTAAAGGGTTAAATGATTCAAATTCTTATTCGGTAAGACAGAGGAAAGGAAAACTCTTAGATGTGAAGCTCTCGGGTGTTTTTTTTTCCTCCTTTTCAGAGTATTTTCTCTCTGAGGCTTAAACTGAAAAGTCAAAACTGTCCTGGAAACCAGCATTTTCCTCTTTTCCCACAATATTTAACTCCATCATTTTAGCCACCGGTAACTTTTCATCTGCAAATACTTTAAATTTGGGGATGTCTGAAAATTTGTTTTTTTGGTAAGGAGTTAATTGAAAGTCAAATCCCTTTTTGTGAGAACAACTCTTCAATGAAATTATCCACTTGCTTAAATATGGTGTTCATTGCATGTACAAAGGGAGTTGTATCAAAGAACTAAACTGACAGCATAGGTTGTAATATAGCATAAATTGTTAGAATGTATACATGATCATGTGTACCTGAATACTTTTTTGTTGTAGACAAGAGGTGACCCAGTAAAAGGAAAAATTCTAGAACTGATACAAATTTGGTCTCACGCCTTCAGAAACGAGCCCAACTACAAAATTGTTCAGGATACATTTAATCTTATGAAACTGGAAGGTAAGCAGAATAACCTTGTGATGGGATATTCTTTTATCCTATACGAAACGACAAAATTTTAGACTTGTCCAAATTGAAGGGATTCACTGATGACAATTAGATGTGTCCTAAATAGTTGATAACCTGTATTTTCTACTTTTACCACAATGTTTATTACATTTTAGACTGATCTCATCATTTTACTGGTTAAAATTTTAGATTTGTCCAAGTAGAAGGAATTAGCAGATGACAAATTGAATGTGTTCTAAATGGGTGGTTACCATCATTTTCTCTTTTACCCACAATGTTTTTGAAAGCCTTCTGCCTCAGATTCGTTCAAACATGTGAATGTATGGTAAATGGTTAAAGAAAAGTCACAATAGCTATTTTTAAATTATTAATTCCTTCCTTTCTAGGTCATTCTTTTCCCCAACTGAAGGAGTCTGATGCCATGTTTTCGGCAGAAAAAGCACCTGAATGGAAGGATGCAGACTGTTGTTCTAGATGTAGGACACAATTCTCAATGATGCTTAGAAAGGTAAGACAATATGCCTGTACTCACCAACCATTCATAATGTTGTTTTAACCCTTTTAGGCCAAAATTAGGTTTTTGCAGACAACATGTATCAAAGTGCAGTCTGATCTTGGATATATACTTAGTTAAGCCTATAAGATAAAAATCCTGTCTGACTTTCAGAGGCTTCAGCCATCTATAGAGAAAAAGTTAATACATGTACTGAATTTCAAAACTAGACATGTTATTGTCTGTTGTTTTGATGACTAGTTTTTGAGTATGAAATTGAATTTAAATGTTTCATGTATTGAATACAGATACTGTTCTTATCCATATACAGTAAAATCTCATTTATTCTACAGAGAGAAATGCACAATGAAGTTTGAAATAGCATTTCTTTACAGATTGGATGAAATCACTTGGAAATTCAATTTTTGACCATTTAAAAGGGCTGTAGACTAGTCACATACTTATTTTTAATTCAAATATAAGTAGAAAAACATGAATAAAACACGAGGATTTACCAGGTCTTTTGTATTGTCCTTTAAGATTCTGCTAGTTAAGCTGTAACTGCATAGCAAGCGATAAGTATATTTTTGGTTGGCTTAACTCTTTACCAAACTACACAATGTTGGACTAGACTAAATTCAATGCATTTGCAGACGACAAATTAAATGTAGCTCAAATGATGATTTCTGTACTTGACAGGGTAGAAAGCATTGTGGGAAAAGAAGAAAATGCTGGTTACCAGCATTTTCTCCTTTTCCCATGATGTTTTCAAAAGCTTTCTCCTTCAGGGTCGTTAAAACAAGAAATTGTTTGGTAAAGGGTTAAGAGCACAGATGCAAGAGTTACTGTCAATGCTTTTGAGGGTCATGAGTTCGACTCCACAAGGGGCATTTTTTTTCCAGCATTGTTATCTTTGTTTCATTCTAGCACCATTGTAGAGCCTGCGGTGATGTAGTTTGTGGAAAGTGTTCATCAAAATCTTCTATTATTCCAAAGTTTGGGATAGAAAGGGAAGTTAGAGTATGTGACTCCTGCTATGAGAAACTCAACAAGTGAGTAATATTTCAGCACCAGTGTATTGCATGATTTTATTTACTTTTAGTATGCCAGTCATTGAAATTTTTTGTTACATGCCAATATATTATTTACTTTTAGTATGCCAATCATTGAAATTTTTTGTTAATACCAATACATTATCTGACTAAAATACGGATGTTATCTGAAATAGATATAAAACAGACCAGAACACATTTTCTGTATCAAGCTTGTACTATGTGCAGATTTTTCCATATCACGCATGAACTCTTTGTGGTACATTTACTTCTATGTATTCATTTTCGGCTCTGTCCTTCAGATCCAGAAAATGAAATTTATTCTGTAATGTTTTTTAGCTCTTCTGGCTGGAAGCCAGCAGAGCTTCTGTCATGGCATGGTTTACATCATCCGTCTGTCTGTTTGTCTGTCCATCTGTCTGTTAGTCTTTTTCTTGTTTAAGCGATGAAGTCTGTATTTTTGATCAGATTTTATTGAAACTTGCACAGCCTGTTTATATTATCAATAGCTTGAAGCCTTTTGATTCTGAAAAAAAAAATATGACAATCAGTAAGGGAAAAGTAGCCATTTCAAGTTGAAAATTTGCATTTCTTTTTACATGATAAATTCCACATTTGTGGTTGGACTTCCATGAAACTTGCACTGTTGCTTTATATCATCAAAAGCTTACATCCTATTGATTTGGAAAAAAAAATCTGTCTAATAGTAAGGGAAAAGTAGCCATTTAAAGTTGAAAAATAACATTTCTTGTTTACACAATAAAGTGCATATCTGATCAGATGAACTTGGACAGCTGCTCTTTAACATGAATAGCTTGAAACATATTGATTTTGAAAAAAAATATCAGACAATAAGTATTAGGGAAAAGTAGCCATTCAAAGGAGAAAATATACATTTCTTGTTAATGTGATTAAGTCGGCATTTTTCTTTCATTTGTTTTGAAACCTGCACTGTTAATTTGTATCATCCCTTTCAGAAAAGAAGAAAATTCAGGTATAAGTTTGTGAAAAGCAGCCATTTGATGACTTAGTCTTGTTTACTCAACACAGTCCATATCATTGGTCACATTTCTTCGAAATTTGCAGAAACTGTTTTATACAATGATTATGAATACTGAAATCCTATCAAATTTTGCTGGATTCCAAACTATTGGTTTTGAGAAATTGCACTGCATTTATTTTACTATCTGTTCAATTCACTATATCCTGAAACTGGTACATAGCACAATATTTTTCCCAAGCCACTGGCTGCCTTCCCAGATAATCATCATCAGAACAATGATCAAGGATGAGAGAAGAAGAGTCCTGTTGCAATGACTAAGATGAATCCTTGGAAAAAAAATTTCGGAGCTGTGGGTTTGAAGCAGCAGCCTCCGGTTTCAAGTCCTGTGCTCTACCAACTGTGCTACTGGACTGAGCCATGCCAGAGTAAATTCTCCTTTTGTCACACTGTTTGCAGGGAGAATGACTGCTGTGGGAGGACTTTTTAGTACTATCAGGGTTTTCCATGACCCCCTGTTTCTTTGAATTTTGACCCCCACATTTTCAAAATGATCCCCAAATTCATATGTGTGCCTTCATTTTCTTCATTTGAAGGGGGTCAAATGACCCCCAAATCAGAAAGTCAAGGGAAAACCCTGTACTATTGAAAGAGTTTTTCTTTTTAAATTCTAGGGGAACTGGAGGAAAGAGTAGTGAAGATGACTTACCTGCAGAATACCTGAACAGTCCTCTCTCAAAACAGTCACAGGTACTTTTAGTGTTTTTGTTTAGGTTTTCATATGTTTTCCTTATTGAGAGAACACTCACCAAATAAGTTCATTTTTACTTAGGTCAGATTTCTGGTTGGCTGCTGCTTTATATGCTTTCAAAAGTGTCGAAGTTGTCACTTGGGAAAGGATTAAAGTGGCCGGATGTATAAAATTCTGCACAATATTATAAAACTTAAGGTAGGTTTTGTACATGCCATAAAAGTATTGCATTATCGTAAGTCTGATGATCTGTTGAAGTATGGTTAGTCAAAGTTCCAGTCACTGGCCAAACAGTGAATATAAATACTAGAATTAATGTGGGCAAACTTATGGTAATTGCAATACTTCTAATTGTTTAAATGAAATTTGCCTGCATTTTATACACATAATTCTTTACATTTGGCAACTAATGGGCCTAAAGCCTTTTACCACAAAGTTCAGAGTTTTAATGTCCCTTAGAAAAAAAAAAAGCTTTTAAAAACATTGTTGGAAAACAAGAAAATACTGATAACCAGTATTTTCTTCTTATCCCATAATTTTTCAAACCTTTCAAAGACAAATCCATCATTTGTGTCATATTAAGTTGTCTGTTTTTGCTTTCAATTTAGTCTAGTCTAAAAATTTGTTGTTTGGTAAAGGCTAAAGAGTGTTATTGACCCTGAGAAAGAAGGCTTTTTAAAACATAGTGGAAAAAGGAGAAAATGCTGGTAACCAGCAATGTTTTCTACCATTTCAGAGAAAAGAAAAAAAAAAATTATTTGAGCAAGATTTAATGTGGCATCTGCAAATGCTTTTAGTTTGGAGGAATGTAAAAGTTTGTCAGTTGATAAAGAGTTTACAAGCTTAGTTCCATCTTCTTATCGAAGTTAAGTAGTTGTTTTGGAAACTGTTGTCCTTGCAGGAGATATTACTACAATATTACTAAAACCATAATTTAAGCCTTTCCTAATGGGTAACTGTAGATGGTTCAAAACTGAGAGCATTAGCAGACAGCAGATTTAGGATTAGTATTATTTAGCTTTCGTGGGACAGTATTTTCAAAGGCCCTTTTGCTTTTTGATCAACAAAACATAGGACTCTTTTGTAAGTGATTAGTTGATTTTATACAGATATTACACAAAGGTATTTTCAAAGTTATCTGCTACAAATTTGTGTTCCAGGGTAATAAGGTAAAAATGTGTGTAGAGTTGTGTACTGATCATTACGCTGCCTTTCTTCCTGTCTAGGTACCTCCTCAGAAATCTGAGGCAGAAATACAAGAAGAAGAGGAGCTACAACTGGCCTTAGCTTTGTCTAAGAGTGAAGAGGAATCTAAGGCCAAAGAGGTACTCAACTTTTTATCCCCCGCCAAAGGCAGAGGGATATAGTTTTAGCATTGTCCATCCGTCCGTCCGTCCATCCATCCGTCTGTCCGTCCGTGTATCCGTCCGGGAGAATATCTCCAATACCGTTGGATGGAATTTCATGAAACTTCATACATGTGTACAATAACCCATTCCGCCTACATACTTTTTTTCTTTTTTTGATTCGATGAAAAATGGCTAACTGGGAGCGATTTTAAGTTACACAGTCAAGCCAATTTTTCAGCGGGGGATATCATTTCAACGAAATTGCTTGTTCTGGTCTATTCTTTGAAAGGAAACCATTCTTTACTTAAAAATTCATCCCAGGTATAGGACGTTAGATTAAGTCTTTAAACTTTTTACCAAACGACAAGGTTTAAGACTGGTCCAAATCCAAAATAGGTGCAGAAGAAAGATTAAATCTGGCTAGAATAAAGGAATTTGTCTTTGAAATGATTGAAAACATTGTGGGAAATAGAGAAAATACTGTTTACCTGCTTTTTTCTTTTTTCTAGAATAGTTTTAAAAGTCTTTATATTCAGAGTCATTTAAACTTTTGATCATGTAGTTCAGGGTTAAGCCTGGTGTCCAGAAACATTCGTCTTTTTAACCCTTTACCACACCGCAAAATTTAAGACCTATCTAAATTGAAAGCATTTGCAGACGACAATTTCATAGTGGCTCAAATGACGCAACTTTTCTTTGATAGGGTAGAAAACTTCGTAGGAAAAGGAGAAAATGCTGGTTACCAGCATTTTCTCCTTTTCCCACAATGTTTTCAAAAGGCCTCTTCTTCAGGGGTGTTAAAAGGCGTCATTGTGTGGTAAAGGGTTAAAGCAACTGTATGTAATGTGATTGCAACAATCACCTCTTCATGTCTTTCTTTGATTTAACCACTGCACAGCTACAACTCTTCAGTGCTATGCCTATAGGCTGTGCCTCACTGACCAGCGATGCAATGGACTTAAAACAAGGATTACAAATCCAAAGTATTAACTCTTTATCCAACAGCAAAACATTGGAATAGTCCAAGTTGAAAGCATCTGCAGACAATAAATGTAACTTAAATGGTAGGAATTTGTTTTAGAAACGATAGATAACATAGTTGGGAAAGGAGAAAATGGTTTCCAGCATTTTGTTCTTTTTCAGGATTGTAAAACATGGGATTGTGTGATAATTGGCGAATCAATGAGCCACAGAGTAGTTTAAGTTTGTGTATGGCTTTGAAGGACAAGATTTGATTTTGTTTCTTCAGAATCTTAGACTTGTTATATACATGATTCTTGATAAATACTCATTTTTTTCAGAGAGAACGTTTGAGAAATAATTATGGTATTTACGGAGGTGTGAATGGAGTGAAAGAAACAACCAGTGCTCCTGCACCAGTACAGACGTACCAGCCTCCTGTAAGTTGGATTTAGTTTCTGGCTCTTTTCCTTTCTTTTAGAGATACTGTCTGGATTTCTGCATATGACATCTGGAGCATTAACCCGTTAACACACAAGCTAATATCAGACTATATCAAATACTTGTACAACTTATTCAAAGTAGAATCCATTGATCAAAAGGAATATGTATTGTAATGCTTTGAATGCCATGGAAAACACAGCAAAAAAAAAAGGACAAATTGCCCAATTAAATGTCCCTTTTCCAACAAAGTTAGTCATAATATATATCAATTGCAGTGGCGTAGAGACACATTTACAAACTTTAGTTTGTCAGATTTTTCTTAAGTTTTGAATAGTGTAAAAATTTTTCTCTTCAAGAATTTTATGAAATAAAATATTAACTCTTTACCAAACGACAAAATTTTAGAATTGTCCAAATTGAAAACATTTGCAAAAGACAAAATAAACGTGACTCAAAAATTGAAACTTGACTTTAGAAGAGTAGAAAAGATTGTGGGAAAAGGAGAAAATGCTGGTTACCAGCATTTTCTCCTTTTCCCACAATGTTTTCAGAAGGCTTCTTCCTCTGGGTCTTAAAAACCAGGGATTGTTTGGTAAAGGGTTAAGTTAATTTCACATGAGCCATGCTCTGGCATAAAGGAATTTTATGCATCTATATGATGCATTTTACCAAGCAAGTCATCACACAATTATGAATCCATATTGTCTGACAACCAACTTATTTTTGAGGTAGAATGGTCCTTGGACATGTACAAAATTTACCAACAGCAAAAAGGTCAGACTACTCAGGCTTACTTGGGATGATACTCTTTGCAGACACATTAAATCATTTTCCCAGAGCATGGCTCATATTTTTTTGTCACTAGTATAGTCTTCAACTTTATCTCTTTGTGAACAGGAGGTCGAGGGTTCGATCCCCGGCTCGGCCAATTTCTTTCCGAGGATTGATGATATTCATTGCAACAGGATTCATTCCTCTCCCACCGCTGATCATTGTTTCAATGATGGTTATGTGGGAAAGCAGCCAGTGGCTTTGAAAGAATATTGTGCGGAGTACTGGTAACAGAAACTGCAGGAAAGCATGGATAGGTGCAATGGCTGCCACGATATAATTGAAATAATGTTGAAAATAGCATTAAACACCATTCAATCTATCAATCAATCAATCAGTCAACTTTATCTCTGCCCTTCAAATTTGACTGCATAAAGCAAATTTTTCAATACATAGACTTTCAAGGTTATTCCTGTGTTTATGTATTACAAGATAGTCAGGCCATTTCCCATAGATATTTAAATAAGTTGTAGAACAACAGTGCTTGTGTAAATTATTTGTTTAACCCATGACGTGTTGAACAATTGATATGCAGTTTTTTTTTAAAAAACAAAAAGGATTGAGTTATTTTTAGGCTAATATCTTAGACAAAATATTGCCCAAGCTCTTAGATCCAAGATCAGGCTGTTTGTATGTTAGTTTGTCTATTCTGACCAAAAAAAAAAAAACCAGTGGAAGTTTCAAATAGAAATATTAGGGTTAATTGTGCAATTACATGGAACTATAAGGAATAATTATGTCAACATACGTTTGATACATAGATTGAATCAGCTCCAATGATAGATACAGCTGACATGGATCCAGAGCTGGCGAGATATCTCAACAGGAATTATTGGCAACAAAGAGCTGACAGTACCGGAAGTAAATCTACTGCCTCTACCACTGTCTCCATCACCCAACCTTCTGCACCAGTGGCTCAGACTGAACCTAGAAATACTTATGGTGGTGGAAAAATACAAGAGGTATTGTAGATGACTGAAATATTTACTGTTCAAAAAGACAATGCTTTGAGTATATCAGTAAATTCAATGCCTTGAAAGGACATGTTTTGAGAAAAAAATATAGGCAGTAATGATTCTATGCATAAACAATCAAGGGCTGTTTTCACCTACCACTCTTTAATTTTTTTTTTAAATTCCTCAATGAACCTCTTTGGTACCCCCTTACCAAACAATCCACTGTTTCAATGACCCTGGGAAGAAGGCTATTGAAAACATCATGGGAAAAGGAGAAAATGCTGGTAACCAACATTTTCTGTTTTTCCCACAAAGTTTTCTTATCTTTCATGGACTTATCTTGGCAATCAAGCCATTTTTTTTTTGTCTGCAAATCCCTTCAGTTTAGACCAGTCTAAAATTTTGTCATCGGGTAAAGATTAAACAGTTTTTTTAAGGAAAGAACAAAATTCCTGTGAATCCTTTACCACACAATGCCGAATTTTAACGACCCTGACAATGAAAGCTTTTGAAAACATTATGGACGAAGGAGAAAATGCTGGTAACCAGCATTTTCTCATTTTCCCACAATCTGTTCTATCCTATCAAGGACCAATTCTGTCATTTGGGCCACTTTTAATATGTAGTCTCCAAATTCTTTTATTTTGGACACGTCTGAAATTTTGTTGTTTGGTAAAGAATTAAAACGAAAACAGCAAAAAACACTGAGGTTAATGCTTCTGGTCAAAGGAAGGTACCTTTAATAACAAGTCATAGAAGTCATATTTTTATGGTTATTGATTCATACATTATTGAAATTTAGATACAGAAGGCAAGACTGGTGTAAATGATATAAAATTATGTGTATATCATTCCTAGGCCTACCAGAATGGTGCAGCAGATGAAGACCAGGAGCAGTTTCTGCTTGCTCTCAATAAAAGTATTGAGATTTTTGTGAATAGAATGCGAAGTAATTCACAGAGAGGACGTAGTATTGCCACAGATTCCTCTGTACAGTCACTCTTCAATGTGATCAGCAACATGCATCCTCAACTCATGAAATACATACAAGAGCAGGAGGAGTCAAGAGGTGGGTCTTGTGAATAGTTGGATGATCATTGTCCAGGTGCTCAAATGATATTCAAGTCGTTTTAGTACAACACAAGTTGTTGAAAGCTGCCTTGTTAACTGAAAAAGTCAACAAGATGAATATTCGGACAGATGACAAAATTAGATTGGTTCTTGCTCTGCCTAATCTGTAGATATGTGATACTTTGTAGTTTAACTCATTTTGATTGGTAAAAAAATGTGAAATTTCTTAAAAGAAAAAAAAAAAACAGCAAACGAGATGATTGTCATCTTGAGCATTTTCATCTAATGTCAACGGTGTTTTGAAAACCTATTAGTTTCCCAAACCTATTCTTCCAAAGCTATATTTCTGCTAGATACCGACTTTCCTGTTGTATTGATTGTCTAACACCGTATGACTGTATAGCCATTTAGCAACGTAGGGTTCTACATGTCTCCATAGTCTCCTTAGTATAAACTAATTGCTGATGAACTGTTTACCAAATGACAAATATGGACTGTTCTAAATTTAAAGCCTTTGCAGACAACAATATCAAAAGCAATTTAAGGTTGCTGAAGTTCTATGAAAGGATAGAAAACATTGTGGAAAATGTAGAGACTGCTAGTTACTGACATTTTCTTCTATCCCAACAATATTTTCAAAAGCTGTCTTCTTCAGAGTTGTTAAAAAATAGGACTGTCTGGTAAAGAGATAAGGTTATAGCATCTGAAAAGTTGTAACATTAAGAAAAAAAAATGTACAATGGATCTAAAATAACTGTTTTGCTAGATTCATACCATAGAAGTATCCTATGGAGGTCTTATCACTCCTTCTCTAGAGAAATTTTTTATCTTCAGAAGTTGTGTCAGTCAGACAGAATGGAGACATTTTTACTTTGCATGGCTCTTTTATACAGCTAGATAAATTATATATGAGCCGTGCTCTGGCAAAAGGGGGCTTAATGCAACTCCGTGATGCATCATACCAAGCAAGCCATCACATAAATATGGTTCCATAATAGCCACTTTTTTTAACAACCGACTCAATTATGAGGTAGACTGATCCTTTGACATGCAGAAAATCGACCAATAGCGAAAAGTTTCGGCCCAGGTCAGCCTGCGTTGACTGCGCAGGCTGACCTGGGTCGAAACTTTTCGCAGATGCATTAAGCCCCCTTTTCACAGAGCGCGGCTCATATAATAACAGTTGTTTTGAAATTGAAATCAAGCTGGTCTATTAATTTATACTTTATATGGGGGAAAAATAAGTTATTGCTTGTCAGAAGTGAGTACTCCTTTTCCTTTGTAAGTTTTCTTACAACTCCTTTCACTTCAATGGACTTTTTTTTGTAATTTGTGATAGGTTTTGGTCTGTCCAAAAGTAGACTGTATGTTAAACTGTTAAGATGTGAACTAGTCTGTAATGTTCTGCTACAGCTGAATATGAGGCCCTACAAGATAAATTAGCTCAGCTCAGAGATGCGAGAGAAGCTCTGGATGCTTTACGTGAAGACCACAGAGAGAAGAAAAGACGAGAAATGGAAGAATTAGAAAGACAGAGACAGATTCAAATGGCTCAGAAACTGGACATTATGAGACAGAAGAAACATGTATGTACAGATCAACAACTGATCTTTTCAGTGGAATAAGTGATTTTAGCTGTCTGTGTTGTCTGTGGGGCAAGATCAAACTGCACAGAATTGCCAGCCTGATCACAGATCTATACTTTCTGATTATTTGAGAGATTTGTACCAAAACTTCAACTCCTGGTTTTTTTTTTTTTTTTTTTTTTTCAGACTGAAAACTGCCATTTATTTTCCATTTTAAGATCACATTGCCTTTAGACTTATAGTTTTGAATCCTTACCAAACGACAGATTGTTGGACTAGATAAAATTGAAAGCGTTTGCAGACAACAATACAATTGTATCTCAAATGATGATTTCTGTCTTTCATATGGCAGAAAACATTGTGGGAAAAGGAGAAAATGCTGGCTACAAGCCATTTCTTCTTTTTTTCCAGAATGCTTTCAAAAGCTTTCTTCTTCTGTCGTTAAAACCCAGGATTGTGTGGTAAAGGTTTAATGTCTAATACATTTTGTCTGTAACAATGAGGCATTGAGTTTACCACTGCCTTACCTGTCAAGGTTACAGACCAGTATGCTATTTGTAATATTTTGCTGTCTATTCCAGATGACCTCTTTGTTTTCTTGAGCAACACTGAAATCATTTTGGCAAAAGAAGCGATTGATCAAAAGAAGTTGCTCATTTTGCTGTTTTCATGTATTCAACCTTCGTATAGAATTTCCATATTTTACTTTTTTTCAAAGTCTTCTGTTTCAAATTTAATTCATTAAGGATCAAGTTGATGAAAGAAGTATTTGGGGAAAAAAAATATGAATGCATAAAGTTAACCCTTTACCACACAATCCCAAGTTTTAACGACCCTGCAGAAGATGGCTTTTGAAAACATTGTGAGAAAAGGAGAAAATGCTGGTAACCAGCATTTTCTCCATTTCTCACAATGTTTTCTTACCCTATCAAAGGCAGAAAGCATCATTGGAGCAACATTTGATTTGTTGTCTGCACATGTTTTCAATTGATCGAGTCCAGAATTTTGTCGTTTGGTAAAGACTTGAATAATACTTAAAGGATAGTAATAGGAAAGAGAAGCAGTTTATAAATGAGTTGTTTTCTGGCAAAAAGGTGTTTAACTCTCTACCACACAAACCAGACTTTTAACTGTCCTGGGAAAGAAAGCTTTCGAAAACATTGTGAGAAAAGGGAGAACAAGCATTTTCTCCTTCTCCCACAATGTTTTCTATCCTTCCCAAAGCACATTTTAATTTTTGAGTTGCATTTATTTTGTCATCTGCAAGTGCTTTCAATTTCGAACTAGTCTAAAATTTTGTCGTTTGGTAAAGAATTAATGAATGTGATGCATATTTCTGTCCAAGCATGTCATTACATAATTATGAATCTGTAAAATCCATTTTGTCTAACAACCGACTGGATCCAGAGGTGGAATAGTCCTTGAACATGCAGAGAATTTACCAAAAGCAAAAACCATCAACACTGGTCAGCCTGTGCGGACTGCTCAGGCTGACCTTGGTTGATACTTTTTGCAGACGCATTAAAATCCCCTTTTTCACAGAGCATGGCTCAAATTCATTGACTGCTAGACTACTTTCATGTAGGATCTTTTTATGGTGAATTTAAGCTTAGACACTATTTCTGGAAAATTATTTTGATTCATTTCTTCACTGAAAAACCCTTTGTTCTTGCATAGAGGGAGAGAGCTTTGAAAACCTTAGTAAGAAAAGGGTAAAATGCAAATAGGAGCAGTTTTTCCTTTTCCCACAATGTGTTGTAGCCTTTTAAAGGTTAAATCCATACCTGAGCCACATTGAATTATCATCTGCAAATGTTCTAACACTTTACCACGCAATACCAAAATTTAATGACCCTGACCATAATGGCTTTTGAAAACATTGTATGAAGAGGAGAAAATGCTAGTAACCAGCACCCTTTTCTCTCATTGTTTTCCAAACTTTCAATGACAAAACGTACCAATGAGCTTCATTAAATTGTGTCCGAGGTTGTGAGGTAGAGCATCAGCCTTGTAACCATAGGGTCCTGAGTTCGATACACGGGAGCGGGTGTCAACTTTGGGATTTTTCATTGGCCCACACATTCAGCGCGAGTACTGGTGTACTTCCCAGGAACCAGAATCGAGAGAGATTAGCATAAGTTGTAAGGACTTGTTTCTCAATCAATGTAAAATAAATATATTTAAACTAAATTTGTCATCTGCAGATGTTTTAAATATGGTCAAGTCTAAAATTTTGTCATCTGGTATAGAGTGAATGGTCAACATGGTCTTTGTTTGGTTAACTATGTACCAAACGAAAAAAAATGGATTCCTGCAAATTGAGTTGCAGACAACATATCAACTATGGCTCAAATAATTGATTTGTATCTGAGAGGCTGAAAAACACTGTGAGAAAAGGAAAAAATACTGGTTTCAGCATTTTCTCCTTTTTCCACAATGTTTTCCAAGTCTATATCCAAGCCAATACAGAGTCGTTAAAACAAGGTGTAGTTTGATGAAAGCATTAACATGGTCTTTCTTTGTTAACAGGAGTACCTTGAGATGCAGAGACAGCTGGCATTACAAAGATTACAAGAACAGGAGCGAGAGATGCAGATGAGATTTGAACAACAAAGACAGCTTACACAGATGAGACAAATGCAAAACTATGGTTATAATCAGGTAGAGTTGAATTCCTAATTGTAGAAGTTGAGTTGGTATTATCTGTATTATTCAAAAAGAAGTTGTATACCAAACCGTTACATTTAGCAAAGTGAAGAAAGATTCATAGGTGAGCAAACAAAGCAAGTTATCAGAGTAGAAGCCATCCATCATAAATTATTGTTCAACCTATTTTTTGACCTTCCACAACATTTCACAAAATACATAAAGGACAAATATTACAATGAATGGAAAGTAGTGCTTGGGTAGAGTATTGAGAATATTTTTTAGGAAAGAGCTAGTTCTTATTACAGGTAGTGGCTCGTTTTCTCCTAATGAACAGTCACTTTAGTATGGTTATGGGTTAAATCACTTTACCTGTCTGCTTGTTACTTTGTCATTAATGTTTGTTCGTAGATTATGTAGTTGAAGTGAATTTGACTGTGTGTGAAGAAACTTTTTTTTATGCGAAAGATTTCTTATTTTTGTGTTAACCCATTCATACTTTTAAAAGAGCTATAAGAGCAAGTTAGAGCTGATCCTGTGGAGGGTCTGCAGGAATAAACATAGGCTTGTGTAGAGAGAACACTAAGTTTTTAGCTCCACTGGCCGAAGGCCAGCAGGCTTATGTCATGGCCTGTTGTCCGTCGTGCGTCCGTCCGTCCGTGCGTCCGTCCGTCCGTCCGTGCGTTAACTTTTTTTTAAAACGTCTTCTTCTCTGAAACTACCCATCCAATTTTGATGAAACTTCACAGAAATGATCCTGCCATGGTCCTCTTCAGAATTTCTTGAAAGAATTTAATTCCTTCAAAAACTCTGGTTGCCATGGCAACAAAACTGAAAAATTTTGAAAATCTTTGAAAATCTTCTTGTCTGAAACCGTAAGGCCAAGGGCTACCAAATTTGGCATGTAGCTTTATCTAGTGGACCTCTACCAAGTTTCTTCAATTTATAGCCCTGGGGTCAAAATTGGCCCCGCCCCGGGGGTCACAAGTTATACATGGGCTTATTTAGGGAGAACTTTAAAATTCCTCTTCTACCTAGCCATAGGGCCTAGAGCTACCAAATTTGGCATGTAGCTTTATCTAGTGGACCTCTGCCAAGATTGTTCAAATTATAGCCCTGGGGTCAAATTAGGCCCTGCCCGGGGGTAACAAGTTTTACATGGGCTTATATAACAAGTTTTACATGGGCTTATATAGGGAGAACTTTAAAATTCTTCTTTTACCTAGCCATGGGGCCTAGGGCGACCAAATTTGGCATGTAGCTTTATCTAGTGGACCTGTACCAAGGGTGTCCAAATTATAGCCGAGGGTCAAATTTGACTTCGCTCCGGGGGGGTAACATGTTTTACATGGGCGGGCTTATATAGGAAAATCTTTCGCATCTAGCTATAAGGGCTAGGGCTATCAAATTTTGCATTTAGCTTTATCTAGGGGGTCTCTATCAAGGGTGCCCAAATTATAGCCAAGGGGGTCAAATGTAGCCCCACCCCAGGGGGTCACAAGTTCTACATTGTCTTATATAAGGAAACTTTAATAATCTACTTGTACATAGCCATATTTAGGCCGAGGGCTACCAAATTTTGCCTGTAACTTTATATAATGGGCCTCTACCAAGAGGGCCCAAATTTTAACTTTGGGGGTCAAGTTTGACTCCACACCAGGGGTCACAAGTTTTACATTGGCTTTTATAGTGAAAACTTGATAAACCTGTGTCATGGATCACATATTTTACAGGGCCTTTTATTCAGCAAACTTGTTTTACATGACTTTTTATTGGGCAAGATTAAAAAATCTTTTTGTTTATAACCACACATTCTAGTTTCATATTGTAGGTCTGGGGTCAAAATTGCCTTCATTCCAGGGATCGCAAGTTTAACATGGGCTTCAAAATATTGTCACTTCAATTTAAACATTAATCAAGGGAAATAACTCTTTTTATGAAAGATAAAGTTCGTTACTATTTACCTCCCTTGATTATCAAGCTTCAGTGATACATGATTGACTTAATAGCCAGTGGAGCGATACAGGGCCATCATGGCCCTCTTGTTGTTCATTGGATTAACTCTTTCCTTACAAAAAAATTTTAGACTAGTCCAAATTGAAATCCTCTACAGATGTACAAATTACATATGACTCAAAAATTGAAATTTGTCATTTGAACGGTAGAAAACATGGTGGGAAACAGAGAAAATGCTGGTTACCAGCATTTTCTCCTCTTTCCACCTTTTTTCAAAAGTGTTCTTTCTTACGGTCACTAAAAGTAAGGATTGTGTTGTAAAGATATAAAAGTGATACAGAATCCTACTAGAGAACTTGTAACAAGAACAATATTCACAACCTGCTCAACAGTGGTTCACATCCACTGTCTTCAATCCAATTTTGTAAGTGACCATTGGTTTTTTTTTTTTTTTTTTTCCCTTACAGCCACCATATCCACAAGGTCCTATGCCAGGAATTCCCCAGGGATATAATCCTACTGGTCCTGGAGTTCAGATGGAAGGTTCCCCTGTCCATCAGATGCATGGACAGGCACAAGGATACATTGGACAGATGCCGCCGTCACAACAGATGTATGCACCTCATGGGGCGCCACATGGGGCACAACCAGGCTATCAGCAAGTAAGGTTCAATAACATTTTTGATTGTTTGCTTGATGATTTTTTAACCATCCAGCCACCTCGCAAAAAGTGTTGACTAGAGCCTTGTGATTGTTGCATGAATTTAACAGCTTTGTGAAAAATATATCCTGCTAACTTGTCATCTCCTGCATACAGATCATACAACAGACCACTATTATAGACAGTGTGGCAAAATTTTAAGGTGCTGAGCAGTGAAATTTTTACAAGTATTACACTTTTATCAGCTTGATTATTAATGTTTTACCAGGATATTTATCAAAGTCATTTGTTTCAAATTTCTTTTGAGGGGTAAATAATTAATTTCGGAATTATTTGTTTCATAAGTAATGTTTTTACCACCACATTTAAAATATGCCTACATGTGATAATTCAGTGATATTCAAAGACTGTAAAGGAATTACGTTCAAAAATGGACCATTAACTTCAGATAAATTTCAGCTTGTAGACTTGGTGAAACGTAACTGTTGCAACTTGATTCCTAAAATGGATCAAGAGAATGAGGGAAAGTAAGATAGATCCACACTTTTAACCCTTTACCACACAATCCCAAGTTTTTTTTTTACCCTTATGAAGATGCATTTTGAAAACAATGTGGGAAAAGGAGAAAATGCTGGTAACCAGCATTTTCTCCTTTTCCCACAGTTTTCTACCCTATCAAAGACAAATTCCATCATTGAACTACATTTAAATTGTCGTCTGCGTATGCTTTCAATTTGGACCAGTCCAAATTTTTATTTTGTGGTAAAGAGTTAATGTAAACGGTCATAGCCCTTCTAAACAATAACATTATTGGTATTGGAGGTGTACTGGAATCAGCTCTTCTCTCTCTGATTAAGTGTAAACAGTCTCATGGGTATATTCATACCATAGTCAATGTTTGTCCAAAACTTTCTTTCTGAAGGTAACTAAAACTTGGGACTGTGGTAAAGGGTTTCGTTGAATATTGGCACAGCTAGAAACTTAATGTGCAAAACACAATTTTCTAAAGTCTGCCAGTAAGCATTGAAGAACTATCTTCCTGTAGACATTTTTGTGCTTGATGCATGTTAGGTTTAACCTTTGTTTTCTCTATCAAAGCACTTGATGGGATTTTTTGTTTTGTTGAGTTCTTGTTTTTCATCTAGGCTGGACCTGCCGGTGGTCAAGGGATGTATCAGCCCATGCTTCCCAATGGTCAGCCCACAGGGGCTCCCCCACAGCCCCAGGGTCAGTTTATGAGTCAAACTGATGGAGGGCCAGTCCCTGCCCCAACTGGAAACTACCCTGGAATGGACAGTATACAGGCACAGGGTGGGGCCTACCAACCACAAAATACAGTGCAATATAATACAGGTATGTAACATGATAACAGAATTCTAGATAAGTTTGGATTTTTTAATCTTAACCCTTCACCACACAATCCCAAGTTTTAATGACCCTAAAAGAGAAGGCTTTTGAAAATGTTGCAGGAAAAGGAGAAAATGCTGGTTACCAGCATTTTCTCCTTTTCCCTCAATGTTTTCTACCCTCCTATAAACAAATTTCAGTGTTTGAGTCATGATTATTTTATCGTCTGTAGATGCTTTCAATTTGGACAAGTTTAAAATTTTGTCGTTTGGTAAAGAGTTCAGATAATTATATCTGGACTAAAATCTATGTTTTGGATAGTACTCATTTGAACTGTCTCATGTGAAGATTAAGGTAACTTTAATTTTTGGGCCTCAAATAATCTTCTAATATCTACTATTGTAATACTGCTCCACAGAAGTTATGATATACATGTACTGTAGTGTACATTGTTGACTTTTGGAAAAAGTTTTTTAGATAGCTTCTCCACACAAAATTTCCTTGCTTCTGCATGAAGAAGTTTTTTCCTTACTTGTACTTAACAAATCAAATTGAATGCAATTTGATTTTATTTACATGTACTTTGAATGAGCTGGCCATTGGATAGGGTTACAGATTATAGACATCAAGAAGAAAGAAATCATACTGTAATGAAAGATGTCATGATGAAGAAAAATCATTCTTATTTATGTGAATAAAAATGTATAATTTTGTTGTAGTCATCCAAAATTCTAAATGTTAAACAATTTTATTTATACGAATTTAAGGCCAATATTCCATATGCATTCTTATTTTGTATCTGTGAAAAATTTCACAGATAAGATTCCGCGTAATTCTTTCTGTCTGGACAAATTACATAGCTTGTCTTGAAATTCAGTACAAATGTTACTTTCTGTTATTTTGAGCATACGATAATTAAGCTTTTCACAAAATTATTATAACTTATTTAGGCATGCATAGTATGCAGAGCTTGCCTCCCCAAGGAGGGCCAAGTTTTATTCCTGGACAAAATTCTGGATATGCATCCATGCCAGTCCAGCAGAATATGGGAGACTACCAGCAAGGAGCATTCAACATGCAAGGTTTGTATTTTGGGATATTTATAACCCTTAACCCTTTACCACACCATCCCGACTTTTAACTACCCTGAGAAGGAAGGCTTTTGAAAACATTGTAGGAAAAGGAGAAAATGCTGGTAACCAGCATTTTCTCCTTTTCCCACAATGTTTTCTACCCTATCAAAGACAGAAATCATCATTTAAGTTACATTTATTTTGTAGCCTGCAAATACTTTCTCTTTGGTCAAGTCCAAAATTTTGACATTTGGTAAAGGGTCAAAGCTCAGCATATGTTTTACGTGCAGAGAGTACAGATTGAGATTCAAACCCAATGTGTGACAGTCCCACATTACAAATAAACAATGAAAAAGTCCCAAAGCAAAGAATTTACTCCTGCCTCACCAAAAATACAGCTTTTTTTAATAAAACGGCTTCATTGCCAAAACTGTTTTGCAACGTATTTTATCCATTTAAGTAACAGCCCTTGACAGGAAGTGGGTCAAAACATCCCACTTCCAAACTGACTGGTACAAACCGGCCTACTTCACCAAGTCTTAGACACTGATATTGAAATGAATTTTATCAGAATGAATTAAATAACTGTCTTACTCAAGATTACCAGTTTTAATTTCTAACAAGCAATATGTTATATAATTATCGACTGTTTAAATAAATTCTGTCTAACAACAGACTGAATCATTAGGTAGAATGGTCCTTGGACATGCAGTAAATTTACAAAGAGCAAAAAGTATCAACCCATGTCATCTTGCAAGTGCAGTGCAGGCTGACTTGAGTTGATAGTTTGTGCAGATGCATTAAACTGCCTATTGCCAGAGCCTGGCTTATTCAAATTTTACATCAGGAAAATTGAACACCGATGCATCATTAATATCATTGATTTTTTACCAGATGATAAAATTTTAGACTTGTCTCTTTTGGAAGTATTTTCGGACAGCAAATTAAATGTGGTTAAATTGATAAAAGTTGTCTTTGGAAGGGTAGAAAACATTGTGAGAATGGAGAATATTGCTAATTACCAGCATTTTCTTCTTTTCCTACAACATTTTCAGAAGCCACATGTGGCCATAGGGTTATTTAGTGGGGATTGTTTAGAAAAGAGTTGACTTTACATAGGCACCAAATTGTATTGTTGATATGTTGCTTCTTATTAGAAAGTATAGTTAATAGAATGTAACATTTCCTCTTTGACAGGCATGGCTAATTCCTTACCTGGGGCAGACACACAGGGCTATGGACAACAGACAGCACAACAATATTTACCACAAGGGGCTGCTTCCCAAGGCCATGGTCAACCGTATCAACAGCCTCAAGGTCAAATACCTCCACCCCAAGGTCAAATACCACAGCACCAACCTGGACCTAATGAGGCGGAATTGATTTCTTTTGATTAGAAAATTATACTTTACAATATTTACCATTTCTTTTTTCATTGACAACATAAAAGTGATAGGTAATTTGTAACCAAGACATGGTCATGTTTGTTGTAATGTTTTTATGTGTAAGTTTTTATACATGTTATATACAAAAGAAGACACGCAGAAACTTCCGATTGCTCAGTGAGATTCAACCTCTTTTGCGAAGAAACATTAAAAAAAAAAGGTTTTGCAGCTACCAAGATTAATGTGCCAAGAAGATGAAATTGACATTTTTAGTCAGACAGAAAAAAATTCAGATACTGCAATTTCATATCTACATTGGTCAGACTATCTCCACATGTGGTAGACAGTGTAGACCAAAGATTGGACTACATGATTTTTTTGTAGTCTGGTCATGATCTGTCTGCAAAAGCACCCAAAGTTGTGATAAGCATTTAGATGGCTAGGGTAATCCAGAAATTTTAAACCGTAAATACCTTTTGAACCCTTTACTAGAAGACAAAAGTTTGAATTGTCAGAATTAAAATCATTTGCAGACAACTAACCCTTTCGACACCATAGGCGAAAACAGTGACTTTTGCGGATAGCATAGATCAAGGTCAGACTGCACAAAACGTCCAGTCTGATCTTTGATCTATACCATCCGCTTGTGTAGTCAAGCCTATACAATCAAAACCTTTGTAAGTTTCAATGGATTGTATTTAGAGCCATAGAAAGAGGTCGAGTTAATTTATTTGGTGCTGAAAGAGCTAAAGCAATATGGCTCAAATGTTGAAATTTGTCTTGGAAAGGTTAGAAAACCTTGTCCGACAGTTTTGGCTTGGCTGTTTCGAAGAAAATGTCGAGGTACTGTCATAGCCTTGTTGTCGTCTACGGCGTCATCTGAGTCATCACCCTCTGCGTTCTTGTGAAAAAACTTTGACATTTTGCAATATCTCTGTCATTACTTAAGATTATACTTCAAACTCTTATTAATGTTAGCTAATGAAAGGAGAACCAATACAACAGGCAGGTAATCATCAAAATATTTTTTGACACAGTTATGCCCTTTTATTGCCTTTATTTTCGTAGAATTTTCACTGAAAACCAGTCTATTTCTAAATTCAACTGCAGTCAAGTGTTGGCACCTGCATGCAGTTCTCTTTTTTCCTTTAATGTTTTCAAAAGCCTTGTGCAGGGTAGTTAAAAATTGGGATTGTGTGGTAAAGGGTTAAGGAAGGCATATTCAGTGTTATTATGTCTCCCCCGGTCAGGGTCGGGAGACATATTGTTTTTCCCTGTGCATCTGTCTGCCTGTCTGTCTGTTCGTCACAAATCGTGTCCGCTCTATAACTCGAAAATCTTTTAAGATATTTTGATAAAACTTCACATATTTGTAAAGCACCATGAGACAAAGTGTCATGTACAAGAACCATAACTCTGGCTTGTATATTTTTTTAGTTATTTCCCTTCGATTATTTTCCTTACTCATTTTACGTGCAATTTCGTGTCCGCTCTATAACTCGAAAACCGTAAGAGAAAAATGACCATTATTTCAGTTAGAAATTGCCTTGGTGACATATCAATCCTTCTGACACCAAAAAGGGGGGAGACATCTGTTTTTTTGTAGAAAAACAAGTTTTAGTTTTTTCTTGTGTTACTTTGTTATAATATATTAGCCCTTTACCAAACAATGTGGTGTTTTAATGACCCTGAGAAAGTAGGCTTTCAGAAATATTGTTGGAACAGGATAAAATGCTAGTTTTTATTTCCATCTGATTCCAATCCTTCGAGAGACATTTGAGGCACATTAAATTTTGTCATCTGTAACTGCCTTGAATTTGGAATGAATCTCAAATTTTTTTGTATGGTAAAGAGTTAACCCCTTACCACACAATCCTGTGTTCTAATGACCCTAGGAGATTAGGCTTTTGAAAGCCCACATTGTTTTCTAACCTTTTGGAAACAAGTTCTAATCATTTGAGACACATTCAAAAGGCTGTGGGAAGGAGAGAAAATGCTGGTAAATAGCATTTTCTTTTTTTCCCACAATGTTTTCTAACCTTTGGGAAACAAATCCTAATCATTTGAGTCACATTCAATTTGTTGTCTGCAAGTGCTTTCAATCTGGACCAGTCTGAAATATTTGAGCCATGCTCTGGCAAAAAGGAGCTTAGTATTTCTCCGTGATACATGATACCAACCCAAGTAATCACATCATTATGGATCCATAATAACAACTTTTTTAAACAACTGATTTAATCATGAGATATACTGCTCCTTTGACATACAGAAAATTGACTAATAGCAAAATGTTTTGGCCCAGGTCAGCCTGCCCGGACTGCGCAGGCTGACCTGGGTCGATACTTTTCGCAGATGCATTAAGCCCCCTTTTGACAGAGCACGGCTCATTTTCATGTGGTAAACAGTGAAACAAAACAGAAGATCTGACTGGTTGTGAGAGATAGGGACACTGCTCACGATTAAGTTCTCTTTCTACCTCAATACTTTCTGAGCTATCAACACTCCTTGATGAAAAAAAATGTTCTGCTGCAGACAACTTTTTCTTTACTGGGGCGGACCACTTTTTGATATATGTCAAAAGGATAACTTGCTCATATAGAGCATTTTTTATTTTTGCCATCATGTTTTTACATGTTTTAAGTTGTAATTCAGTTGGATTACCTACATTTCACGAGGATGCCTCCAAAGTTCTTGGCTGCAAACTTTTTTAATACAGTAATGAATTTAAATACAGGCTCAAATTTGAACGGTTGTGATAGGACTAGGTAAACACATGTATTACTGAGTGGCTTTCTTGCAAAAAGGGGTTTAATGCAAGTCCATGATGAATTATGCCATGCAAGACAACACATAGATCCATACAATCGATTTTGTCTAAGAACTGACCGAAGTAGAGGTAGACTGACATGTCCTTTGACATTCAAAAAATTTACCATTAGCAAACAGTATCAACCCAAGTCAGCCTGCGCAGACTTCATGGGTTGACCTGGATCAATTCTTTTTGTAGATACATTTAACTCCCTTTTCACAGAGCATGGCTCATATATTATTTTTATTCACGCTTTGCCTGAGACTGATACAGAAAGATTCAGTTTGAAGTGTTATATTTGTACTAAACCACAAAATTTTAGACTTGTCCAAAATCAAAGCATTTGGAGATCACAAAGTAAATGTAGGTCAAAGGAGGAAGGCTGGTCACCAATATTTTTGCTTTTCCCTCAATGGTTTCAAAAGCATTTAATGTGAAGGTCGTGAAAACAATGGATTTTGTTGTAAAGTGTTAAATGACATCAGAGAAGTTTGACATCTTAACTTATTACTGTACAAATACAAATTAAATATGCCTCTGTTTGAGACAGCATTAGAAAACATTGCAGTATCTGCTTGTTGCAAGTAAATACCCTATTTCCTTCTCTATTTTCAATACACTTAGAAAGCTTAAACATCTTCTTAGGAACTTACAAAACTTTCCCTTTCTTTCAAATGGTTATTCTTTGTGTGATGTGTAGAAGTGTTTTGTAGTCAAACTGTAGCCTTTACTTGAATGGTTCAGCAGACAACATGACATGGTATATTTTTGTAAATGGTTTGTGAAACAGAATGTATGTATGGGTGGATCTGGATGGAATGATGTATGACTGCAACTGTGTTTAATTAAACAGAAATCAACTTTATACATGTATGATATTTGTCTTTACATTATGTAATTGGCTCCTACTCTTTGCATTCGAGAGTGCTAAGCACAGCTTCAGTTGTTTTTTATAAACAGTGTGGATCTAGTTCAGGCTGCCTGTTCTGGACATTGTAGATCAAGATCAGACTGCACAGATAGTGCAGTCTGATCTTTGATCTGCACTGACCACTATTTTGTGAAATATTCTGAGAAAACACCTTTTTTCTGTGAAATACTATTTTCTCTGAAATACTGATAGATACACAAAACATATTTGTCTTTGCAAACCTAAAGAAACAGAGGGTAAAATGCAGTGAGATGGTGCAATGGATAATCCTGTCTGTTTGTGAGTTCAAGTATGACACCATGTGGATAAAGTCCCACATAACTAATGCGAGTTAGTGATCACCTGATATTTCATAAACCTTTGCGAAACTCTGGCAGAAAATCTGAGAATACATTAAAATAATAGGCATCTTGGCCCATTAAGGAAACACCACTAAAAAGTGGTTTTCCTTACATTTGTCCTTCTTCTTTACTGATTGGTTGCCATCTATCACCTTACTTAATTCAGTGATGAATCATTTTTGAAGTTTGGTGAGGTTATGAAATTCTTAAGATCCATCGGTAATAAAGTCTAATGTTAATTAGTCTTAACTCATTGCCAGTTGTGGATGATTATTTCTTCTTGGAGTAGAGGGCTTGAGACATTTTGGCTACAGCAGAAATCAGCTTGTAAGTAGCTTTCCCCTTGCCAAATTGTGCTCACAAGCACCCATGTGCGAAACCTTAGTACATTAAACCTTATCACACCATTCCAAGTTTTAAAAACGCTGAGAAAAAAGCCTTTTGAAAATATTGTGGGAAAAGGAGAAAATGCTAGCAACAGCATTTTCTTCTTTTCCCACAATGTTTTTTACCCTTTCAGTCACATATTTCACCACTTGAGCCACATTTGATTTGTCATCT
Source organism: Hippopus hippopus (assembly GCA_946811185.2). Lineage (NCBI taxonomy): Eukaryota > Metazoa > Mollusca > Bivalvia > Cardiida > Cardiidae > Hippopus > Hippopus hippopus. Next base: position 23,690,661 of record OX328096.1, read on the forward strand.
GCAAATGCTTTCGATTTGGACCAGTCAAGAATTTTGTTGTTTGGTAAAGGGTTAATGAGTATCCAAAATTTTCCAAGAATATTTTCATAGTTGTCTGCTGCAATCTTGTTCATCAAGGTAATGGGTAATACAGGAATTAATAATATATAAATGCTATGGCTGGCTGTGTATGTTATTGCCCTCTATGTAATGCTTTACTTGAATAATTCATTCAAACAAATGTTTGTTAATATGTTTATGGAGCATTAATAAGTCATTTGTTGTGTATGTGAAATTTTATCAGAAAATTTGTTTCAGTATAATAATGTAATAAATATTTCGGTTATGAATATAATTGTAGATTATTTTATTATTGTCCCGTTCTTGGATTGTAGACTCTTTTATAATTGTACCGTACTTAGACTGAAGAGTGTTTCCGAACCGTCCCTTTCTTGCATTGTAGACTCTTTAAGCGCTGTCCTCTCCTTGAATTGTACACTCTTTTATTGTCATTCCGTTCCTGGATTGAAGTCTGTTTTATTACTGTCTTATTCTAGAATTGCAGACTCTTTTATTACCGTCCCATTCTTGGATTGTAGGCTCTTATAAGTATTATTACTGTCCTGTTCTTGGCTGCAATACGATACAGTTGGTTTTGGATTGCAGACTTTTAGTATTGTCCCATTCTCGTACTATTGCCCATTTCTAAGATCTTCAGTCAACGATGTCTGATCACTTTTGATGATCAGCTTTAAAGAAAACAATTAACCCTTAGGCTGCTAAGCGCGACTCACTGACCTTTTGCGGACAGTTTAGATCAAAGATCAGACTGCACGTTCTGTGCAGTCTGATCTTTGATCTACACTGTCCGATAAGGACACATTGTCCACTATAAAATACCTTTGAACTAGCTAAATTTCGACTTTTACCATCGGCTCAAAAATTTCATTCCACTTAATCTGCAGGGTAAGGTTTAAGAAGATGTACCAGATGTACAATACGAAAGAAAGCTGCAATACAAAAAATCGTGTTACAAGGTTCAAAACAAGTCTTTCGGAATAAAAAAATGACTCAACAATGTCCTAACCTATCGCTAAATTAGCAAACAAAGGTATTCGAGAAGGAGAAAGGCATGCATAGACCAGTAAATTAGCAAACAAAGTTATTCGAGAAGGAGAAAGGCATGCATAGACCAGTAAATTAGCAAACAAAGGTATTCGAGAAGGAGAAAGGCATGCATAGACCAGTAAATTAGCAAACAAAGGTATTCGAGAAGGAGAAAGGCATGCATAGACCAGTAAATTAGCAAACAAAGGTATTCGAGAAGGAGAAAGGCATGCACAAAACCTATATAAAGACGAAGATCAGCCGATATATCGGTCAAACCGGAACATATCACGTACAAGAACTGGTGACTGACTCATCGGAAAAAACATACAACTTTATACCAATTGGTTCATAAACATTTCTCATCTCCCCACAATGTTTTCAAAAGACTTCTTCCTCGGGGTCGTTTAAACACGTGATTGTGTGTAGCCAGCATTTCTCCTTTTCCCACAATGTTTTTTTTTTTACCTATTTAAGGACAAATATATATCACATTGAAAACATTTTCTTTAAATTCCTTCAATATTGACGAGTCTAAAATTTTGCCGTTTGGTATTTTAAACTACAACGAAAAATACACAACATTAAACGAAAAAAATTTTGGAGTCGCCATCGAGGTTTCGTCCGCATAAAGACATCTCCCAAGCTTATAATAAGTATTCATATTTTCACGATTCAAAAATGTTTACAATTTATAAAAGTACAAAGTAATTCCTATATTTCACCAGTACTGGACTGGGCCTCTGAAGTGTCTTGCCACGGAAAACACAGCTCCTCGGGTCAGGATCGAATCCAGGACCCCTCGATGAATAATCCTACACTTTAACCACTGAGTCAGTCTTGTCGATCTACAGTGTGAGCAAACATAAGTACAGTTGTGATAGGCATACCAAAGGTTAGTTCTAAGTTTTTGCGATACATTTATGTCGGAAATTCGATGGCCATGAAAGAATTTCGTTGAAACGAAGAAACGGTTTTTGTTCCATTGGACTTTTTCTCAAAATAGACTTTCTCCTCTCAAATGGACCAATCAGAAACGAATCGATCAAAGTTGCCAGTTATTGCAGATAAAGTCTTTGATAGGTCGATCTCAAAAGAAAATAAAAATATCCTAGTCGACATTGACGAATCGAATTTCGATGATATAAGTCATGTTAAAAGGAGGCTTCATGCATCTGCAAAAAAAAAGAAGAAAAAAAAAAAAAAATGACCCAGGTCAGTCTGCACAGTCCGCGCAAGCTGACCCGAGTTGAAACTTTTTGCTTTTGGTCAACCTTTCCGCATGTCAAAAAACCAGTGCACCTCATGATTCAGTCTGTTACAAAATGGATGTTATGGATCCATATGGCTTTCAACACGCGAAAAGGGGCATTCGGACATTTGCGTAAAGTGTCGTCTCGGATCAGCCTGCGCAGTCCGCGCAGGCTAATCCGAGACGGCACTTTACGACTACATTAGATTTTGTGCTACAGTAGACTTGCGCAAAACAGAAAATTACATAAAAACGGAAAGTGCCGTCTCGGATTAGCCTGCGCGGACTGCGCAGGCTGATCCGAGACGACACTTTACGCAAATGTCCGAATGCCCCTTTTCGCGTGTTGCAAGCCATATAATGATGTGATGACTTGCCTGGTATCCTTCATAATGGAGATGCGTCACATTCCCCCTTTCACCAGTACGTGGCTAGTAGATAAATAGTGAGAGAGCTACCCCAATAACCAGTGAGATGGTTAACCCCCTAATTCTTTAACCCTTAACCTTTTAACCCCTAATCCCTTTAACCCTTAACCTTTAACCTTTAACCCCTAATCCCTTTAACCTTTAACCCCTAATCCCTTAACCCATTAACCCTTAACCTTTAACCCCTAATCCCCTTAACCTTTAACCCTAATCCCTTAACCCCTTAACCCTTAACCTTTAACCCCTAATCCCCTTAACCCTTAACCCTTCAAACATTTTCCAAGAATTAATTTCCAGGAATGTAACCAGAAATTAAAACACCAATCAATAGATAAGCCAACACATCCCCACTAACCAACACAACAACTAATGTATGGGGTCTCCCTCATATGTTAACATAGAATAAGTCCATGCATGAGGGACTACACATTTCATTTTTTCCCACATATACCTATATGAGCAAAATCTCAAACCTATATTAATTGATGTCCCCATGCTAATGTATCTATATTGTTCTCTAAAATAAACCTTTTATCATCATTATCACTCAAAGCAATTTTATTTATTTCCTCAGTATATAACTCATGCTTATGACTCCTAATAACTACCATTTTCCTTAAATGTGTCTTCTTTTCAAACAAACACTCTTTATAATGCTTATGTTTAATAAATGCATTTACTACTTGCTTTTTAATACCCTTACATTTCTTACTCTCCTCTTCATCATCACACATTTTATAAGAGTATAGCTTAGACCTGAGACCTACAAACTCCTCTATAATCTTACCACATGTCTCATCTTTAAACATACCAACAATTTTCTTATTTAATCCTGTAGGAATACCTGAAGGATGATTAGGTGGATATTCGCTCGTATCAAACCATTCTTTAACATCATCACTAATATCCTTATAAAAATCTTCTGTTTCTATTTCATACATTAAACTATCTGTATCAGTGAAAAGAAGTTTAGCTGTTTCATTATATTTATTTTTAATATAGTTATAATGGAAGTTATACATCAATGTCTTACTTAAATCTAAAATACACATCCCCACATAAATAGGTTTATTAAAATACAATCGTTGTTTTTTCATTTGAATTATACATAAATTTTCATCGAGGATAGATGTATCATAATAATTTGGTTTAGCGACTAATTTTTCCGATTTTTCCTTGGTAGTAACTAATCTTATATCTACTCTATTTCTAATATTTTCCATAGTCTTACCAAATACAGAATTATTCATAAGTTTAAAGAAATCCTTTTCAAATGCAGATTTAGCTTTTGTTCTTAGGTTAGTATTTTTATTGATATAAGTTTGTAACCATTCACTCTCATCAAAAGTTATACCTCTATGAATCTTTTTAAGCTTTAAACCCAAACTTAAATATAACTTTAAATTTTCACAATGTAATATATATTTAGTTTTGTCATGTAAATTAGGTATAAGTTTCTCAACCTTACCTACCTTTAATCTTTCAGGAGCTAAGGGAAAATCATTATGCCAGTCATGCAATCCCTTAGGATATTCTAAATCAACTTCTAATATACATGGTTGATCCCTCCAATTTTCTAAATCATCCATCCATTTAAAATTACCGGTAGGAAGTTTTTGACACATTGCCCAACCATAGAGATTATTCGCATCTAAATAAGTAATAAATTTAGATGGTTCATTTGGGATATATTTCTCACCCATATATTTATTATTTGCTTTTGCAAATCGTTTAAAAATGGTTGAGACACCTCCTCTTATTCCATTTTCAATAAATAAAATCATATCAGGGTCTGATAATAATTCTAATTTTACCTTAGTAGTTTTTAACATTGCCTCCCAAGCTAATCCTGGCGCTGTATAAAACCAAGATGGGTCTAACCCATAATTATCAAAGCAAACATTCCTGAAATTCTCGAAAACATCCGCCAACAATAAAACATCAGTCTTATTATATAAATCATGATAATCTTTAAAAGTTTTCATATTAAATGTTTTCCATACATTTTTAGCGTGTTGATAATCCTCCTTAGTAATTCCACTACATCTAAGCTTCGAGTAAAATGCTCTTTGTTCAGGTAACTTCGTTTCCTCTAATTTACTAAGGTTATCAAACCATTCATATGGAAATATACCTTTTTGTGAGACCAATTCAAGCTTTTCCTCCTCGAAATATTTCGTGAGGTTAGTCTTTTCTTCCTTAGCTAGGGTGCCGGCTAATTCATCTAAACTTTTACCTAGAAATTTTAAACTATCAAGGAATCTAATCTCATGTTTTTTAGTTTTATTTATTTTTTCTCCTGTTTTCTTATCTTTACCAGTATATTCTATTGGTACCATTTTAGACACACTTATATATGTTTCCTTATTTGTTGGTATACAACTCATATCACCAGGTGTAC